>HG992015.1:10012500-11363500 GCA_905220435.1 Amphipyra tragopoginis | reverse complement strand
TTTGCATAATTATCCGTCTATAAACGGCGGAGTTATGCCGGAACATAAATAAAAAAAAAAAATATAAACATTAATTGAGAACCTCCTCCTTTTTGAAGTCGGTTAACAAAATAACTAAACACAACGGCAATATATCATTTTGCCTTGTCTTCGGTGGTCATGCTACGCATGTTGGTAGCTACAAGCGATTCCCGATGCCGGTGGGCTACAATTATTTTTTTATTTTTTTATCGTGTAATTTTATGATTAAACTCTCCGAATCCGTAACGAAATAATTCAGAAAACAAAATGGGAGGAGTAGGAAGAAAATTTCTTGCCCATAAAACTATCTATTTTCTTTCTACATTTCTTTAATGAAAAGTATGTACCTTGCCCTGTAGGAAAAATATTATTTGTTCAATTAATTACAACACTGTTTTAACTTCCAACACAAAAAGAAAGAGGGATGTTATAAGTTTGAAGCCTATGTCTGGCTGTGTGGCTGTCTGTGTGGCTGGCTGTGTAGCTGTCTCTGTGGCTGTCTGTGTGACTGACTGTGTGGCTGTCTGTGTGCTGTGTGGCTGGCTGTGTAGCTATCTGTGTGACTGTCTGTGCGGCTATCTGTGTGGCTGTCTGTGTGACTGTCTGTGTGGCTGTCTGTGTGGCTGTCTGTGTGCTGTGTGGCTGGCTGTGTAGCTATCTGTGTGATTGTCTGTGCGGCTGTCTGTGTGGCTGTCTGTGTGGCTGTCTGTGTGGCTGTCTGTGTGGCTGTCTGTGTGGCTGTCTGTGTGGCTGGCTGTGTAGCTGCCTGTGTGGCTGGCTGTGTGACTGTCTGTGTGGCTGTCTGCGTGCTGTGTGGCTGGCCGTGTAGCTATCTGTGTGACTGTCTGTTCGGCTGTCTGTGTGGCTGGCTGTGTAGCTGTCTATGTGACTGTCTGTGTGGCTGTCTGTGTGCTGTGTGGCTGGCTGTGTAGCTATCTGTGTGAGACTGTCTGTGCGGCTGTCTGTGTGGCTGTCTGTGTGGCTGTCTGTGTGGCTGGCTGTGTAGCTGCCTGTGTGGCTGTCTGTGTGACTGTCTGTGTGGCTGTATGTGTGCTGTGTGGCTGGCTGTGTAGCTATCTGTGTGACTGTCTGTGCGGCTGTCTGTGTGGCTGTCTGTGTGGCTGGCTGTGTAGCTGTCTGTGTGGCTGTCTGTGTGACTGTCTGTGTGGCTGTCTGTGTGCTGTGTGGCTGGCTGTGTAGCTATCTGTGTGACTGTCTGTGCGGCTGTCTGTGTGGCTGTCTGTGTGGCTGTCTATGTGGCTGGCTGTGTAGCTGTCTATGTGGCTGGCTGTGTAGCTGTCTGTGTGGCTGTCTGTATGGCTGTCTGCGTGGCTGTCTGTGTGGCTGTCTGTGTGGCTGTCTGTGTGTCTGTGTCTCTGTGTGTCTGTCTCAGGCATCGTAGCTCCGAAACGGATGAACTAATTTCAATACAGATTTTTTATTTATAGATTTACCATTCACCAAAAATTATAAGCAAAGAGATATTCTCAGACGTTGTGTTTCATTATAATTACGTATAAGTATATGAAGCGCCTTAATACATTTTCTATAATTATCATATTTTAGTATTCACTCATTGTGTTAATTGAGTTAAACTGAGCAATTAACTCGTGTGTTAATGTTAATACGGAATGAAAAGGTTAAGTGGCTAAATGAGTTTACTTTATGCGTTATTATATCATCGGTAATAAATTTACTGAGATTTGAGTAAATTAACTTCCTCTTAAATGTAAGTTATTTTGGGTGGAATTTAACAAGCGTATTTTTGAGTATGTAAAAAATCAATCAAGCACAGGAATTTTCGTACGATTTAATCATTTTACACATATAAAGGTCACTACGCAAAGTTATGTAAGTCTGTGGCTAATGACGCCGCGTTTGATTAAACAAATTTCGTTTCATATTCATAAACATACCTGCAAGTAGGCTGTACATCCAGTCGGCAGTTGTCGCGCGGTTGCACTGACTACATCCTAAGAGCGATTACGCACTGCATCCGATCCGAATCCGTGAAAATAGCGATTTAGAGTAAAAATCTCGGACCGAATTCGGATGTTGCGATGTTGCGTATGCACTATTCCGATCCCTGATTTAAATTCAAACAATTCAGGGGCCATCTTTGGCATATCCGTTTGGCGTCTGATTTGAATCCGAGATAATGCGAAAGCGTTCATACAAACAGTGCTACGGCTACTTCGGTCCGTCAATTTTTCTTCCGAATTTGAAACTCACGGATGACGGATAGAAATCGGATGACGGATGCGATGTAGTGCGTAAACTACCATACAAATAGTTCTATGGCTACTTCGGAACGTATTTTCACGGATTCGGATCGGATGCAGTGCGTAATCGCTGTAACTGCTGTAAAGGTACGAGTTCGTTGCCGACTGCAGACAGCCAGCAGCAACAGACGACGAGTCGCTGCGACTCTACTGGTTTCTATGTATTTCTATGAAATACGTTCCGCAGCTAGCGACACGTCCCCCGACTACACGTCGCACGATCGCAGACGACGTGTCGCCCGACCGCAGATCAGTAGTGCCACCGACGCTGGAGCGACAACACGTTGAATCTTTCTCAAAAAATGAGTTTTTCCAATTCCGAGGAAGAAAAACTGATAAACTGTAGCCATCTGCAGTTGGGTTCGGAATCATGACTGTAGTGACATGACGCTGCGACGTGTCGTAACGACACGTCGTCAGCTGCTGCTGTCTGCAGTCGCCTACGAACTCTTACCTTAAGGTGCTATTCCACCGGCGACTGCAAACTGCAGACTGCAACCGCAGACCGCAAGTCGCCATCGGAATAGCGCCTTTAAGCGCTGTTCCGATGGAAACTTCCGAAAATAAACATTATATCCCGTGTGGACGAGCTAGAATATAAAACTTCCTCACCGCACGCTGGGAATAGAGGCGTGTTGTAAGATTCAACAAAACCCAGCACGCTTGGTGGGAGGATCTATACGGTCCGCCTGGCTAGCTACCACCCTCACATTAAAGTCCGGCGCCTAGCAGTTTACTGTGTTCCGTCGTGTGTATGTGAGAGCCAGAGGGGTATAGTGGAATCCCTCTATATCTTTGTTACTTGAATTCGTGTGCTCCATCTTAGACCCAGTCTGCGCGTAACATGAGGGGCCCAATTCTCCAAAAATAAATCTTTGTTTATCGCAACTGAACCGTAGTCAAACCGGTCATTTTGACAGTTTTTGTAATCTACTAATGAACAACGATCCACCGTTCGGTTCAACTGTAGGTGCGGCTAGAGACTAAGGCGATTAACTGCGCACCGCCGCGGTAGGCGGTGAAGCGGATCTCTAGTCGCATTGGTCTGTAAGAAATCCGTTGATGCTCAACACACGCAAAGAGAATGAATACACGTACACAACAGCTCGACCGTGCGGTCGGGCTGTGTACGTGTGTTTGGCGTCAACGGATTTCTTAGACACCAATGCGACTATCCGCTTCACCCCCTACCGTGGCAGTGCGCGGTGCCGTGTGTTAATCGCCTAACACGACCAAGTCAAATAAATAAAAAAAACGTTTGAAAATAGGTGTTTTTTTTGTAACATAACATCACGCCTTATTCCCCGAAGGGTTGGCAGAGGTGTATAGTACACCCTCATTTCGCCGTTAAATTTAAGTCCCATGTAATAAGAGGCGAGCCTATTGCCATCAATCGGGCACAAATCCAGACTTCGGGCTGCTACTGACACGTTCCACACGGAATACTCAATTACACTTTGCCCGACCTGGGGATCGAACCCAGGACCTCACGTTCAGCAGTGGCGCTTGCAAAGACTAGACCGAAGAAGGCATTCTTAAAAAACCTGCTTGAAAATAAGTGTTTTTTTTTTGTGTGGGTATCATCAAACGTCATTACATCATCCCCACCTTGTATAATAATAACATTCATAAATTACTTCGCAAACCATGATGTTATGGCTCAAGTAAAAGTAGGACAGATACTTGTAAGTTGTCACCGATACCGCTCTACTTATTTAAATATAGTCCACAATGTTGAGTCGACTTGTTGTGACGGAAGCTGCAAGACCGCTCATTATATTATTCAACATTTGATTATCATGATCGTTTACGTCAAACCTAGATAAGAATGTAAGAAGGTACGAGCTACTAAGCGTTTAGCTTATGACAAACAAAAGATAACTTTAAAGTTTTAAATGTAAAAATGCTCACAAAATAAAAAGTACTCAACCAAATTGGATGAAATTTTTATGGAACCAAATGACAAGTATACTGCATCGAACAAAAAAAGAATCACACTAATCGGACTAGAAACCTCGGAGTAATCGGTGTACATACATAAATAAAAAATAAAAAAAATACCAACCGAATTGAGAACCTCCTCCTTTTTTTGAAGTCGGTTAAAACACATTGCATACATCCCCCGACATTGTAATGGAGCTGTCGATCCTTCGGCGCGAGCACGGAGCTTTTATCGAGTCGATTCGAGAAATTTATCTATTCTAAACGTCAAATTTGATATAAGATATAGATAAAACGACAACTGCTGTCGATAAAGAGATCCGTGCTCGCGGGGCTTGTTAGCGATTATTATTAATACGTTGAAAAAGTGTGTACTATAACGAATCAAACAAGCTCAAACACAATGGGTCTACATCTAGTCATTGCGGAGGGCCGATCACCACCCTGACCACATGATATCAAGATTATTAATTAGTCTGGATAATTATTATCGCAACTGAAAATCAGCGTTAAAGTAGGGATGTATTTTTTTTCTCGTCCATCCCATGGTGTGGGGCGTTGTTGGATAGGTCTATCAAAAATACTGCGTGTTTGTGAAAACAATTTTTCGATTAAGCGATCTGTTTCTGAAATATTAAGCTTTAAAGTGCAAAATTTTGTTAGAGTCAAGTGTCCTCCTCCTGCCAGCTAAACCGTTAGCTTTGGGTATGTGAAAAAAATCACGGTAGCAGTATATACAACGAAGTTAAAAGAAAAACTATCATAGCTAGGTAGGCTTTACAAGTTTACGAGTAATAGTCGACCAACTTATTAAATGTGGTTGGAAAATAAAAAAATTGTTCTTTCATTGAAAAATTACTTATATAACGTTGTTAGTTGTGTAAAACATACGTTGTGAGCGGCCGAAACCGTTTAAATGTACGTGAAACAACAAAAAGCCCTCTTCTTAGTCCACATTATTGTGCAACTACGGAACCCTATTACTACGCGCGGCCCGACACGCACTTTGCCGGTTTTTATTTAAACCGTTGCATTGTGTTGTTTGTGCTAATAAATCTATCTAACTTTATTTCTTTCTTTCTATTAAAACATGTTGAATGTTGATAGTAAAATATTGCATTCGATTATTTGTTTCTACTGTGTGAATGAAAGGCGTTGTCTACAAGACCTTGCAATTGGTTACACAACACGTACTTGTAAGACTAGTTTAGACGGATCATCGATAACATAATATAATATCATCACTACATCACTATCACTGCATAATAATATTATAAAACAAAGTCCTCCACCGTCTGTGTCTCTGTCTGTCTGTGTGCGTTCTCTATAACTACTGAACGGATTTTGTTCCGGTTTTCACGATTATATAGCTTGGTTCTCGGAGAAGCTTTATGCATATAATTTATAAACTTACTGTATTAAGTCCAACTATACTCTATTTCACATAACTATAGACAGAAGTGACTCACCAAGGCACAAATAACTTTTTAACCATTTCTTGAAGTATACTTGTCAATCAAGATGAGCTTAAACGCTATATTTTTATACTCCACTTCATAAAACATTAGGTAAAAACAGCCCACCAAGGGAATAACTTTTGAACCGTTTCTTCAAGTATCGTTTCAGCTCATCTTGATTGACAATTAATGTTCATAAAAGCATAATGCTGTGTTGAATCTTGAATCCCTCCCTGCTGGAAGCAAACATGGTCATGGTCAAACGTGGTCTTATTTGTCTTTTTAATATACAAGGTTAGTCAGAAAGGGGGTACTAATCCGAAAGGGTGTTAAAGTACCCATAATAATGAATAACTTTTGTTCTACCACTTTCCCCAAAACTCAATAGTTTAAGAGAAATAGCTGTTCAAAAATTACATAAAAATTTGCTAAAATCTATCTATTCCTCAGCTGTGTTTAATTTTAGGTCATAATTGGGGTCACAAATTAGAAGCTCCATTTTCTGAATTTGTAACTAAAGAAGGGACGAAGAATTTTTGAAAAACAAAAATAATAATAGGGTATTTGACTGAAAAAGTCGAATTAGTCCGTCAGTTGGATTATCACAAAATATTTGACCCGTATTTTTTCTTTTGTTACGTAAACCAAAATTGACCAAGATACGACACTTTTAAAATTGGCAAAACGTCACAAGCAAGTACAATTTTTACTTGCTTAGATTCTGACGTCACAAACTCTCGAGTTTTGATGCGTTTTATCTTTCCAAATATTGATATAAGTAGTTAAAGCAATGGTGCGTAATTTCAGTCTGAAATTAGCAACCGGATGACTGTTGGTATTTGAGTTCCTGAGGCAATTTGGAAACTTTTTTGTCTAGTACCTCATAACCCCAAAATGGACGGAATCGGAGAAAAAGGGTGGGGGTCAAAATGTAAAAAAAAATGGTTTAGAAACCGAATGGAGAGGCGGTAGCATTAAAGTACGCGTACTCACTATTGTTTAAAAAAAATGACATCCAAAACGTGCAGACGGTAAGCGCGAACGGATTTTTTTTAAATCGAAAAAAAATTATCGTGTAGCAACCGGTTGCGCCTTTGAGGAAAATTCTTATTATTGTGTAGAGATGCTATAAAAAAATTATCATCCGTATCTGCTGGACAGTTTTTGAGAAATTAAAGTTAAAAGTGGTGAAAATTTTCGATTTTTCACTCGCTTTTTTCCAAAATCATAAAAAAGTTGTTAAAATTGTTAAAAACGGATGACGTTTTTCATACATGTTCTCAGAGGGTCCAACTATGATAAGTATTAATGTCATCCGTTTTTATAACATTATACCCCATTTTTCAACCCTAAAAGGGAGGGATAAGTACTTATGACATACTAGCCTACTTTTGTGTGATATTAATCATAAAATTGAGATTAGAATAGTTTCTGATGGTATACGGATAGCATAGTTACAATATTATCAATCACTCTAGTACCCCCTTTCCGACTAACCCTGTATAAATAGAGTATAATATGTGGGATATGACAACGAATTAGCTAACGTTTGCCTATGTAGGTTACCCAGAACATACCTAGGCAATTTTCTAACCCAATTTCACCACATCACAATTTAATACGAAAGAAATATAATTTAAAAATTCCAATACCTAGTTCTTCTTACTGATGGAATGAATATGATATATATGAGCGACTTATATAAGTTACAGTTACATAAACATAATTAGAGTAGGTAGGTTGGTATAAGAAAAAGATAAAAACTGTGCAGTATGTAATGATAATAGTTGCGAAAGTGATTGCAATTAATGTGGGCTGTGGCTAGTATTGTTGTTTTTTTTTGTGGCAACACTAACCTAATAAGGTGTTATATTAATGGGTTTTATAATGTAATGTGATGATTTTATGAGTGTAATGATTTTCACGTAATCGCGTAGTGTGATACATCATTGGCAGTGCCCCTATGTGGTATGATTGGACCGTATTTAAATTTACTGGGCATTCCGGGGATCATACTACGATAAATTAATAAGAATATCGAATCTTTTTTAGGGTTCCGCACCCAAACGATAAAACTGGACCCTATTACTAAGACTCCGCTGCCCGTCCATCCGTCCGTCTGTCACCAGGCTGTATCTCATGAACCGTGATAGTTACCCAGTTGAAATTTTCACAGATGTTTTTTTTTTTTTTTTTTTTTAAAAAGAAACGTTGCCCCACACTAAGATTTCTCTTGTATCGTGGGTGCGTTTACAGACACAAATCTCACAAACAAACGCCTAGACCCGAAACAACCATTTGTAGGCCATACAAATTTTTGTTCCGTGTGGGAATCGAACCCACGACCCGTAGCGCAGCAGCCAATCGCTTAGCCACTGCACCAAACGTGTCGTCGTTGCCGCTATAACAGAAAATACTAAAAAATAGAATAAATTAAATAGGGCTCCCATACAACAAACATGATTTTTTTACCGCTGTCCGTCCGTACGTCTGTCACCAGGATGTATCTCATGAACCGTGATAGTTAGACAGTTGAAATTGCCGCTATAACAAAAACTAAAAAACAGAATAATTTTTTTGCCGTTTTTATAGATAATGGTACGGAACCCTTCGTGCGCGAGTCCGACTCACACTTGGCCGATTTTTTTTGTTTCTCTTGCACTGCTTGTAGGTGTTCTTTGAGGACCGTTTCTATGTAACGCGAGACCTGAAGGATCTCCAACCAATTGGCCTCCCCAGGTAAAATACTTAACCCAAACTAACTACTTATACTACACTAACATCATGACTAGCAACAACAGTACTAAGGGCGACCCCTAGCGGGACTCGGACCTCGGCTTAGAGCGTTGGGGACATTGGGAGGGAGACAGCTTGATGAGGCCTGAATTATCGGCGTGACTGCGGAGTCTGAAGAGACAACCGGCTCTACAACGGGAGAGCTTATGCCGTAGTGAAATAAACAGTCGGTCAGCAAGGTTGGTAGCGGGGCTGACTGCCCAGGGTGTGCCAGATGTACTTAAGTATCGTCACTCGCAGTGGCTCTTTTTATATACCCCTCTTATTATGACACTTGTTACATATTATAATACATAATTGGAAGTATAGCCCGATGATCTGGTTCGGTTACTTTTTAAAACTTCCTCCTTGAAATGAATACAGCAACAATATTTAAAATAATTAAAACTGGAACTCTAGATTATGATCAGAAATTCTGTGAGATAATTATTATAATGAGAAGTCTGTCTGTCTTATTTATTTTGTTATAACCGTTTTTTTTTCTTTAGAGCGTTACATTTGATGATTAAAAGAAATTTTAAAGTAAGCGTGTATAATAAGACCTATATTATTTTACCATAATGTGCAAATAAAATAGTTTGAGTTTGAGTTTTGAGTTTGAAGGTGAACGCACACTTATCCGAGCGGAACGCATCGAATGAAACGAATTTTAGAATTCTGTGTATGAAATCGTTTGGAACCTCGCACACTTGCCCGCGTCGAATTGTCCGAATCTGGAAGTACTCCAGAAATCCTAGACGAATTCGGATGTCGTCATCGCTCATTCATCTTTCATTAATAAAGCACTGACAATAGAGTAATAACAGTGCGACAGGCGCAAAGGAAATAGAAACGATTTCTTCGGCGCGGTCGATTCTTTCGGCGCGGTCGATTCTTTCGGTGCGGATAATTATGTGTGCGAGGCCTCCTTGACTTCGATTCGTTCGACGCGTTCGGCTCGGATAAGTGTGCGTTCACCTTAAATGCATTTAGATATTATGTTCATTGTGGTGCCTTTAAGTAAGAAAATAGACAGAAAGAAAGTAGAAAGAAAATACGTTTAATAGCACCGATATGAAGCACAAAAATATAAACTAACAAAGAAAAAAAAATGTTGGGAAATTCTACGTCACAACCGCGCAAAACGGCCATCGCTTAGCATAAGTGCGTATACACGTAGAAAGCGGGTTGCCAGCGCCGATCTGCCAGCGCTTGTCGGTGCTGGTCCGCGCAGTTAGTCGGCGCAGGTAGTGTCTATACTGTGTAGCGAAACAGCGCCGACAAGCCCCGAACTGCGCCGATAAGTTCCGACCTGCTCCGATCAGCGCTGGTAGGCGCTTTTGTTGCTGTATTTGTAAGGGAACCAGGCGTATTTTTGCTAAAAAATGCCAGCCCCAGCTTCTATCCGCTTCCTTTATGTAGCGAGCGGTTACCTGCACGCACCAGCGCTGGCAGGTCGGCGCCGGTTACTCGCTTCCTTTATGTCCTACTCCTAATGCTGTAACTCACGTGCGAGGCAGAGCCACAGCGCTGGTTTTCAGTGACAGCCGGCGCTGACATGATGACGTTCACCGGTGCAGCATGTAAAAAGATATAAATAAATTCACTTTAAGAAAAATTAATTAAATGCAAATCAATAAGGAACAATCTAAAACCGTAATATCCTTATTATAAATGCGAAAGTGACTCTGTCTGTCTGTCTGTTACCTAATCACGGCTAAACTACTGAACCGATTTTAATGAAACTTGGTACAGAGATAGTCTGGAACCTGGGGAGGGATTTAAATATGGCTATGGATAAAATCGATTGTCTGTTCAACAAAAGATGAGTCATTTCGTAAATTGTAGCCGTAAGACTGCTATCGAAATAAAAAAAAAAACTTTAAATAAAAATAAAAACAGACTTCAAAAAATAAGTCGGTGGCTTTTATTTGTTTCAGTGTAGAATTGCACCGACTTCTGAAACTGTTATTTTATATCATGCTAATTATTTCACTCTTTTTTAGTTTTTTTTAGTCTGTTTTTACTTTTATTTAAAGTTTTTTATTAAATATGTTTTAGTGCCATAAATTACACGGTTTAAGACTACAAATTTAAATGACACGGTTGCGTAATCTTTCCAGCAACTAGGTAGTTTTCTTTAAGAATAGGTATTATGTATAATTATCATGACGGCTGCTTACAAATACATACAATCTTCTTTGTTTTTGGCTAAAGTTTCTGTGACGACAGTTAAAACAGAGATTGGAAGTCCTCATCAAAACTTTTACTGAAGGGAACAAACCAAAACGTCATCAGAGTGTATTTTGTTTTTGTTGATTTCTTCAACAAGCGCTGAATCAATTTCAGTAAAATTTATATGGGACCACTTGTGAAGTATGGCCTACCAAACAAAAAAAGAATCATCAAAATCAATTCATGATTGGCGGAGATATCGCGTAATAAAAAAAAGACGAATTGAGAACCTTCTTCTCTTTGAAGTCGGTTAGAAACCCCAGGACTCACCTTTACGTTGGAAAGGGTATTATTACTTACAGTACTGAAAACTGGTCCAACATTTGTTTCAACTTATTACCTACTTACTGATGACGTGAAGAACACAGCACAGTCCGTAACAATTAGTGGTTTTTTAATTTATTTAAATGCGAATAAGCTTTTACATAATCAGAATTTGATGAATATAATAGTAGATTGTTAATATAATTATAATAAAAATTCTTTTGTCAAATGCCAGGGTCTTTCACCGTATAAGGAGAATGGGTGTTAGTTGAGATGAGTTAAGATCTACGATATAAATCCTAGACTTTCATTAAATATTGTTGTTCCTTGACATTTAGAACAAATATTTATGATTAACTAGCAGTGCCCGCGACTCCGTCCGCGTGGAAGTCGGAACCAATACGCAATAACTAAACTTTCCTCTTGATAACTTGAAATTGTAATATCTTTTTATTGAGCGAATTAGTGATTAGTGAAATAAAACCGGCCAAGCTGGCGGGGGGGGGGGGGGGGCACTTTATTCTATTGTTTTCACAAATAACATAATAATATTGTTTTTGTCTTTTTTTCACGATTTTATTAAATTAAAAAGACTAAATTTTCCTCATCACTTACCGCTTCCGCGTTCCACCATGCTACGACCTTAACAATTACATAAGCAGCATCTTATATCAGTTATCGTTCAGATGAAGCCATTGCCATAAGACAAGTATCGAATGTAGAGCGGAGCCGTGACACCGTGGGAGCAATTGATGCCACTCATCTCTGTATAAACGAGAAAGGTCTGGGCTAGTACAGAGGTGTTTTACGTTGCATAGTACACGCTACAAAATACTTGAACCACTTTATTTATTGCATAGATATACCTCCGGTTTCTGATTTGATAATTCGAGATAAGCAAATACTTAAGTAATATTTGAGTACAAAGATGTCAAAAAAATGCTTTAAAATCCGTCAAACTCCATAATCAAATGTTACTTAAGTCAAAGTCAAAGTTTTTTATTTCAAATAGACCAGATTACAGGCACTTTTAAAACGTCAAAACTAGGTGCACGGTTCCAAAAGGTAGGTTCTATGGAGAAGAGCCAGCAAGAAACTCCAAGAATACTCTTTTTAAAAAAGTAGATCATGACTATTCATGACGATTCCATTACAGTAGCGTGCGACATAGAATGAGAATAATGCAGGTCAATGTAACAAATAAATTCACATAAGAGTAGAAAATAGAAAAAGAAAATATGCCTTCTAGAATTGCCATAGTAGTTATGGGCTGACCAGTCCCGACAGACAGCACCCGTTCACGAGCATGACGTGCACATCCGCATCGCTTAGCTCAACCATAAGGATATACAGTATTTGCTTATCCCGAATTCTCAAATCAGAAACCGGAGGATAGACTTCTCGTCTGCTGAGCATGAGGTTCTAGGTTCGTCACCTAGGTCGGGCAAAGTGTTATTGGGTTTTTCCTGGTAGCGGCCCGGAGTCTGGATTTGTGCCCGGTTGATGGCAATAGGCTGGTCCCCCATTAATAGGACTTAATCATACCAGCGAAATGAGGGTTTACTGTTCACCTCTACCCAACCCCTCCAGGAATACAGGTGTGGTGTTATGTTTAGATATAGACTTTTTTTACTTTGTAGTGTAGGTGATAGCAGTGATGGTATAGCGGTTGAACGGCTGCCTTCCATGGGTTTGAGTTCGAACCCGGCCCGCATCTCTGACTTTTCGAATTCATGTGCTGATCAGAATTTGATTATAAATTATCACTTGCGTTACCCGGGTGCATAAAAAGAGCCTCCACGAGTGACGATACTTAAGTACGTCTGGCGCACCCTGGGCAGTCAGCCCCACTACCAACCTTGCTGACTTTCTAATCTTTTCACTACGACATGACCTATTCTCGTAATAAGACTTTTGAATAAGTACAATATTTACACAAACAACATTTACATAGTTACAAATAAAAGTATATACAAATAAAGAAAAATATATCCTAATAAAACTATAAACTAAAATAGGGCATCAAAATGTTCGTCCGCTTTGCTGTCAACTGGTAACGTGCCCAGAAGGCTGGCAGCGTTGCCACGTTGTATGGCAACGTGGCAACGCTGCCAGCCCTTTTTTGGTCCTTTGACCAAAGTAGAGGCCAGCCTTCGGGTCACGGGACGAGTCGAATAGCTCGTGCCAACACGATAGAAGACAAACTTGCGTTACCGGTGAAGGAAAATCGTGTGGAAACCTGCGCAACTGAGAGGGCTCCATGAAGTTTTTGATGGTGTGTGTGTAGTTGGCCAACGTCAACCAAGGTCGAATGTCCAGACATATCCGGACGGAAGGTAACTCTAGCCAGGATCGAACTCTGACCCTCCGGCATGGCAGGCAAGCGTTCACCTCTACGCTATTACTGCAATTGTTTTACCCAAGTACATATCGTCGTCCGGGAGTGAAAACCTCGGGAATGCAATTTGGTCACTTTATTTTATCACGACTTATAGGTACTATATCTTATAAGAGAGCCGCTCTATGTGAAATTAGTTTTAGGCAATGAAACTAGCTTTTATTGGGTATATAAAATTTGTAATAATATTGACTAGCCTTTGCCCGCGACTTATTCCGCGTGAAAGCCCACAGGAACTGTGCAATGATCAAATGCATTCCCGAGGTTTTTACTCCCGAGGGACGATATTTAGAAAAAGCCTAAGGGTCTCCCCACATTTATCGACGCGGAATCGGCTTAAGCCGAGTGCGTATCACCACACTACTCGACTTATTTATACAAACGGCTCGTTTCGCCGTCGGCCGGCGTCGCGACGCGTCGTCCGAGCCGAGCCGATGCGAATGGTATTAGTAACACCCTTATTACGTAGACATAAAGGCTTTTCAGACCGGTGTTAGCCGATTCCGCGTCGATAAATGTGGGGAGACCCTAATAGTTGAACGTCAACGGACATCTAATCCATGAGCTCATGAGTTGAAAGACTTTCAGCACAAAGCCGAGGTTACGAGCCGAACACCACACAGCATTCCGAAATATTTGCATCACTAAAACCGCAAAACATTACTGAAATATCACTTACAATATACTAAATACTGATTTCGTTACCACTTGGAGACGCAAAGATCATCAACATTGCATTGTTACTCTACCTCCTTATTATATAAAGATCGTATTATATTAGGTCATCGCCTAGTATTTACCAGTATAACTTGTTTTCTGCAGCAGAGATTACAACAAGCTAATGAAAGTAAAATCTCGTTTCTTCACAGCTTATTATTTCACTTTCAATTATCATAATAATACTAGCGATCTACCCTGACTTCGTACGGTATCAATAGGTTACTTGCTTAAGGTTTTTTTCGTCAGTTTTTTAACCGACTTCAAAAAGAAGGAGGTTCTCAATTCGTCGGAATGTCGTTTTTTTTCCGAATTTCGGAAAGTTGTAGAACTAAATTTGTTCATTTTCCGATACCGAGTAGCCCCATAAAATTCTTAAGAGTTGATTTTTTAACACCTTGTCTATGTATGATAAAAGTAGCCTATGTTCTTCTCCAGGTTACAGGCTATTTATTGACTCGTGTTCAGTATCGGTGGTATAGTCACCTCCTTAAATATGGCACGGATACAGATCAAGATCTTGTATATGGGCCTCTAACGAGTTTTGCCACATTACAATTCCCTTTATGCCTTAGATATTTAAGACATCTCTCTAAACCCATATCCCGTTCCATTTAGTACAGGTTTCTTTAAACATAGCATCGATACATAAACAAAATCACTGCTTTCAAACAGTTTTGCGGCTGTCATAAGCAACACCATACTTAGCTTACGAGTTTCTCCAACATAGGAAGTTCGATGACATTGCCAACATATTTCTAGCACCAATTAGGATTTCCCGTTAGTCACGGAAGTCCTATAAAGTGACTATTGAAAAGCCATGACACAAAAACAGGTGATGATTTGAAACAATTTCTTGCACTAGAGTTACAGTTTTGACACTTTGAGATTGCATTGATGTGTTGATTTCAATGAATACAATTTTCTATCAGTTGATGCAATAAGTACTTTTTAAGTAGGTCTAGTTTGGTTTAAAGTGATACAACACAGTGGTAGCTTCAGCTTTGAATGACTTCGCTAGCTTAATTATTAGTTTTCCTTTATATGCATAATTTTATTATTGTAAAAAATACTTTGATTTTCTTTGTATAGAGTCAATTAATTTATTCACCTGACAGACAGATCTGTGTTGCTAGGGAGTTTGTTGCGCCGTTTCTTCTTCACAGCATAAACACTAGGAAGCGGTGAAGGAAGGGCTTTTTTGGGGGCTGTCTTTTACTAATCTGACGTTCAAAAAGAACTAAGTAATTCTAGTCTATTTTGAATAAATGAGTTTTTTGAGTTGTGAGTTTTCGGAAGATAAACAGCAAAGAAAATTAAATGGTCATCGTTTGAAAGTTAATGAGAGTAGGGCTGCGTTTTAAGAGGCTAGTTCCAACCAATTTTAACATACACAGAAGTTTCTAATATTAAGTAGTTTTTAATTGTTTTTCAAGAGTTTTCGAGTTCATATGCAGATCATAATTTGAGTATCACTCGCGTTAACAGTGAAGGAAAAAATCGTGAGGAAACCTGTAGGTTGGTTGGTGTGTACACCAGAGAGGGCTCCAAACAGTTCTCGATGGTGTGTGTATATAGTCCGCCAACCCGCACCAGGCCAGCGTGGAGGACTAAGGCCGAAATCCTTCTCATTTTGAGAAGAGGCCCGTGCTTAGTGTGTGATAGTAATGAGCTGATGATGATGTCATTGTTTTTCAAACTTAAAGTGAGAAGAAATTTCTATGTAATGGATGAGTCCTTCTCATCAACAACGGTCGAAAAATCTATTAACCGGTCAGGCCCTCGCTTACGTCATTTTGATATTTTGATTTGGTTTAGTAATGGGATGACTTTGACCACAGTAAAATTTTTGATCCTGAGAGCTGCCTATAATGGAAGACTTTGTAAAGCTTAAAATACTTAATGATCTCTTAGGCCGTTTGTCCACGAGAAAATGAGAAACGAGATTATTTCGGACCGAGTTCGGAACGACGTGACGGCGATCATGTGTCTACCGCGACCGATCTCGGTGGTTCACAACACAAGACAAAAACTCGTGCACCAAGTCTTCAATCTCGGATGTAGTGGACAAGTGCAGATGTGTTTTTTAGTGCCGGCATTTCGGTCCGTCACGATCTCGGCCGAGTTCTAGCGGTAGCGCCGATTTACTGACAATTTCGGTGGCCGAGATGACGGCGCTCGGATGACGGACGTGCGGTGGACACGCAGTCATAGTAATATATGTATTGCTACTTCGGCAACGTCATCTCGTTCTCGGTGACGGGGGCGGTGGACAAACGGCCTAAGAGATCATTAAGTATTTTATGCTTTACAAAGTCTTCCAGTATAGGCAGTTTGAAAGAAATTACAATACAAGTTTACAACTTTACACAGACCAATCTAACTGGTAGTTAAAGGCTCGATTATTATCACTTAACGGCAGTTAGTTAACCGCTATCAACTTGATATAATAACCTCTTTCCTCTTAACTTCCGTAGGCGTATACATTATGTTTGCATGTTCATCCGGTTGCATTTGTTTTTTCCATGTTCCTGATGTCATCAGAGTTCTATGTCCCATAATTAGCATGATGTAGGAGCGATGTTACTTAAACGATGCTTTTTTTTCTAATTTTCTGCAGTAGAATGTCCTTGCGGATTCCGTCTACGTAGACTGGCAGTTACTGGCGAGAGACCTGAAGGGTCTCCAGCCAATGGTGGGGAAGTTAAATACTTAACCTAAGCTAATAGACTATCATCATGACTACCTGCAACAACAGCACTAAGGGAGACCCCTAGTGGGACTCGGACTTCGGCTTAGGACGTTGCTGGCTGGGGTTTGGGGGGGGGGGGGAAACTTGATGAGGGCTGAAAAAAGTCTCATGTAAATGGATGCTACTATTTGATGCCATCACACAAGTAGATCGATAGAATATGCTTTATTGTACTCAATAACAATAGCAAAAACAGTTTAAAACAATTTACAGTAGCGGTCTTATCACTATAGCGATGTCTTTCAGACAATCTTTAGATGGACTAGGAAGACGTGAAAGTTAAGATCATGGAGGCAGTTCATGGTGTACTACCAAGTAACTTCAATGGAAGCCACTAATTTTGTTAGAGCCAAGTGATAGAGATTTTCCTTATTCTCTTCTTCAGTTTCCGATTTCAAGATTCCTTTAGCTTACTTATAGTTGTAATTAGTAACAAATTGATTAATCACGGAGCGAATGCCGTATGACCTCTGTTCTAGCTAGTCTTCTACCAAACGAGATCCCAAGTACTAGAGACATTTAAGCAAACAAGTTACAATCAACTATCTTAGTAACCTCCGGTTGCTCAATTTCAAATTCAAAATGCAAATGCATCAATCATAGCCAATGCATCTTTCCTTTAAATCGATATTAGACAGTGTTGCCTCACACCTGATATTTAGTTTTATTTAAATGTGACTGTTGGACGTATTCAAGGATCTCATTCGAACTTGAAAGGACGTATGTAAAATATATTTTTGAGATTTCGAAACCAAGCGTTGGATTGAATGCACCGAAATGTAATTCCTGATGCATTAGTCATATTAAAGTTTTTTTTTCAATTTGTCTGCTTTTATTTGTTTCTACGTTAGTTGTTTGTTTTTGCTGAAGGGTCTCCAGCCAATGGGGCGGAAGTAAAATACTTAACCTAAGCTAACTACTTATACTACACTAACATCATGACAACAACGGCACTAAGGGCGACCCAAAGTGAGATTCGGAGGTCGGCTTAGGGCGTTGCTGGTGAGGGAGACTCCTTGATGAGGGCTGAATTATCGGTGTGACTGTGTGAAGTCTGAAGAGACGACCGGCTCTACGACGGGAGAGCTCGGTGCATCGTGAACGGATAATTTTGAGAGAAGTCTGTGAAGCTTTATATTAATCCGAAGAATAAGAGCCTAACGATTTGATCGTAAAATCTGCATGAGTGGAGTAAATTGGAGAAAGTTCATTCCAAAAAGAAAGAAATAGGCCAAAACATCCGAGACACCGATGAAAAGAGAAGATAGAAAGAATTGAATATCTATTTCTATAAATCCACATACATACAGGGTGTAAAAAGACTCATCACATAGCCGAAATCTACGCACTCTGTACATCAAACTAAACTACATTGACCAAAAATAATTGCTGGGAAACGACTTTTATTTTTTGGCATAAAAAAACGCTTTTTTTTGTAGCGCGCAATGTGTGGTTGTGGCCATGCCGCGCGTTTGCATGCGTGCAGCGGCTAGACAGCTGAGCCAAGGCGGTCCAAGGCGGGGAGCCAAGGTGTGCGTTTGATATTCGTTGCGTTTTTGTAACTTCAAATGCGTAATTTGTGAGGAAAAAATGAAAATTTTGATAAGGTTGTTTGGAAGAAAGTTTTGTATTATCACTTAGAATATGTTTTCGGAAAAAACTAAGAAAAAATATGTATACTTTGACCTTCAATATATCCAAAACCAATGGTTTCCCAGGTATGGTCTGGTAGAAAAAAATGATCCCAATGATGGGTAGAATATGTGGTTTTCGTTATCGTTAAGAGTCTTTTTACACCCGATATCTATACATATAAAAGGAGAAGCTGACTGACTGACTGACTGATCTATCAACGCACAGCCTAAACCGCTGGGGTTAGAAAGTTGAAATTTTGACAGTAGGTTCCTTTTGTAACGTAGGCATCCACTAAGAAGGGATTTTTCGAAATTCAACCCCTAAGGGAGTTAAATAGGGGATGAAAGTTTGTATGGAAAATCGTCACTTACCGGGTTCAAAATTTCACGCAAGCGATGCTGCGGGCGAATGCTAGTGTATACATATAACAAAATCGTAACGAAGCAAAAATTGTACATTTAATATTATTGCAATAAATAAATTGCTACCAATACCGAAACAGACGTTTTTAAAATTTATGTCCGTTTGTCTGTTTGTATGTTTGAGCTCCACGGCTATATTACTGAACAGATTTAGTTGAAATTTGACAAAAACGTCCGTTAGAGAGCGAGTCAGGTTATAGGGTACAAATTATCACGTTATTGAATGTCGGAGATGAGCAGTAACCTTATGCTTCCGTAGGCAAAGCCGCGAGTACAGCTAGTTCAAAATAAATTTGTAACTACAAGTAGGTAATAGGCCAACATAAGCCTGCTCTATGATAGATGTCAAGCTTTCTAAAAAATGATCTTAAAAAAGAAAGTAAAAAGTGACATTAAAAAAAAACTGAACAGGAATAACTATAAAATCATCATCATCATTCAGCCGTAAGACGTCCACTGCTGGACACTTTGATTATTAAATAATCAAAGGCTGGACATAAGCCTCCCCCAAGCATCGCCACATCCATGTTGGGGGGGTTTGCCATAATCACCACGCTTGGCAGGCGGGTTGGCGATCGTAGTATGGTTGTTAAAGTACTCAGAGAACGCTGCTGCCCATCTTCTAGAGAATCCCTTAGTCGCCTTTTACGACACCCACGGGAAGAGATGGGTTAGTGCTATTCTTTACGTCCGGCACCACACAGACGAACTATCAAATAGAAACAGTTAATTGTATTAACAATTTCTGAAGTCTGTGCTAAGGCACTTGTCCCACCGCCGACGATGAGCTAGAAGCCAGTAGAGCTAGAAAATAGAAACGAGTTGGCGAGAAGCGAGTGTGTCGTTCCGATAGTTTTGTCGCTGGGCTATAAGCGAGTGTGCGAGTGCAGCGGGCGATTACTCGCACCACTCGCAAATGACCGCTGGTTGGTCTCTCGGTGTGAGTTCTGATCGCCAAGCGAGCATCGCTCAGCAAGTATCGCTGAGCGAGTATTATCTTTGATAGCTCTTATCGCTCAGCGCTGAACTAGTGGAGCGAGTCCTCGCCGGCAGTGTGAACAGTCCGCGATGAACTATTAATATATGCATCTCTTTTGTTTACACGGGATGAATATCTATTGTACGTTTCTTGAGCGAGAAAATAGCCGACAGTTAGTCGCTTCCTCACCGGCGGTGGGACAGCTGCCTAAGTCACGCTGTAACGAAGAATTTAAATCTAAACCAAATTGAAGGCACCGACTTCAGTAACTGTTAATTTTAAATTAAACGTCGCTCGCAACTTCGCCTGCGTGGATGTCGTGTATCGCGTATTCCGTATTTTTCGAAATAAAAGTAGCCTATGTCCTTCTCCAGGTTCCAGACTATCTCTGTACCAAGTTTCATCGTAATCGTTTCAGCGGTTTAGGCGTGAAAGCGTCACAGACAGACAGAGTCACTTTCGCATTTAGGTATAATATTAGTACGATTGATGATACAACATTGATGATACATCTTAAAATTATGTAAACTGCCAATTTAGAGTAATGGCGTAATGTCAAGGTTGTCTCGGTCATTAATATTTCAGCAAAGAGATAGGAGATTACTCTAGTAGAAATGTTGCTGATTTAAGTCCAAACGAGGTCAATTTGTACTGTGTGGAATTGATAGTGTCAATGAAGAGAGTTCTATAAAGCGGACTACTCACACACCAGCCGCAGGGCAGGGGCAATCTAGGGTGTAAAAGTGGGTATCACCCTTAATTGCCACCTTAATTGTGATGTGTATAGGCAAGCAGGGGCAATTTCCTAGATTGGCCCTGCGGCAGGGTAGCAGGGGCGCGAAAACATGTGTGTGTAGCGCGATCGGGGCAATTTCTCAACCATTTCTGTAGCCATTTCTTCACCCAGTATCTCCTTTTCTTTTTCTTTGCGGTAGCACCACAGCAAGATCCAAAGGTTTGTGGCATTTACCTTTTGATATATCCTCGGATGACAGAAGTTGGCTTATCATTTTTCGGGAACCACGAAGTCCGTAATAGGCATGTTGACAGCATCAATAAATTGCAAATCTAATTAGTCCGCCAGTTAGAGTTTTGAAAAATAATGGACATGTATTTTTTCTTTTGTTAAATCTATGAATATTTGGAAAGATAAAACGCATCAAAACTCGAGAGCTGGGGCTTGTGACGTCAGAAGCAAGTAAAAATTGTACTTGCTTGTGACGTTTTGCCAATTTTAAAAGTGTCGTATCTTCGTCAATTTTGGTTTGCGTAACAAAAGAAAATATACGGGTCAAATATTTTTTGATAATCTAACTGACGGACTAATTAGATTTTTTCAGTCAAATACCCTATAACCGATTCCTATAACTTACCAACCGTTATTAGCTAAGACAAAGGTTTGTGGCATTCACCTTTTGAGATATCCTCGGATGACAGAAGTTGGCTTATCATTTTTCGGGAGCCACGAAGTCCATAATTATGCTCAGCATAACATAACATGTATGTTATGTTATGCTGAGCATAATTATGGACAGCTATTATGTTATGTATAACATAATCAGCTCGGCTGGACCCAGGCCTCTCTCGTCCACTACGCTGACCTGAGGACCTACGCCCTAAGTCGAAAGTAAGAAGAAAGTAACCCGAAACGTAGGAGTGAACAAAACAAGTGTCAAGTTCAACTTTTCGGACGGGCAAAAACACATCGGTAGTAGGGACAACTGTCAAATCGTGTTGTCATTCATTCTAAATTCGGGCCCGGAAATAATCGTATGTCCGTAGGTGATAGGGTGTAGGAAACGCTCGTAACTAAGGCCGAAACCACGGACTTCGTGCTTAGGGAGTAGACCCCCTGGCGCGGACTGGCGGACTACACATATCTTGAAAAACTTTTGGGAACTTCTCAGGTGTGTAGGTTTCCTCACGATATTTTCCTTTACCGTTAACGCAATAATAATCAAATTCTGATTAGCGGAACGCACTACAGCTGACATAATACGATAATTTCACTCGATTATAACAGATACAGCGATAATAGACCACGGATGCATATCATGCATAATTATTTTTTCTGTTCCATTTTCACCGCGTAATGATTGTTACGATTGACTACAATTTCTGCCTACCCTATCATTATAGTGCCAGGCTTCGTGAATTAAAAGATATCATCGTAAAGAATGTTGTATTTTAATCGATCAACAAATCAATCGTCAATTATTGATTTCGTAATCGATCAACAAAACGTTTAATCGATTTTCAAATATGTGTTTTTTTTATTTATTACTAGGCCTGCGTTTGACCGCCATCTCGCCTGATGTTAAGCGATGATGCGGTCAACGATGGAGCACGCTTGCCCAGAAGAAACCGATTCACTCGTGACTTGAAGACACCCAGATTGTAGCTGTCGGGGAACACCCACTCGGGCAGCGCATTCCACTGTTTGGCGGTTCTCACAATGAAATTGGAATCAAAGCGCTTCGTTCGGGTTTTTGGTATATCAACAATGAACCGATGGCGCTTTTTCGTGCTTCTGGCCGTCCGATAGTAAAAAGGGCAGGGGGTATTAGATCATGCAGATCTGAAGCACACTCTCCGAAATGTGTCCGATAAAAAACCGATAGACTAGCAACTTTGCGCCGATGCTCAAGACTTTGGAGCTTGGTCTGAACAACGGAGTCGTTGCTGATGAGCTTCTTGGCACGCTTCTCAATGGACTCCACCTATAACCGATTATAAAGTTTTTGATGGGTTAACGATTTTTATACCTACTATTTTTAATCAGCAGAATTAGAAGGGTTTGGGCTTTAGCCCACCACACTCGTCTGGTGTGGCTGTGTAATGAACTATACGCACCATCGAGACCTTTTACATAAGTTTTTTTTTTTCAATTCTACGATTTTTTATGAAATACGTTTGCTAAGAACAAGCAATAATAGAAAAAAAAACCAAGTGCGGGTCGGACTCGCGCACGAAGGGTTCCGTACCATATCTATAAAAACGGCAAAAAAATCACGTTTGTTGTATGGTAGCCCTCTTAAATATTTATTTTATTCTGTTTTTTTAGTATTTGTTGTTATAGCGGCAACAAAAATATATCATCTGTGAAAATTTCAACTGTCTTACTATCACGGTTCATGACATACAGCTTGGTGACAGACGGACAGACGGACGTACAGCGGAGATTTTATTGGGGTCCTGTTTTACCCTTTGGGTACGGAACCCAAAAAAATGTGTTTCAAGATTACAAAATTGTCACACGGTTCCACAAAATATTTCATGTTTACATCATTTTTACGTGAAACAGTATATTTATTACATCACACAAATATTATAAATAAGACATGTTATGTTGTCTGTTTATTCATCATCATCTTTAACAGGATGTGCATTAAAAGAGCTTGCAGTGGGGACCGGCGTTCCGGCATTCCCAAAGTTTACGCCAAGGGGAAAAACAGCAACGTAGACAGCAGGACTGCGTTAGACGCTTTACATATGAAAACCATGAAATGCTCATCATCGTGTACAACGTTTACTATGAGACAAACTCTGAATTTGTTAAAAAATAACCTGCTGTTCCATACATCTTGTTAAAGGTTAAGATTTTTCCCTCTGGCATAAGCTTTTAGGGCGCGTTCAGACGACACGCGCCCCTAAGCGCACGCCACGCGCTGACGCACTCGCGTCTAACTCGCTTTGAAATTTGTTGTATATAATTAGAGTCTAGTGACACGTCAATAGATTTCACATTGCATTTGCCATCTTAGTGGGAGGGTGGAGAAGGCGCGGACGCTGCGCGATTGCGACGCATGTGCTACGCGATATCTGTTCGGGCGCTGAGCGTACGCGTGTACTTTACATTGATAAAAATGTACATTAAGACAAGGGACTCAAGGAGGGAATTAAATTCCAAAGTTTCTGAGGAGAGAGCGACTCGTAGGAGAGGCGCGCGCGCTTTCGCGCCGAAAAAAATCGCGCAAATGTGAACGCAGGCTTAAGGTTTTTAAGGCGAAGGCTTTTTAAGGTTCCCGTGGGTGGAGTAGGGTAGCAACTGGGAAGCCAGTACTATTACTTGATAGGAATAATTATGGAAGAGCCTCCATGAGTGACGCTACTCAAGTACATTCGGCGCACCTTGGGTAGTCAGCCTCACAACCAATCTTGATGACTGGCTAATCTTCTGACTACGGCATGAGCTATTCCATGTACATCAGGCTGGCCCGGCCCATGCTACAACAGGCTATTCTCGTCGTACCAAAACTATAGACGATCACTATAATAATGAAAACCAAAGTCCGTAGTCTTTAAACAAGCAAAGTCAGCAATGAAACCAGTATAACGACAAACAAAAAAGCAATGTATATTACATATAATTCAAGAGTATAATAACAACACAATGTCGGGACGCAATTTGCCAATAACTCGAAATTTTCGCAATTGTGACAAATGTAACAGTAACGTAAGATCGTGAATATGAAACGTTATGTTTCTTTTATGATCTTAATTAATAACAGAGGTTAATAATTTTAATGTTTTGTGTTTACAAATGTCGGGAATAATCGCGTGACGGTCATTGTTTCTGATCTTGTTGGCAATTAAATGTGCTTAACATATTATTATTGTTGTGAGGAATCATGTTTTAGTATAATGAATTAATTGGCTGTAAATGAGAACTTGCTTTGAATTCTTATCTTAGATTAGTTTTATTTCAAAAGAATAATAACAAACATAGATACCATTGATGTAGAAACACATGGATGTCGGGACAAGGATTACTGTCATGGAAGATATCTTGTTCATTTTAAATAAAAACCGGCCAAGTGCGAGTCGGACTCGCGCACGAAGGATTCCGTACCATTATCTATAAAAACGAAAAAAAAACTCGTTTGTTGTATGGGAGCCCCCTTAAACATTTATTTTATTCTGTTTTTTAGTATTTGTTGTTATAGCGGCAACAGAAATACATCATCTGTGAAAATTTCAACTGTCTAACTATCACAGTTCATGAGAAACAGCCTGGTGACAGACGGACGGACGATTATCTATAAAAACGGCAAAAAAGTCACGTTTTTTGTATGGGAGCCCCCTTAAATATTTATTTCATTATGTTTTTTTTAGTATTTGTTGTTATAGCGGCAACAGAAATACATCATCTGTGAAAATTTCAACTGTCTAACTATCACGGTTCATGAGGTACAGCCTGGTGACAGACGGACGGACGATTATCTATAAAAACGGCAAAAAAATCACGTTTTTTGTATGGGAGCCCCCATAAATATTTATTTTATTCTGTTTTTTAGTATTTGTTATTCAGGCGGCAACAGAATTACATCATCTGTGAAAATTTCAACTGTCTAACTATCACGGTTCATGAGATACAGCCTGGTGACAGACGGACGGACGAACAGCGGAGTCTTAGTAATAGGGTCCTTTGGGTATGGAAACCTAAAAAGGAATCTGTAGGTACCACGGTAAATACCTAAGTAGTCTAGTATATCTTTATGCTGCGTGATTGACAAGGCTGAAAAATACCTTTGTAAATGAAATGCCCGACTTGGCTTTACATTGGATCACAAAACTTTTCACGGCAAAATTGTCGCGAGACGTGGCTTTTTTCAATGAATGTGTTTGAAGGGATTAATCTATTCAAAATAGACACGAATTATCTAGTTCTTTTTGAACGGCAATGTTACAAAAGACAGGCCCCGAAAACGTCCGCCCTTCACCGCTTCCTAGTGTTTATGCTGTGAAGAAGAAACGACGGAACAAACTCCCCAGAAAGCAACGACCTCGCCGCGTGTTCAGGTCATGATTAAGGGCTACGTTTGGGCTCGAAACTACTCGGGCAATCCCGAAAAATTGACGTGAGTACACCTTAAATGTAAATGTGTTTCACGAAAGGTATGATAGAAAAACAAGCATTATCATTTACTAGCTTTCGCCCGCAGCTTCGCTTGCGTGAAATTTTGAATCCGTTAAGTGACGATTTTCCATACAAACTTTTATCCCCTCTTTAACTCCCTTAAGGGTTGAATTTCGGAAAATCCCTTCTTAGTGGATGCCTACGTTACAAAAGGAACCTACTGTCAAAATTTCAACTTTCTAACCCCAGCGGTTTAGGCTGTGCGTTGATAGATCGGTCAGTCAGTCAGCTTCTCCTTTTATATGTATAGATTTACAAACTTGGCTTCTGGCCTAACTGACAGCAGATGAATCTATTCCCAGAAGCCGTCGAACCTTTGTGTTTCTAACCCAACCCTTGCTTTTACCATTGTCCTCATATTCTGAGACCTTGTCAGTTGTTGTTCACATGGGACATGTTGTCTTTAGACCCTTAAAAAGATTTGCTTGCTGTTGCTAGGACATTTTCTAAGTTAACGTATGCTAGGTCATCATTAACCTATACCCTTTATTGCCGTGCTAATGCGGTCTCAGGGAAAGCTAGTTTCGAGAAAAATGAAGTTTTGTAAATGTATTTTTTTTATCCTCTTAGTGATTTGATGTAAAACTGAGATAGGGTAATCTTTTTCGGTAAGGATACACGGTGACACTGACATTCGACATAATGCAATCGCGACACTAAAATTAAATCCCAGTTAATGCGCAACTCAGTGTAACGGCGATGTACACACTACGACACTCGGTGTCGACACTGAGTGTTGAGTGTAATGTGTCGCCGTGGATACTTAGGATACGAGTGTCGTAGTGTGTACATCGCTGTTACACTGAGTTGCGCATTAGCTTTGGTTTAATTTCAGTGACGCGATTGCATTGTGTCGAATGTCAGTGTCACCGTGTATCCGTAACCTTACCGTTTGTGTTGTGCGACAATGTTTTAAATAAGATTTTCATTGGATGTACGCATCCAATGAAAATCTTCTTTAAAACATATATTTCTATAAGCTACCTGATGCCATCAGAAACAACTTTACAATTTTTTTTGAGATACCGCTTTTTTGCCTAGCACAGCACTATAAGCTTCTCCAGGTGCATGCCACTGAGCTCAATCCTCGGCTTCTGTCATCCAGCTCCTATCAGCCGCCTTGCGAATATCGTCACTCCACCTACCCTGAGGGCGTCCCACACTACGTTTGCTGATTCGCAGTCTCCACCCAAGAACACGTCTGGCCTTAACGGTCATCGGTTCTACTAATGAGTTAATAGTAATAGCTAATTGTTCATCGGCAAGCCAGTGCAATGCAGTCAGCACTTATTCATGTGGTCTAAAGACATAAAAAATAATACTATGGCTGTTTTTGCCCGACTATGGCAGAGAGGAAAGGTTTTGAATCTCACTGGCTATGTATGAAAGTTTGTGTCTTCGCACAGCCTAAACTACTGAATGGATTTCAATAAATGAGGTGTCCTTAGATTGGTTTTGATCCACAAAGTGTCCTTGGGTACATGACGTCACAGGAAACCCATTATTTTGTACTACCAACGCCATCTCGTTGTTGCTATGTACAAAGAATCTGGATTGTTTCGTGGTAGTTTGAAATGAATAGAATAAAGGTCATGGCAAATTATATCGGCACCGCAACTGCATAGCTGCAGCACGGCGTCGCCTCGAATTTAGCTACGGCTAGCCGCCAGCACGCTAACTACGCGTCGACTGCGAGGTGCAAGCTCGCAGTGCAAGCAAACGTGCAAGACGGCGCAGCGACGTTGTTTCGCTGGCGACTCGGAGTCGGCGCGCAGTAAGCACGCGGTCCGTTCGCTGCAGCGCGCGGGCTGCGAGTCAAGTTATAATGGTAGCGGCAAGCGCGCTGACTGCCCGCCGTTGGCTTTTTCATATTGACATTATTAAATATATTATTTAACACACGATTTAATGCTCTAATTTGAATGACAATTTAATTGCAAAGTTGGAGCGGTGCCGCTGTGGTGCCGGTATAGTGTGCCATGACCTTTCGTGCAATCAACAGATTATATCAACGTTTAAAATAAGATACTAATAATAATGAATTATGGAGATTAAGGTCTCAAAGGGGCCTCTGCGCGTTGGACTTGTGTCCCCGTGTATGCCTTCCAAAGGACCAGACGTCTTCCACATGGAAGATGAGCCGTGAACTGAGAGAGATGAATTATGGTAAAAAAAACAAATACCTTTTTTTGGCACATGAAATTGTCGACATGTTGTTGACTCAGCAGTCTTGCCGATAGTCGTTACAGCCAATAGCTTTATAGTCAAGAGCCTCGACCAACATCTAATGAGGCTCTTGTTAGGCAGCTGGATGAAGGGTTTGATTCAGAAAGCGGTACTTCCGGACAAGATGCGTATTATTAGGAGGTTCCTCTCTATGGAGCCCTGACCGCCGGTAGCTTGGAGCCTGTTCCCGTTTCAGGTGGGCTACTATTTTTTAGGGTTCAGTACCCAAAGGGTCCCCTATTACTAAGACTCTGCTGTCCGTCCGTCCGTCTGTCTCCAGGTTGTACCTCATGAACCGTGATAGTTAGACAGTTGAAATTTTCACAGATGATGTACCTATTTCTGTTGCAGCTATAAAACAGAATAAAATAAATATTTAAGGGGCTCCCATACAGTAGACTTGTTTTTTTTGCCGTTTTTATAGATAATGGTACGAAAGCCTTCGTGCGCGAGTCCGATTCGCACTTGGCCGGTTTTTTTATTAATTTTTTAAAATGTGTATTGTTTTTTTTATGATATGTATTTAAAAATATAATTTATTAGTATGTTAAATTAACAAAAAAAAAACAATGGAAAATGTATGTAAAAACTACGAACTCGACTAATTAATCACAACTTACTAAGCTAAATAATGGTCCTTTTGTCGAGTCATAACTAACTTACTAAGTAACTGGTTATAATGATGTAATAATGATGAATAATAAAATGCTAATTGCTTCTTTTAACGTGCATCTATGCATCTCAGTTCTTAATTTGAATTTATGACTTGACATACTTACATACAATATTTGTTTTTGGGTAGACAGAGTTTAAAAGTGCAAGATTGTTAAATATTTTTAATTCGGACGACATTATCGCATCAGGGACAAACTAAAGCATTTTGTATTAATAAATGGTCTCTTTTACAAAAAGCGGACTGTGGACTTTTTCAAAACCTGTAAATGCAGTCCATATTTTCAAAAAATATGGACTTCTCCTAAGAACGTTTTCCTGTAGCTGTGCCTACTTCCCCATCTCTAAAAGTATATTTCTTCTCAAAACAGGGTCAGATATTGATAACCCTATTTTGCACAAGAGTATAGTTGAGGTATCCCTACACAAATACTAATGCTGGCACTTCACATCGCTATTCGTGTTCGCGTATTTGTCTTATTCGCCCAAATACGACGATGTGATTCGTGAAGCGCCACCATAAAACCGCATCGCTGTTGGTTCATAGACCACCTCCCATACAAAGCCCAGTCTCCTTTGCTCACATACCTAAGGTTCGTTTTTTAATCCCTGAGACTGAATTGACAGGTCCGAAATGTCAAATTTGAAAAAAAAACCTAAAATCTACAAGTTTCACTTTTGCGCCTGTCAATTTTGTCTCCGAGATTAAAAAACGGACTATACAACACATTTTTTTGAAAGATATTAGTACGATTTTCGATTCAAATTATGAATGGCCTAGAATATTCTTATAATTTTTATTAATTTGTGCTTTTGTTTCTTCAATCAATCAACTAATTTTGTCGCAATCCACTATAGTGTAATTAGAGCCGTCCCAAGTTGCGCTAAACACTTGATGTATTACGCCAACAGCTTCGAGATCTGAATCAATCAAGTTTGACTCGAAGTGTCGATCGTACTTTTGATATCGACGAAACTGCACGATCGAGGTTCAAATTACAATTAATGTTGTCAATATTAGCACTCGAAACTGCTGGGAGTAAGCTTGTGATTCTTTGCCTCCTGCTTCCAGTCTTCCGCAGCTGCTTTCTTCTGTGCCATGAAAGCTGGTTCACCGTTTTCTGTATTCGGTCCACTGGCTTCTTTATCCTCGTCGTTACCTGCCTGCTAACATAGCACAAACTTAACTTAATTTAGGCTATTGTCATCTTTTTCACTCTGATAAAATAAGAAGGAAACGGGCGTAAATAAGAGCTGTCTTTAGTTGAACTAAAATTTCCTTATACACCGTGTCCTAAAACAATGATAAGCGGGCACCAGAGGATGGCCCTGCTCATGACTATTCGAGAAAATAATAGTTTTTTTTTTTTTTTCTAAATTACAATATGAAATTTGAAGTCCTTCGATTACGAAAATAAGTTTGATTGCTTTTTGTGTAAAAACTACAGGTATTCTGGGATTTTTAAGGGTTGTGGTGGATAGCAGTGCTATTTAGGTTGCCGATACAAAAAAAGCAGAAATATTTGATTTTTTTTCGAAATAGTTACTTATTTCAATTTCTTAAAAGGAAATTTAAAAAAAAAAACTTTTTTTCTCGAGTTGTTATGAGCAGGTCCACCCTCTGGTGCCCGCTTATCGTTGAATTTTGGGACACGGTATATATTACGTCCTGACGTGTCGACTAAAAACACGGTGAAGTTCAAGGCATAAACTAATTTGACATCTCTAACTTAATTCTTATCTATCACCGTCCTTTTCTCGCGCTGTCTGTTAGTAAAAGATAGCAATTCTCTAATTTTAGTTTAGTTGGTGAACAAGAGAATCGATGCCATTATCTCGTCGCGACACGAGATACTTTGACGACAAAATCATCTCGCGCTGCATATGTTAGGCTAGGGGCGAATTCTATTAAGAATGTTTTTACCAAACCGCAAACGAACGACAACCGTCAGTAAGTTTTCATTTACGAAAACAATCAAAACGTTTGGTTTTGTTTTAGTTGTCAAACAATTTCACAGTATTTTGTAAACGAAAACTGTGCGAATGAACGATTCGGCTTCGTTTCACTTGCGTTTTATCTACGTTTGTGTTGGCATAATTAGGGTGGTTTGTTATTTACTCCGATAACATCCATTTAAAATGTCTAACATTACATTTTCACATATTTAGTTAGTCTTAATACACGATTTAAATTCTCGCTGATTCTAAGCACGGGTCATTACTTTAATCGCGCAACTTAAAAAGCAGTAAACGAATTAATTTGTTAAATGGTTTCACTGTCTGTTTACTTTCAGAATAAACTAATCCTGATTTATCGTTGAAATAAGAGAGTTTTAACGTTAGTCGAGAGTAATGAATGATGTGAGTGATGAGTGAGTAGTAATGAATGAGTGGGCGACACGTTAGGTGCAGTGGCTAAGCGATTGGCTTCTGCGCTACGGGTCGTGGTTTCATTTCCCACACGGAACAAACATTTGTATGGCCTACAGATGGTTGTTTCGGGTCTGGGCGTTTGTGTATGTGAGATTAGTGTCTATAAACACACCCACAATAAAAGAGAAATCATAGTGTGGGGCAAGGTTGAAAAAAATAATAATAGTAGTAATTAATTACAACTTTAAATACGCACAAGGACTAGGGCGGCAAATTATTTCACATAATAATATGGTGAATTAAACTTGAAAGGCAGACGCCGTTTTCTTCCGGCAATAGAGGTTAACAGATCCACTAAACACCCCTTCCCATAGACCAGATATTTTTCACCATATTTCACAATAGTCTTGCACCCACTTGGGACGGTCCATGACTGTACTCCAATAGTGCAGCCGTGGATAGTCCCCGGTTGGTGCCCCACCCCATTTTAGATTAAAGTTCTCAAAGGGGCCTCTGCGCGTTGGACCTGTGTCCCCGTGTATGACTTCCAAAGGACCGGACATCTTCCGCAAGGAAGATGAGCCGTGAATTCAGACGAGATACAAATATGGTGAATCATATTTCGTAATCATAACTGTAAGTAAACTACACACCCAAACAATAAAAAAGAAAACGGACTTAAAAAAAAAATGAAAATATTAAAATAAGCATATTATAAAATGAACAGTTTCAGAAGTCGATGCCTTCATTTTGAAGTCAAAAAATCAAAATCTTTTTTTTTTTATTTAACTTAAACCATACACGCGCTTATGAAAAGTCGAATTTAGGTGCACGTTTCCAATTAGTCGTGTCCTATGAAGAAGAGCCGGCAAGAAACTCCATGGTTACTCTTTTATAAAGAATATCTTTAACAAATTACGTGAATACAGTAACTACTATGATTTAGAATAGTTATGCGAGAACAATGTAGTCTTGACCACAAACAGACCTGTGAGTAATGATGTACCAAGTCTTAAGTACAAAATTAATAAAAAAAAAAAAAAAAACAATATGAATAATAGTAAATTACATAATTATTTAAGGATGTCCACGAAGTTTTCACATTTACAAAAGATATAATGAAGCTAAACTAGGTATATAAAACAATTGACATAATTAAATGTCATCAAAATTTAAACAAAAATTATTGTTGTAAGTCTGTTTTATACTTTTATTATTAAAATTTTTATTTATTTAAACTTGCACTATGGTGGTACGTAAGGCGGCATTCTCTACCAGTCAACCTTTGGGTTAAAAAGAAAAGCATCGAATATGGTAATTATTTTATACTTTTCAGTTGTTTTTAAGTCGGTTTTTGCTTTTTCGTACTGACGTGGTTCAGCTGCGGCTCGATTGCGATTTATACACAACCTTATTTTTACTTACGAAGACCGAGACACCCCAACAAGATTTTCATCAGAACTGCCTGAATATGTGTTTTTTTTGTAGATCTCCAAATTACACCTTAGTTTATGTAGGTTTAAAGAATTTATTCTCATAAGAACTTAAATAACAGTTCACTTAAAATGAGATACAAAGTGCTTATATCTAAATATTCTAATATTTGCCTCTGGGGCGTTGTTGACATTACAGGGTACATACATGTTTCTTTAGTTTTATTTTAAATATGTTTATACTGTCACATTTCTTTAAATCCTCTGGTAATTTATTGAATAGCTGTGCTCCCTCAAACAATATTGTTTTTTTGCCGTTATGTCGCGTTAAGTTCCCTAAAAAAGTGTGAAATGCCTGAGATGTGCTATGCAGGGGTTGTCTAATACACGGAAACTGATCGAGAGGACCGTCTCAAGCCACAAGGTATCTATTCCCGTCAACTGTTGTGGGTAGAAAACTACTGAAACAAAACTGAAATTTATGAAAAAAAAAATGGTGTTAAAAATATGTCAATCGATTCTCCTAGTGATTCTGAACAAACTAGTTTCAGGTTTAGTAATACTAAAACTAAGCTTGTATAGTAATATAATCTATCGACCGTTTAATGTAGTAATTTAATAGACGGCCCTTGTTAAGCAGTGGTTGTTTCCGGGCTAATTAGTGATATGATTGCTTGATTTAGTATTTATTTTATGCGTCTTTTTGTGCATCCTCGAGTACAGTTACTATGTTGAATATGTAGGTTAGTAGTCAAAGAATTTAACAATACAACTGTTGAAATAACTGGCGAAATGTTAGCTTCAGAAAACAGTATCTAAGATCAAAAGTAGACATTCATTTCCTTTATTCATTTAACATCTTATCAATTATATTTTAAAATATATATTAGATATCATCTAGAAAATAATAATAATACGATATACATAGATTAACAAATATAAAAAATAGGGGTCCACCGACATCGGGAACAGGGACCAAGCTGTCGGCGTTCAGGACTCCAGAGAGGAACTTTCTAACCATACGCGCCGTGTCCAGAAGTACCGCTTTCTGAATCAAACCCTTGATCCAGCTGTCCAACGATACCCTCATCAGATGTTGGTCGAGGCTCTTGGCCATTAGGCCATTGGCTGTTACGACTATCGACACAATGGTTGCCGAATTCACATCCCACATGTTGACAATCTCATGTGTTAAACATTCATTTTTATTAAATTATTGGTTGCCTGACAGATGAATCGGACCGGTCCCATGCATGTACATGCCCGGCACACTTTTCAAAATCCTTGAACAGAAATCTAGAACCGACTATGGTATATTTTCAGCTTTCATAATATTTTGCCCGAAGGTTATGATAACAATCATGTTTATAAAATCTAAGCGAACTGGAACATCAACACATTATATTTGTATATGCAAATTTTAATGTACAAATAGTCTTTCTTTAATTACTAGTAAAATTCAGTTCAATGTTAAACAAAACAATAATAGAATAATCGACTAATTAAAATCGATTGTTGAATCTCGATTTTGTAGAACATCCGACTGCTCTAGTTTGAAAATGGAATGCAAGAGATTATTAAGTGCAAGTTACAATTAATACATGTCATTATCGGGCCCAAGCGTTCACCCTTCTTTGGCTGTATCTTAAAGCCGTTCAAAAAGTGGGAGGGACGCTATATAACGTGATGGTAACATAGTGACTCCACACAACCAGTCTTCGGCGAACGAACGAAGACATACAGCAACATGAAGTTATTGGTGAGTTTATACAACTAGTGCAGTGCAAGTGTTTGTGCCAAAAGTGTAAAAAAAAAACATTTTAGGATTCGAATTTCAAAAATAGAAAGTTCATAAGTGCGGCTGGTTCTTACGTATTTTTTTTAATCACGGTTGTTAGTTCGATTATTTTGAAGCGTAAATAATACGTAAATGCATCGGGATGATAATCGACTAACACGATGTTGTTTTTTACATAAAAGCTAAACTAGTCATTCGGCCGAAAAAGTTTTACTAGAATTTGAAAATAGGTTTTTTTCTTAACCTTATGCGTTTAATTGTAGGCAATGTCATGGATGATTTTAAAAACAGAAAAAAATGTAGATTACACGTTTTTTTCAGAATCTTAAATGAACGACATAAAAGCTTGCGGTTCGCACGATTCAGTAACAATAGCTTAGCGGTTAGAGAAGGTTACTTCCGCTTGCTATCTAGTTTAGATAAAAACTATACAACAATTAAAGAGCTTTCCGCAATGAATTATTTATAAATAATCTTATTTACTTAGAAATTATCAAATAAATAAATAAACTTTGTATTTATCTCAAAAAAGTCGAAACTATTTAAATCTCGATTTTAACAAAAAGTAGAAAGAGATCTATTTTTATTCCTTTTGTATTTTTTTTTCATTGTATTAAAATATAAATTTGACATAGTCAAGTCTGTTTGTAATATTAAACTCGCAGATATGTAAAAAGAAACTGCTCTAATTACTAAAAATAATAATGCATGCATAATACCAGAATAACAAGCGTAAAATCCCACCGCAAATTAAACTAAGTAAGAAATCTTTACACCAAGTTATTTTACTTCCGTAACTAATTACGTACAAGTGCATAATAATACTATAGTATCACATAACATTATTTTCTTCCTCAATAACAGGTTCTGCTGTAATTTTCATTTCACTTTCCAGCTAAACTAGAAAGTATCGAAAATTGTACGCTTCGAGATACGGTCTTTAGATACAAATTACTTACATGCATAAACATTATTAGTCGACTACGGAACTTATAAGGTCAGGCTATTTATACCAAGTATAATATCACCAGCATTAGGATAGGTAAAAGTAAGATTTTGTTTGTTACATCCCTAGCAATTTTGTTAAATGTAAATTCTAAAATAGAAATAGAATTTTCAAGTTTGACATTTGTGCCTGCCAATTTAGTCTCCAGGATTAAAAACGGAATACAATTTTTTAAGTAAAAGTCAGAAATCCATATATTTATCCCAGATAGATCATCACAAGGATAAATTGAAAATTAACCGACAGAAAAACCTAAATCCTTTATTTCAAGATATTCTAGTTTGCATTCAGTGTTCTTTAAGTCCTTTTGTGGAGCTGCTAAAACTGATAAGTACATCGTTTTAGACAAAACGGTGTTTAATCGAGTGATGTGCACGAAATATTACTTTTATTCGATTATTAATTTCTTAATCCTTATTAGTCTGTCTGTGTAAATTTCTCGTTGCATTTCTAGCTCAGACATGCAAATCACTGTAATAGAATAATTTTCTCAATAATTTCAGCTTGTTAACCGGTGTTACGAAAGTAGAACGTCGCCGGCGTATAGTTTTCCGTGTTTGAGTATCGGAAATAATTTAGTATGCTACAGTGCAAACTGCAGTTGGAACATTTACAACAAATGGCCTGGATACGCTTAGAAAAAGAACAGTACAAAGTCGTTGAATACGTATGCATTTTTTAAATAATTTTATTGAAAATAATGAATGGTGAGCATAATGAATTGATTTAAAAACGGAAGTTAATGTCGATCTACATTGATGGTGTTAATGTTTTTGAATCTGCTTGTTTTATAATTAATGTAAAAAAGGTTCCATAATTCATGTTATATATCGGAACATATTTCTTACCAAACAGGTGCTAACACGATTAACATAAATTTAATTAATTAGTCACACAATTTCAATAATAGGCGCCATCACTCGTTCGGCTAGTTTCGCAAAGAACATAATTATTTGCATACAGTCACCAAAATATTATTTCATTCGTATACAAAAATCAAGCAAAAAAAGGTAATAAATAGTTCATAGAAGTCAGGTATGTGTCCAATATAAGCGTATAGACAAGGAGCCATATTTAAAATTATGTTGCGTACAGTACAGTACAAATAAACAAGATAATTCATTTACTCCTAACAATTTTCTAGATCCACTTTGACGTCTATCGATCCTTTTTCGTACAAGACATCAATTAAATCAGTTGGTGTCATGAGTATCAGTCAGTGTACGTCAATAAGTTCCATTTTAAGCTATTGTGTACTCAGCTTATCATAGTCAACAATACGGCAAGCTGCATCACAACACTTGGTCTTCATTCTTCTGCATCTTTTACCTAAGCTGTCTTCTGCATGTCTTCGGTCCATTGAGCTATTGTTCACTAGAGCTGAAACAAAATGCAATCTAATGTACTTATTTTTGACACTAGTGCATAACACGGATAATCGACTAATGATGCAAACGTCACGGACCGCGAGCCGCTTATGACACATACGGATGCATCCGATTCATAATCGCTCAGTTTAATTAAGTACAACGTAACGATAATCGACTATTAGAATTTGATGGCATAATGTGTTTTGTGGATACATTCGACTAAATCAATATTGTTATATCATAGTAATTTTGTAAGTTTGATTGAAGATGTTAATTTTATTCAATGACTGATAGTTTTTTTCGATTTTCTATAGTGATATTAAGATTGATGCGTTGGTAATTTACTCGCGAAATCGTTAAATTAAACTGCAAATATCTGAGTCCAATTAAGATTCATGCAAATAAAAAGTTGTAAAGATCTCGCTACATAGTTCGCTTACGATTTCTTTTAAAACAAAATTATTCGAGAAACGATTTAGACACGGAATAATTCAAACAAAATTTCGGATTCTCAACTTTCAAATGAGACCACGAAGTCTTACTATCGTGTTTTGTTTACATGTATCGCATATAATTTGTATGTATGATAGTAATCGTACCTGTTTTCGCGGCAAATCTCACGCGTTCGTGAATTCTGATCACATAAACTGGTTTAGCCGTAGTGAGATCATTGACACTGGATATCCGATCTGTATGAACCACGGATACGGTACTAACGATACTCGTTTTGATTTCGCTTCGAAAGTAATGACTCGAAGGAAATCCTAATTGGTGTGATTAGCGCTAAATTGCTAGTTTGTGATTTGATTAGTTGACAGATTAATAGGTATAAGTATCGTACCTGCGGATATTGAGAAAAGTTGAGTAGTAAATAGTAACTTATATCATTTGTGTATCAGGTGCGGCAATGTAAAGAAATACAAGCTTATGAGTATACATAAAAACTACTTACCTAGTATAATCCATTTTATTCAACTGTCAGAGAAGTTAAAGGAAAAGACATCTCAGCAATATAATATCGATTTATCCAAAATAATAATCCTACGATAATTTACAATCCCACTTTATTTTTCTATATTTGCTTTCTAAAGAGCCTATTATCAAATACTCCTATAATTTACCAAAAACAAAACCTCACACTAACCACACTTCTAAAACTACAACTCATGGTAGAGCCATGTTACGTGCAAATCCACCATACAACTTTCACTAGACGCGTGTGTCGTAATTAATATAGACCGGTGCACAACGAGAACATATTTACCTTGATGATTCGTTGTTGTTGGTGTAATTGTGGGCTAAGTGGGTTAAATGCTCGTTAAACAATAATAAAATCGTTTACGCAAGCTTATTACAAGCTACAATTTCGTTGGGCTAGGGATGTACTCGTAAATACTCAATACTCAGTCTAGATATTCAACCTCAACTGGGTAGAAGGGAGTTTTATACTTTAGAGAAACAAAACAGTAGACAGATAGTCATGACATAGATGGAGGCTATCAAAATATTCCTTGAATACAAATAATAACATAGGGATGGTAGACTCTATTAATGTCCGGAACAACATCAGGGCAAGAAGATAAGATGATGACAGTTTTCTGCATTCAAGTAGCTTCGAAATTCTTCAAATAAACATAGATGCAGAATTTGCATTTAGTAAAAGTGATTATTTAGTTCTTTTAAATTACGTAGGTATATATTTAAATTGAGATCTTTTTATATTGCAACTGAAAAACAACTGTTAATCAATTGAAAGATTTATTAAATTAATTTCAACTAAGACTACAAAATCTGCAAATAGAGGATATTAAGCAACTCGTACTTAACGTAAACGCTCTGCAATCTTTACTTAAGTTGCGCCAGTAATTCACTTGTATGACAAGTGGCGCTACCCACCGGTTTACTATCATTCATAACAACATAATCGTTTCCTCCTCTCAACGTTACAGCAATTTAAACATGGATTTCTACGACGTAATCTGAAAACGGTCTCCTAATACCAATTGAATGTAATGTATTCAAGAGCTTTTCTAAACCATTTCATAACATCTTACTATGCACTCTCTATGTTAATAGTATTATGGCAATAAGTTTGTTTAAATGCATCTGAGAAGATATCACTTATATAAACTTTGATGAAGTCATAAAATTTATTAACATGTATGCTTTTTATCTTTTCATATTCTATATTATATTTGTCTGATATCTGTAGCTGTATTAGATAACTTTCTGTTTTATAATTTGTCATCAATATTGTGTTAGGTCAGTTTTATAGCTTCTGAAGTTACAACTTGATTTGAAGTCCGTTAACGCCTTGAAAATCTGGGTCAAAATGCTTGAAACAAAAACATTCTAAACCAGTTTTATCGAAGGTCGAATGAAAGTTTAATAATTATTTATTAATTGTTTCAGTCTTGCTTTCAAATTTATATTATTATTATTAAAATTTCCGCTCGCTCTGTAATCGTTTTTGTAAACAGTTAGGCCCATTTTACTTTCATAACTTCATTTCAATTAATTTTAATAATAAACTTAAATATTATGTAGAAATGGTACAATACCACCATTTATACAAAGTTAGATCTCACTACTATGATTACAGAACTTATGAAATTATTGTCATAGATATACAGATATAAATAGAGAACAAACGAAAGCATTTACTTACGAACAGTTTTACCGATTCTATCTCCTAATTGTAAAGCATTGCACAACTTGCTACAGTTTCTTACTGTTGCGAAGTCGACGCAATTTCTAAAATCTCTAGTCTGTTAATTACTAATATATAGAAAGTTAAACGCAGTAAAGTGTTTATACCTGCAATTAAAACACCTATAAACGTTTGCAAACTAAATTAGTCTCCGAGTAAAATATACGCAATAGAAATAATTGTTGTCTAGCATAGTCATTTCTTGCCTAATTGTCGTATGAATCATTCTGAAACCATATTTTATCTTAAAATTATTCGTAACCTGACGGAAGACCGTACTTGAAATGATTTGTATAGTTTCCTAGTAATAAATGAATGATGATTGCAATAAATCGTTGTTACACGTGTAAAATTCACTGCAAACTGTCAGAATCAGAATGATTATCAGACAACACATAATAACTCATGCCTAATTCATTATTTGATGCCAAGATTAATAGCTAGGGAAGAGAAAACAGACTATTATTAAAGTTTTTAGCAACTTCGTCTAACAATGCTGTTGGGAGTCGAGATTATACGATATAACATTGAGAGAAAGTGTGAATTTTGTATTCCGTCTCGATATAAGTTTAACTGGTTCGATGCAACTTTTACTTTGTTGCGTATTCGAGGGTTGCAGCTTAGGATTTTAATCTCCTTATATCATTGTTATTTAATGTTTAGGGAAGTTTTACGCCATTCTTTATTGTTACGTATAAGTCTTAGTATTCAGTTCATTTTAAATCTGCTCTCATAATCACTTTTGGTACACAAACCTCGTACATAGTCAAGAACCGTGTGATATAATTTAAATAACCTACTTAAGTTAAGATTTCAAATACTTAATATTCTTTCCTTGTCTCCAGGTTGTTTTGGTCGCATCGCTGGCCGTGGTGGCCTTTGCCAGCGAGGAGAAAGGCACACCGAAACAGGCGGCAGCATCCGAAGACAAAAAGCAGGAGAAGAGAGGCATCTATGATATCGGACATTACGGCGGCGGCGGCGGCGGCGGCGGTGATGGTGGATATGGTGGTCACAGCTTCGGTGGCGGAGAAGGTCTAAGCCTTAGCCACTACGGCGGCGGCGGTGAAAGTTTCGGGCACGGAGGTGGCGAGAGCTACGGACACGGGGGCGGTGAGAGCTTCGGACACGGAGGCGGAGAAAGCTTCGGACATGGCGGTGGTAGTTTCGGACATGGCGGTGGTAGTTACGGACATGGCGGTGGTGACTTCGGAGGCTCCAGTGGAGGCTGGAAGCCCATCTCTTCCGAAGAAGGCCACGGACATCACCACCATGAACATATCAAGACCATCGAAGTAATCAAGAAGGTCCCCGTTCCATACACCGTTGAGAAACACGTGCCCTACACTGTTGAGAAGAAAGTGCCTTATGAAGTCAAGGTAAACGTACCCCAGCCCTACACCGTTGAAAAGAAAGTCCCTGTCACCGTCAAGGAGTACGTCAAATACCCAGTCTACGTCCCAGAACCCTACACAGTTGAGAAGAAGGTTCCTTATGAAGTCAAGGTCCACGTTGACAAGCCTTACGAAGTGAAAGTCAAAGTACCCACCCCTTACACTGTTGAAAAGAAGGTGCCTTATGAAGTCAAGGTCCCCGTGCCCCAACCCTACACTGTTGAGAAGAAGTACCCCGTCCCCGTGAAATATGAAGTTAAAGTGCCCCAGCCTTATGAAGTCGTCAAGAAGGTGCCTTATGAAGTCAAAGTGCCCGTCGACAAGCCTTACAATGTCTACGTGGACAAACCTTACCCAGTCGTCGTTGAGAAGCCCTACCCTGTCACTGTACACAAGCATGTCCCTTACGAAGTCAAGGTCCCAGTCGACAAGCCTTACAAGGTCGAAGTTGAGAAGCCTTACCCAGTCCACATTAAAGTGCCAGTGCCCAAGCCTTATGATGTGTACAAGAAGATCCCCTACACTGTTGAAAAGAAAGTTCCTTATGAAGTGAAAGTACCCATCGACAAGCCTTACCCCGTCTACAAGGACGTGCCATTCCCATTGGTAAAGGAAGTGCCCTACCCAGTGAAGGTCCATGTGCCTTTCTACATCAAGAAAGAGGAGGAACACCATCACCATCAACAACAGCAGCAGCACCACGGTTGGCATTGAGTAACGTTAGGCTAGGTCTCACTTTGTACCTTGTAGGTTAAGTTCAGAAATGTGATCAATTAGTATTTTTAGTGTATTATATATTTTGCTAAATTTTATGAATGTATTGGTGCTGTTCGCTCACAGTTCAGGTTGTGATGACGTAATGGCAGCCATGTTGCGATGCGTTGCAGAATGATTTACGAATTTCGCTCTAACTTAAATAGTCGAGTCACATCGATTTCTTTATTGTTACCATTTTTTAACAGAACTGACCAAAAAATATAAAAATAACAAAAAAATGTTTGTGGTTTTGCAGTTGACAAATATTAAGATGACCGCATAGCATCTTGATTGATGCGCGGTTCACAGATGTAGATAATTACCTGTTATTACTTGTTTAGCTTTTATATGCTTTGTTATAATGTAACTTGACAAAGTACATGTACTTTGAGTTGAGGCTGATTTAATAAAAATGTGTGGAATGTTAATATTTGTTTTACTCTACCAGTTTCAGATTCTTAACTATGACCAAGAAATAGATTAATGATCATTAATTCATAAAATACATCTATCTATTATTAATGAGCATAAGATCCCATTGTCCTAATCTCAACACTTGGAAAACGTATAGGTGATATACTCGTAGATCCTGTACAGTATGTAGCTAATGGCGATCAAAATAGATACATGTTGTTTAAAAACAATATAGAAAATTTGGAATATGGAGAATGCCGCAGTCTTTAGTTTTTGTATCCATCAATAAATGACAGTCCGTGGGATCAATAATACAATTCCTGGCATCATAATTGTGCCCGAAAAATGTCAGAAACTAAATACAAGAGGCGAAAAATTGATGTACAGACTCTTCCAATAGAACACCTTTGCCCTTGTCTCTTTAGGGATTATAGGCATATGTATGTGAATGGAAGTAGACAGACAGATTGAAACAAGACACAATATTGTGCAATAATAGGACAAATATACACACACAGATTTCTCTCTTACGTAGCAAAATAGAGAAACAATAACTTAAGTAATTACATTATATTTTATTACTCAATATTAGATCTCGGAACAATATAATATATCAAATTGGGACCAGAACAATACTCATTGAATAAATTGATCCAATTGTTTCAGGTATTACATTTCCAAAATTATTTACGATACAGAAAATTGGATGAAAGTTCTTTGAGACAATAATATCATTAGTTATGAAACAAAAATGGAAATAAAAACACCATTTTACAGTTTGGGAAACATACAAAAACTTGAAGTTTGAAGAGGTTGATCAAGGTCAGATATCAAAATCGAAATCGTCATCATTATATAAGATAGAAAACGTGGAAGCTACTAAATGGAAGCACTCCAGGGTGGCTTGCGTTCAACAGCTTTCTGCAATCTTTATCCGAATAAAGATAAGTAAGGTAATAAGAATCTGGCGTTAGTCTTTCAATCTGTTGTCTCGAATAGAGCCTTCAACTCTAAAAGGGTTTTAAAAGAAGGCCATAGACCGTACATTGAAACTCAATACAGCAGATAATTGCATAAACATGAGGTATTCGCAAGATAATAAAGTCTAAAGCATTCTACGGTGGTCTTCGATAAGATAAGATCTTTGAGTGAATTGCGACGTAGCGCTAATTGTAAACCTGATAGTTTCATTACAACATGCACCCGCGTATTTGTTAGGTTTTAGAGTTTCTGTTATTTATGCATCTTTGCAACAGATTTCTACAATGAATATTCCTGGTTTAGCTTCATAATCTGAGTGACGATCGGCATAATGGTGTTATTTGGACCAGGTGCTTTTCGTTGTGAATGTCACAGATATCATTTCTGAATCACATATCACGACATGTAGTACACTAACGTTTAAATGCTAGAAAAAGTTTTCTAACACACTATCTAGATGATGATTAATTATCATTGTAATTAAGAGAACTGATTAATTTCATGTTATCATTTTTAATTACACGGCCTGTTATTACAATTTAAAAAAAATATTACTAAAATACTACTTCAGTCATTGTTCGTATCTTAATTTAGTTTCTATTCCAAAACTACTACATACATATTCTTTCCCCAACCATAAAAATGCATTAACAATTTTTTAATATCTCAACGCATTTGCTGCTCTATAAAATCGGCCAAGTCCAATCAAAAATAATAATTTTATAGTTATTTTGTTCGCAATAAAAATTCCGTCCAACATGGATAGGATTGCGTAAAACCTTGCAATGTACACTTATGGTAATTGGTGCATTACAAGATCTGATATGGATTTCTGCACCGATGCTCTCATGGACGCAATTTAAACTAAATAGAGTTAAGTGAAGATTACTTGAACAATTGGGTTAATAGATAAGATTGCTGCTATTCTTAAGATTGATTGAATGCTTTGATGAATGTTTGGATTGTTTTCGGATTTCTGTTTGTTCATTCGTGATCTATCTATCATACATAGACCTGTCTTAAATTGCACCACGACATTTGATTCTTCATCTTATTCGTCTAGTTTGGCATTTGCTTGATTGCCGGTTGATCTAGCCATAGGATCGGAGGTTTATGAGCGCTGGTTGGCAATCTTTATTTAAGGAGCTGTTCTATTCATGATACCAGCTCTAAAATAATGTACTTCTTCTCTCTTGTCGGCTCGAGCTAAATGACAATAGCTAATGCCGTGGTGAAAAGATTAGCCAGTCAGCTAGGTTGGTCGCGGAGCTGACTGCCCAGGGAGCTCCGGACGTACTTAAATATCATCTCTCGTGGGCCTCCACTTTATTGGGTTGCATGAAAAGAGCCTTCTTTTCATGCAACCCAATAAAGTACTACTCCCGTACCAATTTTTGATAAAGCTCTCTGTATGGCACAGTCATTAAGTTTAAAATTATGGTCAATCTGAAAGAAATCGATTGTGAATTTGCAAGTAAGCGATTAAATGACATTGTCTCTACATTTTTCATATTTGTAAAAACGATTAATGCCAGAAGTAGGATCTCAACTATTAATTCAGGTAAGACAAGTGCCCAAGTATGACAGATTACCTGGTGTGAAGTATAATTATAGACACACTTTCAAAACGCAGCTGATTTCTTAATTATACATATAGCGGTTTCCACAAAGTTATATGCCAAGTTATATTACTTCGTTAACCTTTTAATTTTCATCAATTTTCTGAGACACTTATTACACGTCTTTCAGTCGACAATAATATTACCTACCTAATACTAATACCAAAGGATTGCAACGGCTCTGCCTCCTTTCACGCCAAGCTGGGTAATAATGAATAGATAAATCTTCTGGCTATGGGTAGAATTAAAATGGCTTCTTGGAATATGACTGCGTCTTGACTATACGTAAGTACCTTTTAAGTAATATTAATAAAACATCAGGTCAAGAGTGTCGTATTTTTGGCTACGTTTAAGACATTAGAGTAATGGAATTTTAAGGGCTGTCTCATGCAATCTAGTATTTTCTATTTTTAAGCTTTGAACATATACTTCAACTAAACGAGAACAAAATATTACACTATCATACGAAAATGTTTTTAGAAGACTAGGGGTACCATACATACGTCCATTTATAATTTCCATAAGTACCATACATACCTCCATTTATAATTTCCATAAGTACCATACATACGTCCATTTATAATTTCCATACGTACCATACATACCTCCATTTATAATTTCCATAAGTACCATACATACGTCCATTTATAATTTCCATAAGTACCATACATACGTCCATTTATAATTTCCATACGTACCATACATACCTCCATTTATAATTTCCATAAGTACCATACATACGTCCATTTATAATTTCCATAAGTACCATACATACGTCCATTTATAATTTCCATACGTACCATACATACCTCCATTTATAATTTCCATAAGTACCATACATACGTCCATTTATAATTTCCATAAGTACCATACATACCTCCATTTATAATTTCCATACGTACCATACATACCTCCATTTATAATTTCCATAAGTACCATACATACCTCCATTTATAATTTCCATACGTACCATACATACCTCCATTTATAATTTCCATAAGTACCATACATACCTCCATTTATAATTTCCATAAGTACCATACATACGTCCATTTATAATTTCCATAAGTACCATACATACGTCCATTTATAATTTCCATAAGTACCATACATACCCCCATTTATAATTTCCATACGTACCATACATACCTCCATTTATAATTTCCATAAGTACCATACATACCTCCATTTATAATTTCCATACGTACCATACATACCTCCATTTATAATTTCCATAAGTACCATACATACCTCCATTTATAATTTCCATACGTACCATACATACCTCCATTTATAATTTCCATAAGTACCATACATACCTCCATTTATAATTTCCATAAGTACCATACATACCTCCATTTATAATTTCCATACGTACCATACATACCTCTATTTATAATTTCCATAAGTACCATACATACGTCCATTTATAATTTCCATAAGTACCATACATACGTCCATTTATAATTTCCATAAGTACCATACATACGTCCATTTATAATTTCCATAAGTACCAAACATACCTCCATTTATAATTTCCATAAGTACCATACATACGTCCATTTATAATTTCCATAAGTACCATACATACGTCCATTTATAATTTCCATAAGTACCATACATACGTCCATTTATAATTTCCATAAGTACCATACATACCTCCATTTATAATTTCCATACATACCATACATACCTCCATTTATAATTTCCATACGTACCATACATACCTCCATTTATAATTTCCATACGTACCATATATACCTCGATTTATAATTTTTAATTTTTGAATACTTATTATGTTCAGCATGACACTTTTGACAATTAAGATGACCTTGACGCGTACCTCGAGGGCTGGTTTGAGGTGGCGCCGGAAAAGAGGACCTGGAAGAAATGGGGGGGAGACCTATGCTCAGCAGTGGGACAGTATAGGGTGACAAAAAAAAGATACTATTCATAAATGAATATTTAAGTAAGCAACTCGAGAATGTAGATCAGCTAGCATGCTTTCGTTGTTTCGTCCGCTATTCGACAGCCAATTAAAATCTCAGTGATGTCAGTGATTATGCAGTGACTGTAGCTGATGCAATAGATAAAACTGCTAACGCGGGCACCATCAATAGTGTTACAGCAAGTAAAGAGATTCTTTATCGACATAACATCAATGTAAACTACCGATTATCTGGATCGATTGTACCGTCAATTCAAACAATTTGAAATCGGTACTTACTAATGTAGGTAGGTACAGGTTTTCTATGTAGCAACTAGTTTGAGTCCACAATAACTAATTAGTTAGTGTAGTAAAGCTGATTGCAGATGGGAAACTAAGTTGCTTGAGACACAGTTGATCGCTTGTCTTTAGCTGCATGGTTCTTAGCTGCAGTGATCGTTTTGATTGGTCGAGCGACCGTCCTTTGGCTTGGTACTGTCAGCATCAAATACATCGGAACGAGCAGACTGTTCAAAACGATCTGAACAACTAAGAAAATTAAACTATATCTCAATGATACAAGGCGTGTTTCAGAAATACACGACAACTGTCGTTCTGACAAGAATTGAATCTCATTGAGATAAAGTTTAGTTTCTTTAGTTGTTTAGGTATTATGAACAGTCTGTTCGTCCCGATATGCACCGTCTTGATCGCTCGAACAGCCGCTTTTTCCCTTCGTAATCGGAAACATTGGGCGCTGTGGACGCAAAACTGTCTCGAGTTACTTAAGTCTGTTGTAAATGTGAGAACTTCGTGGACTTGCCTATACATAATGATTGTTTACATTACTATTATTCATATTGTGTTTTTTTTTTCTTTTTGGCTAATTTTTGTGCTCAACACTTGGTATTACATTACTCACAGGTCTGTGGTCAAGACTACATTGTTCTCTCCTAACTATCCTAAATCATAGTACTGTATTTAATGAAGTTGTTAAAGATATCCTTTTTTTAAAAGAGTAACCATTGAGTTTCTTGGCGGCTCTTCTCCATAGGAAACGACTAATTAGAACCGTGCACCTAAATTCGACTTTTCATAAGTGCCTATATTGGTTTATGTGAAATAAAAAAAAAAAAATTTGATTCTGTTTCGAGGCACAACTCTGTGTCTCGAGTTACTAAAGTGTGTCTCGAGGTATAACCCGTGTCTCTTGATATAAAGTGTCCTGGCTGCTTATTCAGAAACATATGAATAGAATACAGAACTGCCGGCGCTCTGTACCACGCTATGGTTTCGGTATAAATTTAAAGCATTGCGTGGTGCAGATCACTCCGGTTCTGGGTAACACAATGGTTTCTGAATACGCGTCCCGACCATCTAAGTAGTGCAGTGGTTCTTAAACTTATAGTCATGAGGGACCATTTGACAAAATTTCTGTCTTGCTATGGACCACCAAGTTGGTTTTCTTCTTTTAAAAAAACGTTGCCCCACACTAAGATTTCTCTTGTATCGTGGGTGCGTTTACAGACACAAATCTCACAAACAAACGCCCAGACCCGAAACAACCATCTGTAGGCCATACAAATTGTTCCGTGTGGGAATCGAACCCACGACCCGTAGCGCAGAAGCCAATCGCTTAGCCACTGCACCAAACGTGTCGTCAAAATGTCGTGGTTAATTAGTTTGTAGTTAACATACAGTACCTAAATGTAAATAAATGGAGGGTTGTTCTAATTCGTCGATAAATAAAACACGCATTATTTTTAAAGCCCTCAGTATTTTCATTTTCTGTACGGTAAATTATTCACATTACAGTTACAGATTTTAATGCGATTTTTGTGATTGCAAACTCTTTACTAACTTCTGAATCCTTGGTTCAGTGCTACTCAAAGCCAAACACATAACGGCAGTGGCATCCAACCGATTGTTTTTAATAATCAGAAGCGCCGAGAACCCCTGCTCACATTGATTTATGTCGATGAAAATAAAGTTATGTAACGAATAGCAATGTCTCTCAAAGTTTTGGTAAAGAAATTGCTTTTTGGCTTTTTGGCTAGGATGGCTCCGCGGACCACTTGGGATGCTTCCAGGGACCACCAGTAGTTTGTGGACCTCCGGTTAAAAACCACTAATCTAGTGGGACGTATGCATCCAGTCTAAACGTTACTTATACACAGTGAACCTCATTGCGCAGTATTAGACAATGTTAACATATCTCGTGTCGTACTCACTAAAGTAAGCGAGCCACAGTTACGAGGGCATTGCCCAACTCATTTACTTTATTGTAAAAGGTTGTAATGTTGATGGCGGTTTGGTTTAATAAGTTTTAATGTGTGATTGCAAACTGGCTTTTACTTTTGATTGCGTTTACCTTGATGATGTTATTATGTTATACGAGTACACTACACCAGTTGACAGCGCAGTGATAAGTATTGCAGCGTAAAAAGAAGTGGTGTATTAATAAGAAATTAATAAAATAGATTTCCGAGAAAAATACAAAAGGTTACAAATAGAAAAAGAAAGTTAAATAATAGGTAAGGCACTATACAAATAAATGGATATATTCTGCATAGCCTTTTCCCAACTATGTAATAACTATAGTATTATTCCAAAAGTAAGGGGTGGTCTTCTAAGAACGTTTTCCTGTAGCTACAGTGGTTAAAGTAGCTGAAAACATTTTTTTTTTTCTTGCGAAAATCCTCTTGGATGCCCTTCGCCTTCCCCAGGTGTGCCGGACTCTCACCGGCTAAAAACCCACAGTGTTCCTTCTCCTGACCTCTCTTGACCTTGGCCGGGATCGCGGGATTCGCAGCTGCATGCACCGCGATCCTGGCAAGTTTCGGTCCGCCAGCCCCTGGCAGACTTTTTCTTCTGTGGGGCCTTGCCCCATATCCTCCTAAGAGGCGCGCATGGAACACAGCGCGCCGCCTTCTCGGGCCTGTTACGGCGGGTGACGGGTCTCCTAACCCGCCGCCCGCAGGCCACACACTACGGTGGCCGGAGATAGTCGCGCGCCCTCCGGCGCCCGGTGCGTCTGGCGCGGGAAGGGAGAGTGGCAGATGCCTCTCTCTCCCTCTCCACTCCCTCTTTGGTCACCACCACCTCCTCGCAGAAGGAGGCGACGGCTTCCCACGCACTCTCGCTCCCAAAAAGTAGCTGCCCTTCATGCCCCGTCTCAAATTACCACCCTGTATGTCTTTGTGCTTCCAACACAGGAATCTATCAAATGGCAGCATTCACCTATCATCCTATCTGCCTAGTCTTTTCCTAACTATGTTGGGGTCATCTTCCAGTCTACCCAAATGTGGCTTAATACCAGTATTTTACATGGAGCGATTGCCATCAGACCTCCGCAACCCAGTTACTGGACAATGCCGATATCCTAAGGTAAGACCGGTTGTCACTTTGGGGCTTCTGGTAACCCGTAACGACTGTATGGAAAGACGTCCACTGCTGGACATAGGCCTCCCCCAAGCATCGCCACATCGACCAATCTTGTGCTTCTCGCATCCAGCGGACATCCACATTGGGAAGTTGGCATATTATCCACGCTTGGCAGGCGGGTTGGTGATCGCAGTATGGTTGATAAAGTACTCAGAGAACGCTGCTGCCCATCCTCTAGTGAATCCCTTAGTCGCCTTTTACGACACCCATGGAAAGAGATAGGGTAGTGCTGTGGAGGAACGAGGTGTGGTGTTCCTCCAACCAAAGGGAGATTAGACTGTGACGCTATGACCGTCTGTATATTAGTCGGCAGACGACTCGCCCACAGCGTGGGTGGCTCTAATGTCCCTGAAGCCTTTATAACAAAATAAATACGATGCTTGTTGTTGTGGAGTGTTTTGCAATGAGAAGAATTACGTGGTAATTCATATTACAATTTTCGTTAACTTAGAGCGTTTCATTATCATTACCGCGTAACCATACTAACCATTCAGTGCTATTCTTTACGTCCGGCACCAAACGGACTGTCATAGGTATTCGTATGACACCCGGGACCGACGGCTTAACGTGCTCGAGGCACGGAGAAGTCTCGATGTGTAACGAATGGTCACCCATCGACGGACTGACCGCGGCAAGTGCAGCTTAACCTTGCAAATCGTATACTCCGCATGGTTGTTAATTAGCCACGAGCCGCTCCTATAAATTAATAAACTCATTAATGTTGTTATTATCTTTTCTTTCCAGCATTATCTTTTTATTATGACATAGCTGGTGTGAAACTTGATAAATTGAATGAAGGTACAATTTACAGCCAAATCGAGCTGTTTCTTTTCGTTTTTTTTTCTTTTGTTATGATTGTACACACGGCTACACATCAAGCTATACAATACCAGTTTATCTTGGCGTCGCTTTGTATAATCTTTTCGCACAAGTAACGGTCAGCTTATACTGGTTTTGCATAGCTTGAAGTGCAGCCATGTGTACTTGCGGACCGTGTCTACGTAACCGGGCAGTTATTGGCGAGACCTGAAGGGTCTCCAGCCAATGGTGGGGAAGTAAAATACTTAACCTAAGCTTACTACTTATACTACACTAACATCATGACTACTAGCTACTACAGGGCGACCCTTTTGTGACTCGGACTTCGGCTTAGGACGTTGCTGGCGGAAGATTGGGAAGGAGACAGGTTGATGAAAGCTGAATCCTCAGTGAGATTGCTGAGTCTGAAAAGACGACTGGCTCTACGATGGGAGAGTTCGGTGGATTTTGACTAAATCCAGTTGTCAAGCAAGGACAGCCTATATTCAGGGGAAGATATTTATTAGAAAGAAAGAAAAAAAATTCTTACGCTCTCAAACGCACGCACACGCATACTTAAAATTAAAAACATAATTACTCTTAAAATTAATTAATTCTGGTAACCCAAACACAAAACAATTAAAAAGTAAAAAATAAAACTATGACTAAATTCCTAATCTCTAATCTATCGCAAGTTTGCATATTTAGTCTGTGGTTACCTAGTCAGAGTCACCTTACATTATCTATTAAAAATACTTAATTAAATTGAATACTTGAATTTGCGCGTTGCATGGTGCATACGAATTTAGGTCGTTGCTCAGCTTTATGCTGTGACTTTAGACGAGCCTAATGCCAACAGCGCTGATTTTCAGCAACAACCTTCTTCGATTATATCATATGATAATATCTCAAATCACATGTTAAGTCACCTTTTACTGCATCAACGAAACATGATAGGACAGTCCTATTAATAGCCTAGACTAGCCTAGTCATCTCGATGTAATTAATACTATATCTTATTACATATTTGCCTCATAAATTTGCAACATTGTTGTTAGATCTTAGATAAGAATTACGTACGTCCATCCTAGTATTCCTAGTTGACTCTGCATTGCAAAACTTAGCACAGTAAATATATTTATTGCAGACTTGCTATATAGATAGCTAAGTTTTATTATGATTAGAAAGCTAACACTTATTAGATAACCAGTGTAATAAACTGGTCCGTTCTTCTGTTATTAGTGCATTTAAGATCACTAGCTGTGCCCGCGACTTCGTCCGCGCTGCGGCGCTAACAAAGAATGCAATAACTCGATTTTGCCGCTTCCGAAAAAAATACGTTCAACGCGCTCTAACTCTTGAACTGTTTAGTTATTGCATTCTTGCTTACTCTTTAACGGATGTGGCTGCTAAATTTCAACTGGATCTGTCCAGTAGCACTGGTGTGAAGCTCAAACATACAAACAGACAAACATTCTAAAAACTACATTTTTGGCATCAGTATCGTTCCTAGGATGCGTTGCACTGAGATTTTTCCAAAAACATTTTATGTACAGTTTTAGCACCGTTACAATTTTATTATATGTTAGACGATAGATTATTGCAGTTCACCAATAGAACGGAATGATGACCAAATTAAGACTGATATTTATTACCTAATTAGTTCTCGAGTTGTATGCGGAAAGATAAGATGCAACCAGTCATTAAATGTAGCAAGATAAATATTTTGTTAGTTGAGCGAGTGAGGGAAGAAAGTCATGTTAACAGAAGAGTGTTAAATATGAATGTGGATGGATATACAAGATGTAACTTAAATAACGCACAACCTCTTAAGGGGTCACTGTACTCATCATTACGAACAACTTTTACTATGGGACCAAACACAAAATCGCGAAAAAAATCTGATGTTCCCTAAAGGAGGATGGGCGTTTTGGTACTCATGTCCAATCAAAATGAATTTACCATCGTTGGATAGCTCTTTTCAAGAGTACAAAAAACTACTATCGCAACAAACCCGTATCAATTGTCCGTTTTGAAATATAGTCTTCAGAAGATACTGGATATTCAATTCGAAATAGAATTTAAAAAAATCATATCGCCGGTTTCGCTTGACCGATTTTGATGATATTTGCACAGATTTTGAGCTAAATAAAATTCTGTTAACGGATGAAAATCACAACAAAATCGGTTTAGTATTTTTTCAGTTAGGGGTGATCTATCTATTAAAAAAATCGGACGCGTTTTTTTATGCCTAAATATAAAAGTCGTTTCCCAGCAATTATTTTTGGTCAATGTAATTTAGTTTGATGTACAGAGTGCGTAGATTTCGGCTATTCGGGTTTTTTTACACACTGTATACTTACATACAATAATGATGAAACTTACTTCGAACTTGTTTTATTTACCTAGGTAATGAAAAATATTAATAATAATTATTGTAATATCATGCCAAAATGGAGAAAAATGACAATAAAAGTATGTGTACTTAATAGGATGTAACAAAATAAATAACTTTCAAGCAGGATTACTTCGATCGGACAGCGAATAGGGACTAGCGCCATGGTTATTCTTAATCTACACAAAAATACCTTTCCAACGGTGGATCGATCATTCCGATTGGAGCTAGTACCAGACTCCATACATTTGTGCCCATCATCCTTTTGATGAGTTATGCGAACATAAATGTAGGGAACAGCTGTTTTTTTTTCGCGCTTTCAGGTTTGGCTTAGGGCATGAATCTCGGAATCTCGGAATATCGCAATATCGGAATCTCGGAACGCGAGTTCCGATATTACAGTTCCGATACTGAGTGATCCAATATCGAATATTTTGATATCGAAATGAGACATTTTTTGCTATTTGAATTTTAAACTAAACCCATATTTTAGCTCTGGACCTTTCGTTTAGAAGTGCTAAAAGTAAGAAAAATGCTGCGGTGTGAACGAACAGCTCAACGTTCAGTCTATTATTTATCTACACATTTATTAATCCGCGACTGTGTCTGCATCCCCGATCACCGACATTCACGCGGACGAAGTTGCGAGCAAAAGCTAGTTAGTAATAGTAAGTATAGGAAAATAATGAGAAATATTTAACAGAAAAGTTAACCAGGAAAATCTTGGCTTTCTCACTGGTTGACTTTGAAGTGCCGTGTTTGACCGATGCTGTAGACGCCTGGAAAATGGCTTGCCCAAATACAGATTTGCCCGTCAACCCATCTTCCCAGAGACAGTGGGATGAGCCGCTGTGCAGGTTGGTACGGAATAATTTAATTAACACGTCCACCAATACTGCTGAGCGTGCTCGTCTGCTGGCTGTGGGTGAATGGGAGTCGGGACTTTGGCTTCAGGCACTTCCCTCACCCAGCATAGGTACTATGCTGGATGACACCAGCTTTCGGCTCGCTACATGCCTACGCGTAGGTGCTCATTGTGTTGCTTCGCAACGGTGCCACTGCGGCTAAGCTGTCGACGGCCTCGGGCACCATGGCCTGTCTTGCTGCAGGAGTGCAGGTCGCATAGCACGGCACGCGAACTTAAATGACTTAATCCGTCGCGCTCTTGTCACCGCCGGCGTGCCAGCTGTATTAGAACCTAATGGCTTGGTACGCGATGATGGCAAAAGACCTGACGGTATGTCGTTATTGCCATGGAAGATGGGTAGGCCTCTGGTGTGGGACGCGACTTGTGTCGACACCCTTGCTCCATCCCATCTTCCTAGCTCGGCGGGCTGTGCTGGCGTTGCCGCTGCGGCTGCGGAGACCCTCAAACGGCGCAAATATAATACATCATAGGAAATTATGACTTTGAGCCGTTTGGGGTGGAAACGCTCGGGTCATGGGGTCCGAGTACGCGTCTCCTTTTTAAGGAAATAGGAAGAAGACTGGTCGACACTTTACGTGACCAGAGGGCTGGCTTGTTTTTCGGCCAGAGAATTAGCGTTGCCATACAACGTGGCAACGCTGCCAGCCTTCTGGGCACATTACCAGTGGACAGCGAGGCGGAGCAATACTTTGATGCAATCTTTTAGTTTATATTTTAGTCTACGTTTTTACTTTAGATTTAGTTTAGATTTATATTGTACTAATTTAGGTTAAAAAATGTTAGAAATAACGTATCTGTTACATGAAAAATATGTGATTTAATAAATACAGATAATAAACATAAATAGGTAGAGAATAAATACAAAACAACCAATTTTTGAAGCAAATTAAAGAATACGATTTAAAAATGATTTTTATTATACTCAATCCAACCTCATACCGAACTTGAGCAATTTATAAATAAAATGTGCAATTTTTAACGAAATAACGTAATTCCGATATTAATATCGGAATTCCGATATTGAGATCTAATATCGGAAATCAGTATCGGAATTGAAAACCTTCCGATATTACATGCCCTAGTTTGGCTCCATAATAAAAGTTGTTCATAATGATGAGGTACAGTGACCCCTTAAGAGGTTGTGCGTTATTTATGTTACACCTTGTACATACAAGTAGAGGTAGGCCAAAGAAAAGGTTGATGGATTGTGTGAAAGACGATGTGGGTAAGAAAGAAGTAAGTACTGAAATGACGGCTGATAGAGGAGAATGGAAGAGGAATATACATATGTTGTGCCAACCACACCTATAGTGAGATAAGTACAGGGTGATGATGATAAACTGTTTAAACGTGGTCTGGAAAATGATAAAAATGCTTTGTGTAAAAATCAGTGTGACAGAGAGCGACGTTCCAGAAAAATCAGGGCCCTCTTTCCCACTGGGCACTCTGGGCACGTGCTCAGGGCCCCGCGATCGATAGGGGCCCCCTAGTTCTTGCCAGATCCATCACCATACGATAACCGATATTTATTACCGTTAATCATATTTAGTTCGTAAAAATCAAACGATAATGACTGACTACAATATCTACTTGCTTATTAGCTTTTGCATGCGCGAAGCTAATCTACTCTCGCCCAAAAATCAGGCTTTCCGATTACAGCATGTTTAGATAAATTTAAATAGATACAAATAAATTTTAATGGTATACTAAGAAAGTACACTGTTTTAAAGAAAAATCATCAGTGAAATAGTTTTTCATATTTTTTTGTGTCTTTCAATTGCAATCTCTAATGCATAATTTATGGTTATTTCTTTGTCTGTTGTAAAAAAATAGTGCTCTGTCAAGTTCACCAGGGGCCCCATTATCCTAATGTGCCCAGGGCCTCCATTAGGTTAAAAACGGCCCTGAGAATAATGGAGCTGAACCCCATAGTTCTGCCGTGCTAACGAAGAATGCAGTAACTCGATTTTGGACGATTTTGAATTGTATACCTAATACACATACATGTTAAGGTATATAATTCGAAATCGTCCAGGGTCGAGTTACTGCATTCTTCGTTAGCACGGCTGAGTTATTGTAGGTACTTAGAAATTTTTATTTGAAACTAATAATTGCCCTTCCTCTCTTCTACTAACCAATGCTGTGCCCGACAGGGTTCATAATTGATCCCATAGTCTTAAGCCTTCCACCTGTATTATAGATTATGGAATGCAATAAAGAAATTGAATTGAATTTATATCCCAAGTCTAGATAGATATACTTTATTGTGCTCTAAAAGAAATAAAACAGAAGGAATACACTTAATTAAAACAGTACAAATGGCGGTCTTATCGCTTAAAGCAATTTCTTCCAGACAACCATAGGATGGAAAGAATTGTTAAGAAATATAGTTTTTATATTTATTTCATATGTATATAGATCATTGTTTATTTCTAGCTTTTGCCCGCAGCTTCGCTAGCGTAAAATATTGAACCCAATAGACACCCAAAGTGTCAATTTTCCATACAAACTTTCATCCCCTATTTAACTCCCTTATGGGTTGAATTTCGAAAAATCCTTCCTTATTCCTTGTCTACATTATAAAGGGAACCTCTGTGCAAAATTTCAGCTTTCTAGGTCCAAGGGTTTGGGCTGGGCGTTGATGAGTCAGTCAATCAGTCAGTCAGTAAGTCAGGACTTTTCTTTTTATTAGATAGTTTAAAGACATTTCAGCAAACCAAGATTTCCAACTCTTCTTCTTCCGAAAGAGGCCTTTAGGAGTAAGATCCCAAAAGATTGTCCCGATCCTGAGGTGGGGGAACGTCTAAGAAGGAAAGGGGGGAGGGTACGTTCGTATGTTAGACCAATTCATAGGTGGTGACTATCAACTCAAAACTTTTAGAACTTTGTACCGTAATTTCGAGATTTGTCTTCATATATTATTTTCATCGATGATTCTCGAAACTTTGTCAAGCTATCGAGGTCACACTGTCGTGACTGACCAGTGATCGATTTGCGATTGAGAAACCACATTACACATTGTACGGTGACTTGCAATACACTTAAAAGTTCACGCTTGCTAAGGTTGCGGTTTCATTGCGCACGCGCAGCTTAGTGCGATTACATTCAAAACGCACTTTGCTGAAGATGGTGACTAAGCAATCAACAGAAGTGTGTTGTTAGCAAAGTGCTGTCCGTCTGTAGCGTCTTTATAGTATCCGTTTTTACCGTAAGGTGATTCCTGACGTTTCTATACAAAACGATACCATATAAATAAAATCAAATAAAAATAAAAACCGGCCAAGTGCGAGTCGGACTCGCGCACGAAGGGTTCCGTACCATTATCTATAAAAACGGCAAAAAAATTATGTCTGTTGTATACGAGCCCCCCTTAAATATTTGTTTTATTTTAATTTAATTATTTATTTTTAAAGTAAATACATAACTAAATATTCTGTGAATATTTCAAGCGTCTACCTGTTGCCGTTATCAATATCGAGCAAAAATGAGCAAAAAAATCACGTTTGTTGTATGGGAGCCCTTTTAAATATTTATTTTATTCGGGTTTTTAGTATTTGTTGTTATAGCTGCAACAGAAATACATCATCTGTGAAAATTTCAACTGTCTAACTATCACGGTTCATGAGATACAGCCTGGTGACAGACGGACAGACAGACGGACAGACAGACAGACGGACAGAGGAGCCTTAGTAATAGGGTCCCGTTTTACCCTTTGGGTACGGAACCCTAAAAACATGGATTATATTGCTATATTACGGTTTTTAATGATGTCGTTTACGTTTTGTCGATAGCAGTTTGATAGCAGTCTCCTTACTAATCCACGCTGAACCCAAATTGAAGGCACCGACTTATGAAACTATTAATTTTATAATGGTTGTTATTTTACTCTTTTTGGAGTTGGTTTTTACTTCTTTTTATAGTTATTTTATTGTTCTATTTTAAGTGGCATAAACAATACACAAACATGCAATTACAGTCCTGGGTAATTTGCTGTTATCCATTGGAGAGTTCCATTGTCAATCTCCGAGGGTTTTCATCAAATCTTCACCAAGTTTAAATGGGACCACCTCTGGAGTGTACTTTGGCCTACGTTTTCGGGAATGATAGGTGTCACGGTTATGTGGCAATAATCTCATTATGTGATCATTGAAATCATCAGCGGCTACAGCGTAAACTTAAGAATGATTTAGATCTTTTACTGAATACAAAATATAGTGAAACCACGAGTAGACATTTGAAATATGATAATTTTTACAATTAACGTGCAAATGTTTTCATAATGAACGTAACGATTTTAGTATTCTTTAAAACTCTCTACTTCGTAGTATTAAAATTAATTCTGTGTGTGTTTAGAAGGTGAAAACGTTAATTGAAGATGTAATAATTTATTGTTGTTATGACTTGTTGTTTTTTCATAGCATTTCGTTAATATTGTTCCATAATGCTTTATGTAATTGAAGTAAATATATGCAATATTGCTAAAAGAATTTAAATAAACACTGGCTTAAATTGCCAGGATTAAAATTCTAAAAGTTATATTTATGTTTTTGTACCTTCGTTTTATATAACAGGATATTTGATTGTCTGATACAAAAACAAACTTCCCGGCTAGCCCGGTTGCACGACAACCAACTAAATACAATTAGCGCTAAACATAATCAAATCATCCTTCTATCACAATCAACTTCAAACAATTGACAGAAACACAATTATATTTTAAATGTGTTTAGCGCTAATTGTATTTAGCGAGTTGTTGTGCAAGCGCGTCTAAGTATAAGTTCACGACTTGGTCTATTATTCTTGTTGTGATATCTTTCACCAATTGACTGTCGTTTCATCTTCGCAGCTTTAGCGAAAACCAAAACGGAAAATGACAGCTAATTTGACAGAGATGACAGATAATAATTATAAAGTTAATGCTGAAAGCCAGCTGTTCACTCAGAATCTGACCGATGCTTTTAATCTTCACACCGATAACTCAGCCCTCATCAAGTGTTTCCCACCCAATCTCCCGCTAGCAACGCTCTAAGCTGAGGTCCGAGTCCACTAGGGGTCGCCCTTAGTGTTGTTGTTGCTAGTAGTCATGATGTTAGTGTAGTATAAGTAGTTAGCTTAAGTTAAGGATTTAACTTCCCCATCGGCTGGAGACCCTTCAGGTCTGACCAATAACTGCCCGGTTACGTAAACGGTCCGCAATGACCATGTAAGCATTTTCCAGATTCACCCAAGTCTCCTTCCTTTCTAATCATAAAACTAGAAGACAGTAAGATATTTACAGTCGAAGTAAAACCGTATACAAGGTGTAACATAAATAACGCACAACCTTTTAAGGGGTCACTGTACTCATCATTATGAACAACTTTTACTATGGGACCAAACCCGAAATCGCGAAAAAAAAAAACTGTTCCCTATATTTATGTTCGCATAACTCGTCAAAATGTAGGGAACAGCTGTTTTTTTTTATTTCAGGTTTGGTCCCATAGTAAAAGTTGTTCAGAATTATGAGTACAGTGAGCGTTATTTATGTTACATCTTGTATAAAATAATAAACCTCCATTAAAATGTTCTTAATTTCACAACATTAAAATGCAGTGTCGAAACTGTTTCAAGTTCAGCGAGTAGTAACAGAACGCACAATGTATGTTATCTTTACGCACTGGTTATATGTTTAATTGAAGGATGTGTAACTTTAGTGGTAGAAGGACAAGTATCTCAAGCATGTGTACCTTCTTCAAACAAAAATGAAACAAGTAGGTCAAAATAAAAACGATGTTATTATTACGGCTCATAAAGAACGAATCAGTCAGAGGTATTGACGAGGTATCGGCAGAAAGGTAATCAAATTAATAATGAAATAGGATCTGGCATTTTTGTCCATAGGAGCCGAGCTTACTGTATCTAATAGATATTGTAAACACACTCATTGAACACCCTTCATAGTTTATTAACTAGGATTAATCTTGGAGGCCGATTTCTAAAGGTGGATCCAGACTTTGCGAGGCATGCGCCACGAACGGCGCACAACGAATGTCTTCCGAGACATTCGTTGTGCGCCTCACTCCGGTGAGGCGTGCGTGTCGAAAAAATATACCAAAATATGCTCGGGTCGAGCCATCGCATGCGAAGCAAATGCTTCGTTTGTCTGTCTACATGTTTGCCCTCGCACGTGCGTAGCACATGCCTCGCCACGAATATGAAGGTACACACATTGTGTGGCATGCGTTGTGCGCCGTTCGCGGCGTATGCCTCGCAATGTCTGGATCCACCTTAAAAGGCCGTTAAGTGAGTAAATCTAATTTTGAGTTATGAGAAAAAAGTTTATTTTATTATTTTGTATTATTTTACTTGGTCGCGCTGTACCCTCGTTGCATCTGATGGTAAGCGCAGACAGGGTCTAAGATGAAGCACACGAATCCAAGTAGCAGAGTTATAGAGAGATTTCCCTATACCCCTCTGGCTCTCACATACACACGACGGAACACAGTAAACTGCTTGGCGCCGGACTTTAATGTGAGTGTGGTAGCTAGCCAGGCGGACCGTATAGATCATACTACCAAGAAAAATGTGATAAAAAAACGTGGATGATGTTGTCCCTAGAAATTGTGAAGACACATACTTAGACGTTTTTGTTATAGGTACCAAATTATTATGCTACTTTTAAGCTCATTGTATTATATAACTTTTAATAAGTTACAAGACTGATATTATTTTTAAAATTAAAGTTTTTGTTTTCTAGTCACGCTTTTCTGTACTGAAATGTGACCATCTACAATATGGTATCGTATGGTATGATATCGTAATGTCTTTGGATTTCGTAACTGACGTATGATGGAAAAATACGGACGAAGATTTTCTCTATCGACCAAGAAAAACTTGTGCTTTTACGTAGTATATAAAACAAATGTCACTTTACAGTCTTTTAGGAATCGGACGGCAGAATTGGTAAATAACATTTCAGTGTATACGTTGATCCTGATACTCCAACCTACATAATGCCTTACGATACAAAAAGACAAAGCTAACCAAAGACCAAACAAAATGACTCTATTATTCCGTTCACGTTGTCCAAATCTCAAAATGGTTCCACTTAAACGAGAGTTGTTTTCGTATGTAAACACAAGCGGTATTGTAATATGTTAATAGTAGGAAGTAAGCGATAGTTACCTGGGGCGATGTGCAATTGTAATGCATACAGCGGGCCATTCAATGACGATTATTCGTTTAGAAATTAGATTTATGTATTTCAGCAACAACGCATACAACTTGCAATTAATTAATAGTTTGCCATCCTTACCAATAACATTATAAATGCGGAAGTAACTCTGTCTGTCTGTTTGTTACCTCACTCATCACAACTAAACTACTGAATCGATCTTGATCAAACTTGGTGCAGGCGAAGCCGCTGGCAACCCCTAGTTAATGAACAATTAACTCAACATGTCGCTGTCTACGGCTGGATATTTCGTTCTCCCAGTTATGCGGTACCTATTATTTATTTCCAGTGAAAATTCTTATGGATACTCTGCGTTTGAGGGAGGTGGAGGGTCTGCCTGAGTCTTACCGACTTACCGATGGTCGTCAAAAGGAGAGAGGTATTCCGGGAGTTTGGTGTATTGCACCGGTGCCACTCTTGTGCTACACTTTTAACGAGTCTGGAGAAACAACGTTCTCTCCCCAATAATAGGGTACGTATATGTATTGACGAAGCTGCATGAGTTGGTGACTATTAGAACTTGTTCTTTTGCAGTAAAATAGTCATCCCACGATCTGTCGATTGATAAAGCTTCGTCGATTATAACCAGGGTGCATCATGCGTACAGGTGAATTCAGTCAGACGCTTGGCAAAATTTCCAGTTGTGCTATCGCCAGTCGCCAATCGTACGCGGATGGTACACGACCGCGAACCGCCGCGTATGTCAGCGTTGTACTATGTTACTCTTACTAAGTGTATGTGTATTGCTATGGTATTGATTGATGTATGAATGACGACAGAACGACTGGAAACTGGAAATCCAGTGTTAAGTAGGTTGGATGTTGAGTGCAGCCACTGACATCTCTTTACATACCTCCTGTTCTTTGTTAACACGTCTAAATTCTCTGATGACTGTATCGCGACATAAGTCTTTCAACACGTCTAAATTCTCCGACTGTATCGCGACAAGTCTTAGTCGCAAAGTCGTACATTGAACAGAAAGTTGCTTGTAATCTCCATTTCCACGTGTTACGCGTATATTGTGCAAGCTAAACTAATAGCTGGTCTGTTGCTCAGTGGTCAATATGCTCGTAATCGAATCAGCTGATTGATTTTATGATTTACTGGACTTTCTGCGCTGTTTCGGTATTGATCGCTAATTAGGTGAATTAATTGGTTCTCTGTTGGAATATAGAAATATTATTAGCCGATTCTTATCTGCCCGAAAACCTTTCGCCACTTTTTTAACCGACTTCAAAAAGGAGGAGGTTCTCAATTCGGTTGTTTTTTTTAAATATTTTTTTATATATTTGTTACCTCGTATCTCCGTCATTTATGAACCGATTTGAAAAAATATTTTTTTGTTCGAAAGGGTATACTTCCCGATTGGTCCCATATAAATTTTGTTATGATTAGACCGTGAACTTCAGAGATATGGAACGGAACTCCTCATCGGATCAAAGCAAAATTTTCAAATTACTAATATTGCTTTGTTTATATTTGTTGTTGGGAACTGACTACTGGAAAAGAGGAGGGGGTGCGTGTCCCCCCCCTCCCCCCCTTTGGAATGTTTTCATTATATCGTGTAAGATATCATTTGAAAGGACTTTTTATGCCCGATTACGTCAAAGCCAAAAAGAAGGGTTATGAAGGAGGGGGTTAAAATTATGACACTAAAACGTATTTAATAAAAAATAAACTTTAAAAAAAAGTAAAACCCGACTTCAAAGAAATACTAAAAGGAGTAAAATAATTACCATAATATAAAATTAACAGTTTCAGAAGTCGGTGGCTTCTATTTGCTTCAGTGTAGAGTTGCACCGACTTCTGAAACTGTTAATTTTCACTGGCGAGCGAAGCGAGTAGGCGTCCTCCCGAGCGTAACGCAGGTCGAGTGTGCGAGCGAAGCGAAGGGGCGACAAAGCGAGTCTTCTGGCAGAGCGAACCTGGAAACAGTTGCATGCTTTCTTGCTTGCATGATGGGAAAATGAGCCATCTAACAAGTGTAAAGTGGCCAATAATACAGTTAACTAATGATACAGTGGCCAGCAGAATAGTCGGCGTAACAAAAAGTTACAAAACACAATTAGGTACTTTAATCATTCGGCGTTTCAATTATTCGGCGAAATGAAAAGTGGCGAAAGGTTTTCGGCCAGATAAGAATCGGCTAATAATATTTCGATATTCCAACAGAGAACCTGAAAGTGACTTACTAGGTTTTAAAGTGATCACGAGGCATTGAATGGTGCACTTAGGTACGAGGTATCGATGCTTAAATATATCTGCTCATAACTAAGTGAGTTTTCAACGCAGGTGTTTTTGTATTCGGTAGGAACTTACTAGGTTAGCAAGTCCCATACTAGGTTTTGAAATGGGACAGCCGTTTACACCTCTGCCCAACCCTTCGAGGAATACAGTAGGCGTGATGTTATGTTATGTGTAATGCCAGCGAATTTGTTACGTTTTTAATTTTAATATTGTTACATTTAGGCTGTACACACGGCTACACATCAAGCTATACATAACCAGTTTATCTTGGCGTCGCTTTGTATCATCTTTTCGCACAAGTAACGGTCAGCTTATACTGGTTTTACGTAGCTTGAAGTGTAGCCGTGTGTACGACTTTTGCTCTCCATAATATGCGGAACCTTCTCGTAATAGTAGCCACACCTGATATGCAAGCACAATTACATATTACATAACTATATTACATTAAATTTAGTTTAGAAATCTAAATAAAACAAAAGACACGTGTCTCATTAGAAATTAAGGTTAGCCAAGATGAATACAAACTTAATCTCAACCTTATACATTTATAATAAGGTCTCTATTTACGTGAAATATATTTCCAACTAAAAAAAATCAGAGGGTATTTGAAATTGGACGTTGTATTTTCATTATTATGGTTGGATTCTGATTGTGTTGGTAAGTTGAACTAAATGTAACGAGACCAAACGTGAAAAAAAAGTTTAATCACTGCAAAGAGCAAATTGATAGGGAAGGAAGTTAAAAGTACGTAATTTATATATATTTTATGTGTTCTCCATGTATTAAAGGCTTTATGTAATAGCTAAGTACCTACTTGGTAATTCTAACATCTTGAGAATAGATTACGTGATACAAATTTAAATAAGTACCGTAGAACGGGGTTACTTTGATAAATTTTTTGAGCTTCATGTATTTGTACCTTATTTATTTTCGCTTTCGCTTTAAGCTTTAAGTTGCTACCTACATCAAAAATATTTCATATAAGTAGACTGAATTAACTGAGATATATGAAATCACATAGACTACATAAAAATAAAAAGTACAGAGCATAGTTTTCGATAAAAAATAGGAGAAATATTCCGTATCAAAGTCGGACCGTAGGCTTTGACTAACGCGATATCGCGCTTTGCAGTCAGTTTAACTTGGGGCTCTAAAATTACTCAGGAACAGAAAACCAAGATTTTTTTTTGAAAATTTTTTTTTCTTGCTTTTCATAATTATCCAGTTAGGATTAATCTGTGTCACCAGTAGCTCACGCGGTTTGAAGGAATTACACGAATTGATTTAGACCCTGAAGAACTAATAATTTCTTTAAAAGATAAATATATCCTTAACAGTTCTAATTAGCAGCACATCCTATCTAAACTATATTAAAATCAATTTATCTAACCGATAAAATTATCAACGACTAACAATCTTACTAAAATCAACAATACAATATAATTCAACCCTTATCACCCATATTTAATCAGACAGATAACTAGGGGTTGAAACGAGGCATTTCAGAACGGAAGGGGATGAACAAATAAAAGGTTTTACGAGGTTTTATGCCCTCTTTAGATACACCTGGTTTAAAATACAAGATTGAGTTATTTCTAAACGATTAGTTGGATTAGTAATTTGGTGAATAATTGTTCAATTTGTTGGTTCAACCCTTTTTATATGGAAGAATGAATGAAAGATTGCATAGTATCAGCTGCTTACTATCTCACAGTTTATAAGACTCAAATAAGGGAAGTAATTTGCTGTTAATAGATTAGTTTGGGGTGCATTGAAATAGCCTCCACGAGTGACGATACTTAAGTACGTCCGGCGCATCCTGGGCAGTCAGCCTCGCTATCAACCTTGCTGACTGGCTAATCTTTTCACCACGGCATGAGCTATTCTCATGTAGTTCGTGCCGATACGAAAGAAGAATAGATTAGGTTCAATATTGTACGGTATTGTACCGCACAGCTTTTACTGATAAGTTTGATATGATATTAAATGATACGAGTCCTTTTAAAGTCCAACAATTTAATACACTAAGTTGACACCAAAGTTTAGACAGAAATAGTTGTTAAGATTAAATGATATTGATAGAGTTAAGAATAAATGATATTGATAAGTGAGAACACACGGTGCATTCGATGACCGGTAATGAACTGAATTGTAACTAAATGATAATGAATTATAAAAGGTGGCGGATATGCTGACACGGTAAGTACAATAATTTTGCAATGTACAGTTGCACTGTACAAATATCATACTGATAAATCAAGGACAATAGCGTTTCAGCTTGACAAGAAAACTTGACAGCTAGCTGAAGTCATAGACCCATACATCTCGTTTTTTTAGTATGTATCTTGCCACTCTCTATAAGGGGCTTTTCACTGTCATGCGGGCTCGTGCCCGCATTCGTGTGTCACCCACACCCGTGGTGCCTGAATTTCACCTTTTCAAAGATGTATTTATTGTGATGCGTGAAACACGCACGAAAAGGTGAACTACGAGCGCCACGCATGCGGGTGACGCATGCACGCGGGTACGAACCCGCATGACAGTGAAAAGGCCCTTAATGTTCCTGTATCGTGCGTGTGTTTACAGACACAAATATTCACATGCACAAACACCCAGACACAACTAACTATAGGCCATACATAATTATATGTGTTTCGTGCGGGAATCGCTAAGGCACTGCGACACACGTGTCGTCTTTGTACTATCCACTGCTGGTGTCTTAATTGACCGTTATAATCACAGAACAGATAAAGAGGTTAGAAAGGAAATAGTTCCTGATTTGTATTAGAACGCGTGTCGCCGCTTTTCTCCCACTCTCTAACTCTACTACAAGCAAGAGCCCAATACGTACGCGCATTACGCACACAAATAAATCACACGCACATAGATTTCGAGTTTGCTATTAGTTGTCACACTAACGCAAATACTGCGTTCGACGTACACTCACACACGCGCAAATTCAAATTTATTTCTCATACATGTTACGGCGACCAAAAGGTCGATTACTTATATCGATAAAATTACTGTAATTTTGTTACATTAAGGGCCGATTTTTCAATCCTCAGATAAAATGCCTGATAACTACCTGACGAATAAAGTTATTTGGCTGTTTAACTGCCTGATAATTGTTTGTCAATTTTTCAATTGCCATTTATCTCACGAATTACTATCTGACCGATTTCATTGACTTTAGCAACGCTAACTCATATAAGTAATAAGTACTACGTACAACGCTAACTTCAGGGAGGTGAGATAAATATATGGCATAAACGAACGTTAGAGCAGGCCAGACTATTTCAATTACCTGCACAGAGTCTAGAGTACATTAATTACCTGTATGGCAAAAATGACACTGTCAGACTATCTTCCTGTCATGTCGTGTTATATATTTTGATTGTAAATCAATATTATAATATATTTATATGTTTATCACAATGGAATCAACAAAATAGAGAGCGTTCGGCGAATTTTAATAGTGCTGTAATTCAATTCCTCATAAGTTTAATCGAAAAATACAAACACGTTATAGAAATAAGAAGACCGATGCGGTGACGAATAAAGACAAAGAAAAGGATCTGCATGGAGAAAAACTGAGAGCTCATTAAATTCAGGTGGAATCGCAACCAGTGTCCTTTCATGGAATACATTAAAACTTAAGTATGAGGGAATTAAAAAAAAGTACCAAAAAAAGTCCTCTAAGCAGACAGGAAATGTACAGAACCGAAGCCCGAAAGTCTGACTACCAGTTCCACCAAGAGCTATCGTGTTATCTACTAACTGGGTGATGGAGGTCAGATAGGCAGTCGCTTCATATAAAATACTAGTATTCGACTGCATCCGGTCAGACTGGCAGACGATCCCAAATTCCCAACATAGTTCGCTAGGAAGATTTACACTATCAATTACTACAGCTCTGTTATGTAGCCATGAACCCATTTCGCAGTAATTTTTTGTATAATAAACGATTGAAAACTTAACCTGTGTTTGATGCTTGATTTTATCCTCTACCATTATTTATAAGTAAATATTGCACAGACTCTAAAAGTCTGAATTGGCGATGGAATTCTTGTGAATTTTTAAACTGTACTGTAAAATGATTGGGCATGTTTTTTTTATCATGCCTTTATCCTCATTGATTCCCTCCGCCCGGGAAAGGCGAAGGGTTATGTATGATGACTCTCACTAGCTAAAAACCCACGGTGTGCCTTCTCCCTATCCTCTCACCTATGGCCGGGGTCGTGGGATTCGCAGCTGCATGCACTGCATCCCCAGCAGGCCTCGGTCCGCCAGCCCCTGTCGGACCTCTCCTTCTGTGGGGCTTCGTTCCACGTCCTTCTGAGAGGCGCGCACGGAATACTGCGCGCCGCCTTCTCGGGCCTGTTACTGGTCGGGCGTCAGGTCCAATAACCCGCCACCCGCAGACCACACACTAGGGTGGCCGGAGAACGTCGCGCGCCCGCCGGCGGAAAATGATTGGGCCTGGATGTGACAATTCTTACTTTCCTTCCTGGATTTATGAATTCATTTATTTATCAAAGCTTCTTGCTCAATTATTGCCAGATCATCAGTGCTATCAAATAATATACATCCATTTTACTTTAATGAAAACGCAAACCCAAGAATTGTCTAGTAAAATTATATTTTTTGTTTACATCATCAGTCATCGAATAAAACTGTCTACTGGATAAGCGGTTATCTGGCCGTCAAAGGAAAAGATAAAGTTATTCCTAAGGTAGTCAAATTATTCGTCGAATTAAAGCACTGACGATTGAAAAAATCATTTTTTTGCTATGTGTTGAATAAATGCTAATTGTCTGTTAATCTGAGGATTGAAAAATCGGCCCTAAGTTTTGCAATTTTTCGCTCTAATTTTGAGACCCTCGAACGGGGTACGAATAGTGTGAACTTCCTCAACACATATAAATAATAATGTCAAATTAAGGCGAACATCCGATATAGCCGTGAAATTCAAATTTTCTTTAGTTTTTTGCTAACTGCAGGTCTGTTTTACGTCATAATTATGTTGTTTGCACCCGTAACGCTACTAAGTTTGCTAAAAATAATCAATAAAATCATGTCAATTATTATGAATCATCATCATAATGCACTACATAACATGTTTTTTTCGGAAACAATTCTATTTTCGAGCATCGTAAACCTAGAAAAGTAGGTATACTTACGACTTTCATATTGAATATATTATTGAGTAACCGTTACCGGCGCAAATCGCATTTTGAATAGTATAAACGTAAATAAAAGCTACAATTTGCAAAAAACTAAAGAAATTTCGATTTTTGTTTTCCCGTAGGCGTATAAACATAATATGTATAATTTAATTAATTTAATTTGAATAACCCTATGAATTGTAATTGCATAATTTTCTGCAAAATGTTAAGAACAAATTGTGCCACATTTAATAGGTATCCATTCAATTCTACCAGTAGTACCAGTTGTCTCAATCCAGTTTTCTTTTGTCTGGACCTGTTGGAATACTAAAAATAAAATTTAACATATAATTCGTGGCAATAAACAAAGTTATTTTAATTATAATATTACTGATAATAATCATTTGTAGATATACACACATATTTAATACCGATATTGTTTACAACTTGGTACAACACTATCGATACGTATGGATTTCGCTGAATTAAAACAATTGCTCGCTGCACTCGCCTTTCTCATTGAACGCAATACATTGCGCTGTCGCTCACGTAGTACAAGATGGTACCCATGTATTGCAAGCAATGTATAATTTTGCATCTGTGTGCGATTGTATCGTTTTTTCTACAAATTACATAATACTATTGCAATAATTACAAATATCACTGATATTATAAGGTTTTTGGACATGCCGGTGAAAAGAAATCCCTTCTCTGGCTACACTACTCAACTAGCTTCTTTTCCGTCACGTTATAACAATGCAAGACGGCATAATTCTTTTTTTTCGCGGATCTCCGTACGCTGTCACAATAAGAGCGCGACTGTTGACCGGTAAAACAAATTTCGGTTGAAATATGAGCGTCTGCTCATATGTGCGGCGCGCCTGCCCCGCCCACAAGGCCCTTCTAACGTCTTTTATCTGTTCTGTGGTTATAATGAATCACTAACGGAGATATTTTGATTCGTAGGCACATGGAGGATGATGAAGGTAATATTGCTATAATCATGACGCATCTTAACGAATTGGTGATCGCAGTATGTTAATATATCATCGAAGTATACATTTCCAACTCCCTAAACAGTATCCCTTCACGAAATCCACGAAAAACCTTATTCTTTGCTGGATGCTTCATCCATCCATTTAAGTGCTGGGCACTTGTCGGTGTAGTAATCTCCATCTTCCTCCATCCAGAGCCAATTCCTTCACTTCTCTGTATGTTATCACTTCTGTATTTTTAACCGACTTCAAAAAGGAGGAGGTTCTCAATTCGTCTGAATGTTTTTTTTTTTTTGTATGTTTATTACGCGATATCTCCCCCAATTATGAATGGATTTTGATGATTCTTTTTTTGTTTGGTAGCCCATACTTCAGAAGTGGTCTCATATAAATTTTATTGAAATTGGTTCAGCAGTTTTTGGAAAAATCAACAAAAACAAAAAAAAAATACACAAATCGTATGTGGACGACGTTCTAGTTGTAGTGCTGGTCCGAGAATTTTTGTACACTATTTTAATTGTAATTTGTGGCACTAAAAAGTATAAAATATAAAAACTTTAAAAAAGTAAAAACCGACTTCAAAAAAAACTAAACGGAGTAAAATAATTATCATTTAATAAAACTACCAGTTTCAGAAGTCGGTGTTCTACGCTGAAACAAATTAAATGCACCGACTTCTGAAACTATAACTAATAACTGCCCGGTCACGTAGAAGGGGTCCACAAGGACCATCGACAGCAGTCTAATAGAAAAAAAAGATGCTTAGGTATTCATCTTTATTTTATAATTTTCTACAAATACACGTTTTTTATAGCTTTTTTAAAACTAGGTCCTTAATATATCTCTATATCTTTCAAAAATCTAATTGCGCCTCATAACCCGACTACTTATAAGTGATTATCGCACAATTATCGCGGCCTTATCGCGATTGCAAGTTATGTAACGATCGCGTTATGATGATCAGCGCCACCTACACGCGTACAGGCACACAACGTACTTAATGTTGATTTTGTTGATAAAGAACACCTGTTGTGGTTCTCTGGGGGTTAGGAAGGGTTAGAGGTGGCTCAAAAATTCATAGATTATACTCTATTTATTGTAAAGGCTAAACCAACTTCGAAACTGGAATTACGAAAGAAGAAGGGTCACAGCCCATAGAAAATTTACCCAGGCCCGACACAAAAGGAACTTATCTCAGTTATTTTGATAAATTAAATGTAACAGAAAAAAATTAACACTATTCTGAATATCAGTGGCTAACACCATATTGCCATTGGATTTTGTTCAGACAAAATATTTTTAATTTTTTTTTAACGAATAGCAATAACGCTTTTATTTTTGTTTCACAAACGGCACTGAAATAGATTTAATATTGATAAGCTCAAACTCGGTGTGTTTAGTGCCTGCACTAAAATATTTTGTCTGAACAAAATCCAATGGCAATATGGTGTTAGCCACTGATATTCAGAATAGTGTTAATTTTTTTCTGTTACATTTAATTTATCAAAATAACTGAGATAAGTTCCTTTTGTGTCGGGCCTGGGTAAATTTTCTATGGGCTGTGACCCTTCTTCTTTCGTAATTCCAAATATTCCACTATCTGGCCAGTTTCTTAATGATACCGTAATCTATAATCTGCAATGAGTCACCGATTAAGACGATTTTAATGAACCCTAACTCGATTGTTATTACTAGAAGTTTAAAAATTACACAATCCAGCTCCATCACCAGGTCACCTCGATAATTCCATAATTATTGTATCGTCATTAAGTTTTTGTAGGTAAACAGGTACAAAAAATGTATACCGCCTGAACAAAAACATAAGGCAATATTTTAGTGTTAGCCATTGATTTCGAATATAAAAAATATATATTTTAGCTATGGATAAAATAAAATAAAAATTGAGATATGTCTCTTTCGTGTCGAGTCTGGGTCACAAATGACCGTTCTTCTTTCGGTTGACGGATCGCACGTTTTCCAACCACGAAAGTGTTTCGGATCCGACGATCAACTCTATTTTCGTGATTTCACATTTTGTCTTCCGTTCACCCTACTCCCTAATGTTCGTTTTTCGGAGTAGGCCCCCAGAACGATGGCGACCGACGTTGTTATACTGATGTGTCAGTATTGTGACGTATGTAAACAAAGATCGAATACAAAAGGAATAAAAAAAATAACTTGCATTAGGCAGTCGTCTCACCGCCGGCGAGGCAGCGACTAACTATCGGCTACTTTCTCTCTCAAGAAACGTACAATAGATATACATTCTGTGTAAACAAAAGAGATGCATATATTAATAGTTCATCGCTGACTGTTCACACTGCCGGCGAGGACTCGCTCCACTAGTTTGTCGCTGAGCGACAAGAGCTATCAAAGTTAATACTCGCTCAGCGATGCTCGCTTGGCGGTCAGAACTCACGCCAAGAGACCAACCAGCAGTCATTTGCGAGTGGTACGAGTAATCGCCCGTCGCACTCGCACACTCGCTTATAGCCCAGCGACAAAACTATCGGAACTACACACTCACTTCTCGCTGCTCGCCAACTCGTTTCTAGCTTCTAGCTCTACTCGCTGCTCGCTCATCGTTCGCGGTGGGACAAGTGCCTTGGACTCGAACGAAAAAGAAGCAAAAGGCCAAACGGCTAAAGAAAGCTCTTCTTTAACGGTTTGGCTTTTTTCGTATTTAAAATTTATTAAAATCATATAATAATCGTCCATGATTTATGTATTGTATCACTAATTACTTACAATAACAAAAATCCCTTGGCCAGTTCTATTCCCTTTCATAAGTCTACAACAATCATAAATGTTTCACATGACCACATTTCTGTATATATCCGACAGAATTAGACGGAATTGTATCGAGATCTTATCACAATTCACCATCAGAGCTCAAAGAATGCCCGACTCATATTATTTCATTACTCTGTCCCTATTAGTTTATATTGCTCATAAACAACGCATAAAAACTTTCAATTATGCTGTAAATCATTTGTAAATTAGTTTAGATGTGTTTTTGGCGTGTTTGTTTTAAGGTATTCCTAATTTGGTTAACAAGTAACATGTTGAATGCCTGATGCAATTATTGTCGCAATATTTTGATTGCGTTTTGTTGCTATTATAAATTTACAGGCGCTGAAGTGAGTGTATTAACCGAGCTAATTCTATTTGGCTAACAGGAATGTATTGACATTTTAAGCTGGTTTATAATGTTAATTAATGTTCTTATCTATCTGAGCACTATGTATCCGGGATTTTACTTTAAAATTATCTATAAATGACAATAAAACTTACTGGTAAAATGTTGCTAATAATTTTTAGACGAAACTTTGTGATTTCCTGTTACTCAGCCACATCTTAGACTGGAAACGGAACCGAAAATAGATGCGTAAAAGGCTAGGAAGAACCAAAAGGAGCGTATTAAAGTGTTTTACGACACATCATAACTACTTTGACCAAACACGTCCATTGGTACACCAGACAAAATTCCTGTTTGACACCATAACGAGGTAGCTGAGGCCATATAAAAAATATAAAAATGTCACCCTTTTCTCCTAATTAGTGATCAATAAACGTCCTAACTGCCCACATTTTACTTCATTCACGCTTCAACTGTCCAACATTAAAGACGTCGATACAATCTCTTCTTCGGCAGTAGGTATTTCGGGAATGTCTCGGTCCCATAACTTTGTGATGGTCGATTTGGTATTTTTTAGCTACTGTTTTGATTATTATCGCCTGATTTCAAAGGGAATAACTTTGGGCTCTGATTTGAATGACGTGATTGAGTTTTGGGTTTTAAAAAGTAATGGCGTTCAGGTGGGTGCTTTAAAATCTTTTAATGTTTAAGTAAGGTGTTCATTAGATTCTTATAAGTTTGGTGGCTATAAATGCCGCGTTTGGTGAAACATATTTCGTTTCACATTCGCGATCATAACTGCAAGTTGACTGCAGTCGCAACTGTAAACTATGCAACTGTCAAATGCAGCTTGAAGGCAATGAAGGTTTAGGGAGTGTCAGACTCTTACTGACTAAAACCCATCCGTGTTCCTCCTAACGCCCTTTGCATTCCAAAGTCGCGGTAACTCTTTCGAACAAATTGCGCAACCTTGTGCAGTCTTGCAGTTATGATTATGAATATGAAACGAAACATGTTTCATCAAACGCGGCGTTAGCCCCCTTGTACTTTTGGAACACTCTTGACAGCTTGCACGCGTCCTAGTCGTATTTTAGGCAAAAGATTCTTAGAAGTATTTGACTTTTGCATCCCAAGACACCAAGTTTTCGCAGAATGATGTTTGCAGCATATACCCCTAGCATATGTCCCTTGTCCCTTCGTCTAATGTGATCCACTTGGTGTTTCTGGTGATGTGATGCTTGTTTCTGGCTGACTAAAATATAAACTGTCATAATGGGAGATAATAATCGAAGTCACCTCGCTAGACAAGCGGATTGTTATCGCAAAGCCGTTTCTTGAGCTCAGCACTATTAATTGATATTAGCCTGGAGTGTTTAAGCTGAAAAATTGGATAGATCTGTCAGATCTAGATTATGCATGCGAGTTTCGCAAGCTCGCAGGATGCACGGCAGTCTATTTTTTTCGAACGAGGAAACTTGGCGGTTCCTATGGCGGGCGGTTTTATAGCACAGTTTTCGTTTACAAAAACTGTCAAATTTATTGACAACAAAAGCAAACATTTCGACAGTTTTCGCAAACGGTAACTGTACGATTCTGCCTACTGAGCGTTCTGACTAAACGAGTGAATATTACTTGTTAAAATCAATGCCGTCATTAGTTTTTTCACGTCCGTTGTGAGTTTCTTCCACGACCTTTAAAATGCTTTAGCGCAGGAATGTCTAAGATTGCTGTAGGGTCAGACGTTAGTGCTCTGTGCCGCTGAACCCCTGGCACCGTCCTAGCTACGGTGTTTGTTATAATAATCCAAAAAACACCCAACAACTATAAATCAATCAGCTCGGACAACTCCCAAGTGGCTATCTATAAAAATATTGCCAACAAAAAATTCATACGCGACAAGACCCTTTGTTTTCATTATCTATTTTTATATTTTTTGCGAATTAAATGGTGCGTAAATCTTTATGGTAATAGAAACTGTCGTCGGTACCTTTTAATTTAAACGTGTTGATATGGTATAGATAAGGGATGGCGACATTTTTGTCCCAACTTTTTTTCTAAGGGCACTGTCTTTTGCCGCGGACAGCCTTCGCTGCTTCACCGGACAACATATTTTTTTGAATTCGGAAATGTTGATTGTTATAAGTAATCTCTTAGATTGTGGTAGAATTCTTTGGTTTGTTGGTTTTCTATTAAATTGGCTCAGTTGTTATCTCTGGCCGATAAATTGGGGTTTTTGTCAAAATAACCCGTGGAATACATTGTTATCTATTAGTTATCGACTACACTTAAGAATAAAATGTTATAGTATATTATATCTATTAAAAGTTCTTGTTTTATATGGCCCTGCCATTATTTGTTTATGATTTTTGTGTCGAGCAACCTATTGCAGATTTTATTTTGCTAGGCGTTTGGTGTTTTCGGAAAACAAATGATACCATTCACTATCTCTAACTGTACTATGTAACACTTCGAAGTAATACAATAATAATATGATAAATAGTTCTTCAGGTTCCCATTTCACCAGTACATCTCACTTTACACGTAACGTTTGCAGGATAACAGTCTGCACTCCACATTCCTGCTCCAATAGTAATCAAATCTTTAATAAACGGGGTAAGCGTATTGCCATTTCAAATGTTAGATAAAATACCTACTACATACTAATAAACTCTTCTTCTTCTTCCTGCCCTGTTCCCAAGGTACTTGGTGTCGGCGCAATACGTTTTTCTCTTCCATTCTTCCCTGTAAGCCGTCACCTAATTATATACTCCCTCTTCTTTTATATCCTCCCTAACACAATCCATCTATCTTTTCTATAATAATCACTATAGTATACTTATTAATTTAGTAGCTACTTCACTAACAAAACCTACACATTCTTAAAAAATATTAGCGCCTGCAGTCAAACAGTATTCAATATAACTTAAACAAGATAATAAAACTTTTTTAAACAACAGACCAGCTATAAAGAACACACTAAGTAGCCAATAGAGTCATCAAAATTAACATAACAAAAGATCGATGATTGCCCCTACTGTTACCGATTGTACCCCGCTGTGCACCTCTACTGAACTAGAGAACCACCCTAGTAGCTGGGGTCGACGTGCCATCCAGTATATCTTGACCCTTCATGGTCCCTTCATGCAAAATTCAATTTCAGTACAATATAAGACATAAGTTCTGTGTTTCGGCAATCTTCGTGTTTTCCGAGTTTGAACGAAATATGTAACCTATCTGGAATTGATCCAAAGTGGACGAAGACGGTTACATAATAATAACAAAGAAACACAAAGAAATGTATTAATGAAATAAACCAATAATATTTGCACACATCATTATCTATTATGTATATAAAAATGAATTGCTGTTCGTTAGTCTCGCTAAAACTCGAGAACGCCTGGACCGATTTGGCTAATTTTGATTTTGAAATATTTGTGGAAGTCCAGGGAAGGTTTAAGTGGTGAGAAAATATGGAAAAGTTGCGAGGAAAATAGTAAAAACAACAATTTTATTTTCCCATACAAACTGTTCCTAGCTGTCAAACATTTGATGTTCGTCTCGTCAGTACGATAAACTAGGGTCCCCTCAAATTAAAGCACGTTCTAATTATGGGTTTCGAATCGACAACATAATACGTTATTATTTTGCAGTGCCCTTACAGGGTGCATGTTTGAGATTATTTTAATATTACCATCTTTGTTCAACATATTTGCAATAAAATAATTGATTGAAAGATTGATCGGGTCACATAATTCGTACAAATTCGTAAACACGAAGATTGCCGAAGCGCTTAATATAAGTCGTACATGTTCAAACCTAGTTCCCTATTTCGCCGCGTACCAAGATGTATTGGTCGTTGTATTCTTTTATTTCTTTTTTATGGCAGATTGTTGCCGTTTTATGGATTCGGGTCAGACGAAAAAATATATTAGTGAGGTGATCATTGGTGATAATGTAGCCGATTACTTTGGTGAGTGAGTGCCGCGAAAGTATTTTAGATATGGTATCTAGATAGGCTGATGACGGTGTGTGCTGTGTGGTCCCCGATTGAGTGAAAAGCCCCCTGGATGTTGCTAGAGGCGTCTTTGGCTGAAGAGGTTACGACAATTGCTTAAACAGTACTATTCTACACAGCTAGAAACCTATAATATCACTATGAAAATCGGAATCTCTCGGAAGTTGGCGACATAGCGCGATGTTGACGGTTTCTCGTTGAAAAACCGGAAACACGTTAAGGCCGGCCGCAAATTGTATGTTTTTTGTTAGAGAATTTCTGACGCGTGCGAGAAGGCCCTCTGCGCATAGAATCTGACATGGCTCTAAATGAACGGGAATGGCGGCGCTGCTTATGAAGGAAGATGCCAAAAACGTGTCAAACCCAGTACATTTCACGTTAGCTCTTTATTTCGCCACGTTTATTTTGTACTAGAGCTCGCATACTGTCAGAATTTGCCCGATGCGACAGTTTGCGGGCTTTAGTACAAAATGTATGCGCGAGGGCTTTCGCGGTCGCGTCAGTTTTTATTTGTTAGAAATGTCTCCTAACTTGTGGCCGGGCTTATGCGCTTATACGTGATGATTCATGCTCAGTGTCAGACTAAAGCAATTTAGGCAATGTCGAGAAGAATTATGAAACTTGAAGAAGTTTCTAAACGGATCTGACGTATGAACAGTCTAAACTGGGGCCCAATTCTAAGATAAATCTTGAAAAATCACAACCGAACCAAGGCCGAACCGTTCATTCAGACAGTTCTCAATTTCAAAAGCTGTCTTATTGTTTGACACAAAAAACAAAATTAATCATTTTGAAAGTTTTCGAAAACAAAACTGACTGACGGTTGTGGTTCGATTGCGTTTGGCAACAATTTATTTTAGGAGAATTAGGCCCCTGCTCAAACCATGAGCGTAAACCTTAACAACTTTGAAATATGATCAATAAAACCAAGTGAAAATTAAAATGTCAAGTTAAATACATCCTCAACATTTAACGCTAACAAAAACTTAAACTTCACCCTCCCACCAGGGGGCGCTACCGCTCAGATAACGACCAAATAATTTAGTTACACGCTCCTCCACGTCTCACTTTATTGAGGATTTTGATTTTGTAAGATTTAAGTCACTTCGACATTACGTCGGCCAGCAAAAACAAGATGCATCGAAGAAAAAAAATTATGATATTTTTTTGTTTCAGGAATGTGAAGACATTGTCATAAAACGCACAGAAAAACAGTTACAGCGGTTACACACTGCATCCGATCCGAATCCGTGAAAATACGTTCCGAAGTAGCCATAGTACTATTTGTATGGTAATTTACGCACTACATCCGGCATCCGTCATCCGATTTCTATCCGTCATCCGTGAGTTTCTAATTCGGAAGAAAAATTGACGGAATGAAGTAGCCGTAGTACTGTTTGTATGAACGCTTTCGCATTACCTCGGATTCAAATCAGACGCCAAACGGATATGCCAAAGATGGCCCCTGAATTGTTTGAATTTGAATCAGAGATCGGAATAGTGCGTAAGCAACATCCGAATTCGGTCCGAGATTTTTACTCTAGATCGGTATTTTCACGGATTCGGATCGGATGCAGTGCGTAATCGCTCTTAGAGGTTGGAAAAATAATTTAGTAATCACGAAACTAGTTCCTATTCCTGATACAACTTGGTACAGAGATAGTCTGGAATCCAAGAAAGGACATAGGCTCCTAACTTTTATCCTGAAAATGCGAAATATCTACGCGGAAACGACATCCATGCGGGCGAAGCTGCGGGCGATCTCTAGTCTTTAATAAGTACGGTGATATTACAAGACAACTCTATTATTTTCAATAATAGTATATTATTCTCTGCTAGTTTACACTATAGTTCACACTTAATTTTAGTATAACAACAACAAATCCATATGTTCAAATACATCCCTTCAAACCGTGACCCCAAATATTGACAATGAGGGTGTTCACAAAACCACATTATTGTTCAAGTCCCAATTACGTGATTATTTATGTGTGACAAGTCATTTGGTACAACCCTGCTCACTTTCAACACTTGAAACGCGACGACCGGTCAATTTGACCCCTCAATTTTATTTATTTGTTTGAAATTGGCTACTTTTTGGGAAGTTTGGAATGGAAGATGGGGGTCAGTTTAGGCTGGTTGTTTGTACTTGTATGAACAGATGCGGTGACAAGTAGATGCACTGTTTTATATTGTTGTTAATGTGTTTATCTGTTTACGAGTTTCGCAAATGTGCGTATAATGATCTGAGCTGCGGTTTGACTTTTGAAGACTGTGATTTATTTAGTTACAGTTGTGGTGGGCCATAAGTTACGAGTTTAATGTATTTTTTTTAATCAAAGTTGATTATATCTGACTGAAAACCGGAATCATAGACACAATAGATAGATGCGGCCACTAATCAGCGGCGCTGCGACATTAGCGATAACATCTTATATTGTGGAAAAATAAGATAATCTTTTATGTTTTTTCTCAGGTGAGGGGGATTTCTCAGCGGCGGGCATCAATTTTAAGCGTATAGGAAAAATTACTAATGAACTTTTATAGCAAAAACGTTCTGGGTTGCTTTGTTGCCTGCCCTTTTCGAGATCTACAAGAAAAAGATGGCAAAGCCAGTGTTTTTATTTTCAGATTACACAGCAACAAGAAAACACACGGCCAAGTACTTCTTTCGTTCCCAGATAAGCGCTGAATCATGATTATGACTGTTCATCAACTAAAATAACAATAAAAGATAAGGTTACCCTAATAAAATAAAATAATTAAGCACTCGTCAAATAAAAAATGCATTTCCCATCTGCCTACACCTAAATTCTTCCGCTACACCAAATTCTGAGTGACAACGTCTTTCACAGCGGATTTGGGTTAAAATCCGCCACGCGACCAAATTAACTTTATGTAATCCCTATCATTGATAGTTACCGTTATCTACGGACGCATTCGCTAACGAATAAACGTTTTTATAATAGTTTAATTCGGATTAGATAATGTCCCATGGGTGGTCGGGTCGTTTGGGCCCGCGCGGCGGCGGAGGGTTGCGCCCTACTGCGCCGATGACAGGTTGAAGGGATGTTTTAGGGTCACCACTATCGAATTTAGATTTAATAATGTTGGCACAATTATATTATTTGGATAAGTCCATTGTAAATGGTGGATTGATTTCAAGGATTTGTGTGTAGGAGTACGGGTTATTTGCTTTCTCACGGCTATTTTTGCGTGGTATTAGGTAGTTCTAAATATTGTATTTAAATATTCAAGAGACGGTTTAATAGGCGCCTTAAATTTTGGTTTTAAATCCCTATTCATATTATCTTCTTCACAGCATAAACACTAAGAAGTGTTGAAGGTTGGGCATTCTTGGGGTTATGTTATGTAAAACTAGAGGTCGCTCGTGGCTTCGCCCGCGTGGAAGTCCTTTATCGCGTGTTCCATATTTTTCGGGATAAAAGTAGCCTTATGTCCCTCTTCTTCTCTGGTGCATTTTTATATTGATATCAATTGTGTTCCGCATTTTTATTTCAAAAAGGTGTCTAAATATACCTATTTTTATATTGGCCTGGATTTTAACCAAGCAGTTTTGGAAATATTTGGGTTTGAAATTTTAGAGACCAGAGCGATACATTTTTATTACTACATTTTTCTCTTATTTTCAACGGTGCATAAGTTATAGAGGTAAAACATCTGCCTTTCAAAATATGAACATAATTATTGCATTTTAAAATCATAATTGCACATAACTCTGTTTTGTAAATTTGGAATATTATCCAGTCTGCCGTTCACAAAGACAGTGATTACGTTTATAAAATATATTGGAGTACTAACTACAACATTGTAGGTATGAAACGTTTTGGATAAATGTTTCAAAAAGTAATGCCAATAAACATTAAGTTTATTGGTTCACGTTAATTTTATTTTTATGTTTATCGATTTATTTTACTGTGTAAAACGACATTTTTATTAAATGATTGTGGCTTTTGCGATAAGAAGTAGATAGGTACAGGAGCTCGGGTGATCAATTTTACTAGCAAAAATGTTGAAAACAGCAAACGAACAACTGTCAGCCAGTTTTCGATTACGAAAGCGTTCAAAATGTTTGGTTATGTTTTTTTTGTCAAACAATTTGACAGTTTTTGGAAATGAAAACTAAAAGAATGGTTCGGCTTCGACTCGGTTGCGATTGATCAACATTTCTGTTATCTATAAATATAAAAATGAATCGCCGAAATGTATGTACGTGCATAACTTCCGAACGAATGCACCAAGTTGGATAATTCTTTTTTTTGTGTATTCGTTATTGTCAGGACAAGATTTGTATACTTACAAGAAAATTAAAAAAAACGAACGGTTTTTTTAAAATCTCATAATATAAAAGTGAATGAGACAGAAGACTGTGAGAGATCTTCAATATATTGACACAAAACATTTACAGATTATAATAATATTGACAAAATATTCACGAAAAAAAAAATGGCGGTACGAAGTTCGCCGGGTCAGCTAGTTTAATATAATTGCCCTTGATTTGAAGATAATTTATTCTCCTACTGAGGTTAATCCATTCATACAAGCTCGTAAATATTCACTGCTAACGCCAATCCAAGGGTCAAATGACTGATACATTTTAGTCGATATACCTAATTAATCCCTTGATTGTTTAACTCAATACTTAAAGAAAAAGCGAAGAGATATTTTTAGATAGAGATCGCATACATAAATCAAGTTCCTATCATCTTAAACAAAGTTTTTCTTGTCCATTTAATCATCAAAACTGCGACAGTTTCAGACCAACAATGCTTTTTATACCACCAAACATGTCATTCTATTAGAGCTCTTACACACCGCGTTTTTTTCAGGCGCCGTCGACGCGCGTTATCGGCGCTGCTAAACTTGAAATAGGCAGATTACTTGCAATTGCATCGCTGCAAACTCACGAGAAACGCGCTACAGACGCGCGTGAGCAACTCTCCTTGCAAAGTAAAAGGCGTGTAGCACGCGCGCGAAGGAGCGTGTATCGCGCTACACGATAAGACGCGCGTGTCGGCAAGTAACCGATTAAAACGCGCTGTACGTATGTGTTTGCAGCTAAAGAGATGCGCTGTGCCAGCGCGTCTGTATCGATGTAACTCCGCGCTACGAGCGCGTCGACAGCTCGCGAAAAAGTCGTCGTTTGCATACTTACTACAACTTTATGAACATGTGAATAGGTAAATTGGTTGCGATAAAATCGCGTTTGCAGCGCGTTATAGTTGCGTGCGACAGCGTCTGAAAAAAACGTGGTGTGTAAGAGCCCTTATTATCAAATCGAAATATTAATTTCAAAAGCATTCCATATCGCGAAACGCAATATTGTACATCATTAAAACTATTCCAACTCATTTTTTTGTTTCGAATAATTCGTTTATCAGTTTGATGATCGAATCGAGATATCTTTTCGATCGATTGTTCGATGCGTCGAGCTGGCTCCTTGGCTACGTCATTCCTGTCCATGTTGGGAACTGGTAATGAACAATTACGTCATTACCAGACCGCTCTGTCATTACCTTACTGTCTTTGGTTGTTTGGGCTTTCGGGTGTTCGGATTTGTTCAATGTATTGAATATGTGTGATTATGGAAGATTTTTGTTTTGTTTGTACTTATTTTTATCGGCTGGGCAGAAGATCGGTAACTGTCTTGCTACCTTTTTTTTGATAAGTAATGCTAATTATGAAGAGTGCATGTAAATTTTATGACTCTATTCATAAGAGCGACTAATTGACGATGAGCTCGTCGATTTATGAATGGTATTGCTGGGTGGAGTTCAAACAAGTGGCTGTGCAGGCATATAATTAAATAAATTATATTTATGTGTATAGATACTCGAGGCTTCCGTAATAGTGAAAAGTAACTGACTTATTAACTTTTATCTTCTATAATACTGTTCCAAAACTCACTTAGATTAGCCAGGCTTACCAGCCGTTTAAATTATAGAAATAGATGCAAAACTAGACAAGTACCCAAACTCAATAATAGGTACATGAAAGACAGCCCCCAAAAGCGCCCTCCCTTCACCGCTTCCTAGTGTTTTTGCCGTGAAGAAGAAACGCCGCAACAAACTCCCCAGCAACACAGATCTGTCTGTCAAATGAATCAATTAATTGAGTCTGTACACAGCAAAAGGTAATATTAATTACAGTAGGTAATGAAATTATGCAAAATGCGGATTATAAACAAAGTATAAGTATAATACAATACTTTGTACAAATGCTTATACTTTGTACCCAGGATATTTTATATCTGATGAATACTTTTTTTAATATTTCACTTGCTCGCGTTTGATCCTAGTCGCACCTGATGGTAAGTGCAAACAGGGTCTAAGATGGAGCACACGAATCCAAGTAACAGAGATATAGAGAGATTCCCCTATACCCCTCTGGCTCTCACATACACACGACGGAACACAGTAAACTGCTTGGCGCCGGACTTTAATGTGAGGGCGGTAGCTAGCCAGGCGGGCCGTATAGAATATACCTTACCACCAAGCGTCCTTATTATTGATCACGTAGTACCGTACTATTTATATTGACTACTAGAGGTCGCTCGCGGCTTCGCCCGCGTGGATGTCGTTTATCACGTATTCCGTATTTTTCGGGATAAAAAAAGTGGCCCATGCCCGTCTCCAGGTTCCAGACTATCTGTGTACCAAGTTTCATCAAAATTACTTCAGTAGTTTAGGCGTGAAAGCGTAGCAGACAGACAGAGTTACTTTCGCATTTATAATATTAGTAGGGATTACTGACACAATTTCCAACAAATATTAACTACAACAAGGCTTGATTGATGTATGCCATAGCACTAATTCCACTCACGATGTCGCCTCGTGTTCAGCTCATGATTAAGCTCCGTTTGGTTTCGAAACTAGTCGGGCAATCCCGAAAAATGCACGTGAGTAAACCTTAACTACTTAATCATAAATATGAATGTGTCTCACGAAAGTAATAATACAAAAATATCCTAGGTACTTCTTAGTTTGTAATGCTTCTTTCTACAAACCTTGGCCTTCTTGCTTTCAATTAAATACAACCTAAAGGCATCCACGCCGTGTTAAAGACTTATAATTTCAACCGAAGTCCCAACCCTTTATTTACCGCGGTACTTGGTTAAGAACAAGGCACTGCTAATAACAAACTCCATACAATTAGTGGGAATTGGCAGTGTCGGTAAACGGTTGGTCAAAGGGACCGTCATGTGGCAGCCGCAGGGTTAGGTGTGTTGATTAATGAGAAAACTACGGCTGTAGTGAGGAGACAATGATTCGTATGGTTTGGGATGATTTTGGTTATTGGCTCTGGGATGTGGAGAGGGCTTTAGTTTGAAGAGTTTAGTTTATTGAAAAGTTAATTACGCCTGCTTTATTTGGTAAATAATTAAGGAGATCCGTTAGTGGTGCCGATTCTGTTATGGACAAACTAAACTTAATTTGGGCTATTGCCATCTTTCTCACTCTAATAATATAAGAAAGAGACATACGTAAATAAGAGCTTTCAGATTTAGTTGAACTAAAAGTTCCATACAAATTTAGACGACATTTAAAACGTGTTGATTTAAAACACGGTGAAGTTCAAGGCGTAAACTAATTTAACATCTCTAACTTAGGTAGATGTTGTCTATCACTGTTCTTTTATCACGCTATCTGTTAGTAAAAGATAGCAATTCTCTAATTTTAGTTTAGTTGGTGAACAAGAGAATCGGCACCATTGTGTGGCATAGGGAAGTATTGTTTAGGTATTAGAAAACAGTCCCCGAAAATCATCACGCTGCAAAACACGGACATTGCAATTACCGCCACGCTTAGTAGAAGGATTGTCCGATCACGGTTTGTTTGTTATTGGCAGATAAGAGGACGTTGCAGCTCATACTCTTTAACTAATCAATTCGTCGTCTTTTATGAACTTCACGAATCGTGAGGGCAAGAACCACACGGAACTGATCATATTCCTAGAAATAGAAGTATAGTAAACAATTTCAGGCAAAATTTGATAAATAAATAAATATTAGCCTGTAACTGTCCCACTGCTGGGCAAAGGCCTCTTCTCGTACAGAGAAGGAACGAGCATTGATCATGATTTGATACTCGCGTTAAATTGTAGATGGTATTTTGGTTTTTCATTTCATTACAGTAAATAGTTTGTAGCTGTGAATACAAAAGACTGTAAAAGATGAACATCGTCGCAGAGTAGCATATCGGTGTTTAATTGGGTGCATTTTAGAGAGTGTACAATTGAGTTGCACAATATAATTCCCCCAAGCCCGTTCCATCACCGGAGGATCAGAGGCACAGCGATGCGTCACCGCTTTATGGTGGACATTCCACCCATACGCACAAAACGTTTTGGCAACACGTTCATTGTGAGTACAGCTAAGGAGTGGAAATCCCTGCCAGAGTCTGTTTCTCGATAGGTAAGTAGGAGTATTCCCGTTATCCCCATTGCCCTGTCCCCATTGATGGGGACAACGAGACAAGGGTTTTTATTCTTCCCGTTGACCCCATTACCCTGCACCACTGATGGGGATAGCGAGAAGTCGGTTATTTTATTCCCGTTTTCCCCATTGCCATACCTATGGATGGGACAGCGGGAATACACCGGTAAGTATAACCTTGGAGTTTTGAAATCTCGAGTGAATAGGTTACTTTTAGGCAAGCGTGCACCATCGTCGACCGCATCTTCACTTACCATTAGGTGAGAGAGGGGTCAAAAGAGAGAGTAAAAAAAAAACACTGTTCCCAGTAGTACGTGTTCGGGCCAAAGTACTGATGAAAAGTTTGACATCCTTGACAGAATCCTCTTCCATACCACAAGCCACAAACAGTGCACAAGTCGCTAGCGGCGTTCGCACGTGGAACCAATCCTTAATAACAAACAACAACAAGATGATACAAACATATTATTTATATTTATATGCGTTTCCTTACGTTTAGAATTGACACCCAAATTTGTCTATTAGAGAGTATGTGGAGAAACTTGGAGTGGTGTTCCTCCAACCAAAGGGAGGATCCTCCAACCAGGCGGAGTCTTGTGCCTGGCGGGCTACTGCCCAACGGTGGATGTTGGGAGGTTGTATATATACTATCTGCGTGTTAAATCTTTATTGCGCGATGTAGGATAGTTCGCTAGTTCGCATGTGGCGAGATAGATGCCGCCACAAGTATTTCACCAAACTATCATTAACTGTTCATTAAGCTAATTCAGTCTCTAAACTTTTTAATAACTATTTGCATTTCACCACATATCAATCGTGTCAAATCAAATCAAATCAAAAAGGATCGTGACCGGCGGTGGGACGTCGTCGCGACGTCCCTCGTCGGCGAGGACGGTAAGCCGGACAGCGGCGGATGCTGTGTAATGTGCTGGTCGATTTACCCGCCTTCTGCAGGAGGGTTATATCGTCATAGGGTTCCAAAATTGTATGCCTGGGACAGCGTACTTTACTGATAAGAGAGGGAGTGTAGTCGGCCGCTGTGGCGACTTGGAGATTCGGGAAGCAGTGTCGAAGTAACGTTTGGAAATGTGTTTGTGATGTTGCCTGTTGGTCAGCATTTTTAGATCGAGATGGAGTAAAGCCTTCCGTCGAATGACAACAGCTTTTATAACGTCAGGTGCGTATATATATATGACGATGACTACCCTTATTTATCTTCTAAACATTGCCCAGTGTTGCCAGCTACCGACAAGTCTTCAAATTTCACGTTAAAACTGCAAAGAAAGACCACACAAGTGATAATCGATCGCACTTAGAATTCCACTTCCTAGAGCCAATAAAAGAAGGAATTACTAGTAGGCAGTAAAACTAGATTAAAACAAGTCAATTGCTCATTGGCTCCTAATATGCTAGGAGGTGATTGAACCTGTTCTATAAATGAAGTTGTCGTTAATTCTAACGTGTTAATGTTGCCTTTGAGTGGCGCCGACACTGTTTAATAATGATTGGACTTTAGCACTTTACTGTATAGTTCTCAGCATAGAATAGTCCACCTCTAACCGACACCTGGGTGTCTTAAAGGCAACTAAGTGATTGTTTCAAGAGAATGCAAATGATAATCAAATTCCGTTTTTTTTTTAAAGAAAGTTGTCCCACACTAGTATTTCTCCTGTATCGTGGGTGCGTTTACAGGCACAAATCTCACATACACAAACGCCCAGACCCGAAACAACTATCTGTAGGCCATACAAATTTTTGTTCCGTGCGGGAATCGAGCCCACGACCCGTAGCGCTGAAGCCACTCGCTCAGCCACTGCACCAAACGTGTCGTCAAACCATGTAAAACCTAATATCGTATCTACAATACGTCCATGAATTTCTAACAGTGCGGAAGTCAAAAATGGCTTATACTTTACAAGAGAGTGAAAAAACTATTTAAAACGAGCGTAACCTCCGCTGAACGCGTTCACACAGATAATTCAGCTCTCATCAAGCTGTCCCCCCCCCCCCCCCTAAGTCCCCGCCAGCACCGCTCTAAGCCGAGGTCTGAGTCCCACTAGGGGTCGCCCTTAGTGCTGTTGTTGCAGGTAGTCATGATATTAGTGTAGTACAAGTAGTTAGCTTAGGTTAAGTATTTTACTTCCCCCCCCCCCCCCATTGGCTGGAGACCCTTCAGGTCTCGCCAATAACTGCCCGGTTACGTAGGAAGGGTCCCCTAGGACCACCTACAGCAGTCCAATAGAAAAAAAAAACGCTGAACGCAATATTGTTTTTAAATTCATTACAAATGAACTCTTTGAATATTTAAACCTTTGAAAATCGTAATAATCTTTTTCATTTCAAGTAATATTGTGACTTTCGTAGTGTCGTCTGTTTTTGTCACAAAATGACTTACGCACTGTTAGAACTTCACTGACGAATACTAAACGTTTTCAGGTACTGTGCGAATAACGTAATAAGCAAGGAACTCCAAACATTAAGTATGCTCAGTTGCATTCGAACCTAAGCATCCTATAGCAATCCGCAGCTGCAAAAATGCCTCTCCCTAAATGGGAGGCAATACCTAAGCTACTCGGTAGATGAGCAGGTTGATAACCAAGGAGCCAGTGAACCCACATCGGTGAAGACGCCTTTTATTTGCATATTAAATTCCAAAAAAGTACCCTTAATTTAGTCAAACTTAAAAAAAATACTGACAGGTGCGAGTAGGATTTCGCACCCGTGAGTTCCGTACGAATTGGAATAATTAGGTGTCAAAATTAATTTTGCGGTTTCTTTCATGTACGCTGTATGGAAGAAATCGCTAAATTGTTATCGGTAGTGGGTAGCATTGGGCAATGTTGACAAAGGAAGGTCGTCGATATAGATCAACCTACCCGATGTTATAGAGGCGGTGGTCATTCGATGAAGCGGAGCATTCTGTGCAGATCAGCTGAAGAAGTCTGACCTTTTATATCTGTCTAGCTTGCTCTTATTTTATGATCTTGTAATAATTGTGTGAAGTATTATATTGTGATCTAGTTCATGTTACTAACACTAACCTAAATACAAGTACTCTCAGTGGTGGAGAGTCTATGTTGGTTTTATTTACTACATTTACCTTGCTCGCAATCCTGACATACCGATATAAGCTATAACTGTAATAATAGAATCACCCCGGAACGATTATGTTGTTGTGTCTATTACAAAATCAAGCTTGTCTTGTAATAATTCCACATAGAATTAGAAATGAATGATTTCCTGATTTTTTGTTTGCTTGTGACCTGTGTCCTAAAGTGAAGAATTAAAAATACAAAGGCCAATAAAAGAACCAGTCAGTCTGTTAGTATGAAAATACACTTTTAAAGGCCGTATCTTTTTATTGCATTGAGCTAGAAACCTGATTTATTTACAGGACTTTGAGGCAGTAGACTTTAGTATTCATTTTACTTCGTGACCTTCTTTGATTCTATGTCGCACGCTACTGTAATGGAATTGTCATGAATAGCCATGATCTACTATTTTAAAAAGAGTATTCATGGAGTTTCTTGCCGGCTCTTCTCTATAGAACCTACCTTTTGGAACCGTGCACCTATTTTTGACGTTTTAAAAGTGCCTTTATTCTGGTCTATTTGAAATATAAAACTTTCACTTTGACCTCTAGCTGTTCCTGTATCGACGAGCAGATAGATTGACAATAAAATGATACTATGCTTTCAAAATCAAAATGAAAATTCTTTATTTACAAACAGAGGTAAATATAAAGATATGAGGATGTAAGTGCACAATGTACCATATATTTGTACTCTACCAAGCGTACAAATATATTAATCCGTTAATAACACCGTTTTTTCATTTCGAAGTAAAGTCTGTGCGAAATAGAACCATCATAGATTTGAGGGCGCTGCAGTGTTTATTTACTGTTTATGTATTGTTCAATACAAGAACGGTAATAGTTAATACTGCTGCAGTAAACTAGTTATTATACTACACGGTTTAACACGTTAACGTGTTTGTAGTAAACGTATGTTACTCAGTAAATGCAATCTTAATGTTAGTTCCTTTTTACGCCACGACGGTTCTCTTTTCGCACAGACTCTAAGGGACCCTAAAAACGTAACATAAAACGCTAATAGTATACATAAATAAGTAATTTCTTTAAACATGTATCTCCAAAACAATCTATGTGTCATTGTTGAAGACTGGTTATTCTGTTATGATACACCTTCACAGAGCGCTACGCTGATCAAAATCGCCTTCAATAAGGAACTTTTTACCTGATACCCGAGATGAGCATTCATACATTTTTCATATCGTGTTTGTAGCAAAACATGGACGACAAACATAACTTTTTAACCTCCCAATCGAATACAAACCTTATTCACTTGTAATAGAGGTTAATAGATGTATAAATGTATGTTTGTTTGTCTGTTTGATCACAATTAAAGCGCAGAAACGTTCATCATTAGTGAGCACGGCAATATTCCACGCCGCGCCGGTTCTTGCGACCGGTACGCGGTCTTCACTAAGTTATACCCGTGTCCATCAAAATGCAATATTTTGATTGGTATTTTGATGAGGCTTGCATTATTTTATTGTATTGTGATTTCTTCATATTCAATTTTGATTTTGTTCGTTATGGGCGTCTTTTAAAAACGAATTGAACACTCCCTTTATACTATATAGTCTACGGGACTAAACATCATCACCATCAGTCAGCCGAAACACGTCTAGTGCTAGACATAGACTTCCCCGAAGCATCGTCACATCGACCGGTCCTCTGCTTCTCGCATCCAGCGGATTCCCGTGATCTTCAGTTAACACTTATCAACATCAAAATTCATTTCACTATTATTAGAAGAGAGGGTATTTTGTTTAGACATACGTACGAGCGCTCACCTTTTCGCATTGATTCAGCTTTCGCATGCTTCAACACGCCTATTGTGCTTTTTGCAGTTAAAAGCACAGCAATATTTCAGTTCGAGTAGTTTTTCACAGGTAAAGAGTATAGGTTTGCCTAAAAACCATCTAGCTTTTGTGAACTGATGCTGATTATGCGAGCACGGTGCATTGACGTCTGTTAGTTAAGAAAAAATATTAGATTCAAAAGAATCCATGCTGTGCATGTTGTTAGCCTATTAGTAATTGTTACATTCATAAGTTTTTATTGTAATAATAGGTCTTCTTCTCTCGTGTCGCACGAGTAATACAAGAATAGCTAATGCCGTGGTAAAAGATTAGCCAATCAGCAAGGTTGATAGCGAGGCTGACTGCCCAGGGTGCGTCGAACGTACTTAAGATTCGTCACTCGAAGAGGATCTTTTCATGCACCCCATAATAATAGTAATTGTATTAGTATAAACAATTGTTGGCTAACCAAATAAAATAAATAAATGAAAATCCTTTTTTTTTGTTGGAATGTTCTTGTTCACGGACAATCACGGTATGCTTGTGATTTCAGATTACGTCTAAGAGTCGTTGAACATTGAATTAGACGAGTCCTCGTGTGATAACCGCGATTCAGCTACCGTTGCATGAAATCCTACAAGCAAGTTATATACTTGCTCAGCATCCCGATGACTACGTCAACTTTTCTGACGACCTGACGACAACGGCTGGGGTGGATTGGCGGATGACAATCGTGATACGATTTTTGAAATACTACGCTCTATCATCATCATCCTGTCCTATTCTCAAGTTACTTGTGGTCGGCACAATATGTTTTTTCCTCGTATGCTTCCCTATCAGTCGTCACCTCATCATGTACTCCCTTTTTCTTCACATCATCCTTCACACAATAAAATGTTACGCTCTATAATCATTCAGCCAAAAGACGTCCACCTCTAGACATAGGCCTCCCGCAAGCATCGCAACATCGACCGGTCCTGTGCTTCTTGCATCCAGCGGATTCCCGCGACCTTCACCAGATCATCGGTCCACCTTGTGAGAGGCCTACCCACTCTGCATCTTCGGGTACGCGGTCGCCACTCCAGAATCTTTCGGCCCCATCAGCCATCCGTTCTGTGAGCAATGTGCCCCGCCCACTGCCCCTTAAGTTCTTCGAGCTACGTCGGTTACCTTGGTTCTCCTACGGATCTCATCACTCATCATCTAAGCTCTATATCACTATTTATTATAGTTGTTGGGCTCACAGCTAATTAATTACCACGAGGATTGTATGGTCACCGAGTTTATTCGGTCCGTTAGGCATTGAGACCCCTCCGTGCATCGAAGAGGACGCCCCGGATCATATAAATACTTTTGACAGTCGTTACGGGTAGTCAGAAGCCAGAAAGTGTGACAAACAGTCTAACTTTAGGATATCGGCATTGCCCAGTAATTGGGTTGCAGAGGTCTGATGGCAGTAGCTCCATGTAAAATACTGGTGGTGGTTAGACTGAAACCCCAATATATTTGGGAAAAAGTTAAGCATGCTAAACATTACTATCTGGTATTCTTGAAGTAAGAAGCACGGGGAGAAACTGACCTGAGGTTAGAAACTTGAAATTTTGGCAGTAGGTACCTCTAATAACGTAGAGGATAACGTATGTATGCATGACAAAGAAGCGTTTTCGGAAATTCCACCCCAGAAGGGGTGAAAAAGGTTGTTAACGTTTGTATGAAAATCCTTCTTCCATGGGGTTATTAACTTAAAATTTGGCACAAACACTCTTCAAAGTAAATAATAAAAGAAGCACTTTTTGGATTTTAAAACTACACCTTAAAAGGGCTTAACGTTTAACATTTTACGCAAGCGAAATTGCGGGCAAAAGCTAGTACATTATACATCACAACTATCTATCTATTAGGTATACATCACACGTTTTGTTACGTTTCGTTCGCTACAATACTGTAACAGTTTATAGCAAGATGTCCAGCGTTCAGCATTGAACAGTCTCGCCCTACTTGGTCAAAATTATCCAAGTTTTTCTAAAAACTTTGCTTACCTTTTGGGGAATAAACGTTGTCTACAAAAATACACACATTTCCAAAATATCCAATTTTCCGAGTAATGTATGGCATTACTTTTTGCCTAGCTCAGGTCATTCCCACACTGGTCTGGCCATGTTTGAGGCCAAACTGAAGACAATCGACGGTGACTTTTTCTAACACAGCCAAGTAAGTAAAATACCTTGAGGCCGGAGAGGTACTAAGGAGTTGAAAGTCGAAACAACGATGATTGTCGAGATGTATGTGGGTTGATGAGATGCAATAGAAACCATGTTTGACAGAAACAAAGGCTCGAGGAAATTGCGTAATGAAGAGACATGCAGCCGGTCTATCGCTTTTATGATATATCAGCGGCTATAAGTGATGCATTATCTCGTCTTGGAACGAGATAATGCGACGACAAAATTATGTCGCACTGCGCATGTTAACCCGGAAGAAAAAAAACGTTTTCTGATTTAACTTATATCACTAACGTGAATTCATAAGAAGCTGATTATCCGAAATTCTTAGTCTTTCTTTTATCTTTTCGTAATAGGCCAGGACCACACTACAGAACAAAATATCGCGAGAACAGATGTCTGGCGACGTCGAGCGATGTCTGTCGATGTCTCATGATATTGAAGGCTATAAATGTCTTGTCTATTCTTGGCCAATCTTTAAATGAGGCTCTACCCCAGCTTTGGAAGTTTTCAAGCGAATGTGATGAACAAACATAACAAGATCAAGTCTATATATCCCGAAAGGCTGGGCGGAGGTGTATAGTACACCCTTATTTCGGCGAGCCTAAATTCAAACTCCGGGCCTACTGAGAAATTCTACACGGAAAAACCCAACACTGCCCGACCTGGAGATCAAATCAAGGACCTCACGCTCAGCAGTCACGCTTGCGACCATAACGAGGCAGCCCTTAGTGCGATATGAAGAACCACCAATGAAATCCCTACTATCCTTATCCTTTCCTTACTAATATTATAAATGCGAAAGTAACTCTCTCTGTCTGTCTGTGGCGCTTTCAAGCCTAAACCGCTGAACAGATTTTGTTGAAACTTGGTACATACATAGTCTGGAACCTGGAGAAGGACATGTTTAGATCACTTTTATCCCGAAAAATACGGAATACGCGACAAACGACATCCACGCGGGCGTCGCCGCGAGCGTCCTCTACTAACGAATAAAATGCTTATTTGCTATATTTTTTTTTTTTAAATAACGTTTCCCCACACTAAGATTTCTCTTGTATCGTCGGTGCGTTTACAGACACAAATCTCACAAACAAACGCCCAGACCCGGAATAACCATCTGTAGGCCATACAAATTTTTGTTCCGTGTGGGAATCGAACCCACGACCCGTAGCGCAGAAACCAAACGTGTCGTCAAAAAAAAAATTGCAGAGTCACAGTAAATAAATAACATCTTAAATAGAGACTGGTGTCAGAGATAGGTTAAATCTGTGTTACAAATCACCAGGCTACCCTCTGAATAGATGATACATACGACTCACAATAAAATCTACGACAATCCTTTCGCGTACCCGGAGTCCACCTCCACCCGCACGTCGGTCATTCCACCGCAGCCATCGCCAATCATATCTCGATATTTATGAGACCGAATTCACAAGAAGCGAAAAAATTCCGTCGACAATACAACCGATCTTTTTACAGCTTCTTCCCGTCTCGCATTTTTCTGGCAAAACTGATTGTTTACCGGAAAAAATTACGCCTGTTAGTCGAAACGTAGGGCATAAATAAAAGATGTGGCCGAAGAATTTTGATTCGGTACTTTTTGTTATGTGAATACCGATTGTGGAGCTAAACGGTAAAAAGTCAACTGTGTTCGATTGAGAAAGGAACGTGGTGTTAAGTGTGGCTCTACAGATTTATATAAGTCAGGTTACACAGCGCGGGATTCGGGTTGATACCTTACGATTTGGGTTGATTTGTTTACGTATGGTTTTTTGCTTGTGTTCTTTTCAGGGATATGCGACGTTAGTATCTTTATTTTTTACTAGCTGTACCCGCGGCTTTGGCTACGGAACATAAGGTTTACTGCTCATCGCCCACCCTCAATAGCGTGATAATTTATACCCTTAAACCTGACCCGCTCTTTAACGGATGTGGCTGCCAAATTTCAACTGGATCTGTCCAGTAGCACTGGCGTGAAACTCAAACATGCAAACGAACAAGCAGATAAACAGACAAAAATTCTAAAAACGTAATTTGAGGCATCGTTCCTAGGATGCGTTGCAATCTTTTTTACAATAATATTTTAATGTACAGTTTTAGCATCGTTACGATTTTATTATAGAAAAATTATATATTTTACGTGGGGTGTAAACAGGGACACAATCATATCTAGCAATTGTAGAGTTAGTTTACATTAAATAATGTCATTAACGATGTTTGTTACAGTATATAACACGACGGCGATGACGAATACATACTGTTGTTACTCCATGCTTACTAATTTCATGAAAATATTAAAAAAGCTTGGTCCAAAAGTTAAGACGATTTACACTTGCATCATTAATACATCAGAGAGCTTATTAATTTAACTAAAAAAATGTTAACAATCGGCAACCGATTTGGTTTTGTTTTTGGTGACAAACAATTTGACAGTTCGATTCGGCTTCGTTTCGGTTGCGATTGATTAACGTTTCTGTTAGTACAATTGGCCCATAGAATAATACTACCAAAATATTACCTAATCACTTTAGTACTACGTTTGTAGTAAACAACGTCGTAAACACGCCACGATTACATCACAATACTAACAATCACCAAACAATTTTAATTTCCGTGACAAACCCGCACGGTGTAAACGGGCTTGTCGAATGGTAACTTGTGAAATTCAAAGTGTTTTAATAAGCGGTAAATTCATTTATACAGAGCTCTGTATAAGGCAGAATTAATAGCGAGCAACAATGATACAAAGTTGTACTTGGAAGTATATCGGAGTATTGTATGTTGTGGGAATCGATTTGGGCTTCTTGGGCGATCGATTCGCGAGATGAACACGTGCTAGCTGAGGCATGTCTTCGAACCGGTCATTATTGACCGAGCTCTTCCTTAGTAGAGCCGACTATCTCTTCAGACTCCATAGTCACACCGATAATTCAGCCCTTATCAAGCTGTCTCTCTCCTAATGTCCCGTCAGAAACGCTCTCGGGTCGCTTTTAGTACTGTTGTTGCTTCTAGTCATGATGTTAGTGAAGTATAAGTTGCTAGCTCAGATTAAGTATTTTACTTCCCCCCCATTGGCTGGAGACCCTTCAGGTCTCGCCAATAATCGCCCGGCTACGTAGAAACGGTCCGCAAGAACGATCTACAATCAGTCGAATAGAAAAGGAAACCTGTCTTTGAATAAAATAAAAAAAAGGAAACTTATTGCCACCATAAACAAACATACAAAAATATAAAAATGTTCACAAATTGGGAAATGGAATAAGGAAACCAACTAAGCTTTTGTTGTTTGAGTACAGAGTGAGCTGCACGGCATACACGGATGGTGTTCATTCAGTTACACAATAAGATTTTTGTGTCTCTGAAAGCATAGCTGTCGGTCTTGGTTTTGATACGAATCCCTATGTCAGTCGTATGGGAAGGAAGAAGCCAGAACAGTATATTGGGATCCCTTCACAATTTGTAGAGGTTAGATGATAGTTGCTATGGAAAATCGACCCAACAGTCGTAGTAGAAATAAATATGTTTTAATGTGGTGGGCTATTGTAAGAGAATTATCACCCCGTAGAAAAATCGAGAAAAAAGTCTTGAAATTTTTTAGGTACGAATCTGGAATCTTGTGATATTCAGCTCTGAAATGAATTTCTCATTATAGGAGCGCTTGTCTACAGTGTCCAATCCGAATCAGAGAAAATATTATCCGAAGAAACTCGACTGCAAATGTATGAAATTCCGATCGGATGCAGTGTACTGTACAACAGTTCGTAAAAAGTACAGCCTGTTCGGATCATATTTTCTTGAATTCGTGTCGGACGCAGTGCCCAACAACACTAACAGCTTGGACTTTGAAAAACCAAGTTGTTTTTTTAACTCTTTCAGTCCCTCTCTGCATAGCTACTAATATTTCCTTAGTTCGCAACTTAAAATAAGAAAAATATTTGCTTGTAACAATTATGTTAGCAAATACAAGAGAGTCAGTTGTGGTCGCGTGTCTGTCGTTCAAATTTTCACACATGCCGTCTAAACTCCTCGGTTGGAGCGATTATCTAGATGTGAGAAAGGTGACCAAACATTTTCAAGCTTTTGAGACATCTTTCTTCGATTTTGTTTAACTAACAAGCATTTTTTTAATGTTATAGATTGGCATACAAGCCGACGGCCTACCTGATGGTGGATGGTGGTCACACACCAAGAGGACTGCTGATGCATTGCCAACCTCAGAGAAAAAGTTGGAAAGTCTCATGTGCCTTCACATCAGACCATGGCAGGGGTGCATGAAAAGAGCCTCCAAAGAGCGACGATACTTAAGTAAGTCCGGCGCACAATGGGCAGTCAGCCCCGCTACTAACCTTGCTGACTGGCTAATCTTTTCACCACAGCATGAGATATTTCCGTATAGCTCGTGCTGACACGAGAGAAGAAGAAGAAGAAGACCATGGCAATGCAGAAATAGTTATGGAGTATGGAGGTAGTATTTCCCCGGACGAACGGTTTCACAAGGAGTTATAAATAAAGTAAAAAGGATTTGTAAGGGAACTAATACGAGAAAGAAGATAACTTTATAATGACGGTAGCTAAGTAGTTAGAAAAGTGAAAACAAATGTAATACCTATTTGAAAACGGCTACCATTACCAATAGTCAGCAAAATATTAAGGTTTTGGTCAGCGAGAATATTGAAGAGTGGAGGAGAATGGAAGAGGTATACATGTTGTGTTGTGAGAAGGCTCAAGGTCACCCAAAGGGCAATGGAGAGGGCTATGCTCGGAGTTAGCCAGCGTGATCATATCAGAAATGATGAGATCCGCAGGAGAACCAAGGTAACCGACATAGCACGAAGAATTGCCAAACTTAAGTGGCAGTTAGCGGGGCACATTGCTCGCAGAACGGACGGCTGATGGGGCCGAAAGTTTCTGGAGTGGCGACCGCGTACTAGAAGAAGCAGCGTGGGTAGGCCTCTCACAAGGTGGACCGATGATCTGGTGAAGGTCGCGGGAATCCGCTGGATGCAAGAAGCACAGGACCGGTCGATGTGGCGATGCTTGGGGGAGGCCTATGTCCAGCAGTGGACGTCTTTAGGCTGAATGATGATGATGATGATGACATGTTGTGCATAAATAAAGGCAGGAAGATGATGATCAACCTCAAACAATTAGCTGAAAAATAACAAATGTTAAATTAGCAGAATAACAAAGTGAATTTTTTTAGTTAACAAAACGAATCTATGTCCCACTTTAAATGTGGCTACAGCAAAACGCAGTGTGGTTCGCTCTAATTTCGGAACGGTGCAAACTTGCGGTTTCGTCCCGTGACGTGCCACGCGCTGGCCACACGGTAGCAATTTTGTGAAGCTGCCACTTAAGTGTGTAGGTACAAAACTATTGTTTCGAAGTGCGGGCAATGTTCCGCGATTCTCAACAGTTCTTGTTTATACAAGTATAGCAATCAAGATAGATAGAATCTATCTGACTTGATTGCCATACCTAATGATCATGTGTAATGTCATTACCTAATGATCTTTACAAATAAAGACTAACAATTAATCTGCTACGGGATGCGATATCTGCAGCGATGGACTGCGATGGGACGAAAAGAAAAAAGAAAAAAATTAAAGTTACGTATACAACGTTATTTTTAATATATACAAAAACCGAGACACTCCAACAAGATTTGACTTGAATGCAGTCTTGTTGGATAAGCTGGATAGGGTGCTAAATAATTGCATTCGGTACATTTTTAATTTGCGGAAATATGATCACGTATCCAGCTTCAGGGCGGAGCTTAAGTGGTTACCTATTCGTCAGAGAAGAAGTTTGCGTGCGTTAACCACGCTTTTTTCCCTTCTCAATTCTCCTTCTCCTCCTTCGTATCTTATTTCCCGTTTTCAATATCTCTGTTCTACTCATGCTAGGAGTTTACGTTCCTCTAATAATCTTCTACTTAGCTGTCCTTCTCATACTTCTGATTTCATTCATTCTTCCTTTCATATTCAGGCTATTCTTCTTTGGAATGCGCTCCCTATTGATATCAGGACAGCCACCAGTCGGTATGCTTTCAAGCGGAAATTGCGGAGTTATTTTTCAGAACAAATAGTAAGAGTTGTCTCATAATCCTCCTTTCTATTCTTTTCATATGGTATGTATTTTATATGTATATAGGTATATATTTTTATATGTTTTATGTATAGGATTTTATATAGTAAATTATTCATATATAAGTATTGAGAATTTTAATTATTTTGTACTTGTGTACATTTAAATCTATTTGTGTAATTGCTTTGAGTTCTTTTTTTTTAATCTGAATTGTTCTCGTTTTACTGTCGTACAATAATTTGCACCTGCCTTGATATCTCTTCACCACCTTTGGTTGACTGGTAGAGAATGCCTAAGGCATTAAGTCCGCCTTTGTACTTTTTTGTTGCATAAAGTTTAAATAAATAAATAAATAAATTTTCATCAGAGCTGCCTATGTGTTTTTTTTTATAAATCTCCAAGTTACACCGTAGTTTATGTCGCGTTAAGTTCCCTAGTAAAGTGTGAAATGCCTGAGATGTGCTATGCAGGGGTTGTCTAATACAAGGAAACTGACCGAGCGGACCATCTCAAGACTCAGGGTGTCTATTCCCGTCAACTGTTATGGGTAGAAACCTACTGAAACAAAATTGAAAATTATGAAAATAAAACCTGTAAAAAATATGTCAATCGATTCTCATAGTGATTCTGAACAAACTAGTTTCAGGTTTAGTTTAAACTAAAACTAAGCTTGTATATTTTCCCTATGTTGAATAGGTCAATATATTAGGAGCGACGTAAAAATCAGGTTTTCTTATGTTTTACGTAAAGAAAATGATCACTCGTCTATCAATTATCGATCTAAATATAATAACAATTTCTTCTTTTAGATTGACTTTGATATGGTAAGGATAAATTTTACTACTATTTGAATAGTCTGATTATCTGAATATATTCTATGCTCATTAACATCGAAGAGTTTTTAACTACCGATTAAAGGAACTATTCTGGCTTCGTGTTTCTGTAAATCATCTTCGATTTTCGATAATATTATGTTTACCTAAAAAATACCATCTGTTCACACCAAATCTAATCCCAGAGTGTGAACAGATTAATAACGGCATCTATTATTTTAATTTTGGAACACCGATGTTCAAAATTCGAAGACAGAAGTCGACCAATCGCATGCGTTTAATGGGCGCGCGCCAGTCGCGTGCGCACGCCTCAGCCGCGGGCGGCAAGTGTTGCCAACTTAAAAATTATCAACTAATCATACAGGGTGGTCAACCGGACCGATGTTTTTTTCCAAAAATTTAATTGCTTCTTTAGAATAATTTACCCTTAAACGCTTGTTTCTGCTCCCTTCGAGATATTTCCAAATTATTTCCTGGGTTCTAATAATGTGGATGGTAATTTCGTTAACATTTTTTGGGTGCTGTTTCTTTAACGAAGGCAGGTGCCCTTACTTATGTACTTCAAAGCCACCAAACCTTTCAGGCGGTTTTAATTCTGCATCAAGTCAGGCACCTACAGATAATCCTTGTTTATTGGCGAGTCTGAAAATTTGTAAAATTGCATCAACCCAGAAATTCCAAGTGTGATGATGTCCTGATGTTTTGTCTATCCGTTGAACGTTGACTTCCAGCCTAAAACTATGTCTTATTTGCGTAGATTCTAGGTACTGAAAACATAATGGATTCATTGACCAAAGATATCACAAAACACTTTATTGACAATGTAAAAATTTGCATCACTATTATCATTTAAAGACCCCTAATAATCGTTTACAAGATAAAAATCGATTTAATGATATAAGCAAACAGAGCTGGGAGCTTGTACGCGCGTTAAACAAATCACCTCTCGTTGAATCAAATAATGATGCGATGTCGATGTCTCGAATAATCGATTATGTCAAATTTTAATACAATTTTGTTGAAAATTATGATGCCTGCAGGTTATCGATGGCACACGCTGTATAATATCGATGTAATATCAATGCGCTTGATGATCGATTATTACTACGTTAGTGACGAATTGTTTGTTTGTTTTAGATTTTTAGGTATTTACTTTTGAGGAAACTTTTAATAATATTTTTTCTTCATTTAGGTTGTCAGGACAAGTTTGGGCTCTTCTTCGTCTTCATCTTCTTTGGTTGCTTCTATCGGATCTTTAATTGCCTCTAATAGCCTTCCCAAGTTTCAACAAAACCTATTTCACCATACACATTCAGTCTACCTGTTATATCTAGCTATTATTTAAGTGTTTGAAGAAAACTCTGTTAGGAAATTGTCTATTCCACAATAGTAGTAATTTCACATACCAATCCAAGGCTCATCTCTACCAATGATGATCTATCTATTATATTACAGAAAGAGAAATAAGAGCTGTTAAATTTAGTTGAATTGAACTAAAATTTTCATACAAAGACGACGCGTTAAGCCGGGTCCGCAGCGCCAATTTTGCTAACAAAACTGTTAGGCCACGCCCCTATTCGGTTAGTAAACAATGTTATCCTGTTTGCAAACACGAAAACACGGCGCAGCGGACCTGGCTTTAGAATGAAACAACTAGTTAAACGCGTAAATTAGTTTGATATCTCTAACTTAATGTTTTTAAACTTTCGCGATTTGTACACATTATAAAAATATTGAATCGGGTCTTCTCGCGTAAAAAAACTTTAAGAGGCACAAAATATATATCTCTAACTTAGTTCTTATCTATCACCGTCCTTTTCTCGCGACAGTGCGTTCAATAAACGATGACGCGCCCTACTAGGCACACATCTCTTATTATTACTTTGTATTAGTGTGCGTATGTACACATCTAACTATTGTGTGGCGATAGAACTAACACCAAATCTATTTATAAAGCACACTTTTGGTGGGGCGCGTTTTCGTGGATTGAACTATCTGTACCTGGCGTAGTAATGTTATATAAACATCGTCTTTCCGCTTTACCATGACAGCGAACACCACGGTCCACACATGAGTTATCTGTACATGTGATGTCGTACCTTCTTCTCATAAATATTCCCCTGTAACGTAACCGGTTGGTGGCAGTTTTTTGCTTAGAACTCAAAGTAAATATTGCAAAGATTTTGTGGTCATGATGGGACGTGATTGATTGATTACCGCTCCGAGCTGCTTGTTCACTTTCCTTTACGTTCAAAGATGTTTGTAAGATAGTTTTTATTACTAGTCAATCTGTAATGAATATCATAATTTAATTTTAAGACGATGTGATTGTGATTTTGTGAAAAGATTTTTGAAGAATCTTCAGTTAGCTTCGCGGGAGTTTGTAGGTGTTGGAAGGAATGTAATAGATCAGGATTGGGGTAATAGGTCTTACAAGAAAATTAATAAAATTGTCAATTAAAATTATTGCGATAAGATGCATGATATTGGTAAGAAAGGAGTGAGTACTGGGATGACGGCTGATAGAACAGAATGGAAGAGAAACACATGTTGTGCCGATACCAACTACAGTGGAATAAATGCAGGGAGATAACGATAATGCAAATATGGCGACGCAAATCTAAGACGACAATGAAAAGTTACGTTGAAGAAAAAAATGGAGCGAAGAAACCTTGAATTTGTGGTCATAAATCGCCAAAACGCTGTGAGCAAAACTAGTGATTATTGCTCGTTCATTTTCTGTATGAGAAGAGGCCTTTGTTCTGCATTATGACAGTTCTAGTGTATTATTTTATAGTAAATACGCCCTCGATGTTGGTTGATACCCCCGCCCTCTGTCGCACGCTTGACAAACACAAAAACAGACGCGTGACGCGGACGTGTGAAACTCTACGGATTTTCCGGCTCACAGCGCACAGCATTGTCTAGTAGTACTCAACTGTGTGTAAGTAGATTTTATACAACATTTTGTTATCGTTTAGCTTTAGCCATAGAAAGTAACATATCGAAAGTTGATCAAGCGTGAAGGCACCGATGATTGAGAATTTACCCACAGACAAAAAACAAGGACGTAGAAATGAAACTTGGTGTAAGTAAAGAATATTGCACGAACATCTAGGTAGTTTCGGTTTCAGATTTCATCAATACGTTAGAAAAGCTGGCTTCAAATACTTTTAAATAAATAATACTTTATTCAATAAACTTACATAATAATATTACATTTGGTACTAGCTTCCACACTAGGATTCCCTGTGTCGTGGAGGCTAGCCGAAACTAATAGATACACATATACTATACATATAACAGCTTAACAGCTTAACTGCTAAATGCATTGCCTGCCATGAAATAATATTGAGATTGATTTTTGATCGAACAACAATCATTCTACACAAAAGCAACTTATTCTACAAATCATCATCCTAACGCGACGTCTTACGTAGGCGGTTTAAAGCGACGCGAATTGCGAAGCGATGCGATGCGGTGACACGCGATGCAGTGCGAAGCGGCGGCTGTGTCATACGAGCTCGCGGACCACTCGCCGCGCGCCACCGTCATTCAGTAGCACTGTACGGCACCGCATCCAGTTCGCGTGAAAATATCAAGCCAACTGACAGCGTTCGCTTCGCTTCGCGCCGCGCCGCGCCGCACCGCACTCCACGTGCGTTTGGTCACGTAGGACACTTCAATAGGTATCGACTGTTTGTTGTTTTCGCGTCGCGCCGCGCCGCTTCGCGTCGCTTGTAGATCGCTCATGTAGGATGACGCGTAATTGTGCAAAACACTCGTAATTCTTATGGCTTTAATTTTGACAGGTCAATAATTTTCATAGCAACGTATGTATTAGCAATCCGACTTCTCCACAACTATGTACAACGCAATGAATATTGTCGAATTGTCAAAATGAAAGCTATTGAAATTACAAATGTGATACGCAATTCGGATGTAGATTTATATGACCAAGCCCTGATTATTTAAATGCAGAATACAAGCTAAATTGTTCCTCAACCACTTCCCAGTCGAGACCCTCAATTCCCACTGCATAGATTACAATCTCAGACCCTTCACTCGATTCCCCTTGGAATTGTAGCAGTACGACTGACACCCCCTTTGCAAACTCTTTACAACAAGGATTACACAAGTCAGAAGATTAGTGGTGATAGCTGATAGTGTGGTGATGAAATTAATATTGAATATAAGTGCGATGTTGTGGATTGTAGTTTTAAAAGAGGCGTGTGGCCTCTAATTGAATTTATTTGTAGGTTATGTGGTTGCATTAGGCTTGGAATGGGTGAGAAATAAATAGATCCTATAAAGTTAGACAAATAAGGCTCATTTTAGAAAGGTAATGAATAGAAATAAGCAACACGTCTGCTTCAATACAGTGTTATGCTTTTACGAACCGTAACGGCCAATCAAGATAAGCTGAAACTATATTTGAAGAATTGGTTTAAAATATATTCGTGCCTAGGTGGGCTACTTTTTTTAATGTTTGGTATATGAAATGGCATTATAATTAAGTTTTTAAAAAAAAAACATTTCCCAATATAGGATTTCTCCTGTATCGTGGGTGCGTTTACAGACACAAATCGCACATAACCAAACGCCCAGACCCGAAACAACTATCTGTAGGCCATACAAATTTATGTTCAGTGTGGGAATCGAACCTACGACCCGTAGCGCAGAAGCCAATCGCTCAGCCACTGCACCAAATGTGTCGTCAAAATTGCGCTGTACACTCGTAATCGCTATAGCTTTGATTTTGACAGGTCAACAATTTATCAACGTATGTCATGGACGTACAAAAAAGATCGGACAGATTTTCGCTAACAAAAAACTGTGTCACTCAGAGTCAGTCAGTTTGCTGTACGTACAGGCTGGCACGCACACATTCACAAAAAAAGTCAGTCATTACACGCGTAAACGTCAACAGAGTCGGGACAAAAAGCGGCAAAAAAAATTAAAATATAGCATGTCTTGTGTGGTGAAATGGTGTAAAAACCGTAGTGATCGGAAGAAAAAAAATCCAGGAATCACGTTTCATAGGTCAATGAATAATTCAATCACTTAATTCCCAATTGTATACAATAAAATCAATGTATTCACCAGAAGAAAAGAATCTGTCACAAGGCCAGTGTTGTCAATATTCACGTGTGCAAATTACCCTAAATATGGGAAATTTATACAAGGTTAGTCGGAAAGGGGGTACTAATCCGGAGCCCACTTATAGTATCGCTGATGACTGTTTGAAAGCAAGTGTTAAAATTTCAAAACTCGATATTTTTTTTTTCCAAATAAAATTATTTTTATTTTAGTTTTTTCAAAAATTCTTCATCCCTGCTTTAGTTACAAATTCAGAAAATGGTGCTTCTAATTCATGACCCCAAATATGACCTAAAATGTAAACACAGCTGATTATAACTGGTGATAGATAGATTTTAGAGGTATTTTTTTGAGTTTTTTGAACAGCCGTTTCTCTTAAACTATTGAGTTTTGGGAAAGTTGTAGAACAAAAGTTATTCATTTTTTTGTGTACTTTAACACCCTTTCGGATTAGTACCCCCTTTCTGACTAACCTTGTAGTTTTTTGTTCAATTCAATTTATTTATTACTAGGTATTTTATTTATATATTTTTTTACTAGATTTCCTAAAGAAAATGAAGTATGGAGAAATAATTGGATTAAAAAAATGAGAAATTGTAACGGTGAAAACGATTGAATTCCAAACAAATACAGTGTCATTTGCAGTCTACATTTTGAAGCTAACGAGATATATAATACAACTAAAGGAGGACTCCGGTGTGTTGTTACATATGCAGTACCTCAAAATGTAAATTAACAATCTAAGCTAACATGGCATTTATTTTGCAGATATTTTCATAGGGAGATTTGGTTCTTACCATTAACCTTTTCAAATGGCACGGTATAATTCTGCCGATATTTCCAAGAAATTTGTCTGCCAACCTGTATTTGTCTTAAAATAAAATGATAAAAAATGGGTAAATTTGGCTAACATGACAACCCTAAATTCATTCACACTTAGATAGCCGCCGCCATTACGGGACACAGTTTTGTCTTAGCGGGAGTTCCGTCCGATCTTTTTTGTACGTCCATGACGTATGTATTAACAATCCGACTTCTCTACAACTATGTATCACACAGTGAATTTTGTTGAATTATCAAAATCAAAGCCATAAGTATGCTACAGTAATTTATTAATAGGTAGAAAACAAATTTTATACTATGAAAAGTGGTCTCTGATTGGAATAGTTAAATTATATCATCGTATTCGAAGTTATGGCAGAACGTAGAAAAGAATTTATATGTACAACTCAGAATCGGAATGTGGATCGCAGGGCCTTTGCAACTGAGAAAAAGGTTGTAGGGAGCAGTTTCGTATCAAGCTCCGGAACAATTTATTTATTAATTTATTCCGGGTCTCCAGCTGTGGACGTCCTCCACACTATAATAATGATGAAGACAGAAGAAGATTGAGATGTCACTCATTTTGTTGTCGCTATAAGTGACAGCAAGTTGTTACTTTGTCAATATGTAATCTTCTTGCAAATCAATGTCACATGCTTTAAAATAAAATCTAAAGACCACATGCAATGATGTTCAGAATTTGAATAGCGCGTATGTTACTTAAACACGACCAGAGTACCAATTTGAAATACCAAAAACGTTGATTAATCGCAACCAAATCGAAGCCTAACCATTAATTCAGATAGTGTTCGTTTACAAAAACTGTCAAATGGTTTGACAACAAAAACTAAACCTTTTAACAGATTTCGTAAACAATGAGTAACTGAATTGAATTGAAAAATGAGTAACTGACGATTGTGGTGTGGCCCTGAGTATTCAGAAATAATTCAGACTTCTGAATGCCTGTAACGATCATAGACATTCTTATGACTAGGGTCAACAGATTAATGTGCTCTTTGAGGCGTGGAAGCGTAAAAGTACGAGTTCGTAACCGACTGCATACCGCAGCAGCAGACGATGTGACATGTCATAGCGACACGTCGGAGCGTCACTTTTTGAGAAAGATTCAACGTGTCGTCGTTGCAGCGTCTTTGGTACTACTGATCTGCGGTCGGACGACACGTCGTCTGCGGTCGTGCGACGTGTAGTAGAGAGACGTGTCGCCAGCTGCGGAAGGTATTTCATAGAAATACATAGTAACTAGTAGTGTCGGAGCCACACGTCGTCTGCTGCTGCTGTATGCAGTCGGCTATGAACTCGGACCTTTATCATGGTCTGGAATCTAACCATAACCAGGAGACTTGATTCTCGATACAGAAAGACAAATAATTGTTACTAAGTTAACATGACCGTAAAACAAGACTTAATTAGTATCGTAGATCAATCTATCTGTAAATCAGCCATTTAGCTGCAAACCCCTCATTGAACATAATTATCTACATGTCTCAATAAATATCAAAGACCCCACACAACTAGAATGTAATTTTAAATCGTTCGTATTTCACCAATATCACTGATATTCACGTTAATAGTCGCACAATTAACGTAAATCGTCGCCATGTGTCGCCTGCGCAGGTGCGGCGCGTGCGCACTGCGCCCTATAATGTGCGGGTGAGCTTTGGGCGCTTTTGGGTTCCTGGTACCTACTATTGGGAGACGGTTTTTATAGAGACTTTGGGTTAGACATTTCATTGTACTGGTGCCTTTCGTTTTGATGCAGTTTATCTTGTCATATCATCAAATCATCTCATGATCATGTTCTGCAATAAACCACTTGCTCGGTTTCTTCCGTGAACACGTGCGATCAAACAATATTTAGTAGATGTGTTTGAAATATTGACTCAATTTTGATGATCGTTGATTGATGATCAAAGATAAGATGTGTATAGGTTTTTTATCACTGTCCGTACATGTATACAGAACCCAAAAAATATCCGAAATTCGAATAAAAACGTCCCGTGGTCTGTCTTAATAAGTACGGGTATTTAGTGATAATGTATCTGCGCGTGAGTTAGCAATCAAAATTATAGCTGCTAATGATACAGTTGGAAGTTTGTTAAGTAATAGCTTCTTGTATTGGGAACCAACTCCCTGGAGTCCCTTAGGGTTTGGGGAGGTCAGGTGGCGTTTAATTTTGTTAAAACTAGAAATGCAGAACATCGTGGATTGAGACATGGCCGATGGGAGATATTCATTAATTTTACCAGCCTACTTATTCTAGGCAGCAGGTACAGCATCATCGAAGCGGGAGGGTTGACCCACTGGTCACCATACCGGCTACAGGTAATACCTTCTGAATGAATAAAACCTGTGTCCAACAGTGGACGCACCAAGGTTAGATGGTTTACCCTTCAGACAGCGAGAGAATATACTATTACGTGCAAATGATTTAAACGTTTTTAGTAAGCCTGATATTAGACCCTTCTCCTGACATCCATATAAAAATATTAAGTCATCTACATATATGAAAAAAACTCGCCACTTTCCCACTTCCGTTCATTAACAAATGAGGTAGAAGGACTGTGCGCGCGTGGCAATAAAACAATAAATTTCCCCAGCAATTTGGCTGAGTCGCCGAGTAATTGTGCCTTCACCCAGTCCCCAATAATAATTTGACGTAATGCCGTCTCGTAAATTCTTGCCCGGTTGGTGGTAAACTCGTTTTGTGCTCTGTATAGTAGGTGCTCAGGAGTATGAAAGTTGTAAGGTGATGTGTGAATACTTTCTCAGTCATGGATTAGATGTGAAAACTAATGAATTGAGTGCTGTTGCTATTCTGATGTGTGGATATCTGACACTTTTAAACTAGATCTTGTCTTTGCCTACTATCAAATGTAGATTCTTGTGAGCCTGCCTGAATAAAATTAAAGAAAGGGTTTTTATCCAAGATATCTCCCGTAAAGATTAATCATCAGTGTTTAGACAAAAGCTTCATATTATCATGAAGATCTAGATAATTTTAATTAAAGTTTCGAAACCATTTAGCGTTTATTGAGTTTCTTAGATGATTCTTTAGTAGGCAGATTGAAATTACGTATTTAATATTTTTTTGCCTTATTTGATACCTACTAAAAGCGAAGATATGGTATATTTGTGTACTATAGCTTTGGTGTGGTCTATCGTAGCCAAGACCACACGCAAATTGGATCTTAAATTACCATTCACCTTTCATCGACGCATAATAAATAGCACTTAATATTAATAGAATTAAAGATTCAAATAATATTTTATTAAATCTATTAGCACCTGCTCCCAACTACTCCGTAATTTTTAATTATATTTTATTACTCGACGACTAGAAAGGTTACAAAGAAAGGGTTATTACTTTAGCGGCATATGTAGGTACTTGTAGGATATCTGTTTCAATAATTACAGCTTCTAAATAACTGTATTCTATTTATAAGATAAATGGGACCCAAAGTGTTTGCTTTCAGCAGAGATTCAACACAGTATAATGCGTTTATGAACCTTAAAGGTCAATCAATATGAGTTGAAACTCTTATTTGAAGAAATGGTTCATAAGATATTCGTGCCTTGGTGGGACAGTTTTGTCTCATGTTGTATGAAATAGAGTGTAGACAAATTTAGTGCAATGAGGTTCCAGTTTATTTTAAATTGGCAATATTGATTGTTATGTAATTTTACTTCAGAGTCGAAGAGAAATTAACTGGCAAATTAATGTCTTGACGACATTGAAGCGATAGCAGGAAATACAATAAAAAATTGATACAAAGAAGAGTAGGCTTATACACGGCGGTGTGTCGATACAGGCTGAAGATGAAGATATTGAAATGTGGTAGGAACTTGTATCTTTCATGTCATATCACAATGAGATAATTACATATCCCAAGGACGCAATATATTTTATCTTAATGATTTTCATATCACTTTAGGACCCAATACACTAATTGTAAATAACAAAACTACACCTCTACCTTCTCTACGGAGCCTACCTTTACTTGTCGTATTTTATGTAATGAAATAATAAAAAAAAATGTGTGAAACCCATTCACTTCGATATAATAAAATTTGCAATATCTATCAACATAATTAGACGCGACAGGGATGTGTGAAGCAGAGAGTACAGTCAGGTAATTTATTATCCCGCAGGTAGCATTAATCTTAATTCAATGGACTTAGGGTTGACTCATCACTGATATGGAAAGTCTGGGAGAATAATTAATAGGATTTTGCTTGACATTTTACCTTTCTGGCTGAACATTATTACTTATTCGTGTTTTACCTATATGTATAGCAAGAGTTGGTGATAGAAAGTGAAGCTGTAATGAAAATGTTGGTGAAGACGGCGGAGTAAACTACAAATGATTTGAAGATCGAAAACAATATAAAGTAAAAAGAGGAAAGATTCAAGAGTAAGACGGAAAAAGTTTAAAAATGAGAAAATTGGATGATGGTAGATGATGTGTACGTAAATTATTTTCACAAATTAACAATTCAGTAAGAGAAATAATAGAATCAGGCGTTACTTTGCCATCCATGACATACAATTATGCAATTACTAATTAATATTAAAGCTTGAAATTGATTGTAATTGCATAATTGTAGCTCAGTAAGAATAATGAAAAAGTTAAAGTAAACATATTTTTGGGCCGCTTAAAATTATTTGAACGTCTTCGTTGAAGAGTAACGTCTGCCAACCCTAAATCCAATGCAGGCGCGTGGCAGTCGCATGCGCACCCAGTGTTATTACACACTGTGTTATTTTGTACACGACTGTCCTGTTGAGTGCACATATTTGCATACGGGGGCTGGCTTCTACTTTGCTGTAATTTGAGCACGATTTTAAATTATGTTTTAATGAAAATGATTTCTTTATACTTAAATGCACAAAATTGTACAGAGATGGACTTAATGCTTTAGGCATTTTCTACCAGTTAACCTTAGGCTGATGCAGAGGACAAAATTGGGAGGAAATTCAAATCTATTGGGTTTAAATGCGACAGAATATTAAATCTTATAACTTGATTGTTGCTTAGGACTGTCCTCGGTTGGTACCCCATTCCATTTTAGATTAAAGTTCTCAAAGGGGCCTCGGCGCGTTGGACCTGTGTCTCCCATAAGCCTTCCAAAAGACTGGACTTCTTCCGCAAGGAAGATGAGAGATCAGATTCAAGAGAGTACATTATTACCTTCTTGTTTTTATGATTGCTGAAAGTTTAAGCTAAGTTACAGTTCGTTTTTAATCGCTGAGACTGAATTGACATGCGTGAAACGTCAAATTTGAAAAAAAATATCCTAAAATTTACAAGTTTCACATTGCGTCTGTCAATTTTGTCTCCGAGATTAAAAAACGGATAATAGTGCCAGTATACTAATTTAAACTACAATTCTTGGGGAATTCTGTCTATAGTCTTTCTGCTAGACTAGTATTTGAAGGCCTTTTTAAAATGGGTCTTTCTTTACTCTTCAATTGACAGGTATTGCGTGGGCAATTACATGATTTTTTACTTTTACTTTTAGATCAGCATGAAAGGTATATCTATCTTTTTCACAACTGACTGAACATTTATCTTAGTCTTAGTATTTATCTTACAAAATACTTGTCCAATCGTCACCACCTTTAAAGTTAAACAACTAAACTAACTCAAAACAGGTGCCTCATACTATCTTAATTGGCTTTTTAAATCTAACCAATCATATAGCAATAAAACAAATATGCTAAAGGGCCGACAGATACCAAATACCAAAGTTATAAGCTTGCAAACGCTAAAAACGTCAAATTAAAATGTCTTGAAGGCTAATTTGACAGGTGACCGTTGACAGATGATCGCGAGAGGTTTTTGTTTAGAAGCTGCAGAATTGATTGTGGATTCTTAATAAGGACGCATGATTTAGTTGGACAAAAAATCTGTTAAATTGGATATTTTCTTGTTATAGTTATGAATGAGTGAAGTCTTTATAAGCAAGTCTTGTTAAAATTAGAGGGATTAGAAGATTTCGTTGCCATTGAGAACAAGCATTTACTGACAATGAGTCTGATGATTATCATAGATCTTTTTAATAGATGGCTTAGGGAACTCCTCAAAAGAATAACACCCTTTTCGGTAAGGTTGAGCAGTGTGATAAAAAAAGGTTATTTTTGGTGTGTGTAGTCACCAACACACATCAGGCCAGCGTCGTGGACTAAGGCCCGTGTCTAGCAGTGGAACACCTATGTGCTGATTTTGAACTGTGCACCGATAGAATGTGGTGAGATAGTGACAAAGATGTGAATTCTAATGATAAGCTTAAGGTTTTCTCGTGGGTCTGAGAGCACACTGTCTTAATTATTTTTATACTGCATTTCATATAACATTAGACAAAAGTGGTCCACGCACGAATATCTTTTGAACCATTTCTTCAAGTCGATTTTCAGCTCATCTTGATTGACCGTTAAAGTTCATAAGAGCGTGATAATGTAGTGAATTTCAGCTGTGAGGAAACATGTTGCTTATTTCTATACATTTCCTTGCTAAAATGGATTTTATTTGTCTAATGTTATATTCAACAGAGTTGAAACAGGTTGAAATTGTAAACACTCAACAAACCGAAATGGGAGATTATACCTACTCATCACTATGAACAACTTTTACTATGGGAACAACCGGAAAACGTGAAAAAAAAATCTGCTGTTCCATACATTTTGACGAGTTATGCGAACATAAATGTAGGGAACATCGGTTTTTTTTTCGCGTGTCCCCTTTTGGTCCCATAGTAAAAGTTGTTCATAGTGATGAGTACAACCTCCCACTTCGGTTTGTTGATTTCACAATTTCAACCTGTAGTTAGAAGCCATCGTCTGCTATTTCATCACATTTGCCAAGTATCAAAATTAGTGTCTACATTGAACACACTAAATTAACTATCGTTAAAAAAGTTTAATAGATAAAGACTACTGCTACCTACACGAAGACGAGGCGACACCCCAAAAAAAGTCGAAAGCAAAATAACTGTCACAAAAAAAATTCAAACCACTGTCCTATCGCCCCTCATTTCCAAATTACAGAAAAAAACATCTATAAGCCTGGAGACATTCCAAAGAAGTAGTGTAACACTATCAAAAGTACGTAATTTATAATCAATTAGTGAGACGGGCATCAAGGTGTGCGCCTGTGCAGTTGAGCGATGTTTTTGTTCGTAGCACGTGGATAGTAGAAAAAACTACGATGTCGTCTAGAAAAAAAACGGTGGAAAGAGTAATGGTGACTGTAATGTATGTGTTCTGATAAATTGCTGACAAAAATGGTTTTTGTTAATTTAATTGTGTGTTTATTTTCATAATAACTGAAGAGGATATTTTATTTTAATGCTTTAGTGGTTTAGTGGTTAACAAGTTGTATTATTGTAGGTTTTGAATCGATCAAAATGTTATGGTTGGGTTGAAATTCTATGATGAGAATTTTAAGTGAAAATTATGCTTAATCTCTCGGCCACTAACTTACTTCTTCATCATGGTGACTTTCATAGACTAAAAGTCATCATGATAAGGGAGTAAGAAGAGCATAGATTTGCTCTTCAATGCAAAACATAAATTGTCTTACTTTAAGTGCTGGATGTCTGAAGAGATTACAGCCGTAAGATCGCCGTTAACAGTAGCTTTAAATATGATTTCAAAATTAATTCAAATTCAAGTTTATGGCCTTGGATCTAGGTAAAAGCTATAGTTATGGAAAATATGTAACAATCTGTTACCAAGTAAACTCGCAAGAGGTTGAAAAGGGGTGTCCAAGATAGTACGGGAGAATTTTATTGCGTTGCCCGAGTAGCATGAACCTTTATATAAATAATTTTTAATGCAAATAATAAATTCCATGTTTAAGGGTTTTTCGAAAAATCAACTCCTATAGGAGTGAAAAGCGGTAATAAAGGTTAAATAACAATTTATATAAATAAAAAGGAAAGTCTTGACTGATTGACTGACTGACTAACTCATCAACGCCCAGCCCAAACCCTTGGACCTAGAAAGCTGAAATTTTGCACAGAGGTTCCCTTTATAATGTAGACAAGGAACGAGGAAGGATTTTTTGAAATTAAACCCTAAGGGAGTTAAATAGGGGATGAAAGTTTGTATGGAAAATCGTCACAACGTCACGTCAAAATTTCACGCAAGCGACGCTGCGGGCAAAAGCTTGTAAAAGACTATTCACGCGGGTACAACCCCGAGGACATAGCTAGTCACTAACAAAATCAATGAAACAGATAAATCAATCAAACTAAATAAAAACAGAAAACATTAATCAATAACAATTCCCACTATAATATAACGACAAAGTTAATTAACTACCTTTTTCTATTCGACCGTAACGTATGTAAATAAAAACAAGTTCGGATGCGATCCCTACGTCACTACTTATCTATTTAGACACGCCTTTTTATGTAACGCGCCAACAGAAATACACCTATCTCGTTCTGACGTATGAAGTTTGGTACGTTTGTCTCTGTTTCGCGACCTAGTTGCAAGGGAAATGAATAAGGTCGTAAGTGGTTATTTTGTTTTGTGATTATGTGCTTTAAAGTGGTGGGAATTGTGGATTTGTTGTAGATTTAGATTTATTAGTTTACACATTGTTAAATCTAATGAAATAGGTATAACAATGAAATATTGAAGACGAACGACGTTGACGTTGATAATGTATGAAATAGTTACAGTTATTTTGGATAAGTGGACTAGTTACAGTTAGTTTTAATATGAGAATTATACCCTTTTCCTGGGGTTTTTATCCGACTTCAAAAAAAGGAGGAGGTTCTCAATTCGGACGGTATTTTTTTATTTATGTATGTACACCGATTACTCCGAGGTTTCTAGTCCGATTAGTGTGATTCTTTTTTGTTCGATGCAGTATACTTGCCATTTGGTCTCATAAAAATTTCATCCAATTTGGTTCAGTACTTTTTATTTTGTGAGCATTTTTTTGATTACTGCTATGTGGATGATGTAATTATTTTTATGTATGTTCGGGCATAACTCCGTCATGTACAGACGGATTTGCAAAATTATTTTTTTGTTTGAAAGAGTATTCTTCCGAAATGGTCCCATTTTAATTTGGTGAACATCTGATGAAGACCCTTGGAGATTGACAATGGAACTCTTCAGTGGATAACAGCAAATTACCCGGGATTGCTGTAATTGCACGTTTGTGTATTGTTCATACCACTAAAAATAGAAAATAAAATAACTTTAGAAAAAAAGTAAAAACCGACTTCAAAAAAAACTAAAAAGAGTAAAATAGTTACCATATTATAAAACTAACAGTTTCAGAAGTCGGTGCCTTCAATTATAGTGTAAAGTTGCACCGACTTCTAAAACTGTTAGTTTTATAATATGGTAATTATTTTACTCTTTTTATTTATTTTTTTGATGTCGGATTTTACTTTTTTTTAAACGTTATTTTATTCTACAAAAAGTTACCATTCAAAGAATATCAAATAAGTATTTTTTTATTTTTTTAAATAATTATCTATTTTACGGTTTTTGATGATGTCGTTTACGTTTTTTCGATAGCAATCTCCTTACTACGGCTACGATTTACGAAATGAACGCTGTCAGGACTTAACTTTCGTTGAACAGAGTCTAGTATACAGTGACATTTATTTTATTACATATTTGCCTCTAAAATTGATACTTACTAATACGTTTCGTGAGTTATAGCCGCAATTTATGAGCAATTTTAATTAATCAAAATCTGTATTATAAAATAAACAAAAGTATGAATCTTCTTGTGCTGAAAATGAGTAAGCTTTCTATCAGATTTTGGCTAGTCTTTTAATGTTAACAAGTAAGGGCCGATTTTTCAATCGTCAGATAAATATCCAAGGAATAAATATGACGGTTTGACATATTTTCTATGGAAAAGCTGTCAAAACATTAAACTTATTCCCTAGATAAAAGTTATCTGACGATTGAAAAATCAGCCCTAAATGAACATGTAAAACGTTTTTATTTTTGATAGAGTAGTTTTTTTTAAACCTATTTTTATTAACGAATAACCGCGAAAACTCCATCAACATCTGCTGTCACGTAAAACATGATAGAGACGTTTTAAAAATAACTAATTTAGTGTAATAATCTGTAAGTTTTAACATTAATACGTCATTGCAAAAGAAAGTTGTTAAAATGGCTGTTTTCTTGTTATTTCTGTGTAATTGCTACTTGGAGACGGAAGGCAGATGCGTGTGACTACATTTGAAATTTTACGTGCTGTGCTGGTTAGAGTACTATGAATAGGGACTTGGAGAATTTCTTGACGCTTGTCTGTTAAGAAAAATGTAGTGGCGATTTTAATTTCCATACTATGTAAGAATTTTTAGAAGTAAATTTGTTGGTTTGTTACCTTTTCACGCATAAACCACTGAACCGATGATCCTGAAATTTTGCATATAAGTTGTCAAGTATACAAAAACGGACATAGGGTACCTTTCATCCCGAAAAAAAGTACTGTTCCCGAGGAAAAAAACAATAACGATAGTAGATGGCGCCACATGTCTTTCTAATCATGATTGTATTATATTATTATAGAAACTTTAGTAGTGTGTTAAGAGTTTCTTTTTAAATTATAAATTAACGCGAGCGAAGCCGTTTGCAAAAGCAAGTTTATTATATAGGTGAATATAATTATGGTTAAAATGATATGACTGCTACAGAAATTTTTTAACGTTGAAATGATTTTAAGTTTTTGACTTAGTAAAATAATAAAGCGTAGTCAGTGAATTTATGACATTAAATCATCCAACCTGCAATACGGGATTAATAAACGTGAGAAGTGAAAGGGAGGATTATAAAAAAAAAAAAAAACTAGAAACACCAAACAACTGTTTCTGTTTCATGAACGTTTTTGATCAGCCTTCATTAAAGTACCTAGGTAATATTTTAAAGTAAAACGATACACTTATCTTCTGAAAGACAATGAAGTGTACATTTAAATTTTTAAACAGAACTTGTCGCTGTATTTACTGACGGATCTAAGCAAAAGGATGACTCGCGTGACCAGCGGGCTGGCTTATTCTTTGGTCAAAGAATTAGCATTGCCATCCAGCTGGCAACGCTCCCAGTCTTCTGGGCACGCTCCCAGATGACAGTGATGTGGGAAAATATTTCGACGCCTTAGTGCACTTTCTAATGTGTTTTTTATTCGTATTTTGTACTTAAGGTAGTTAGTTTTTACTTTAGATTGTGTGTATAGTAAATAGGTACATACAAGGTTAGTCGGAAAGGGGGTACTAATCCGAAAGGGTGTTAAAGTACCCATAATAATGAGTAACTTTTGTTCTATAACATTCTCCAAAAGTCAGTAGTTTAAGAGAAATAGCTGTTCAAAGATTCCATAAAAAATACGCTAAAATCTATGTGTCGTAAGCTATGATCAGCTATGTTTACATTTTAGGTCACGGATTAGAAGCTCCATTTTCTGAATTCGTAACTAATGCAGGGATGAAGTGTTTTAGAAAAACCTAAAACAAAAATCATTTTGAATTAAAATAAAAATTCTCGAATTTTGAAAGGGGAACGCCCATAAAATGCCTGAAATGGACAGAAAATACGAATAGTCCTTAATTCTAATTAGAATTAAATATGCATAATGAATAATTCTCAAGTTTGTAAACGTAGGAGGAAAATATAACGATCTTTAAAATATTTCGCTTGATATCCGTCTAATTCATTCTTATTTTTTAATGGACAACTGTGTTTAATCTGACATGTGTAATCGACATTCAGCCAAACAAGAATTTTCAAATAATTTATCGAAGTATTTTATAGAATTATTGCACAGTTATCGTTCATTTAGAATAATTCGACCTAATTATAACGTTTATCTAATGAAAGTAATATTATATGCATGTCAATATTAATTAAAATAAAATTATTTTCAAATAAGAAAAAGTATCGTAGGCTGCATGGATAACATGTCCTTTGCCTTACTGACAGTTTGATATTGATTACTGCATTTCATTTTTCCGTTGAATTGTGGTTTTGAATTGATCGATTCACTTTTTGCGTTTGCGACTTGAGTATAACTTAATAGGATATAATAACGACGACTTTGGCCATTTTTAAGGATTTTGATTTTACTTCTGCACACGTTACCCCTTTTCGAACTCGACTTAGATTGAACCCGCCTTGACGACGACTCGGCTTTTTGACGACGGACCTGGACCTGCTTTTTATACGACTCTGCTATTGTTTTGGACTCTTACACCGTGTACATTTAAAAATGGATGGAAACGTACACTGTGTTAATTGCTATCTCGATCTTACAGCGATGAGACGTAATGTCGTATCAGAGCAAAATGATGAAGTACGTCGTTTAATACAGGCATGGATAACACCATTAGCTGTAAGTATATTCATTCCATAGTTTTTGTGAATAATTATATTGAACTGAACGCACTGACATTGAACAATTAGTACATTGTTTTTTGTTCTTTCTCACAGGTTGAACCAGGTAGTGTTGTTTGTGATGCATGTCTTAGATTAGCGGTTCACACTATCACCGAGACACCTGGAACCAGCCGGCCAGGTAGACAAGTAGGCCACCAACATGTGTGCGTTTGCTGTGGACAGTCTGTTCTACGACAACGATCACATGTTGTAAGAAATAGCAGTGATCGTGAGAGGCACATAATGAATGTAGTAGCACACAGAATCCAACCACGCCAGGTAAGTTCATTCCTCTGCCCTAATTCTGTGTAATTCCCTCTTATCCCGTGCAAATAACGTCACTATCATGTCTTTTAAAAACTTATCACAGAGTACTTTTTTATGCATAGGTTTTCGTTCATCGAGCTTGAAGTAAAACAAAACCAACTTTTACTTTTCATTTTGCTTGCAGCTACGTTCTTCGGATTTGATCTGCCACCCATGTTGGCAACGATGCAGCCGGGCTACCTCACCCCCTACTACTCCTTCACCAAGCCCGAGTCCGGTACCCAGTCAGGCAGGTAGTTTGAATATACCTCTACATGAAGAACCTCCTCAAATAAGATCCAGCGTACTGTTACCTAATTACGGAAGAGCAGTTGATACTCAAAGTCATTGTTTCTATCCAGGATGTAATATGATTGATAGACATGTGGTACCACTTTCATTAAGGGTGTGGCTCTTCAAGGACTACAAGTTTTATATACCAAAGAATTCAAAAATATGTAGTCATCATTTGAATAGTGACTTTTGGCATGAACTCCCTGCTTTGGAAGATATGAATCATGAATTCACTGTGGACCACATTGAAGACTTTGCATCATTTGTGAATTATGAATGTCGTGCTTTGGACTTCGAAAATATACACTTAATGGAAGAACATATGGTGTGGTACTTTTTAGGAATGAGTAGAAATAGTTTTGGTACTCTAATGGGAGAGGTGCCCCGATTGGCGCAAATGCATAGAGGTTCTACTGCCCTTGGAGCTTACCTGATGAAATTGAGAACTGGAGATTCTGATGAAAGATTATCATCTCTTCTACAAATACCGAGAAGTACTCTGGAACGTCTAATGGCTAAAGCAAGGGAAAAACTGCATCAAGATTTTGTTCCTATGAACCTTGGAATTGGACATATAACAAGAGAACAAATAGCAGCAAGAAACCTTGTTCTACCAAATGGGCTGTTTGGCGAAGTCGACGGAATAAGGAAGCCTGTCGTAATTATTGATGGAACATATATCTATGTACAAAAAAGCTCCAACTATTTGTATCAAAAAGAGACATATTCTCTTCACAAATATCGAAACCTTGTGAAGCCATTTTTGCTTGTTTGCTCCGATGGCTATATAATCGATGTGTTAGGCCCTTATCCAGCAACAACTTCCGATGCTCAGATAATGATTAGTGAATTTGATGAACCCAGTAAGCCATTGAGACAATATTTTCAGGATGGTGACGTATTCATTCTTGATAGAGGGTTCAGGGATTCCATTCCACTTTTGCAATCTTGCAATTATAGTGTTCACATGCCATCAACACTGCAAGTAAATGAAATTCAATTATCCACTCTGGAAGCTAATAAAAGCCGAAGAGTTACTATTTGCCGCTGGGTTGTGGAAGCCGTAAATGGAATATTCAAGCAGCAATTCAAATTATTTCGCCAAGATTTTTTTAATAGAGCTTCGAGACATTTAATGGTAGATTTCTCTATAGCAGCAGCATTAATTAATAGGTTTTATACTAGAATAGTTGACAGGCCAGATGCTGTTGATATTTTGCAAATAATAAATACATCAGAATATGTATACAGAAAATATACTAGCTGATTATGTGATCACAAATAATTTGAATCGTCGCAGAGCGCAATTCCAAAGCATTAATATAAATCCTAACAATGTTGCTGATTTCCCACAACTGACATACAGCGAAATGGTTTTGTTGGCATGTGGTACGTACCAAATAAAACAGGCTCGCTCATACTATGGCGAGCACACACGAGCGAATGGTATTTATAAGATTGAAATATGTAGGGAACTGGATAACGAATTAGTTGAGCATTTATCTCTTCCGGGTAATTGCTTTTTACTTCGAGGAAAAATACAAAGCAGACATATTTCTCAAAAAATATATTTTGTTTATATAATAATTAACAATTCCTTATCAGGGATAAGGGCTTTACAGCATCGCTATTGTAACTGCCTCGTGGGACGGCGAACAGTTGGTACCTGTGCCCATACTATGTCAATAATATGGTACTTAGCATGGGCCCGGTACCAACCCAATATCAATCCTCCTGCACAGTTTCTTGATGATGTGTTAGTGGTTTTTAATGATGATTAAAACATTTAAATGCAGTTTTGTTTATTAATTATTGCGTAATAATCTTAAACCTTGACTTAACCTATATTTTAGAAAAAGATGTTTGGAACAAGTTTTGCCGAGTTTTTTTGTAATTATTGAAAATGATATGGGTTCCCTACGACTTATAGTGCAATTTGGCGTATATTTCATTGTTGTTCATTTCAGGCATTTTTTTATGTGGCTGATGGGCATTCCCCTTTAACACTTGCTATAAAACAGTCATCAGTGATACTTTAAATGGCTTTAAATAGATAATGTAATAAAAGAATATAGCAAAAGCGTCAATTTGATACTTTCAAACTTAACCAAAGCACCACGACGCAGAAAAAAAAACACTTCACAATATAATTCAAATCACAATTAATACGTCAGCGACTCAATTTGTCTCAAGTCCAAAGCCACAGCACTCGTGTGCAATGTCCAGTAATTCCCCCATAATTTGAGGGTGGCCACAACAACGCAGATTGTTTTCGAGATAGAGCGACGCACTCCGACAAACACTTTGGTGCACTAATTACATACACCTGGAATACCATCTTTATTATTTTTTATATTCATTATAGGTTCATTTTTTGGCGGTTTTTTGGTACATATATGTCCGGCGTCCGGTGGTACATTTATTTTCGTGAAGGCTTTAAAACCACGAGGTTTAATTTCTCTTGTGGTATTTAGTTGCCGAAATTACGATGATTAAGGGCAGGTTGCGTATTCATTGACATTGATATGACAGTGCTTGTGCAAAATATAAGCAAAGTCTAAATCGGTTGAGGCCACAAGAACCGTATCACGTCACGACCATTATTAATGGAGAGACGCGCTGAAAACGGAAAAAGATAGGTACATTATTATTGCTGCCACGTTTCTGTAGTGCGTCAGAGATGTTCGCATCAGCTCGAAGTGATGACTTCTTTGCGATCATGCGTAAGAGAGCTGCATCGCTGCTGCGTCGATTGCGAGACAGCGACAACAGTCTCCTGAGCATTGTTGCAAATAAGAATGATGGCCACCTGATGGAGCACCTGTGTGCAGTACATGTATTGTATTGTTACCAGGTGTCTCCAGAAGGTGGAATAATAATATAATTTGATTTAGTGATCATCATCATCATCATTCAGCCGAAAGACGTCCACTGCTGGACATAGGCCTCCCCCAAGCATGGCCACGTCGACCGCTCCTGTGCTTCTCGCATCCAGCGGTTGACGCGACCTTCACCAGATCATCGGTCCACCTTGTGGGAGGCCTACCCATGCTGCGTCTTCCGGTACGCGGTCGCCACTCCAGAACCTTTCGGCCCCATCGGCCATCTGTTCTGCGAGCAATGTGCCCCGCCCACTGCCACTTAAGTTTGGTAATTCTTCGAGCCATGTCGGTTACCTTGGTTCTCATCGTTTCTGATATGATCACGCAGGGTAACTCCGAGCATAGCCCTCTCCATTGCCCTTTGGGTGACCTTGAGCCTTCTTATGAGGCCCATTGTGAGCGACCACGTTTCAATACCGTATGTAATCACTGGCAACACGCACTGGTCAAAGACTTTTGTCTTGAGACACTGCGGTAGTTGAGACGGAAAGATTCTACGCAGCTTCCCAAAGGCTGCCCAGCCGAGTCGGATTCGACGATTGACCTCGCGATTTAGTGATAAGTGTTATTAATTTAATTATGTTCGTGTTTTTTGTTCCAATTGTACTAAAATAGTTTTAAGTAATACTAACACATGTATGGGTTATTCGATGTATCTAAAATAAATATAAATAAATCAAAATATATTTGTTTTACTCTTTATTGTATACAAGGTTAGTCGGAAAGGGGGTACTAATCCGAAAGGGTGTTAAAGTACCCACCATATTGAGTAACTTTTCTTCTACAACTTTCCCCAAAAGTCAATAATTTAAGAGCTGCTCAAATATTTAAAAACAAAATACGCTATAATCTATCTATCGTCAGTTATGATCAGCTGTTACATTTTAGATCATATTTGGGGTCACGGATTAGAAGCTCCATTTACTGAATTCGTAACTAAAGATTGCTTTAAGAATTTTGTAAGTACACATGTACATTTCGTAAGTAATATTACTTAGACTTTATAATACAAAACGCATAGTAATACAATTACATAAATATTAAATATGAAGATAGCATAAACATTATAATAATAAATTACTGAGCAGTAATAAAAGTAAAGTGAGTATATAAAACCAATAAGCGCCAAATTAAGTCAACATCCTTTCCATATACTGGATTTAATACAAAATAATCCTGATTTCCTACAATGTCATTGTCATAATATCCACGCCAAGATTTCGAACTTGAAATAGCATTAATTCGAATTCAAAATTTCTTAGTCGCCCACGGGTGGGCACTGGGCAGTGGGCATCCTTTGCCGGAAACCACCCAATACATCCTTAATATTATCATCTTCATCGCTGAAAATCCCACATAACTACAAATAGTTATTCTTGTACTACTGACATTGACCTACATTATTCTCACAATAACTGTAGTAATAATAATGTATTGGAGCCCCCCTGGGAAAGGCGTTACCTCACCATGAGATTAACGTAAAACCGGAGGGAACATTAGACTAGCTTTCTACAACCCCATAATATAATAAAAAATGTATCATGAGGTCTACTGAAAAGCTTACAAACCGCAGGGCAGCTTGTGGCGAGCTGTTGGTGAGTGGCGACACTGCGTACCTTATTGCCTCAGAGAGTCGGTCAGGGCCTCGTCTCCAGTTTGCCTTTACTGGCTGGCTGGAGTGGAACCCCAAGAGTGCCCGCAGGACTCTCAACTCTGTCTTGCCTTAATCGGCCGGCCAGAGGGGGGCCGCCAGAGCTATATGGGGTGGAAGTGTCTAAAGGCGTAATAGCGGGGAAACCCACTCCGGGTCTTTTAGACCCGCGACGGCGAAACCGGGGCCACACCTCTCTACACCTCTAGCCGCTCACACGTCTGTTGCCCCTTTCGCCTATGTACTGGCGGCTTTTCAGGGGGCCCAGCTAGTGAGCTGGCGAGTCACCGTCTGCCAACAGGTTTCAATTTTAAATGTTGAAAGGCAGGCACCGTTTTCTTCCGGCAATAGAAGTTAAATAGTCCATTTAACACCCCATCCCATAGACCAGTTTTATTTTTACCATATTTCACAATAGTTTTGCACCCACCTGGGACGGTCCATGACTGTACTCCAATAGTGCAGCTGTGGATAGTCCCCGGTTGGTGCCCCACCCCATTTTAGATTAAAGTTCTCAAAGGGGCCTCTGCGCGTTGGACCTGTATCCCCGTGTATGCCTTTCAAAGGACCGGACATCTTCCGCACGGAAGATGAACCGTGACTACAGAGAGATGTATTGGAATATATAGAGTCTGTATATATTGAGTGTAGGTATATAATTGTATGTTTATATTATGTTGAATTATCTATATTTAGATACTTTTACTTTTGTTTTCAATTCATCCAGAATTGTTCTTGGTAAATATTTTGTTTACCATCATCAACTTGCATAATTTAATCAATGTAATTAATATTTTACTTTTTTGTGTATAGACTCATTTAATTATTCACTTGACAGACTGAACTGTGTTGCTGGGGAGTTTGTTGCGCCGTTTCTTCTTCACAGCATAAACACTAGGAAGCGGTGAAGGGTGGGCGCTTTGAGGGCAGTCTTATGTATATATGACGTTCAAAAAGAACTAAGTAATACTAGTCTACTTTGAATAAACGAGTTTTGAGTTTGAGTTTGAATAGAAAGTTTTTTTTTTTTTTTTAAATCTTGCTCCACACTAATATTTCTCTTGTATCGTGGTTGCGTTTACAGACACAAATCTCACAAACAAACGCCCAGACCCGAAACAACCATCTGTAGGCCATACAAATTTTTGTTCCGTGTGGGAATCGAACCCACGACCCGTGGCGCAGAAGCCAATCGCTTAGCCACTGCACCAAACGTGTCGTCTTCAAAATTCAACATCTGCAAGTTCCTATTCGTAGTCAAGACCATGTTAAATGAAATTATCTAGTTAATACATTACATCGCTTATTACAGTTCTATTTACCGAGCAATGAGCGTCACATACAAGCGAGACGGACATTAGACCGAGCGTGTGTAAATACCGTAACGTATGTCGCTATGTCCTGTGTGAACTACGCAAGTCATGAGTGACAGCGGGCTGGGTGGAAAAGTAGGCCTGTGTTACTGGTGTCAAAGAGAGAAAAGAACCGTGTAGCAGTGAAACTATAAATCCGTACTAATACAATATGGCCGACGTATCTTGGCGAGTCTGCAGTTAGCTGATTCGCTGCGCAGTAGACAATTTCGTTTCTAAAAGATTCATTGCGCAGCCAAACAACTAACTTCAGACTCGCCGAGATACGTCGGCCGTATTGTATTATAAATGCGAAAATAACGCTGGCTGTATATGACATTTTCACGCCTAAATTGCTGAACCGATTTTGATAAAACTTGGTACAGAGATAGTCTGGAACCTGGAGAAGGACATAGGCTACTTTTATTCCGAAAAACACGGAATACGCGATAAACGACAAACACGCGGGCGAGGCCGGGAGCAACCTCTAGTAAAAATAAAATAAAAAACTCACCACGATGACAAATGACATATTTTTTAGTAATACTGATAACTTCAGACATAAAAATATGTGGGAGACTGGTGCCTAAGCTAGGCAAAAGGCTGTGTTTTAGGACACCTGTATTCTAATTCTATAACACACTCGTAATCGCTATGGCTTTGATTTTGACAGGTCAACAATTTCTATAGCAACGTATTTATTAAAAATCCGACTTCAAGCAATGAATATTGTCGTATTGACAAAATTAAAGCAATAACGATAACGACTGTGTTGCGTAATTAGAATGCAGGTCTCCGACCCAGATTTTGATTTATTCGCGGGTGAGTGGAAAATGATAGTGTCGGAATGTTTGAAGTTTAGAGAGAAGAATGCATGCATGTGTTCTTGAATTGAATTTATCTTTGAGTAGTGTAATTGGAACCGGCCGTTATATTTAAACTTGAAATCAATAAATAAATATTAATTAACCAATCACAATCAATATTTTGTCTATTATTTATTTAGTCCCGTGTAGTGCCGGACTTAAAGAATAGCACTACCCCATCTTTTCCCATGGATGTCGTAAAAGGCGACTAAGGAATTCTCTAGAGGATGGGCAGCAGCGTTCTCTGAGTACTTTAACAATCATACTGCGATCGCCAACCCGCCTGCCAAGCGTGAAGATTACGGCAAAACCCACCTTTTGGGAGAGGCCAATGTCCAACAGTGGACGTCTTTCGGCTGAATGATGATGATGATGAATCAATATTTTAAACAATATCAGTATTTTCGCAAGAATTGAAAACGATAGTCTCTGAATTTCTACAGCCTTCTGACTACTCGAAAAAATGAAATAGATTCCAAATATAAAACCACAAATGAACGAAATCGCTTGTAACTCATAACTTGTACCAAAATAACAAGCCAGACGGACGGACGTGTCGCATGACGAGCAGTTACAGCTTTGCGCTTTATAAATAACATAATGTGACATCGTACGATGTTATGTGGCTAAATAGACACTAATATAGATATAGCGTGGTCTACGAAGCAAAATACCAACAACGTATTTTTCATTTAATTGTTTTTTTAAGAGAAACTGTAGATTTTAACTATTTTCACGTAATATTAAGCAGCTAGCAAATTCAATGTTTTTCTGAAATAAGTATAAACAAATGCTGTTTTAATAGAACACAAAATAACACAAAAAATAATTAAAAATATCCTGGATATGAACATAAAAATCATTAATAATAGCTAGGAATATCCCGATTAAACCAACTTACAAACAAAAAAACCAAATTGCGGAATATGAGCACTCCTCCATACAAGGTTAGTCTAGTCAGAAAAGTCTAATCTGAAAAGATCTTAAAGTACCCATAATGAATAACTTTTGTCCTACAACTTTCCCCAAAAGTCAATAGTTTAAGAGAAATACCTGGTCAAAGATTTGATAAAAATACGCTAAAATCTTAGCTAAGATCAGCTGTGTTTACATTTTAGGTCATATTTGGAGTCGCGGGTTAGATGCTCCATTTTATGAATTTTTAATTAAAGAAAGGAAGAAGCATTTTTGAAAAAATGAATATAAGTTTAATTTTGCACGGAAATAAAGACAACGAAATTTTTAACACTTACTTTAAAATAGTCATCAGTGCTACATTTTAAGGGACCTGCAAAATAGTACACCATTGTTTGCTAATCCAGCTGAAGCAATCTGCGGCTAGCTAGAAGCAAACCTAAAACAATTCTTCCTTAAATCCGATTATATTTGTTTTCATCAAATTGTAATCCATAGTGATGAGCAGTGATCGGAAAAAGGTGAGCTAATTTACCTAAACTTCAAAGAACAGAGACAAAAACTGGAGACTTCCTTACGACAACATTTTTTTTTCGTGAAAATTATTCCGGGTTTCGGGACATTACTAAAGTACATTTAATATTAATGTTAATAGAACAGAAAACAAATTCGTTTCCTATTTTTGTTTCCCAAAATTGTCACAAAACCAGATGACACGTTTTTCATTGTTTTCAAAAAAGGAGATTGTCTTTTATTTTTTGAAAACAAATGAAAGACAATCTCCGAGAAAATTCTCCCGAAAAAAAATGTTGTCGTAAGGAAGTCTCCAGTTTTTGTCTGTGTTCTTTGAAGTTTAGGCAAATTAGCTCACCCTTTTCCGATCACTGGTGATGAGAGATCATTGAATCATCTATGAACTGTAAACTAATGTATCATATTATTCTGCTAGCAGAAAGTGTGTCTAAATATTAATACAGGATGCAGGATGATGACATCTCCAGATATCACGTCAGTGATTAGCTTATTTCTTATCTTTAACCCGCTTAAACTTTTCAACGAAATTCATACAACACATTGCGCAATAATAGACACACAAAATTCACTTACAACCCAGTAGAACGACCCTTTTAAATAAAAGTGTATGTTGTATGGCACCTAAATTATATAATAAACTCCCTAATCATATTACCTATAAATATTAAAACTGTTGGCATATTTAAGAAAAAACTAAAAGATTTTCTAATAAGTAAATGTTATTATGATATTAAAGATTATTTAGAGGATAAGTTTTGACATTGTGTATTTTGTTTTGCTATTATTTGTTAAGTTTGTAATTTTATATTGTATGCTACTGTTTTTGTTTGAATTTTAAATTCATATTTTGCATGCCTAACGGCCGAATATGTTCTGGAACTGAAACCATGTAAACCTTTACACCTTTATTATGTACCCATATTCGTGAAATAAATTATTTGATTTGATTTGATTTGACGAAATCTTCTCCATTTTCATCCTCGAGCTTTGGCATATTTAGTGAGCTATTACGGCGTCTAAAATATGTTATAAATACTCCTAGTTTTATTTCAAGTTTATTAGAGCCAGCGTCCTGTCTACAGCTCTTTTTCAATCATGACCATTATCATATCACCAATCAATTTACATTTGTTATCACTGACTACAGGCCTCTCTTTGTTAGTCCCACTTTTCTTGGTCATGTGCTAATCAGATACAAGCATTGCAATTTCTGGATGTAGTAAAATATATCAGTATTTTAATTACAATACAATATTATCTTCAAAAACTTTAAAAGGTCGTAACATTTTAACACCAAATTCTTACTGAGCTTACATTTCCCTTGCAAACTCTGCCTATACATCTACGTATGTATATGCGACATTATCTATTTAACAGTCTTTAGCTCTCCGCCCCGAGGATACCAGACACATTCACTAACCGTCCCAAAAGACCAACCAAATGACTTTTATTTTAATTCGCATAAGGTTCAAAATTGCTTGCACTATCTTATTAATCCGTTACAAACGTCGTCCGATATACAAAGAGCTGTGAAAACTGTACAATTCCGTCTCAAAGGTCTGATTTCATTTTGGTCCTTCGGGGCGGGGTAGGTCAAGAGAAACTGGTCCTTCTAGTAGGTATGAGGGAAGTGTGAAGAAGCTAAGAGGTGTATCCCCTCCGGTTCGGTCGCGGTGGGCGGGGCCACGGACACGGTCCGTCCGTTACAACCGCTCCACGCATCGCGCCGAGCTTACGCGTGAAGCACAACCGAACGCACGCTTTTTGAATTCGGAACTGCCGCTTTTCAAGTGTTTTTTTCGAGTGATTTGAATTTTGATTTTTTGTGAAGTTGAGTTTTTAGTAAAAACTTTTTAGTAAGGACTTTTTAGGAGTGTAATTTTTAAGTTGAATAATGGACTTGCATTTTTGTTTTAATTAGAAGATTTGAAACTGTTTTTCAATTGAGAAGGTGAGTTTTGTGGTTTTTATACTTCTTTTTATTTTGGTTTATAATATTTATAATACAAAAATGAATCATATTGTTCATGGTTTTATTAAAAAAATATTAAATAAGTATTAATAAATTCTATTAAGAATACAATCTTAGCAATAACGTTTAGGTACAACTGAACAAGATGTGTCTTTCATCTCCGCTATTATATTATTCTACATGTTTTTCGTTTAAAATCTGCAATAACATGAAAAACCTATTTATATACTTACCTATAGATAGAAAGAAATAAACACAGGCAACATTTATTACAACAAATAAAATGAAAATATTGAAGTACCTAATAGATTTTTTTATCAAATTATCTTTTAAATATCTCTTTCATTGTCAAGAAAAGACATCAACGCGCAGTCTTCACATTCAATAATCGATAAGGTTTTATCTTAAGGGCTTATTACATTACTGGAGTTTTAGGGTCCCTACTAGGGTCAAACTCTTTTTCAGTGTAGTATAATAACATTTAGGGGACCCGATGTCTTCGGTCGGGACTCTTTCAACCGGGCACTAAATCGGATAGTGTAATAAACGTTTTACTGTTCCATTTTCCTTTAAAAGTCAGGGAAAATTATATTTAGACTTTTCTTGTGTTTTTCATACGTACGTTTATCTGATACTATTTCTTCATAAAAATTGCTTAATTCAATTAGTTCTTATTACTTACATTTTGATCTTAGCTTTTCCGAATATTGAAGACGAAAACTATTTTTTTAACTGTTATCCTTCTTTTAGGTCGTTAAGCTATTATTTCAAATGATTTATCCAATAATTTTTACTACTACTCCCAATATAATTGATTAAAAATAATGTGTTAAAGCAATCTTAAGCTGTACGTCTCACAACTAGGTAAAAACATATTTTTAATAGCTGCTTTAACACAGCTTTTATTGTACACAAGTATACATAGAGACATAAACTGAAAAAAATACTCGTAGTTACTACTATATTTTATAAATATAGAAAAAACTGCTGCCGCCTATAGGGAAAGTACGTCAAATGTTTTAGATAACAAATTTAACTGTAAGGAATTTTTATTTTATTTTTGAAAAGCCAGAAATTTTCCTTTCATTAATTTTAAATTGTAACTTTGAAGCAGACTTCTTCTCTCATGTCGACACGAACGAAGAAGAAGAACCAAGGCTGATCGCCCAGGGTGCGTCGGACGTACTTTAGTATCATCACTCGTGCAGCCTCTTTTAACGCACACTGAAAAAATATTGTAAAGTGTGTTTTAGTTAAAATGATAATCCTTCAGCCAGACCTTTAATTTTACTTTCATCATCATCATCATCACATCACATCTTGGTCTTCCTCATATATTATTATATTAAAATAAGGAAATAATGCCATTCCTCATTGAGAGTGTTCACCTAACATTGACGTTTCATAAATAATTTTATCTGCACTGCTCTCTTTATCTATAAACAATGTAATCTGGTCTATTAAAAATAAAATAGATTGAAACACTGAAAAAATACCAATGCAACAAAATTTCCTACAAACAACTCAAAACAGGCCACCAGTACGCCTATTAAACAAAAAAAAACAACATTAATTTTAATATTTCCGTACAAAAACCACAAGAACTTTTATCAGTTACTTAAGTTACGGACCGTAGACAAACACACATTTTTTATTGTACATAGACAATTATAATAACTATGTATATGTACCGTCACGGTGTGTCACATCGTGGGACTATAACTTTGTTGTCTATTACCAGCTATTGTTACACTCTTATGTCAGATGGAAGCTTTTTAATCTGAGTTTAACTAATGTGATGGTACAACGAATAAACTTCAGCGAAATATCAAATGGATATTTTTTTTTTCTTTATTGAAGCCAATTTATGTACTGGTCCTTCGATCCTTTTTTCGAAGCAAGTTTAAGATACATTTTAATTAAAATGTGTATTTTACTTGTATTTTATTTTTACTAGCCGTGTGCCTGATGGAATTTTCCATACGTAAAAAATGGCGAACTTTCATACAAACTTTCATCTCCTGTTTAATGCCATCAGTAGTAAAATTTTCAAAAATCTATTTTTAGTGCTAACCTACGTTATACAAGGTTAGTCAGAAAGGGGGTACTAATTCGCGGGCCACTTATAGTATCACTGATGACTGTCTTAAAGCAAGTGTTAAAATTTCAAAATTCGGTAATTTTTATTTTCATGAAAAATGATTTTAATTTTAGTTTTTTCAAAAATTCTTCATCCCTGCTTTAGTTATAAATTCAGAAATCGGTGCTTCTGATTCATGATCCCAAATATGACCTAAAATGTAAACACATCTGATAATAATTGGGGATAGATAGATTTTAGTGTTTTTTTTTTTTGAGATCTTTGAACAGCTATTTCACTTAAACTATTGACTTTTGGGGAAAGCTGTAGAACAAAAGTTATTCATTATTATGGTTACTTTAACACCCTTTCGGATTAGTACCTTTCCGACTAACCTTGCATAAAGAACTCCTGTGCAACATTTCATAGGAACTTCTAGACCAACCGGTTTAAGTTGTGCGTTGTCTGTCAGTCACACTGACTGCGTTAGAGTTTTATTAAGTACATTAAAAAGATAACATTTTCCCGGGTGCTTTTCAAGACACGCACAAATACCCAGATCCAGATCAACTATCAGTAGATCATAAAAATATTTTTCCGTACCGGAATTGAACCTGCGACCCATAGCTTAGAAGCCCACAACCACTACGCCAATCAAACCAGCCAATTAATCTTATATTGCCTAAATATTTTCAGAAAACAGATAAAAATAAACACTTTATACCACACAACACACAACGGAACCTCTAATCTCTCCCACTTGCACCACACATCAAAGCGTCGCGTCGTCTTTGATCTAACCGCTTCTTAATTCGCAGTGGATATACGCGAATCATAGCTTTGCATGCTTTGATATCCCACAGAATGTTCCCACCGCCAAAGAAAACGTTGAGAATTGCCGCAGTGTGAATGACTCCACTATCAGTCCATATAAAACTAAGTTCATCATGTATGTCTGTCTGTTTTTCAGTTTTAGGGCACTTTTCATTCATCAGATAAAATTGAATATTTAGGCGTTTCGACAACTTTTGTATACCTAGAAAATATGTTAAACTGTCATATTTATTCCTCAGATGAAAGATGGAAAATTCGGTCCTTAGTAACGAATGAATCGATTTTGTTCTCGTTTTCACTTATACTGAAATGAAGACGATAAAATCGGCACCAATTAGCATCAGTTCATGCTCATTGGTGCTGATTTTATTGTGCTCAAACCAAACTTAACTTAGGCTATTTCACTCTGGTAAAATAAGAAAGAGATGGACGTAAATAAGAGCTGTCAAAAGTTGAACTAAAATAATGACACGTCACAACGTATTGATTAAAACACGGTGAAGTTCAAAGCGTAAACTAGTTTGACATCTCTAACTTAGTTGTTGTCTATCACCGTCCTTTTCTCGTGCTGTCTGTTAGTAAAAGATAGCAATTCTCTAATTTTAGTTTATTTGGTGAACAAGAGAATCGGCACCATTTCCCCCGGTTTCTGAAAAGCGTAAAGATTAACTAAACACTTGTCAAATCTCTGTCAAGTGCTGTTATTGCTTGTTAGTATTCTGGTCGACCAAACACATTCGTTGACATGAAATTTGAAAACAGCTGAATTTGATCAGTAGGTATTCATAATTCATATTTCAGAAACTGGGATGAGTCTCAGAAACAAATTAATCAATTTTGTTCTGGCTATAACATAACATCACGCCTGCATTCCCTGAAGGGTTGGGCAGAGGTGTATGGTACACCCTCATTTCGCCGTTATGTTTCAGTCCTATGTAGTAGGGGGCGAGCCTATTGCCATCAACCGGGCACAAATCCAGACTCCAGGCTGCTACTGAGAAATTCCACACGGAAATTTCCAATAACGGTTTGCCAGTCCTGGGGTTCGAACTCAGGACCTGACGCACATCATTCGCGCTTGCGACCGCTAGACCAATAAGGCAGTTTAGTTCCGGTAATACTTGTGAATAAAGAAGGGTTTGGGGGTAACTTTAAGAGCGCGAAATTCAGTTCGTTGACTTATACAAAATAACGGCAACGTTTTCTTAGGTTTCTTTTTTTTCTTTTTCCAAAATCTTTTTTAGTTTTAATAGTAACACTAACAGCAATGTTTCGTCGTCAGAGTCCATCGTGAAACTAAATGTACAACACTATGATGCTCGAACCTAGCGGTTGCAGCGCGGTGGCAGCGCTGCAGACGCGCTGCCACCGCGCGGCACTTTGCGGCTAATTTAAAGGCGCCCTAAATCATCACTATTGTAGTCTTTATCCCATGAATACCGGAGTTAGCTCTCGTGTTTAATCAGATGCGACTGCATATTAATGTTTTGCCTGGCCTTCTCAACTTTGTTGGGATCAGCGTCCAGTCTAACCAGATGCAGCTGAATACCAGTATTTTACACGGAGCGACTGCCATCAGACCTCAGCAACCCAGTTACGTAATGCCGATCGCCTAAAATTATACCGTTTGTCAGACTTTCGGGCTTCTGACCACCCGTAACGATTGTAATAGGTATTCGTATGACTCGGGACCGACGGTTTAACGTGCTCTCTGAGGCACGGGGGGTCTCAATGTGTAGCGGATGGTCACCCATCCACGGTCAGACCGCGGCAAGCGTAGTTTAACCTTGCAAATCATATGATTGGCGCAGTTATCAAATAGCCAGAAGCCCCATAGAGTCCCCAAGAACGACTGTATATAAATATCAGTGTTAAATGCAGAACGGCTATAATCAGAACTGTAACCCAAAAAATGGCCTGGTTTTCTCTGGTTTCAGTCAATTAAGCCTACGTTCCTGGTTGTCTGGCTTAGCTTATTTGATGGATATTAGTGAGTTTATTATGATTTGTCGCTTCATGAAATAGAGTCCAAGTATCTCTCATTCAAACATTCGATCTTTTAACGACTATCATAGATACTTATTCGCATGGCAATTTTGGCACAGTGTTTTTTGTAAAATAATTTATAAAGTTATAAAATTATAATTTTTAGACGTTGGTACCTTCAATTTGGTTCAGCGTGGATTAACACCAACTTCTAAAAGTATTAATTTTACATTATTATGATTATTTTACTCTTTTCAGGTTTTTTTAATTTTTACTTTTAGTAGTTTTAGTTTTTACTTTTCTTATCACAATCTCATGTGCCAAATCAAGATATTTGATTTTTTTATCATTTTTCGCGTTTAAAATATTAAATATTATAAACTCTAGGTAGGATGTAGGATGAACTCAAAGAAAACGCCGCGTGATGCCGGGGTATCTTGCTAATTTAACAATAATTGTACACGTTACTTTTATGAAGTATTTACAGAGTTTTACGAGCGTTGCCGTCGTAAAAATCAACGGGGGTTGGACGAAACCGTTTTGTTGGCTAGACTAGTAGTAAATATGGTAGTCAAATTAAACTGTAATACTTTTATGTATTATGTGTGATGCGAAAAACGTAGAAAGGTAATTTTGATTTTTTGAAAATATTTTGAATGAGGAGCATCTCCCAACCCGCTTATTATTATATATACATACGATATATATTATTACCGCTTATTATTATACATATACCGCTTATTATTATACATATATACATACATACATACATACGATTTGCCAAATTTAGCGATCTATTAGGGTTCCGTACCCAAAGGGTAAAACGGGACTCTATTACTAAGACTCCGCTGTCCGTCCGTCCGTCTGTCACCAGGCTGTATCTCATGTACCGTGATAGTTAGACAGTTGAAATTTTCACAAATGATGTATTTCTGTTGCCGCTATAAAAACAAATACTAAAAAACAGAGTAAAATAAATATTTAAGGGGGCTCCCATACAACAAACGTGTTTTTTTTGTTACAAGTCAATATTTGGCTACCAATAGAAAGGAAAAAACAAAATGTAATTTAATTAGAAAAGTAATAGTACATACCTATTACATAAAATAATGAAATTGAAATTAAAATATAGATATAATTACACTAAAAAAATGCTTGAAAGATGGTTTGCTTAAAAGCGTTAGAAATATAGACTAACTAGAGGTCGTCAGCGGCTTTGTCCGCGTGGATGTCATTTGTCGCTTATACCGTATTATTCGAAATAAAAGTAGCCTATGTTCTTCTCCAGGTACCAGACTACCTCTGTACCAAGTTTAATCAAAATCGGTTCAGCGGTTTAGGCGTGAAAGCGTCACAGACAGACAGAGTTAGTTTCGCATTTATAATATTAGCAGGGTTATGGTAAAAAATCTTCGGCTACATGTCAGAATTCAAAAGAATAATTATTTTGCAGACCCATTACAATCTTTTTCAATGGAGAATCGATCGATTGATTTGCGAGTTTTAACTGCGCTTGCCGCCGTCAGTCCGTGTATGGGTGACCATTCGTTAGAACGTTTGTCCACCGCCGCCGTCACCGAGAAACGAGATTATTTCGGACCGAGTTCAGAACGATGTGAGTCGTGTGTCCACCGCGACCGATCTCGGTGGCTCCCAACATAAGACAAAAATCCATGCACCGGCGCCGTCAATCTCGGATGTAGTGGACAAGAGCGGACGCGTTTTGTAGTGCCAGCATTACGGTCCGTCACGATCTCGGCGGAGTTCTAGCGGTAGCGCCGAACTACTCACAATCTCGGTGGCCGAGATGACGGCGCTCGGATGACGGACGTACGGTGGACACGCAGCCATAGTAATGTATGTATCGCTACTTCGGCAACGTCATCTCGTTCTCGGTGACGGCGGCGGCGGATAAATGGCCTTCCACGTCGAGACCCCTCCGTGCCTCGGAGAGCATGTTAAGCATTCGATCCCGGGTGTCATGCGAATAACTATAACAGTCGTAACGGGTAGTCAGAAGCCTGAAAGTCTGACAACTGGTTTAACCTTAGAATAGCGGCATCGCCCAGTAACTGGGTTGCGGAGGTCTGATGGCAGTCGCTCCGTGTAAAATACTGGTATTCAGCCGCATCTGGTTAAACTGGACGCTGATACCAACATCACAATCTTTTATTATCATAGACTAGCTTTTGCTTTGTATCATCTGCCTAGCCTTTTCCCAACTATGTTGGGGTCGGCTTCCAGTCGAACCGGATGCAGCTGAATATCAGTATTTTACATGGAGCGACTGCCTATCAGACCTCCACAACCCAGTAACCGGGTAATACGATACACTTGGTAAGACTGGTTGTCAGAATTTCTGGCTTCTGACCAACAGTAACGACTGTCAAAGATCTACAAATGACAGCCGGGACCAACGGCTTTACGTGCTTTCCGAGGCACGGAGGAAACTCGCTATGGTAAATGGTCACCCATCCACAGACCAACCTCGGCAAGCGTGGCTTAACCCGGAAGATCGGTCTATGCGGCTGTAATTATTTAGCCACGAGCTCCTCCTAGCTTTTGCTTTGTATAGACTCAATTAATTTATTCACTTGACAGACAGATATGTGTTGCTGGGGAGTTTGTTGCGCCGTTTCTTCTTCACAGCAAAAACACTAGGAAGCAGTGAAGGGAGGGCGCTTTTTGGGGCTGTCTTTTATGTTCCTAATTTTGACGTTCAAAAAGAACTAAGTAATTCTAGTCTATTTTGAATAAATGAGTTTTGAAGTTTGAAGTTTGCCCGCGGCTTCGCTCGCGTTAATTTAGAATTTGACAATCAACTCTTAAACACACTACCTACTAAAGTTTTTATAATAATGTAATTCAATCATGATTCGAAAGATCTATGAACGTTATTGTTGTTTTCCTCGGTAACAGTACTGTTTTTCGGGATAAAAAGTACTCTATGTCCGTTTCTGTACACCTGACAACAGATATGCAAAATTTCAGGATGATCGGATCAGGGAGGTTACCATGATCTGTTAGAGCAGGAATGTTTTAATATTATTCCGAGAGTGGGAAAGTGACAGCGCTAGACAGCTCTCTAGCGCCATCTCGTACCCACTCTCGTAATAATATTAAAACATTCCTGTTTTAAGAGATCATGGTAACCCCTCAGTGGTTTAGGCGTTAAAAGGTAACAAAGAAACAAACTTACTCTCGCATTTATAATATTAGGATATTTACAAACCCTATGAGATGAATTTCATGATATTATGTACATGCATACATACGCAACACGAAGAAAGTACTTCAGACATTATTTTCTTTATTTAGCTTCCCCAAGTCGTGCTTCCTTAAGCTACTGTAATCAAAGATGGTGTCGGTTTCATCGGTCGCGTGTTCTCCACACTTCGTTCAGACATAACGAGCCTATAATCACCGGCTCGCACTTTTAGCACCCAATTTTCGCACCTTCGTACTCACTCGCCCTGTAATTCGGCGCAATTAGCACCAAATATGAGGTAAAACACCTTAACTGATTCCTCGTTCATTGACATTAAGGAGGAGATCGTCCAAAATTTGACGAAAGTAAGAGGATACTGATGTTTTGCAAATTTAATTTTGCTGTCCTGAAAATTGGTTTTCCTTTTCATTTTAACGTGAGCGTTGTTTAGGAGCTGCAATTGTAATTTTGCAAATGTACTGCTTGAGGCAAACGCCGTCGGCTTTTCGTATGATGTCAACTAACAGTGGTGATTGTCAAATTTGCGAAAATCGTCAAAATGACAGCGTTAAGATGTTGGAAGTGTGAGGTGTTAGGACCAAATTGTCGACGCCTGAAGCTTTCAATGCTACTGGTTGAAAATTATATTTCTTACAGTTATTAAGACAGCTGCGTGGAAGATGTTGCACTTAGAGTGGAAGTGTTATTACTGGTACCCTAATTTGATGCTAATTTGCCAGATTTGGTAAAAAAGAAGAACAGGGTATAAGAAAATTTGGTTACGGAGAGCACAGGGCCGAACAAAGTGGTCCTTTTGCCTTGCCTCAGCAGGTGGTGGATAAAGTATGAAGTGACATTTGTAAAATAACCTAGCTTCACGCTAATAAAGTTTTTCTATTTCATCCCTTGCTATTTTGCTAGTTACAAAAACTATCACGCTAATAATTTCCGAAAGGAGCCATATGAGATGTGCTATTGCACTATCTCCTTATTCTAGCATTTTAGGGTACTATATTGGAACTGTTAAAGTTTTTTTATCAAAAGGAACTAATCTCACAGCGCTGTTTTCTTAACAAACTCATGTCAGTTCACGAGTCACAGCGAGTTTTTGGTCCTTCGGTACGACTTCCGGTATGACACAATTTAACTCCCGCTAAACTGTCAAGCTTTTATATCAATTAAAAAGGAAGATTCTACATGAAAATCTGAACAACGAATTCTCTATTTTTAATTGTAGTATGAACATATGTTTTGATATGGTAGACCTGTTTTTTTTTTCAATATTTATTACTAAAGTTAGTATTGCAAGCAGCTACAGACTGAATCCTGTTTTACTGTTTGAAAATTCTCCATTATCGCTTGTTTTTGGTGTTATGTCTTTTAGATAGAAATAGTCATGCCCATACAACACATAATATCATATCACACATTATCAGCGCTCCACATTCTTACGAGGAGTTGGATCTATTTTGTTGTGTTCTGAGTGAATTCATAATTAAAGCCCTTTTTAATATTTGTTACAAAACATATTAGTTCAGTTGTTCTAAAGTTTTTAGTAATACTAAAATATCGCATTTGGTACATACCTGTAATGATATTTGTAAGTTTGGTTAAAATAAATAAAAAACACACAAATCACGTCATTCTGCTAACGTTCAGTGAACACGGCCCTTCGAATGATTCCATAAATGGACGGTTATCGGATATATCGTCGTAATCACCACGCCTAGCGAACGGATTGGTGATCAATTTATCTATCACACATCGTCCCTCTCCGCGCTAACTGTCGTATGATATTTTTTCAGTAGTTGCGTTAGCTGTGGCTTTATTAATGAATTAATAACATTTATATTGCTCTTGGCTTACTCTTGGCTTGGTTAGTAGTTGCCCTAAAGCCCTAAGGTATCTATTTATTTATCTCTATTCATTTGAAGCAGATACGTCACTCTGTGAGAATTTCGCTGAAAAATTATCAATTGCTAGTTACAACAGTTAGCGCCGAGGGTGACGACATACGAGTATGAATCAAATAGCGTCATCAGTAAATTATAAACAACTAGTGGCCACCCCTTGCTTCGCCCGCGTGGATGTCGATTATCGCGTATTCCCCGTTTTTCAGAATAAAAGTAGCCTATATCCTTCTTCAGTTTTCAGACTATCTCTGTACCAACTTTCATCAAAATTGGTTCAGTGGTTTAGTCGTGATAAGGTAACAGAACGACAGAGTTACTTTCGCATTTATAATATTGGTAAGGAAGTAAGGATTGTATCGCGGTCTATAGATTATGTCATAAGTACAATAACACAACAATATGCATGATTTTAATTCCACGGTGTTATTGCTATTCGTGACTTCAGCTCGTAACAGCGTAACGTAGCGTTCGGAGATGTACTCGCTTCGTAAAAAACACCGTGACGGAATAGAAAAAGAAAACATTTATACTAATGCAATTTTAATTATTAGAAGTGGGAATTGTTTAATAATAAACGAGTTTAGTGCACGGGTTCCGTGTGATCCTAGGTTCCGTGTGGTTCCTAGGTTCTGTGTTGTTACTGGATTCCGTGAAGTTGCAAAGTTCCTTGTGGTTACTGGATTCCTTGTGGTTGCTAGGTTCCGTGTTGTTCCTAGGTTCCGTATTGTTACTGGATTCCGTGTTGTTGCCAGGTCCCGTGTTGTTGCCAGGTTCTGTGTGGTTACTGGTTTCCGCGTGATTCCTAGTTTTGGTGTGGTTACTGGTTTCCGTGTGGTTCCTAGGTTCCTTTATTTATACTTCTATGCTCTATGGTGGTACATAAGGTGGACTTAATGCCATAAGGCATTCTCTACCAGTCAACCTTTGGGTTAAAAAGAAAAGCATCGAAATAGGAACAGCAAAAACTATAAAAATGAGTTGACAATTTCGAACTGTTTATAGTACGAATTCATAAGATAAATATAAATATTAGTAACATAAAATACATAAACACAATTAATAAAATAAATAGACATTATAATATTTTGTCAAATACAAAACATTACGACTTTATCTTACTGACCTAAAAAATAAGGGTTGGCCTAAACGGGGAACACAAAGAGTTTTGTGACACAACTAATAATAGGTTTTTGTAAAACGATCAGCCTATACTTGTTTCTAATAAATTAAACAGGTACTGACTGATAGCCCAACGGCTAAAACATCAGTAGTTGATCAAGTGATCACAAGATCAAAACTTGCGTCATTAAACTATGGATCACACGCACGCCGCAGCACCATTGATGATGGTAGGATCTATACGGTCCGCCTGGCTAGCTACCACCCTCACATTAAAGTCCGGCGCCAAGCAGTTTACTGTGTTCCGTCGTGTGTATGTGAGAGCCAGAGGGGTATAGGGGAATCTTTCTACATCTCTGTTACTTGAATTCTTGTGCTCCACCTTAGACCCTATCTGACCTAACCATCTGGTGTGACTAGGTAGGTACAAACGCAACTAATGGCAAGTAATTAAAAATAAGATTTAACCGAACACACAAAAGCACGCGCTCGGGACCTCTATAACTTAATATTTTTATATTGTGTGATAAACTGAAATAAGTTATTCATGTAGAAATAATTATTTTACTAGCAGAAGTATTTTTCGAAATTTGTAGCCAAATGTGAAGTTTAAAAATATCAAAAATGTTATTCCTCGGGTAATAATTTAAAGGGGTAAGTACAGGCGAGCACAAAACGTTTACGAGTGAAATAAAAATGTCGCTTTAATACAACATTTTGATTAGAACATTATCAGCTACGATCGGTCGTTGTATCGGTGAATGGGGGAGACCCCGTGTGCTTCAGTGGACATGTAAGGGTAATGATTTAATTAATACAAACGTACACTACTGAATTATAACCACAAAAGGTAGGAAGTGAAGAGGGAAATGCTGTACACAGTTTGTTTTAAAGAAATGAAATAAAATAAATATATAGAAAAATAATTGGTAGTTTTTTTTGTGTGAACGCCATAAAGCTTTAGTTGATTTAAATGTAATTTTTTCTGCACCCTTCTCATCAATTGGTTTATATTTCCGATGATGTAAAATCAAAATATATTATGCTAGGGCATCGGGCTTGCTTAGATGGTCTGTTGTGAAAATCACTAGGATACTAACAAAAAAAAAAAAAACTTTTGATAATAATTACAGTTAGTGTTTAATGCAAACCATCTTCTTCTTAGCATTATCCCAGCCTGTTATCAGTGCGTGTTTTCCGCCTAAGCCGTCGCCATTTCGCTCAATTTTGCAGCCGGATTACTGCCAATATCACGTAATATTATAAATTATAAGTCATTTCGAATCCACCTAAAAACTACGCAACAATCCAATTAGTTTGTACAGTATCAATTACAGATACGACACAGCTTTCAAGGCACTCATTATTCTTCAATGTACGGAATTCTTCTCCATTGTTTCCACAGGAGTTTTAAGTGCCATTGTGATAAAATTACACTGTCATTATAAGGAATCAATTGTGCCATTACTTTAGGAGCAGTCTTGCTCCTGCACCCGGTATGCCGAATGTTGATGCTTGTTCACACACGCTTATTAAATTAATTGATATCTTCTTTTGACTTTTGTGTGTGATTGTATTTTTAATGAATTGTTTTTTTAATAAGAATTTTGTTCGTGTGTCTGCCGCCCTTTCTTTATCTGTGGATGCCATGCTTAAAAAATCGAACTGGATATTTAATTCGGTTACTGGATTATGTCTGGATAGATAAAGTTTTACAACAGTGATACAGAAATAGATTTCTATAGAGAAAATGTATGTAATTTTTTCTTCCTTCATAAGTTAATTAATAATTAAGACTTTACTAGGAGATGGCTCATCATCACTAAATCAAGTTTAAAATCAGAAAATCCTATCAAAATTGAAAAAATGCCACCAAAAACAAGTAGATAGATAAATCTTTGCCGAAGGCCGTGTGATTTATGAGAAAGAGTCAGGAAAAACCATTTTTTTTTATTAAACTCCACTTTCCAATCTTAATAGATTCTAACTCAGTTATTGCCATAAGGAACCAACCACACTTTTACTACTACGTTACGCAAGCATCCTAACGAACTTGTATTTAGCAATTGGAATATTAAAATTCCAATCAGTGATCAGCTTCTGCATCTAACCAATTTTAAATTGTGAAACTAACAGTAATTTGCAGAGATCAGAAGTCAAAATTACTAAGAATTTAATTTTTTAATAACATCAGCCATGCCATGGGAATTTGATAGGCTGTCGCGAGAGTTATGAATGCAACTCACTCGTTAAAATTTTTGGTCCTTCTATACTAACTACTCCTCTATACAAGCGTATTGGTTGCAAAGTTTGACATGAGTAATAAGTTACTACTCATATTTCTAGTTAGGCTGGGATAGGAAGGGCTCGTGGCTAATAGGCATGTTGACAGCATCAATAAATTGCATATCTAATTAGTCCAGTTAGAGTTTTGAAAAATAATGGACACGTATTTTTTCTTTTGTTAAAACTATGAATATTTGGAAAGATAAAACGCATCAAAATTCGAGAGTGGGGGCTTGTGACGTCAGAAGAAAGTAAAAATTGTACTTGCTTGTGACGTTTTGCCAATTTTAAAAGTGTCGTATCGTCATCAGTTTTGGTTTACGCGACAAAAGAAAAAATACGGGTCAAATATTTTTTGATAATCTAACTGACGGACTAATTAGATTTTTTCAGTCAAATGCTTTATTATCAACCACGCGGATCTTAAGTTTTGCAAGGTTATGCTGCGCTTGCTGCGGTCAGTTCTTGGATGGGTGACCGTACTTTACACATCGAGACCCATCCGTGCCTCGGAGAGGGTGTCATACAAATACCTATGACAGTCGTTAGGGGTAGTCAGGAGCCCGAAAGTCTGACAACCGGTTTAACCTTAGGATCTTGAATTACCTGATGACAGTCGCTCTGTGTAAAATACTGGTATTCAGCCGCGTCTGAGGGTCTACTCCTTAAGCACGAAGTCCGTGGTTTCGGCCTTAGTTACGAGCGTTTCCTACTCCCTAGCACCTACGGACATACGATTATTTCGAGGCCCGAACTAAGAATGAATGACAACACGATTTGACAGTTGTACTTACTACTGATGTGTTTTTGCCCGTCCGAAAAGTTGAACTTGACACTTGTTTTGTTCACTCCTACGTTTCCGGCTACTATCGGACGAGCAACTAACTTCGTTGACGGACTTAGGGAGTAGGCCCCCCTGGTTAGACTGGAAGGTGACCCCAACATAGTCGGGAAAGGGCTAGCCAGTGCGAACTAATATTTCTAGTTAAAAACAACACGATTATCCATTTAATTGACTTGTCTATCTTAGCTCACAGCTAATCAAAGGCATCTCAAATTAAGTTTAAAAATATGAATACGGGTCCTTAGACGGTAGCCCAAATTCTTAACAACATTTAAAAGCAAATTGTAATGGGTTTGAGTTTAGCTACTGGCAAATCGAAATTGTTGTTCATTCCCGTCTTGTTTAAATAATTGGAAGGTAATGGTGACCGCCAAGGGGCGACGCGGACGGTGATGATCGGACTAACACACGATGCCGAGTTTTTGGTCCTTTTGTTCGACGAAGAATGGTAATGATTTTGAAGATGTTTTGATATGAGATTTGATTTACAACGATGATGTAATGCGGGTTTGACGGTATTTGTGTCAAAGAGTAATTAGATTGTTTTAAAATCAGGTTTTTTATTAAAAGCTTTTATTAACTGTGTTAATAAAAGCTTGTCACTTATTTAGCTAAACTTAAATAATATAATCCGAGATTAAGTTCAAAGCTTATACACAACAAAAATATCAATCAAGTATTCAAAGCCTACTTACTGGTTAAAATATACACGACTAGCTAAAATCCAAACGCTATAAATGTCAACCAAATCAAAAAGAATACAACACTCAACCAAAAAGAAAACATTACTAACAGTTGTTAACAAACAAAATTCAGAAGCAAAACACTTTTTTCAACGCCAGTACTGTTTTAATTATGAAATTGGAGCACCTTACTTAAAGCGCGCGCATGTAAATCTTAGTGCGAATTCATTAAAAAATTTTAGTGTTTAAAACCTCCACCCGTATCAAGCGTGTTTCATGCTGCACGAAAATGCAAATTTTCCACAGTTTTCCTTATGTCAAACTAAATAATGAGAGCCTTTTTTAAAGGCACTGTTAGTCGCTTAATTAGAACTTTGGGTTTTATGGAAGCTCTGATAAAATTTGTTGCTAAAATTTTTCGTTGTCGTGTTCGTTGGCACATGTTGTGTTACATATCAGGTAGTACGTCAACTAGTGAGTATGGCTTCCATTTGGACTAGCACGCATTACCGTGGCAAGACTCATGTCACGGATTTTGTCGACTCTCATGAAAAATGCAACGAAATCTCGGTAAAAGTTCTTTTATGTTAGTTGTAGCAAATATAGAGGGCTCATTCGTACTCAAGGACCAAATAAAAAAATACATTATATTGCTATATGGTCCTCAGGTACGAGTCGGGTTTAAAATTTGCAGACGCCGTCGCTCGAACAAACGCACGTGTCCGTCGCTTTCCATTAATTCCATTTTCATTTGTCCTCAACGAAATTTAAGAAATTATTTGTAGAAAATGTGCTATGAAGGCCGTAGGCATCCTACAACGAATATTAATTAAACTAAAAGATATGCTTTCGAAGGAAAACAAGTATTGCATAAGAATAAAAAAAAACGAGTATCTATCTGGTTATGAATAGTTATTGGAAACATGTTTTTCTTATAATTAAATTGTAATAATAACATATTATAATAGCACAGATAAAAAGAATTACCTAACAACAAAAAGCCATGAAATTTTTTATAATGAACCCTTCTAATTCCACGCAAGATCGACAGCTAAAACTAAATTCTTCCCCGATGAACACAACATTGATTAAATAATTGAAATCTAAGCGTAAAAAATCTCCGATCAAACTAAAGCTAAGTGCTAAAAGAGGTGAAAATTGTCTGATAGCTGTTCTAAGGGTGGTCTCGCTGTGTGGCATATATATGCAAATGCGCGTGCGGCGACGGTGTCGCGCTATCTTTATCTTAGCCGGTATAGGCACGGGTTCTGTCACACCGAAGTGTGAATATCGAGATTTATTTCTTTTATTTTGCCTTTCAGTCTTAGATCTTTGTCAATTGTATCTTGGTTTCCGTCTGGGTCAAAATGATTAACGGATGATTCACGGTTTTGAAAAAAAAAAACACTGACAGTCTGAGCATTTAATTCAGAGATAGGATCTATGTATGTACTGTGAGAATTGTGTATGTACGATATACTATCACATCTACTTAGTAAATATTACAAGCGCGGCTGTTCCAATTCTCTGTACAGCCAAAGATGAGTAACTGATAGCTTGGTCATTTTGTAAATTGAAAAAACTTAAACGACATAATCAAAAATCGTAAAATAAATATAGTATCCATGTTTTGGTTTTTAAAAATATTTCATATAGTATAATGTACCATACATAAAATATTTTGTAAAGAAAAGTCAGGAATCAATTTACGGTGAAAAAACACACGTTACATATAAAACAAAACAACAAAATTCCGCTCCGGTGTAACAGCAAGCCAAGTCCTTGCCAGGCGTCTGCGCACCTAGTGCCAGTAATGAAGATATATTCAACAGTTACTGCTAAATGATCATTGTACTAAACTCTGCACATGCCTATTAGCACATGTTTCATTAAGCTAGTGCTCCCAACAAAAAGTTTAATGATGAAAAATGTCTAAACGAGTGAGCTGATAAAATATGTAGTTCGGTTGATATTATTCTTGATACCTGTTTTTCATGTTTTGTAATTTGATATACCATGAAGATAGCAAACTAAATTGAAATTTTTGAATTGATAACTAATTAATGTAATATTTTGAATTGTATTAGTCATGTTACCAGAAGAGTGTTAAATATGAATATACATGATAGATAAGTATACAAGTAGAGGAAGGCCAAAGAAAAGATGTATGGATTGTGTGAAAAATGATATGGGTAAGAAAGAAGTGATTATTGAGATAACAGCTGATAGAGGAGAATAGAAGTGGAATACATGTTGTGCCGATCCCACCTAAAGTGATGATTTTGAATTGTATTTATCGGAATAAATTTCTTATTAGAAACACACTAAGGTCTATAAAATAACTGGCTCAGAAATAAACTACTGCAACATCTCTCGGAGATTTTGCACAATTAGCTATAGAACTCTGTAAAAAACCTAGGTAGCCTAATGGAACTGATTACAAGTTTGTAATTGTAAAGATTGGAGAAATTTCGTTTCACGAAGAACTATGAATTCACCAATTATGGTTAAAGCAATTGACCACAAGCTAAACAGAGGTTAGTAATAAGCCGAGAAATTGGTAAGGGATCTTATAGGTTTAATCGAGATGAAGGAAGGATTTTTTTGGTTAATCATGATCATTTAGCAGACTTTGTCTACTTCTTCTCGTACCTTTTCATTACTGAAGGTGCAGTCATCCTCCTAAATGTTTCCTTGTCCTGAGCCAATAGGTCTCCTGCTTTCTTAAGCAGTCCACTCTCGCATGTTACGCAGCTTCTCTGCCTTCTATCTTACACATCATTATAATTTGTAGTAGTTGATACCGGTCGTGTCTCAAACTAGATCCGATGTATGCAACTTTTCTCTGGTTCACGATTTTTACCAGCCTCAGTTCCTAAATGGCCATTTGACTTAGCACCTCTACATTTGACTTTGATTCTACTTTTGGCTGGTATTTCACTTATCAAATATATTTGGCCAATGTTCGTTTGATCAAGAAAATTGTGCATTTGAACAAAGACATTGGTTGGACATCGATATTGGACAAAGATATTTGATATGTGGAATGCCAGCCTTCAATGGGAAAACACATACCAATAACATACCACGTCTTCACCTTCAGGTTGCAAAACACACAATTATAACACATAAGTATCAGTATTAAAGGCGGAGCTAATAAAAGGATATCAAACAAAAAGATATGCCCTCGAATATGGCTGTTCATGTGGGAGTTTCCATAAATTATACAGCCAGACCCGACCCACAATTAAAAGCTGTTTTTCAAACAAACCAAATGAATCTTGATTCCCAATCAGGTTTTCTTGAAGACATTTGTTCGGCAATACAGCGAATTTTTTTTCGTTCAAATTCTTTGGGTAAACTTCCGTCGGATAAACTTAGGACTTCTTCTTCGTGATGTGTTTCTCTGACTAGCGAAGGTTGGAAGTTAGCTTCTTTTTGTCCCTGGCGAGGTGAAGTACGTAGTTGGGCAGCACTTAAGATTGGAGGCAAAACAGTTACGATTCTAGGCAAAATATTTGGGTAGCACTTACGATTCAAGACAAAACAGTTGGGCAGCACCCGCGTTTTCAGTCCCTCCAATAATCCGGAAGATTTCTAAGTCAATGTTTCTTTCTATGTGCCCATTATAATAAGTTGCAAGTGTTCTTATTTCTCGTATTACTAACTATTCTCTGCCTGATGATATCCCAAACCTAAGGTATCCCATTCCAAATCAAGATAAATTATAACATTGAATCAGACATTAGATTGCATTTGATGTAATTTTTTTGTGTTACCTTGCAATCTCATCCTCCTGCCTTTATCCTAAAATATTTGGGGTCGGTACATACATGTTTTTGTCTTCCAAACATCTCTATTAGCCGTCATCTCAGTAGTCACCCTCTGTCTAGTCATATCATCTTTTAACATTATCCATCCATCGTTTCTTTGGTCTTCCTCTACTCTTGTAACCATCTTAAATATCAAAGTCCGTTTTAATACTATTGCGTCAATCCGTTTCCATGAAATCTGAGGCTCCGTTAAGGACCGCCTTAACCAAACCTGTATACTCCCTAAACAATCGTTTGTAAGTTATGAGGATTCCGTGAGCGGGATTTCGTTTGTTTCCCAATACTGACTATGCCAAAACATGTCTGTTATGTTTGCTGAATTGCTAACATGGCCGTCGTCAGGGACTGGTTTAAATACTTCAATACTTTTAACAAAAAATGCGACATTTTTGGAACATTCCTTTACTATGAGTTTGATCTTCTCTCGTGTCGAGCTATTGGAGAATAGGTCATGCCGTGGTAAAAAGATTAGCCAGTCAGTAAGGTTAGCAGCGAGGCTGACTGCCCAGGGTGCGCCGGACGTATGATCGCGGACTCGAAATGTTTATCATATTTCAAAGTCGACTCCTTCTCACACTGTGCGCAATAAGGTTTAAGATGTCATATCAACTTATGTCATATCGACCTTATGAAAAAGTAATGTGCAAGCAATTATAGACCATAGGGTGGTAAACATTTCAAGTCCGTGACTGTACTTAAGCATCGTCACTCGTGGAGACTATACTCTGTTCAACGAAAGATGACTCCTAACATAGCGTTCATTTCGTAAATTGTATTCGTAAAATGTAAACAACATCATCAAAAACCGTAAAATAACTATGTTATCCAAGGTTTCTTTTTAAAAATCATGGTAACGTTTTGTAAAAAAATCACAGGACTCACCTTATGTTGAAAAGGTTATAATGATGAGTTCGATGAGACTACTTATTTAATTTAATAAGTACCTAAAGGTGGTCAAGTTATTTTCTTTAACCCTTTGATGATTAGGATCTAAACTGTGACGAATATGTTTTCAAAGTCAAACCTGTCATATGGTACTAATAAACCACAAAAAAATCAAATGACATCACTTCACCTCCACCAAAATTATTCCCAAACGTAACGAAACTGACGTCACACGTAACAAAACTGTCATACCCACAAAACGCAAGCCATTAGTAGAAACAAAAGCAATACGACAAAAAAAAAACGCAACCCGAGGCGTCTAGTATAAAATTCAGCAGAAAATAAAGTCAGCCACACGATCGCGATAAGGCTGTTGGCACACCGTGCGAGTGAAAAGACAAGTGGCTTAATTGAGAGTTGACCTGTGGGGGGTCCCAGGCGTTGGGTTATGCTAATCAATTCACCAGTTTGTTTTTTAAAGTCACAATCGGTAGGTGTGTTTTTACCCTTTTTGTTGGCTGTATTAATTTTGTTTGAGTTTTGGGAAGGATTGTGTTGATTGATTTAGAGGTTTTGTTTTTTGGTTTATTGTTTAAATGTGTTGTGATCTTTATTGGTATGTTTTTGAGTTATTTAATTGAAATTGTACGGTTGTTTTGTTTTGATATTGAGTCGAAATCATATTTATTTTTATCATGGTCAGCTACGGTGAGTTCTTGGCTGTACAGAGTGTCGTAGAAATCTAAATAATTGTTTTACTATTTGGATTTCTGTACCCCAAGTGTGAGTTGTTTACGTTACTACTGTAGTTGCGTCACGTCAAAAATGTATGAAAATTTAGGCAGCGCCTCTAGCGGCAAATAGCGTGACTAAAAATTTGTTTGACATTTTTGGCGTGACGCAACTACAGTAGTAACATTAAAAACTCACACTTGGAGTACTGTGGTCACGAGATTCGCTGTTGTATTCACCGCAGTACCTACATTATTATGTATGATCCCAGCCATTGGTCCTCGGAGGAACACTGTACTGGTTTTGAGTCCGGCATAACCCACGCGTTCTCCAGAGTGGAGGGATCCATGAGAATTAACTAAGAAGTAATTTAGCACTAATCATGCTCTGCTGAACTCACCAGATTTCATATTATCATCATCCTCATCATCACCTGCCCTTATACAACTTATTTCTGATTGGCGCAACATATCTTTCTTCCATACATCTCTATTAGCCGCCATCTCAGTAGTCAGCCTCTTTCTAGTCATATCATCTTTTACATTATCCATCCATCGTTTCTTTGGTCTTCCTCTACTCTTATATTCATACTCAAAACTTTCCTCACGACATGTTCCTAATTCCTCCGCATCACATGCCCATATCATGACAACCGGTTTCCAAACAATTTCAATTCCAAAATTTTCGCCTGTTTTCATAATGTATGCATCCAATTGCACAACAATGCTCAATTCTCTATACTTTTAATACAAATGTATTTATAAGCAAACTCCTTAAAGTAAAACCTCGACGGAACCCATTTACAGAACGCACTGTGTTTAGTCGGAGCGTATAATTTACTTCGTGGACGGGTGAAGATATCGCCGTGTGGTCTTTAGCTACTGACGGTTGACACTGAGCTGAGAAACAGCAGATATGCCAATAAAAACAGAAAATAATATACTTGAATTTAATAATTAGTGCTTATTTAGATGCATGGGAGCAGTTTTTAGATTTTTTAAATTGGGTTTTGTTCTCTTAATCTTAATAGATTCTAAAAAGAATTTTAGTACTATAAGAAACTACCAATCCGCTCCAGAGTCTTTCAGGTACATTTTATAGCTTTAAACCTTCTGGAAGAAATGATCTAAATTAAGATGGAAATCGCATCAAAATCCATTGAGCAGTTTGGAAGAAGTAAGCGGAGAAACAGACAAATAGAGATTTTTGAGATATAAGGTCCGAAAATAAAACTGTTTTCTGGGTGGTGCATTTATGGGATAAAATTGCTCTCATTTGTGGATTCTTAGGTATCACACTGATGTTGGATATTAATAAATTGATATCATGTTTTGTTATCAAATGTACAACATTAAAATGATGGAATTTTCCTCTCAAATGCCATGACGGAGGAGAGTAACTGCAGGTTATTGATTACATTATTCCATTTAGAGCACTAATTTGAAGAGCATTATTTCGAATCACACCAACAGTATTCCTATTCGTATTACTATTGGTGCGATCCGAATTGGTGCTCTTCAAATTGGTGCACTTGGAATGCCTCGAAAAAATACATTGGTTCAGATTTCCTTTGATTGCGGTGTCCCTTATTTCTATGATCCTTGTTCGCCACTATAACGCCATACATCTTTCTTGGAACAGATAAGCCGTGGTGTATCCTTTACGTGTATATTTTGCGGTTAATTATGTCACCTTTTTTAAAAAGATAGTATCGAAGTTAGACTTTGTAACTTTTTCTTTTGTGTCTACTAAAGATATGGAAAAGAACCTATTGCTATTCATTATTACTTTATTTCTTTTTACTTTAATAACAACGGTCTTGGACCAATTACAGTAGTTAAAGATAGAGAAATGAAACATAAAAACATAGTAAAATAGACATGTTTCATGAATCTCTCTCGCAATGCTTCAGACATACTAGTAAAATCTTCTTCAAATCATCCGCAAACAGATCACAGTTCGGATTATAATCCAAGAGTTCGTTGAGTGCGGTGAGAGTACGAGGTATTGGCGATTTAGCTTGCTTCGATTTACACAGTACTGTCATAAATGTTATAAATAGTACGGAGATACGAGTACGATTCACAAGGTTAAGCTGTGTTTGCCGCGGTTAGTCCATGGATGGATGACCGTTCATTATACATCGAGACCCCTCCATGTCTCGGAGAGCACGTCCTGCGTGTCATACGAATACTTATAGCTATGTCTACACCAGTGCGCTTTCATGTTCATCTTGCGTCTTCGTCTGAAGCATGCGTGAAGCGCCATAGCGCATGCCATAATACGGCAGTTTTCTCGTGGTCCTACTATTTTGTCCTACTAGTAGGACCACGAGGGAGACCAGGTTCTGTTCGTCCTACTATGACATATTAGAGCTGTTATAATTTATTTATACCACCTGTATACATATAATTAATACCTTTGACACTAGTAATGAAAGGAAGAAAAAACAGTCATTTGTAACAAACTAAAAATATGCTCCTATTATCTCATTTTCTCTAAGAAATGGCCTACTGGTATATTAGTTTGTCTTTTATTTGTAATTGTTTTATGTGTGGTGTGCAATAAAGTGTTTTCTATATATTTATAATAGGAGCATATTTTTAGTTTGTTACAAATGACTAATTTTTTTTCTTCCTTTTATTAGTAGTGTCAAAGGTATTAATTACATACAGGTGGTACAAATAAATTATAACAGATCTAATAAGTCATAGTAGGACGAACAGAAACTGGTCTCCCTCGTGGTCCTACTAGTAGGACAAAATAGTAGGACCACGAGAAAACTGCCCATAATACTAGTTCGACAAAAGCGCATGCCCCTAGCGCACGCTAATCCGTCTATTGTATGTCGACTGACGACTGACCGAGGCGCACCGGTGTAGACGATAAGCTGCATGCGTCTTATGGCAATCAATATTGCATGCGCTTGACGCAAGAGGAATTGAAAGTTGAAAGCGCAAGGTGAACATGAAAGCGTACTGGTGTAGATATACCATATATGACAGTCGTTACGGGTAGTCATAAGCCTGAAAGTCTGACAACTAGTCGAACCTTAAGATATAGGTATTGCCCAGTAACTGGGTTGCGGAGGTCTGATGGTAGTTGCTTTGTGTAAAATACTGGTATTCAGCCGAATCTGGTTAGGGTACAAGCTGACCCCAACATGGTTGGGGAAAGGCTCAGCAGAACAGTACTGCAGTGCAATTCTGTAAGAATCTCACCTCGATCGCGATTGTCAATTAGACAGTTGTCGTGACACAGCGTGGATAACAAAACTACACGTTATTGATTATACTGCCGATTATCTGTGTGTTATTTGCTTCTATTATCCATACTGTGACATTATGGATATCGAGTTAACCGTCGATATTGAGATGGGTTTCTTACAGAATGTCACTACTGATTTTGCTTAACATTGCGTAATACTCTCCTATTGGGAATAGTTTTCGTTTTGACAGACTGTTATTCAACTGTCAAAATGGTAATTTAAGTGTTTTTCACAATGGGGAGGCGAACGCAAAACGATAGTAGATGGCAGCACCTCTGTTGGTACTAATTACAACCAATCAGAATGACTTAAATTGTCATTGGCAATAATGTCAAACAAACCTTAACCAATGAAATTGCTTTGGTGTCAGTGATGGTGGCGCCATTAGTTCTCCAGTTTCCTACCCCATTAAACCCCGTAATCATTGTAAACATTTGTTTATAAACATAGTTGCATAAACATGTTGCTGAATTGCTGTCAACATGTTGCAGTCAACATTTGTGTTGCGGAGTTGATCACACCATGTTGAAGAGTTGCCGCTCGGTGAGCGAAAACATCAGTTTAGCAACTAATGTTGACGTGTGTGGACGTGTTTGTAAACAAGTTTTAAACATGGTAGTAGTGTGGAGCAATGATAACATAATGAAGTTGATAGAATTATTTCAATTTTAGAAAAATACAATAATAAATACGTAGAACCCAACAGCACTACTTCCTCGGGCAACATTTGAACGCAAACTGGCGTGTGGACGGGAAGTATGGCTGTAAACATTATTGCCAGAAGCTTTGATGTTGAGAAACTTTGGTGTTGAGCAACTGTTGTGCAACAAATTTTTACATTGAATACCTACGGGGCTTTAGGCTGCAGGTGCCTAATTCTCCTAAAATAAACCTTGATAAATCACAACCGAACCAAGGCCGAACCGTTCATTCAGACAGTTCTCAATTTCAAAAGATGTCGAATTGTTTGACACAAAAAACAAAATCCATCATTTTGAAGGTTTTCGAAAACAAAAACTGACTGACGGTTGTGGTTCGATTGCGTTTGGCAATAATTTATTTTAGGAGAATTAGGCCCCAGTTCTTTCAAGTAAATCCTACTCGGCAAAGCCAAGAAAAGTATAGAAGACAGCATAAGTTTGCATCATACATCTCTGTGATCAATTTGATCGAATAAATCTCTTATTCACGAAGGTCATGAAGTAATGAAGATACTATCGACATAACTACAATGAACCTCTTTCAAGCATAAAATTTAATCACTCGATTCGAAACATCACTTCATCCCATCATATTTCACAACTTTAACCCTGAATATAAACCTTGACTGACTAACGGAACAATAATCGTAAAACCGTATGATCCAACGTACCCCCGTTTAGGTACAGTCGCGATAAAAACTGTTTAAGTGTAAAATATGCACAAATTATTAATAACACGCACGTGCCGCTGTTTCACGCAAAAGTTTTGTTGATACGGATACTTTATGTAATCAGTGGTCACGCGTTTTTAAGGGTAACGGTGTCTTGGTAGAAATTAAGTGGTTAATCCAGAACCGTAATAAATTCTACCTGGAAATTATTTAAAAAAATAATGGAATGAGCTGGGGCCCAGTTTTCCTAAAATAAATCTTGATAAATCGCAACTGAGCCAAGGCCGAACCTTTCATTCAAGACAGTTTTCAGTGCCGGCGTTAGGGGGGGGCGTGATGGGGCGATGGCCCAGGGCGACAAATTCTGGGGGGCGCCAAGGTCTGAAGTTGGAGTACTAACACTTGATATTGCTTCCCTCAAGTGGGCGCCACAATATTTTCGCCCGGGGTGTCAGTGGCCCTTACGCCCGGCACTGAGTTTTCAATTTCAAAAGCTATCAAATTGTTTGACACAAAAAAGAAAACCAATCAGTTTGACAGTTTTTTCCGTAGGGGTAGGCAAGAACTGCAGAACATCACATGCTACGATACTTAAATATTCCTTTCGTTTCGTCCACGTTCATATATTTTGTCATACACGCAAGCCGGTTGAGAGTGCTACGCACCTGTCTTTGTTGAAGAACATCACCAATAACATAATCTGCCTTATGAATTCCTTTTTTTAATCGCCGTTCACTCATTCCCTCAACATGACCAAACCACCTAAGCATACTATTTTTGTCACTACATCATCTTTAAAATAAAAAAAAATAAATAAATAAGTATTAGCCTGTAACTGTCCCACTGCTGGGCAAAGGTCTCTTCTCGGACAGAGAAGGAACGAGCATTAATCACCACGCTTGCTCACTGCGGGTTGGCGATTTCAGAACATTAAGTCCAGGTTTCCTCACGATGTTTTCCTTCACCGTTTGTCAGTGGCGTCTTAGATTAACTAAGAACACCATCTTTACTCAACTTATTTTCACTCCTCGTCATTCTTTGTTATGTGCCAATAGTATTTTCATTTTTCTGTTATTAAGGTTTAAGGTTTAAGACATTTATTTCTCAAAAACAGAACAATTCATTCACTTACATTGAGAAACACTAGTTAGCCTAAGTACATTATTTGGAACGAGCATGAAAACGCGGTGATCTAAAGTTAAAGATACATTTTTGTTAGTTATTCTCTTAAAACTATGTTAGATATAAGTTTAAACTATTCTATAATATTTGATTTAAATAATAAATACTTAACAAAATAAGTATTTAACCTAAAACCAAAAATACAAATTGCAATTTAAAAAAAAAAAAAATATACTAGGAGGTAGTCCGGAAATTTTTTATTCGCAGTACGAGTTCACAGTCCTTATTACGTATTGAACCGCAGTTTCTATCATAGTGGCTATTGAAGGCAATTACCTACTTGTGAGATATTAATGTAAATATGTATATGGTTTCACATTTACAATATGTTATTCGTTTTAATTTTACTAGTGTGATTGTATATGTAAGTAGTTAGTTATTATTACGTAATTTTTTTTTTTTTTTTTTTTAGGTATTGTATTTATTTGTTTTATGTGGTTATTTAATGAAATTGTCTAAGAGTGATGATGAGTATTCATGATGTGAAATTTTAATTTCTTTTTAAATAGGAGGAAAGATTGTATTTCTTTGACATCTTTAGGCAGGTTGTTATATATTTTGGCTCCTTCGTGCCTTATATTCCGACTACCGTAGTTAGTCCGTGGTTTGTACAAGCAGATATCGTTAGCATTTCTCAATAGTCGGGTTTGTACTTGTGATTTTTTGGTAAAAATTATTTGAGAATGTGTGTCTTTCGTCAGTATCTTTCTTATCAGTAAGCAGGTATGAAATTTGTACATTTGTGCAAGTGACATTAGTTTGGTTTTGTGAAAGACAGTTTCAGTTGGTGTTAGATAATTAAGATGAAAGAGTAGTTTTATGGCTTTATTTTGTGTAGTTTGTATTTTTTTCAGATTGTTTTTAGCAGCAGAGCCCCATACTTCAATTAAGTAGGTCAGATGGGATTTGATAAGGGAATTATAAATGATATTCCTCACAGGTTTAGGAAAGCAGCGGACGGTGCCACGTAGCATTCCCATCAGTGTTGATAGTTTTGAACGTAGTTTGTTCAAGTGTGGTTTCCAGGTTAGGTGCCAATGTGGTGGTTGTCCAATATCAGCCCTAGATATTTTTCGGTTTCTACTCTAGTCAGTGGCTCATTATTAACGTGTAATGGTTGAAAATTTGGGACTTTTTTAGTTTTAGCACTGAAAATCATAAAGTTGGTTTTAGTCACATTAATGGTCAGCAGATTATATTGGAACCAAGTGAATAAAGCGTTAAGGTCCTTCTGGGCTCGACTTACAATTGATTGAATTTCACTACCAAAATAAAAAAGGCAAGTGTCGTCGGCATATAGTGTTACATCTGCAGCTAAGTCTAGGTCTTTGATATTATTAATGTAAAGAAGGAAAAGTAAGGGCCCAAGAAGGGAACCTTGTGGAACCCCGTAAGTTATTAGTTCAGGGTTACTTTTAGCCGTATCTATTTTTACTATCTGGTATCTATTAGAGAGATATTAATCAACCTATACCTACTACAATCCCTACTAATATTATAAATGCGAAAGTAACTCTGTCTGTCTGTGACGCTTTCACGCCTAAACCGCTGAACTGATTTTGATGAAACTTGGTACAGAGATAGTCTGGAGCCAGGAGAAGGGCATAGGCTACTTTTAACCCGAAAAATACTGAATACGCGATAAACAATCGTCACCCACCCGGACGAGACCGCAAGTGACCTCTAGTACTGTAGAAATACAAAACGAAAAATTTCTTTTCATTCCACTTCTGTTATTTCACTCCATTTGTGCTACTAAACCTGACATGCCTTTTTAAGTGTCCTGCTATTAATCGGTACAGTTTCGGTCGTTTATAGCCTGCTTTAGCGTGTCGAACCAACAGCGCCTTGTAATTTAACCATTTTGTCGTATGGCATTATGCTAATAATTTCATAATATTTTTTGATACGCTGGCCCCTCCCTAGAAGGTTTAGGCACGGATTTGGATTTTTATGTTCTTGTTAATATTATGTTTTTGTTATTGACTGTACTTTTACTTTTGGGGTATTAAAAGTAAGGTTTTTTTTAATTTATTTTGTTTGTTCAGTATGAATTAAGTGATAGATTAATAACAAATATTTTCATAAAAAAATCAGAAGCAATTTCAAGAAAAGAACTACATATCGACGGTTAACTATAAGTCGCGCGGAGAAGGTTTGCCGATAGCCTCATGACGTCACGCGTCTATGGTCGGTACGATTAGTAGGTAGGCCAGACGAGCGCGGGTAGCGGTCGGTGAAGTGGGAGGGGCAGTCATCGGCAAACCTTCTGCGCGCGACTAGTACCAATAACTCTTGTAATTTTTTGACAAAAAGCTTTTTTAAGTTAGGAGTTCTTAGTAGTTTATTTATGTGGAGAATTAGTAAAAAAAAGGTTTTTGTCAAAAATGTCACTTGGGAGTTCTTGGTAGTTAACCGTCGATATCCCACTAATATTATAAACGTGAATGTTTGTGAGTTTATATGAAAGGCCACAGATAGACTATGTAATGAATTAACTAACACATAAGATCTACTTTTTATCTGGGTAGGTATAGGTACATGAAGTACATGGTTCCCCTAGGATGTGAGTGAAACCGGGAGCAACTGATAGTAGCAAATAATTTGGTGTCAAAAGTATAATTTCTATAATACATAAACAATCTGTAGACTTGGCGTTTGCACATTGAAAATATTAAAAAAATAGCGGGGGTTTAGAGACCAATAAAATTTTGATCATTTTTGGAATATTTGTCTGTTTGTCGTTTTGTTTGTGCACGTAAAATTACGGACTCTATACGGTTGACTTTTATATACAAACTAGCTTTTGCCCGCGGCTTCGCTCGCGTTAATTAAGCTCAAAAAAACTCTTAACACTACTAAAGTTTCTATAATAATATAATACAATTGTGATTCGAAAGACACGTGGCGCCATCTATGAGCGTTATTGTTGTTTTCCTCGGGAACAGTACGTTTTTTCGGGATGAAATGTACCCTGTGTCCGTTTCTGTACACCTGACAATGTATATGCAAAATTTCAGGATGATCGGTTCAGTGGTTTAGTCGTGAAAAGGTAACAAACAAACAAACTTACTTTCGCATTTATAACATTAGTAAGCAAGTAAGGATAGGGCTTAGGATATTGTGTATATTTCGGAGTAGCATTTAGTTTTTGTTTGATCGTAATCGGTTCCTTTAGTCAAAAGATATTATAATTTAAAGTTATCAAGAAGTTTGTTGCGACACAATATTGGTTTCCTGCTTCCATGCGGGCGGAGTCGCGGGCACAACTAGTTATAAATATAGGAAGGTATAAAATTAGTTACCAAGTCCTGGTTTAAAGCTTTTATAACGTGGAGTAATAAACAAACCTACACACTTAGAAACAAACACACGTTCCAATAACGTTTTAATACAAGATATAAACAGGCGGTCAAGGCTATTTTTCTGTTGGAAACGTTCTCCAAGGCACTCCTAATATTATATTGAGACTTGTTACTGTCAGTCACACGATTGGATATAAGAAAGAAGATAGAAGATCTCTACTTATTTATACAAGCTTAGTTTTAGTATACACTAAACCTGAAACTAGTTTGTTCAGAATCACTAGGAGAATCGATTGACATAGTTTTTACACCACATCTTGTTGGGGTGTCTCGGTTTTTGTATATACTAAAAATAACGTTGTACAAGTCCGTTTTATTTACTGGGAACGGGCTAAAATATAAAACTTCCTTACCGCACGCCGAGAATAAACGCGTGTTGTAAGATTCAACAAAACCTAGCACGTTTGGTGGTAGGATGTATACGGTCCGCCTGGCTAGCTACCACCCTAACATAAAATTACGGCGCCAAGCAGTTTATTGTGTATCTGCGGCTGCGGTCTGTGGTTGCAGTTTTGCAGTCACTGTCGGAATAGCACCTTTAAAGTGCACACCTTAAAGGCGCTATTTCGATGGCGAATTGCGGTCTGCGGTTGCAGTTTGCACTCGCCGGTGGAATAGCACCTTTAAACCCTGTATGCGCTTACTTTCAGGTGTGACTATTGTCAAACGTGGCCAAGTCAAATTATAATAAAAACAGTAGCAACTTTTCGGCCAACGCCAAAAAACTCAGCATTAGAATTTAGACCTATTTTTTCACTAAGACTTTGTTCATTGCAGCTTGATGCTATCCGGACGCCTTCGTCAGACCTCTGTTAAATAAACCGTATGTCAATGAAAATAAAGCCTATTACAGTCTCCTACAGGAAATTTCTGTCAAGTTCCATCACATTAATAGGATTTCCGTCCTAGATTATGTGATCATAATTCTAAGTCGACGTCGCACCTAATATATTATTAATAGTGTGCCAAATACATGCTTAATGTATGTATATTTAATCAAACATAATAAATTGTCAAATTAAAATTAAAAATCAATTAAAATTTCAAATCCGGCCCTAGATGTGTGAGCGCGCATTTTCGTAGGTTGGCGTGACACCTCGGAAATTAGTGGTGGCACTGTATCGATTAAAATTATCGATAATATTACACATTTCAAACGCTATAGTTTCGATTCTCAATGTTGCATTTGTACAGTTTGGTTGAATTTGTACTGTTTATTGTAGCAGTCTTATAAGAGCGTCATGAAGATAATTATGATGAAATAACAAAAGAGTTCGGTCTTCAAGAAGTTTCATTTTAATAAGGTTGACAACTATTATTGAATAGTCTTTAACTAAGCATTTAGATGATTTTGTACCATGTCCTAAGACAACTAGAAGCGTAATTAATATAATTATTTCCTTAAATTTTGGGTCATAATCTTACAAATTAAAACATCGATCATTATAAAGCTCAATTATTTATGTCTCGAGAACACTAATGAACATGTATGGCAACTAAAGTCTGACCTATTAGTATCAGCTTTATCAGCAGTATATTCTATTCTATCAGCTTGTACTGCCCAAGTGCCTAATCCCATCATTTACACTTTTTGGCGAACTTTTTCAGAAAATGTCTGTCGTATTATTATAGTAAATTATTCTATCGATATCGACATTAGTGAGACACATCACTAAACAATGCTGTTATGCAAAACAGTACGTACAGCGGACATTATCTGATCGGTGACCGCATTAAGCGTAGCCACACTTAGTTAGCCCCTAAATAATTATAAATGACTAAATTGTTCTTACCGGTCACAGCTTTTATTCTAGCGGACAGAGTTGGAGATTCGGGACACAATACTTTTTCTCTCATTTCTCGTGACGTGTCTAGCGAGCTATATGGGAATATCTCATGCAATAGTGAAAGATTAGCTAGTCAGCAAGGTTAGTAGCGAGGCTGACTACCCAGGGTGCGCCGGACGTACTTAAGTATCGTCAATCGCAAGATAAGACAATTAAATTAACTATACATCACGCCTGTATTTATGCTGTGGTAAGCAGAAGTTTAGGCCCTGATGTACAACCACATTACCATAGTATTAGGACAAGCATATTACCATTTTTGTATTATAACTTTCGTGAGACACATTCATATTTATGATTGTGACAGTTCGACTCGAGACCTCGCTGCGTGTTCAGCTCATGATTAAGGGCTCCGTTTGGGTCCGAAACTAGTTGGGCAATCCCGAAAAATGCACGTGAGTAACGTAATTAATCTTATTACCATTTATCGGGAAAAGTCCAACTCTGTTATAAAATTACATTTTGGCGATATTAGGGACGGCACTATTATCAATTATCGGGGGAAAGTCCAAAATCCGCTACTGGTAATTTCCTAATAGACAAGCCTGCAACCTCGCTAGCAGGCTACCAATGAGGCAGTAAACAATTAATTACTGGAACGTAAATCATGATAAGTCCAAGCCTTAGTTATGGTGCTGTATTGTATCTCAATTAATGGTGGCTTATCTGTTACTTAGTAATTGATACACTATAGTCGCCGGGTTGAATAGGCCACCCTTCTCGTACCATAGCTTAGGAAGCAAGGAATTATTAGGTACATAACCAGTATGAACTAGAGGGTTAATTAACAGCCGCGCGGATCATATTATGATTTGCAAGGTTAAGTTGCGCTTATCGCGGTCAGTCCTTGGATGGGTGACCATTCGTTACACATCTAGACCCCTCTGTCCCTCGGAGAGCACGTTTAACAGGCGGTCCCGGGTGTCAACGAATACCTATAACAGTCGTTAAGGGTAGTCAGAAGCCCGAAAGTCTGACAACCGGTCTAACCTTAGGATACCGGCATTGCTCAGTAACTGGGTTGCGGAGGTCTAATGGCAGTCGCTCTATATAAAATACTGGTGTTCAGCCACATCTGTTTGGACTGGAAGCTGAGCTCAACATAGATGGGAAAGAAGAAGAAGTATGTCAAGTTGGGAGAGGCCTTCGTCCTGCAGTGGGATGCAATAAGCTGTTGATTGGTTAATTGAATATGACGATAATCTCAACTTTATTGTAACACTGTCTTACGCAGGTAATAATATGCGATAAAAGACTGGTGAAATTAAACGATGCGACTCTACCAAAAAATGGCACGTGCAACACTATAAACATTGATTCATCATTATCTCCCTGCCCTTATCCCATTCTAGTTAGGGTACAACATGTATTCCTCTTCCATTCTCCTCTATCAGCCGTCATCTCAGTACTCACTTCTTTCTTACCCATATCATCTTTCACACAATCCATCCAATCCATTCCAATCTTTTTTTTGGTCCACCTCTACTTGTAAATCCATCTATTCATATCTAACACTCTTTTGGTAACATTACTTTCTTCCTTCCGCATAACTATACAAATTGATTATTGATTGATTTTGACGCATCTCTTCGCCTTAATTATACAGAGGGTTATTATTTAACAATGCTAAAAAAAGTTTAAAATATTTATCTACCAGTACGGTTTGGTAAACTGATATTCGCGTGCGCCCACCGTCTTATTGTAAGTAATTCTTTTTGAATGTTCACGGTGATCGGCCATCTTGATAGTATCGATTTTTAGCGTAACACGCACCCACTCACTTAATTCGTGATTTAGGACCGCATCACATTTTGATAAGTATTTTTAATTTGAATAAATTATGATTTAAGGGTGTTATCGTACTGTAATGGGCGGTTGTAATCATAACCGTGGTTCGTTTTGTTACGTCACGGCGGGCTAGTGTTGTGCTCTTTGTTTTTGTTTTGGGTGACTTTGTGATCGGAAAATAGCGGAGTTAGTAAGACAGGTAACGTGATATAGGTATATCTTTTAGAAGAATAGTCTTGATCTACCAGGCAAAGTGCAAGCTATACCTTTATCTTGTCACTGACGGGAAAACCTCCAGAAGGAGCCGAACATAAGGAGTTTTAATATTAAATGTCATGGGACACCGGCTGGAGTCTTTGTGGCAACACTATGGAGGCGCAGTCACGTAGACCTAGCTCTGACGTGTTATGACGTGTATGCATACATCTTTAAAAAATATTTTGTTGTAAACAATTGTAAACACTTTCTGCAAACTTTCAACAACGATAATTTTACAATTATCGGAAACATAGACACAATAGATAAACATTAGTCGTCGCAGATAAGCGGCTTTGGTTAGAGGAGCTAGTTTTTCTGTTGAAAAATTTTCAAGAACCACGAAACTTTTCCCTCCAAACCTAAAAGGAAATAGTTCCAACCAAATTACAGTTAACCCGTACGACGGTCACGTCATTTCCCTGGCACAGTTATCGCGAGAAAGCCGATAAAGATGTCACAGAGGCTTATAATTTGGACTCGCGACCGATTATACCGGGAGATTGCCTTGTTTAGGGGACAAAAGTTATATTACTCGAGCGTATAAATTTTAAGCGACGTTTTTTTAGTAATGAAATCTTGATTTTTTCAAATATATTTTTTGTGGTGTAACTGTGTTTTTACGAATTTCTTCGTTGTTTTAAGGTTGTAGTTGTAAGAATTTTGTGTTTTTAATAGAATTTAATTGTTACACGTGGTTTACAAAGTATTGAGATTAATTCAAGGTTAAGTTTGCTCGAAAGATTAAATTAAATAAAAATTAAATAGATTTGAATAAGTAGTTAGAAAATTATACAAGGTTAGTCGGAAAGGGAGTACTAATCCGAAAAGGTATTAAAGTACCTATAATAACGAATGAGCCTCCACGAGTGACGATACTTAAGTTCGTCCGGAGTACCCTGGGCAGTTAGCCCCGCTATCAACCTTGCTGACTGGCTAATCTTTTCACCACAGCATGAGCTAGAAGAAGATTATGAATAATTTTTGTTCTACAACTTTCCCCAAAAGTCAATAGTTTAAGAGAAATCACAGATTTCATAAAAAATACGCTAAAATCTATATATCCTCAGCTATGATCAGCTGTGTTTATATTTTAGGTTGTATTTGGTGTCACGAATTAGATGCTTCATTTTCTTCCATTTTTGGAATCGATCTTTTTCGAGCAGTGGTTTCTCAGCTTATTTATTTAACAAAAAATATTACACAGGACTTACTTTAAAAAGTAAAACCCAAATAAGAAAAAAGTCCCTGCAATATATCTAAAAAGGATGAGACCACATTTCTCAAAAAATATTATTGGAAAATACTTCCATTCGCAAATAGAATGTCCAAACAACTCTTAATTTTCCACCATACTCTATAATAGGTAATCGTTCAAAAATCAACCTTACTTTTTTTGACATGATTACATCTAGAAGTTCACGCTAGATACTGGGTGGCACTTAAAAAATCTTGATGTATTTTTTATTTATTTAGCAAAAGCAACAATACACAATGTATTAGTCATCTAACCCCCTACCTGCGACATTTGCTTCTTGTGAGGCGACAGCTGACACATTCTGTCATTTTTTCTCTTCACCACTAATTAATTGTATCATGTATATTAATCGGATTGTCTTTTTCTTTCAGAATATTTTCGCGCCGGAATGCCACATACAGGTAAAGTAACTGTATTTAATTTTTTTACTAAAGGCTCAGACCAAATAAAAAACTAAAACAGAATGCTGCGAACAATACAGTGAAGCATGCTAAAACTACACCTCCGCTCTGTGCATACACGCACACACGCACACATTTACAACATTTTTCAATCAACTTACAATCAAACTACACCTCACTAAGTGCACACATGTTTACGAAACCGGCCTCACGTCACTGTTGACAGCGCTCTGTCTTGGTTTTTTATTTGGTCTGAGACTAAAGGATGTATCTAAATTCGTGTAATTCCTTCAAACCTCACGATCAGGTGACACGGATTGACCCTGCAAGGGGATACAAAAAGACTAAACAAAAAAAAACATTGTGTTATTAACCCGAGTTATTTTAGCTCCCCGAGTTAACTGACTGCGCGGAGCGATATCGCGATAGTCGTGCCCGCCAGCTGTGTCGCCATACTTTCATTCATTCACAACTTTATTTTTAGTTTATACAAAAACCGAGACACCCCAATAAGATTTTCATCAGAACTGCCTGAATGTGTGTGTTTTTTTTAATCCATCTCCAAGTTACACCTTAGTTTATGTCGCGTTAAGTTCCCTAGTAAAGTGTGAAATGCCTGAGATGTGCTATGCAGGGGTTGTCTAATACACGGACACTGACCGAGTGGACCGTCTCAAGCCTCAAGGTGTCTATTCCCGTCCACTGTAATACGTAGAAACCTATTGAAAGAAAATTGAAATTTATGAAAAAAAAGGAAAAATATAATTTGGTGTAAAAACTATGTCAATCGATTCTCCTGGTGATTCTGAACAAACTAGTTTCAGGTTTAGTGTATACTAAAACTAAACTTGTATGCGTGGAATCAATTTGTTATACCACATATTTTATTGTAAAAGCATTTTGTTGCTTTGAGTTCCTTCTCAGGTGATTTAGATTCGATCACTTACCCCTATCACAAGATAAAAAGGACTTTTATTTTTTATCAAGCTTAATCCAGTGGGGTTTTAATCTATACCAGTAATAGATCATGTGTTTTTAAGGAATTACATGAATTTTTACACCTTGTATATTCGTGATGTTGCTTAACGACAGTGTAGTTTAAGCAATCTCTTCTTTTGCCGTAGGTATCGCAAATGGCAATATAAGTGTCAACCCTTAGATTGCTCCAGTCAGTTATCTGTAAAAATTTTTAACCATCGGATATAACATATTCCTACAACGTGGGAGAAATGCAAACAATTTTTTTTGTCGGATCTGTCCGTCTGTGTCGGTCAAAGGTAGCAGCTAAATTTACATTTATTATTGATAAACTCATTTAGCAACTAATCTGGTTAGGCTAGACTCATATTTAAGGCAGTGGCACCAAGTAAGTGACTAGCATAACCAGAAAAAAACGGTAACGAAGATGGAACAATCACTTTTTTATGCACACAGACCAGCACAGCTCTTCTACCTTTATTATATCGCCCTTAGGCTTGACATGTCTTACGGCCATTTTCAATAACCTATCTATCGGCGATTTCGCCTACTAGATATAGAAATTTGACATAAGCTCCATAGAAATAATGTCAAATTTCTATCTGTAGTAAGGCAAACAGCCGATAGATAGGATATTGAAAATGGCGGTAACTCAGACTAGCATAACTGTTATTTCTACCTTTGTCACGTCGCCGTCAGACTTACATGTTTAAAATTTGCAACGCGACATAATTTTGTCGTCACATTATCTTGTACCGATACTGGTAATAATATGACTTCTCTCGCGTGTGTACGAGATAATGCGATGAAATAATTGTGTCACACTATGCATTTTAGGCATGCTGGTAAAGATTTCAATTGCGTAAATCTTGTCACTCGCAAACAAAAAACTCTTTCCGAATAACTTGATTCCAAAATTTCCCGTTTGCAACAAAAAAAAAACCGATACAAAAATCCAGAACTCACACGTAGCAAAAACCGATTCCGCTTCAACACAATCTTAACTCTCTTATCAAAGTAACTAAAATACATTCAACGCTAAGTAGAATCATATATCAACGGCTAAGATCAAGTAACTGGTAGCTAATGACGGTACGGATACGAAAATGCTCAGATCTTAATTAACCTGAGCGTTTAACATTAAAGAAACCGAAAAGAAGCTTGTCTTATCGTCTGAACAAGAATTTACCTCACGCATTGAAATCATAAGCGTTTCAAAGAACCCTTTTAGAAGGGTCGCCATGAATTTTGGTGGTTATGAATAGTCCCGTTTGATAAAATAAATTATTACATGATTTGGACAGATTTTGAAAAGAAAAAAGTATAATATGGTGTGAAAAATAATTCATTAAAGAAATAGGCTTTGGAAAAAAAAACGTCTTTATTAATGTCCTTTTTTTTCTGAATGAGCCTTTTTTCTATTTAGACACATACGACCCATTTTAACAAGAAAATGTTTAAAACAGCTATGTGTTTGCTTCCAGTGGAGATTCAAAACAGTATTATGCTTTTATGAACCTTAATAGTCAATCAAGATGAGCTGAAACTCTACTTGAAGACATGGTTCAAAAGACATTAGTGCCTTCGTTTCGTGGCCAATTTTTGTCTAATTTAAATGGAGTAGGCATAGTTCACATTCACCCAGAAAAAAGGCGTTAAATAATAATTAATCAGTTATGGATACTTGATTAACTATCACCTCTTGAAGTCAAGAAAGCCACAATTCTGAATACGGAACCAGGCAAAAAAAATTACTCTAGTTCCGACCCGTTACCTAATGGATCATCCCGCAGATTAAGCTTTAATTAGGACATCTGTCGTCACCTCATTTGTAAATGATTCACGAGCTGTCGAAATACTTCAAAATTTTAGAACATTTTCCTTGCTTTATTGTTATCAAAATAGTTCTAAAATGTTTCGGTTTCATACACTTTAGTTCATCCGTGGAGTAGAAAAATAAATTAAGATTTAGTTCCATGTTTTGATAATGGTAACGTACCAGGGGACACTAATTGAAACCTAATACACTAGACTCTTAGGATATTTATAGGTTTGTTTACTATAATTATAAGACAGTTGAGGATCGCTAATTCTATTTGTTGCTATATAAACTTAAATATCATAAAATGTAGACTCATTTAAAACTATAAATCCAACGCATTTTTAAACTTTTTTATAGAAATATTTTTAAAAGTAGGTATGTAATACGTATGTAAAATGAATAAACGGAGCAATACAGTTTAGAGGTATTACTTCTGCCATTAGAAACAGAACAAGCAACAAAGACCTAACTTATCTTTATTTTACAAGACAAGATTTTTGTAAATGATCCTTCTATGCATATCGTCATTTGTACTGTAATTATGTGTATTGCCACGTCTATTTTCCTTTGTTGTAAAATAAAATATATTTTTCTCTACTATTATTATTGTAGCTATTAATTATACCAAAATATTGACACATTTAGAACATATTAAATCCAACGTATTTTTTACCTAAACATAATTAAACTACAAATTCACAGCAAACTACAAAAAAATCCACGCGTTGCTACACAAAAACTCACACATTACAACACTTACTACAATACATTTCACCCGAAAGTCTCCATTAAACCCAAAACATATGAACCCTGGTACCTTACTACCGTCCACAACCATTAACGGTAATTAAGGCAATCGAGTCCAAATCTCGTATCGAGATAAAATCGGATCCGTATCGAGTCGGCCCACCCGCATCAACACTCACTCGATTCTAATACATTATACATGCTCCGGCCACATTAGCTCCTTATTAACATCTGCTCACACTGAATTGACCGCTTAGAATGTCACACACAACTTTCTGTGGCATTTTCAACCTTATCACCTAAATAATAGAGGTCATAAAAATCAGAGATGTTGATTATTAGCAATAAAATATCATTTTCATGATACATATCTCATGTAGAGTAATAATTTTTGGTAAACGTGATGATATCGGAGCATATTTAGAAATGTTTTTGAATGATTTCGTACGTTTTTGGATCACACACGATGTTTCCGGGATTTTAATTTGAATTTAAACAAGGTTAGTAATGGAGAAGAATATGGAGAACGTCTAATTAAGAGCCGTACAGTATATTGTTGGAAAGTTATTGGAGCTTTGGAAGTTGTGTTGAAAACATCGAGATTTAACGGAAATACGTTTTAAATGTAACGGCTTAATAGGTGCCCATTTACATGCGTTTGAGTTTGGGTTGATTGTACGAGTTGATGTGCAATTGTGCAATCTACTCGTATATAATGTGTAACATAATAATAAACAAAAACTCTAAAAGTAGTTTGTTAAGAATCGGCTACTAAATCCATTTCAGCCATTTTTAAGAGTATATTTTTTTAAAACATGCTTTTTTCTTTTCATTCTTTTAAATGAGATAAAGAAAAATTCAGCCGAGGCCATAAGAATAAATTTTAAATGCAGTTAACAATGAAAAGTAATACTATTTTCTTAAATAAACAATATTTCAGCATATACAAGTAAAATTCAGTGTATGAATTATGATTAATCATTACATAGTATAACACAAAGTCGCTTCCCGCTGTCTCTCCCTATGTATGCTTAGATCTTTAAAACTACGCAACGGATTTTGATGCGGTTTTTTTTTATAGATAGAGTAATTCAAGAGGAAGGTTTTTAGCTATAAAACGTACACGTGCGAAGCCGGGGCGGGTCGCTAGTAAATGAATATTTTAATTGGGGGGGTTGAGTGTTTGCATTATTCTTGTCACATGTTGTATATACGATTTTTAGCTATTTTATTCAGTGCCTTATGATGGAAGATAGAGTAACTAACCGGGCAAAAAATAAGTTACTCGTACATCGTCATTTTCTATGAGTATCATAGAAGTTGCTTTCAAATATTTCATCAGATGGATAGCTAGTAGCTGTAGTACTCTTAGCTGTCAGGCATATTATAGGTAGGTATCTACCAGTGGCGTAGGGTGAATTTTCTTAAAAGGGAAGCCGGACCAAAAAATGCTTACCTTGCTCAAGTGTGATGCGTGAATTCCATTATCTACTCGTTTCGAAAGGGAAGCCGATAGGAATCAAGTTGTATGGAGCCTTCGCCACTGGTATCTACTGATAGCAGCTAAATGATGAAAATAGTGAAGTTCTAGACCGCATTAGAAACGCTACAAATATTTTTTCAGATCCTGAATAATTTGTAAATCATATAGATGTTTATTCCGATTCTGAATGTTTTGTAAACCCTACAGATATTTATTCAGATTCTGAATATTCTGTAAACCCTACAGATATTTATTCAGATTTTTAATATTCTGAAAAACCTACAGATATTTATTCAGACCTTGAATATTTTGCTACTAATGCACTCACGAGATTAGGAACACTAGACTAACCCTATGTGCAGGTTATATTTAGTAGTAGGTGTTATTTCCTAGGTCTAAACATACACCTAACACACACACACCTAAAAATAATAGATATAAACTATTCCCCTTTAATTGAAAACACAAAATAATAAACTTCCACTCACACACAACATCATATAAAAATAACTGATTACAATTTCAAAATCGAACATTAGGCAACACCTACACTATCGGGTGTACAGATCTATCGGCCGAGAGGCTTTGTAAACGGTATTTAAACGCGACAAGTCAAGCGTCGAGGTTTGACGCCAAATTAACTTATTGAGCGTGTACGGGCGGGCGATGGAAAGTGACGGGCGATCACGAATGAGTGTAGTGTGGATGTACCTTTGAAATTAGTAGTTAATTGATGTTATGATTAGAGAGGATTGTGTTCTAAAGTGTTATATTTTATGATTGCTTTGAAAAAGACGCTTCAAGTATTTAAGCACTTTGGAGCTAATGTCTAGATCTTATTTTTGTCAAAATCAAGATCTGTCTTTTATAAAAGTAACTAGAGGTCGCTCGTGGCTTCGCCAGCGTGGATGTCGCGCATTCCTTATTTTTCGGGATAAAAGTAGCCTACGTCCTTCTCCAGGTTCCACACTATTTCTGTACCAAGTTTCATCAAAATCGGTTCAGCGGTTTATGCGTAAAAGCGTCACAGACAGACAGACAGACATAGTTACTTTCGCATTTATAATATTAGTAGAGATGGATCAGGGGCCCATTTGATGCACCTACTGTACAAGTCTGCACTCCATATTTTAGAACTATTCAGCTGAATTTATGTACCAAAGTATGGTGTGCAGACTAGTAGAGTAGTTTCTTCAAATAGGCACCTAATCTGTTCGTTACGAAAGTCTAATGGGAAGACCTATTCCAGCAATGAACGTGTTCTGGTTGATAACTATGATGATGATGGGTGATGACAAAGAACATGAATAATTCTGTAATTTAATAACACATTATAATTAAATGGAAAACTACAACAGGAACTAATTCATCTCCGTACAGCTATAAAGAAATTGATTGAACTCGCCGAAATAGTGTAATTTAAATGTAAATATAATAGTGTCTTTAAATAGCAACATTTTAAATACCATTTGAGTTTTATTTGATTTCGCAAACAGTTTGAATTCATAGTGGGTGGTATGATGGTTTACACAACATTTTAGTTAAATTGTTGTTGTAGGCATAGAATTTCTTGTTCACACGTATTTTACTTCGTGTAGCGAAACTATTAAATTGATAATAAACTTCATTTTAGTTGCAGAAATGTTATCATGTTTGTATTATTCTTATAAATAAATATTTTTATGTCAACTTTACGGCTTGATTGCGATCGCAGTGTTTGTGGGTACATTTTTTTTTACTTTTTTGCTTTTTATCCTAATCGCGCCTGATGACCACACGAATTCAAATAACATAGATATACAGATACTCCCCTATATAATACTCCTCTGGCTCTCACATCTACACGACGGAACACAATAAACTGCTTGGCGCCGGACTTTAATGTGAGGATGGTAGCTAGTCAGGCGGACCGTATAGATCCTACCACCAAATGTATGCGTAAGCGAATGAAACAACATAATATCTCGTTAAAGTTATATCGATTCAAAGTTCATTCGATTAATTAAAACCCGGAACAACTGCAAAAATTAAGCCTTAAGGGCAAGACCGAACCAAAAAATTATCGCCCGAGTGCAGCGAGCAATCTTAGTTTTTGCTGCCAATTTTTTATCTATTACTAGAGGTCGCCAGCGGCTTCGCCCGCGTGGATGTCGTTTATCGTGTATTCCTCGTTTTTCTCTACTATAACATGCATGTATTATACGTTTATACCTTCCTCTTGAATCACTCTATCTATTAAAAAAAACCGCATCAAAATCCGTTGCGTAGTTTTAAAGATCTAAGCATTCATAGGGACAGACAGACAGCGGGAAGCGACTTTGTTTTATACTATGTAGTGATTAAAATACAATATATTATTAATTCATTCATTAAAACATGATAAAATCTATCATTTGAGAAAGGAATTGTTGAAATCGCATTAAATTAGCTTGAGATAATTTAAGTAAATAGAATAAAACGGTGCTTGCAATATATTTTTTACAGCAGCATTTGTTGATTTTCATAAAAACTAATCAACGTTTTCACTAAACAAAGAATGAAGTAACAACACATATTGTATTTAGAATTTTCGCTCTTTTATACATGGAGAGATAAGGTTCCAAACGTAGACTTTTTGCGTTGGTCTTGTTCTTAATAGAGAATTTGACTACTTTTAAAAATGTACAACAATTTGGTATTATTTTAAAGGAAGTAGTAGAAAAAGAAGGTACGTGAAAAAAACCGATGCAAAAAAAGAGGTGAGACACGCTTTCGAAGTTTGTAGGGGGGCATTTTCTGTCCTTGTCACACGAAACGGATATTGTTTAAACGCGAGCACATAAAGCTACTACAATCTGTCCAATTTCTTTAATGGATTTTCATCTTTATCACAAAAGCATTAGGTGTAAGATTGATTGAGAAAATTTGACAGTTTCGGGTAGCTTGATGTGCTGGCTGTACTATGCGATGTCAAGTCACTATCAAGTTTTATGGTATGACGTCATTTTTAAGTAATGTTGTCTCTGTCTCGTGTACAATTTAAAATTGTTTACAACTTGGGCATTTTATTAAATATTTCAGTGGTTTTTTCACTGTTGCTTAAAATTTTTGTAAAACTTTCGAGATTTGTAAAAAAAAAAATTAGTCAAATACCTTAATTACAAGTAATATCCACATTAAGACCAACAACAATTTTGATAATAACCCGGTCTATATCAAATGAATTTAAGCATCAGATTCGATTTTCTACTTGGATGTTTACAACTATGTTACAATTTTATATCATAAACTTTATTTCCTTTTATAATTGTTCATTAATTATTGATAAAACTTGTATCTGGACTCATAAAGATGTTTATCGAGGTATTAACGGTGTCTACATGTGTGTGGGGGACTTACAGAATCTGTTATTAGGAACAAATCACGTTTTGAATTTTGTAAGTGTTGATTTTATGTTCTAAGGCAGAATTTTTGTCGTTGATAAACAAACATGGGGACTTTGGTCTGGTCAACGGTGAATCGTTTTGTGAATCATGATTGACTATTGCAGCAGAATCGAAATGTTTTTACATCTGATTGGTGGACTCAACTGTTTAGCTAATTATTAATTTTTTGGATGATAGGACACTTGATTAACACATTCGAGTCTACCACACTTTTCATAGAGCTCATATGCCATCCCGCCATACATATTGCTAGTGGACCTTCCAGAAGGGTCCTCGGCATTACGTTTGCGCTAAGGGTGAACCCTCGAGGCGGGTTCCTGGCACTAGGTTAAGAACCTTGAATGATAACTTTAAAAAAAAAGTAAAAACCGACTTAAAAAAAACTAAAAAGAAAAAAATAATTACCATATTTTAAAACTAACAGTTTTAGAAGTCGGTGCAATTTTACACTATAATTGAAGGCACCGACTTCTGAAACTGTTAGTTTTATAATATGGTAATTATTTTACTTTTTAGTCTTTTTTTGAAGTCGGTTTTTACTTTTTTTTAAAGTTATTTTATTTTTCTATTTTTAGTGGTATAAACAATACACAAACATGCAATTACAGCAATCCCGGGTAATTTGCGTTTATCCACTGAAAAGTTCCATTGTCATTCTCCGAGGGTCTTCATCAGATTTTCACCAAATTAAAATGGGACCATTTCGGAAGAATACTATTTCAAACAAAAAAAGAATTTTGCAAATCCGTCTTTACATGACGGAGTTATGCCCGGACATACATAAAAATAATTACATCATCCACATAGCAGTAATCAAAAAAAATGCTCACAAAATAAAAAGTACAAATGGCAAGTATACTGCATCGAACAAAAAAAAGAATCACACTAATCGGACTAGAAACTTCGGAGTAATCGGTGTACATACATAAATAAAAAAATAAAAAAAATACCGACTGAATTGAGAACCTCCTCCTTTTTTTGAAGTCGGTTAGAAATACGCTACTACGTCGTAAAATAGGTGTTTGCTTGTTTCATGACGATGAAATTTCCAAGAAAAACCTGCATTTAAAATGAGCCCTCCACGAGGACACCCGGCATGTCGAATGCGACTACAGGGTGCCCTCCTGGAAGGCACCCGGCACTGAACGTGTTAAAGAGTAAAAAGAACCAAGCACTTACATAACATAACATCACGCCTGTATTCGTCAAAGGATTGAGCTGAGGTCTATAGTTATAGTACACCCTCATTTCGCCGTTGTGTTTCCATGTAATAGGGGATAAGTCTATTGCCATCAACCGAACACAAATCGAGACTCCGAGCTGCTACTGAGAAATTCCACATGGGAAAACCCAATATCACTTTGTCCGACCTTAGGATCGAACCCAGGACCTCACACTCAGCAGCTGCGCTTCCACCCATAGACCATAGGCGGTCTAACTAAGCACTTAATCTTAGATAATTTTGAGGTCATGATTGTACGGTGTTGACCAGTGCGTGTTGCCAGTGATTACATACGGCACTGAAACGTGGTCGCTCATAATGGGCCTCATAAGAAGGCTCAAAGTCACCCAAAGGGCAATGGAGAGGGCTATGCTCGGAGTTACCCTGCGTCATCATATCAGAAATTATGAGATCTGCAGGAGAACCAAGGTAACCGACATAGCTCGAAGAATTGCCAAACTTAAGTGGCAGTGGGCGGGGCACATTGCTCGCAGAACGGATGGCCGATGGGGCCGAAAGGTTCTGGAGTGGCGACCGCGTACCGGAAGACGCAGCGTGGCTAGGCCTCCCACAAGGTGGACCGATGATCTGGTGAAGGTTGCGGGAAACCGCTGGATGCAAGAAGCACAGGACCGGTCAATGTGCCGATGCTTGGGGGAGGCCTATGTGCAGCAGTGGACGTCTTTCGGCTGAATGATGATGATGATAGGATTATAAATGAAACAATATTCTTAAAAGATAGATCTGTAATTTATAAAGATTAAGAATTAAATATTAATAAGAATTAAATTATTAAGAAAGTCACAATGGCCTACCTGCATGAAAAATGCTCGTCTTCAAATCTCAAGAAAGGAACTAGCATAAAAGATTTTCCCAAAGACATTTCCTTTTATCGGCTTTGTAATCTCATCGCTAAAATATCTGAGATACTGAGGGGGTAATTCACCAACCTATCATCAACTGTTCATTAAGATAATTCAGTCTCTAAACTTTTCAATAGCTTACATTTGAATTTTAACACCTGCCAATAGTCTTGTCATTATCAAATGACAAGATTATTGAACACGTAAGTGTCTAAACACACTATGCCGAAGATACGCGACCGAAATTCGGCATGATTACGCCTGCAATGCTATTTGAATTACTGCCGACAAATGATGCCGAAATTACGTTGCGTTATAGCGTACAGCCGAAATTCGGTCGGGCGTAAGTTCAGCGGCAATTTGGCGGCAACGTATTCTATAGAGTACACATTATACGTGACCCAAGTTCGGTTCGATTGCCGACGAAGATTCGGGGCGGGGAGCAGCGGGAGGCAGGCATGACCGCGACCCGCGTGTCCGCCCACAAGTTTGCGCAACTGAATTTCTGCCGCGTAAGTTCGGCACTTATGGTGTGTCATATCAGCCGAATACATCGGAACGTAAAATCAGCCGCCGAACTTCGGTCGCGTAAATTCGACATAGTGTGTTTGGACAATAAGGGCTCTTCCACACCACGTTTTTTCCGGCGCCGTCGACGCGCGTCGCACGCATCTATAACGCGCTGCAAACGCGATGTTATCGCAACCAATTTACCTATTCACACGTTCATAAAATTGTAATATGCAGACGACGATTTTTTCGCGAGCTGTCGACGCGCTCGTAGCGCGGAGTTACATCGATACAGACGCGCTGGCACAGCGCGTCTCAGGTGCAAACATATACGTACAGCGCGTTTTAATCGGTTATTTGCCGGCACGTGCGTCTGTAGCGCGATACACGCTCCTTCGCGCGCGTGCTACACGCGTTTTACTTTGCAAGGAGAGTTGCTCACGCGCGTCTGTAGCGCGTTTCTCGTGAGTTTGCAGCGATGCAATCGCAAGTAATCTGGCTATTTCAAGTTTAGCAGCGCCGACAACGCGCGATAGCGAAACGCGCGTCGACGGCGCCGGAAAAAAACGTGGTGTGCTAGCGCTCTAAATGTAATATTTATAGGTCACATTTAGCTTAACTGGTCAATAGTTACAGACTACATTATTGATATGTTGGTGGAATACCCCCTTAGTTTCATCACTGCCGTAACTCTGGCCTCTACTGTTCAATGCGCGGCGTCAGGTACGGACACCACATCTGCTCGATCTGTTGACCTCGCTTCACCTTCGACTTCTCCAGCAACTCTTCAGGCGTCAACTTTTTGTATGCTTTCGGCTGTTCAAACTTCAGATTTTCGTGGTCTATGGAGTGTCGTACCCATGCTGTGAAGTACTCTCCTTCTGGAAAGTTTATGGAAACGGCTGTTAATATAGATCACCATCGACGTCATCATCATATCCTAAGAGCGATTACGCACTGCATCCGATCCGAATCCGTGAAAATACGGATATAAAAAACTCGGACCGAATTCGGATGTTGCTTACGCACTATTCCGATCTCTGATCAAAATTCAAACAATTCAGGAGCCATCCTTGGCATATCCATTTGGCATCCGATTTGAATCCGAGGTAGTGCGAAAGCGTTCATACAAACATTACTACGGCTACTTCAGTCCGTCAATATTTCTTCCGAATTGGAGACTCACGGATGACGGATAGAAATCGGATGACGGATGCCGGATGTAGTACGTAAACTACCATACAAATAGTTCTATCGCTACTTCGGAACGTATTTTCACGGATTCGGATCGGATGCAGTGCGTAACCGCTGTCATCATCATATCAGCTCGTAAACGTCTACAATTGAAAATAACTCCTTCCAAAGAACATACAAGGTTAGTCAGAAAGGGGGTATTAATCCCAAAGGGTGTTAAAGTACCCATAATAATGAATAACATTTTTTTTATTCCTTGTCTTGGTCGCATTTGACCCTCGTCGCACCTGATGGTAAGCGCAGACAGGGTCTAAGATGAAGCACACGAATCCAAGTAACAGAGATATAGAGGGATTACCCTATACCCCTCTGGCTCTCACATACACACGACGGAACACAGTAAACTGCTTGGCGCCGGACTTTAATGTGAGGATGGTAGCTAGCCAGGCGGACCGTAAAAAACCTACCACCTAGCGAAAGGTTGTCACCTATTGGCACCACCCGGGGACTACGTGTGGGGTTTCGAACTAAGGGTGCCTTCCCACGGACGAGGGTGACTCAGCCCCAAAAACTTAGGCTTAACGTGTTCCCCATCCACAGACTGACCGCGGCAAGTGCAGCTTAACCTTGCAAACCGTATGATCCGCGCGGTTGATAATTCAACTCCTCACTTTTTTTTTCTTAATATTTTGCCCCACACTAGGGTTTCTCCTGTATCATGGGTGCGTTTACAGACAAATGTCACATACACAAACACCCAGACCCGAAACAACTATCTGTAGGCCATACAAATTTTTGTTCCGTGTGGGAATCGAACCCACGACCCCTTACGCAGAAGCCAATCGTTCAGCCACTGCACCAAACGTGTCATCATCATCATCATCATCATCAATATGACGGTCTCAGACCAAATAAAAAACCAAGACAACGCTGCGAACAATACAGTGAAGCATGCCAAAACTACACCTCCGCTCTGTGCATACACGCACACACGCACACATTTACAACATTTTTCAATCAACCTACAATCAAACTACACCTCACTAAGTGCACACATGTTTACGAAACCGGCCTCACGTCACTGTTGACAGCGCTCTGTCTTGGTTTTATATTTGGTCTGAGATGACGGTATGACGGTATATTAATCACCTGTTCCAAAATTACGTATATTTAGCCAATACGACGACGCCAATAATATGACGACACGTTTGGTGCAGTGGCTAAGCAATTGGCTGCTGCGCTACGGGTCGTGGGTTCGATTCCCACACGGAACAAAAATTTGTATGGCCTAAAGATGGTTGTTTCGGGTCTGGGCGTTTGTTTGTGAGATTTGTGTCTGTAAACGCACCCACGATACAAGAGAAATCTTAGTGTGGGGCAACGTTTTAAAAAAACAAAGAAAAAAGAATACTTACTATCAAAATTCTCAATTATGTCTGGCCTGTAGGTGCCGACGGTGTAGAACTTCAATTTCTTCACAGCTGCCTTATATTCCTCGCACCGACACCGGTCCATGATCGAAATAACTAATTGTTACGTATAAACCAATTTACCAAAATAATTTGACAAATAATTTTGGTTTACGACTGTCATTGTCAAATTTTTATTTAAATTTGGTTGTAAAGAGAGTGTTTGTAGTTTTAATAGTCGCTTAATGACACCAAGGAGTACCTTCATGAAGCTATACAAGGTGTTAAAAAATCAACTCTAAGAATTTTATGGGGTTACTCGGTACCGAAAATTGAACAAGTTTTGTTCTACAACTTTTCGAAATTCGCGTTTTTTTTTTTAACTTTCCATTTAAGTAAATCAAAAAAATATTTTAATTGATTTGTATGGACAGGCATAAAACAAATTGGCGAATTTCGAAAAGTTGTAGAACAAAAGTTGTTCAATTTTTGATAACGAGTAACCCCACAAAATTCTTAGAGTTGATTTTTTAACACTTTTTTTTTCTGTTTCTCGGCTGTAGTAGATGGTCCTAGGGGACCGTTTCTACGTAACCGGGCAGTTATTGGCGAGACCTGAAGGGTCTCCAGCCAATGGGGGGGAAGTAAAATACTTAACCCAAGCTAAGTACTTGTACCTACTACACTAACATCATGACTACCTGCAACGACAGCACTAAGGGAGTCCCCTAGTTGGACTCGGACCTCGGCTTAGGGCGTTGCTGACGTGGACTTAGGGTGGGGAGACAGCTTGATGAGGACTAAATTATTGGTGTGACTGCGGAGTCTGAAGACACGACCGGCTCTATGACGGGAGAGCTCGGCGGAATTTTTTAACACCTTATTATTTCCAGTATAAGTTGACCTCTCATTGTACAGAAAGCCTATATAATGCGAGATCAGCTCATACTAGCAGTGGTCGCGAGTACGACTACTGAGCATGAAGTCCTGTTCGACCCGCAGGTCGTGCAAAGAGTTAGGGTCAAAATACACGTCCGATAGTTGCTTCCGGGAGCCGGATCCGACTATCTGATCGGATTCATGAAATACACGTACGTTTCTCGTGTCCGATTTTTTCTGGACGACGATGACGCCCGTACGATGCTTACGATTCTGACATCCGATCCAATAGTCTGATCGTAGATACGTGTAATTCATGTTCAAACAAATGTATGACGCGGAGGCCTTCAGATAGTCTGATCAGACTATCGGAGGCAAGTATCGGACGTGTATTTAGGCTCTTATTGGGTTTTTCCTTGTGGAATTTCTCAATAGCAGCCCGGAGTCTAGATTTGTGCCTGGTTGATGGCAATAGACTCGCCCCTATTATATGGGGTTTAAACATAACGGCGAAATGAGGACAGCAGAAATAGGACGCGAAATCTAGCTAGTGGTCGAGGAGTCAACATATCCTGAGGATGCCCCGTGCAGGGGCGAAACACGTGTCGTGTATTGGTTTGGTTGCATGTTGCATTATTTTTTCACTCTTTCTGCATGTGCATATACTTGTGGGCAGGAGGGTGGTGCTGCATACTGCATTCAAACTAGCGATTTTGTTCAGCGGAATTAAAGCTAGATATTCTATTTGCATATTTGTATGTCATGGATTTCCGCAATGTAACGCCTGATTCCATCATTTGACTCTTATTTCCTCAGAATATTTTAACAAAGACAATATTTTCAATAGTAGAATTTAACAAAATAATAAACAACGCCTTCCTAGACAGCGTAGACGCGAATTAAACCGCCTTACAAAGTAATAGCTGTAAACGCTTACTTTAAGATCCTGCTCTGACGTCTAAATACCCATCAACGCCTTAAAGTATGAGACGAAAAATCGTTGCTCCTGTATTCGTAATGCCGCGCAATCGGCGGCGTTGTAAAATCAGTCACAAGTTGTAAAACCCGCAATAACTTGGGCGATATACGGTCGATATACGTTCGGAGCGGACGAAAAAAACCGCGAGTTTAACAACCGACCGATTGTAAACTTGGAAGCATATTAACGTTATGGCGATCGAGACGCGTGCAATTCGTATCTTTGAAATGTGTTCCACGAATTTACATTACGCTAGGTTTGTGGGATCCTGTCTGGGTGTGTGGCGATGGCTTTTAACCCGTTTCATGGTGTGTCTGTAGTGGCATCTTTATTTTACGAAGACATACTGGGTGTTAACCCTTTATAAGGCAAAAGGTTTCAGGAAAAGTAAATAACAAAAAGTTTGGCAAATTATTATAAACAAAAAAAAGTTTTTTTTGTACATTTTTTATTTTTGTTCATAAAGAAAGTAGCTAAAAATCGTAACATTGCTAGGTTTAAAAATAAAAATATAAAATGTAGGTTTTCGGGACATCGTCCAAAAAAATTGGTGGCGAAAATACTGCCACTGCCTTATAAAGGGTTAACGAATTCGTGTAATTCCTTCAAATCACGTTATCTACTGGTGACACTGATAGACCCTGCATAGGTTTTCTTTTCAGAAAAAAAGTTTAAAAAAATTGAAACGTGATATTCTGTATCTGACTAATTTTAGCGTCCCGAGTGAACTGACTGCGTGGAGCGATATCGCGTTATTTGTGCCCGCCAGCTGTGCCGCCGTGCCTTCATTCATTTGTGTATGGCATCGAAATTGGTAATTAAATTTAAAAAAAAAATGGGAAAAAGAAAAGATTTTTTATTTTTAATCAATCTAAATCCCGTGCCGGGTTAATATATACCATTAATAGATCATGTGGTTTAAAGGAATTACACGAATTCGTTAACAGCCTGTATACAGGATGTCCCTGGAAGTATGGATCAAATCGAATAGCGGCGTGGGCAAGGTCATTTCAAAACTTGTAGCAGAAAAACTTGAATAAAAATTTTGCCAGATCAAAAAAGCCTTTGCAGTAAATGTTTTTTTTTATTGAACACATGTTTTCTTGCTGCGTAAAAGTATTACCACAAGAAAGGCCTACTGTTCGCCAAAGTCCTGAAAAAAAATAATAACTCTGATAGTTTATTTTATGATTTTTTTCTATGCGCAGCGATTGAAAAAAAAAACAATAATTGGTCATAACTTTTGAACCGTAAAAAATTGCACCGACATTTTCAGGGTTAAAAAGTTTGAAAATGACGTTGCCCACGCCCCTATTCGATTTGATCCATACTTCCAGGGACACCCTGTATACGCGTTTATACAAAAGGAGAGGTCTCAGATTTTGGAATCAGAGAAAAAGTTTTGATATAATAATTTCGAATGGTAATCTGATCCCTTTAAATCTAGGTCCAAAGATTGATCACCATAACATTTATTTTCTGGTTAAACAATTATTTATTCAAAAACTGACTGCCCCGTTGGTCTAGTGATCGCAACGTGACTGCTGTGCGTGAGGTCCTGGGTTCGATCCCCAGGTCGGACAAAGTGTGTTGTTGGATTTTGCCGTGTGGAATTTCTCAGTAGTAGCTCGCAGTCTAGATTTGTGCCCGGTTGATGGCAATAGGCTCGCCCCCTACTACATGAAACTTTGAATTAGACAAAGTTTGAGTGGCTTACATTGTCGCGCATACTGAACAAGATGTTAGTACATCGACCGTACTAAAAAATATATAAAAGAGTAAAATAATTAACATACCCAATTATAAAGTTAATAGTTCCAAAAGTCGAAGCTGAACGCTGGACCAAATTAAAGGCACTGTGAATTTTATAATATGGTAATTATTTAACTTCTTTCAGCTTTTTTTTAAATCTGTTTTTACTTTTTTTTTAGTTTTTTACTTAAGGCGCATCCCCCACCGAAAGTGGCGCCACTTCAGAAAAAAAAACATTATTTCTGTCAACACACAACATATTGAAATTTCGTACGTACAACATTTTCGTCAAGTGTTGTAGAAATTTTCGAACACCAAAAAACAACACTTGACATCCTAGGTTAGAAGTTTTAGTAATTAATGCTAAAAACGGCCGTTTTTGGTACTTATCGCTAAAACTTCGAATCCAGAAGCTCTAGTGTTGATATTTGTTGTTGGAAAATTTCTACAACACTTGACTAAAATGTTGCACGTACGAAATTTCAATATGTTGTGTGTTGACAGAAATAATGATTTTTTTCTGAAGTGGCGCCACTTTCGGTGGGGGAAGCGCCTTAATATTTTTTAGTGCTACAAACTACAATTACAATAGTGTACAAATTCGTGGACAACTAAAACAATATCTTTATAGGTAACTAGCTTTTGCCCGCGGCTACGCTCGCGTTAATTTAGAAAATTAAACAAACAATAAATTTAAAAAAACTCTTAACACACTACCTACTAAAGTTTCTATAATAATATAATTCAATCATGATTCAATAGACACGTGGTGCCATCTATTAACGTTATTGTTGTTTTCCTCGGGAACAGTACTTTTTTTCGGGATTAGAGGTACCCTATGTCCGTTTCTGTACACCTGACAACGTATATGCAAAATTTCAGGATGATCGGTTCAGTGGTTTAGGCGTGAAAAGGTAACAAACAAACAAACAAACTTACTTTCGCGTTTATAATATTACTTAGGATTAGGATTCATTGTCAAACTACTAATAATATTGTATGAAAAAACTTCTCAAACAAACTTAATGAAATTTATATGGGAGCAACTCGAGAGTGTTCCGCACCAATTTAAAAAGAATTACTCAAATCGGTTCACCAATCTTGGAGAAATCGGAGTACATACATAAAAATAACGTCCTCCTCTTCGAGGTCAGTTAAAAGTTGAACAGATACTTATCCATGAAAAATATTGATGCCTTATCTACGCGGTGCGTATTAAGTATATGCATGTAACAAAAGCACACGTAAAACGCGTCGTCTAAACAAGCACTTACGAAAAAATATGGCTGTTCATAAAATAATATGCTTAGTTTATCCTTCCATTATTCCTGACAGGAACATAATATTTACGAACAAAATTTATGAAGAGAACAAACAAAATTTCAAGTTTCCTTACTATGTAGAAGAAGAGTTGTTGTATAGTGACATTTTCAAAATTATGAAAATGGGAGGAAAGAAAGAAAAAAAATTCAGCCCAGGCCATACCTAATGACAGCATAAACAATAAAAATAATTTAACAGTCGAGTATGTCCATGCCGAAAGGGTCACCAACTCAGCATACGCTGGGCGTCAAACACCCAGTGCTGATTTTCAGTTAGTACCCTTGCAGTGACACACGGACATGGTGGTTGTGTCTATTCCGAGACCTATGTCCAGCAATCAATCTGCCTAGCCTTTTCCCAACTATGTTGGGGTCGGCTTCCAGTCGAACCGGATGCAGCTGAATATCAGTATTTTACATGGAGCGACTGCCTATCAGACCTCCACAACCCAGTAACTGGGTAATACGATACTCTTGGTAAGACTGGTTGTCAGACTTTCTGGCTTCTGACCAACAGTAACGACTGTCAAAGATCTACAAATGACAGCCGGGACCATCGGCTTTACGTGCTTTCCGAGGCACGGAGGAAACTCGCTATGGTAAATGGTCACCCATCCACAGACCAACCTCGGCAAGCGTGGCTTAACCCGGAAGATCGGTCTATGCGGCTGTAATTATTTAGCCACGAGCTCCTCTACCTACGAGACCTATGTCCAGCAGTGGACATACAATCTACACATCTAGCCAACAAAGGCCAAAGAACGCCAGGGAACTTAATTTGTTGAATTTGACCAAAACTTTGTATTGACCTCTGAGTTTGTTTGGGCTTTTCTTCTCAGAGCTAGTCAGATAAGAAATGCCGGCGCCATCTGGAGCCCAATTCTCCTAAAATAAATTATCGTCGTCAAACGCAATCGAACCACAACCGTCAGTCAGTTTTTGTTTTCGAAAACTTTCAAAATGATTGATTTTGTTTTTTGTGTCAAACAATATGCTCATTCGACAGTTCTCAAGCTTTTGAAATTGAGAACTGTCTGAATGAACGGTTCGGCCTTGGTTCGGTTGTGATTTATCAAGATTTATTTTAGGAGAATTAGGCCCCTGGTCTTAATAAAACATAAAAAAATGACTTGTAAAAGTGTCTGTAACTTTATTTACAGAAATAAAAATCATTTTCATTTATCATTCGGTTATTAGCGGTATCGAGCCTCGTTCATTGTCTAAATATGTACGTTTCATTATCCAAATTCGCTTTTAATTTCAGAAAATTATAGAAATTATTGAAGAAAGTATCTTATCAGCAACAGCAAATCACCGAAGGAACCTGAACTATAAAACTTCTATACTTAATAATAAATGAAACAATCAAAGGCCAATGCAAACTATTGGCATGTTTTACTTTTTTCCTTTCGCCAGAAATGAAACCTAGGTTATATGTTAGAGGACAATACGAGAAATCAATAGCAAAAAGAACCAGGTCTATCAACCGTAACCGAACGAAGATTACCAGAGAAGTATTGCTAGTATCTTTTTGTCAGGCGTTACCCGCGTTACCTATTTTTCTTATATTATAATTAAATGAAAATACAATCATACGTGATATTTTGAGGTTTCCTCTGATAAAATAGATTAAGTTGATTGTTGCTGTTACATTTTTTTCGCACTAGCAGTTTTTTTATCACTACAACTAGTAAAAAAACTGATAAACGTATCGAATCGATACGCGTTAGTGGGTATACGTAACAGTGAAGCCACACGGCTCCGTTGCGTTGCGTTGCGACGTCGCAGCGCTAGATTTGGACCAATCTATAGATTCCAAATGTAGCGCTGCGACGCGACGTCGCAACGCAACGCAACGCACTAGTGGGGCCTCGCCCTTAGTGTTGCGATGGCAATTTTTAACGTTGCACGCAATAAGTAAGTATCGCTAACCCAATCACGGGCGTACAGTGGTTGACAGGAGTTGATGATCGCTATTGCAACACTATTTAACGCGTATCCACTATAGGATAGGTCTTCTGGGTTACTTTTCTAAATTGTACTATGGAATATTCTTACAAAAAAGAAATTATACAACCATAAAAACCGAAACCAAAACTATTTATTAAATAATTAGTAGGTACTTCTGGTTTTACAAAAATCTTTGCCTTACCTTATCATAGAACAATTACATACTACTAAATTCTTATAAGTAGATAAAGTTAATTAATCGTAATCAGTACTCGTCTCTCTTTCCACATCATGTCTTATTATGAAATCCAGAAATTGAGCTGGAGGACCTAAGTTTTGTTGATGTCTACCCCACGTCATATACCACAATACAGACATGACGTGGCTACAACAACCATGTGTTCTCTTCCCAGAAATACAGGAACAGTAATGTCCTTTTATTGCTGCTACGCCATCATTAAGCCCTTCTATCAAGAAGATCTAGAAAGAATATTTAAGATAATATTGTGGAAGCGGGGGACGCGGAATGACTCATTAGTTGCCGAGTAGGTAGTATTTAACAATGGGAAAATTAAAATATCACACACGGAGTATTTTTATTTAAGAAAAATAACGCCTGATAAAAAACAATAGCAATCTACTAAACACTCGATAACTTGGTTTTGTTACGGTTAGTAGACCTAGCTCTTTTTGCTATTGATTTGTCATACAGTCCTCTAACATATGGCCTAGGTTTCAATTCTGGCGAAAAGAAAAAAAAAAACATGCCAGCTATGTATGGCAAAAGTTGCATAGCCCTTTCTCTTTATTTCCACATAATTCTCTGACTACCGCCAATAACATAAAATACAAATTTAATGTCCGAAGGTTCGTATCATGCGCATGATTGGCAAGAAATGAACGCTACTGGTATTTAAGATTAAACGCACACGACGACGAACAACCGCTTTACGGCGTGTAAAGGTGACCCCACCAGTGATCGACGCGAAAACGACTTAACCGAGTCAACCCCTTAAATCAAGGAAATGAGAGCCTAAACGACGCCGACGTCACCAGGGTCGGCCGAGTTTACGCATCAGTCAGTGTGGTTACACCTTAAGGCGTTTCCCCCACCAAAGTGGCGCCACTTCAGAAAAAAAGCATTATTTCTGTCAACACACAACATATTGAAATTTCGTACGTACAACATTTTAGTCTAGTGTTGTAGAAATTTTCGAACACCAAATTTATCAACACTAGAGCTTCTGGATTCGAAGTTTTAGCGATAAGTACCAAAAACGGCCGTTTTTAGCATTCATTACTAAAACTTCTAACCTAGGATGTCAAGTGTTGTTGGTGTTCGAAAATTTCTACAATACTTGAATAAAATGTTGTACGTACGAAATTTCAATATGTTGTGTGTTGACAGAAATAATGTTTTTTTTTTCTGATGTGGCGCCACTTCGGTGGGGGAAGCGCCTTAAGTCAATTATTTTTTACATTTTACATCGATACCCCTGGTCGAACAACCATTGGCAGTCGTTATGTTTCGCGTCAGTCACACTTATTTCACTTATTACATTTTTAATGCAGTACCTACTAATAAACATTCGTGGTCTTGAAGTCGCAATCAATTCGGAAGTGATCGGTTTTACGAAGTTCGCCGATGCGACTGCTTAGTTGTTTCTTAATGTTGTAATGTAGCAGACGGCCCTAGGATCTCCTGAGCACGTCTGCCACACCAGTTATAGTATATGGGATATGAGATGTTATTAGTGATTCCTACCTACCCCTAGTCGGACAAACAAGGAAAACACTTAAAAGAAGACAACTTTATAATATGTTAAAAAAAAACACTAAGTCAATAAATATAGGATGAAAGTCACACGTAAGTAAAATGGTAACTGGATGAAAGGCGCACGTAAGTAAAATGGTAACTGATGGAACACAACTCCCGGAAGCTCGGTAATGTGAGCACGAAGTGAGGCGAAGTGCTGGAAGGTTAACAGTGTGGTGACTCCCTCCAGTAGGTCAGAGCGCCGGAGACTCAGCAGTACAGCGTCTAGGCGGTGTGCTGGTAGGTCAGCAGTGCCGCAGGCTCAGTAACTCGTCAACCAGACGGAGTGCTCGTGGTTCAGCAGTGTAGTAGTGCCGGAGGCTCAGTAGTGGCTAACTCGGCGGAGTGCTGGTAGTTCAGCAGTGCAGCAGTCCGCACCCTTTCGTCCGTGCTTTCGTGGTTGCTTTTAGAATCCCCTCGCAAAACACTTTGCATTTTATTTTTCGAGTCTCTTTGAATTTGAGTATGGAGTGTGTTCCAAAAATGTGGCCTGTGATAGAAAAAGAGGTTTATAGTAAATTATAAGTAGTAAGTAAAAAGGAGGTGAAATGTGTGAAGTGAATGACGATGAAAAAGGTGTGATCCTACAATGTACCTTTGTATGTATCTTTGTGTTTATTTTTAATAGCGTATCACATCACGTAGCTATTTTAGTGCACCTACCATGTTTTTTCTGCATCACCCTAAGGTCGGCTGGTAGAAAATGCCTATGGCATTAAGTCCGCCTCTGTACAAATTATGTGCGAAAGTATAAATAAATAAATATTTCAAATAAACAAAGGAGTTCAAAAAAGAAAAGAAACGATGTAATTGCTAATCATAAGATTATCTAGAACCGTGAAATAATAACATTATAAAACTACAACTCGTTTACGGGCTCCTAAGACGGGTACTAACGCGAAGTGGCAGCCATTCGAGGGCTCAATATCATGCTCTCGATTGCCGCGAAATTAAAGCTACCGGTATTGCGAGATTGCGCCGCACACGGTGACTAACAACAGCTTGTTCATGCGTCAGACAGAGATCGAACCGCTGGTGAAACGAAACGGGAACGGTTTGTACATGCGAGACAGAGAACGGTTCAGACGTGTAAACGAATTCGTGTATTTCCTTCAAACCGCGTGATCTACAGGGGCCCAATTCTCCTAAAATAAATTGTTGCCAAACGCAATCGAACCGCAACCGTCAGTCAATTTTTGTTTTCGAAAATTTTCAAAATGATTGATGTTGTTTTTTGTGTCAAACAATTTGATACCTTTGAAATTGAGAACTGTCTGAATGAACGGTTCGGCCTTGGTTCGGTTGTGATTTATCAAGATTTATTTTAGGAGAATTAGGCCCCTGGTGACACTGATTGACCCTACATGGGTTTTTTTCAGATTCAACAAAAAAAATGTTTCATGTATAATTCATGATTTTCTGTTTTCGAGTCCTTTTTGCGCCTCGAGTTTTAAGTTAACTGACTGTGCGGAGCGATATCGCGCTAGTCTAGCCCGGCAGCTGTGTCGCTGTGCTTTCATTCGTTTATGCGTAGCATCGAAATGCTTTTTCTTAAAATAGTTTTTTTTTGCTTATTTTTTATTGATTCCTTGTTAAGTGATTTAGACACAAACACATAGGCCAGAGGTTCTCAAACTTATTTTGTCTAGCGCCCACTTTGAGGATCAATTATTTTCTAGCGCCCCCTATTTTTTTTACTTTACCAAATCTTACAAAACACAATCGCAATCATTACTTTTACCGCCGTTTACCGCCCTCTTGTAGGCCTCTAGCGCCCACACGGGGGCGTTTTTGACCATTTTGAGAAAGACTGATATAGGCGGAAAGCAATAAAAAAATTTTTTGTCAATCTGAATTATTTGTATAATTCGTTTACTTCCTGTAGTTTTTTTTTTCTTTACCGCTGTCGGATTCTTTTCGTGAAGTCATCAACGCAGGATGCTGTTCATAGTTTTCATGAAAGTACTGATCTTGCGTAAGTTTATGTACCTAAGGCTGATTAAAGTTGATAGAGTATAAGTCACAATATTTTACGATTCCTTTGCTAATTGCAATCATGATTACATACTGTTATAACTTCCTTGCTTTCTCTTTACTTGTATCTTTACGTTGTTAATCCTTTATGGCATGTTGAGAAATAAAAGGTACTAAACAATTTTTTGTCTTTTAACTGAAATAGTTTAGTAACTTCATGTATTGCCGAATCGTGCTAACTGACACCAAAGTTTGATTATAATTAGCAAACCACTTATTTACTGGTAGCTTATTGAGTTGGTTACTAGTAGCAAAAGTTATGTGGTCACTTATTTAAGTAACTAATAAACAAATAGGTAAATATTGTGTTACTTATCACAAAAAAGTTTTTTCAGTGCAAATATTTTCTTTAATATAGAATATTTTGCACCTTCAAAACGACAATGACGTAAGTGTGAAAACATAATTTTCGAGCTTTTAAATAAAAAAAAAAATACTTTCACACATTTTTTTTTTCAAATTTTATTTACTATATTGTATTTTTTACACTTACGTCATTGTCGTTTTAAGGGTGCGATATAGGTACTCACTTTAGGTATATGTAGATAAGTATTCTCTTTTCCCTTACACAATTTTTTTCTTGACTTTTTTTTATCTGGTCCTATGGTCCGCATTCAGATTAACGACCGTCTTCAATTAAGTACTCTATCTATTGACGCTTTGCCCTACTAGAGAAAGATATATTGACATTACTTCTATGGAGCTTACGTCAAATTTATAATCTATAAAAGATAGTTAAATGAAATCGGCTGTATATCTTCTTTATTTCGCTCAACCTTCGGAATACCACAACATCCTTATTTTCTAATCCCAGCAACAAATAAACAAACATTTTTATACCTCGGCGAAGTAACACGGGCAGCTATTCCGTCCACTGTGTGCCTCGCTTAACACGTTTACGATCGCTTTACTAAATGAGATTTTATCTGCACACGTTTTTTTATTGTTCTTTTTTTAAAACTTTCGTTGTGGAGGCCTTACCGGTGTTATAAAGAGAAAAAGTTAGCTACAAATGTTTTGAAACTTTTTGTTCGATTTTGAATTGTTATGAAAATAATCCCTACTAATATTATAAATGCGAAAGTAAGTCTGTCTGTGACGCTTTCACGCCTAAACCGCTGAACCGATTTTGATGAAAGTTGGTACAGAGATAGTCTGAATCCTGGAGAAGGACATAGGCTACTTTTATCCCCAAAAATACGGAATACGTGATAACGACATACACGCGGGCGAAGCCGCAAGCGACCTCTAATAAGAATATAATGAAATCTAAGTGTAACACTACACTATGCCGAAATTACGCGACCGAACTTCGGTGACTTTGTTTTTACGCAGGACGCGACGTAATATCAGCCAGTAGCTTTGTACGAGTTTGGAAATTACGAAAACTGCAATAGTTTTCGTGAGTTCGCTAAACTGAATAATATATTTGTCTCTTTTTCTTGTGGGTGTGTTAAGAGTGGTTAAGAGCGTGTACGCCGGCCGTACGGCATTTCATACGAATTTTTAAGTCTTTGTTTTTCATAATGACTGAACCGATTTTGATGAAACTTCACACACATAAGCAGGATACTTAGTTCTAAAAAGTTAGTAAAAACATTTTCGTTTCTTACATTAAAAAAAGATAATTGGAAATTTCTGTTTGTATGGAAAATTTAAAATCGGTCTAATTTAACTGTAAGACTATTTTTCGAAAATGTTTTCTACTAACTTTTTAATCCTATGTATCCTGCTGATGGGTATGAAGTTTCATTAAAATCGGTTCAGTCATATCGAAAAATAAGGACTTGAAACTTTGTATGAAATGCCGAACGGCGTACACGCTCTTAAGACAGATAGAGTACGCGCTCATGATAATTATAATTAAAATGTAGTGTACTGTGACAGTAGTCCAAGAAAGCGGTCTTCCAGTTTTGACAATGTTTCCCGTGTAACTATTAAACTAAACATATTGCATCTATGGTCTTCATCATCAGTTCGACTTCACCAAATACTCGTAGTGCTTTCTAAAAGCCGAAATCGCTTCAAGTGTGCCTATAAAATTTGAAGACTTCCCTCGATTTCTCCAGGATCCCATCATCAGATACTGACCTGATGACCATGGCACCACTTGGGAAGTATACCCTTTCAAACAAAAGAAGAATTTTCCAAATCGGTCCCGGCGTCTTTGAGTAATCGGGGAACCTACATAAAAAAACCGATGAATTGAGAACCTCCTCCTTTTTTGAAGTCTGTTAAAAAGTATTGCCGTTTTCGTAAATTCCAAACTCGTCCTAGGGATACAGGTGTGTCGCGGGTATTTTAAAAAGTATTGTAGGCGTAATCACTCCGAAATTGCATCGCGTATCGTCGTCATGGTGTGGTGCTAGATTAAAACAGTCGATATACCAAGGGCGTTTTTGTCAGCACGAAAACGGTATGTTAAATATGAATGGATATACAAGTAGAGGAAAGAGAGAATTGTGTGAAAGATGATCCATCCATCTTCCCGCCCTTATCCCATGTTACTTGGGGTCGGCGCAACACGTTTTCTTCTTCCATTCCGTCCTGTCACCCGTCATGATATCACTGACTCCCTTCTCTTTCATATCATTCTTCACACAATCCATCCATCTTTTCTTTGGCCTCTTTCTTCCTCTCCATCCATCCACATTTATATTCATAACTCTTTTCGTCACATGCGTTTTATCTCTCCTCTTCACATGCCCCTACCAAAACAAACGGTTCCCTTTCAACTTTTCTGTCACTGGCGCTACTTCCAAACTCCCTCTTATATACTCATTCCTGACCTTATCCATTCTGGTCACTCCACACATCCATCTCAACATTCTCATCTCCGCTGCATGCAATCTTTTTTCATCGCCTTCTTCACGGCCCAACATTCCGATCCATAATGGATCCATAATAAATTGTTTGAAGGACGATATGGGTAAGAAAGAAGTAAGTACTGAGATGACTGCTTATAGAGAATGGAAGAGGATACATGTTGTGCTGACCACACAAGGGCAGCGAGATGATTAATTTTGTCTATTTGATACAGGTATATAACTGTCTAGGAAATACTTAGATTAATTACACTAGAAGTGTGTATTAAGTACATAGGACACAAAAGATTAAGAGCTAATCTATGTATATGACACTCGAACCGTTTCGCAGAAGCGAACACCTATCGACACCGCCGAGACCATTGCGTTTGTACTTTTTCCTTTTAATGACAATCGCCGTCAAACAAAATTAAATTTTAATAGTTCCCTCTAAAGACTAAATTAGCTTGAAACTATATAATCATTACAACAAGCGGTCTGAAGGAGGAATCGTAAAGCAAGGGAAGTAATTTGCATCCGTTCCTCAGAGCGCGAGACAACACCCGTGAAATGGCGTATAGGCAGGAGCGGTGTCTTCTTAGAAAAACGTCATAAACCCAAATTACTGCAGACAAATTAGAAAGCTAATTTTATAAGCATTAAGGTTGTAAATTGTATGGCAGTGGCAGATTTCTTTATTACTTTATAATGGGCTGGCTTAACAGTAGCGGTTAACGTAGGTGCCAGGATTTAAATCAGGTTGACTAGAATGAGATTTGAAAGTATTAAATGTGATTGATTTTTCTTATAAATGATGTATAGGCATTGTGGGTTGGTTTATTGCTAAATTAGTCTGTGATTTCATTATAATAATCGGATTATTCCTTATAAGGACGTGTGAAGATGTTTTGCTAAAATCTGCTGCATTTTTTATTTATGTTTCCGTATCGAATGATGTATTTCCATGTTTGTGACTATAAATGGTATCGTGTTTAGCATAGAATAACGATTTTTAGTTATCGTTCATCTTTTGAGGTGTGACTTTTTGGTCCTTTTGTACGAGTGTTGTGTATGGTCAGAGGCGTGAGATTTTAGATGATCAGCGTACCTAAGTATAGCCAGGCTGTTAAAATTTTATATAAACGGTAAAGATATCTTTGATCGTGAAAAACATTGTCCTTTAAGAATCCATTTAAAGGGTCAATATTCGAATTACCTTAATATTTATTAACAAATCAGTACTCTCCTTTCTTGTTAACATTATAATAGTTTCATATAGTTTTTATTCTTGTCTAATTGCTTGACGGCAGTGGTATAGTTTGAGTTTTCATTATCTTCATTAGAATTTTAAACATCTGCATTCTTAACTTTGGGATGAAGCATATGAAGTTCTTAATTTTATTTGACATTTTTTTTTGAAATTTCACCCTAAAACATTATCAGAAAACTTAAATAAAAGTGTTAAGGTTTTCTAAAAATGTGTATATTTAATAGATTCTTAAAGAAAACCTAATGTTTTGCACGATCAAAGTGCTGGACTATAGTTATAACGGCTCGCCCCTCTGTTTCACGCACATTGACAGCCAATAACGTCATTTCTATAAAGCTGTGAGAGGAATAGAATTCACCTTGACCTAACCGTCCAAGGAGCACAGGTTATGTTCTGTTATATTATTACCATAATCAGTCCATTACAGCACCATTACTGCGCACGAGCTTCTCAAAATGAGAAGAGTTTAGGAGGAGAGGCCTTACGCCAACCACACTCGCTCTGGCCTATCCACTGCTGGACATAGGTCTCCCCCAAGCAATGTTGGGAGAGTTTGCACTAATCGCCACGCTTGGCAGGCGGGTTAGCAATCACAGTATGGTTGTTAAAGTACTCAGAGAATGCTACCCACTGCTTTTATTGTATTTCTTCTTTTTTTTTTAATTCGTTTGTACAACTTGCATGTAACTACCACGATCCCATGAGGCCAAGACTGTGTGCAGCCACTGAATGGGGCGTGGTGACCTGTAATACAGGTTTTTTTAAACCTACAACGGGCACCAGCTCTCACAATGTGAATTTGTATATTCCTGAACCTTCATCTGTAAAGTGTACCAAATCTATTGTGAGAGAAATAAATAAATAAATATAAAAATAATATAATGCTGCTGTCCATCCTCTAGTGAATCCCTTAGTCGCCATTTACGACACCCATGGAAAGAGATGGGGTAGTGCTATTCTTTACGTCCGGCATGATATGGACTCGCTTCTTCTAGTAAACTTTAATTTTCTGTCGGTTTCTTTGACAATCGAAACAGCTCTACGATGCTTATCAAACAAAACTAATACTAATAAAACAAACAATATCAAATTACAAAACGACTATTAATCCATTTTATACGACTCATAATTATTACAAAATAGACAAGCAACCTCATTATTCCTTAATTAACGACTTCAACAATAAATTCTGACGACATATCTTTAGATCTAAACTTTTTTCAAAGAAATGGTCCTTTTTTACGTAATTGGCAGGCCGACTGCCAGCTCTGCACGATGATATGAATTTGGCAATCAAATAAATATTAGGCCGGAATTGGGACAGGTGGAGGGTTGAAATTAGGGAGTGCCCTTTGTAATTGAGATATAAATGTTGTTTCTTGATTAACTGCGAGGGTTCTTAGCCTTAATGTTTTGAGCTGTTTGTAAATGTGAATTTATGTGCTAAAAGTGGTTTTACTTTTTCGGTTACAGAATTGAGTAATTTTAAATACGTTATGGTTAGATTGAATGCGGAAGGCGAAATAACAGTTGTTGGCCTTACGGAAAGAAATGTTTCAATTACTCGGATCAAAAAACCAGATTTGTCAAAAGTCGAGAACGGACTTCAATCTATTTATTTATTTATTTCATATGGCAATTACAACAGGTAACAATCCTCTGAAAAGACAAAACAATCACAAACAATCCTCTGAAAAGATTACAGTCATGAATTCTGGAACATGATTTTAATAGGTATAAACAATAGTGTATCTTTATGGAAAGAAATGTCTTGATTACTGGGAACAAAGGACCAGTTTTTTTCAAAAGTCGAGAACGAACTCCAATCTTCTAACAAGCGAACAGTCGTCCCGGACTCCAATCCTCTGAAGTACACAGTCATAGATTCTGTAACATTCTTCTAATAGATACAAACTCGAAGACCCTTTAGACAAATTAAAGAGTCTGTGTGGGGAAATTATGAAAAAATCATTAACAGTAGGCTAATTCAGTTACTGTTTTAAAACAGAAAACCTGCTTGTAGCTTGCAGGTTTCTTTCAAACTGTTAAAATGTTTGGTTTTGTTTTTGTAATTAATCAATTTGACGGCTATTATAAACGAAAACTGTATTATTAAAGAAACCTGAAGCCTTTCTGCACATTTCCTATAGAATTCCTGTATTTGGCTACTGATTGTTCATTGTTCAAAATCATTTTAACCCATTACGGAAAGTCGAATTTAGGTGTACAAAAACGGAGCACCAGAATGTATGAACAGTGGAATTCTTTTGCGCTACCAAAGAAGAACTCTCCTACCCTTTTGCTGTGCCCTACAGGGTCCATAATTGATCTCATGTATACAAAGTTATTCAGAAAGGGGGTACTAATCCGAAAGGGTGTTAAAGTACACATAATAATGAGTAACTTTCGTTCTACAGCTTTTCCTAAAAGTCAATAGTTTAAGAGCAACAGTTGTTCAAAAATCTCAAAAAGAAACTCTAAAATTTATCTATCCCCAGTTATGATCAGCTGTGTTTACATTTTAGGTCCTATTTGGGGTCATGAATTAGAAGCACCATTTTCTGAATTTGTAACTAAAGCAGGGATGCAGAATTTTTGTCTGTGTTTTGTCATCAGCGATACTATAAGTGGGCTTCGGATTAGTACCCCCTTTCCGACTAACCTTATATAGTTACCACCTAAGTACACATTATGGTAAAGCAATAAAGATATTGTGTATTGAAAAAAAAACTCCATTGTCCTCTTGAAATCGTATATTTCACACAGGGAATCCAGTGTCGTTGCTACAGGTGTGAAGTCTTTAGTTGCGTGTGTACCCGCTTGTCGTGCGTGGAATATTGCCATGGTAGCTGTCGATGGTCCATTGTGTACGCTTCACGACTAATTATAACCGTTTAGATTTAAATAACTACTGAAATTGAGTAGGTAGCTTTGATACGCGGGGCTCCTTTGATGTTTCTTTATTTTTTATTATAGGTTGGGAGTATAGTATTGTCTATCGGTTTGGGTAGAAAGTATTTGTAATGAAAAGGAGACATTACTCAGCAATACCGCATATTTAGGAGATAAACGTGGGATAGAATAGATACTTATATTATTGGAACTCAGGAAAATAGTACCTCAATTAGGATAAGAAAAGAAGAACTCATTTTGTCAAGAAAGAAGAAAGAAATAGCTCATTTCATCGCTATCAGGTGGTGCCCGTGGGGGGACGCATTAAGAATATCATATTCCTCCTTCACCGGCCAAGCGAGAGTCGTAAGAGGTGAACCTGGCACCCATAATATACCAAGAAAGTTATATCAAGATATCAGAGGCAAAACGTGGGTAACACACTCCTGTAATTGGAGAATAACCTCTGCCTACCCCGTCAGGAATTACAACAGGTCTGAATATATGTATACATGTATGTGTCCTTATAGTGCTAGGTTGATATCAAACCAAAAACTCAACTTGGTATATTAATCTTGTAGCAATATATTCTTCGGTCTATAAGTATAGACAAATAATGCTTCTCTTTTTCTTAATTTTTCTTCTTATCTCGTGTCAAAATCGTAGTGAAAAGATTTGCCAGTCAGCAAGGTTGATAGCGGGGCAAACTGCTTTTTCTTCTCATAATAGTAAACTAGCTGTTACCTGCGGGTTCACTCGCATTCTAGGGGAACTACTTCAAGTACCTCGTAAGTTATCCTATGACCTAATTCAGATTATGGTCTACCTGTGTGCCAAATATCATCCAAATCCGTACAGCCATTAAGGCATGATTGATTAACAAACATCCAAATTCACAAATTGACAAACATCCAAACTTTTACATTTATAACATTAGTAGAATAGAATTAATACTACAAGATACAGTAAAATATTTGTTATCTAAAGGTATACAACCAAATCTTAAAATACTGCTTACCATGTTACATCCATCACAAGTACCAGGCGACCATAATCACAAAAGGTTACTCCAACAGGTCAGGCCGGCGTCAACCAATTGGGAGGCGTATTCGTCAACGGCCGCCCCCTTCCTGATGTCGTCCGCAAGAGAATCGTGGAACTAGCCATCATGGGTGTGAGGCCTTGTGATATCAGCAGACAGCTCCTGGTGTCACATGGCTGCGTGTCCAAGATACTGACCAGGTTCTACGAGACTGGTTCGATTAGACCTGGTTCTATTGGAGGTAGCAAGACTAAGGTAAGTGTTAGTATTGTATTTAAGAAATGCATAAAATGCACCTTCTGTTGTTGTAATAGATTTCAAAAAGGACGTTCTAGATTCGGTATGGACTATGTCCCCCATATTACAAAAGATGGTTTAAACCAAGACCCAGGATTAAAATATACCCATCACTTTCTTATGTCACATAACAAAAAGAGACGGGGCTATTTTAAAACCTAGGTTTTTCTTAGTCCATTTTTTGTAATAAGGGGGTGTATGTATATTCAAAATAAACTAGAATTACTTAGTTATTTTTGAACGTCAATGTTATAAACGACAGCCCTCAAAATGCCCGCTCTTCACCGCTTCGTAGTGTTTATGCTGTGAAAAAGAAATGACACAACAAACTCCGTAAGACTATATGTCCATTTTTGTCTAAAGATTTTTCAGAAACTAATAAACCAATATGACTTGGCATGATCGATGAGAATAAAAACAGTTATCCCAGAATAATTTTCTAAATTGTTTTGCATATTATTAGATCTGTTGTTTTTTTTCGATCTACTGAATCTTCCACCTATCATAAAATGTTTTCGAGACTCAGAAACAGGTCTCGGTCTCCGAATGACGCAGAATGTTGTAAACTTCGGTATTTTGTCTCGATCTCAAGGTATTCGATAAGGATGCTCTCGTCCAAAACACTTAAAACTTGCCAAAAATGTCAGGCATTTTCCAAAAATTCGCCGTCTCTTTAGAAAATATTTGGACGTAAAAAAGTCGTTGTCAAAGACAGACATTGCTTGCTCCGTAGCTAGCGGAAAAGGTCGCGCAGCCAATCAATAGACATCATAAACAACATATTATTGTGTTGTGGTCCTTTTTCCCTTTTTTTGGTCCTTTTATTCTTTGTGGTTTTGGCGCCACAAATCAATCCAAGTTCTTTTGCAAAACATAACTACATACGGCTACATATAAAGTTATATACAAGGTGTAACATAAATAACGCACAACCTCTTAAGGGGGCATTTACAAAACTGCTATTAATTAGCTGTTTTTCGGTACATTTCCCGATCAATCCGTGAAACTTAGCTAGATGTTATTGTAAGCTACGGATAGACTACGCTTTTGTTTAAAAATTGAAGAGAAAACATTTTTAAATTTGTTAATTTATAGTTAAATAAGGCTTATGTTTAAGCAATCACCAAATATAATGAAATATAACGCCCAAAAAATCGTAAGTACTTACCAGAATTGAATCCCCATTTTAATATGAAATTATCACCAATAAACGTAAAGTCTGCTAACCTAAAAAAGTCAAGTATCTCCAGAATAATCGCTGAGCTACCCAAAAATTGCCACGCATGCACCAAATATGTACTCGTATTTTGTTTAAAAATTTCATTCAAATATGTTACACAATTTTATCCCGTTAAATAATATGGGGTGAGTTTCGGTACATTTTCCTGAAGAATTCAAGGGTTTTTAATAAATAAATATAATACCATTAGTTAACAGACATATTAACGTTAATGTTTAGTCTTGCGTGTGCGTAGTACATGTTAATAAATCGGAAATCGTCTCAAAAGAATTGGAATTAATTTCCAAAACTAGTATCGATCGGGTCACGGCGCCGATCGCTAATAACAATTATTTTATGCATATAATGATGGTTAATGCTGCTTTTAATTGGTTTCGATACTTTAAATCAAACGCGGATGTCTAATTAAAGTTAGTGGCTTAAAAATACGTAAATTTTTAAAAGAACTCAATGAAAGACTTAGAAAAAACATGGTTTCTGAACTCGTATAAAAAAAACAAAATATGTGCAACTGAATTTAATGAAATTAAATAAAGAAACCGCGACAAACCTAGCACCATAGAAAAATAGCAATAGGCTCGTAAGGCAAGGGACTAAATCATCCTCCTGCCCTTATCCCAACTTATTTGGGTTCGGCGCAGCATGTATTTTTCATTTCACTTCATGTCATGCTGCAGGTTGACGTCAGGCAGGCAGGAATACTTTGTTGGTGTAGGCAAGGGACTGAATACAAGAGGCAAAACGTGGGTGTACAGACTCCTGTAATAGGAGAACATCTCTGCTAACCCCTTTGGAGATTATAGGCGTCTACATGTAAACAAAAAAAAGCCAACAAAAAAAAAGAAGCTCAAGAATCTTAAAAGCTCTCCAAAAATCTTACAAAAATCTTTGGTTTAGCAAACGTCGGAACTTGGGAAGGAAAAAAATGTAAATCAATAGTGTTGTCGGTCTGTTCATCGATAGCCGGCGAATCGAGCGGGTCACGCCGCCAATCACCAGTAATTATAAACTATAAAAATTTAACCGGCACCGACTTTCGGCTTCTTGAGATGGCCTTTCGACACGCCCGTGGGGCGCGATTGGTAGGGTTACGTGAGGTTCTGTATGTAATTTTGGATGGGAAATCCTTGGTGTGAATTTGATTTTATTAGATTCTTTTTTTTATTAGGTAGGTACTAGAGGTCGCCAGCGTCTTCGCCCGCGTGGCTTCTGCGCTATGGGTCGTGGGTTCGAGCCGCACGGAACAAATATTTGTATGGCCTACAGATAGTTGTTCCGGGTCTAGGCGTTTGCGCATGCGAATATTTCTGTCTGTAAACGCACCTACGATACAGGAGAAATTCAAGTGTGGGGGGCAAACTTTCTATAAAAGAAATAAAATACGTTTCTATTTATTTTTGCCGATAAAAAGTTTTTGTGCTTTAAAAGATATCAAGACAGCGCCAATTCTATCGGTTTTAATAATATAACTTTTCTAACATTACCCTAATCAATAAATGACGGAAAACGCAAAATAAAAATACCAATCAACAGTTTATTTTGAAAACCTTACATAAAAACACTAACTATAGACCAAGTACCGTTGAAAACATGTAAACGTTTTACTATCAACCGATAGAACCCCACAGCCAAGTCCGGTAAGCGTATTCGACACCGACCTCACTAAATTCGGTACGCCAATAAAACGACCATTTGTTCTTCACAAACGGACGCCGACATCAAAAAATTGATTACAACAAAATACTTCGAAATCACCGAATACTTTTATTGACGGTGTTATGGGAACACTTAATTGACTACTAATCAAGGTGCTCAAACGTCACGTACCAGCCGATCGATCGTACGTATCGATTATAATCGGTATACATAGAATTATAAATCGATATGACAGTGATCTCATCGAAAATCGGAACCAATTGTGAATTATGTAAAACGTTTCGTTTTGTAATTATATTTTCGCGTTTCTTTAAATTATTTTATGGTTATATATTGCTTTTTTATATGCTGATTGAATAAAATAAATAATACTGTGGCCTTTTACATCGATATTTCATTCTCTGGCATAAAAATCAAACTTTCTAAATGCAGCTAATATTTTATTACAATGTTCTGATTGATAAATTATCGTCATTTGTATATAAAATTGATTGTCCTAACTTATTGGGTGTTGTGAAAAAATAAGCTTTCACATTGAAAATTGTAGATGATGCTAATTCCATGGGAAATGATTTTAAATCGTTTTATTTTAATTATGAACGTTTATTAGCAAAATTACAAAGCAAAATTCAGTATTCATGTTCGCCGACACGGTTTTCATATGCGGTAGGATCGGAATTTTATTCTGAACGGTGTTTAGTAAATGCGTTTTATACAGTGGCGAGAAATGCATTACGAAGCTGTCGCCACCGAATAAAATACGCGTGGGATGATACATTCCTTTTTTATCTTTCCCAGACCAATTAAGTCTAAAATAAAAGCGTTTAATTTTTGATTAGAAATTATTATGAGAACTATGAAAGTTGGTAATTAATTTGGTGACACAGAAACCATAATAAATTAGAAAATGCAACTAAATAAATATAGCATTGATAAAGATAATAATTTTCCTGAGACGAATAAATGTACGCTTTTAATTATATTTGCTGATCTAAATTTTATTTTGTTATTTAACCATATTAGTTTCTTAAAAAAAGATACAAAGTAAAAAATAACTTTCAGCATTGAAAAAGATATCTTTTCGTGATGAAATTAAATACACATTTTTTATATTATTTGACCCGCATTTTTAATTCAAAATAGATTCTAAAAAAAAATTACAAAGGAAAAACATATTTTAGCATTCAAATAGATAATAATCTTCCTGATACAAATAAATACACACTTTTATTATATTTCACAATACCCAGAATTTTATCTATCCACATTTTTAGAGATGTTTCTTCGAAATAAAAATTGCGTTAAAAAAGATAATACTTTTACTGATACAAATAAATACACACTTTTTATATTTACGGCTACAACATTTTATCTTTTACTTTGTCAGAATTGTTACTTCGAAAAAATCTTGCAATGTAAAAATATCTTTTATCTTTTTTCACAATTAGTAGTCTTCAAAATTATGCAGGCACCATTGCCCAGATCGATAACCTCCGCCAATTAAACACTACATCTAAATCAAAGGTATAAACGAAGCAACAGTAACGATTTTTCTGTGAAAAATCGTTTGATTGGACAATTTGCCCAGCCTTGGGTTTTAAAAGGTTAAAACAATATCGTTTAAGGCACCTTGAATGCTTACGACCCTATTTAGACTGATCGGCAATTCTAATTGGTTTTCTGTTTAAAAATAAACTTTACTGCGGTACCTAATCTAGCAGTGCAGTTATAGCCTCGTGGTTTAACGCTTGCCTTCCAAGCCGGAGAGCCTGAGTTCAAACCCGACCCACACCTTTGACTTCATGAATTTTGAGCAGATCAGAAGCCCAATTCTCGTAATTAATTTAAAGTAAGACTGAAGGTCGACCAAACTGAGATTAAATTATGAATTGAATAATAAATTGTATTCTGGTACACTTAAAGTTCGGTCTGGTTTGAATATCATCTCAGTCTATCTCGATATAATGTCAATTCAGTTAACTTAAAATCTATTACCGGTAGCATACCGATATTACCAGTCATAGACTAAAATTCTAGAAAGAAATGAGAATTCCAACTTGCCAAATGGCTCAGTCCATGATGTAACCAGAATACCCTTTTGGCTTCAGTCAACTTTCAATCTCATTTCAATATAATCTCACGTTTGACGTTGTTTGTTAACGAACAAGAATACCATTTGTCATATTTATGAGATTGAGACTAGATCGAAACTATATTTTGAACGTTTTTAATTATGAGAATTGGCCTTAAGAGCGTGTACGCCGTACGGCATTTCATACAAATTTTCAAGTCTTTGTTTTTCGTTATGACTAAACCGATTTTGATGAAACTTCACACACATAAGGAAGATAATTAGATCTAAAAAGTTAGTAGAAAACATTTTCGAAATGTCTTACTTAAAAAAAGATAATTGGAAATTTCTGTTTGTATGGAAAATTTAAAATCGGTCTAATTTTATTGTAACACTATTTTTCGAAAATGTTTTCTGATAACTTTTTAGTCCTATGTATCCTGCTGATGGGTATGAAGTTTCATTAAAATCCGTTCAGTCATATCGAAAAATAAGGACTTGAAAATTTGTATGAAATGCCGAACGGCGTACACGCTCTTAAGAATTTGATTATCACTTGACGGGGAAACATCTCATATCTGAGAGGGCTCGGAATTGTTCTCAGTGGTGTGTGTAGTCCGCGAATCTGTACCAAGCCAGTGTAGTGGACTAAGGTCTAAACCCTTCTCATTCTGAGAAGAGGCCTGTGCCCAGCAGTGGGACAGTAATGGGGTGATTATCCTATTACATACGCTTTTGCCCGCAGCTTCGCTTGCGTGAAATTTTGAACCCGTTATGTGACTTTTTTCCATACAAACTTTCATCCCCTATTTAACTCCCTTAGGGGTTGAATTTCGAAAAATCCTTCCGTATTCCTTGTCTACGTTATAAAGGGAACCTCTGTGCAAAATTTCGGCTTTCTAGGTCCAAGGGTTTGGACTGGGCGTTGATGAGTCAGTCAATCAGTCAGATGAAATTTATGAGGTTTAACAAATTATGTAAATTCCGTTTCGTTATTATTTTGCTTTCTAATTATGTTAGTAATTAGTAATTTTTTTACCTTACTCTATCTTTTACACAAAAAAGAAATCCTTAAAAAATATGATGTAAACACGAATTAAATTAAGTTTTCTTTTTATTTATACTTCACTGTTTTATTCTAATGAAGGTTAAAATGGTCTCTGTTACCTGCGATGTTATTTAGGTATTAAACAATTACATGTTTACGGATAAATAAGTTATTAGAGATATTATTTATAATTTATTTGTTATCTTGCCAGGGGATTCGCAATTAATCAAAAGAATTCGTGATAAAGTTCCAAAACCGGTCAACGTGAAGAAAAGTATTTTTGAAGGAGCAAAAGTAAATAAAAACCAATAAGAATAAAAAAACTAACTAGATTTGTCAAGTTCAAAACTGTAGAAAGAACCTATATGGCAAAATTCAATATCCAAAAACTTTTTTTATTAAAGGAAATTAAACAAAAAAAATTGTTCCTTTTTTAAGAAGCATTTTTGTTGTAACATCATAAATACGGACACTTCTTATTCAAAAACCTCAATTAAATGGTAACTATAAATATACAAGGGTACTCAAACTTTACGAAAAGACTACCATGCCTCAGTTTTAAATATAGCCTATCTAAATACCAAAACCGCTCGCTACAAATCTATAAATTGCTTCAAACGCAAGAACATAAAATATAAACGTGAAACACATAAAAATCGTACACATTTTATAATTTGACCAATTCAAATCACTAGTGTGGGAAACCACGCTATCTTTTACAATCTTTTTTCTAACAAATATTTACCGTTATTACCTCAGTTACGAATAGCGAAAAGTTGGGATAAACGGTCGATTACACCGTGTAGCTATTATAAAATTACGATACGCTTTTTCTAACTTAATTGCTGATCACTACAGAAGCATATTTCTATAGTTTTACCGGACGGTTTAGCTTCCACTTTTAATTAATGTTAAAGTTATTACGAACGTTCGTAGCGTTCGTTAATGTTAACCGTTGTTTTACATGAAAGTTTTATCATCTGTAATAGCTTGTAGGGTACTAAATGGTAAACAAATGATTCGGTTTTAAGGTTAGCTGTTTTATTGACGCTTAGGATGGTTAGGGTTGGTTGTCAGTTAGGGCACGCCGCAATAGCGGCGGTAAGACCCGTTATGGAGGAGTGGCTGGAGAGGCGGCATGGCGCCCTCAGCTTCCGGCTGACGCAGGTGCTTTCGGGACATGGATGTTTCGGGAAGTACCTGTGTCGCATAGGCCGGGAGCAGACGCCCGGATGTCACCACTGCGTCGACTGCCCGGAAGACACGGCGCTGCACACGTTGCAGGAGTGCCGTGCGTGGGCGACGCAGCGCCGTGAACTAGTCGCGGCGATCGGTGGTGACCTCTCGCTTCCGGCCGTGGTTCTGTCCATGGTCGGGAGCGAGAGTGCGTGGGAAGCCGTCACCTCCTTTTGCGAGGTGGTGATGGCGACCAAGGAGGGAGCGGAGAGGGAGAGAGAGGCGACGGCCACTCTCCCTTCCCGCGCCAGACGCACCGGGCGCCGCCGGAGGGCGCGCGACGATCTCCGGCCACCCTAGTGTGTGGCCTGCGGGCGACGGGTTAGGGGACCCGTCGCCCGACCAGTAACAGGCCCGAGAAGGCGGCGCGCATGTGTTCCGTGCGCGCCTCTCAGGAGGACGTGGGGCAAGGCCCCACAGAAGGAGAGGTCCGCCAGGGGATGGCGGACCGAGGCCTGCCGGGGTTGCGGTGCATGCAGCTGCGAATCCCGTGACCCCGGCCAAGGGTCAGGAGTAGGAACACCGTGGGTTTTTAGCCGGTAAGAGTCCGGCATAACCCTTCGCCTTCCCCAGGCGAAGGGTATCCATGAGGATTTTCCCACGATAAAAAAAAAAAAAAAAAGGGTTGGTTGTCAGTTGCCGACAAATTTTTCATCTTTTAAGATATTAATTTTTATCGTACTTATCTTTTACGATTGGAATTATTTATTGGATATTAATGATTATATATTTCTGTAGTTAAGACTGAAATTGATGCGGTTTTAATCCATGTTTAAAGTACTTTATCCTGGAAATTGATAATTGCAACCGAGTTTCAACTGTGGACACACTTGCAGCAAGTCGCCTTCTGGAAGTTTTACGAATTAAGCAAGCACTTGACTTGCTGCAATAACTTGCGCACTTTAACATACTAGTGGATTTAGCACTTCACAGCATAACTTTATATGATTAGTCAGTTGTTACGGTTTGTTCTGTTCTCTAGCACGCATGTTTTGACGTATAGCAACGTAAACGTAACTTTAATGAAAATTACGGTGTCGTACCCATTGGACCTTCATAATTGGACCCTACCTACTCAACAGGACCCATTGGACCTTCTATCGAAAACCTTGTACCCACTGGACCTTCAAAATGGAACCTTCCCTGCAACATAGGACCCATTAGACCTCCTGTTAAAAAACAAGTCCCATTGGACCCTCTTTTTATGGAGCGTACAATCATGCATAATAGTGAAAAGAATGAAAGAAAAAATATAAAATAAAATAGAACTCCGAAAGACCGCTGTATTATATTTTGACATCGTGTCAGAATTGGCGGTAGAACCAGGGAGTCAATTCTACTAACAGAAAATTTTATCAATTGCAACTGAATCGTTTATTCAGACAGTTTTCGTTTACGAAAACTATGAAATTGTTAGACAACAAAAACAAAATCAAAATTCGTAAACGAAAACTGTCAAACACGTTAAAAACGTGTAATAAAATATACACGTGTTTGAATGTCTTCGTGAATTCAACCCCGAAGCGGGTGAAATAATAATGGTTGAAAGTTTATATGAGAAATATGGTAATTTTGAAGTAAGAAGCACGGAATTAAATATTTATTCTTCTGGTGAGAAATAAACATACACGTGTTTGAGGTTTTTTTGGAAATTCAAAAACAAATCAAAACAATCGCTACAAGTTGGGCCAAACGTGGAAAATCCATGCTTCTCACATGGACAACTGTATGTGGCTTGCTCACGTGTCGGGAAACCGTCTGACTTATTCGTGTACGACGACGGATAAACCAAAAATATTGTGTCTCCAAAAGCACTCCAATAAACAGATTTTTAAAACTAAATACTTTTTTTCTCTAAGTGGCATTGTAACGCATGCCGGGTAATTATATTATATATAAGGAGAAGCTGACTGACTGACTGATCTATCAACGCACAGCTTAAATCGCTGAGGTTAGAAACTTGAAATTTTGACAGTAGGTTCCTTTTGTAACAAAAGCATCCACTATGAAGGGATTTCTCGGAATTCAACCCCTAAGGGGGTGAAATAGGATATTTATGTTTGTATGCAAGTCAGCTTTCGTCTGTTTAATAACCCTTGTCCACTATCCAGTTTTGCTATACTAATACAAGTCAATGAAGCGTCCATTTCAATTATATTTAAAAATTGTAAAATACTTGGCCGCGAAATACCACATAGTTTTTTATTAATTTTTCAGTGCCACCCTTCAACACTATTCGTTGTACGATGTCTCTCTGCATTAAAACACCAAATCTTTCGTGCCTCTTCTTTTTGAAGCCATTGTTTTGTAAAATAGTCATTAAATTTTACTAAATTTCCATTCTCCTCGGACCAGTCTTCCATAATATAGAACCAACCGTCGTCTATGGCTTCAAATGGCAACAATGCTAAAGCAGCACACAGGGCCACATGTCGCTTACACACGCGATTTTTTAATATATTAAGACGTAATGCTTTCTTGTACAGAGCCTGAGTAAAATGAAAAAAACATCCTCTGATGTCCACTTCAGGGAAAACTGACCTAATACCATTCATTGCCGCTGTTTCAAAATCTGTCGTGGATTTATCTGGCTTCCAACATGAGTTTTGAGATTTTATTAATTGAAAAAGAATTCTGTAGGTTTCTTCTTTTTTATCAGTAACTAACGCATATACCAAAGGTAAAATATGGGTGCTTTTTTCAGTACCTACATATACGTAGGTGTATTTATACACTCTCGAATGCATCCATACATCTATGCGTATACATTTTGCTATAGAGTAGGTTTTCTAACGGTAATTGGGAATGCATGCATAAATGAAGTTTCCAGATGGAAAACTAAACAGGAAGACGGGAGGAGGAATACGCTCAACTCTACTGCACTTTCTGAAGCTTAACACAACCGAAAATCCACATTAAACACACAAAACGGAAGTGAACTGCAAACATGCGTATACGCCGAATGTAGGAGCCATTTTGAATAAATATATTGAAATAATTGCAAAAAAAAAGAGATATGCTATGATTATCTAAATAAATACATTTTTAATAATTAGGCGGTGCATATTTAAATACTCAAAAAAAATAACACTATTTACTTATCTATACTAATATTATAAAGAGGTAGAATTTGTTTGTTTGTTTGTTTGTATGTAGGAGGTAATCTCTGAAACTACTCATCCGATTTCAAAAATTTTTTCACCAATGGGAAGCTACGTTATCCCTGAGTGCTATAGGCTATATTTTGGGATCAAAAATTAGGGATCCGTAAATTAACGCGAGCGAAGCCGCAGGCAAAAGCTAGTTTTTTAATAAAAATTAAAAAGGGTCACATTTTCGCATTTAATAAAAATTGGACAAAGCACCATTTGTTTCGCTATTAGGTACTATAATAACACAGAATATATAATAGTACAGGACTATAGCCCGAACGCTTATCTGAGACAGTTCCTGAGGTAGCTGCGCGGTGCAGGAGCTCACTGATTCGTCAACTTGTGACAACTGACACCCTCCCGCACTGCGCAGCTACCCCAGGAACTGTCGGACGGGAAGCGTTCGGGCTATAGATGCTATTAAGTTTACAGGGATATGATTCATTCAAGATGGAGCTAATGTCTCAGCGAAAAATGTTCGCCTATGTCAAGTACGGCAGTGTCACCCCCCTGACAAACACTATTTTCAAAGGGAATCAGTTACCTGCTAACGGGCTAACTACGGGGTTCAGGTACAGAGTTCTTGTGAAGTAAACAATAGACAAGAACGAGACCAATAATGTCGTTTTTTTGTTAATCTTTATGTACTTCAGAGCAACAAAAGGTAAGAGTAGGACGAACGTCGACAGACAGAGAGAAAAGAGAGCGCCCTATGACGAATCTTTCTTATATTTTTTCTTATAATTATATTTAAATCAACAATTTTCTACATAATTGTACCTTTTCTTAATAAAACTATCAATAAGATCAAAATATTTTGAAGAAGGTCGAATGGGGCGTGTAAATGAGGTCCAGTGGGTATTTTGCGATTGGGTTTCGTCTTGAAGGTCCAGTGGGTACCAAAAAAGAGGTCCAATAGTCGTTTTAATATAATATTTTTAAGAAGGTCGAATGGGGCCTTAGAATGGGGTCCAGTAGGTACTTTTTACAATTGGGTCTAATCTTGAAGGTCCAGTGGGTACTGCACCAAAATTACATTGGCAACGAAAAATGTGTTTCGCACTAACGTTACATCGCACAAATAACACTTAGAAGTAATGTAGATTAGGAGCATCGTTGATTCGTCATAAAGTGTTCGATCTAATGAAAACCGAAGTAACGGTTTTCGCAGTGGCGTAGGGAACCTCTATCCTGTAGTATTTTGGTTTTAATTTATGCGACAACCAGAATTTGTATCATGTCATGAATAAAGTTTTCAATTTAATGAAATGTTATGCGCGAAACGAGAATTTCTAATTCAAAATTTACACAGTAACGTTACGTTTACGTTACTATACGTTACAACATTCGTTTTTTTTCTAATGGACTACTTCTCAATGGTCCTTGCCGATCGTTTCTAAGTAACCGGAGAGTTATTGGCGCTAGGCCTCTGTAGCCTGAGGTTCCGTTTTCAACCGACTTCAAAAAGGAGGAGGTTCTCAATTCGTCTGAATGTTCTTTTTTTTTTGTATGTTTGTTACGCGATATCTCCTCCAATTTTGAATGGATTTTGATGATTCTTTTTTTGTTTGGTAGATCATACTTCAGAGGTGGTCCCGTATACATTTTATCGAAATAGATTCAGCGATTTTTGAAATAAACAACAAAAACAAAAAAAAAATATACTTAGATGAGGTTTTCGTTTGTGGTTCCCTTAAGCAAAAGTTTTGATGAGGGCTTTTAATCTCTGTTTTAACTGTGATCACAGAAACATTAGCCAAGAACAAAGAAGTTTGTATGTATTTGTAAGGAGCAGTCGTGATACTAAAATTATACATTAATACCTATTCTTAAAGCAAATTACGAGTATCTAGTTGTTGGAAAGATTACGCAACCGTGTCATTTAAATTTAAAGTCTTAGACCGTGTAATTTATGGCACTAAAACGTATTTAATAGAAAAACTTTAAATAAAAGCAAAAACCGACTTCAAAACAAACTAAAAAAAGAGTGAAATAATTAGCAAGATAAAATTAACAGTTTCAGAATTCGGTGCAATTCTACACTGAAACAAATAAAAGCCACCGACTTCTGAAACTGTTAATTTTATATCTTGCTAATTATTTCACTCTTTTTTTAGTTTGTTTTGAAGTCGGTTTTTACTTTTATTTAAAGTTTTTTTTTATCTCAAGTATGGTAAACTAGCCCGCGGCTTCGCTCGCGTTAATTTAGAATTGTTGTATTATAACTTTCGTGAGACACATTCATATTTATGATTATTTACGGTTCTCTCACGTGCGTTTTTCGGGATTGCCCGACTAGTTTCGGACCCAAACGCAGCCCTTAATCACGAGCTGAACACGCGGCGAGGTCGCGAGTTCGACTCGCGAACTCGAAATCATAAATTTAGAATTTGACAATCAATTCTTAATAATATATTTATATCATTCAATCATGATTCGAAAGACACGTGTCGCCATCTATTATCATAAGGACGTTATTATTGTTTTCCTCGGGAACAGTACTTTTTTTCGGGATGAAAGAAAAAACCCTATGTCCGTTTCTGTACATCTAATAACGTACGAGTATATGCAAAATTTCAGGATGATCGGTTCAGTGGTTTAGTTGTGAAAATGAAACAAACTTACTTTCGCATTTACAATATTAGTTAGGATATTTAGGATACTGATAGTCGTGTCAGTTGAGTTGCAAAATTGTCGTAAAACATGGTATACCAACGAAAATATTGTATGCTGAAAATAAGTCTCTCTTAAATTCACGGCTCGTCTTCCGTGCGGAAGATGTCCGGTCCTTTGGAAGGCATACACGGGGACACAGGTCCAACGCGCAGAGGCCCTTTTGAGAACTTTAATCTAAAATGGGGTGGGGCACCAACCGGGGACTATCCACGGCTGCACTATTGGAGTACAGTCATGGACCGTCCCAGGTGGGTGCAAGACTATTGTAAAATGTGGTGAAAAATATCTGGTCTATGGGAGGGGGTGTTTAGTGCATCGGTTAACCTCTATTGTCGGAAGAAAACGGCGTCTGCCTTTCAAGCTTACATTTGAAATATACTGGCAGACGGTGACTCGCCAGCTCACTAGCTGGGCCCCCTGAAAAGCCGCCAGTACATAGGCGAAGGGGGCAACAGACGTGTGAGCGGCTAGAGGTGTAGAGAGGTGTGGCCCCGGTTTCGCCGTCGCGGGTCTAAAAGACCCGGAGTGGGTTTCCCCGCTAAAAAGTCTTATTATTATTCTGCTGGTGTTTTTCCTTTTAACAAATTTTACGATTGGGTTCATGTTTATGCATTTATTTTAACATTCGCATAATACCTTTATGATTTATAATGCGAATCAACTCTAGAAACAAAATAGTTTTATATTATTTTCGTTCGATTTATTGATTTACGACCAGGCGACTGTTTTTGGTTGGATCAATCCTAATTGTGGTTGATCGCACCACTAATCGTCGGATTATGATAATCCGTCATAAAACCTCGGAATAAACATTTATCACTTAAAATAATATAGAGCGCTTTAGCATTTTTAATACTAATTGCTTTCTAAGAATTAGTTACGCTTTAAAACGGTACTTACGTTAAATAATTACCTATTAGTGGAAAGTTCATAGTTAATGTGTGGGGTGAACGCAAAAGCGGGTGGTTTGTCTTTGCTTCCCTATAACATTATGGAACTCTTGCCTTTTAGCTTTCTACTTTGTAATTTCCAAATTCGTACTAGGTAATTTCCGAACTCGTACTATTACCCTTAGTACGAATTTGGAAATTACAAAGCCGTCAACAGTTTTCGTAAGCTCACTAAACTAAATATATTTGTCTCTTTTTCTTGCGGGTTTAATGTAAGGTACCTTAATATTATCGAATATGAGTAAAACTATAAATTATTTTAACCATAATTTTGTTATACCGCGATCTATCCCTTTCTATTTTCTTGCAAATCATATCCATCCTAAGGTTACCTGTTAGAAATTGCCTACTATAAGGGTCAAAATACACGTCCGATAGTTGCCTCCAATAGTCGGTTCCGATAGTCTGATCAGACTATCTGAAGGCCTCCGCGTCATACATTTGTTTGAACATGAATTACACGTAAGATCAGACTATCCGATCGGATGTCAGAATCGTAAGCATCGTCCGGGCGTCGTCGTCGCCGTCGTCCAGAAAAAATCAGACACGAGAATCGTACGTGTATTTCATGAATCCGATCAGATAGTCGGATCCGACTCCCGGAAGCTCAGATCTGACGTGTATTTTGACCCTAAGTCCGCCCAATGTTTCTGGTTTGGTTTATGTGCAATAAAGAGTATTGTATTGAAGAAACTGGCTACAGAACTTTCAATTCCGTGAAAAGGCTAGGTGCAAGAAAACTGTTCACCAGAGTGTAGTATACAGATTTTCATAGAATATTGAAATCGCATGAGGTAGTATACCATACAGGTTTTAAAACGAACCATAAAATTAGCCACCCTGACATCATACCGGCAAATAGAGACATATTTCAGACTTTACAACTCCCAGATAAATACATTTGTCATCTAAATCCCGGATTGCAAACCACGGAAACGTAATAAAAACCGGACAAAAGATCAACCCTCAAACGCGATAGGCTAACCAAGATATTTGCATGAAAACATTCACATATAGTCCCTATCTCCAGTTTACGACCGCGAGTTATGGTCTTTATGATCGATGGCCAGTATTTATGGCCAAATGACCGTAATTAGTGGGGCCGAGTACCACTGGACTTTATAGCTGGGCGGCGCGCGATTGAACATAGCTTTCACACAGCATTTTAGTGTTAAGTTCGTTCTTATATTTGTTCTGGTTGGGTATTTTTGTACTTTATTAGCGGTACACTTTAATTGTACCAGTAGAGTTTTACATTTATTATTATATGTTCATTTGATTTTTATAATTATTGCATTGGATATTAAATGAAAAATGGCGGCACTCAATTTTGTAATGGTCTGGTAAATGCTACTTAAATAATTAAATCAGCCAGCATTGCACATTTTTTTTGTCTTTTGTTATGTTAGTTCACCTGCGGATTTTTTGTAGCAACGTCATCCGTCACAATATACCTAGAAGAACGAAAATATGTTTGACGAACAAAAAAAAATTGAAATATAATCAAAACAAAAGAAAAACTGTAACAAAAATATGCGTCACATCAAAAATGTGGTGCCGTTCCGCAAACTATGGCGCACTTAACATCATGCCCCACCTGCCCTGTTACCTGTATGCCACAAGAACTAATGGACGCTACGGATAGTGCTAAACTCATTGCTGAGTTCTGGGCCGACACGGTGTAGATTCTCATCGACACGCTAAGAAGAAGAAGAATGGCCATCGCTCAGCATGATGCCGACACACGAACTAGACAGAGCCACAACGCTAGTTTTCAGCGACAGCCTACGTTAACATGATGACGTGTTGACGTCCATCGTATATGCCCGTATACGCTGAAAATTACTTAGCACCCATTATCGACAGCTATAATAAATAAACAAAAATACAAAACACAAAGCTGAAGGAGTTTTTCCAAGTCCCATCCACCGATGGCCGGCCACCATTGTATATTCCAAGTAACAACTCAAACTCACCTCTTCCTTACGACAAAACTATAGGAATCAACTAAGAATCATGTAAAACGTAGCTCATATAATTATTTCAAAGTGTTGAGTTAGTGACCTTTTACTAAAATCCACATAATTCTAATTTCAGATGTCACTTTTAGGTGGAACAGTGACAGCACGAAATTAAAGACATCTTAAAATTGAGTAGCGTTTTAGTATTTGGCCATTAGTGTTCCAAACTCATTTGTCGGATATAAATGTTACGGGTAAAGGCCGAATGGCGGTTATGCCTAGGTTTACCCGGGTACAACTAGGTGCAACCAGTAGCAGTTGGGTAGAACCAGGTGTAGCTTAAGTCGACGGAGCCCCGCCGTGCGGGTCTCCAATTTCTGTCTGCAGGATTCAAAGTAACCTAATCGAACCTAACCTATCCGTGTCGGGGTTCCCCTTAATCACCGGTGTGCGGGTACCTAGTTCTACCCGCTATGATGAAGGGTAAACCTAGTTCTAACCGAAGATAATTAGGATACATCTAAGTTTAACCGCATGTGGCCGGCTGCACCTAGTTGTACCCGGGTAAACGTAGGTGTAGCCACATTTCGGCTATTACCCGTAACATAAATATACCAAAAAGTTCTTCACTTCATCAGAAAAAGATTATTCAGAAGACGTTTACATATCCCATAAATCGAAATACTCACAACTAACCTACTGTAACTAAAGCGATTGCAACACATCGTATGGAAATCCGACCGCTCGGTAATGAATCGTGTTTGCGCAAGCTCATATGGACAGAAGTATTTGTTACCGTCACTGCTAACGTTTGTGGGACTATTAGACGCGCGAGTATAACGGGTGGTTTCGTCATAGACTATTGAGGCGATACAGTTTGACAATGTAATGTTAAGTATGTGGTATACACGCGCGGTTTTGAAGGGTTGAGTATAGGCGTACTGAGTTGCAGTCAATTAATTGATGACGTCTTAATATAATATTAAAAGGAATAGCTTCTTCATCAGCATCCTCGTACTGTATGATATAAGTAATAAATTGCATCGGCAAACTTCGTAAAACCGATAATTTCCGAAGTGAGTGCGACTTCAAGACCACGAATGTTTATTAGTGTTGCAGTAAAAAATGAACTTTACGCTGACGCAATAAGTATGGCGCAAAAATTAGCAACTGCCAATCGTTGTTCGATCTGGAACATCGATGTAACTTATTAGTTGAGTTGTACTGTCTTCTTCTTCTTCTCTCGTGACAGCAAGAGCTATACGAAAATAGCTCATGCTGTGGTGAAAAGATTAGCCAGTCAGCAAGGTTGGTAGCGGGGCTGACTGCCCAGGGTGCGCCGGACGTACTTAAGTATCGTCACTCGTGGAGGCTCTTTTCATGCACACCAATAACAGTTGTACTGTACCATTTTAGCTATTGGAATAATTTCGAGTGTGATTTTTCTGCGTACAAATTACTGCGTCGATAGTATAAACCTCCAAGTCGTTAGTCGCGTTGCTCTAAGGCAAGGTGTAAACGGTTGCGCGTATGTTATACAAGTTATGCCCAACTATTTCACCAACCACAAAGTAATTGCGAGAAACAGTCATCATCATCATTCAGCCGAAAGACGTCCACTGCTGGACATAGGCCTCCCCCAAAGGGAGGGGGGTATGCCGTAATCGCCACGCTTGGCAGGCGAGTTGGAGATCGCAGTATGGTTGTTAAAGTACTCAGAGTACGCTGCTGCCCATCCTCTAGAGAATCCCTTAGTCGCCTTTCACGACACCCACAGCAAGAGATGGGATAGTGCTATTCTTTAAGTCCGGCACTACACGAGACCACGAGAGAGAAGCAGTATACTGATACTTTACGCAAATACTGCGACCGTGAAGCCATGGTATCAGCGTCTTGTCAAAATCTATAGAGGCACTTAGACAAATCACACTCAAAGTAAGTAGGTATTTCCGATAGCTAGAGCATGAAGAAATTATGATGCTGGATATAAATTCACACTTGCCTACATACTCACTACCTTACTAATCTCCTTATGGGTTCCTGTAGCCAAAAACGAATCGTTTTGCTTACCAATGGTAGAGTTTTTCATTGTCAAATTGGACATTTAAATAGATTCGTAAGCTTATTTTACTTGTGATAGCTACTTAAGTATAGCAAGGTCTACTGTGCAAAACTATGAGGTCTTTACTTCATTTTTAGTAAAGAAATAAGCGTCTTAATTTTAACTAATAATTCGCGATAAATCATACCTTTATCCGTCTTTAGCCGTCCGTCCCTAAAACCGAAACGAAATATTCTAGTCGAAATTTTCTTTGACTATACTTTCCTTTGCTTTACGCATTATCTTGACTCCTCAAAATCCAGATACGCCTTCACTGTCAATCTTACCGTACAGTCCGAGGTGTGAGCTCCATTCATTGTTTACGACCAATTAGGAAGTTTGCACACATCTGCGAACTTCGTTAACCGTTGACGTTTACTGCATTACGGTTGCTCTAATATATGAAAGGTTCGCGTGTGAACAGCCTGCGGAGAGCTTACGTTTACGCCTATTTTCTCTTTGGGGAAAGTAAAATTTAGACTGTCAATGTTGAAAGTTTAGCTAAAAAGTAGTATCAATCTAAAAATGATTTAGAATTTTAATACTTTATGTAGAACTGAGTTAGTTTGGTGATATGGTTACATTATGTCATGTTTTTTGTTTTTTATTTTTCTCATGTTCACTTTGTCCCTATGACAAGCAGACAGGGTCCGATGCGGAGGAATGAGGAACATGTCGTGAGGAAAGTTTTGAGTATGAATGTGGATGGTTATAAGAGTAGAGGAAGATCAAAGAAACGATGGATGGATAATGATAAAGATGATATGACTAGACAGAGAGTGAATACTGAGATGACGGCTAATAGATATGTATGGAAGAAAAATACATGCTGCGCCGACCCCAAATAAGTTGGGATAAGGGCAGGAGGATGATGACAAACAGACGGGTTCTAAGATGAAGCACACGAATCCAAGTAACAGAGATATAGAGAGATTCTTCTACACCCCACAGTAAACTGCTTGGTCGACTTAATGTGAGGGTGGTAGCTAGCCAGGCCGACCGTAAAGATCCTACCACCAAGCGTGCTGGGTTTTGTTGAATCTTACAACACGCGTCTATTATCAGCGCGCGGTGAGAAAGTTTTATATTCTAGCTCGTTCAAGTAAAGATGTATAAAGTGATTGATGAATTTTAAGTTTCAGGATATTCAAGAGGTATAAAGACGTGATGATACCATAAAAATACTCAGGATGAAACGTTGAATAAATTATACGAAATAAGCGTAACTAAACTCATAAAAAACTTTCTGGTCAAACAAAGAAACCAACACCAACTTTCCCATAAATAAATCGTTATAACTAATGCCAATCGATTGTAAAAGTGTCGTGTATTACAAACGGACCATGTTCACAATTATACAAATACGTACAACACGAACCAATTAAATACAATGCATCCGATCAACCCTAATATCCGGGGGTTGTGGCGACCCCGTTTATCTTAATAACATGTTAATACATCGAGTGTCGCGATCGAGGGGTTAATTTTTACCTGAGCGTGGTTTGTGCTCGCTCATTTGCGGTATCTATCGGATCTCGGACGAGGAAATATGTAGGGATTTGTTTTGTTTATGGTTTTTTTTTATGCTGGCAATTTTTGTGGGATTGTGTAAAGAGGTTTGTTGATTTCTTTTCTGTTCTCTTTTTAAACAGGGAGCCAAGAGCCAATTTAACCAACAAAATGGTTACCAAACGCAACTGTCAGTTTATTTTTGTTTACAAAAACTGTCAGAATTATTGGTTAATTGTTTTCTGTGTCAAGCTTTTGACAGCTTTTGAAATTGAAAACTGTCTGAATGAACGGTTCGGCCTTGGTTCGGTTGTGATTTATCAAGTTTTCTTTTAGGAGAATTGGGCCCCAGATTTGGAAGGTACAGACGCCAGCAGGTCAAGCTACCCGAAACTGTAAAATTTTCCCAATCAACCTTGAACCTAACGCTTTCGCGATAAAGATGAATATCTATTAAAGAAATTTGACAGATTGTAGTAGCTTGATGTGCTGGCGTCTGTACGTCCATCCAAAATTTAAGTGCTGGGCCCTTGTCGGTGAAGCAATCTCAATATTTCTCTATCCAGAGCCAATTCCTTCATTTCTCTGTATGTTATCACTTCTGTCTTTTCCTTCAATTGGCCTGTGTACTTTCTTCTTGGTCTACCTGGTTTTATCTTTCCTTGTAATTTATCTTCTATGATATCTATATCTATACTATATATATACAATTCATGCGATTTCAAAAAATCTTTCACCAATAGGAAGCTACGTTATCCCTGAGTGCTATAGGCTATATTTTAGTATCAAAAAATTAGGGATCCTTAAATAAATTACAATAATGTAACCCAAGGTATCAAAAATTGGCTTATCTATACTAATATTATAAAGAGGTAGAATTTGTGTTTGTCTGTATGTAGGAGGTAATCTTCAATATAAATTAAAGCGAGCGAAGCCGCGGGCAAAAGCTAGTTGGTTATAAAGCTATCGTGTCGCAGTAAGTGACCAAGCATTTTCCCCTTTCTTCTTTGTATGTTCTAGAATTGGTTTTTTCTCAAATTGACTGTACTTAGAATATCTTCGTTGACTACTTTTCCTGTCCATGATACTCTTTCCATCCAACGCCAGCACCACGTTTCATTGAAATGTTAAGAATTGTATCTGATTAAATTCTCAAATATTTCCCCTTACCTAGGGTATAGTATAGGTACGTCAACATCAATTTATTCTTTGTAATAATTACCATATCGTTACACTTTTTATTGTTATACCTATAAAAATCAAAATATTTACTTTATAAACACAATTACTGATTAACAAGAACACCAATCGATTTCTATGAATTTAAATTGCTTAATAATATTCGTATTTTATTGAAAAAAAACTGATAGTCATCGCCTGAACGCCATGACATGCCAAACTGACATTAACAGCTTTGTCAAACAATATAACGCGGCAATATTAAATATTCAACGCTGGCAACACATTACCCGTACGTGTTTTTAATTGATCTGGCAATACCGAAGCGCGGTAGTTCGTATAACACGTACGTTATGTTACGTGGGTATTTTAATTTATGTTTTTCTGCGATAAGTATTCGTTTTAATGTTAAACACTGATGTTTTGATCGATGCTTGTAATTTAAACGGGCGTTTAGTTCGCTGGAACCGTTTAATTATCATAGGAATAGATCAGGGTGGTCTAACTATCCGCGATAAGTTTTACAAGATTTTATCTAGACGACGCAACGGTTCTAAAAAGATAAAAAAAAATCAGTCGGCTTGCAGTTTCTATAAAAATTATATCTGTAGACTTTGGTTGTCACTTTCATTTTTTTCCCGCCAATCGTTTGTCATTTGACTGGAAAGTCCTTTAGTTCTTCTGATGTAGACCTTTAAGAGCCCATATTAAGTTATTTCTGCCTAAAAAGACAATTCAACTCCAGAGGTGAGGTATAAAATGATAGACTCAAATTATTCTAAACTACAAAAACTTTCCAAATCTTTCATGCAATATGTTAAAGAAATGAATGACGATATCATATTTAGGAAATTTGATTTTGATGAAGTATAAAGCAATTAACTAAATCTTTTGAAATATTATTTCTTATGAAACGTTTTCTTTTGAAAAATTATTTGATGAATTACAAATGAATGTAAGCATCGGTAGCTTTGATAGTTTCCCATGGTTGTTACAACTATTCATAGAAGTAATTGATGTTATGGAAGCTATGAACACAAAAACACACATCAAATTTTATCATCGCAATAACACAAGGACACTACAAAAATAGCTACAACTTATTATTAATGCGATGTATCGCAATCGTCGTTATGATCTAGGAATGCTAGACAAAATACCTTGTCCAGAGGACTTACATTACAAATAGAGAATGATAAATTGGCCTGAAATATAACTGTCAAACGTATAATCTACGAAGTGTTACGTAATGCTTCTAACTGTCGCCCAAGAGAACCTATAAAAGTAAAGACATAGCAATCATTCCTCTTACCAGCGAGCTAGACTCGGTGATGAATCACGCCTGAAAATAACATCATTATTCAGTATTACAATTTGGTGCTCATTTTTCAATTTGACATGGACTATATATTTTTTTAATAACCTTTTCTGTAACTAGTCACCATACTGTAAGACAAGGAGGCTTATTATAGTAGGTTGAAAAAGCTGTGAATTATGATGTTGTAGGCTGAAGATGATGAAGACATAAAATATAATTTACATTTTCATATCCATGTCCGTGGGTGTGAAAATGTAAATCCCCTCCATTGCTGGGCAATCGAGTTGTAACAGGTAACGAACTTGGCACCACAATTGTGCCCGAAAAGTGGCTATAGGCTCGTCGCCTATTACACGGGACTTAATACAAGAGGCAAAACGTGGATGTACAGACTTTTGTAGAAGGAGAACACCTCTCCTTACCCCTTCGAGGATTACTGGCGTGATTATATGTATATGTACGTACATTTACATTCATTACCGTTACGCCAGTAAAGTCATAATGCGTAACAATATCAAGACATTAAAAATAAATATGTCATCCAGATATACCTAACATAAAATGCGAATAATAATGTTTGTCTCGCTTCTTTCATACTCGATAAGTAGAGCTTAAGAGCTTATTGAGATAACTTTTACGCAGCGAATCGACCTGCGTGTATAAATATGTGTTGCATCCGCGCGATAAGCGTTCGAGTGGGAATAGCGATAGATGGAAAAACCCTAAAGTAGAGGCAAGGGAAGACAAACTTTGAACTGAGTAGGAATAAGACAAAATTAGTAGTATTTGTGGTAACGTCGTGTAGTGGAACAAACAATGTTACTGTTACACGCTTGACGCACCTAATCAGCTAACAAGATTTCCTCTTTTCCTTTTTAGTACTGGTTAGTAAGTTATATGCTTGGCATACCTAATCAGCTGACAAGATTCCCTTCCTGCCTTTTTAAGACTGTGTTCATCAACCTTAATTATCTACTTAATTAAAAAAAACGTTTACTTGAAAGATTAGGTACCAGATTTTTAGTTAAATAGTTGTTTAACTGGAGAATTAATGTTGGTAAATAACAGCATTCATCGTTTTTGTTTTTAAGGATCCTGTCCATTGTTACATCATACATTATCACTTTAAGTATAAAACAAAGTCGCTTCCCGCTGTCTGTCTGTCCCTATGTATGCTTAGATCTTTAAAACTACGCAACGGATTTTGATGCGTTTTTTTTTAATAGATAGAGTGATTCAAGAGGAATGTTTTAAGCTATAAAACATACACGTGCAAAGCCGGGGCGGGTCGCTAGTACATCATAAATTAGGTATTTACCTAGATTATCTGGCGCTAGGATAAGCCTTTACTGATTTTGCGATCATCGATCTAAATGTATTAAAACTTCTTTATTACATTCTTGACTGCTCTTCACCAAGTGCCTCAAGATTTTACAAAATATTTTGATAGCTAATGGAAGCATTTTAGTAAAGTTACCAAAACTCGCGCCAAAATGAAATATCATCTGTTAAATTCGGATACACGTCCAAAACACCTGATTAACGAAATGACAGCTCATAAAAAAGACGTTCGGAAACACACTAAAATACGTAATTAGGTCTTCCGTACACAATCAGGGGTCGGATCAAAGGGTAATTTGTAACAATAATGGTGCGATTGGTCAAACGGGTCATGGGAGCGGCGAGCACCTGTCAACCGATGTCAAACTATCGCGACTGTTATCAGTTAGGCCTTAATAACCTCACGTGGGGACGTTTGGACAGGATACGGGAATTTGATGGTATGAATGGATTTTGGCTGTTGATTTTCGGTTTTTAAAGGGCTGTGCTTTTTGTTTTTTTTTTTCTGTTGTCGTTCTTTATTTGGATTACCTTGGCACTGTGATTATTCTCAATCTGAATGAAATAATGAATCGGGATTCTTGTTTTAGAAAATTTACAAACATAATCTTACAGATATCTTTCGATAATCTTGGCTCTGTGAAAGTAGATACTCGTATAATTATAAGTCTAGTGCCGTTTCAAGGATAATAATAGTAGGCTTGGCATTATTAAATATTTTACTCTTAATTGAATTTTTAATGAGAAGTCTTTTATTTAATTGTTTTGGCATCGGAATACCGGAAATTGCTATTATAAACTGACTTTTAAGCAAAAACTTTATTATTCAATCATATTAAAACTGACCTTTAATCAACAAAAAAACTATTCAAGTAGTACTTAAATTAACTATAATAGCAAATTTCTCTTAGCATAAATAAAAACTTTCTTGGCACTGTAATCTATAGATTTTCTTTTTTCGCATTTTTAAATTTTCAACGTTACATTTGTTATGTTAGAGGATCAATTAAAATCTCGAAACAAATCTAATTATAAGAAGGAAGTTTAAAGATCTAAAATTGATTAAACATGAATAGTTCGCATTTTAAAATGACCTCTATGATGATCCTCTAGAACACACACCACTAGTTGAATTAGACTTAATCGTTTTTACACATAACTGCCACAAATAAACGCGCTCCCAACTTCATTTTTAACCCCTAAAGCCACGTATTAATTAGTTAACAATGTTTTGTATCCAAGTTGCATGTAGTTTCTGAAACACCACAAATATTTTTAGAAACAGACTTTCGTAGCTTTTAACATCAGAAACTGTCAGTAGTATTTGCCGCGTTTCAGAAACACGTAGATTCTAGTTCTGAAACAGCGTTTATAAACAATTTACAAACGGCTCAAAATTTCACCAAACATAAATTAATACGCGTTCAAAATCACACATCCTCTAAAATTACCTAAAACACATCACTAGTCGAATTGATCGCACGGCTTTTCGCAACTTAAGTCGGATTTGCACCGATAACATTCAGTTTATGTTACCCCGTGGATTACGCTGTCAATATTATTACTCGCCTTTTAATACCGTTGAGCTGATCCATAAAACATATTGGAAATTATTGCTTGATATGTCTACTTTATCATGGTATTGGAAATTGCTGCTTTTGTGTGTACGGTAAGAGATGTCTTATTTAGCATGTGGGTAGTTGGGAATTTAAGTGTGGAATACTTTTCTTGGTAACTGGAAAGTGCGGGTTTATTTTGAATATTTTTGCGATTAGGGATAGTAATGTCGCTGGTAGTATTTGAAGTACGTTGCTTATTGTGAAGTTACTACAGCTCTTAGGCTATTGGACAATTGGGATTTTTTTTGCAGTCCTATTTGCGATACAGAATTTGCTTAATCTTATTGTAAGGTTGGGGAACGATAGCGGTAACTAAGTCTTACATTATCATAATCTACAGCATTATATCATTTTCCGAATGTTTCCGAAAACTCCAAAACCTTAGGATTTGCCAGCATTGCGGTAATTGTATGGTAAAAATGGAAGCCTTATGCTAAGCGACTCGTGTCCTGCGCATAATTAATTAATTACAGTAAATGCTACATGGAAATTACTTAACATGAGTTTCGTAAAGCTGTTGATTTATATTATGTAGAGTCGAAAGTAAAAAGCGATTTTATAAAAATCTATTTGAAGATATTGTTACTTTTCCTTGTATGAATTAACAGGTTTCATGTTTAAATTTAATTTTAAAACGATAAAAACCATATACTATCTGTTAATTAATAAAACTACGAAATCTGTACTCGCCGGGCTACTATTTATTTTTCTAAAAACAAAACCACAACTCCGGCGCCAACCATCACGTCCTCCCATTCACAAAGAAGATCACAACACTTAAAACGACATAAAAACTCTAATTACCCAACCTTTTCCGTTAAAGAGGTAAGGCACGTTAAGTTGATAATTATCAACAGCGTTCGGAATGGCCCTGCAATCTCGTCCGGCCTTGATTGTCTTCCGAAAGCCTTGGGGGGCACGTTACCCTCAGTAAAAGGCCTTTGGAAGATCGATTGACGTTTTTTGCGAAGATTAAGCTGAGATTCAGCCACCGGGCTTATCGAAACTTAAAGGAGGACCGCAAAAATGTTTTGAAATGGTAATGCTATGTTTAAAAACTAAGATAGAACTTTTAAGAAATTTACAAGCTGTTCATCACGGCATGGTGTACTTTAGATTTTTGAGATCTACTTGATCTTTCAGGATTTAAATCTAAATACACACATCAAAAGTGTCTAGGGATCAAGCATTTTTATGCGGATTTCTTGAGATTGAGATGTGGCTTTGTAATAAATTTATGATTTTATAAATTTATATGGAGCCTTTTTGGTGAATTTCATAATTTGAATCAGGAACTGTGAATCAAATTCGAGTAAAAGATGAAAATCAGCTGTCAATATTTTCCCTATAAAAACATACAACGCATTGAAGACATTACTAGTGCTACTGTTTCCCTACTACTGATTAAAACCAACGTTATTATGGAGCGGCGACGTCATTTAAGCAGGGAAGAAATGCTCAGAGCCGTGGGAATGATAGAAGCTGGTTCCCGGCAACGTACTGTGGCTTTAGCTCTGAATACAAGTCAGAGTGTTATCAGTCGACTTTGGACACGTTACCGAAGCACTGGTACCGTGGCTGAGCGCCATGGAGGACGGTATCGCTGCACCACACGGAGACAAGACCGATACATTCAAATCTTAACTCGAAGAGCTCCAACAATAACCGCCATGATGTTAGCCGTGAGGCTTCATCACTCTTCAGGGAACTTAATTAGCGACCAAACAGTCAGAAACCGCTTGCATGAAGTGAACCTTCATTCCCGAAGACCGCTACGGGTACCACCTATAGCAATGCACAATCGTAGGATTCGATATCAATGGGCTCTTGGACACAGAAATTGGGCAGAAGAACAATGGCGTTTCGTGTGCTTTTCTGATGAGTCTCGTTTTGGTATGAGACCGGATACAAGACGTATACGACACTGGAGAACCCCTGGACGCCAACAGCGATTAAAATCCTGCCAGGAAGTCCATCCTTATAGTGGTGGAACCATCATGGTATGGGCGGGTATTTGGATCGGCGGAAGAACTGAGTTGATTTGGATCAGAGGCAACCTCAACGCTCAAATTTATGCTGAGACGATTGTATCAGACGTCATCGTTCCTCTACAAGCGCAAATCGGTCCCTTATTTCAGTTAATGCATGATAATGCACGACCGCACACCGCAAGAGTTGTAAGACAGACTCTCGCCGCAGCTAACATCAATGTCCTGCCCTGGCCTGCTCAGTCGCCAGACTTGAACCCGATTGAGCATGCATGGGATATGCTACAGAGAAGAGCTCTGCCGAATATGGAGGGTATCCAGTCGCAAGAAGACCTTTTTTTGTTGTTGCAACGAACATGGGCGGCCATTCCACAGCGTGATTTGGATGAACTCATTTTGAGTATGCCAAACCGATGTTCTTGTGTTGTTAGTGTTCGCGGTAGAAACACGGATTATTAATTGTTTAAGTTACCCAATAAAATTTTAAAGAAAACTGTTATTTCAGTCTTTTTTTCGAACTTTTGTGTTAGTGGTTCAAATGTCAAAAATCCCTTTATTAGGAAAATGGCAAATTTCTTTATTAATGCAAAGGTGACTTGGTTTATCGTTACTGTGACAAACGAAAACACTTTATTTGATGAATCCTTAAAGAAAATTTTAATTAATATCAATCAGGAGAAAAGTTATTGCAAAAATATATGTTGATCCCTAGACACTTTTGATGTGTGTATTTATACTTTTCATATATTTGATCCAATCGGACTGAATAATTTACTAAGTTAAGTTTATAGTGATTCTACCAACTTCTTTTTGTATTCATTACATAATTTAACGACTAATTATATAACCTGATGATCGAGGACAGACATAAGTCTGTTTTTTTATCACATTCTCATCTATAATGTACTAACCAACACCTTTTGCAACGTTCTCCTCATTACTTCCACCTCTAATTAAATTAGAAACTGTAACAAATACAGGAACACCTCCCTCCATTAGGAATAGTCTAGATTCCTGCGCTACCCCGCCATGGATATACTTTTTTCTGCTAAACTATTTGAAGCATGGGACATACTACATAGAAATATGTTGATTAGCTCATTATGAGAATTCTTGACACCTACAACCTGTCTTCAGCATGCTTGTCCTCTGGTAAGGACATCGGCTTATATAGAAAGTGATGATGAATCATATTAATCAATGCTTTTTTGAATTGTCGGTTTTTTATGATACGATTTGTCTATAATAGGTAAGCGAATTAAGGCGGTTATATGAAGACTCTACGACATTAATTAAGGAATTAATAAGTTAATTGAAAATATCATTCTGATAATGACAATTGAATAGTACGATTCTGCGTCTTTTTACCGCAAGTCGGCACGAGCTATACGAGAATAGCTCATGCCGTGGTGAATAGATTATCCAGTCAGAGATGTTGGTTGCAGGGTTGACTGCCCAAGATGCGCCGGAAGTACTTAAGTATCGTCACACCTGGAGGCCAATAAGATAATTTTATGCTGTGCTTCTTCTCTGCTCTAGGAGTGTAACAGAAAGGATGATGTATCAGTTTCGTACCTATATCATCATTATAATATTGTCGTTGTACCATTTTGTGTCCATAAAATCATTCTGATTATAATTGATGGGTTTAAAAATGTTCGTTCTTATTACCGCAAGTTTTCAGTTCATAAAATTGATACTTAGTAATTGTAATTCTGCTTAATCCGTTCATATACCTAACTATTTGCGTGATATTGTGTTTGCATAAATGTTGACTCATCGGCTATGGTCACCGGAAAAATCCATTCCCCTTTGTTGATTTAGCATTTTGAGGCGTGTTAAAGCATGTACATATTATTATATTACAGACACGCCTAACATCCATGAAGGCTAACCCTTCAATGGTGTGATGACGTACATCCACAGCTCGCCTGTTACGGTATTAGGTATATCTCAAATTATAAAGAATTTATAGCAATTCATCAGTTATAGTTCCAATCCTGGATTACAAGGACCTTGGAGAATGTCTGAACTAATAACACGCCAGGCAGAATGAGAATTACAGTCCGTGATCTAATTATCTTTTTTCTTAAGGTATGCTATCCCACAGCTGATCAAACGTCTCCCTCATGCTTCTCCACACTTATTTTTGTGTTGTCCTCTCCAGCCAGTCAGTGATGGAACCTAAAACATCAAGCTAACGTTTCATAGTCCTACCTCGGCGGCGATGCTTGTCAGCAAGACAGAGAATCGAACCATACTTTTGCATATCTTAAGAGCCTTGCTATCATTAGACTATAAAGGCGACAAGTTATATTTAAAGCTGATGCATGTCATTACTACGTACAACATGATCATTCCACAAACATTAATTATTCGCAATCGAAACACTCACAAAAAACTACACCTAATGATATATAGATTGCTTTAATACTATCTTTTGATAGCTTCCGTAAACCATAATTACACCCTAGTTCCTGATAGGATGCAAGCTTAATGAGCACGACGTTGACCCATTTATTACACGAGAAAAAACCCATGTCAACTCCTAGACACCTGCAGTTAATGCATCCTTGAAATTAATATCGAATCAATCTGCCATTAAGGTATTAACTATTAAAGCAACGGGTCTCACGCCCCAGAGAATTATCTTTCACCCCATCAAATGTGGAAAGTCTAATAGAAATCCGTAGTCCGTAATAAGAAAGGCTAATCGCACGCGTAGACAGTTAGCGCGTTGCGGCATCGTGCAAAAACATATATTGGATGTGTCAAGCCATGATTGATGCGCGGGAGTGGACAAAAAGTTGTGTTCAACGGAACGGGCCGTGACGTTGCGGGGAATGTGAAGCGGTTACATTCGTTCGTTCGTTCGTTTGATCGTGAGGTACAGTTTATAGTTTGATATTGATCTGAGATTGTAAATTGTGGAATATATCTAGGTATAGTCTGTAGCTCGGATTTGGTTTAAGGATTTTAATTTGGAATAACGGCCAAATCGCCATTTTTACTCGACTGAACGACAAAAAACACAATGTTACGTTTTTACCGCAAATGTTTGGGATTTTTTAAATTATTTTGGATATTGTGAGGGATACTCAGGCCTCGCTTGTGTGCTATCTGGAAGGTGTGACTGGAAATGTCTTCGAAGAGGACATTCCAGTGATTTTAATTTATAGTTATCGGCGTTTCTTCCTGACAGACTATCCTTTCAAGGTGTGTATTGGGAATAATTGTATGTTTATGGAGAGTCCTCTCCTTTATATATCTTTGAATCTGTTTTTGCTCAATTTGTTGGCATTGCTATATTCCCTATAACATTGGCAATTTTTCCATTTCTTGTTTAGTCATAAGGAACTGGTCGACGGGTGCGATTATTAACACACACACCTGATATATCGGGCATGAAGACAGTTATAGGAAGATAGGGGAACCCTATTTTTAACATGCATGCGTATTTTATGTTATGATAAATTTTAGAGTTTTAAGGTCAAAAGTTAATTTTATCGTAAGGACAAAAAAATTACATTGTGTTAACTTTTTTTATGATAACCTATGTGGCGCTGACGTGAATGGTAATTAACTGTATCTTTGCTTAGTTAAAGTGGATACGCTAACTACCCACATATACAGGGTGTGGCGTAAATAGTGGCCCAACATTAAGGGGTCGACACACCGTATATTCAGCTATCACATACCACAATTTGAACCATTTTATAGCAAAGGTCTGTTTTTTTTTATTTATTTTTTATTTACTCATCTTGTTAATAATTTTGGCTATTGTTTCAACCAAATACATTATTTTCCTATTTTGTTTTTTGTTTACTAACGGCTGAATACATGTGCTATCATATGCAAGTAATACATACATACATACACTCACGCCTTTTTCCCATGGGGGTAGGCAGAAACTGTAGAACGCCACATGCTACGATCCTTACATACTCCTTTCGCTTCGTCCACGGTCATACATCTTGTCATACACGCACGCCGGTTGAAAGTACTACGCACCTGTCCTTTTTGAAGAACATCACCAATAACATCAATGTATGTCCTTCTAGGGCGTCCTCTACTGGCGTTTCCACTGACATTCGCCTTATAAATTCCTTTTGTTAATCGCCGTTCACTCAATCTTTCAACATGCCCAAACCACCGAAGCATACCCCTTTCAATTTTTGTCACTACATCATCTTTTAAACCGCAACTTTGTCTTATCACATCATTCCTCACTCTATCATTCAAAGTTACACCGCACATACTTCGCAAGGAACGCATTTCCACGGCATTTATTCTACTTTCATGACTCTTCTTCCAAGACCAACATTCACTTCCATACATAAGCGTTGGTACCAGTACACCATTATGGACAGCCAGCCGTGCCTTTTTGGACATCGACTGGTTAGCCACAACCGCATGCATAGCACCATTCACTTTATTTCCCGCATTTGCTCTCCTTTCCACATCTTCATCAATCTTACCATCTCTTGTAAACATACTTCCCAAATAAACAAACTCATTCACCTGTTCAATACTTTCATCTCCAATCTTTACCTTACACCCAGATACATCTGCATCTCTTTCAAAAACCATTACTTTCGTCTTACTTATATTAATTTTCATCCCTTTCCTCTTATATGCTTCGTTCATCACAGTTACCATGTCTTGCAACCCTTCCACTGATGATGCAAGCAGAACTTGATCATCTGCGTAGAGAAGACATTTGACAGGCAACTCATTCATTTTCAATCCACAATCACTCCCTTTTAAATCTGTCAAACAACTATCCATGTATAGGTTGAACAGCCATGGTGACGCTACACAACCCTGTCTAACACCCCTTGAGATGCCAAACCAGTCTGTGAACGCCCCATTTATCCTAATACAAGCACTGGAATCCCTGTACAGCGATTTCAGTGCCCGCACCAAGCGCCAGTCCACCCCATACGTAGATAGTGTTGACCACAATTCTTCCCTCCACACACTATCATAAGCCTTCTCCAAATCAACGAAAGCGCAATACACTTTCTTGTGCTTTGCCAGATGTTTCTCGGCTATGCATCTTAAGGAGAAGATCTGATCCATACACCCCATTCCCTCAAGTTCCGTGCAAGTAATAATAGGAAAATAATGTTTTTTTTTTAAATTACAGCCAAATTAGTAACGCGAGGTGTAAATTTTTCGAAAAAATATAAAAAAATGTTTTAATCTGAGACCTATGGTAAAAAATTGTTCAAATTATGGTATGTGATAGCTGAATATATCGCGTATCGACCCCTTAACGTTGGGCCACTATTTACGCCACACCCTGTATACAAGGTTATTTGAAAAGGGGGTACTAATCCGCGGGCCATTAAAAGTATCATTAATGGATTTTTTACAGCAAGGTTTGACGATCATTTTTACAAAAAGGAAAAACGAAAAAAAAAACTTCGTCCTTGTTTTAGTTACGAATTCAAAAATAGAGCTTCTAATCCGTGGACCCAAATATGACCTAAAATGTGAATACAGCTGATCATAGCGGAGGATAGATAGATTTTATCGATTTTTTTATGAAATCTTTGAACAGCTAATTCCCTTAAACTATTGACTTTTGGGGAAAGTTGTAGAACAAGAGTTATTTATTATTATGGGTAGTTTAACACGCTTTCGGAATAGTAGGCCCTTTCCAACTAACCTTGTATACAACGAGTTACATAATTCCCCATGAAAAAGAAAATATTAATCAAGTTGTATTTTATGGTTGTTGTCATTTACCTCTCAGAGGAAATTAGGTAAGTATGTAAATAACTTTCTGGGTAGTCTACTCTTTAGTTTTATGTTTTCAGGGTTGCGTTTCAGTGATGATTATTTTATGTTTTATCCAAATTCTTTTTTTTGGGTCATGCTACGATGTTCAAATTCAAATATTGCCAATAGACTCTTTATATGGAACCTTTTAACCTCCTTTCGGCTTTAGGGCTTTTTTTGTAACACGTTGTATATTCAGGCTTACACTGCAACGCAAAAGCTTTACAATAATCGGTCCCACAAAAAAATCGAACCGATTATATTCGGCAGTTGTCAGACACACTTGGCGACCGATTAAAATCGCTGTTCTGTGTTAGCCCTTATTATATGCATTTTTCTTGGCGAGCAGAGGCTGTGCAATTGAATGTCGTGCATCGCTAGGTGCTTGTCAATCAAATATTCTTGTTCTGCTGGTTGGTACCGCCTTTTGCGTGATAGAGCCATCTATAGAGTGTAAACGAATTCGTGTAAATCCTTCAAACCGCGTGATCTACTAGTGACACAGGTTGACCAAACACTGGTATATAGACATAGAAAAAAAAAGTCAAAGTCAAAGTTTTTTATTTCAAATAGACCAGATTACAGGCATTTTTAAAACGTCAAACTGTGACAAAACTATGAGCACGGTTCCAAAACGTAGGTTCTTTGGAGAAGAGCCGGCAAGAAACTCCATGAATACCTACTCTTTTTAAAATAGTAGATCATGACAATTCCATTACAGTAGCGTGCGAAATAGAATAAGAATAATGCAGGTTAATGTAACAAATAAACTCGTATAAGGGCCGATTTTTCAATCGTCAGATAACTTTTATCTAAGGAATAAATATTGTGGTTTGACGTATTTTCTATACAAAAGCTGTCAAAACGTCAAACTTATTCCCCAGATAAAAGTTATCTGACGATTGAAAAATCAGCCCTAAGAGTAACAAATAGAAAAATATGCCTTCTAGGATTGCCGTAGCAGTTAAGAGCTGACCAGTCCCTATAGACAGCACCAGTTCACGAGTAACGTAGAACCATTAAATACCGTACCTGGTTTTCTGTTTATCAGTCACTTTAGCGCCGGAGTTAACTGACTGCACGGAGCGATATCGCGCTAGTCGTGCCCGCCAGCTGTGTTGCCGTGATTTCATTAATCTATGCGTTGCATGCAAATCACTATCACTACATAGTATAAAACAAAGTCGCTTCCCGCTGTCTGTCTGTCCCTATGTATGCTTAGATCTTTAAAACTACGCAACGGATTTTGATGCGGTTTTTTTTAATAGATAGAGTGATTCAAGAGGAAGGTTTATATGTATAATACATGCATATTATAGTAGAGAAAAACGCGGAATACGCGATAAACGACATCCACGCGGGCGAAGCCGCTGGCGACCTCTAGTTTACATTATAACATAACATCAAGCCTGTATTCCCCGAAAGGTTGTGCAGAGGTGTAAGTACACCCTCATTTCGCCGTTATGTTTAAGTCCCATGTAATAGGGGGCGAGCCTATTGCCATCAACCGGACACAAATCCAAACTCCGGGCTGTTACTGAAAAATTCCACATGGAAAAACTGAATTAGGTACACTTTGTAGGTTTTTTTATTATAACGCCTGCATCCCCAGATGGTTTAGGCAGAATTGTACAAAGTGTACATCAACAGTGCAACAGTGATTATAGTTCTCAAGATTGGTCACATTAAAATTCGGTTAAACAGCAGACTTTTGAGTAGTTAATTGTCTATTTTATAGAAGAACAGTTCTTATATTTTGACAGAAGCATTTGAAACGCACCAGTTATAATTATTTTAGCAAATTAAAATAAGTATTTGATAAAAAAAAACTCCAGTTTTTACCCAAGTAACATTAACTGAAAGCATCCAAATGCATCGATCTCTCAATAGGATAACGATTATGCATCTAATGGCGTAATAATCGGTTTCCCTTCAAAATTGACGCCTGCGTTCACCGATTCTTCGCCACACCTCTACGCTATACCCTACTATTTACACATTAAATTTGACAGGCTACTTAAAAGTCCTATAATTATTTTTTTAAAACCACATGCGTGGAGGTTCTGTTAAAAAAAGTTTGTATAATGGATTTTTGGTGGTTTGAATTTAGATAATTGTCGGAATATTGATTCGATTTGAACAGATGTATCGATCGTGAGGTGTTACGGAAATTGCTGTTATTATGTAAAAAAATCGGTAGTAGTCTTTTGTATACGAATATTTTGACTAGTATAATGTGGATCAGATTATAGCACTCAAAGCTTTTAAAATAAGCAAGTTACAGTGGCAATGAAAGTTTATATTATTAGTATATCATAAGCCAAAGCCTAGTGGTTGAACGCTTGACATTCATACAGAAGGGCCCGCGTTCAATACCGGCCTGCAACACACCTGAGAGGGCTCTATGAAATTCTAAAAATTACTTATCAGAGTTTAGTACAGACGAGTATAAAGTTGTGTCCAGACCTGGCGAATGCGCCGCGGATGCGCAGCTCGCGAGCTGCTTGCGAACTACGCGCGTGTTGCTCGCGTGCGGTTACAGCTTACATTTGGTGCGCCGCTTTAGTGCAACTCTGGCAAGGCTCGAGTGGTGAGCGCGTGCAGCTCGCGCGCATCTCGTCCGCACATAGCTTCTTTCGCGTTTGAACTATGAGCCTCAGTTGTGAATTTGCTTCCGAAGATGTCGGACCATACGACTGCCGTTAGCATGATTGCTGCAATATTGGCTATTTTATTACTGACAACGACATTACTGAGACGTGGGCGGGGCGAGTGAGGTGCACTGCGAGCGGCACGCGCGCACCTCCTGCGCCGCTCGAGTAAGGCGCGTAGCATGCGCGCGAGTGGCGCGCAGACAGCGCAGGGGCTGCGTACGAACATAAAATGCACGCACGCAGCTCGCAAGCGGCTCGCGAGCGGCGCATTCGCCAGATCTGGACACACCTTAACGAGTTAGACACGTCAGAAAACATGTGACTATAACAAGGCTCATTCTTTAAATTCCCCTTCCTCTTTTGGCGTAGTATCTAGACAGTGATATTATGTATATTTATTATATGTTACAACATACATATGTAAAAAAAAACATTTCATCTTCCCGGACATATTATTATCGTAACGTAATGGAAACTCCGTATTTAATGATATTCGAACGATCTACTTCACATTGCAATATTTACGCTCGATATACCGATGCTTGTCCATAGCAGAGATCGATACAATAATGACAACATAATATACAAGAAAACATGATGATTCCATACTTACTGCATATACAGGGTTGAAACGCCCTAAAATAAAAAATCTAAATAGGCATGTTGACTGCATCAATGAATTGCAAATCTAATTAGTCCGCCAGTTAGAGTTTTGAAAAATAATGGACACGTATTTTTTCTTTTGTTAAATCTGTGAATATTTGGAAAGATAAAACGCATCATAACTCGAGAGTGGGGGCTTGTGACGTCAGAAACAAGTAAAAATTGTACTTGCTTGTGACGTTTTGTCAATTTTAAAAGTTTCGTATCTTCGTCAATTGCGGTTAAATGATAAATGATATTTATTCACAAACGTAAACGGTTTACGTAACAAAAGAAAAAATACAGGTTAAATATTTTTTGATAATCTAACTGACGGACTAATTAGATTTTTTCAGTCAAATACCCTATTGCGTTGAAAAAATAATTGCCTGTTGACACTTATTCAATAATCCGTGCCTCGGAAAGCACGTAAAGCCGTTGGTCGCGGCTGTCATTTGTAGATCTTTGACAGTCGTTACTGCTGGTCAGAAGCCAGAAAGTCTGACAACCAGTCTTACCAAGAGTATTATCGTATTACCCAGTTACTGGGTTGTGGAGGTCTGATAGGCAGTCGCTCCATGTAAAATACTGATATTCAGCTGCATCCGGTTCGACTGGAAGCCGACCCCAACATAGTCGGGAAAAGGCTAGGCAGATGATGATGACACTTATTCAATAGACAATTATTTTGTTAGTAGAGATTGCTCGCGGCTTTACCGCGTGGATTTCGTTTATCGCGTTTTTTGATATCAGTAGCTTATATCCTTCTCCAGGTTCCAGACTATCTCTGTACCAAGTTTCAACAAAATCGGTTCAGTAGTTTAGTCGTGATGAGGTAACAGACAGACAGAGTTACTTTCGCATTTATAATTTTAGTAAGGATTGAAAAACTGTTACTAAATGCCAAAATTAGCTTGCCTACGGAATCAAATGACGTAAGTATTATTACGAAATTAAATCGCCATTATTCGAAATCTGGGGGCACGGTAGTGCCCCGCCAAGTCTCGAGCAAAGCGGGCACGGCCGTACCATCTTTTCTCGAAGCCATTCGCGGCCTTTTCACCCCCCCTATATCTTCGCTGTGGACAAAGCTAGCAGTTTGAACTTTCGGTAACCAAGAGTAATCATTATAACTAGCTAAACTTCCAAATTACATCATATTTGAACTTATAGTTTACGAGTTATCATCGATCAAAGTTACATCATTTTGTCACTGACTGACTCACTGACTGACCGATCATCAAAATTCTAAGATACTTCTAGCAGGCCTAGAACCTTGAAATTTGGCATCAAGATAGATTATTAGGCCCATATAAAGGAAAAATTATAAAAACATAAAAAAATAGTTAATTATAGAAAACAATTTTATATTTGCCGTTTTGCCAGGAACATTTTGTATGAATTTCGACTGCATTGTTAACTTTGTTCTTTATTTACGTACAAAAAATATTGAATTGGTGTAGATCATTTATAAATTGTTATTTATTTAGGGCAAAATCTGAGAAATGAGATTCCATACCATCACGCCTGTATTCTCCGAAGGGTAGGACAGAGGTGTATACTAAGTATGTAACTAATGAACCCATATAATACTGTATCTAGATAACATTCAAGGCTAATTTAAATTGTTTAAAGTTTTAATATCTCACAAGTTTTCCCTCCAGAGGGCGGGGGCGGTCAAAATCAAAGTCCAAGATGGCGGCTGTGATATTTTACAAAATATGCGTCATGGGTGTCGTTCCCATGGTTTTCGGGGGTGCTGATGCCAAAAATAAGGTCAAAGTCAAAATCCAAGATGGCGACTGTGAAATTTTACAAAATATGCGTCATGGGTGTCGTGTCCATGGTTTTCGGGGGTGCTGATGACGAAAAAGAGGTCGAAGTCAAAATCCAAGATGGCGCTGTGATATTTTACAAAATATGCGTCATGGGTGTCGTGTCCATAGTTTTCGTGGGAGCTGATGACGAAAATGAGGTCAACGTCAAAATCCAAGATGGCGGCTGCGAAATTTTACAAGATATGCATCATGGATGTCGTGTCCATGGTTTTCGGGGGTACTGATGACGAAAATGAGGTCAACGTCAAAATCCAAGATGGCGGCTGTGAAATTTTACAAGATATGCGTCATGGGTGTCGTGTCCATGGTTTTCGGGGACGCTGATGACGAAAATGAGGTCGAAGTCAAAATCCAAGATGGCGGCTGCGAAATTTTACAAGATATGCATCATGGATGTCGTGTCCATGGTTTTCGGGGGCACTGATGACGAAAATGAGGTCGAAGTCAAAATCCAAAATGGCGGCTGTGAAATTTTACAAGATATGCGTCATTAATGTCGTGTCCGAGGTTTTCGAGGGTGCTGATGACGAAAATGAGGTCGAAGTCAAAATCCAAGATGGCGGCTGTAAAATTTTACAAAATTTGCGTCTTGGATATCGTGTCCATTGTTTTCGGGGGTGCTGATGATGAAAAGGATGTCGAAGTCAAAATCCAAGATGGCGCTGTGATACTTTACAAAATACGCGTCATGGGTGTCGTGTCCACATGCGAAATTCGTATGATAGCGCCATCTATCTATGAAAAAAACCACTTAGAAACTAAAAAAATATTATAATAACGTAAATTTATATTCGGTGAAACGAAGTTTATGGATATCCGAATCAGCTAGTTATTAGTTACTTAAATAGTTAGTTATTAAAAGTACTAATTTAATACATAAATAGTTTGTTATATATTTAGTTTGTTAGTTAGTTATAAAAACAAAAGAGATAGAGACAGAGAATAGGCTCTAAGCAAAGCAGCAGTTGATGAACAAGACATTATTATGTCACCCAAAAAGAAAAGAAAGAGACCCACCTACAAAAAATAAATGAGATCCCACCAAAAACATTAAATGTAAAAAATGCCAAGTCTCTTTATGCAATCTTTCCACCGTAAAAAGTTTTAAGATCTCATAGAAGCCAAGTCCTATTCAATTTATTTTGTAGTTAGTTATCTATCTAGTGACTGTATTAATAGTTTTATTTCTATTATAATTATAGTGACTTGGCAATGAGCACAAGAAGAAACAAATATATTTGGAGCAGGTGAAAGTAACGCATAACGCACGTGTAATGTTTAATATCACAGGATTAGTTAAGTTCTTTTGATTTGACTATTAAACATAGGTACCTATAGATAATAATTGTCATGTTCTTATCAAATAAACTTAGGTTTTCTTAAATATGTATTGACGCACGTAGTCGATGATGACCATAACTACTCATTGGCCGTAAAATCACGTCTGCATATCATAAATCACACATCAGCATAACAACTAATGTAATCATAGTACTCATAGACATCAATTCGTCAATAACAGTCGCACATAATTCCACACAGCAAGCAGTTTTTAATTTGTGCTCATTGCCAAGTCACTATAATTATAATAGAAATAAAACTATTAATACAGTCACTAGATAGATAACTAACTACAAAATAAATTGAATAGGACTTGGCTTCTATGAGATCTTAAAACTTTTTACGGTGGAAAGATTGCATAAAGAGACTTGGCATTTTTTACATTTAATGTTTTTGGTGGGATTAGATTTACACTGCGCCCATTGAGTATGAAAAGCAATCGGTTTCAACGATTCTTCCATAATTATAGGTACGTATTGTGATAAAACTTTTAACTGATATTGGAACTTGGCCACCAAATGAACTTAGGCAACTTAGTTTTGATAATAATAAAAGTTTTTCAATGTCTTTAAAATAACAAAATAATCGCTTGGTGATACTTAACTATTCCACCCTGTATATATCTGTATACTCACGCCTGTATTAGACTAAATGATAAATGATATATAGGTATTTCTGTAAATAAATCTGTTACAGACACTTTTACAAGTCAATGTAAGTAATGTTTTTTAAGACTATATGGCACCGGCATTTCCAGTCTAACGAGCTCTGAGAAGAAAAGCCGAAACAAAAGCGGTGGTCAAGGTATCTTTTAAAGTACAGACATTGTGGTATACAACTATGCGAGTGTTAGTGTAGGGCAACGTCTGGAGTAGCCTTTATTATTTAAGAAGTTTTATTAATTTTATTTGAGTAGTATTTAATAGTCTATATGATACTTTTTAATTGAATAAGCTATCCATCATAGTTTCCGAGGTTTATGTTGGTAACCCGGATTATTTTTTTCCGAGTGTAATAGGCGACGAGTCCATTGCCATTTTCCGGTAAAAAAAGTCATACATATTATGCGATTATTTCGTAAGGTTATACCATTTAAGAAGTTTTATTAATTTTATTTGAGTAGTATCTAATAGTCTTTATAACACTTTTTATTTGAATAAGCTATCATTCTTAGTTTCCGAGATATTAAGGTTTATGTTGGTGACCCGGATAATTTTTTTCCGAGTGGAATACGCGGCGATTCTATTGCCATTTTCCGGTAAAAAAGGCATAGTTACATATTATGCGATTATTTCGTAAGGTTTCGAAACATTGAAGAAACAATACACAAGTCATTCTCCAAACCTTATCACCCATATCTGACCGTAAGCAAACACTACCTACTTTATTAGTGTAGGAATTTTCATTACAGCTCAACAAGTATATCGTCTACTCGAATAATCGACAAATATCAGTAAAATGAAAGTCCGTGCGACCGGCCAGATGTGTGCAGTAATGACTTAGCTTAGCCCGCTGGCTTTGCTCATTAGTCGAGTAGAGTGTCGATATATCAGATTCGATTCGACTGAAAGGGTCCTCTATCGTTTTAATCTTCGCAATGGCGTGAGAGGTAGCGGGTTTATTAAACGATGGCTTATCAATTGTGTTTTTGTACTTTCTGCTGTTATTGTGGGCGGAAAATAGAGGCCACGGTGTTTGTTAATCAAAAGCTGTGTAGTTCTCTGATAAGAACTGTTAACTTACCCTTTCCTGTGGTCGTTTACTTGGGTTTTATACGCCGTGGGCCCGAGGTACCCGAAAGATTTTAACCACGCCTTTCTGATGCTATTATGAGTCAAATGGTATATCAACAAAAGCTGAAAAAAGTAAAAAAAAAAAGTTTTTCCTTCTGTACCCGGGTAAACCTAGGTGTAGCCGCTTTTCGGCTATTACCCGTAACATATACATATAACAAAATCGTAACGAAGCAAAAACTGTACACCGAATATTATTGAAAAAAAAATTGCTACTTGTACTACGAGTACCTAGAAACGATACTGATGCCGATACAGAAGTTTTTAGAATTTCTGTCAGTTTTTCTGTTTGTATGTTTGATCTTCACGCTAACACTACTGAACAGATTTAGTGGAAAATTGGTAAAAATATCTTAAAGAGTGGGCCAGGTTATAGGGTACAAATCATCACGCTATTGTGTGTGGATGATGAGCAGTAAACTTACTGGATATAAATGGGAATTTAAAAAATTTAGTACACTAGGAAGCGGTGAAGTGCGGGCGTATTTTGGGAGCTGTCTCGTTCAAATTGACTTTAGCTCATTTTGAATAAATGCTATTTTGATTTTGAACCCCAACACTGTGCAGACCTACAGACAGACAGTCAGGAACTGTTTACACAGGTACCTACGTAACAAAATGACGTACCACAAAAAATGAGACTTTCACACTATAAGCTCCATAAACATAAATGATAGCAGTTCTGAGTACTGGTCGCGCATCATCGTGTGTAGTTATTATATCGTCATTATAGGAGGAGCGTCGCTTCCTCAACTCAATGCAATCTACTGTTTTAACTGTTGTACTGTAGTTCCGTTTTGTTTCTTGGTTTATTTTATTTTTTCCGTTACGTCATCGTGAGGCGGCGGGAAAATTAATAACTTTTTTAGCGTAGAGCGCAAATCCTGCTTATATTGTACAAGGTTATTTGGCAGGGGTACTAATCCGCTCGCATGTGTTCCGTGCGCACCTCTCAGGAGTACGTGGGGCAGGGACCTACAGAGGGAGAGGTCCGCCAGGGGCTGGCGGACCGAGGCCTGCCGGGGTTGCGGTGCATGCAGCTGCGAATCCCGCGACCCCGGCCAAGGGTCAGGAGGAGGAACACCGTGGGTTTTTAGCCGGTAAGAGTCCGGCATAACCCTTCGTCTTCCCCAGGCGAAGGGTATCCATGAGGATTTTCCCACGAGAAAAAAAAAAAAAGGGGTACTAATCCGCTAGCCACTTAAAGTACCTATCACTGATGACTGTTGTTAAAATTTCGAAATTCAATAAATATTATTTTAGTTTTTTTCTAAAATTCTTCTGGCCGGTTTTAGTTACGAATTCAAAAAATGGAGCTTCTAATCCGTGACCCCAAATATGACCTAAAATGTTATCACAGCTGATCATACCTGACGATAGATTTTAGCGTATGTTTTATGAAATCTTTGAACGACGATTTCTCTTAAACTATTGAGTTTTGGGTAAAGTTGTAGCACAAAAGCTATTCGTTATTATGGGTACTTTAACACCCTTTCGAATTACTACCCCCTTTTCCGACTAAGATTTTATATATGTATCACTACATCACTACATATTTTTGTAGTATAAAACAAAGTCGCTTGCCGCTGTCTGTCTGTCCCTTTGTATGCTTAGATCTTTAAACTACGCAACGGATTTTGATGAGGTTTTTTTTAATATATAGAGTCATTGAAGAGGAAGGTTTTAAGCTATAAAACGTACACGTGCAAAGCCGGGGCGAGTCGCTAGTAATATTATAAATGTGAAAGTTTGGATATTTGTGAATTTAGATGATTTGTTATCATCAGAGATCGGAATAGGTAGTAGAGTATATTTACCTAAACTTCGAAGAAGGAAGTAACATAGAGTGGATATTACGTCTTCTAAAATCCCGGAATAATTATAATGACGTTTTAATCCCGGGATTTAAAAATCATGAATTATTTATTTGAAGAATCATACAACATTTTTTAGGGCTAGGGTACTAAAAGTATTAAATTAAAGAGCTTTGTTTTACATATTACCTACATACATTATTTAATATTTGACATAGTACGGAACCTTAAAAAATGTTATGATTTTCAAATCAATAATTTGTAACTATAAATAAAGTCCAGTAAATAATTCGTGATTTTTAAATTCGGGGATTAAAACGTCATTATAATTATTCCGGGATTTTAGAGGAGGTATTATCCACTCTATGTTACTTCCTTCCTCGAAGTTTAGGTAAATATACTCTACCTATTCCGATCTATCATGCCATAGCGTCGTTCAAAAAGAACTAAGTAATTCTAGTCTATTTTGAATAAATGAGTTTTGAGTTTGAGTTTGAACGGCTAAACGGATTTAGACGAAATTTGGCACACAGGTAGCCCATGATCTGGACTAGGACATAATGATACTTTATATCTAGATACATTAAGTAGTTTCCCGAGAATGCGAGTGAAACCAAAGGCATTAGCTAGTGCAAAAAAAGGATTTTCTTTGTGTTTTTTTTTCTTCTTTACATAAGCCCACAAATTGTCATATCCTAAGAATATGGCACTCCATACACCTAACAGTAACTTCTTCCTTCCAGCAAGTCGCAACCCCGACGGTGGTGAAGAAGATCCTGCGGCTAAAACAAGAGAACCCTGGCATGTTCGCGTGGGAGATCCGAGAGAGACTGCTCAGCGCGAGAGTGTGTGAGCCTCACTCCATACCGTCTGTCTCCAGCGTGAACAGGATCCTGAGGAACAGCGGCTTGGCTTGGAGCGATGATGATACACGGAATGCACATGGTGAGGAGTTGGTTATATTTGAGGATTTATGAATAATGAAATTACTGGAGTATATGGCCAGATTAAGAAAGGATTAATGGCTTACAAATTGACCAACATGTTATCATTGGGAATGTAAACTTCATGACGTTTTCCACTGCTCACGACAAAATATGCTGACTGCTCTGAACGCCACATATGTATTTATTTTAAACCGGTTTCATACGAAACGACACAACACTACTATCCCCTTTTCACCGTAATTTGATTTCTGACGTTTCTCTACAAAACATACAAAGAATATCAAATATTTTTACGGTTTTTGATGATGTCGTTTACGTTTTTTCGATACAAACTCCTTACGGTTTCAATTTACGAAATGACCGAGCTGTTAGGACTCATATTTGGGTGAAAAGAGTACTTATAGTGTTGTAGTATAATGTCATTAGCCGTGGAAAAACTGCCGGTGAAAACGATAGATACGAATAGATGCAGATACGGATGAGAACATGAAGAACGTCACGATGGACTAGGCTTTTCGCGCTACGGGTTTGATTCCTGCACGGATTACTTATTTGAATGGCCTAGACATACTTAAGTGGTTCTTTCTGTATTCTGAGCTTAAATGTTGAGTCTGGGTGACAGTAGGTACCTACTGATTAATTCTGATATCACAATTGGTTGGTCCGCCAAATCGTGCAGAAAACTGGCTGACTACTGTTGCACGTTGCACATGGGGGCAAATGTTTCCGTGTTCTTATCATGATCTGATGAGTTTATTTATTCCCTAATTTAAAAGCCCTAACATCAGCGTTATATTTCTCTGCATCGTAGAAAGTGGAAACATTAAAAACCAATAACCAAAACAATTTAATCAACATCTCACTGTTTTATAACCCACAAACATCATCACCAACTTGACGCTTCATCAAAGAGTTTTATATTTCATTAACACCTCCGTCAACTAAAAAAGACGTTATTCAAACATCAAAATCAAATAAAGAACGTAAATGGAACGCTAGTTCAAACATCAAATTCGAATAAAGAACGTAAATAGACAACATTAAAAATAAAACTGAATCATTAACTAATTAATGGCAGATAGGCGTAAATTCTCGGCGTTTTACAGACAGGTGTCAGGATGTACTCTAGTAATATAAAATGTTATTATTTTTATTTAATTATACTTAAATCTTAGGTGGACATATTTAAAAGCCATTAAATCCGGTCTGTATGTGTGTAGGAGCATTTTTGTTGCGACATTTGAGTTATGTTGACAATTATTAACTAAGTTATACGTGTTTTACAAGACAAAGGAAAGAATTATTTGGCAGCCCATTTCCTTGTTTGTATAAAATGTTTTTTCATACCGTTTAACATAAAAAATTTTGACTACGTCGAATCAATATGAAATCATTATTTGCCCCCTCTCTTCCCGTGGGTGTCGTAAAAGGCGACTAAAGGATTCTCTAGAGGATGGGCAGCAGCTATGAGTACTTTAACAATCATACTGCGATCGCCAACCCGCCTGCCAAGCGTGGCGAATACGGCAACCTTTTGAGGGAGGCCTATGTCCAGCAGTGGACGTCTTTCGGCTGAATGATGGTGATGATGATTTGCCATCCATGTTTACTTTCATATCCCTAACAAAGTCCAGGGCAGCTAATATAGCCGAGGTTGGTCGCGTTTGACCCTAGTGGTAAGCGCAGACAGGGTTGAAGCACACGAATCAAAGTAATACAGGTAAAGAGGGATTCCTGTATACCCCTCTGGCTCTCACATACACACGTTGGAACATACTCGTAGTACTGCTTGGCGCCAAACTTTAATGTGAGGCTAGCCAGGCGGACCGTATAGATCCTAACCAAGCATATGCTGGGTTTTTTTGAATCTTACAACACGCGTCTATTCTCAGCGTGCGATGAGGAAGTTTTCTTCTGTTTGATTCTATGCTGTCCTCACACGGGAGCAGTTATGATTAGGAATATGAAACGAAATACGATTCTTCAAATATGACATTATTAGCCTCCACAGTAGGTATTAAACTTGTTCATTCTTGTTCTTCTATTTGGGGCAAAAAGTACCTAATGGCCCAGTTTGCTTAGAACACCATAAGTTCATTTTCAATTAGGTTTCATATTTGTAGCTATTTTTATATCGTTTTAAGCTCAATGTTAAAAGTATCTACTATGAACCTATGAACGATTCTTTACGTAGTCAAGCAAAACGCAAACATCGAGTCACCGCACGACGACAAATATATACTTGGGAGCAAAGAAATCGAGCCACTCTTTTTTTCACGTGTCCTGGTTATTCGTTTTGGTTTCATGAATTCTATAATTCAAAATACAAAAAACTACCCTCATTGTAAAGGTTATCAAATAACCTTTTAGGCGATAGGTATATGTTTAGAATTGATCTATTCCATAATACCAAAAATGATAACAATTATACCTACGCGAAAAATGGAAGTGGCTCGATTTCTTTGCTGCCAAGTATATTTTCGCAACTACCTTCCTAATTTCTTATCAAAACCAAAATACCTAACTGTTTTTATGCGCCTCTCTGGACAGCTAATTTGATTTATATTATAAAGAATATTTAGTGTTTATGATTTCTAACCGTTTCACTCTATTCTTTACAGAATCATACCCCCAACCGGATTTACCGCCAAACGTGATGGAGTACATGTCAATGAAGACCTCTTTACCCCCAACTGGTATGCCAACACAGCAGAACTCCCCCTACTTCGCCCACTCAGCCGTCAGGGTCCCGCCACCACAACACACAGACCCAACTCAGCTGTACGACAGACGACTCGCCACATCCTGGCTGCTAGCCAACCAGGTCCAAGCACAGGGCTTATTGAAACCTTACCCAATAAATCCATGGCAAAGAATAATGCTGCCGTACCACGACTCCAAAAACTTCTCACCATACGCTTTGAACTTACACAACGATCTCCTTAACCGAATTAACCCTGATGAAGTGAAGTCAGAGAATTCCGAACACATTTCCGTTGAAGCCAGTGACGATAGCACGGACAGGCCAGATGTTGACGACGACCAGAAGTCACATGAAAAAGAAAAGAAGAAAAATCCGTATTCTATAGAAGAGCTTTTGAAAAAACCGGACAAAATGGTCAATGTCAATCCTATTGGGTTCCCGAACTTTCTTCGGCAGCCGAGCGGGAGTATGATAGAGAATAGCCAGAATTTGAGCAACAGAAGTTCGCCTGCGAGCTTCTGTTCCGTTCAGAGTGGCGTTTCGAATGATTGTTTTTCTGAATCTGCCAGTTCTGAGATTAAGGCGGGAAATTAATTTATTGTTGTCCTAGTCCAAATAGATGGTGACAAAAATGTACCTATATAAACAGCAAGAAAACTGGGATTTTCGTGGGTTTTTTTGGCATTGATTTGCCGATGATTCAGCCTTTGGCTTGACAAAAAAAAACTTGAACCGAACAATAATAATTAGTGACACGATGTGTGTGAAAATCATCTGAAAATTTCATAAATTAAATGTAAATAATTAATAATTGCATAAACTAGAACTACTGATTAAAATATATTCAGTAACTATCTTCATACTATATCTTTTTCAACTCATCATCTGCCTAGCCTTTTCCCAACTATGTTGGGGTCGGCTTCCAGTCGAACCGGATGCAGCTGAATATCAGTATTTTACATGGAGCGACTGCCTATCAGACCTCCACAACCCAGTAACTGGGTAATACGATACTCTTGGTAAGACTGGTTGTCAGACTTTCTGGCTTCTGACCAACAGTAACGACTGTCAAAGATCTACAAATGACAGCCGGGACCAACGGCTTTTACGTGCTTTCCGAGGCACGGAGGAAACTCGCTATGGTAAATGGTCACCCATCCACAGACCAACCTCGGCAAGCGTGGCTTAACCCGGAAGATCGGTCTATGCGGCTGTATTTATTTAGCCACGAGCTCCTCTATATCTTTTTCAACTAAAGATACAATAATTGATGCATCGTAACGCCATCTAGTGGACGAAAACATTAAACACGGCGGCAATGATAATGTGACTTCTTGACACTTTTCGCTTTTAATTTTGTATAAAACATTATAACTATTATATTGTAAATAATTAATGCCATATTTTAAAGCATAAATACTTAAGTAACGTGTCCATATTATTGATAAAAATATGTCTACCTTAGAATAATATTAGTCTAATAATGTTGTAATAAATTATTTTGTTGGTACTAATTTTAAGTTAATAGTAAGAAATTAAATAGATATTTTAAATAAATTATAATATTATAAAGGTGATTGTTACCTACCTATCAGATGATAGAGCGAATTGAACAATAATTACTCCAATTAATTGATTCAGTTTTTGTGCACACATATTGACTAAAATAACGTCATGACACGTCATTAGCAACTAGCAAAACACTTCTTATTGGCACTTGAACTGACTAGCAACAGCTAACTACCGCTATATCAAAAATCCACTACAAACATTCGGGTTAGGGGGAAACTGGCCTCTGGTCCGCGGCCCACATTACACGGAGTAGGAACAGTAGTGGAAAAGTTGGCCGATTGCGTGGGCCAAAATACCATGGGAAAAAAGTGTCGTAGTTAAATCGACCCATTGGAATTTAATTTCATTAAAATGAAAAAAAGGTGCGAAATAAAACGTAAGTATCAAAATATGGGATATTCCTCGAAGCGCACCAACGATGAAACAGAGAAGAGCATGAAAGGATACGTAATAAATGATATCGATTATCGATAGACGTTTTAAAATTCAGCGGTCCTAATTGTGAGTAATACGAACTTTTTCAAACGTTGTAATTTATGAACAAAATGTATTTTGAATTTCGTGTAGCAACCCGTTGTGATGATAGCGGGCCTTGTGACTTTTACATAAACCATTGAACTGGTTGGAGTGTTTTATTTATTCACACATAGAGTATCATCTTACAATCGCTGAGAACCACGCGTAGGTGGCAGATATACCCTCACACTAATTGTTTATTTATTAAAACTACCAGGAAAGCAGAAATGAACATCGAGGAATACCCCATATTTTGATACTTACATTTTATTTCGCACCTTTTTTTCGTTTTAATGAAATTAAATTCCTATGGGTCGATTTAACTACGATACTTTTTTGCCATGGTATTCTGGTCCACGCATTCGGCCAACTTTTCCACTACTGTTCCTACTCCGTCTAATGTGGGCCGCGGACCAGAGGCCAGTTTCCCCCTAACCCAAATATTCTATCTGACGAAGGCGGGTGAATTATTACAATTTGAACCTTATGTCCATGGCCGTCTCTACACGAAGGTGTAAGGGATGCAGGGCACCCAGGCGCCAAGACATGAGGGGCGCCTCTCGGCTGTTCCATTTCAAAACCTAGTATGGGCTTAAAACAAAATTTTACAGGAGAGCGCTTATACCTACGTTAAATCGGTCAGCCTTTGAAAAGTATTTATGTTAGGTAAAACCATGTGGTTAAAGTGACTTACTAGGTTTTAAAATGATCAGAGGCAGTGAATGGCACTTACTAGGTATCGATGCTTAAATATATCTGCTTATTATGTGAGTTTTCAACGCTGGTGTTTTTGTATTTGGTATAGACTTTCTAGGTTAGCAAGATTATGCAATAAAACGATTTTTGTAAAAAGTGTCCCTTACTAGGTTTTGAAATGGGACAGCCCCTCTGAAGGCGGGTGCCGAGGCCCGAGAAATTATTTTATCAGCAGTCAGCTCAAACACTGATCATTCTAACCTACCTATTTGTATACAGTGCCTATAATTTTGTAATTAACGAACTCTAATTTTCAAACACTAAACATTCTAGGTATATTTTTACTGCATAAAAACCTTCCCTCCTACTATTGTCCTTCATAAAGCTGCTACAAGTCTACATCTATATGTAATTATTGCTACACACAGCGCTGACTGCGAGGCGGAAAGGGAGGGAAGGGGGCATGCTGAAATAGCTAGGGGCGCCAGAGTTGCGTTCGCACCCAGGCGCCAAATAATCTACAGACGGGGCCCTGTTTATATCAGAGACTAAGGCTGAGATCTATAGACCCAACTTGGACTTTGCTCAGACTTTACTTTAGACTTACGACATAGTCAGTATTTATAGAGCCGTCTTTGAATTCATCTGAGTGTGTGCTTAGCAAATGCTTAGCAAAGTCTAAGTTCACAAAATCGACGACTTAGCAAATACTTAGGTTACTATTATCCTAACAAAAAATAATGGTCCAAACTTTACTGTAGCATCATTATATTTACACAACTTTTTAATTTTTTAGTATTATCAAGTGGCCAGGCTCAACTCAGTAATACGCAGATTAGAAAAGATTTCCTTGATGTTGATAACTAATTCTGAATTAGTTAAGATAAAAACAATTAGGTATTATAACATCACATAAAAAAGTTTTTCTAAGTTTAAAATGTATAAAAATGAATTAAAAGTTACTTTTTTTCGACAAATTGCAGATGTCAAAACGATGCGATCCGTTTCAATGAATATAATATTGTGTTCGTTTATAAAAAAACAAAAAAACACTTATAAGCATGCCAATTTCTGCTTATTCTTATAATAATAATACATAGAAGAAATAGGAGCATACTAGATTATTTACATGTTATTATTGTTAAACATTTATAAAGAAAAATCAAGAATGTAATGCTTGAAACGAAACATTAACTTGTATTTTGACATCGGCCGTCTTAGCGAATGCTTAGCCTAAGCTCAGCATAGTCTCAACGTGATACGTCTATAAATTCCAAATCTAAGATTATGCTAAGCATACACTTAGCAAAGTATTACGTAAGTAAAGTCTGAGCAAAGTCTAAGCTAAGTCAAAGTTGGATCTATAAATCTCAGCCTAAAAGTCACAACACTCGCTTTTGTGAGATAGAAAGACTAGCAAGTTGTCAAATTGGCTAGGGCAACCAACTTTTAAACTGTGGACACAAACGCAGCAAGTCGTCTTCTGCAAGTTTTACGAACAAAGCAAGCACTTGCTGCGTTAGCTTACGCAATAGTGAACTTCGCGCTTTAAAATGGCGGAATTATCGGCGGAAAATTCGTTAAATGAGGGTAGGTCTGCAGTTACGTAAAACAATCACCTTTAGGCCCAATAATAACGTAATTAATTATATTTATGATTCTGTGATATTGTAGGATGTATGTGTATATTTAGTTTGATAAATATCCTCTTTGGAAATAAACATTCCTTCATGTAGTTATGTCCTTATTATATTAAATAGTTATTTTATTGTAGTTATAGTTAAAGTAGTAGTATCTGTACATAATGTATTCACAGTAGTTGTTTATTTATGAAATGGCACAATAAACCAAATACAAATAAAAATTTTCGTCTCTTTATTTCATCATTAACCATTTCAGAACGGATGGTACACACGGACGGACCGTTGGGTGGCGGATGGTTTACAGGAATCGGATGTATAGATGCCTAACTAAACTTCCAACTTCAACTATCAACTTTCGTAGTAGGTACCTTTTTAGTGATAGCCATAGCTTAACCCCGGTCACTAACATGCGCGAAAACATTTGTACATTGTACGAATGTTTTTACGCATGTGAACGGCAGTCAGAGAATATGCAATGTTTATTCGCATACTCTGCAAATATACAATTAGCGACGCACAATAATATAACCGACGAACGAATGTGAGGGAGACTACGCGATGGTCCGAGGTTCGCGCTTTGATGTGCGCCAAAAAAACAGACAGAGCTCGGAATATCGCGAATGCAGTCAAAACTTTGCATATTCATTTGAGAATGTCGTCCTACGCTTGTGGATTCGCGTATTCGCTCGAATGTGAGGGAACGGCATAAGGTTGAAAGCTTGCCTTTTTTATGCAGGAGGGTCTGAGATCGAACCCGACCCGCACCTCTGACTTTAAGACTACATGTGCGAATCAGAAGTAGATTTTCACTTGCGTTAACGGTGAAGGAGAATATCACGAGGAAACGTACGTTATAGGATACGTGTGTAATCTTCCAACCTGGGGCCTAATTCTCCTAAAATAAATTGTTGCCAAACGCAATCGAACCACAACCGTCAGTCAGTTTTTGTTTTCGAAAACTTTCAAAATGATTGATTTTGTTTTTTGTGTCAAACAATTTGATAGCTTTTGAAATTGAGAACTGTCTGAATGAACGGTTCGGCCTTGGTTCGGTTGTGATTTATCAAGATTTATTTTAGCAGAATTAGGCCCCTGCACTAGTCCAGTGAGATGGACAAAGACTTAAACTCTTCTCAACCTGAGAAGACGCCCGTGCCCAGCAGTGGGACAGTAATGGACTGATTTGTTCTGTGTTATGTTAGTTAACTTTCACTCACAATTTAAACATCCTGAATGTGTATGATTATTTACGGTTTACTCACGTGCATTTTTCGGGATTGCCCGACTAGTTTCAGACCCAAACGGAGGCCTTAATCATGAGCTGAACAAGCGGCGAGGTCACGAGTCGACCAATCAGTCGCAAGTCGCGCAATCCCGAAAAATGCACGTGAGTAAACCGTAAATAATCATAAATATAAATGTGTCTCACGAAAGTTGTAATCCTGAATATGAACTAAATATTTAAGGGTGACAAAGAGGAGAAGAAGGAAATGAAAGACGGAAGCTTAGCCACTACGCTCTTCGGATCACTTGGTCACCACAAAAAAATCTGTTCTGCTGAGTCTTTGCCCCAACTATTTTGGGGTCGATCCAGTCTAACCAAATGCGGCTTATTACCAGTATTTTACACGTAGCGATTGCCTTCAAACCTTCGCAACCCAGTTACATGGATAGTACCGATATTCTAATTTAGACCGTTTGCCAGACTTTCGGGCGATTATCCATAACAGCTGTCATAGGTATTTCAATGACTCTTGGCACTGACAGTGTAACGTGCTCTCCAAGACACGGAGAGGTCTCTTAGTGTAACGAACGGTCACCTATCTACGGATTAACCGTGTCTAAGTTTGGCACCGGATCAGCTCTTGGTTTTGCAATCACTTACCATCAGGTGGGTCATATAACTGGAGTCAAAGTCAAGCTATCATGCCCAAATCGTAAGGACAATAGGAACGAAACCATAAACTTGTAAAACATTACAGTCATCTATATGCTTTACCCCGATAAAATTAGCATGAAGATAAAAAAAGTTTTTCATAATTATTACGCTTTCGTGAGTTTGTCACACTCCGCATCTAATTAACTAAGCAACCGGATCTACAGGTCAATTCAAATTACTAACCATGCTCAATTTAGTCATAGATTAGCTTTCATAAGCAAGGAAAATATATCCTGCGTTGATGTAACTACACTTACATCAACATCTACTAAAGTTAATTAAAATAGACTAATAATTACATATTATGTCGATAGCATTAACTCTGATCGCACAGGGGGAATAGGGATGTAAGTTGGAAATTTTAAATCGACCGTTTATACAGTCAGAAATAATAATATCTGATGGTTGGATTTAAAATCGCCAATAAACTTAAGAAAAAATATGTAAGTGCCTGTACAAGGTTAGTCAGAAAGGGGGTACTAATCCGCCAATGACTTATAGTAGTACTAGCTTTCGCCCGCAGCTTCACTTGCGTGAAATTTTGAACCCGTTAAGTGACGATTTTCCATACAAACTTTCATCACCTATTTAACTCCCATAGGGGTTGAATTTCGAAAAATCCCTTCTTATTGGATGCCTACGTTACAAAAGGAACCTACTGTCAAAATTTCAACTTTCTAACCCCAGCGGTTTAGGCTGTGCGTTGATATATCAGTCAGTCAGGCAGCTTCTCCTTTTATATGTTTAGATCACTGATGACTGTTTTAAAGCAAGTGTTAATGTTTCAAAATTCAATATTTTTTATTTCCATGAAAAATGAATACTAGGTATTTTAGTTTTTTCAAAAATTGTTCATTCCAGCTTTAGTTACGAATTCAGGAAATGGAGCTTCCAATTCGTGACCCCAAATATGACCTAACCTATAAACACAGCTGATCTTGAGGATAGATACATTTTTGCGTATTTTTTATAATTCTTTAAACAACTATTATTTCTCTTATACTATTGACTTTTGGGAAAAGTTGTAAAACAAAAGTTACACCCTTTCGGATTAGTACCCCCTTTCTGATTAACCTTGTAGATAGTACGGCCATCTGTTCTACATAACTAGGCACATATTTATTTCTTCTATCCGTAGTCAGATAATTATCTATTGTTGGCGATTTTAAAACCGTCGCATCGGTAAGCAGATATTATTGCTCTTGACTGTACCTACGCTACGTGGCAAACATAAGTAGCTTAATATTTATATCCCAGAGACCCTTTCGATATTTTATAACATATTCAACGAGTGCCCGTGTTTTTGCCGAAGTATTTTATATCGAATTTCATTACGCCGACATCGATTCGCCGACTTAATCTTTGCCGAAGCAATTTTTACCCTAATTTGATTTCGCCGAATGATTATTAGCCACCATAATTATTTGGCCAAAACATCATTCAGAAATTTTGTTTTCGTCGAATACTTATTTGGCTATTGTTTAATTTGCCAAATAAGTATTCGCACAACTTTATTTTCATACAACGGAATGTAAAGTTAATCCACCTCAGCGCACCCCGACTACACGTGGTCAGACTCTTTCCTACCCCTAGAGTGTTATTTAAAAGCGTGGGGCCAGAAGCTCGCGAAGGAGGTTCTGAGTGGAACGAATGCACGAGGCCGAAGCGCAGCGAGAGGGGGGAGGTGGCGAAGAGGGAAATGAGCGTGTACTATACACCTGTGATCAGTGCTCAACCCTTCGCGGCATAAAGGATAATACATATTTATAATAACGGACAAAAGCTTTTGTGTAAAATATTGGTACCTATTTACACTCTTTTTTCAGTCGTATTTGCTAAGACTTGACGATTATGTCCATCTCAGTCACAAACACAATAGTCAGGCTGGTTATTTATCTATAGAGGGGTGAGGCATGATAGTATCAGATGCACTGCCCTAGGCCTAGAGAAACTGAGAATTTTCTAATAAAACATCAAAATAACGAAAAAAGCGCTAGTCTACTTACGCCTTTCTTAATCTCAGGGTGCGAGATTATGCCATGCGTAATAACCCCTACAATATGCAAATGGTGTGTAATAGATGTATTATGGAAATACGCGGCCGACCGGAAACTCGGTAATTTCATAGATTTTGTTTTGCTTGAATCTGAATTAGTCATTTCACGCGACATTTCTTGGGAATTAGAATATACCTAGTCATTATGAATCTTGATTCATTTTAATTTCAAATTTGATTCGAATGTAATGTAGGCCTCAGATTGCGTATGTGACTATTACACATACACATACGATTTCTAATGTTCGTAACTACTTAATATCCAATTACTGGCTAGGTAATTTACCTACCTAATATATCTACCTATTAAATCGCAGAGAAACGTAAAAACGTAATATTTAAGCGCAATTTGCGCGGTAATTAGTTACCAGAATACCACCACCAAATTCTTAGGAGAGTTCTATGATCAGGTGATTTTTACCGCGATAGGCTTTTGGCTAAAGAGTTATAATTTAAGCAGTCTACAACAAGGATTAACTGCAGCCTAACAGATAAAGCTTAACGTACCTGGTGGCTATGTATTATTTAGACTACTACGATAGGTCTTGCTGTTTACCCCGTCAGGGAAAGCAGGCGTGAATGTAAAACTAGTTCTCAAGAGTGCAACTAAACGTAAAGTACTTAATATCGCTGTAAATTGCCAAGTTGAATAATTAATATTGGTTAGACAGAAGTTTTATCTATAAATTAAGTTAACGTTATTGGCTACAGCAGAAACAAAAAATCCAATTGAAAATTAGTTTGTTTACAAAGAAATAGTTTTTCTGACAAAGTAATTAGCTAAACGTAACTTATTTGACATTTTGATACAATGAGTGATGTGCAGCTTCTAATTTGTAATGGTTTGAAATAAAGCACTGATATAGCAGCACGGTTACTAAATGTTTATTTAGATTTTCAATGGATATTGGCTTAAAATGTTTCCGTTGTAATGAAGTAATTAGCTAAACGTAACGTATTTGACATTTTGATACGATGAGTGATGTGCAGCTTCTAATTTGTAATGGTTTGAAATAAAGCACTGATATAGCAGCACGGTTACTAACTGTTTATTTAGATTTTCAATGGATATTGGCTTGTAGTGACATAGTATACTTACTCATCACTTTACCTTACCTTACCATACCATGAATACCGTACCTTACCATGAACACCGTACCATACACCAATACCAGTACCTGCACCGTTACCACGTTTTGAGGAGCCTCTCAGAGACAGTGAGAGAAACCGCCTTGAGAAAGACGACACGTTCAGGCGTCTACCGCAAAGAAACAAGAACAGTAAGAGACAAGACGTCGTCTTGATAAAGACGCTTCCGCGCCAGCGACGCAACGTAATATCGACGCGGCCAACATCGACATCACACCACGCCGCCGCACGCGTCAGTTCGCTCTGATAAGAGCGTTTGGTAATGAGGCAAGCCACGCAGCACAGCACATGCACATCTTCACTGATCACGACAGCATGGACACTGGACAGCAGAGAGGATCACGTATCTTCACTCGACATCGGCGCTCGGCGAAATGCGTGCGGAGGACATATTTATATATTCTATTGGACTGCAGTAGGTCGTCCTAGGGGACGGTTTCTACGTAACCGGGCAGTTATTGGCGAGACCTGAAGGGTCTCCAGCCAATGGGGGGGAAGTAAAATACTTAACCTAAGCTAACTACTTGTACTACACTAACATCATGACTACCTGCAACAACAGCACTAAGGGCGACCCCTAGTGGGACTCGGACCTCGGCTTAGGGCGTTGCTGGCGTGGACATAGGGGGGGGGGAGACAGCTTGATGAGGGCTGAATTATCGGGGTGACTGCGGAGTCTGAAGAGACGACCGGCTCTACGACGGGAGAGCTCGGTGGATCGTGACCGGCGGCGGTGGGACGTCGCGACGGGCCTCGTCGGCGAGGACGGTATGCCGGACGGCGGCGTTTGTTGTGTAATGTGCTGGTCGATTTACTCGCCTCCTGGAGGATGGTTATTTCGTCATCGGGTTCTAAAAGTGTGTGCCTGGGACGGCGAACTTTACTTATGAGAGAGGGACTGTAGTCGGCCGCTGCGGCGACTAGGGGGTTCGGATGGCGGGGGGCAGTGTCGAAGTAACGCTTGGAAATGCGTTTGAGGTATTGCCTGATGGTTGGCATTTTTAGATCGAGATGGAGTTGGACGTTACGCATGAACCACGGGGCAGCCGCGGCTCTGCGCAACACTCGATTCTGGAGGGTTTGGAAGGATTTAAAGCGACAAGGCTTAACGTGTGCGAACACGACGCTAGCGTAAGTCAAGATGGGGCGGATGCACGTCACGTAGATTCTCAGCTTATTTCTAAGTGACAATTTACTGCGCGTTCTAAGGATGGGGTGGAGGCGACCGACAGCGAAAGCGGCGCGAGCGCGCACCGCTTTGATGTGGTCTCGGAAACTCAGATGGTGGTCGAGGATAACCCCCAGGTATTTGGCTTTCATCTCCCAAGGGATCTGTTTGCCGAACATGAGGACGGGACGGATGTGGGTGTGGGAATCACCGTGTCTCTCGAAAAGAACGGCTGCGCTCTTTTCGGGATTCACCTCTATTCTCCATTTCCGGAACCAGACCCCGAGGGCGTCGGCTGCGGTTTGAAGGGTTCGAGAGATGCTATCGAGACTCCTACCGGAATAGTAGATAGCCGTGTCGTCGGCGAAGAGAGCCAACTTGGCCAAGCCACGTTTGGGAATGTCGCTGGTGTACAGCGTGAACAGAAGGGGCGATAGCACGGAGCCCTGAGGGACTCCTGCGCGAATGGGGTGAGGGGACGAGAGGGTGCCTTCTAGGCGATAGCGGAAGGAGCGATCCGACAGAAAGTCTCGAATGATGAGCACGAGACGGTCCGGCACGTTGAATTGGTACAGTTTGTATAATAAACCGTTGTGCCAGACCTTGTCGAAGGCTTTCGCTACGTCGAAGAAGAGCATGCCCGTTTTGTACGAGCGCATAAAACGGGAGCTAATGTGTTCGACAATGCGGTGCAATTGTCGAATGCAACAGTGCTGGGTTCGAAAACCGAACTGTTCGTCGGGGATGAGTTTACGGGAGTCAGCGAAATCCTTTAAACGGATATAAATGAGACGCTCATAGATTTTCCCAAATACATTGAGAAGACTAATGGGGCGATAACTAGTGGGCTCACTCTTGGGTTTGCCGGGTTTGGGGATACCGATAACGGCGGCTTGTTTCCAAGCTTGCGGAAAGATGTTATTACTCAGAGCGCCATTGAAGATGGCGGTCATGAGAACTATGAGCGGGGCGGAAAAGTGTTTGATCACCTTATTGGTGATACCGTCTGAGCCGGGGGCTTTCCTAGGTTTGAGATTCCTCACTATCGTGTGGACCTCGTCTACGGTGATGGGGGGTAAGGGATCGTCGGGGTCTTCATCGGGAGGGAGGGAGGCCCTACGTTCGACCTCGCGATCCACCTTGGAAAGATGGACCGGGTCTGCGGGTTGGGTGCTGGGAGTACATTGGGCTTCTAGACTGTCGGCTAGACATTCGGACTTTTCGTCATCTTCAAAGGCCGGCCTTTGGTTCGGACGATTGAGAGGGGGAGTTGAAGCTACACAATCGGATTTTAGATTTCGTTGTAATTGCCAGAAGGCCAGATGGGATGGCTCTAAGTCGCTCAACATCTTGTCCCAGCGGGCTTCCCGAACCTCCCGTACACGTTTCTTTACAGCACGCTGTAGAGAACGCATATGGGCGCGGTTAGCTTCGCAGGGAAAAGTGTCATAGGCACGGATGGATGCGTTCTTCTCCGTCAGCAGTTCACGCACATCGTCCGGCAGCTTCCAGCGGTGTTCGTCCACCGCTGGAACCTGCCGTGAACACTCGTTCACCACGGACTGTACGTGACTGGTAAGGGAGTCGATCGCGCCCAGCGTGTCGGCAATCGTAACGATATCGTCGGGGATGGAGTCTAAGTGAACGGACGAGGAAGACTTGAGGCGCTCCTCTAGTTTACCCCAGTCCGTGACAGTTTTGGTCGAGGCGGGTTGTCCAGGATCCGGGGGACCACCCCGGGGACCTAGGTGAAGGACTACGGGGCGGTGATCGGAGTCTAGCTCTTCATGCGTCTCTATAGAGCGTAGACCGAGGTTTACGTTCTTTAGAAGCGCTATGTCAAGGACATCGGGCTGATGGTCAGGGTTATGGGGGTAGTGAGTAGGACACATCGGGGCGATAACGTCGAATTCGAGCTCCGGGCTCAACTGTTCGAGGTTACGACCCGCGTGGTTGTTGGAGTTGCAGCTCCACGAGAGATGTTTGGCATTGAGGTCGCCCGCTATGATAACGGAACCTCCGCCGAGGTCAAAGAGGGCTTTAAGATCGCTCCGGAGTTGGATCTTATTACTGGAGGGAGGATTATACACCGAGACGATTGTGATCGGCTGGTGTCCTGTCATGCCTAGTCTGCATATGGAAGTTTCCAGGAATTGGAGACCAGGGGGAGGGTCTAAGGGAGTGCAGTACAGGGAACGTTTGTAGTAGATGAGAGTACCACCGCCCCTACTACGGGTCCTGTCGTTGCGAACTAATTTATAGTTTGCAATTCCAGGGTTCCTGTTGTGGGGCTTGAGAAACGTTTCCTGCACTAGGAAGATGTCAATTTGATGATCACGCAAAAAGATTGCGATCTCATCTCGTTGACCGTTAACGCTGTTAGCGTTGAAGAAGCCTAATTTAAGGGATCGGGGCTTAATTCTACAGCTTTCTGTGTCCATTGGAATTTATTGGATGAGGAAAATGACTATGTCATCTAGTTCGCAGAGGACATTGATGCGAGCGATTGGATCGCCTTGAGAGGCGTTCCAAGCGGAGACTATGTTTTTCGCCCACTGCGTATTGCAGGAGGAGAGGGTTTGGATGAGGCTGGGGATCGTGTCCCTAAGGAGCACTTTAGTGGACGAGAGGGAAGTGGAGGGAGCAACCGCTGTCGGCGCTGGCCTGGGAGCGAGTGCGGAGGCGGGTGCGGGGGTGGGTGTGGGGGCAGCCTGTGATGTTGGGGGACTACGTGCAGCCTGTGAAGCAGCTGGCACTATAGTGGGAGCGGGGATAGTGGAGCTCATCAGGCCGGGGATAGCCGAGATTGGGGGACTTGTGGTTCGTTGCTGTTGCTGGGGCAACTGGGTACTGGGCCTTAAGGCGGGGAACGACTGCTGATGGTTCAGCGCGTTCCATGGGGACGGCCTTTGGGGACTGAGGCGGGCGGGGAGTTGGGAAGAAAGAGGGGGAGCCGTGGAAGGACTCTCTCTTTGATGACGGGCGGCTGAGCGTTTAGCTAGGTTAGGGTTGCGCTGTTTTGGCGCTTTAGCGCACCCGCGATAATTCGCAGGGTGACCAGACTCGCCGCATAAAACGCAGCTGGGAGGCTCGAGACATAGGGACCTATCTTTAGGACGTTCACAGTCGCTAGTGCCGTGGTCGCCCAGGCACTTGACACACCTGGGTTTCGCGTAACAATTACGCTGTGAATGGCCATAAAGCTGGCAACGGTGACATTGACCAGGCGGACCGGACTTATTGGGGCGCTCGACGCTTATGCCAGACAGGTGGCACAAGGTCTTAATATTATAGACGGTCTTAGACTCGTCTGAAGGCTCGCATACTGCGAGGACCATGTCGTAGGGGGTGCCACCGCGGCCGCGGTGCATGCGGTGGACTTCCAAGACAGGAATGTTTTGCGACTTAAGGTCGCTAAGGATGGCGTCGGAGTCAATCTCCTTGGGGATGCCGCGGATAACGACTCTGATAAGTCGCTCATCGGGAAGGGCAAAGGTGTGGAATGACACGCTTTTTTCCCTTAACATACGCGTGAGATCGCGGAAGTCTTTTGACGTGGGGACCATGACTTTAATGCCGTGTTGGGTGGTGCGGGCACTAAGATAGTTGATCTTGCGATCAACACACATCTTGGACACATCGGTCCACTTCGCCTTGTCCTGAATGTACAGAGGCGGAGGAGAGGGCTCTTTCCTCGGAGCCGAGGTTTTCGAGCCGGTAACGAGACGGGGCGAGGAAGGACGACTGGCCTGCGGGGAGGTATCCGGGACGGGACTAAGGGAAGCAGCCGACGCGGGGGTCGCAACGGTTGTCTTGGGGGTTTTAGCCGGGACTTGGCTGGAGGAGGTCGCCTTATTTTTGCGGGCACGCTTTTTCCCCTTTCCGACTACGGTAGTGTAGCCTTCTGAGGAAGAGGAAGCCGACGAATAGGATTCGGACTCAATATCGGAATCGGGGACTAAGGGCTCTGACGTGTCCATTGATGACGTCATCTCTGGAGCATGTCGGAGGGACGGGGAAGGGGTGTGTAAATTAGCGGAAGGCGCAGCTGCGGAGTGCAGGTGCGAAATTTCCATTGTTTCCGGAGACAATGGACCGGGAGAGAAAGGCGGTAGCGACATAAGGCTCGGAATGCCATTGTTCTCGTCGAACAATGGCTCTCCTTCGCCGAAATGATCGGTTTCGTTATCACAGGTGGGTGACAGGGGATTAGTAGTGTGCCTTATGGGCCCGCTACTAGGAATTCGAGCGCCGTATTGGGCAAGAAATTCGGGGTCTTTTAAAAGTTCCCGGAAGAACGCTAATAACACAGCGTCAGACATCTCGGAAAAGATGCCTGAGCCGTGTGTAAAATGGAGGATAAGCTTAATTAAAAACGCGGCGCGCACATGTACGCGACTATTTTTAGTATCGGCCTATACGTCCTAACAATTTAATTTTAAAAACGCGAATCCCCGGGTGGATGGGCCCGGGGGTGTGTGAAAACCCTCCCTGTCGGGTATAGACAGGGAGGTTGAGTGCCTATTGGTGAGCCCTAAGCTAGTAATCCCGACGCCAGTCTTATTGTGCGAACGGGTTCCTAAGTCTCTAGTGAGGTGCAATACTAGAGAGTGCTAGATGGGAGAGAACGGGGTTAGAGCTAGCGTCGACTAGGAGACCCCCCAAGGCCGGTGGTACTAGCTCCTTCCAATTTTCGCCTTGCCCTGAAGGGGCGCAGCTGGTGTATTGGGTCAACACCCTCTCGGTTTCGTTAACACTGCAAAGTATCAGCCGAGGACCACGAAACTGTGGATTTTCCCTGAAGGGGCACACGCGTTTGTCAAAGAAAGAGGCGTTCAGCCACCGCCTTGAAAAAGGCAGCTTTTGAACTTATAGTCGTGAAGTGGAGAACACTACGGCGGGGCGTAGCGATATTCGTGAGCGAGCACGTCGAGAAAGTACGCAGCGCGAGTTGCGGCACGTCCGTCCTCAGCGAGCGTCGGAGCGCGAATGGCGTGCGGAGGACGCGTGTCAACTCGTATTTATAAGCTCGGTGCAGGTGTTCAACTTCGTCCCGCGCCCGCACCCCGCGGGGCCGGGCGCGCCGTTTGTTAGATTATGATTGGTGTAAATATTTGTAATATAGTTTAGCTAAGTTGTAATTGTAAGACGAAATTTGTAAATATAAATAGGACATTTTGGGAATAAAATATATATATACACATTCGATCATTCGCATTTTGGACCTCGTTATCATAGTTTTATTTGCGACGACGAGCAACCCTCATTCCTCCAAATTGTCCTATTTATATTTACAAATTTCGTCTTACAATTACAACTTAGCTAAACTATATTACAAATATTTACACCAATCATAATCTAACAAACGGCGCGCCCGGCCCCGCGGGGTGCGGGCGCGGGACGAAGTTGAACACCTGCACCGAGCTTATAAATACGAGTTGACACGCGTCCTCCGCACGCATTTCGCCGAGCGCCGATGTCGAGTCGTGTACTCATGTTTTCGTGCGTAACGACACCGTGCGAAGCCCGTTGACCCCACCATATGACGGCCCGTTCCGAGTTCTACAACGAAACAGCAAACAATTCACCATACAGATGCCCTTACGAACCGCAGTAGTCTCAATAGACAGGGTGAAGCCAGCACACCTACTCGACAAAGAACCCACCACCAGAACAGCAACACAGCAACGACACGAAACCACTAGCAACGGAGCCGCGCACACTACGAGCGACGAAGCCGTGCGCACTACGAGCGACGAAACACCGCGCGCTACAAGCAGCGAGCCACGGTCATCGACCCCAGCGATAACGCGCGATGCCTACGTCACTCGTTCTGGACGCTCAGTGAAACCGAACGTACGCTTCGCTTAGGGGGGAGTGATGTAGTGACATAGTATACTTACTCATCACTTTACCTTACCTTACCATACCATGAATACCGTACCTTACCATGAACACCGTACCATACACCAATACCAGTACCTGCACCGTTACCACGTTTTGAGGAGCCTCTCAGAGACAGTGAGAGAAACCGCCTTGAGAAAGACGACACGTTCAGGCGTCTACCGCAAAGAAACAAGAACAGTAAGAGACAAGACGTCGTCTTGATAAAGACGCTTCCGCGCCAGCGACGCAACGTAATATCGACGCGGCCAACATCGACATCACACCACGCCGCCGCACGCGTCAGTTCGCTCTGATAAGAGCGTTTGGTAATGAGGCAAGCCACGCAGCACAGCACATGCACATCTTCACTGATCACGACAGCATGGACACTGGACAGCAGAGAGGATCACGTATCTTCACTCGACATCGGCGCTCGGCGAAATGCGTGCGGAGGACGCGTGTCAACTCGTATTTATAAGCTCGGTGCAGGTGTTCAACTTCGTCCCGCGCCCGCACCCCGCGGGGCCGGGCGCGCCGTTTGTTAGATTATGATTGGTGTAAATATTTGTAATATAGTTTAGCTAAGTTGTAATTGTAAGACGAAATTTGTAAATATAAATAGGACATTTTGGGAATAAAATATATATATACACATTCGATCATTCGCATTTTGGACCTCGTTATCATAGTTTTATTTGCGACGACGAGCAACCCTCATTCCTCCAAAGGCTTAAAATGTTTCCGTTGTAATGAAAGCGTAGACGTTGTAAATAGTCGTTGTTAAACAATGTACTTTTTAAGTTTCGCTGCCGTACGGTTACACTTTATTGTCTATTTATATTTTTCGTTGTTGTAGAGCTTAGATTTGTCCCGTAGTTGACTATAGCTCGTAAGAAGGCTGACTTGACCGAGAAAATACCACTCTCATATTGAATACCGGCATTGAGTATCAACATTGTTATACTGCGTTTTGCACGGTGAGTAACGACCAGTAACGAATACTGGAACTTCTTTAGAGTTTTACTTAAACAAGTTATTTAGAAGCGTATTATCTAAATAACAATATTATAAGGAACCCAAAATAACACCATCGCAGAATCGTCAAAGAAATAGTTACCTGTTACTTTCAATAACAACTTTTAGTAATTATTTCCCATCTCTAAGCCATTATTTTCTGACTGACATTGACAGTTTATTCTATGATAATCGATCGATACTGCAGTGGTGCCAACTTTGGGGTTTTCCCACTAAATTTAGGGGGAAAAAGTGTTAAAAGGGCGATTTTCAGGGACATAATTTTTTTGGGGATACTTTTAGGCATTTGTAACAAAATCTGTAATTTTAATCAAATAAAATCATTTATTCTTGTTAAACATAGGTAAAAATACAGTTCTCATATGTTATGTTAATAGCACGCTATGTTTTGCCACTAGGCAACAGTAGGGATATAGTGGTATCTTAGAAAACTCTACACCGTACAGTGGTTTAATTCTCGAACGAACGCTGCCTGTGCGTGGAATGGAATGAACTGCGAGCCGAATAGAGAACGGGTTTTGTGACTCTTGAGTCTTGTGTGATATTTGAACCTACGGCAATTATGATAAAAGCCTTTAACGTAAGAATGTATGACTTCAAAAATACGTCGAACAGTAGCACCGCCGACGAATTATGATGCCGTTCTAGAAAATCATCAACAATATTACATTTTAGTCGTAGTTTACCACCATGTACGTAGGTACAAATACTTTAATAATAAAAAAATAAGAATGCGTTTTATTTTATGAACGGGTTGGACACTACATCAAGTAAAGGTTACCTATAAGATCCTATACTTAGGGTTTTTTAGGGGGATTTTAAAAAAGTCTTAGGGGAAAATTTTGGTAGGGGTTGGCAACGCTGCGATACTGTCATTTGTGTACAAGATTCTGTCCATGAAATGTTTTGCTTGCTAAAATTCAATTTTTGCTGTAAATTTTAAAACAAACTAATAATGGAGACTGACAATTTAACAAAACAGGTAAGCCAAATTTATGTAAAAGTCAAATTCGTTTGATTTGTATCGTGGACCACGACTCGTGGTATTATTTTTTAATTTTGTTTTTATTAGGCAGAGGAAGTAGAAGCACTGAGCTCTATTTACGGTGACGATTGGATCACAGAAAGCGAAGTAACGAGGTCGTATAGCATTAGGATAGAAGAGAATAAAAATGAAGTTAGACTGTATGTAACCATGCCTGAAGAATATCCTTCGCTCGCGCCACCAAAATATGAATTGTCTGCGCCCTGGATGGAGCGGAAAGCTAAAACACAGCTGCACAATACTCTGGACGAAGTTTATTTGTGAGTATAGACAAGTTTTTACAAAATTCTGTGATATTTTACAGCTTGACTAGTCATTTTATATCTGAAAACCAAGAACTCTGCTTATCACTCTGCACAACTTTTACTATGGGACAAACTATGGATGTGTGAAAAAGACAGATGTTTCAAAATAATCAATATTGCATATCACATTCAGTGCTGGGTGCCTTCCAGGAGGGCACCCTCTGTTACAGGCGTACTGATTCAGGGTTTGCGGAACACAAGTGAAACACACAGAGTTTGATGTAATAACTGGTTTCATTAAAATTTGGTAAAGCTTTTATACAACTTATAATACAATAAGGTGGTTATTTAACGTAACATCTGTTTTTTAATAATACATCAACTGTTAGACTGTTGCCAAGAGTAGAGAGCCGTCAAAGGTTTTCTAACCCAGTGATTCTACTCATTTACAATGTAGTACTTACAATGTAGTACAATGATAAGTTATTTAGAATATTTGTGCTTTAATAATATATCAACTGTTACTAAAAAGTTCTGAGTAGAGAGTGGTCAGAGGTTTTCTAATCAGTGATTCTATTCATTTACAATGTAGTACAATGGATTTAATGTATTTAGAATGTTAGTCATTAGTCATAATCATGTCTTGTTGTTTTAGTATGAAAAAAGGGATAATTAGAGTAAGGGTTGGTTATACCACTAGTTGCGTTTGTGATGCCAGGTGTCCTTATGGAGGGCTCATTTTAAGTGTAGGTTATTTTCTAAGTAAATACACCATCCTAAATCAAGAAACAAGACCCCCTGGAAACACTATTTTACTTCATAGTAGTGTGTTTTATGACATGGTTTTTATCCTAATGTCAAGAACCTTTTTGAGTATTGTATGGCCTACTTTCATGGTCCTGGCTGGTAGTAATGTTGTGCGTTGGGTCATTGAGCTCCCTAAGATAGGGTTGAGCTACACGATGGCTGATGCACGCGTGCCATCTGTTGAGACAGGTCCTCTCAAACTGCTCTGGAACTTTCCTCAAAAGGCCAGTCCAGGCATTGCACTGCATTGTCCTCACACAAATATTTGCTACAGAAACTATGTCTGGACTTTAAAAGAGACTTAGACCCCTGAGTTTGTTTTGGCCTTTCTTAGGTAGTCAGATAGGGAAAGCAGATGACGTCTAGCTTTAAAAAAAAACAAACCGACATGTAAAAGTGATTTTTAAATATCCAATTTGTAGAATAAATGATTTCATTTCAACCCTCCTCGAGGGTATACTCTTAGCACAAACGTAATGCCGAGGACCCTGCTGGAAGGTCCTAATAGATGTACAGCAGATGAACAGAGTACATGGTTTTCGGATTTGAAGTGACTGACTAGTCATGCTATGTATCGTCAGTGCGCTTGCCCATAACCTTTATGTGCATTTTATCACCTTTTCAGGACGAGGACTGCTTTATCTGATAATAATAAGTTTAAGAGGGCTATCGCATTTTGTCTCCTGCCTCGCTCGCACAGGACCATATTTTTTAAGAATGTTAAATTAAAAGATGCATTTTTTAATAATGTATTCAATGGGCTCCCTTTAAAATAACATTAATTTCATAGGTAATTACTAAAAACACATTACTATCTTGTTCCATAATAAACTCAGCTCAGTAATTATTATGATCCGTTTTTGAGATAAGTTTAATAAATGTCACAATAAAAATGTTTTTAATAATGATACCTATTAAATTAATATTATTTTAAAGGGAGCCCATTGAATACATTATTAAAAAATGCATCTTTTAATTTAACATTCTTAAAAAATATGGTCCTGTGCGAGCCAGAGAGGTGAGAAAATGCGATAGCCCTCTTAAGAGAAATCTAAAAATGCAAAACGCTAACAAAACATCTTGTTTTATACTGTGATAAAATATTTTTTTGTGTTCCTAGCTCAAAATATACTTTTTTTTGTATTTTTCGTGCGCACGTCAGATTTTTCATATCGTGCACATATGGGTTTTGGCAAGCGCACCAACGGTATTTTAAATTCTAACTCATATTTATTGTTGCACATGACTTTCCTAGGAGGTAAGCAATTTCATTTATTAGTCATCATCATCATCATTCAGCCGAAAGATGTCCACTGCTGGACATAGGCCTCCCTCAAAACGGGGGGGTGTCGTAATCGCCACGCTTGCAGGCGGGTTGGCGATCGCATTGTGGTTGTAAAAGTACTCAGAGAACGCTGCTACCCATCCTTTAGAGAATCCCTTAGTCGCCTTTTACGACACCCGCACGAGACGGGGTCACAGAATAAATACTATTCTTTAAGTCTACTACTAGAGTGCGCGCAAGATAAGTCTGCGCGCGGCCGAAATCGGAACTAATCATGGTCCACCAAAGTGTGTGCCGTTTTATCAATTTTGATAGAACTAGGTACCTGATTGTAGGAATATTTAACGGGAAAATTATGTTAAGCGATAAAAAAGTTAAGCTTAAAAAGCGGTAATTTGAACTTTTGCGATCACGGCAACGTTTAGCACGCCCTCAGTCGCGCGCAGAGTTATCTTGCGCGCACTCTACTCGAGACTATTACTAGTCACTATGCATAATCAGTCCATTATTGCCCCACTGTTGGGCACAGACCTTCTCCAAATGGGAGGGAGTTGGTGGACTATTCACGCCATTGAGATCTTTATGGAGAACTCTCAGGAGCCCAACTCTACTAACAGAAACTTTTATCAATTGCAACTGAATCGTTTATTCAGACAGGTTTCGTTTACAAAAACTCTCAAATTATTTGACAACAAAAACAAGACCAAACATTTTGACAGTTTTTGTAATCGAAAACATGTATAAAAGTTTCTGTTAGTAAAATTAGCCCCCTGGTGTAGGTTTCCTTGCAATGTTTTTTTCACCATATGCAAGTGATAATCATATTATCCACTCACTAATTATAATATTTTGTGTCTTCTAATTAGTGTATAGTTATCATTACTATACTATTCACATTAAAATATGCAGCATGACTGGTTATTCACTTAACATTTTCGTGATTTCAGTCTAAGTCCCATAGTAAATGTTGTACAGAATGATAATCAAGTATTAAGTAATGCATTTTAGGGGAGGCGGGGTCTTTTAATCCGTTACGATGCGTTACAGGGGCGGGACGGGAGTTCGAACGTGTTACGTAACATTGTTTTTAATTTCAATAAAAAACTATGGAATTTAAATCTCCCAAGTTGGCAACCCTTTTCATTAATGTTTTACGGGAATCCCGCGATTGTATTGTATGTCATTTTTAGTTTGTTCTCCCAAGTTGGCAACCCTTTTCATTTATGTTTTACGGGAATCCCTCGATTGTATTGTACGTCATTTTTAGTTTGTTCTCCCAAGTTGGCAACCCTTTTCATTTATGTTTTACGGGGAATCCCTCGATTGTATTGTATGTCATTTTTAGTTTGTTCTCCCAAGTTGATAACCCTTTTCGTTTATGTTCTGACTTGGCCCAGTCCTTTCAGAAAACGGCGTAATTAAATGTAAGATTAGTGTAAAAGTTTATTAGGACTTTGAGCCCATATTAACATATTTTAAACATACTTAAGCAAATGTTTATTATATTATGTGTGATTGTTTATTAAATAATAATATTGAATAAATAAAATAAACAATATACGCATGTATTGCAACTTAGAAATCTCTTGTTTTATTTATTATTATCGCAAACGCGATTAAAACAATAACACAGGTATTTTAGCGACTTTCCGGTACTTTGCGCTTTTTTTTCTCTTGGACTGCTGTAGGTGGTCCTAGGGGACCCTTCCTACGTAACCGGGCAGTTATTTGCGAGACCTGAAGGGTCTCCAGCCAATGGGGGGGGAGTAAAATACTTAACCTAAGCTAACTATTTGTACTACACTAACATCATGACTATCTGCAACAACAGCACTAAGGGCGACCCCTAGTGGGACTCGGACCTCTGCTTATGGCGTTGCGGGCGGGGACTTAGGGGGGGGGGGGGGGAGACAGCTTGATGAGACCTGAATTATCGGTGTGACTGCGGAGTCTGAAGAGACGACCGGCTCTACGACGGGAGAGCTCGGTGGGTCGTGACCGGTGCGGCGTCGATGGGACTTCGCGACGGGCCTCGTCAGCGAGGACGGTATGCCGGACGGCGGCGAGGCGGGAGGGGCAGGGTACAGAAAAACGTTACGGCGCGTTTCATGGGGGGGGGGGGGGGGGGGTGTCAAAAATCTTCAAGAATTGCGTTACGTAATACTTGAACGCCCCATAAGCAGACTTCATGGTTTTCAAATGGACAGTGGTTAACCAATCATGCTACTTATACAATTTTATTTTATCACTTTACACCTAAAATAACATTAAATTTCATTTCCAGAGACAATGTAGGTGAAAATGTTGTATTTCAGTGGGTAGAGAAAATAAGGGAAGTATTGCAAGCAATAAAACCTGCTGAGAAGAAAACTGTAACAAAACCTCCTGCAGTTGAATCATTAGATTTAGCACTGGTAAGTTATGAGTATTTTATCTAATACTAGCAACCTCTTGGCTAAAACGGGTTTTGTTGTGCTAGTTATAGAAATTTATTGATCTATGTTATCATTTTTGAGGTTTCTTGTATGGGGACCCCGTTTGGATTTAGATTTTTTGTATTCGCCATAATAGAAGCCATAGTAACATTTTATATTTTGTGAAAATTTCAATTGGGTACCTATTACGGTTAAAGATACAGTGCTGTGAAAGACAGACGGACGGCCAGACGGCGTAACCTTAACAACAGGGTCCAATTGGCACTCTTTCAGTACGGAACCCTAAAATCACAGTGGTTCGAGTGTCGGAATGCTGATCACGAGGTCGTGGGTTCGATTCCCACATAACACAAATATTTATGTGATGAACAAAGTGTTTGTGTTGGTCTGGGTGTTTCTTATGTATTATAATATTTTGTATAATAATTTATATAAATTTATTTTTGTATTATAATGTTTTGTATAATAATTTTATGTTTATGTTCTGTCAGCTGTGAAGCTACCTTTCATAAAATAAATAAATAAGTATTTAAAAAAAAAAAAAGTATGTAAGTATTATATCCATTGTCTAGTACCCATAGTACAAGCTCTGCTTAGTTTGGGACTAGATGGTGCTGTGTAAAAAATGTCCCAAACATATTTATTTATTTATCTAATCATCATTTTATTATTATTGATGTATGTTGTCAATAATCTCTACTAAAGTATAATTATATTTTTAAGGGACTAAGATAACATTGACCTCTGCTATCTCATATACTTTTGTTAAATTTCCAGTTAGATATCAACTGCCCTGACATAACTCATGGTGAAGTGATTATAGATAGAAAGAGTTCATTTCAAGGTCATGCAGCTGAAGTACACTGTATTGACGATGTCAAGTAAGTATCAAAGATATTAATTATTTTAGTCAAAGTCGCATTTTGTACTGAAGCAAAAGCTCCTTCGCTTGGTTGGTCACAGACTGAGTGGCAGAGGTCTTGCTTCGGTACAAAATGTATGCAACGTTGAGCTCTAGCCTGGCCCCCGCTTCGGAGGGTCTACTGTAACTCCCTAAGCACGAAGTTCGTGGTTTCGGCCTTAGTTACGAGCGTTTCCTACTCCCTATCACCTACGGACATACGATTATTTCGGTGCCCGAACTAAGAATGAATGACAACACGATTTGACAGTTGTCCCTACTACCGATGTGTTTTTGCCCGTCCGAAAAGTTGAACTTGACACTTGTTTTGTTCACTCCTACGTTTCGGGCTACTCCGAATTAAGAATGAATGACAACACGATTTGACAGTTGTTCCTACTACCGATGTGTTTTTGCCCGTCCGAAAAGTTGAACTTGACACTTGTTTTGTTCACTCCTACGTTTCGGGCTACTTTCGGACGGGCGACTAACTTCCTTGACGGACTTAGGGAGTAGGCCTCCAGAACCTTTTCGATAAGTAGTTGTCGAGCGATTCGGTTTGTCCTGCCGTTCCGTCTACGATCTCGTTTACTGATCCAAGCCCTGACAAAGCACGATGAGTGGAGATAGACCTCGATTCTTGTCTTCGAATAAGCCATTGTATTTCTCCTTGTGGCTCTTGTGGCGGTATCTATCTCGCCACATGCGAACTATCCTACATCGCGCAAGCAAGATTTAACACGCAGATAGTATATATACAACCTCCCAACATCAACCGTTGGGCAGTAGCCCGCCAGGCACAAGACTCCGCCTGGTTGGAGGATCCTCCCTTTGGTTGGAGGAACACTACAACAAGTTTCTCCACACTCTGAAAAATTATATTCAATGAGAAATTGTGATGGAACTTTTAATGTGACATTACCAAAGATTAGTTTCCAGTAAAATTGCGAAGGTTGTAAAACTGGTAACGCTAGCAATAAGCCAAGAGAATCAGTGGTAACGCTAGCAATTAGCCAAGAGAATCAGTCCAGTCAAACTGTTATAGACATAAGATAAATTCAGGGGGCTTACTATGACCTCTTATGAAAACGTTCAAATTCCAGCCAGTCAACTTCCGTTCAAAAGCAGGCCTGCTTCTGAATCGCTAAAAATCGTACCATGACAGTACTAAAGGTGAACGACTATTGAACCAAGTTGAACGGTAATGCTTGTTCATGGTACGAAAAGTCTGTACAAAGAAAAAGGTGAAGGGATTTCGCTAACGTCAACGTAGCAGGCCTGCTCTAACGATGTCATAGTACAAAAAAGCAGGGCAGTTCAACTTCCAGGCATCTTCTGTCCTGCTGTAAGAGGTCATAGTAAGCCCCCAGTAATTAATTCGACTTCTAACCTACTGTAAGTCTTACTTAGGCCGGTCTTTTACAAACGACGCCGACGTACGCCGCGACTGGCGTGTTGCAACATCATCATCATCATGCGATGAATGCTTATTATGAAAATGCACTATAGTGATCTCTCTTTCACACACCTGACGCAGCGACAGGCGTTTGAGGGAGATCGCGATAGTGAACTTCCCTAAAAAGCATTCGTCGGCCGCGTACAGCGTCACGCAGGACACGGCCTACGGCTTTTATAACAGACCACGGACTTAATAAGAGCGAAAAGTATTAAAATATTCTATTCTAAACATTTCCAGTGCTGTCCTAACAAAACTGAAGTTAAACAAAAAGATTCTAAACGCCACACACAACATGTATGCCTACCGCATAGAACGTAAAACAGCTAAAGGAACCAGCATACTGCAAGACTGTGATGACGACGGTGAAACTCACGCCGGTGGAAGAATGTTGCATCTACTACAGATATTAGACCAGAAGAATACATTAGTTGTTGTTTCACGATGGTAAGTAGAAAATGTAGTTATCGCGCGGCATGCCTGCAAACTTACCTTCCGCCAATGGTAGAATTTGGTCACATGGACTCATGGCCGTATTTAATCAGACTAAATAAGCTGCAGCATAAGGCCCACGCCAAAAAGGTGCAGATAACACAAAAAAATAAGTGTAAAATTACACAATTGAAGTACTTACAGATTTTTGTAATTCTTGTTATTTAGTCTATGGGGCCAACACCACAACAAGTTAGCCTAGGAGTCTACAGATCCTAAATGCGACTCTGATGTGTCTGTTGGCAATGGCGAGGCTATTGATCACCTAAGTCATAAATCTTTTTTTTTAATGTTTTTTATTTAGCGATAAGCTCGCGTTCGACTACTATCTCGCCTGATGGTAAGCGATGATGTGGTCGACGGTGAAGCACGCTTGCCTAGAAGTAACCTATTCACTCTTGACTTAAAGACCCCAAGGTTATAGCTATCAGGAAACACAGATTCCAGGGAATTCCACTTATAATGGAACTAACGGACGAAACTGCAAAAAACGATTGCGAAGAAGATACTTAAGCACGTCCAGCGCACCCTGGGCAGTCAGCCCCGTTACTAACCTTTCTGTCTGGCTAATATTTTCACCATGGCATGAGCTATTCTCGTATAGGTCGTGACGACACAAGATGAGACGAAGAAGCATCGAACTATATACACTAATCAAATATAATTGCGATAACTACAGTACGTACAGTATGGTTTAATATAATTGGCGGCTGTGAAGTTGACAGTAGTCAGGTGTCAGCGGGGCGTCACGTGGTTGGCCGGGACACAGACGCCCCACAGCCCCCCGCATCCCGCCCACTCTGGCTCGCGGTGTCCCACTGCTCACTTCACAGCCCTCAATAGGGTTGCTCCGAACTATACTTCACACCAGTCTTTCTGTTTGCAAACCGCCCTTTGGCAAAGCAGTTCTTTCATTAGGTGGGGAAATATATGAATACAGAAAAGAAAGGTCTTCTGATCCGTGATTTCTAACAAATTCACATATTTTTCCTCTTTTCAGGTATGGTGGTATACAGCTGGGCCCCGACAGATTCCGACACATCAACAATGCAACAAGACAGGTCATACAGCAAGCAGGTTTATTAAAGAAATGACATTTAGCGTAGAACCTAGTGTTAAGGTATGAATAACTATTGAAAAGAACTGGCTTTATGGATTGCTTTAATATTTTTTTAAATTAAATATTGGTACTTTTTGAGTAAGTCCAATATTTGGAACCTCTGTCTAACAAATAGGGTTGACAATGCCAGCTATCAAAATCTGGAGGGGTCAGTCGGTAAATAATTTTATTCTACTAATCTACCCCTACTTGAGGGTAGTTACCTAACACACATGTATAAAGGTGTTTCAAAACTTAACTTCAAGCCGGGGGAGCAAATAACAGGCCAATTTAAGACTGTTCAGAAAAAAAATTAAAGTTTGATACTTAAAAAAAACCTTATTTTAATAGTTAGATTTAGAGCCCAAATACACGTCCGATACTTGCCTCCGATAGTCGGTTCCGATAGTCTGATCAGACTATCTGAAGGCCTTCGCGTCATACATTTGTTTGAACATGAATTACACGTACGGTCAGACTATCGGATCGGATGTCAGAATCGTAATCATCGTCCGGGCGTCGTCGTCGTACAGAAAAAATTGGACACGAGAATCGTACGTGTATTTCATGAATCCGATCCGATAGTCGGATCCGGCTCTCGGAAGCAAGTATCGAACGTGTATTTTGACCCTTATAAGGTGATTTTTTTTCATGGTAACTTTGAAACACGAAAATGATTAAACTCTTTTTTTTCTGAACTTTAACTTCTGTCATTTGTTCCCGGCAAATCGTTGAGTTTCGGGACACCCTTATCATCTATACCTAATCCGTAAAGCCGATTTTTAAATGTGTCTATTTTGTATAGACTTTGTATCTATTAGTCACTGTACGGCATAGAGTGCCTTTGTTATACGACTCAGACATTGATATTGAACTTATTAATATAAGACGTATATTGTAGGGAAACTTTTTTGACTGCTGTGTAGCTTTGTTAGAAAACGAGGCAGGAAAAGACATAATTATGTGAGTTTTACCCTTTTAAAGAATAAGGTTACAAATAAGAATAACGATAATTTAACCATACATTTCTCAAGTTATAATGATTGTTATTTTATTCCGAATTTATTAGTAAAGCCTAGTGCAGACTAGAGACGATCCTCGGCGTACTTCATGTCCGTGAAAGTAAAACACTTATGGCCAAATGCTCAAACGCTATTTATTTCGTCACTTAAAGTAAAGGTGACAGCACGAAAATAAATGGCGACTTAAAATTGAGTAACGTTTGTTCAACGCTACAAACACCGGTCAATAGTTTTGTTTAGTGTAATACATTACGTACTTATCACAGTGTCTTTTACAACCTTGACATTGGCAAAATCATCGAACAACGATGGAGCCATAAAATTAAATTTGAATTGAATTGAGTAGTAGTAACGTTTGAGGATTTAGTAGTTGGTTGTTAACGAAAACTACGGACAAAATGCCCATCGTGTCCCTTGAGTTCGTGCCGAATTTTACGTCTTCGTAAAATTCGGCACGAACTCAAGGAACTGCCCTTGCAACAACTGTTAACAACGTTAATTTATGTCCGCGGTAGTCCGCCGAACAAAACGTCTATCGTGCCTTAGAAAGTACGCGGTACATTTAGGGTAACTACGCACTTTGCGGTTAGCCGGAACGCGGTCAGCCGTCCGGTTGGCCGCAATCAAAAGTATGTACGAGAAAATAGTTTTTATACGCACTTGTACTACATCGGCAGCCGCATCGCAGTGCGTGTAAAAACTATTTTCCCGTACATATTTTTTAACCGGACGGTTGACCGCGTTCCGGCTAACCGCAAAGTGCGTAGGTACCCTTAGGCCATCGTGTGCGTTATTTCTTCGATGCAGTTCTAGTATTTTATTTTTACGGACAAAAGAGTACGCCGAAGACTGTCCCTCGTCTGCACTTGGCTTTAGAAGCTTTGCTGGTGGAGAATGATATTAACTACAATACTGTAACTGTATGTATCGACTACATAACGGCTTAATTATTTTTATATTTCCATAAAAAGCCAAATTTGGCTTTGTGATTTTATTAGATCTCTAGGTTTAAGTTCTGTTGATTGAAATTCAATTTAGTCACTATTTTTTAATATTTTAAATCACCTACTGACACTAAAGGATGACGTTAAAACCATAAAGTGCTCAGTTTGGCTGAGGCCAGACGACCGTAATTTACGCCGCGTAAATTGAGTCGCTCAATTTCAATTACGTTCGGTTTCATACAATATTACGATTCGTGCCACACGATGGCGCAAAATGAGTCAGTTAAATCCTTAAAAAAAATTACGCTGACTTATTTTGCGCGGCTTAAATTACACTCGTCTGGCTTCAGCCTTTGTCCTGGCTATCGGCGAAATAGGGAACTGATGTCAAAACATATCTTTGAAAGGATAATGCTCAAAAAAAACCCAGGCCCCGGCGCAAACGGTGCATATCTCAAATTCTTAGTATAAAATAGTAGTTTCATACTAAAAAAAAATATAGCCAAAAATTCGTTTTTAAACGTAATATTTTGCTAATCCTTTTTTCGTGAAAGTAATTTTTAAATAGAATTATTTAAAGAAAATAGAAATGTAGATAGCGTTGTCAAAATAGATGCCTAAATGTCATTAATTTATAGAATAAGAGTAAAGAAAGAAATAATTTAAAATAAATCACATTTTTGAAGCTCCTTACATAAAACAACTAGCAATTTATGACAATTAAAAAAAAAGATTTTGGTAATACCCCGTTAAGTCGCATATAAATACTTAAAATCTGAGATACATTTCATTTGCGCCGGGCCTGGGTTTTTTCCCCATACATTGTGAGCATTGTCCTTTCCTTTTGCAACAGCCGACATGAACAGCCAGCCTAAGCCAGGATACGCTCGACGCATTGTACAGCATACCAAGTTAATGAGCCATAAATTACAAACAAAACCGTTGTAAATAAAAAATATACTTTATTTACAATATTTACACAATAATAACAATGTTCATGATTATGTTCGTGCTATCTTCTATTGTTTCTAGGATTATTTTCTGTTGTTTTTACTGTTACGCATTTCTTGTCCAGGAATTTTAAGAGATCCTGTAATAAAATAAATGAATATTTTAAATAAAAAGTTATGTTTAATTAACTTTATTTTATTTTTTTCCTAGCTGTCTATGATATTATTGAAAGAAATAAAGTTCAAAGTTTTATCTAAAGCTTTGCAAGGCAACTAAACAAAAAAATAAACATTCAATACTACTCAATTGTCATTATTCGGTCCATTTGTTCAATATATGCATATATAATAATAATAATAATAATAATAATAAATGTTTATTCAGCCATTTTCTAATATACAGAGATGGATACGTATGACAAAAAGTAAGGCTATAAAAAGTAGCAGAGATTGAAGTGCCTCTGACTCTCAAACTAGGTGAGTTCCTGTGTTTTGAGTCATCAGTGGTTCCTCGGTCTGACTACGAATACAACACATCGAGTTGCTTAGAACTAGTCAATGGCAAAATTACATAGAATGTGTATAGTGTAAGTATCAGGACAGTGTTTGCATCTGTCTGAGCGTGAATAAACATGTAGTGTGTAAGAGTATTGGGAGGGTGCGCGTGGATGCAGTGTAGGTTCGGAGCGTATGTGATTGTAGTGTGATTGTGCGAGGATAGATGGGTGGTTGTGTGATAGCATGTGAGTGAGGGTATGAGACTAAAAATGTGGACGCAGGTAGATGAGAATTTATTAAGGAGAATAGGAGAGGAGTCTATTTAAGACAATATTAAATAAGTATGGGGTATGCCTTTCATCATGATCATTCAGCCGAAAGACATCCTCTGCTGGACATAGGCCTCCCCAAAGCATCGCTTCTCGCATCTAGCGGATTCCCGTCACCAGTGGCGTAGCTATGTAACCAAAGTTATACGGCGGCGCTCACTACCAAGAAGGCACAGCAAAAGATTTTTTAAACTCAAATAATTTTATACCTTATTTTAATACCTTTTAGGACTCTTATTCACCGTACCGCGGAATGCTTCGGCATGCTGCGGCCCGATGAAGCATCCAGAGGTATGTTAAGCAAATAGAAATGCTAAGGATATCAAAATAAGGTTTTAAATTATTTGAGCTCAAGAAGTCCATCGATTATTTTTTGAGAAAATTCCCATCACTTTGCGATTGAATGAAGATTCCAAAGAGATTTAAATGCAAGAACAAAACTATTTATGCTTACCTTAGGATCATATCGATGTCCATAACCAACTAAATCTTTATGTATAACATCGATATTGACTGGCTCGTACTTCAGTATCGCTTCTCTCAAAGAACGGCGACTTAATACGTAGTTATGGAATGCTATGTGCAGCGGGACGCGGCATGAATGTACCTGTGAAACGTTAAGAAGACCACAATAAATTATATGGAAGTATATTGCCATATTTCTCAGAAGGAGGAGGGGTCACGGCTAATTTATCAACCGCGCAAATCATATGATTTGCAAAGTTAAGCTGCTTGTCGCGGTCAGTCTGTGGTTGGATGACCGTTATATCGGCATTGCCTAATAACTCACCGCTCCGTGTAAAATACTGGTACTCAGCCGCATCTGCTTGGACTGGAAGCTGACTAACACAGTTGGGAAAAGGTTAGGCAGAACATTCTTGGCTGCCGTGAACAGGGCGGCAGTTTCTCGCGAGGATAAAGAATGGGAGGTTTCTAATATACTACTGTACTCTGTGGGGGGAAAGTTCTAACAGAAAGCAACGGTAACTTTGCACCTGTTCTCATTGGTCTTTAGAAAACTAGCCATGAATTTGAACTCTATAGATTTTATTTTATTATTTGACTTGGTTGTGTTTGACTCTACTTGCACCTGATGGTAAGCGCAGATAGGGTCTAAGATGGAGCACTCGAATCCAAGTAACGGAGACATAAAAGGATTCCGCTATACCTACTCCTCTGGCTCTCGCATACACACGACGGAACACAGTAAAAGGCTTTACGCCGGCGACTTGTAATGTGAGGGTGGTAGTTAGCCAGGTGGACAGTATAGATCCTACCACCAAGCGTGCTGCGTTTTGTTGAATTTTACAACACACGTCTATTCCCAGCGTGCGGCGAGAAAGTTTTATATTCTAGCCCGTCCCCTCACGGGGACAGTGTTCGGGAGTAATTTACAATAATAAAGGTATTTATAAATAATCTTATTTCTGACCAAATTTGGGATCATAGTAAGAGAGTCTCTATTTTCTGACAGCAAAAACCTAAACATTGATGATAACAACCATAGTTCTGGAAAAACATCAAGATGAAAGGAGACAACATTAAAATTACCTTAGCCTTCTCCCTCTTCTGAAACACCCAATCATCTGGATGACAATCGACATGCCCTACAACGGCAACTTCACTACTCACTTCATATGCACATACATCATAAACTCCTTGGATTGCATCTGTTTTTGTTGAAGACGGTGCACACATCATATCTCTATCTCTTTCAAACTCTTCAGAATTTCGAAGAGACGGTGCACACAACATATATGTATCTCTTTCTAACTCTTCAGTCGCTATAGGAGATAATGCACCCATATTTTCTCTATGTTCTTCTAACCTTTCAGTCTTTCTTTGCGGTTTTGTCAGTTTTTTTGGTGAGGCTTTTGGTCTTGTTTCTTGTGTTACTTTCTTCCTAGGTGAGATCACTAATGGCCAAGGATCTAGGGTCCATTGCAAGTTTGTGTTTTGTATAGTTTTCTTCAAAGGGGATGATCTCGGTGACGTCATTGGTTTCTTTGGTGATGACATTTGTGTGTATGTCTCCTGTCTTGGTTTCTTTGAAGGTGATGGTTGATCTTCATATACTAGTTGTTGTATTGTTGGGTGCGTTTGGTTGTAGAGGTGGGTGAGAATTTGTATGGCTGGAAACATTTATTTTGTCCTAAGTTATTTAAATATACAAAGTATTGCATAAAGAAAGAAAAAGAGGGAGGGAATTAGAAAAAAAAAGTTAGACTTTGGAATGGGCCAGTAACTCTTTTCGAGAGGTTATTTGCATGCTAAAAAAAATCTACTAAGATAACCTGATTCTATTAATACTTGATGTGTAAAGGCTACAGAAATCAACGCTGAGTCAGGAATTCGTCACATATTTTTGTGGTTAAAACAATTAGTTTTTTATTGTTAAGAAACATTCAGTTTAATAAGAGGTGGACAGGGATTAAGATACAATTTAAAACGAAAAGTCCATAAAGATTATTACTTAAAAATTGCCTAAAATGTCTCACCTCTTTTTCTTTTAAATGGTTTCAACCCATATCTATCCAATTCTCTATTCCTTTGCGGTGTAGACATGGTCGCGTAATCCGCCATAGGAGTAACATCATCTGTTTTGATGATATATTCACTGTTCTTAGGCGTTTTCACATTAATTATACCATTATTACTAGTGAAAACATCATGCACTTTCATAGGACTTGACACTTCAGGTTTATTTATACCAGTTTGTGCAGTACCTATAATTTTAGCATCAGTCTTCTTTATATTAACTTCAGGAAGAAAACTATTTCCCATAGTAACATTCTTATTGGCAGCTACTATAGAAATGCATCCTTCACTTAAAGATTTTCTAAAACTTCCGAGTTTAGTAACATTATCTAAAACGGATATGCCGCCGAAATCAAAATTGTCTCTGGGAAGTTCATGCCTCGACTTGCATAGGGAGTAATTTAATTCTTTATCAGATATATTGAATACTTCAGAATTTTGGCTTGAACTCATATCACATTCTTTCATTTCATTTACAATTTCAACTTCATTATAAGCCTCCGATTTTGAAGAATCGTATTTTAAATTCAGACTAGTTTGATTCTCACTTTCTTTAAAGCTTTCTATCTCAACCATGTTATCGTCTATTAAAATTTCATCATAATCTATTGAAACATCATCTCTTTTGCCTAGACTACTATTGTTTGGTATATTTTCAAGTATTGTAATTAGTCTTGGAGATATAAGTCTTTCTTCAGATGTATCAGAGCCTTGAGTCAAATCTATATCATTGGATTCTTTGCTCTTATTATGAGAACTATTATTATGCTCATTAGACACATTCTGATCATCTTCTTTACTGCTTTCAGTATTTGCTGAATGATCATGAACAAAGTCTTCATAAAAACTGTTACCACATGGTTCTGTACTTTTTATCATTATAGGGCTAGAATTATATTCTATAGAATCATCTCGAGCTTGTGTTAAATCAAAAACTGGACTGTGGACTTCATTATCAAAGATCATGGATTTCTTAACTTTGCCATTGGCAATATATTCTTCTTCATTAATAATTATTGTATCATCTAACAACTTCTCAGTTTGCGAGTTGGCTACATCGACTAAAGGTAGGTCATCAATGTTATCAGAATTTGAAGATTGAGTTAAGTCCATGCTTTGAAACTCTCTTTTATCTGGTGTCATACAATTTTCTTCTATAACTGTTATTATTCTATCTTCTTCATTTACATTTTGAGTCAAGTCGATATTATCTTTTGCATTTGGATATGAACCTTTAAAGTCAGGGTGATTTATTAATACTGGTATGTTTTGTTCATCTGTAATACTTTGCTGAATGATTTCATTAGGGTTTTGTTCAAGATCATTTGAAGGTAGGTTTAAGCTTGCATTTTCTTTATTATTGTCTACCATATTACCATGAATTTCTTCTAATATTACTTCTTTATCTTCAGGACTTTGTGTTAAGTCTATCTCTTTTAATTCCTCGCGTATAGGTTGTGACGAACCTACAATACATTCTGTTATTTCCATAAAATCATTTGATTTCTTTTTTGTTAAGTTTTGAGATGGCAGAGTACTTTTCTGACTATTTTGTGACAGTAAATTAGCACATTGAGTTAAATCCATGAAATTATCTTCTACTAACACTTTCGTTTTATGCTCTTGAGATAAAACAATGATTGGTTTTGTGTTATCTATTATGGATGATATTTCATCATCAAAAATATCAGGAGAACAACTTCTATATTGCTGGGTATTTGTTGAAGTTAATTTATTGCTGGTTTCTACATCTATTACGCCTTCAATGGGTTTATTACTGATTATTGCTTCGTTCAAGGGAGATTTAATCTCAAATACATCACTTACTGGCGATTTTACTTCAATTAATTCTCTAACTGGTGAATTTACTTCAAACAGTGCACTGCCTGGCGATTGCACTTCAAATACTTCTCTATCTGGTGATTTCATCTGGATTACTTTTTTGACTGGTGATTTTACCTCAAATGCTTTTTGAAATGGTGACTTAATCTCAGTTACACCTGTTTCATCTATATTAATTGTATTGTTATGAATTCCCGTTACATCTTCACAATCTTCACCAGATATATTTTCTTCATCATCATTTATGACAATTTCAGGTACATCACATTCTCTATATTTGCTTTTATGTTCAATTTGCTTAGTGGCAAAAAAATCTTTAACAGATTTCATAGACCCACTAAGTATAATATCCAGCTCATCTTGTGAGCAATCAATATCTTTGAAATTCATTGTGTAAGTATCTAAAAGCTTTGGACTTACAGGCCTTCCAGGAATTTCAGACCAATCCCTTAGTAGAGAACCTGTGGTTGTAGATTTTTCTATTAAATTCTCTACATAGAATATGCTATTATCTTTCATAGATTCATAGGGAATATTTGAAGCGATAAAGAAAATTCTAGCATCAGAATCTTGATTATTACAACTATTTTGATCTAACCTAGAACAGTCAAGGTTTTGAAACAGAATTTGTGTATATTTCCCAGTGATATTCTGATGTTTTTCTTCATCAGTAATTGTTATAAGTTTATACTGATTCCTACGTTTTTTGACTCTTTTATTTTGTGTTATTTTAGCTTCTGGTACTTTGAAACCATACTCTTGTAATGTTTTTCTTATTTTTGCTACTCTTTGTTGGGATGATAGTGTTTGAGAGCTTTCAGGCTTACTAGTAGATTCTGTTTGGAGTGATTTTGATAATGCTATTGCTAACTGCAACTGTTCCGAATCTACGTCAAGACCAGACTTTTTACAGACAGCATCAAAGTCTTTGGAGTATGATACTAGTTCATTCTTTCCCTTCAAAGCTGTTCTGATATCTTTTTGACCTTTAATGCGTTTTGTTACCTTTCTAGTTTTAGGTTTCATAGGTTTCTGAGCTGGTTTAGGACCTTTACAGCTTTGCTTCACTTCCTGAAAGTCTGAAAGACTCTCATCCATATCAGTCTGGCCAGTAAAGTACTTGCTTCTAACGCATTCACTGAAATAGGAAAAAAATAAAACAAATTATAAACAGAACTATTTTATTATCTACATTATTTTAACAAAAATATTACCTATTATCTATGCTCATAATATTTAAATGCCTGGTTGATCTGGCCTTTCCGCTTCTTTCATGTATTTTCTGATTGTGTCTCCTGTTCGGTTTGGCAGCCCGCTGGCAATCATGAGTCTTCTTTCAACCTCCTCTATTGGGTCTTCGTATAAACCTTCTACTGATTTACGTAAGTTTTGTGTTACTGGTGTGAAACTAGAAATAAATAAAATACATTATGACAAATGACACTGCTGAAAAGTGGATAGTGGTGGACCAAGTTGATTAAAAAGATAAATTTTCTAGATCAGCAGTTATCTAATTGATATTTGATTTGAACAAAGAGCGAGTATATTTTAATGAAAATGAATTGTTTCCATATGTAAAATAATTGGATAATTTGATGATAACTGGACAACTATTTGTTCCCTAAATATTAAAAGTAATAAACGAAGACTGCAATGTTAAGATATCATAATATTTAGTTTTGTAGAGGTCCTTGTGTACTGCATTCTGGAGTCGCAATTATAACCTCAAAAATTAACATTTTCTCAAATATTCAAATGTATACATACTGAAAGAAGACTCCGGTTACCATTCCAATAGTTAATACGCCTATGCCAAGTATATTTCGGAACTTTGAGGCAGGTGTTCCTATTATTTTTCTAGGTTTCCATTTTGACGTATCGACACCGATCGCCATTTTTGAAGTTTCGCTCCGTTCCTTTTCTGTTTATCTACGCAGTCCGCGGAAGGGACGGGAAAAGTAAATTCTGTTTTTTTTATTATAATAGAAATGACCACAAGTTTGGTTTATAATTTCATTTAATTATATCAATTAATTAATATTGTCAATTAATTTACTCGATAAATTGATTGAAATTTAATTGAAAAATGGACACATAAACTGCGTCAAAAGAATTGTTCATTGACTGATTGTGATGTCAAAAAAACAGCTGTTGTGGGTGTTCATTGTTTACTTTTTATTTTTATTAAAATAGAAAAAATATTAATTAATATGTCTTTACTGCAGAATTTGTCGTATAGGGAATATCAAAAGGCTTTAGAATTAAGTCTACATCAGTGCGAGATAATAGCAAAACTATCTAATTTGAAGTAAGTTCGATATTGTCGGCACAAATGCAAAGAAAAACCTATTGACTTATTATATTAATAGAAGAAACCTGTATTTAAGGTATAACGGGCTGGTGTCCGCAAGTCCACGACTGAGCGCGTATTTTGCGTGACGAAACCTGTATTTAGGACTAAACTAAAATAAATATCTTTTAAATTCACAGAATATCATTCAACAACTCAAAGAAACCAGGGGAAACATTGATAAAAACATTAGACCGCTCCGGACTCTCTGCAAACCGCTACAAACAACTTTTAACAGCTTCCTTAAATGTTAAAACTATAACTACATATTACAAACCGCAGTCCAAAGTGGCCATTCTAGTGGCTAATGATAAGTACACACATTTGTCCAAGCTGGCCACACCTACAATAGATTGTGACTCCTTGGCCACGCATCTAAAAAATATAGGATTTATCGTAATCACTATAAAGAACAGTATCACTGGGAATTTAAAAGTTATTTTGACAAAGATTTTCGATTTGTTAGAAGAGAATTCTTATTGTAAGTATTAAATAAATAACCATCCTTTTACCTGTTGCTAGGTAAAAGATAAAAGGATCTCCCATTTAGATTTCCAAAATATTCTTTAATTCTGAAAATGTTTGACCACATAATACACTACAATAATATTAAGCTTACCATGCCAAGTATGCAGGTGGCCAAACCCCATATCCTACATCCATTATTGCTTAGTCACAATGACAACAATTCATTTTTACTGCATCATCCTCAATGTTGCATTAGTCTTTATCAAGTGAGATCGAGGTCAAGAGAGGACATAACATTTTTTTAAAGTTGTGCCTTATTTTTGGCCGTATCTACTATGCTGCCGTCCTATTTCTAAAAGACCCCATCAGCCGAAATTAATAATCAATCCCAATTAGCTGAAGATGTCTGACATTATTACTATTATTGAGTCTCTGTCCAAAGATTTTGGATTGAGATCAATTATTTAATTATTTATGACCATTAATCTCCCTAATATTTTTTCAGGCTTTTTCTTCTATGCTGGTCACGGTTGTCAACTCTGCAATACAAAATGCATGCTAGGCATAGACTGCCCTACAGAAAACATTGATTTAGAACACTGTGTTACTGAAAACTTTGTGTTGAACGAAATGGCCAGGTGCAAGCCAGAACTAGGTATTCTTATCATGGATATGTGTAGAGTATATTTGGACAGGTAAACATTTTTATTTACTTTTTTTTATCTTTGGCCATTAATGTGCCATAGTGAGAGGTACAACAAGGCTGGTTATTAAAATCACCAAATACCATGCCCCTTGCCTGCATATCTGCCAAAATGTAACTGAACTGAATTAGCTAGATGGTAAAGGAACCTAAAACAAGATAATTATTTAGTTTCTTTCTATGATTATTACTAACAATTAAAATAGCTGATTAGTGATTGTCATTTTAGCAGGCTATACCTAAGGTATAACGGGCTGGTGTCCGCAACTCCAAGTCTGAGCGCGTATTTAGCGTGACGGGTGGTAAGTGTAATCACTCGATCCACCCTAACTCCTCGAAAAAGGCCAGCACACCCTTGATGTTGCTGACGATCTCTCGGAGAGTACCTGGGTTTCCGAAGTACTTGGCCCATCTATGTGGCAACCTCAGGACGATTTAGTAGCACGTGGGCTGCCGTCTCGTCCTCCTCCATGCATGCTTTGCACAGTGGGCTGTCTGTAACTCCAATGGCAAAGAGGTGTTTGTTAAAGGAACCATGGCCAGTGATGGCTGATGTGATTGTACATAGTTGTTGCTTTGACAGTCGGAGAGCTCGGTTAGTGAGACGACCGTCAATGACGGGAAGCGCCTCCTTGGCCTGTCTGCACTCGCCATGGTTTAACTATTTTAGCAGGCTATTGAGAGATTCATGTTTGTTTGGTGGGACTGGCCAGCGCTGGCTTTAGCTATTCATGTGCCCTGGGATAGATATTTTAAGCGCCATGTATTTCTTACTATTCCTTAAGGTACTATTTCTAACCGAGCTGCCAACTGCAACTGTCGACAGCACGTGCTGCGACTGCATGAAGTCGGCCGCAGCTGCACTACTGGTTTGTATGTATTTATATGAAATGGCTTCCAAGCGCCGCTGCAGCAACCGACGGCGACTGCACGAGCTGCTGCCGCGGCGCTTGGAAGCCATTTCATACAAACCATTAGTGCAGCTGCGTTTGGCTGGAGACCCTTCAGGTTTTGCCAAGAACTGCCCGGTTACGTAGAAATGGTCCCCTAGGACCACCCACAGCAGTCCAATAGAAAAATAAAAAAAATAAGTGCAGCTGCGGCCGACTTCATGCAGTCGTTGCACGTGCTGTCGGCAGTTGCAGTTGGCAGCTCGGTTCGGAATAGTACCTTTACTATTCTGCTGCAACTAATAGGCAAAATTACTGTTTTTGATTAAGTTTGTTTCAATTCAAATTTGTTTGGATATTTTTTTTAAATTGTTCGCATATTTTCTGGTCAGTTTATTCATTTTCAACCAATTTATTCGTGGGTGAAGGCGTCGAACTACCATACCGCACGGCGCCACTTTGACTAAGACGCCCCGGGTGGGGCACTGGGTATGACCATAAGCCATAACATAACAAGCTATCATTGCACTCAAATCTTTTACAGAAAATCCAATCCACAAATCTATGCTTCAATCCACACAGTAGAAGACTACACCGCACACAAAAACTTACTCATCACATACTCAACTCAATCTTCCCAAGCTGCATACGAAGTGCTACAGATAGAATGTTCTACCACTATAGATAATGAAGTTACCTATGAGCTGAAGACCGGTGATATGGACAGGATAGTGCCGGGGGCTAGTCAGTATGTTAATGCGTTGTGTATGAGGTTGGGAGATGACTTGGATGTTAGCAGTTTGCTGGATAAGGTTCATGAAGGTACGGAATATTATGCTTCCTTGCTATTAACTGTGGAAAAAGATTTTCTGTGGTGCGCTCTTCCACGCACGCAAAATATGCACAAATGTAGTGTAGAGGTGCATCATTTTAGTTTCCAAACTGTCGGCCAATGCAAACGTTTTTGCAAAGTGCGATAGTGGTGCAAACAGTCTTATGCAGCCGCTTATTATGTCCCGAGTCGCCAGACTATAGCTCGGGACATAACGAATGGCATTCAGGGTGTGCAAATTCAGATTTTGTATGTACTTTGTTTGCCATACATACCTACCTACATACATTACCCAGTTACTGGGTTGTGGAGGTCTGATAGGCAGTCGCTCCATGTAAAATACTGATATTCAGCTGCATCCGGTTCGACTGGAAGCCGACCCCAACATAGTTGGGAAAAGGCTAGGCAGATGATGATGTTTGCTATACATAATTTAAACATTATTTAAATTTTCATTTAATCTCTTTGGCATTTGGAATCATCAATGATCTATTATTATAAAATGTGTTTCAGATGTTGAACACTCGTTCAAGAAACAAAGACCTATCAAAGTTCAATGTGGCGTCGAGAAGAGATCTTTGTATGACCCTACTACAGGTAACTAGGTTTATTATTCAATTTCCTACCTGCAATACAGCACAACTAATAAGTTATATTGATGTACCTGATCAAATAACGAATGGCGATCGCTAATTTTCGCGCCACTCACACTTAGAGCCATTACGCACTGTCGATTGGTCGCCGGAGACTTGGTCTCTCGGCGACCAAAACATAAGCATGGTCGCCCGGGCGACCGGCGACCAAGTGCGTAAACACCTATTTAAACTATAGAAAGTCACAGTCGCCGTCGACCAAGTCTCCGGCGACCAGTCGACAGTGCGTAATGGCTCTTATTGCGTCAGCGTAAAGGTCATGTGTTGCTGTAGTACTAATAAACGTTGTCTTGAATTCTACTCAGTTCGGAAGTGATCGGTTTTACGAAGTTTGCCGATGCGACTTCTTAGTTGTGTCTTACTGTAGTTATGTTTACGGATAAAAACTATAACATTTTTGTCTTTCAGGAGACACAGCCATGCTTTTGAGTACTTTGCGAGACGCCATGCAAGAGTTTAAGGAAAATTGTGTAGTATTTTAAGAATTGTAGTTTAGGCAAATTAAATTAGCTTAAACAAAAGTAAATACGGTGCTAAAATGTGATTTTATAATCGACACTAAGTACGGCCGCAATCTTCATACTGAGAAACCGATCAAACTATCGGCCGATAGAAAGTCTGTGGTCTGCGGGGTAGGCTTGGGCAAACTAGTTCAACAAATCTCGCTCAGTAAAATGAACTAGTTCATCAAAGTAGTTCATTTAGCTCCTTGAATCAGTACGAAATTAGTTCAGAGTTTAAGAGCTATTAACTCTTGAACTTTGAGCGAGAGCCGAGAACGAAATGAACTACTGAACTGCTTTGAGGAACTATTTATGCTGATGACTATAACTTTCAATTGTAAGAGCGCAATATTTTTAATTATACGCTAGTTCAATATAAAAAATCGACTTCTCTTCATACTTAGACAACTCGCCGAGAAAGCAATAATAATAAATGCGACTAACTGAGTAAGCTGACGAATCGAGTCTCGCTCACGGCTCAGTAGTTCAGTACGGCTCACGGCTCCCGGCTCACCTCAGCCGCTCGCTGTGACTCGGAACGCGGAGGGAGTTATTGAACTACTGAACTAAAACGCTTCACAGAGGTGAACTAGTTCATTCGGCTCACCTAAAGTGAGCTGTTCATCTGAACTACTCGCTCATGAGTTACACAACTCTACTGCGGGGACTCTTATCGTTCGAGAGCAGGCGGCCGTCTGTTATCTGATATGCGCATTCACCACCAAACCGACTGTTTAGTTGGCCCAGTGTGTGCGCTAGCAGCCCAACCCTACCAAGCTATCGGCCGATAGAAAGTCTGGTCTGCGGGGGCTCTAAGCATCGATAGCAGTCTTTCTTCTTTAGAATATTTTTATAATTATACATATAGCTATTTATACAAGAATGAAAATAAAAAAATGTTTTAAACAATTCAACTGCATTTATTTTACACTGACGGAAGCTTCTCGAACACGATCAAATTATTACTTTTTCATTAGCGAGTGTGGTTGGAAGTGATTCACAATGTTTACCCACCAACTATCTTCGACGCCTTTTGTAAACTCTCTTATAAATCTGTAGTTTAAGATGAATATCTTATCTTGATACTCTGGCTGTACGCTGTAACAAAAAAAATATAATTTAACAATGACATCTAAGTGTTCAATCAGACTGCACTAGCGGGTGCGGGCGCAGGCGCTCGGGTCTTGGCGTCTGCGTGTTCACAGTAGTGCCGAACGAGCCATCGTTAGAACCATACGAGCAGTCACCTAACAGACGCTATATTACTGTGAATGACACGAGCGGACTGAGCCATTAGAACCACCCGCGCCACCTCGCCCGCGCCCGCCTCATGCAGGCGCGCGACTCGCGGGCGCACTGTGAATGCAACTGGCGTCTACATACATTTGATTTACACGCGCCCGCGCCCGCCTCCACTCTGAAATACGGCTATGGATGTGTGACCGATTCTTACACATCCAGACTCCTCCTTGCCTCGGAGAGCACGTTAAACTGTCGATCACGGGTGTCATACGAATACCTGACAGTCGTTACGGGTAGTCAGAAGCCCGGAACTCTGACAACCGGTCTAACTTTAGGATAACGGCATTGCCCAGTAACTGTGGTGTGCTTCTTATCCCGTACGGGGACAGTCTAGAATATAAAACTTCCTCACCGCACGCTGTTAATAGACGAGTATTGTAAGATTCAACAAAACCCAGTACGCTTGTTGGTAGGATCTATACGATCGCCTGGCTAGCTACCACCCTCACATTAAAGTCCGGCGCCAAGCAGTTTACTGTGCTCCGCCGTGTGTATGTGAGAGCCAGAGTGGTATAAGGGAATCTCTCTATATCTCTGTTACTTAGATTCGTGTGCTCTATCTTAGACTCTGTCTGCGCTTACCATCAGGTGCGACTAGGGTTAAGCGCGACCAAGTCAAATAATTAAAAAAACAAAAACTGGGTTGTGGAGGTCTGATGGCAGTCGCTCCGTGTAAAATGGTTGGACGCAATCAAGAAGGCTGTCAGAGGCAACATGTACCGAGCGATCCACACTACAGAAGACGTATAGCTTGGAGACGCGTCGTATGTAGACGCGATCCTCAGCAGTGAGGGAACGACAAAGAAGAAGAGAGCCAGATTATAAATATTTGGTTACAGAATAATTATCTGGAATGTTTAAAAGCTTATCGGAAACTATAATTAGTTTTTTACTGATAAAAAAAAATATGTATCTTGTTTACAGAGGCCACCTTATTTTAGGTGACACATTGTTTCAAAATAGCTACGATTAAAACAAACACTTGTGGTCCTGATATTCGCTGCGTTGTTTTCGACTATACGCTCCAGCTGGTGTCTAAAAGGCGACTGAGAGATTACGTCAAGAGAATGTGCAACAGAATCTATCAGTCCAATAATAACTGGCTGTGATCAACAATTATGGTGTTTCCGCCAGCCCCTCGTTTCAGAACCTTTTCGATAAACATTTGTCAAACGATTCGGTTTGTTATCTCGTTCCGTCTACGGTTTTCGTAGCGAGAGCAAAAGAGATAGCTTGCCGAATCGTTCGACAGCTGACTAATCGAATCTGAATCAGGGGTCAGGGATGGATTTGAAGGTTTAGAGCCCCTAGGGCATCGAAAAAGTGGAGGCCCGGTGAAATGTTATTAAAAAAGTAGGTTGTGAATGTGAACTTTTTTCTCTTTATCAAAAAGGGTTGCATTTTTTTCTGGTCTTAAAAATAATGTCACTTTTTTTGGAGGCCGCTCTCTTGTGGTGGCCCCGGAATTAACCTTTTGACCACTTGATTTTTTAACAGTTCCCGTGCCCCTAGCGCCCAGCTCATAAATCGGCAAAATAATAACGACTATGAAAAGAGTATTATAAACTTGTTATGTCAATAAATAAATACATTTTAAACACGTTTTTTGTCGTATTTATTCGACATGGGCGAAATGGACACAATTTTTTCTGTCGGAGATATCCGACTTGGGCGGTTAATGGGTTAAAGGCCTTGTTCCCCTAAGTGTGACCCTGTTTCCGCCCATATTCCCGGGATCATTAATTATAGTGTTCTTAAATCTTGAACATTTCAACATTCATTTGTTTTCGGGTAAATATAACAAATAAACCTACCCAACTGTGATGGAAGGAAGATCACCGGTCTCTTTCAAATGTCTGAGTCCTCTGAATACATGGTAGCACATTGTTATTTCCACCCAGCGCTTGTCTGCATCATCAAACATCACACCCACCTGAAAATTTTAATGAAATAGGGTATCTTTCCAATGTTGTGGCAACCTGAGAGGCCTATTTCCAGCAGCGGACTGCAAGAGGCTGATTTGAGGGATATTTTTATATTTCAAACAAAATATGAGTCCTGACCCTGACATAGCGGTCATTTCATAAATTGTAGCCGTAAAGCCTGGCGTCGACTACAGCCGAAACGCGTCAAATCGAGTCGAGTCGCATTTGTTTCGTGTGAAACGGTCAGTAATGGCAAGTCGTTAAAACAGCAATTCGCGTGACAAGCGATGCGCGCGAGTTATGCGACTCGGCGCGTCTCGGCTCGTCGCTGATGGACGCAGTTTTATAGTAAATTTATAGGAGGCGAATTATTGCGGTTCTATTCGACTCGACTCGGCGAGCCTAGTGGACGCTAGCTTTAAGGAGACTGCTACTGAAAAAAGGTAAACAACATCATCAAAAACTGAAAATAGCTATATTATCAATGTTTTGTTTTTAATTGAAAAGGGTATAGGAATATTAGCCTAAATTGGCAATGTAGGCCGAAAGAAGGGAGAAGGAATGACGGATGTCTTGCAGCCAGATAGGTCAATAACATCAAACCTGTTGCAACAAATACGTGGACGCAACGGGCACAGAACCAGGGTAAGTGGCATGCAAAAGAGGAGGCTTATGCCTAGCGGGATTTTGGATGCTGAATAATGATAATTAACTGGCAAAATAAATTTATCATACCTGGTACGGGAAGGCATAAAATATATCTTCTTTTTCAATAGATAACAACTGCCTCTGTGTGACAGATAGGTTAGATATGGCCGATTTTAACGCAGTAATTGCATCTTTGTCGACCAGACCTTCTAGTGCCTTGAAATCACTCTTTTGTAAGCTATCTGAAACAACCTGGCGGTAGACGTTAATGGCAATAGTTCTATAAAGAAAAAGTAAATGTAAGTAGTAAGTTAGAAATTTTGATTTATATTGTAGATATTAGATTAATTTGTGAGGAAATATTAAAAAATAATGTAACATCACACTTGTATTCCTCGAAAGGTTGGGCAGAGGTGCTTAGTACACCCTCATTTAATAATAGACCTCAGTGCAAATCCAGACTCATGCTGAGAAATTCCACATGGAAAAACCCAATAACACTTTGCCCAACCTGGGGATTGAACCCAGCAGCTCAGCAGTCGCACTTGTGACCACTAGACCAACGAGGCAGTCAAGTATTAAAACATACCTTCTATATAAAAAAAAAATTTACAATTCCCTTTAATTTGGTTTCATTTGAGAGAAGCAGTGAGGGGTCGACGGTCAACATGTTTGTTGATATTACACAAAAATCTTTATTAATTGTTTACTAAAACCTTATCTCGCTAACTAAAGATGTCCATGCTTAAGCCTCTAAGACGACCCTCTGACCAAGAGTGTTACTTGACTACCAATATTTGATAATAGCATTTAGTGTTAAAAAGTTTACATAATTATATGCTTATTACATAAAAACAAGTTTCAGTAAGACTACGCAAATATAAAAATACCTGAACAGCATGTTTGGAAGCCTCAATGAACTCGTTCAAGCTGAATTCTGGTTCAAAATACGGTCTGATAATAAGATTTGCAAACATCCAATTTTTTATAAAATTGAGGAAAGAAGGCCACACTATAGGCGGGAATTCCATAAGCTGCGGCAGCTTTCGAGTCTCCAGTTCTCGCTCCTCGCAGTAATTTCGTAATTGTATAACAGGACATGTTGAGGTTATGGGGATCTGTTTGGGTAAACTTTTGTGCGAAAATCTGTCACATAATCTGAAAGATTGCTTTGTCAAAACCTGCCTTAAAGCTAAATTCATATTTCTTGTTGTATTTTGGTGATCTAATTATGCTATTTACTATGTGTAAATGAAAAGTAAAACATTAAATATAACTTTTTGAATAACACAAAAAACTATTTGTTCTGTATTTTTTCCTTCTGATTAATAATAATGAACTGTCACTTTTCTTTTACGTAATTGGCTGGATAAACTGGTTTACTTTGTTATTATTGGCAGAAGCAAAACAAAAAAAAATAGAGAACGCATTGATACGTTCTGAAATACGTTTCATATTAACACTAGGTATATTTATCATTAGAATATTTTATAGAACAAAAAAGCTCTTAATTGAGTAATTGATTATAATTGCAGCTTGTTAGTTATTGCTCTGAGTTGCAGCAACTGATACAGACTTTTTATTGCAAAACAGTTGAACAGAAATGTTGTTAACAAACCTTTTAATAAACTTTTTTTTTAAACTGTGACAGTAAACTGACAACCTGTCATTTCATTTCTGTTCTAAACGAAACAAATCGGCATTTTCAATTTTTCACGTTTTAGCCTCAGATTATAAAACAAAAGGCAGATAGACTGTACTGAACCATAATGTGAGGCACGTTTGTAGACATGTGTGCTTGACAGCACTATAAGAACACGTTGCCTCTTTGTGCGTGTACGGTTGCCATGATAATGACAAAATTCCCATAATATTTCATTATATTAAATAAACAAATTACTGTCTCCGAAAAATGCAGATACATACAGAGTTATACGTATGTATATAAAGTGAATCTCTGCCGTTGAGTCAGATTGTATTTTAATGCAAGTACCTACTTTAGAAATTTACTAATCTCAGATTACAGAATAGAAGATGATAAATAGAAATATTTTGTGGATTTATGGCAGTCATTTAGTATAGTCGTGAATGGTTGTAATTATGTTTTTGATAGCTATATTTACTTTATGTTGGCAAATCGACTGACGTACATGATTATTATTAGAGACAGACAATACATTAAGTAGTTTTAGTTACGAAGACACATACAAACGGACACACATACCTACAAACATACCAACCAAAAAACGCGATAAATAAAACACTATAATCGAAATAAATATTTTTGTAAATCGTTATTCCTGTATTCTTTACTTATTTCCTAACTTAGGGGGTAAATGGTTTCAATATAAACAAGCAACACCGAATGATTTTGTCCAAGTGCGAGTTTTTCCAAGATGTCACTAATAATAATCACGTAAAATAATATCCAAATAGATAAATAATCAATAAAACCTATGAAAAGATACTCCATCTTCTTTATTTTGTTTTTAGGAACAGTTTTTGCAATGTTTATAAACGCAAGATGGCATTACTATCATAAATATTAAAATTATCGATGACGTCCTAACAATGCGGCGCTTCGTGTCATACTGACTCGAGATTGTATTCGCTTTTGAATTTGTATTTGCTATATCTGTATAATCTATGGTATTTGCTTTTTTGGCCGCACTCACGTTGTTCCTGTCCCTGTCACTCTATCTGCCTTCTGTTTTATAATCTGAGGTTTTAGCTTTGAGAATTTTGGCGGAAGATGTTTTAAACGTATTCTGCTGAACTTTATTTATAAACGTCTTATCATTCATAGATATCTGGACCAGAAAATAACAGAAACATGGACGACCAAGCTTGTCCCCGTTGTAAAACAACAAAATATAGAAACCCATCTCTGAAGTTGATGGTAAACGTATGTGGCCATGCTTTATGCGAAAGCTGTGTTGATTTACTGTTTTTGAAAGGTAAACATTTATTTCTTACTGCATTAATTCCTTTGTGTTGTTTATCACAAGTCTAAAAAGTTCAAAGGATCCTTAAAAATTGTTTTTAGTAAAAGTCCTTACTCATCACATTTTTAAAGTTTTTTTTAGATGTCTAGGTAACGTTAACATTCAGCCTTACAAAAATTATCAAATAAATTATTTATAGAAGTAAAATATCTGTTACTATGCATAACAAATGTAAAATAATTCCTGTTTTAATTACCATTTTTTTTCTAGGTTCCGGCTCATGCCCAGACTGCAACGTACCACTACGTCGTAGTAATTTCAGGGTCCAACTGTTTGAAGATCCCATGGTAGAGAAAGAGATTGATATAAGAAAACGGGTACTCAAAGATTATAACAAGAAAGAGGAAGATTTCGCATCTCTACGTGAATACAATGACTACTTAGAGGAAATAGAAACAATTGTTTATAATCTAACAAATAATATAGATATTGTTGGTACCAATAAACGAATAGAACAGTACAAAAAAGATAATAAAGAGATTATTATGAAGAATAAGGCGAAAATAGGTGAGTTACGTTACATGATTTCTAAATTGTATAAACTGAAGTAACTTCGTGTCTGTCTGTTTGTACTTCTTCTAAACTATTCAATTGATTTTGAAGCGGTTTTCATCTTAATTAGGTTATTGCTTCTAGAAGGTGTGTCGCTACTTAGGAACAAAATTTTAACATTTTTACTTACATTATTCTTGGGAAAATGCGACATTATAACAACTATTATTTTTTAAGAGAGAAAAATAATGCTTCAGACATTTTAAAACAATAATATTTTGTCCTGATGATGTACCGATTCAACCAACCTGATTCAAAAAATCAGGTTGGTCTAAAGATTTCTTCATAGTTTACTTATAAAAACCAAAGTAAATTCTTCATAAAATTTGTGAAAGTATAACAGAAGGTACAGCACAATTACTTAAATAATCTGATTGAAATTGGAGAAAATGTGCATGAAAAGAGTCTCCTCCACGAGTGGCGATACTTAAGTACGTCCGGCGCACTCTGGGCAGTCAGCCTTGCAACCAACCTTACTGACTGGTTACCACATCTGATTAGACTCGAAGCTGATCCTAACATAGTTGGGAAAGGCAGAATAATTGTCATAGAATCTAGAAGAAATTAGCCAATCACATCAATTACAGGTAGAGAAGAAGTAGAACTAGAAGAGATATTAGAAATAGAGAAGCAAATGGAGGAACTTCGTAGAGCGGAAATAAACCGTTTGGAACAGGAAGCTAAGAAGCAAAAGATTAGAGAGAAAGAGGCTCTTATTGATGAGCTCATGTTTGCGGAAGGAGATGCCAAAGAAATACTAAATACCTTCGCACAGAATAAGGCTAGTAAGCAGGAGGAAGTGGTGCCTGTAATACCGAAGGTATGTTTTCATATTTAAACATGTATTCAAATCAAATCAAAAATACTTTATTCATAAACTTACATAATAATAATATTACATTTGGTACTAGCTTCCACATTAGGATTCCCTGTGTCTGGAGGCTAGCCGAAACTAATAGATACACATATACTATACATATAACAGGCTACAAAAGGCCATAGATAAATACCATAAAGACTAACATACATATCAAAATAAATTCATACTTATTAAATATAACTTAATAAGCACTATAGTACACGTAGTGTCGGCGTCGTGTTGCGCTGCGTGGTGTCGCGTAACCTTCCGCGAATTATTGGTTTGGGTCTTGAGTGGTCAGTGAAAGTAGTAGTGGTTGGGCAGGTGTGGGAGACGATGTATAACTAGTGAGCTAGTTTGCGTGCACACACGCTTGAGCCCAGCATTTTCCGTCGTCAAACAGACCCAAATATTGTTCTTCAAGGTTAGCACCAGCAGTTGAGGATCATGTCGATATTTATACACAGGATATCTATGATAGAATGCCTAGGCCATTTATCAGGTACAATTCCTGAGTCTTTAATAGTAGTTGTACGAGGCAGTACAGTCCTTGGAATTCAACATTTTAAAGAATAGGGTTATCATTTTGTTTCAGCAACCATTAATTCCATTAATTTTACATTTTTAAATAACATTTATAAAATAATATAATTAGAATAATAACAAAATAGTAGCCCACCGGCATTGGTCATATTGTCCAAGCTAACGGGTACAGGGCTTCAGAGAGAGCTAGGGTCTTTCGTGTTTGCGCCCGCGTGCAAGCCAGGCACGCATGCTTGTTGCGGGCCGCACGCTGAGCAGATTATTTTCGCCTCGCCGCCACAGTATTGTGCATGTCGCCAGGAAGAGAACTCGTGTCAAAATGAATGAATGAATTTTCATATTGATCATACAACGTGCGTGCGACCCGCTTGACAGTAAAAACAACACTGACTGTCAAGGTTCACCACACGCACACGGGCGGCACGCATCCGTGCGAGCCACCCGCAATCCGCCCGTGTGCCGCGTGCGTGTGGCGCGCATGACAATAAAAATGGGTAGTATTTAAACGATCGAATATAAATGAAAAGTAAGGGTGTCAAAAATACTGATTATGGCGTACTGAAATACTAAGTGGGCGAAAGACTGAGGGCGAACACAAATACTGAAAACGGCGACTAAAAATTACGAATTTGAGGTACTAGTTATTCAGAACGATCAGTATAATAATTCTTAAGCGAACAAATTTCACTCACATTATTGTTGTATGTTTGTAAGGTTGTTTGGGTTTTCAAAGGAGCGTCAACGGAGCCCCGCTGTGCGGGGCTCCTATTTCTGTCTGCAGGGTTTAAAGTAACCTAACACGAAGTGGATGACGGGGGCTTCGTTTGCTCGCTTCGCTCGCTCACTCTAGCCCCCGTCATCCCCTTCGAACCTAACCTATCAGTATCGGGGTAAGGAAATGTTATTTTCGCCCACTCAGTATTTTTTTCGCCCAAATTAGTATTTAATTCGGACATTTGAAATTTTAGTTGCTACCTTAGATTAACTGTTTCCCATTGCTAGTAGCTCATTTTACGAATTTTAATCATTCATAATTTTTCGCCAGTTAAGTTAATTTTTCGCAAATATATTTTAATGCCGCTCGGTTTAGTATTAAAGTATCTCATTAACAGTCTTCCATATATTATTTATTCGCCCGATTAATAATTCCCCAATAAAAATATGTAATGATACGATAGTTTGCGGGCAGCACGCATGCGTAGCTGGCCAGCACGCGGGCGCAAACACGCATGACAATGAAAAGGCCCGAACCTCCTAAAAATACGCGTGTCTAGGAGTACCTCCTTTTGTATTAAGCCCTCAATGTCACTGCCTAACAAGAGCCTGGTGGCTATACATACACCATTGTACACACGGCTACACATCAAGCTAAACGGTTCCAGTTTACACTGACCTTTTATTGTAAGGAAATCCTATACAATGCGAGATCAGCTTATACTGGAAATGTATAGCTTGATCTGTAGCCGTGCGTAGTAATGTCAAAGTCAAAGTCAAATAGTTTTTATTTCAAGTAGACCAGATCCCTGGTGCTTTCAAAAGGTCAACACTAGGGGCTCGGTTCCAAGTAGTAGGTCCTTTGGAGAAGAACCGGCAAGAAACTCCATAGACACTCTTTTAAAAAAGTAAATGTTTTGACAATTTTCATTGTAGTAATGTAAGAACAACGCAGATTAATGTACATGTGGTTAACAACATGAAGATAATATGATAATGATTGTGTTATCAATGTTATTATCTTTCCAGGTAACTCAATTTTCAACGGGTGTAAAATTCACGCGAGTCTCAACGCAGCAAACATTACCGCTTATAGAAGAAGGACCATTATACAAGTATGAACCACCAGCCGTACCAGACCGGTGTGGACCAGAGCCACCTTCCATTGAAGATATTGTGAGATGCGGGTATCTGCAGCATGTGAGGTTAGTATTAAAGTTATCATTAATTTTAGACTGCCTCTTTGGTTTAGTGGTCATAAGCGTGACTACTGAGTGTGAGGTCCTGGATTCGATTCCCAGGTCGAGTTTCTTCATGTGGAATTCCTCTGTAGCTAGATTTGGGTCCGTTTGATGCCACCTATTACATGGGACTTAAACATAACGGCGAAATGAGTATTTATTATACACCTCTGACCAACCCCTTCAGGGAATACAGGGGTGATGTTATTAATATTCTAATTTCGTCTTATGTAGACTTAGTCTTTCGGTTAGACCAGATGTTGTAGTATTCTAAAAATGTACCATTAGTGAGTGATTTTGGTATTCCAAGGATAGATCTTAAAGACTCTTCCGAGGCGTGGGAAGATCTCGTCATATTAGAACAGCAACCCATCCAAAAGTTAAACAAAACTTGTTTTTGCAGATCGATTGAATTGTTTTCGTAATAATATATTCTCGTTTCAATTGACCGTTTTAAAAAGCGGCTCCAGTATGAATTTTCATAATGCTGGCTTAGGGCCTTATCACAGTGGCGATTTGCGAGCGAGTTCAAAGCGAGGCGAGAGCGCAGCGGGCTCGCCGCGAACTCGCAGTGAGCCAAATGCGCTCTCGCTGCGAACTCGCGGCGAGTTTGTTCCGCTTTCGTCTGGCTTTGAATTCGTTCGCGAATCGACACTGTGATAAGGTCCTCGCGGCGCACTCGCTTTGATCTCGCGGCGTGCCCGCTGCGCTCTCGCCTCGCTTTGAACTCGCTCGCAAACCGCCACTGTATTAAGGCCCTTGGATATAAAAGCTCTCCGAGACTATTTTTAGTGTATCTGTTTATTTTATATTTAGATTTAAATAATTTACGAAGGGGTGCAACTTCGATGTTCACCTTAGGCACCATTTTCCATTGCCCATGAATGTATTTAAGTTACTGTTCTATGTGAGCGTTACTTATAAAGTAATATGGGTTGTACATTATTGCCAAATAGCTAAATATTCTTCAAATTCCATTCACAGAGCAGAGAACGAGACAGAGAAGACTGGCGGCTACAAGTCAACGTTACCATGTTTGCGTGCATTACAAGACGCGTTGGCCGGTCTGTATCACGCGAGCTGACCTCACGAGGGCCAGCCCGATACTGTTATTGAGATACTAGATTGAGTGTTTGAGTAGATGGCGCTAGTGCGGTGTGAGGGTAGGTGAGAATACGAACACAGACATAGAGACATAGAGAGAATACGAGAGCAGAGCATTTTTTGAGACCACTGAAAAAACGACTTTAAGACTATAGCACACAGTGCAAAATTAAATACTCGAACACGCATCTTGCAAGCTCGAGCATGGTCGAGCATCAAGTTGTGTTTAATTTTGCACTGTATGCTATAGTCTTAAAGTCGTTTTTTCAGTGGTCTCAAAAAATGCTCTGCTCTGCTCTCGGTGTGTGCTGACCCTAAGAAATTGTGCACTGTGACACCAGCTAGGTCCTGACGTCATCACGGTGGGCGTGGCCTTTGTCAGTCTGTCGGCACTCGTCCTGTGCACACTACGTACGCGCTACCATCCCATTTTATTATTTTCTTTGTTATATGAGAGAAAAATATAATATGTTGTGTGTTATCTTGCAAAAGCTATTCGGATGAATGATGGATGGCATCACATTTCACTTACAAGTAATATAATTTATTACATTCGAGACATCTAGCGGAATACTGCTTAAACACGTGTTAGTTATCTATAAATCCGAAGCTTGTAGTTTTTCCTATTCACCGCTAGATGGAAAATATAGAAGTAGGCGGGGTGTAACGTTACCCTCGCCCCGTGAAATGCTACGCATCGTATTATTGTATTATCATTACAACATCTCTTCGTTGTATTTGTACCGTGCTGAGAATTGACTAATTGCATTGCTCAGTGATATGAAACCCATATCTGTTGAATCTGTATTCTCTAAAAGTTTTACTAAACTAATATGTTGAAGAGGTCCAGCCCCCTGATTTAGAACGATTCGATTAGTCGGTTATCGAACGTAAGCTATCTTTTTCTCGCGTTACGAGAAACTTAAATGGAACGAGATAACAAAACGAATCGGTTGACAATCGCTTATCGAATCGTTCTGAATCAGTGGGCTGGACCTCTTCAACATTAGTTTAGTAAAACTTTTAGAGAATACAGATTCAACAGATATGGGTTTCATATCACATAGCAATGTATTAGTCCATATTTGACTACAATAGTATTACCCTGAAACTTTAATTTGAACCTTCTATTATCAGTATCCATGTCAGTAGTATATACCTTCCAGTGGCGAAGGCTCCATACAACTCGATTCCTATCGGCTTCCCTTTCGACACGAGTAGTTACTGGAATTCACGCATCAAACTTGAGCAAGGTAAGCATTTTTTGGTCCGGCTTCCCTTTTAAGAAAATTCACCCATCGCCACTGATACCTTCACACTATAGAATTTTATTTTTACGAAAATATTTTAGATTCTCATCCACGGTAAAAGTATATATTTATTTTTTGTTATAATATTTTAGAAACGAACAGCCTCACCCTACACTAGCGCCATTGATCTTCTGATTTTCGTGAGTAAACTTGGAACTTGTATGATTGTCAACAACGGCTTTAACAAAACAGTATTGTGTGCTGAGTGAAAAAAAGGAGGTGTACAGGGAGCAAAAAATTATAGAGCCACCCAATAACAGTTCGACTTATAGATATAGAATTAAACAGACAAGTTGTCTTATTATGCGTACCATTATGTAGGAGCAATCCTCCAACATATTATGCTGCTAAGTAAAGTGTGAGTTGGGTAGTTCACTAAACGTTTCCGTAACGAATAGTTTACCATGATAAGTGTCAAACAAAATTTTAGTAACGCTATTCGCCGCTAGAGGCTCTGCCTAAATTTCCATACATTTTTGGCGTGACGCAACTACCTACAGTAGTAACGTAAAAACCTCACACTTGGGGTACTGGTAGCCCCTTAACCGTTTCCGTAAGCGTGAATGGTTGCAGGATGCGCTTGCCCAAGCAAAAAGTCACGCTTGTTTTCATACAGTTTGGCAAACTTAATTTAAAATTTTACTCAAAAACCCAATCTTTCTGCGAGAATTTGTAAATGTTTGTGTTAGTAATTATACTTTACTTATTTTATATTAGAACTCAAGCAACACAAGTGTCTGATATGATTTTCATAAAAGCATAACAGAGTATTTGATAAATTTTTTCACTAGAAATCTCGATACTATTACAAAAATAATAAACAACAGTGAAAAAACAAATGAAATATTTAATAATTATAATACCTAAGTTATAAATCTGAGGTTCTCAAACTTTTTTGTCTATAGGCTATAGACAAAAAAGATTGATTCACAAAGTGGGCTATAGACTAAAGCCCACTTTGTGAATCAATCATATTCTAACGCCCCTAATTTTTTTAACTTTACTCCACATCTTATAAATCACAATCGCAATCATTAATTTTACTGCCCCCCAGTAACGTCTAGCGCTCACAAGGGTGCATTATCGCCTACTTTGAGAAAGACATTTTTTTTTTTTTCAAGACGGATACAACACTACTACCATATGACGTCATACCTTAAAAACTTTATAGTGACTTGACATCACTCTGTACAATATCCGTTTCGCGTGACGAGGACAGAAAATACCTCCTCAACAAACTTTGAAAGCGTGTATCTCTTCTATTTTTTCATCGATTTTATTTATTTTTTCACATACCTACCGTGTTCTTTCTATACTTTTTATAAAATAATACTAAATTGTTGTACATTTTTAATAGTAGTCTAAATATCCTATTCGAAGTGTGAGATGAAGACTGCAAAATGTAAGTGACAAGATGCGGTCAAAGAACTGTACCCCATGTGTGAGTTGGGTAGTTAACTACACGTTTCTGTAACGAATAGTTTACCACGATCAAGCCAGGGATACAATAGGGGACAAATGTCCTGCGACACGTGTCGCTAGCGACATCGGGTGAAGTGGTGCGACGTTGCCGGACTTCGCTCGACATGTCTGGCAACATCGCGCGACACGTGTCGCCGGCGACGTCGCGTGAAGTGGCGCGACGTTGCCAGACCCACCATCTTCTCCTCTTTTTTCTTTTTATTCTTTGATTTTTAATTATAATTATGTACGCCGCAGCCAACAGCACTACCTCGGCGGGTGTCATGATATCGACTGTCTTGTGAAACACAATTTTGTCATGTCGCCAGATATTTTATGTCAAGCGAAGTATCGCGAAGTCGTACAACTTCGACTAACGTCGCTACGGACATAAGTGGCGCGATGTCGCAGGATATGTCAGGCGAATTTTCGCGAAATCGCACGACTTCGCCTGACGTCGCTACGGACGGACATAAGTCGCGCGATGTCGCCAGATATGTCAAGCGAAATCGCCCGGCTTCGCTTGACATGTCGCCGACACATGTCGCGGGACATTTGTCCCTTAGTGTATCCCTGGTTTAAGTGTCAAACCAATTTTTAGTCACGATATTCGCCGCTAGAGGCCACTAAAAATTTGTTTGACACTTGGGAAACGTTTAGTAAACTACCCAACTCACACTTGGGGTAATGGCCACACAAAATGCGTGTCGTCTATCTCGTTCTCTCTTTAGTAGTTTAGATTTGGCTCTATAGTTTATAGAAGATGTCAATGTAAATAAATGTACAAAAGTTATAATATAACTATGTTAGTTAAACTTAAGTACTTGTTTAAATACATTGTCGTGTGAGTAAGACATGTTGTTAATTGCTGTTGTTTTGTGATAATTAAAGTGAGTGAGAATTAATTTGTTGTTTTATTTATAAAGCGTAAAACCTTTGTTGAGATTTGATATAACGCCATCTAGCGTCGAGCAGAAGAACTATGTGGTATTTTATCCTGCGGATAGATGGCGCTGTCCAGCACATAGTATATTTTGATAAACAGCTCCACGATAAAAATATTATACTGTATTATAGTTACTGCCTATACGTCTGATGGTATGAAAATATCTACCACTATTCTTAGGAATCTTAGATTTCTTCATTAGGCGCGGACTCCACCAAAGCGGAGACGAGACGAGTGGAGCGGAGATGTGTTTTAAAAAACCAATAGAATTTCGTTATTCACACATCTCGTCTCCACTCAGCTTAAGTGGATACCATTGAGCGGCGATGTATCACATTTGTATGGCGCGATGGAAGCGGAGATGTGAGCTGTTCCTCACTGAGATTGAGCTGGGCCACGGTACAAGGCGGAGATTTGAGCTTTGCCTCGCAAACTGACGACGGCGCGCAGCGGAGACGAGATGTGTGCGGCGTGCAGTGAGCGGTGTCACACTTCTCATGTCAACTTGTATAGCAACATGACTGAGACGTCTTCCTTTCGTGTTAGACCGCACTAAACTGTGGGTTCGCATCCAACGCTCGCCGCACGCAGCTCACTTCCGCTCTAATCAGCGCACATCTCCACCCTAGCCAGCACACACGTCCACTACAGTCTAGCCAGTACGCATCTCTGCACAGTTTCGGTGGATACACTCCTACCTAGCTGAAAAACATCTCTTCTCGTCTCCGCTTCGGACATCTCCGCACATCTCCGCTTTGGTGGAGTCCGGGCCTTAGAAAGGGGCGAACTGTTGGCCCCGCATCCATCCTATTATTACTTTATTACCTACAGTCCATTTTATTTTTTCTTTGTAATCAGGTTGGACCCTTTAACCGCCCCAGTCGGATAAATCCGACATAAAGTTTCGTGTCCATTTTGCCCACGTCGGTTATGTGTTTATCCGTTTCTATCCATATAAAGGTAAATAAAATTGTCGGATATATCCGACTGGGGCGGTTAAAGGGTTACAAGCCGACGGTCTACCTGATGATAAGTGGTTACCGCCGTCGATATTACACCTACTTATAACACCAAGATTATTGCTGATGCGTTAGCAACCCAGAAAGTTGTAAAGTCTCTTGGTGCCTAGGGCTACCATTTCAAAATAGAGGAATGCCTGTCTAGAGTGCCTAAAATGCTTGACATTATAGAAAAAATAAATATTTTTTCTTTCTTTCTTTCTTAAAAATGCCTGTACAACTTTTCTTCCTAAAATCTCACGCCGCCGCGCCGGCGCCGTAGTGAAAGGGTTATCCAGGCAGCAAGGTTGGTAGCAGGGCTGCCTACTAGGCTGCGCCGAACATAGATATACTGGGGTACTTGGGTATCATCAAGTAGGGCAAAAGGGATAGCGATCGCAGTATATTGTTATGACAGTTTAATATACATTTAAGTCATAATGACGACAACGATAGAAAGCATTGAAGGCAGAGATTCTCAACATTTCCTCAACTTAACAAGATTCAAAGTTTTTATTTCGAACTAGCTGTGCCCGCGACTCCGTCCGCGTGGAAGTCGGAAAACAACATTGTGTCGCAGCAACTAAATAATGTTGTATTCCATTTATAATAATAATAGACAAAGGTGTCCCACTAAGGCACTTATATCTTTTGAACCATTTCTTTATGTAGAGTTTCAGCTAAAAATACTTATAGAAGACTTCATTTAATTTTAATAAGTTATAAATAGGTAGGTAGGTACTGCTTTCAAAAAGTCTGATCTGGAAATCGAACCAACACAAACGCGAAAAAACATCATCTATATTTTTATTTCATCAATCGATATGATCAATAATACGGATCAAATCGCTCCAATAAACATAGTGCCTGAAATTGATAGAAGACCATAAAAACTAACATTAAGTACCTACCTAACTTAGGTATCTACATTTCAATTCGAACACTTATTTGTTGTTACTTCTTATTTCTTGCACTTCCTTCAATTTAAGACAGTGTGTTTGTTGGAGAGATTTGATCCTTATTATTGACCTTATAGATATCTATCAACAGGTGCCATAATATAATACCGGATGGTACATAAAGCTTTGTCAGTTCGATTCCCGGTTCAGGCAAAAAAATCTCTTACATCTCTAAAAAAAAGTAAAATGAAGTTTCCTTTGAGTGAAATTTGCTATTTTTAATATTTTAAAGTACTCTCCCTCCATGGCCATGTCTTTGGAACATTACCTAAAGCTTAAAAAAACTCAATTAAATAAACTTAATAATACGGCGGCGACAGGCTTTGAATAGTTCTGACAATAATGAACAAAATAAAATAAAATGTAGAAAAACATTCCAAAAAGTGCATTGAGTAGATAGAATGATTACGAAATACTAAATTTCGAAGAAAGCACTGGGTGAGTGCTTTCCTTGCAAATAATCATGGCCACCGACTTCAATTTGAATTTGGACCTTATTTTCGCCATCAGCATTCCCAAAAAGTACGAACATTCAATGAATAAAAATCCTACTATTAGTCCACATCATGAATTCATTTTATTGTGAACAACAATAAGAAATTGACCTAATAAATTCTAAATAACAATATCTTCGTTTTTTTTTGTAAAAGCTTAGTTCCTTCTTCATAAGGATAGCATTTCATTAGACCTTTCGTAGACTGAGAATAGGTACCAATTCAACAATGAATATTAGATAATTTGTGGATTTATTCGTAGTAATATATTTCCTCACAACATGATTTGATACACATAACGCCATCTATTGAAAATAAACTAATACATGCTAAGTTCTTCTAGAAAACTTAAAATTCGCATAACTTTTGATTGCCAGAACCGATTGCGATGAAACAAAAAACATATGTTACTTGAAGATAAGCACAATATATGTTTATGAAATTCAACAGCATTGGTTCAGTTCTTTTTACGTGATGCTTGAACAAACAAACAGATAAACAGACAAACAGATAAACAGACAATCAGAAAACAAATCCAAAAATATTAAAAATGGGTTCTTTTGGTTGTCTTTTAACACCCCAACAATTTTTTTTCAAAATATTTGCTATGTACAGACACGCCACGTCTAATATATGTAGAACACATTGATTATTTGCATATCTTTTGATTGCGTGAACCGATTGCAATGAAACAAAAAAAATATATTACTTGGAGATAAGCACAATATATGTTTATAAAAATCAACAGCATTGGGTCAGCTCTTTATACGTGATGCTTTCACAAACATGCAAACATATGTTTAATCTTTACTTCCCTAGATGGCGTTGGCGTCGAATTAGATCGCGCTATGGTTTCGTTACCGCACAATTTATAAGTTCTAGACACAAAAAAAATACTTGTTCCAGAAACACAATTTTATTATATGTATAGATAGGCACAGTACATGCACTAAAGAAACGTCTTGTCAATTTGGTTGCACGGTTAAAAAACTAGGTCCTATGTAGAAGAGCCGGCAAGAAACTCCATGGAGTTCTTCATTGGGCTGCATTCATAATAATTAGCAGTGGTAGGTCCTTATGTGCTAAGTTACTCGGTCTGGATATAAACGACAACATTCTGAAAGGAAGTTATCAATCATTATCTGCACTTGTTCTGCACTTTCGGACCAAACATGAAATCGCGAAAAAAAAACAGCTGTTCCATACATTTTGACGAGTTATGCGAACATAAATGTAGGGAACAGCTGATTATTTTTTCGCGATTTTCGGTTTGGTCCCATAGTAAAAGTTGTTCATAATTATGAGTACAGTGCCCTCTTAAGAGGTTGTGCGTTATTTAAGTTACACCTTGTAGATATTAGATTTAACTCCAAGCCCCCTAGCTCTCTTGTACTATCGTGGACTAGGCGCTTGAACGCAACAAAATGTTGAGCACCGCTGTACCATGGTATGCCTTGTGTACAGTAAGGGCGAACGAGCAAATATTGTTTCACAGATAAAGTGTAAAAGTGCCGCCTCCAGGTACTAAACTATGACAAATATGATGCACTTTAGATGTAAGGGCTAGTGTACGGTATTTGTTGGATAAAGTGATCTTTTACACGTGAGGTTATGATTAGGTGCATGTGCACTTTAGGTATGGTAATTTAGAAAATTTTCAGTAAGGTTAAAGGGGAAAATATACAAGTCTGTGATAAGACCTATCGTACTGTATGGATCGGAATGTTGGGCCGTGAAGAAGACGGATGAAAAAAGATTGCATGTAACGGAGATGAGAATGTTGAGATGGATGTGTGGAGTGACCAGAATGGATAAGGTCAGGAATGAGTATATCAAAGGAAGTTTGAAAGTAGCGCTATTTACAGAAAAGTTGAAAGGGAACCATTTCCGACCCCAAATAACATGGGATAAGGGCAGGAAGATAATGAATACCTAAGTAGGTACCTAAGCCTTTCCCAAGTTAGAGAGGACATTGCCACTATCATTACGCTAGGTGTCTGCCTAATTCTGCCTAATCTGTCAGAATTGGTGGTCACAGTATCTCGTTGTTAGCAGACAATGAGACAAATTCAGTCTTACCCCCTACCCCGAAATCCAGTGCATAAAAAAAGCACCCAGATTGGGTTGCTCAGCAAAATTTTGCTCAGCAGAAGTTTCCTTCAATTTGAGACAAATTGTTGCCATCTTCAGAGTTTCCAAATATGAATGCAGTTTAAACTACAAGTTGGCGTCAATCTAACTAAAGAAAGTCACTGAATAAAAGTAGTCTTGTACATTCTGATGTTTTCATTCACGTTATTTTGCTCTTTAAAAGGATCCTAATTTCTATATGCCTGCATAGCCTAAGATGGCCCGCCACTGCCAGTCCCCTGCACATGACCACTACACCCCGGTTTTTGAAAGTTTGATCCTGGCTAATGAACACAAAAATTAATTCATCAGCTGATATATCCCATATCAATTGATGTTGGTTGTTAGTCCTATTATTTTGGTCAACCAATCACATTCGTTGATATGAGATATGACATGTTGAACAGTCTTTTATAAACCCGTTAATGTCGCCGTTTACGACATCAACGACCCAAGACTGAGTAACTTTTTCTTTGTCGGGAAACTAGTTCTACTAAAACTAACAATAATTTCTAGGTAACTAGTGGTATGAAGGCACCTTTATTCCCACAAACGCACTAGTACGTTTGGCTATTTGTATTGTTGATAGCGTAGATGCCAGAGTTGTTCCGTCACCTGCCCTGTCTATGATGATTTGTAAAGCGATCATGTGTAGGACCTTTGATGAACAATAGAAATATGATCCAAATATGTGTCTTCAAGCAGTGTTAGCACCGTAGCACTAATCTTTATCTACCTAATATTTTAGGGACTCAAGTAATGCATGAAAAGGATTTTTTTAATATTATCATTAGACTTGATCGCGTTTGTCCCTCGTCGCACCTGACAGTAAGCGCAGACAGGGTCTAAGATGGAGCACACGATCCAAATAACAGATATATAGAGGGATTCCCCTATACCCCTCTGGCTCTCACATACACGCAGTAAACGGTTTGACACCGTACTTTAATGTGAGGACGGTAGCTAGCCGGGCGGACCGTATAGATCCTACCACCAAATGTGTTGGATTTTATCGAATCTAACAACATGGTGTCTATTCCCAGCGTGCGTTGAGGAAGTTTTATATTTTAGACTGTCCCCACACGGAGTGCTTTAAAAGTCTCCATGAGTGATGATAACTATGTACGTCCGGCGCACTTTGTGTAGTCAGCCCCGCTACCAAACTTGCTGACTGGATAATCTTTTTACCACTATTTATTCTCGTATAGCTCGTGCCGACACTACAGAGAGAGAGCTTTCGCATGCGTCAGCACGCATGCTGCAAGTAGAATGCTTTTGTCAGCTAAAAGCACATGATTTGACAGGTAAAATGGATAAGTGTGTCTGAAACCATCTATCTAGCTTTTTGCGAATTGATGCTGATTAGGTAATGTTTTCTAATCGGCTAGACGTTTGTCGTAATCTACGAGTATTATTACAAAAAAAATGACGTTTTTCTCAAAGCCATTTCTTTAATTCTTTGACATGGTTGCGTTTGTTCCTCATCGCACCTGATGCGGAGACAGGGTAAAAGATGGAGCACGTGAATCTAAGTAACAGATATACAAGGTTAGTCGGAAAGGGGGTACTAATCCGCAGGCCACATAAAGTATCACTGATGACGGTTTTAAAGCAAGTGTTAAAATTTCAAATTTCGATAATTTTTATTTGCGTGTAAAATAATTTTTATTTTAGTTTTTTCAAAAATTCTTCGTCCCTACTTTAGTTACATATTCAGAAAATGGAGCTTCTAATTTGTGACCCCAAATATGACCTAAAATATAAAGACAGCTGATCATAGCTGAGGATAGATAGGGGAAAGTTGCTATGAATGGACCACATAACTTTACGACCTCATAACTTAAAAAGTATAAGTGTTAAAATTAAAGCAGTTTATTATTTTTATTTCGTAGGACCTTCATTTATACTAATCAAACGCACAAACAATTCGGGCTAACACTTTTTGAAATAAACGAAGAAAACTAAATTTTGGGCTGTTGCCTTCTTTGGACCATGGGCACCTTCATTGAACCACCAAGTTGCCATCAATGGGCTTCGAGAAATTTGTTCTAGAGGTCCAATCGAGGCAACTAATTATAGTTAATTATCTATATTACTAAATTATGACAAAAAGCTTTCTTTTTTTCGGCGACGTTCTGGAATTTTAAATTTAGGTATAATGATTTTTCTGGTAAAGGTCGCGGGAATCCGTTGGATGCGAGACGCACAGGACCGGTCGATGTGGCGATGCTTGGGGGAGGCCTATGTCCAGAAGTGGACATCTTTCGGCTGAATAACGATGATGAATGATTTTTCTATGGTTGTAATGAAATGTAATAAGTGAAATACTTAATACATAATTAGTGAAATACTCAGGACCTATTCCCATTATTATGGCTAAAAAAATACAATAAAAAGTTGCTATGATTGGACCGGTCCAATGGTGGAACTCTCTTGAGGTCCATTGATGGCAACAAGGTACTGGTTCAGAAAAACTAAACTAAACTATAAATGGTCATGATTAGACAAAATTGAATAACACTCATGGAATCTCAAATAAACTGTCCAATATTTCATAACAGTGCACGCAGACAAATATGAATACAATGATACTTACGTCAAATTGTACTGAGTGAAATTATAAGATTTTGACCGCCGCAAACACAACCACACGTGTCTCTCCTGGCCACGTGCCGCAACGTCACTGAGGTAAGAGGATGGTGCTACTGAGTCTCCACGGACTCGTTTCGACTAGTTTGGGTGTTGCTAGATTGCACAGGTTTGGAAATACCTTGGTGGTCCAATGAAAGAGCTAGTCCAATGATCGCAACCTTCCCCTATATTTTAGCATATGTTTTATGTAATTTTGGAACAGCTATTTCTCTTAAATTATTGACTTTTGGGGAAAGTTGTAGAACAAAAGTTATTCATTATTATGGGTACTTTGACACCCTTTCGGATTAGTACCGCCCTTTCCGACTAACCTTGTATAAGGTGTTAAAAAATCAACTCTAAGAATTTTGTGCGGTTACGCGGTATCGAAAATTGAACAACTTTCGTTCTACAACTCTTCGAAATTCGCCAATTTTTAGGGTTCCGTACCCAAAGGGTAAAACGGGAACCTATTACTAAGACTCCGCTGTCCGTACGTCTGTCCGTCTGTCACCAGGCTGTCTCTCATGAACCGTGATAGTTAGACAGTTAAAATTTTCACAGATGTATTTCTGTTGCCGCTATAAATAACAACAAATAAATACAAAAAAAAGACTAGATAATGGTACGGAACTCTTCGTGCGCGAGTCCGACTAGCACTTGGCCGGTTTTTTTATGCCTGTCCATACTAATAATTTTTTTTTTGATTGTTGTGGAAAATTTAAAAAAATAAACGCGAGTTACGAAAAGTTGTAGAACGAAAGTTGTTCAATTCCCTGTACCGAGTAACCCCACAAAATTCTTAGAGTTTATTTTTTATACAGCATTACTGATTAGTCGCTTTACATCCGAAAACTACGAACTCTGCTTATCATCCTGTACAACTTTTACTATGGGATGAACACTAAATTCGTGAAAAAAATCTGCTATTTCGTACCAAATAATCAATGTTGCCCAAAAATTTATGGGACAGCAGATTTTTTCCCACGAATTTCTTTTTTTCCTACAGTAAAAGTTATATAGAACTAGCTGCACCCCGCGGTGTTACCCGCTTTTTTCGGGATAAATTTAGCCTATGTGTTAATCCAGGATGTCAGCTACCTCCATACCCAATTTTATCAAAATTGGTCCATTCGTTTGAGCGTGAAGAAGTAACAAACATACAAACACACACACTCACAAACTTTCACCTTTATAATATTAGGTAGTCTGATGATGAGCAGGGTTCATGATTTTCGGATGTAAAGAAGCAACCGAGAGCGGGAAAGCATCCTTTACTAAAACCGAACTGTATGTGGCCACTAAAAATACATTGTTGTGAAAGAATTGGAAAGAATCCTCTCTGTGAAGAAAGGATTTGTACAGCGTAGCATCGTCCTCCTTTGTCTTAATAGCAACACGTTGCGATCACCAATACGCTTGCTAAGCTGATTATGGCCAATTTGCTTATCTTCTTCTCTCGTTTCAGCAAGAGCTATACGAGAATAGCTCATGCCGTGGTGAAAAGAGTAGCCAGTCAGCAAGGTTGGTAGCGAAATTGACTGCCTAGGATGCGCAGATAGGGTCTAAGTGCTCCTTGCACTTGAATCAAAGCAACAGAGATAAAGAGAGATGCTACTATACCCCCCTCCCTGGCTCTCACATACACACAATGGAACACAATAAACTGCTTGGCACCGGATTTTAATGTGAAGGGGGAGCTGGCCAGTATAATGATGCCCTTATCTGAAACTACTGTATGTTGCCACTAAAAATACATAGTTGGCAAAGTATTTGAAAGAACCTATCTTTCCACCTTTGTCGTAATAGCAACACGTTGCGATCACCAATACGCTTGCTAAGAGCGGTGATTATGGCGAATTCCCTGATCTTCTTCTATCGTGTCAGCAAGAGCTATACGAGAATAGATCATGCCGTGGTGAAAAGATTAGCCAGTCAGCAAGGTTGGTAGCGGGGCTGACTGCCCAGGGTGCATCGACTATCCTTAAGCATTGTCACTCATGGAGGCTGTTTTTGTCTTTTTAAAAACGTTGGCCCACACTAAGATTTCTCTTGTATCGTGGGATTCGTGGGTGCGCTTTACATACACAAATCTCAAATACACAAACGCCCAGACCCGAAACAACCATCTGTACTGTAGGCCATATAAATTTTTGTTCCGTGTGGGAATCGAACCCACGACCCGTAGTGCAGAAGCCAATCGCTTAGCCACTGTACCAAACGTGTCGTCAAGTTGCCGTGGTGAAAAGATTAGTGAAAAGGTACATCACTAAACAATGCTGTTATACAAAACAGTACGTACAGCGGACATTATCTGATCGGTGACCGCATTAAGCGTAGCCACACTTAGCCCCTAAATAATTATAAATGACTAAATCGTTCGTATAGGTCACAGCTTTTGTTCTTGCGGTCAGATTTGATGCGTAATTTACGTTGCAAGATATTTTGAATTAAATCGGGAGAGAATACTTTATCTCTCGTTTTGGCATGAGCTACATGAAAATAGCTCATACTGTGGTGAAAAGATTAGCCAGTCAGCAAGGTTGGTAGCGGGGCTGACTGCCCAGGGTGCGCCGGACGTACTTCAGTGTGGTTACTCATGGAGGCTGTTTTATGCACCCCAATTTCCTTATGATCTATCATTGTGCAGTGGGGATGGTTCCCATTTGTTCCATGGAACATGACTTCAACGGACAAAACGAGACTATCTTTTACAAAGTTCCATAGAACTGCATACAAGCCTTCAAGCATCCGACTTCACTTTTCGGTGACGTCATGGAACAAAACGGGTATCAAATTTTTCCCAAATTGTTCTGTGATGTTTCACACAAAAATCTGACTAAGTATTTGTGAGTGACATCTACGTTGCTAAAATAAACTTTAGACACAACTAGCTTTTGCCCGTAGCTTCGCTTGCGTGAAATTTTGAACCCGTTAAGTGACGATTTTCCATACAAACTTTCATCCCCTATTTAACTCCCTTAGGGGCTGAATTTCGAAAAATCCTTCCTTATTCCTTGTCTACATTATAAAGGGAACCTCTGTGCAAAATTTCAGCTTTCTAGGTCCAAGGGTTTGGGCTGGGCGTTGATAAGTCAGTCAGTTAGTCAGGATTTTTCCTTTTATTTATATAGATAGATAAAAAATGTTCCATAGAACAAATCGGAATTAAGATTTTATATGTTCTATGGAATAAAACGAGAAAATATTGACTCACTTTTCCGATGACATCATATTCCATAGAAAAAATGGGAACCACTCGCAGAGGGCGTTTACGTACGGGTTGATATAAGTAAACGAGAGTATAATTATATACTTCATTGTTCAGGAAAGTCCCCAAACAAAGGATAAAATCTTATCCCTCATCGCCATTCCCCACAGATTTATTAATTAGGGGTATAACGTACACGTTACACGCTAAACCGTACACAAAATCATAAGGCTATATACACACGGTTCCCATAGCGTTGTAAACAGAGTAGGTGCGGTGCACACGGCGGGTAGATACAATTAGCCAGTGAAAACAGCGAGGACGCCGCGGGGCCAGTCTAATTGGCGCTGTGTAAACTCGCCCTGTTATCGGGGTGCCTCGAGCTCCTGTGGGGTAAGGGAGGAGTGGAGCAGGCTTTTGTGGAAATGGTTGTTGTGAATTTATCTGGTATTTAGACTAACTTCTACGTCAGGTTAGTCTAACCAAAGACTGCAGTCTAACAGATGATTGTCCTGTGTGGGGACCGGCTAGAATATAAAACTTATCATCGCACGCAGCACTGGGAATAGACGTGTGTTGTAAGATTCAACAAAAACCAGCACGCTTGGTGGTAGGAACTGTTGTAATGTAACAGACGGCCCTAGGGTCTCCTGAGCACGTCGGCCACACCAGTATCCCTAGTCGGACAAACAAGGAAAACACTTAAAACAAGACAACTTTATAATATGGTAAAAAAACACAAAGTCAATAAATATAGGATGAAAGTCACACGTAAGTAAATTAGTAACTGGATGAAGGGCACACGTAAATAAAATGGTAACTGATGGAACACACACCTCCCGGAAGCTCGGTAATGTGAGCACGAAGTGAGGCAAAGTGCTGGAAGGTTAGCAGTGCGGTGACTCCCTCCAGTAGGTTGGAGCGCCGGGGACTCAGCCGTACCGCGTCTAGGCGGTGTGCTGGTAGGTCAGCAGTGCCGCAGGCTCAGTAACTCGTTAACCAGACGGAGTGCTGGTAGTTCAGCAGCGTAGCAGTGCCGGAGGCTCAGTAGTGGTTAACTCGGCGGAGTGCAGCAGTCCGCACCCTTTCGTCATTCGTGGTTGCTTTTAGAAATCTCGCAAAAACACTTTGCATTTTATCTTTCGAGTCTCTTTAAATTTGAGTATGGAGTGTGTTCCAAAAATGTGGCCTGTGATAGAAAAAGAGGTTTATAGTAAATTTTAGTAAGTAAAAAGGAGGTGAAATGTGTGAAGTGAATGATGATGAAAAAGGTGTGATCCTACTCTGTACGGTCCGCCTGGCTAGCTACCACCCTCAGTTTACTGTGTTCCATCGTGTGTATGTGAGAGCCAGTGGGGTATGAGAATCCTTCTATATCTCCGTTACTTTTATTTGTGTGCTCCATCTTAGACCTTGTATGCGACCCTGTCTGTTTACCATCAGGCGCGACTTATGTCCTTTGCGTTCCAGGGCCGCGGTAACTCTTTAGAATAAATTCCGCAACCCTGCCAGGGTGCATTAGCATACTGGCTAAAGACTTTCGTTTTGACTTTAGTTTAGTGGCTCTGTTGAGGATGCGTTCTGGTCACATCCCATCCAATAAATTTAAATATTTAATAGGCAAAAGTACCTCCCCAAACTGTGAAGTTTGTGGAGTAATTGAGGACATTTATCACGTATTGATGGAATGTGACCGGAACATACATGAGAGACAGTGTATGTTTGGTGGGGGATTTGAAGTGGGAGCATGTAACATGTCCCCGTTGTCGGAGGAGGCTAGGATGCTGTGTCAACTGTTGTTGGTTATCTACCAGAAGGAATAGGAATAGCATTACATTACTGTTACCTACTTAAAAATAACTGTTTATTACCTATTGTATAGTTTAGTTTATGAATGTTTTCTTTTATGGGGGTGATATTATCACGAAGTGATAAAGCCCTTTAATTAAATAAAGATTAAAAAAAAAAGACTTTAGTTTTGAATCCCACAAAACGTATCTAGAATAAAGTCTACTCCATCCTTTTGGTCCTGTACAAATCCGCCCGCCCAACTAATATTGACTTCTTATTACGGCGGTCGCGCGGATATCGCACCGGTGCGCGCGGATAATGTCCGCCGGTGACCGCAGATAGGGACGTCCCACAATAACCTGCGTATTTTAGTGGTGCGACCCAACTTTTGCTAGATTCTGATAGCGTTCGTTCAAGAGGAGTCTAGGGTACATAAAAATGCGGAAGAAAGGGAAGTTACCTATGTAGGTACTTGCGTAAATTAAGTTTTTTATGTAAGGTATCTACTTAAATAGAAAACTTTTGTAAAGTTGTACTTCGACGATGTTTTTCGAAGTACGCTTCGGGGTTGGTTACGAAAAATGGTATTAAATTAACTTACAAATTTTCGTGAAGAAGTTTCAGTAATTTAATTTGGACAAATTTTCTGTTACAGAATTGGGTATTTGACATTTTTTTTTTAAATGTATAATGTTTAAAAAAATTATCCATTTCAAAACAATTAAAAATTGTTCACAAGGCAGAGATATACAGGGTGAAATTGTAAACAGTCGACAAACCGAAATGGGAGATTGTACTCATCACTATGAACAACTTTTACTAGGAGAACAAACATGAAATCGCGAAAAAAAAATTTGCTGTTCCCTACATTTTGACAAGTTATGCGAATGTAAATGTAGGGAACAGCTGTTTTTTTCGCGATTTCCGGTTTGGTCCCATAGTAAAAGTTGTTCATAGTGATGAGTACAATCTCCTATTTCAGTTCGTCGTCTGTTTACAGTTTCACCCTGTACATTTTATAGAAAGAAAACGGAATGTGAAAAAATAAACATAATCGATGAAACATAGTGGAGAAACACATTTTCGAAGTTTGTTGAGTAGGCATTTTCTTTCCTTGTCATGCGAAACGGATATTGTACAGAGTGATGTCCAGTCACTATGAAGTTTTTAAGGTATGACATCATAATATGATATACTTTCTATAAAATAATACAAAATTCTTGTAATTACAAGCTTTTATTTACCTTGCAATGTATGTCCGGGTGGAATCTTGCAACTGAATTTTAAATCAGTTATCTTTAACCGATTGAGCTGAAATGTTGTATACACGCTTATTTTGGATGACAATGCATGCTTAGCTATGTGACGTTATTCTAATTCCAATATGGCAGATCATCCAAGATGGCTGACTAGTTTTTTTTTCTGTACTACCACAGTATGGGTATCAAATGAAAGGGCTTGCTGAGGAGAACACGAAAACAGACTTAGAAACATTCCCAATCATAACTAAAAAATAAAAGCTTGTTTTTAAAAAGTTTTTTTTACCATTATTATTATTTTTTAATAGTAGTCAAATACTGTTGTTTCACTGGGTATTTTTAAGGTATAAAATTAAGGTGCCTTCACATGTAACTCAAGAGGCATCCGCGGTGCTGAAAAAATCATTGAGCGGGGCATCAAATCTACATTACTGTACTACGTGTACATGCAAAGTAATTAATGGTGTAACACCAACAAAATGTTCGACATTTCTTACCATTTGACATAGATAAGCGTTGCATGATAATTTATGCAAGCGGCGCCTGCGCGGCGGTGGTCCTACCGCTAGCCCTTCTCAGAATATTTACAAGTTAATCCTACCATAAACCTTCGGATTTATCGACAACTTATTAATCAGTACATAGTCACGAGTTTAGTACTTGTAGTTACGAGTTTAGTTTAGTACCTGTAGCACATCACTAATGACATTTTGCCCCAATTAGCACAGTGTACCTACTTACTACATACAGTCGATCAACGCCCATACATTTGACAGGTCCTATGAAATGTCAAAATTATGTAGGGGCGGAGGTTATGTCCCAAGTATGCAGTATGGCTACTCGGGACATAACCTCCGCTCCTTCACCCCGCACGATTACTCTGCGACAATGTTCTACGTTGACCGACTGTAAGGAGTAAGACATAGGTTGTTTTTTTTTTTTCAATTTGACTGCTGTAGGTCGTCCTAGGGGACGGTTTCTACGTAACCGGGCAGTTATTGGCGAGACCTGAAGGGTCTCCAGCCAATGGGGGGAAGTAAAATACTTAACCTAAGCTAACTACTTGTACTACACTAACATCATGACTACCTGCAACAACAGCACTAAGGGCGACCCCTAGTGGGACTCGGACCTCGGCTTAGGGCGTTGCTGGCGTGGACATAGGGGGGGGGGGGGGGAGACAGCTTGATGAGAGCTGAATTATCGGTGTGAGCATAGGTTGTGCTATTAGTATATAATATTATTGTTTTTTTTTTATTATTTCGTTTGCTCGCGTTTGGCCCTAGTCGCACTTGATGGTAAGCAGGGTCAAAGATGGAGCACACAAATCCAGTTAACAGAGATATAGAGAGATTCCCCTATACCCCTCTGGCTCTCACATACACACGACGGAACACAGTAAACTGCTTGGCGCCGGACTTTAGTGTGAGGGTGGTAGCTAGCCAGACGGACCGTATAGATCCTACTACTAAGCAAGCAGGTTTTGTTGAACCTTACAACACGCGTCTATATCAGTTTTTTTTTCTGCTTTATTTGGTCCTTGGGGACCCCTTCTACGTAACCGGGTAGTTATATTGGCGAGACCTGAAGGGTCCCCAGCCAATGGTGGGGAAGTAAAATACTTAACCTAAGCTAACTACTTGTACTGCACTAACATCATGACTACCTGCAACAACAGCACTAAGGGCGACCACTAGTGGGACTCGGACCTCGGCTTAGGGCGTTGCTGGCGGGGGTTTAAGGGGGGGGGGGGGGGAGAGAGCATGATGAGGGCTGAATTATCGATGTGAACCTTTTCCCAGCGTGCAGTGAAGAACTTTTACATTCTAGCCCGTCACAGGATCGTCAGAGATACGATCTGTATTTCTTTTAAAGACTTTTATCATCGATGAATTAACGTAGCCTTTCGTTGTCCACAGCTGGGCATGGGCTAAAACATTTAATTAAGCCTTGATTAGAATTTTTTAACCTGTTGCGCTGTTATCTTGATCTAACCCTATCACAAACTCGTGCCTTAAAATCTTATAATCAAATCAAACATCACGTAGTGGCCACGTGCTACCGTGTCGAACAAGGGTTGGGGAAACGTTTTTACTCCCCGGGCGTGATAAAGGTGTAACACAGGAGAACGGTGTACCATATAGAGCTAATAAGAGGGTAGCTGGTACTACACGGCCTATGATGACCAAGACTGCTATTCCGCCACTAGGTGTACCGGTGTGACCGCATGTCGACTGCGTTCCGGACATATTCCTAGTAGAAGCTTTGCCTTCTTAATGAAAAAAGTGAACTCACCTAATTGTGAGATCTGTGGAAAAATTGATGATGTGCAACACCGACTAATGGAATGTGTCCGTAATGCATAATAAAGAGTGTATAATAAAGAGACCAAATGTTAAGGCAATTTAAATTGAATTATAATGGATGTTGGTGCTTTTCATAGCATTCTAGCTGAACCAAATTCTGGTGCAGCAAGAGTGCTATATTCTTTTAAATTTAGCTAAGGTTAAGGATTGTAGTTGTTAGTAATTAGGATAAGGTACGATGGGATTGTCATCGTCATTTTTATGTACAAAATACCCTGGTAATTTAATAAAGAATAAAAAAAAAAAAAAGATGTACCGGTGCTTTTCACCGAGATCCCGAAGCCCATTATTGTACTGTGGACGACGTGACAACCATGTGATTGTTGTCGGTACGAGTCGTAAACACCCTCCACCTTCCCCTAGAATTTAAAGGATATAATAAGTCAATAAAATAAAATATGCGTGAGAATTAACGGAGCTAAGTGAAGCACGATTAGGCCTAGGTAGGCCCATATTTTGGGGGAGGCCTATATCCAGCAGTGGACGTCTTTCGGCTGAGTGATGATGATGATGAGGCCCATATTAGATTATCTTATGATTTTGTATTATAACTTTCGTGAGACACATTCATATTTATGATTAGTTACATGTGCAATTTTCGGGATTGCCCGACTAGATTGTTCGACTTGCGACCTCGCCGCGTGTTTAGCTCATGATTAAGGGCTCCGTCGGGGTCCGAAACTAGTCGGGCAATCCAGAAAAATTCACGTGAGTAAACCCTAACTAGGTAAGTCTTGTACGTCTATCAACAAAGAAGACAAAGGAGTGCCCTTTCAACCCCTTACATACAATAGCCAAAATACCCTAACAACCGATCTCCCATAGTATCAATTTTTGACAGGAATTAAATTAGAAATTATATCAGAAACCTACATTGATCCAGAGATTTTGAATCGAAATTAGTTTTATCGGCCGTAAAACATGACAAGACTCACACAAACATACTTTTAATAATATAATAGCAATACTATATCAAAATTATCGGCATCCATCCTGTGTGGTCTCCCAGTTTAAACTTCGAATTAGCGCTCAACATATCACTTTCATTCTATTGTGCTGAAACTCAATGTGCTTTGTTCTCATTTCAAATGCAACCCGATGCAAGATGGCGTCCGTCGAAACGTCATCGGAACAACATGGCCGACTGAGCGGTTATTGTTTGAACATGGAACGTTTTAATAGGTATTGAGGGGTAACGATCGGGGAATGATTATAATTATTGGTCGGAGTTTGTGAGTGAACGCCTATTTTACTATTATGTTCGATTTTGTTCTCGGATTTATCGATTACGCCTCTCTTTCTTTCATAAAATAAATTCCCCTTACATCGAACGGTTGATAAGCAGTACATGCAATCCTCAAATTTAGAAGGTGGACAGTTGATAAAACACCTCATAAATGTCCAGAGCTGAAAATAGAGACCGCCACAATGAGTGTGGTTGAGGGAAATTTATTCATCACTAACCTTGGCAGGAAGATTGGAGGAGGCTAATAAATCCGCGTTTGGTGAAATGGATATGAATAAGCACCCCACTTGCAGTTAAGATGACGAATATGAAACGAAATATGTTTTAACAAACGCGGCGTTATTAACCTCGCAGGTCGATACGATAACTTAAAGCAGATGTATTTTACTAAGCCCATGGGGAGAAAGGGCATTAGCATTATGGACTTGGGCCTCATCTCAGAGTGAGAAGGGTCACACACCATCGAGATCTTGGTTTTTTAAAGTAGTTCTTGTGTGTAGGTTCCCCTCACGATGTTTATCTTCACCGTTAACGCAAGTGATACCTAATCAAATTCTAATCCGCACATGAATTTGAAACGTCAGAGGTTCTGGCCGGGGCGAACTCAGACCCAAGGAGGGAGCGGAGAGGGAGAGAGAGGCGACGGTTACTCTCCCTTCCCGCGCCAGACGCACGACGATCTCTGGCCATCCTAGTGGTAGTGTGTGGCCTGCGGGCAACGGGTTAGGGGACTCGTCGCCCGACCAGCAACAGGCCCGAGAAGGCGGCGTGCAATGTTCCGTGCGCGCCTCTCAGGAGGACGTGGGGCAAGGCCCCACAGAAGTAGAGGTCCGCCAGGCGCTGGCGGATCGAGGCCTGCCGGGGTCGCGGAGCATGCAGCTGCGAATCCCGCGACTCCAGCCAAGGGTCAGGAGAAGGAACACCGTGGATTTTTAGCCGGTAAGAGTCCGGCATAACCTTTCGCCATCCCCGGGCGAAGGGTATGCATGAGGATTTTCCCAAGACAAAAAAAAAAACACGCGAACTCAGACCCTCCTGCATGGAAGACAAGTGTTGAATCGCTAGGCTGTCATTGCTTGTATCAATCCCCACAGCATGTTTTTTTTTCTCTCTCTAAAGCTTCCAATATTCTGAAACAGGAAATATAGTCAATATACAAAATCGAGGCGTGATAATGAGCATTGATTTAGGTAAACAAACTTCATTCATCCAACTCCACACTCCAATGTTGTTTAGTCTATAGTTCAACTTTTCATTCTAATGTAAACAATGCACTTGACGTTAGAATCACAATCTGATTTCATATTAATTTTAACAGAAACATTGTTTTATTTCAGTTAAACAAGAACCAGGGCAAACCAACGTGTTTCAAAATGGCTTAGATTATTTAGCCCAGTGATTTTCACTTCTGCTAAAACTACAGTTCAGAAATAATTAACATTTATAAATTAACAGTTTCAGAACTCGCTGCAATTCTATGCTAAAACTAATTGAAGGCACCTATAAACTTATGAAACTGTTAATTATATATAACTAGCTGTATCCGGCATGCGTTGCAATGCACTTTTTCCTACTTACTACCTACCTACTATCTACATGGGCATACTGAGATAATTTCTTTTTTTTTTAAATATCAAAATTTTCTTTCATAAGAACCTTCTCCTGACAAACAAGAACACAACAAAAAAAAATTAGCGAAATCGGTCCAGCCGCTCACGCGTGATGCGATGACCAAGGGAAATAGGGATTCATTTTTATACAAGGTTAGTCGGAAAGGGGGTACTAATCCGAAGCCCACTTATAGTATCGCTGATGACTGCTTGAAAGCAAGTATTAAAATTTCAAAATTCGATATTTTTTTTTTCCAAATAAAATGATTATTATTTTAGTTTTTTCAAAAATTCTTCATCCCTGCTTTAGTTACAAATTCAGAAAATGATGCTTCTAATTCATGACCCCAAATGCGACCTAAAATGTAAACACAGCTGATCATAACTGGAGACAGATAGATTTTAGAGTTTTTTTTTTGAGATTTTTGAACAACTGTTTCTCTTAAACTATTGACTTTTGGGAAAAGTTGTAGAACAAAAGTTATTCATTATCATGGGTACTTTAACACCCTTTCGGATTAGTACCCCCTTTCCGACTAACCTTGTATAATATACAAGTTGTCCCAGAAAGTAGGTAATGTCATTCGGAAGTCCAGAGGTAGAGCGCCCTTAAGCGTGAATTACATAGAAATGGCATAAGGCGCAAGCACGGCGCAGGCGCGTCGCTTTCATACATGTTGTACGAAAAAAAATTGAAGTTTCTATGTAATTCAGGCCTTAGAGGGACCCGAATCAGCCCCATGTGTGTTCCGCGATTTTTTGTAGTTTTCGAGTTATGATTTCTTTTCATGTTTTTTTTTTTTTTTTTTTTTTTTTTTTTTTTTTTTTTTTTTATTGTAACACCTTAAATCTATCATTACAGGTTGCCCTAATGCGATAGTTAAGTATACACAAATCTTCATACTTTCTCCAGGACATACTCATTATATTTACAATACATAATTATATTTTATAAACTAAATTCACAAAATTAACAATACAAACATAAACATTTATCTAAATTAAACTTAATTATAACATAATACCCTAGAGGTCGCCAGAGTAAAGTCGTTCAGTGAACAAGAAAACAAGTCAATTTTATCCGCCACCCTGTTGAGCGTGCACAGCGCGCGCGTCAGCGGTGCGCGCTGAAGCAGATTGGTGCGCGCGGTCGGTACCTCCAGCAGCTGCGGCCGCCGCCGCCTGCTCACATACTCATCTGGTACGCACAGACAAATTGATTGTAATATGGCAGAATTTGAAATTTTACCCCTTATTACATGGAACAAATATGTGGCTAGTACTAGTTCCCGCCTAATCTCTAATTTATAGTATCCAACCATGTTGTTGTTATAACCACTTTAATGACATTTTTGAATATAGTGACGTGAATAGTTATTTTTTTCTAAATTAGATGAATCGAACACGCATTTGTCTCAACTATTCATGAGAGTTTGGTTAAAACATGAAAAGAAATCGTAACTCAAATACTACCAAAAATCGCGGAATACGAGTATTTAAGGGGGTAATTCGGGTACTTCTAAGGGTGCTCTACCTCTGAACTTCCGCTCGACACTACTTTTTGGGACAACCTGTATATGGTAATTATTTTATTTCTGTCATTCTTTTTTGAAGTCGGTTTTTACTTTTTTTAAGTTTTGAATTTATTACTTTTAGTGCCACAAATTACAATTACAATAGTTACGAATTCGTGGACCACTACAACTAGAACGTCATTTATACAGGTAATTCATTTTCAAATACTCATAATATTTAATAAAAAAACTACTCAACCAAAAATGCAATTCATTTATTATGTCACCAACTCCAGAATATTTCGCACCTAATAAAAATGAATTATTCAAATCAGTCCACAAATCTCAGAGAAATCGGTGTACATACCTCCTCCCTTTCGAAGTCGGTTAAAGATTCGCCACCTCCCTTCTACCATCGAACTTCCAGGCATATTCCAGGTTACCATCTGCTCATGTCTTATATCCTGATCATGTCGTACTAAGCACTTCTCCTCATCCTTCATTCTGCGCACAGGCAAGGTATGGAACTGCTTGCTAGCGTCAGTGTTCCCCACTACTATAACCCGTTAACCTTTAAAGGAAGAGTGAATAGGCATCTTCTGGGTGCGCTCGTTCCATCGTAGACCTCATCCATCGCTTTCTACCAGGCGAGATTTAGGTCAAGAGCGGAACCACTTTTTTTTAACCTTTACTGTCCCACTGCTCGGCAAAAGCCTCCCCCAAGTCCTTCCATGTATGTACTCTTTTCCTGCGCTACGTCAAACCAGCCCTCGCGGTAGGCGTCTAGGTCATCTCGCCACCTCTTTCTGGGACGACCGCGGCGGCGCCGCGCCGTCCCTCTTCAGGTACCCATTGTGTGGAGACTTGCCCAGCGGTCATTATGCATGCGGCTGACGTGACCCACCTAATCCCATTTAGCCTGGCAAACAAACCAATTACAAACAAAATAGGTTTTAGAAAATAGATTGCATTTTTTATTGTAGAATTTCATTCAATCAACTCAGTCTACCGCAGTCCACTGTTGGACATAGGCCTCTTCCAAGTTGCGCCACAATAAGTCCTCTGGCTTCCGCAACCATTCCTCAGCCACCTTCTTCAAGTTGTCAGTCCATCTGGCTAGGGGGTGTCCTATGTTGCGTTTGCCGATTCGCGGTCTCCACTCAAGGACTGGTCATATGAATGCAATACATTGTGAGTTCTCATAAAGTGCACACATAATTATGAAATTAGGTAAAACTAGACATAATTAAGTATATTGACAAGAAAAATAATAAAATAAAAACTTTTTTTTTCTTGGTTTACTGTTTTCGAGATAAAAACAAAAAAAAACCTTATTTTTAAGTGACGTAATATTTTTTGGGGTGAATTGTATTTCATCATCATTGCTTATTATTTACAATCGTCACTGTTTTTTCACATGATAGACCACTTGATTAAAAAAATTGAATAAAAAAGAACTCGTTTTTTTGTGTTTTTTTTCCCGCCGCTAAAATTATGTCTAATTTCACTCAATTTCATAAGTGAACTTTATGAAGACTTACACTGTATAATTGTATTTTTTCCCTCCAAAACAATTCAGTAAAAAAAACCTAACTTAAACTTGCTCGCTTAGGGCTGATTTTTCAATCGTCGGATAACTTATCTGGGGAATAAGTTTGACGTTTTGACAGCTTTTGTATAGAAAATATGTCAAACCGTCATATTTATTCCTTGGATAAAATTTATCTGACGATTGAAAAATCGGCCCTTAATAAAATAAGTTTCACACAGAATTGCAAATATAACAAAATAAGTTACCAATCCCGCGCAAACCGAAATGACGTCACTTCACGTCACCGCTAAAAAGGTACAAGTAATAAGGTCATACCAATCATCGCCACCGAAAAATAGAAAAACTAAAAATTCCGCAAACCAAATCCACGGCGACTTTTATTATGGCCGTAAATTACTTTGGTTTTATAGAGATAAACATATTAATTGGTTGTAAAAACGTACAATATACAATTTAAAGTTAACACGTGCTGTTTTATAAAGACGGATGAGTCTGGTTTGAGCTGCTGATTGATAGGAAAACAGTGCGATGATTGACCGCTGATACAAGCCAGTATTTTGATAAATAAATAGACTGAAAGGGATGGGAACGGCCAGTTTTGGTTTTTTATCGATAGTTTTAGGTTTGAACAGGACAACACAATTTTGGGTAGGGAGTTTGTTTATTAAACGATTACTTTTAAAATGTTCGATATAATACGACTTTTTTGACGACACGTTTGGTGCAGTGGCTGAGTGATTGGCTTCTGCGCTATGGGTCGTGGGTTCAATTCCCACACGGAACAAAAATTTGTATGGGTTACAGATAGCTGTTTCGGGTCGGGGCGTTTGTATATGTGAGATTTGTGAAAAAAAACAGCTGTTTCCTACATTTATGTTCGCTTAGCTCGTCAAAATGTAGGGAACAGCTGTTTTTTTCTTCGCGATTTCAAATTTGGTCCCATAGTAAAAGTTGTTCATAATGATGAGTACAATGACCCCTTAAAAGGTTGTTGGGGTTTTTCAATTAACCCTGGATAATCCTTTTTTTTGTCTGGTTACGTTTTGTGGATAAACGTCATTCATCAACTTACGGTGAAAAGGATATATATATTCCGATTGCAATAATGATATTTTAACAGTGCCTGGATATAAACCAGTGATAAATAAAGCAGAATTTGTCAGAAGTTTAGGAAAATGTTTTAATAAAGTTTTTGTGCTAAGAATTTAGTATGAACATTCACGATTTCTGTAGTATCAAATCAAGATATTATACCCACGTAAATAAAATCCAAAACCAATGCTCAAATGTTTCTCATTCGGATAATTTTACAAGGCATAAATATAGATGTTATGAGTTCATTCCGCACAGGAATGAAGTAACTAGGTGTAATAAAATGTCGATAAACATTATGACTAGGTTTTGCATAATCTCATAAGTACGGACGGTACTTACATAACGTTGATCGCATACAATCTGTACCTACTTTGAAATGTTGTAATTTGATACAGCCAGTAAAAGAAGGAAATTGAAGTTTAGAGAGGATATAGGTGTGTATTCTATTAAATTTGATTGATAAATCATATACAACGTGTTACAAAAATACCCCTAAAGCCGAAAGGTCCCTTGTAAAGAGTCTATTGGCAATATTATAAAATAAAGAAGGACCAAAAATTTTTTTTCGACAAATCATAAATAAAATCATCACTGAAACGCAACCCTGAAAACATAAAAGTAAAGAGTAGACTACCCAGAAAGTTATTTACATTCTAACCTAATTTCCTCTTAGAGGTAAATGACAACAACCATAAAAGACTACTTGATTAACATTTTCTTTTTTAAGGGGAATTATGTAACACGTCGTATATGAATTTGTAACGTCTTTCGTACTGTTAATTGGATATTTTATTATCTGAAATGAGGTGTCTTATTCTATCGCTCTGCATATTTTGTTTTCAATCTATAAATATCGTAAGGGACACATAAATATCTTACCTTTAGTATAGTCACATCTTAACAGCAGCATTCATTTGAACACTGAGAATCTGCCGATAAGCATGGCGTTACCTTTAAATTTTGTATGTTGTAGCATTTTTTTGGGACTAGCCTATGTGAAGCAGTAAACATCTAAATATAAAGCACAGTTATACCATAAAATATGAATAGTTTCTTAACTGTGTCATACATTGTATCGATATTTAACACGAAGAAATCATCGACACCACCCCATCCCTACCATAAAAATCAGTTCAGTGTAAACGCCGCCCGTTTACCTGAACAGCATGTTATTCCGGCCATACTTACGCGCCAGGCCGCCGTAAAACAGCTCGTTGGGAGCACAGCTTACTTACCGTCCATATGCTCATATGGATGGAGTCATAATGTTTGTGATACAATTCTATTTTAATTTTGATGTAGTGAGTCAGTCGGGGATGAAAAATAGATCAGAAGAATTTTAACGCCTACCTTGTCTGGAAGCGATATTTTTTTCTAATAGTACAGATTTCTATAATGCTACTAAAACATAAAGATAATAAAAATGAATATAATATTATATTTCGCAGTGAAAAATATAAATATGAATGGATGGAGGGGAAGCGGGAGACGAAAGAAAAAATGGATCGTTTGTGTGAGAGATGATATGAATGAAAAGGAAGTAAATGATAGCGGGACGGATAATAGGGAAGAGCAGAAAAAGAAAGCATTTTACACCGAACCCAAGTAACTTGGTCACTGGTAACGCAAGTGATACCTAATAAAATTGATACCTAAGTGATAGGTACCTAAAAAAATCTGAATTAAGGCGGGGATAGAGACAAGAATTCGTTTTATCGACTAATACCACAGAAAAATGAGTAAGACTTCTTCTGTGTACGTACAGGGTGAATATTTGAAAACCATTTACGAAAATTAAGAACGTCATTAACATCATCCCAAATTCAGAATGCAGATGTTTAAAACTCCAATCGTGACAATGAAGACTCGAACTATACCACTGCTGTCAAGCAATAAGATAAGAATACAAACAATCTGAAATTAGGTACTATTGTGTTTGCAACCCAAAAATCAAACGATTTCTTTAAAAATGTTAAGGTAATTCGCATTTCACCCTCCAGCTTCCACTAAACTGATATACAGTATGTTAAATAATAGAGGGCGTTCCCTTAAACCCATTAATTTACATCATTAATACATTAAAATAAAAATATAAAAACAAGCAAAAAATTAACCAAAATAGAAAGTAAAACAATTCAGAACGGCCTGTTTAAGACCAAAATAGTATATATAGATGTTGCCGTGTTTTCCAAATTGTTGAAAATTAACTGAAAAAAAAATCAAAATAAAATCTTAGTTTTCTATTTCTGAGTCATTTTAGAGCCCCGAGTTAACTTACTGCAAAGAACGATATGATCGCGTTAGTCGTGCCTGCCAGCCGCGTCGCCGTGCTTTCATCCATTTATGAGTTGCATCGAAATGTTCAAGTGCACGAAAATTTATTTTTGCAAAAAAAAAAAACTATTTTTTTACTGAATGTGGTTTAAATACGATAACTTATCAACACCGCATGAAAAAAAAATTATTTTTAATCAGGCTAATTCCCGTGCGGGGCCAATCTACACCAGTAGTAGATCATGTGGTTTTAAGGAATTACACGAAATGGGTTTACACCCTGTATAGTATTGCTGGTTAACGGGAACGCCTTATGTTAGTTAACAAACTGTATGAGACTTTCATAATAAACAAAAACAATTAAGAAATACATTTCAAACCCTTTGAAAGTCAATAAGCAAAGTTAAAAGAACCCATAGCCCCAAGAACACATTAGTCTTAATTGAACCATGTCACTAGTTTAAAGCCCTCCTTGTAAGTCGAAGTCGTTTAGCCATCACTTTCCCATGCCTTGTTATCAGACCTAATGGGCTAACGGTTCCCAGAAAACCTTTAAACCTAGATGGGATCGTGTGAAGTCTAAGAGAAATGATTCCTGGTATCTCGACCTAATTGGAACTGACGAAGCGTCCGCCTTCTGTGATTAAAATGGGATTCGATTATATGATGTCCTCGACTTCGTCCGCGTGGAAGTCGGAAAACGACATTGTGTACGTTTGTGGAATGCGTTGCCGATGCCAGTAAGACAAGCTCTGTCAGTGGATACTTTTAAAAAATGAGTTAAAGATAATTTCTTCTCTCAACACGTTTCTAATTCCTCATGATGCCAGTACCTCATCATTAATGTACCTTGTTTTCCCTATCACATAATTATATAACCTATGTTTATATATGTATTATGTCTCTGTATTGTGTGTAGTATTTATTTTGCAGCAGTACACCACGGACTACCCCCTCTATCTTATTCATTGTCTTCCTGTTCATCCAAAGGTTGTCTGGTAGATATCGCTATCAGCGATAAGACCGCCATGTACCCTTCCATTGTATAAGAGCTGTTTTACAATTTTGGTGTACAATAAAGTATATTCTATTCTATTGTGTCGCAACAACTAAACAATGTATACGAATTCTATTTTTTTTATCTAATCACATTTATTTCTAATAAGGTCTACTGCTCATCATCCACATCCAATAGCGTAATAATTTGTACCTTATAACCTGACCCATTTTATAACGAACTAGCGACCCGCCCCGGCTCTCACTCTATCTATTAAAAAAACCGCATCAAAATCCGTTGCGTACGAGTAGTTTTAAAGATCTAAGCATACATAGGGACAGACAGCGGGAAGCGACTTTGTTTTATACTATGCAGTCATAAGGTCTACTGCTCATCGTCCATACACAATAGCGTGATAATTTGTACCTTATAACCTGACCCGTTCTTTAACGGATGTGGCTGCTAAATTTCAACTGGATCTGTCCAGTAGCACTGGCGTGAAGCTCAAACTTACAAACAGACAAAAATTCTAAAAGCTACATTTTTGGTATCATTATCGTTCCCAGGATGCGTTGCGCTTATTTTATTATTTTTTTAGGTCCAAAATTTGTAGGTAAAAAAATTGAGCCTGACGTAGGTGTATCGGAAGATTGAAAATTCGAATCTACTTGTTGCTCTATTGGCGTGAGAACACTCAGAGCTCAAAAATGTTTAGCTTAGTTAGAAGAGTAAACAGGAATACTAGTAATTCAACCCACACTTCTAAACAAATCCTTAAAAAAAAAACACTAATTATCATCAGCATAATTATGGGAATAGACGCGTGTTGTAAGATTCAACAAAACCAGAGAGTCAAAGGGGTAAGGGGAATGTCTCTATTACTGAGATTCGTGTGCTCCATCTTAGACCCTGCCTGCGCTTATCATCAGGTGCGACAAGGGTCAAAGACGACCAAGTGAATTAAAAAAAAAGATCCCCCATGCCATGTGTGGGTGCATAAAAAGAGCATCCACGAGTGACGATACTTAAGCATATCCAGCGCACCCTGGACAGTCAGCCTTGCTGAATGATTATTTTTAATCACGGCATGATCTATTCCCGAATCGTTCGTGCCGAAGAAGATCAACCTGCTATAATTCCCCTAGCTGGCCCAATTCTTGATAAAGACAACAGAAAATAGGGCAAACGCAATCCATCCAATGATTTACCTCCCAACGACCTTCACTTTGCTGACAAAAGTTTCTTACAAAAAACAAAAACACACATATTACTAAAAGCAGACAGGAGCTTCTGTTCGGAGTAAACAAAAGAATAAAGAGACAATTCCCTATGAATAAAATAAAAATAGTAAGAGATGATATCGAACAAACTGGCTGACTATGGAATATGTCGAGTTATTATTCGGCTAATAACAGGATCGTATTAACTTCGGTGCATAGAGTCTATGGCGGTTAGAGGAGGCACATGGGAATAAAGATTGAAGGGAGTGATGGATAATTTTGTTGACATGATATGAATTAGTGTCATCATCATCATCTCCTTGCCTTTATTCAGCTCTAGGTAGGGTCGGCATAACATGTATTCCTCTTCCATTCTCCTCTATCAGCCGTCATCACAGCACTCACTTCCTTCTTATCCAAATCATCTTTAACACAATCCATCAATTTTTTCTTTGGTCTTCCTCTATTTGTACATCCATCCTCATTCATATGATATGAATTAGATTATTTGAGAATAAAATTCAGTGGAAGAGACAGTGTTTTCAATATTCCATTTTTAAAGTCCATTATTCGGAATTCTGATTGTATCTTACCAAAGGACGATAGACTAGCTAGTACCTTATGTTAATATGATTCTAATATTATCCCTGGGTAATTGTGGGAGTACAACAATATCCCTGCTACCTTCAGCGACCGGGATCAGGCTTGACTGTTATATTATAACGGTACTACAGCTTCGCAAGAGATTGTAGTGTACGCAGGAGAATATAATTTAATTATTTTCATAGTTTACGGTTTTTACGTTATGTCTTCTTCTTCTTCTTCTGCCTGCCCCTATCCTAAGTTGCTTGGGATATATGCTACCCTATTAGCCGTCCCGTTTTCATTTACTCTCTTTTCATTCATAATTATTATCTTTCGCACATTCCATCCATCTGTTCTGTAGTCTCCCTCTTCCCCTCCATCCATCAACATTTATATTCATCACTCTCTTAGGCACATGCTTTTCGTCCCTCCTCATCACATGCCCATACCAAGTTAATCGGTTTCCTCTCCACTTTTGACATTATACATATATGTATGTACGTATAATTAATGACGTAGTCTTAAGTTTCCGTTTACGTATATTCTCCATTGCGTAGCAGAAATAAAATTAAATGGTCTTCAGCCAAAGTTTTACAAGAACAAAACCAAAATGATGGAAAATAGCATTTAACGAGAAACGTTTCATGAATAAGGAACTAAAAGGTGCCGTTACTTGATTCTTGCGTATTTTATTGTAACCCTACTTCAAATTATAGTAAAAAAATAAAAATAAAAAAGATGCTGTATGCTTAATATTTACATAACAATAGTGTTCATTTCACGAATACTTGCTATGTGTTTTTGCTTTTTAACATATAACTAACTCTCTTTATTTCGTTGTGTAGTTGCGTTGGTCTTGTTCTTAACCACTGACATATTGTAACTGCATTGTTTCATTTGTATACCAATGTGTGTCAATGGATGTAGTTATCTCGCAATCGATGGTCTTCTCAGGTGCCAACTTTAGTATTAAAATTATAGTTGTTCCCCTCTATACTATTCCAAAGACTTCCAATCAATGTCTTAAAGGCATTTATAGATTATTCATTTGTATCTCGCAATATCGATTCTTTTATGTTATTGTTTTGCCGTCGTTCCGTCTACTACACAGATATCAGACGTAATTGGCAGTTACCGTATGACAAACTTATATTTGCTGTCACATTCACCCTTATCTCTAATAGTTTCTGAACAATTCTTGTTATATCGACTGCAAACGAAATTGGCATATGTTTCAGTGAGTTTTCTTCTAACAACTTTAATGTATTGACTTATGCTCGTTTGTAGCTATTAGATTTTGTTCGCTTTCGTGGAAGTCAATGTGTTTTCGGTATTGTTGAGTTGCTTATTATTTATTAGTTCAATGTTCTTGTAATATGGGCTTTTATGTTAAAATTAACAAGTTTCAACCTAAAGCTACCTATCAGCTCCAAGTTTCGTTCGTATGTTTCGTATTCTAATAAAGTAATATTTTTCCTTATTTACCGTGCACCTTGTTGCACGCTATCCAAACACAGCAATACCCAGATTCAAAAAAATACTGTAGGCTAATCATATTTCTTTTATCAAATCCGCGACCCCTTATGCGGAAATCCAAAACGTTTAACCGCTGCGTCAAGATCCTCTACAATGTTAAAAAATGAGTACTGAAAACTCTTTCTTCCACCTAGCCTTTTTCCCAACTATGTTGGGGTCAGCTTCTAGTCCAGAGGTTCTCAAACTTATTTCGTCTATCGCCCACTTTGAGAATCAATTATTTTCTAGCGCCCCCTATTTTTTTACCTTTACCACATCTTAAAAATCACAATCGCAATCATTAGTTTTACTGCCCTTTACCGCCCCCTTTGTAGACCTCTAGCGCCCACAAGGGGGCGTTATCACTCACTTTGAGAAAGACTGTTCTAGTCCAACTAGATGTGGCGAAATACCAGTATTTTACACAGAGCGACTGCTATCAGACCTCCGCAACCCAGTACTGGGCAATGCACATATTTTAAAATTAGAACAGTTTTCAGACTTTCGGGCTTCTGACTACACGTAACGACTATCGGAGGTATTCGTATGACACCAGGGACCGACGGTTTAATATACTCTCTGAGGCATGGAGGGATCTCGATGTATAATTAATTGTCACTCAACCACTGACTGACCACTGCAAGCGCAGCTTTACGTTGCAAATCATATGATCCACGCGGTTGCTAATTAGCTAACTGATATTCATAAGACATCCGGAACCGACAGCTTGGCGTGCTCTCCAAAGCACGGAGGTCTCACTGTGTAACGAATAGTCGCCCATCCACGGACTGAACGCGACAAGCGCAGCTTTACCTTACAAATCATATGATCCGCGCGGTTGTTAATTAGTTAACTGAAATTTATTTAACAATTTTTATACTCAATTAGCTTTCATAAGTCATTCTGCTACACTGCGATCCAATAACATACGACTAATTATTTCCGTTACATCAAAGTATATATAATTACATTGTATATAATCAAGTAACGGAACAAAGACAATCTTTACACCAACCATGACATCGACTCAGAAATATTTCTAGCCTAATGAAATAATGGTGCAAAACAATTCTTGTGAGTTTTATCGTAGATTGGAAACAATTGAAGACTATTTTGCTCGTTTGCAGCTATTGTGCAGGAACCTTGGATCAGTTTTATAAATATAATAAAGGGAAGTTGGTGTTTAGGTTCGTCTTTGTTATGGTCTTGTGGCCTATAAAGTTCATGTGAGAATCTAGGGCGCCTGTGTAGAGACAGGATAAAAACATTGAATGAAACATTCCAAAATATTGAGAGTTAATCGGAGATTTTGAAAATTTATGTTTTTCCAAATAAGCTACTGTTTAGCTACTGAAATTTATACATAGAACTATTCAGGTATGATGGGGTGAGCTTCCAGTCCAACCAGATGACGCTGTATTGCAGTATTTTACACGGAGCGACTGCTATTAGATTTACGCAATCCAGTTACTAGGTAATGGTGCCGATTCTCTTGTGCACAAACTAAACTTAATTTAGGCTATTGCCATCTTTTTCGCTCTCATCAAATAAGAAAGAGACGGATGTAAATAAGACCTGTCAAATTTTGTTGAACTGAAATTTTCATACGAATTTAGGTAACAGGTTGAAACGTGTCGACTAAAAACACGGTGAAGTTCAAGGCGTAAACTAATTTGACATCTCTAACTTAGTTATTATCTATCGCCGTCTTTTTCTCGTGCTCTCTGTTAGTAAAAGATAGCAATGCTGTAATTTTAGTTTAGTTGGCGAACAAGAGAATCGGCACCAATGCCGATATCCTAAGGTAAGATTGGTTGCCAAACTTTCGGGCTTCTGACTACCCGTAACGACTGTCATAGGTATTCGTATGACACTCGGGACCGTCGCGTCGGTTTAACGTGCTCTTTGAGGCACGAAGGGGTCTCAATGGTCACCCATCCACGGACTAACCGCAGCAAGTGCAGTTTAACCCTGCATATCATAGGATCCCCTCCTATTCAGGCGAATGCAGACGATAATGAAATCATTCTACCACGGATCTTGCAACCTGGATGTGAAATTGTTTTTTTTTTCTATTGTTCTGCTCTAGGTGGTCCTAGGGGACCATTTCTACGTAACCGGGCAGTTATTGGCGAGACCTGAAGGGTCTCCAGCCAATGGGGGGGAAGTAAAATACATAACCTAAGCTAACTACTTGTACTGCACGAACATCATCACTACCTGCAACAACAACACTGAGGGCGACCCCTAGTGGGACTCGGACCTCGGCTTAGGGCGTTGCTGGCGGGGGCTTGGGGGCGAGAGACAGCTTGATGAGGCCTGAATTATCGGTGTGAATGGGAACCTGTGTGGGTGCTCAGGAAGATACCCAAAATCTATAAGGAAAAATGAGATTATTCTTAGTAAAAGAGAACAATAAACAGTTACTAAATATGTTTGATTTTTGTAAATACATCATACTATTGATCTACAATTGTTTATTCATTACATCATTAGCGTTGTAACTACATAGTAATTTACTCATTCAATCAATCTTTTCTCTAAAGGCAACGCAGATCAGAAAAGGGTTGAAATAATTGCTCCTTCACAACAAGAAGTTCTATTATACCGTTTTTATGTGCTATTATTTATCTTCACTTGTCAACGTTGTTTAACAAAAAACGTTTGAATGCAAAAAGTGAATTCTATAGAGTGTTGACACCCTACAGTCATCCGAGTCAGTTTATTTATTTCCTATCGCTTGTCGTACTTCCAACTTAAATGATTGTCTTTAAATACTTAAAATTGTTAAGATAATCGAATTACATTCCTTTCAGCTTGTTACACATCTGTCATTCAATTAACATCTTTAACATCATCAAGATACAATTGAATTTTACAATTGTAAACTTAAATCTAAATCCGAATTGACATCTTTGCGATCATGTTGCAAAAATCACCAAACTATAACAATTGCACATTTAATCTTATTGCGATCATATTAAGTTTAAAATCCTTCAACAATGCACCAGTTGCATCTATAGCACCAACTTTAGTTTTCGTATCAATAAGACGTTTCTTTTCCTTATTGTCATCGTTTTAAAGTTCATTATCGTTTCCTTTATTGAATTCAAACCGCATATTCGTTATTTCAATATTCTATACAGTTAAGTCAGCCCGTCGGTCCGTTTGATCTGCTGCAATTACAGTTTTACTGCGATCGTAAACACGGGAAACAAAATGGCTGCAGGTAAACCCTATTGTTATCGTTTTTTACCCTCCAAGTTTTTTTAGATCGGCTCTCTAAAATTAGTTATGGGTTAAGTTGTAAAGGTATGTTGCTGAAGACATCTGCTAAATATTTTTTATCTACTAAAAGCTTTGGCTGATAAAGTAATGAGTTTAGTTTTAAAAACGTGTGAATTGTTTTTTTATGAAAGTAAAGAGAGAAGATTTACATAGATTCCATATTTCTTACAAAAATAATTGCGTGGAATTAAGTAACTTAAAATATTATGGATTCACGACTACGACGCAATTCAAAATAGAAGCAGTAATTAAAGCAGGTGAAAGCAAAAATATTTCGTTTTTGTGTCCATGTGCCCTATTTGTTTGCACTTATAAATTATGGTTAAAGAATATTTAACTAAAATAGTTTTTAAGTTTATTGCATCTCTATTCATTGCCATAAAAATGACAAGGACAGGTATTATTTAATTAGTGTGTAAAAGACGACAAACCCTACTAATATTATAAATCCGAAAGTAACTCTGTCCGTCTGGGATGCTTTCATGTCTAAACCGCTGAACCGATTTTGTTGAATCTTGGTACAGAGATAGTCTGGAACCTGGAGAAGGACATAAGCTACTTTTATCTCGAAAATGCTGAATAAGCTATAAACGACATCCACACGAGGGTGTAAAAGAAGTGCGAAATAAAAATACTTTTACTTATGATAAGAAAACATTTAGATTTACGCAGTCCGATTGCCAGCTAGCTTCAAGTAATATCATCCTTTGGCCTCCTTAAATAAAAAGAAGATAAAGACGATAAATTGCTGGACCATAACCAAACAATTTTAGATTTACGTCTTAAAAATTAATAGGTTTTACATAGCACTACAAATAAGGGTAAAATAATTACCGAGCTTCGCGTAGATCTATAAACAGATACAAATACTGAGATATCCAAATTAGGTGCAATGTTTAATTAGAATTGCGCGAAATGGTAATATATATTTATTATCACCTGTCGCTGTGATAGACGATATTAATCTTAACAAGAACGTGAATGTTTTTCTTAGTAAGTGTAGAGGACCTATAATGGTACCTTGCGAAACTCCAGCGAATTTAATAGTGCACTATGAAGATGTTGGTTGGAAATTAATTCAAGGACCTTTCGATAAATGTGAAGTGATTGTAATATTTATTTTACGTGTTATTGAATTTATATCTTGCATTCCGTATATTGATTTAGAATACATATTAAATCCATTTTTAAATATTTCTATAATAAAGAACAAAAAAAAAACATTTAAAAATCGGCGTCGGGAACAGGCTCCAAGCTGCCGGCAGTCAGGGCTCCAGAAAAAGGAATCTTCTCACTATGCGTGCCGTGTCAAGGAGAACTGCTTTTTATATCAAGTCCTTGATCCAGCCGCCCAACGGGAGCTTCATGAGATGTTGATCGAGGCTCTTGGCTATTAGGCCATTCGCCGTAACGACTATCGGGGCAATGTCTGCTGAGTCCACATCCCACAACGTCGTGTGCTAAATCAATATCAAATATCTTGTTATTATTATGATGTATGTAGTTATAATGCGAAACTTTGTAATAATCCATTTGAAGATTATCTAGGACAAGCGTATTAAACATAAACATCAAATACAAGGCTTAACTAAAATATATGTTGGCTTTAAATCTCTAAAGGTTCTCATAATTTTCGTAATAAATACAATTTGTTTGGCATTTACGCATTTAAATCCTATCTTTCGATCAGCAAATCAATTTGAAAAATGATAATAACTCAAGGTATTAAACTCATGAGTTGAGGATAAGCTCACAATTGATGGTCGCAGACATTTTTCTGAAGCACAATGTTACTACAAGTTTTCGCAAGTCGATGATTATTTTGCGTAAACGTTCGTTGACATTTTGCGAGACACCGACATTCCGATCTCTAAAGTTTACGTGGTTCGTAGTAAGGGCTTGGAAGGATGAATTCGTGCAGCACTGTACTGCATCTACACGCCCTCCGATTCGACCCTTCCCCTTACTGAGAATCCTATGGAATACTTACAAACGGCTTAAAGCAAGCCAGTCTGGTTTTGTGTTTCAATGCGCGCGGATCGCAGGCGCGTCGTGTCTAAACGTAAACGACTGCACACAAAATCTTTTTTCGATTTTTCGAACAGTTCGAATTTTAATAAACGCTCTATGGAATCTTGGGTTGACAGATTTGTTTTTTAAAAAAGTGCCCGGCAAAAGTAAACTTTCGCAAAAGTTTGTTTAAAAAGTTTTTAATTCTTTTTCGTATTTTTTTTCTGTTTGCTTTACAGTGATTACATTGTTATTTAAGTTTTGTGGTTTTTGTTTTAGTGGTTGTTTTGGTTTATATTTGAGTTTTACGGTTAAAAATTAAAGTTATAGTTTGTTTAATTTTGCGGTGTTAATGTGAAGTGTTCGGAGTTAAACTTTTGTACGAGTGTTCACGAAATAGGATGTTAGTAAAGTGACTTTGTATAGTTATTTGGCACTATGAAGCTTATTTGGAAAGTTTTGTGCTCCTTACTTCTTCTAGTGCATGCTGTTTTGGGGAATTGGTGGTAAGTGATATATTATTAAATTCCAAGATTATACATTTTTTTTTAGGTTTCATTTAAAAAAAACAATAAAATTAAACGATTTGGATACTTAAGTTTTTTTTCTAATATTTATATGATTATTCATTATTACACTATTTTTTGTCTTTTTACCCAATAACCTCCAGAAAAACAAAACATAAATATTTAACAAATAAACTACAAATGTCATCGTAATTTAGAATGATATAATCTTATTCCAATTGCAACACTACTTTACTCAAACGAGCGAAAGTTTTAAATGAACATAAATTCAAAGAGCAGCATTGAAGATGAAATATTTTCAATAAACAATACCTATAAGTATTCGATTATTCACTAAGAAACAACCCTTCCGTCTGGCTTGTCTTTTATGTTTGAGCTCTTTCAACTATTTCGATTTTAAAACTTCGTTTATCATCCATTCTAAATTCCGAATGGGTTAATAAAACCAATTCAGTTATTTTACCGTTGGACTTTATATTTAAAAATAATTGAAAAAGATTTCTATTTTCTTCTGCATGGTCATCTGCGCTTTTCAAATGAAAATCTGTAAACAGCATCACGTTATTGTAATGGCTGCTGTTTCTAAAAGATTGTTGCACCTGAGTATCGTACCTAATCATCATTAATGCTATAAACGTCTACTGTTGCACTGAAGTCTTTCCAATAAACGATAATTAGTTTTACAGAGAACGATTCTATGGAACGATTGTCATCATCTACCTTTGTAGCCGGATACGTAACTACAACATTTTCATAGATATCATGGATATGAATCTCATTATGTCCATCTTTTGGATATTACCCTTGTATCGCTAAATTCTCATCATTATTTTTACGAAGAAGATAATAAGTGCGCTACCGAAAAACTACGAAATCTAAAAAGCAAACCTTTTTTATTGAGCTCTGTCCACGTACATTTTTAACTTATCTAAGGCTTACAGAAGCCTGCTGCCCGATACAAAGTTAAATAGATTTCTATAATAATCTCTCTAGGGGCTCGACGAAGGATTTTTATTTCAGAGATAACATTTCTTTAAAAAAGTGCCACAGCAATATTCAGTACCAACAGTTATTTCGTCGTAAAATTAGAAAAAATAAAAGGCGAAGTTATCACCCTTATCCGGTAAAGTAATAACGAAAAATAATATCTTGCTATTGCACCACTAGGTATTTGTAAAATAACAGTAACTAATGTCGCAACAGCAAACGTGTTGGTTGTAAAACAGTTTTGTTTTACTTCCAAATAAATACGAAACGTTCTAAAAATAGCACATCCATAACATAAATAATAATTGTTTACATTTCTCATTGCACTGAACATTGTTTGACATTTGGTCGAAAAACAAAACAGGATTTATGTAACCTACTACAGTTTACTTTGGCATAAATTTGTTTTTGATTTATTACAAATGCATATAAATTATTGGAATAATAATTTGATTTATTATATAAATATAAGTCATGCTTGTTTGACGCGTATTAAGTTTTGTGTCGATCACTGTTGTTAGTTCTTCGAACTGTATTAATCTTTTTATATTTAGCGTTGTCTAAATTATAAGCATATTTAAGTTTTGAACTAAGGAAAATCAAATAATAAAAACAAGGAGTGCAACAGCTGTATATTATCGTTTGCAAATCGTAAAAGTCAACGACGTAAAGCTCTTAATATAAGATAATTGCGACTCGTTATAATTTTACGGTTTCAAGCAGAAACTATATTTGGAATATTAATAATTGAAGAAACTAATATAGGAGCTAACAATTACCTTATAGAAGATGCACAAGATGGAGATAAGTGGAGTCAAATTATAAGCAAAGTAATCGCTGCTTCAGACAGAGATATTTCTGGATAGAAGAATATGAAAAACTTGCAAGCTGAGCTCTTTGTCATGATTCCACTTAGTGTCAGTCTGTTACCTAACACCTATTTGCCATTAGAACTACATGGTTTTAGGATGGTTGAAGAAACAACGTTATTTACATTGAACAATGCAGAAGGTCTAAACATTTTCCTTTGTCTTTCAAATTGTAAATAGTATATTCTGTTGTGGAGATGGATTGTGCGAAGGATGATATGCTTAAGAAAGGAGTGAGTGCTGAGATGACGGCTAATAGAGGAGAATGAACGAGGAATATATTATGTTGTGCGGCGGACCCCACCTAGTGTGGGATAAGAACAGATAAGATGATGATTGTGATGTAGATCATTTTTTCGCTGGCGAAAATCGTATTCATTAATAATAATCACATTGTAATTGCCATTGTGATGATTATATGCATTTTCTAATTTACCTTATTTTAGAGATACAAAACTTTTTTAGTCGTATGTAACAGCTGCTTTAGTTGGACCCCTCTGTTAATTTTGGAGGATCTTGTAATTGTACCCTCTGGCACTTATAATTTTATAAATATAATAAGAATGAATGAAGGCCTCTGTATGAATACCTACACAAAAATTGTATCTACTAGAAGTGCTAGGGTGCTTTAAAAGAGCTTGCAGAAGTTGCAGGGAGTACCAAATTGATGCAGCTATCTGTTCAAGTGCATGTTTTCCATGTTTGACTCGTTTTCCGACAAAAGACGCAGAAACAGAAAAAAACTCATATTTTTTTCTATTTGATTGTTTGCAATCAAAAACCTAAAGGTTTCAAAATTATGCTTTCAGTTACTAGTAAATATTGCTATCTCTCTTCTGTAGACTTAGTTGTTTCTAACGACATGTTCTACACGAAGTGGCAAAGCCTAAAAATTACAGTATCTAAAAAAAAACTAAGTTACGAGCTGATTCCGTTTGTATTTCTAAATCTGTCTCAGCAGGACCTAATAAACTTAAAGTACCAGACAGAGGACATACGGTACACAAACAGTGTGTCTTTGATGTCACACGATGCGCATGCGATGTCCTAGTAAAGGGCTTAGCTCAATTATTTATACCTCTGTACACGCACGATAAGTTACACTGATTTGTTTTACTATTTTGTGTGTGGATGACGATGTTTATTAGGCTGATGGCTTTGTTGGAATAAGGGAGACAGAGAGTGAAAAGAAAGAATAAGGTTTAATTGGACATTACAGTACAAAATTAAAACACACCTTAAACAATACAAAAAACATTACGGAACAAATTTTACAATATTATAAACAAACAAACAAAAAAAAAACATAGTAAGACAAAACACTACAATATAGTACAATTGTATTCAATAGATATCAGATATTTTTCAAGAGTTATATTTTATTTTTTGAATTCAATTTTGATCTTCAAACTGCGGCGGTATTTAAATTCTGGTATAGATGATAAAATTGCGAATGGTATAGGAATCTAAATAATTTTAGACTCGCTTGTAAGAAAACTAGATTAGGACTACTTAGCGTTCATTGCCTATACACCTGATCCAGTTTATTTAAATTTTAACTCTGTCGTATAAACTGATGAAGATGGGCCGTTAGCTGTAGACCGTAAATGATATTGAGAAGATAATTCTTAAATCACCATGCTTGACAGGTACAATGGTAATCGATGTGTATCTCTACTTGATATAATTAAACACATATTATTAACTTTAGGAGACGGTACGGTAGTTGCCTCTATTAATTAGAGAACATACTATGTAACACAAACATTTATGTGGGCATAATTTTGCAAAAATCACCGGATGCATCTTTTATATTAAACATGAACAGAGTGAAATCATCTTGTATGTATATTGTGATCGCACAAACATATAAAATCTTCATTTTAAACACAGAGATACTAGTTTTATTCCATTATTTATTTTAATTAATTCTAATGCAAACAATAAGTTTAATACTTAATGTTATAATGCTTATGAGTAGTTACTGACACACAGAATTGTTATGTTAACTAGACCAAGAGATTCCCGACCAAGACTAGGTCATCCATCTTTTGCTGTGGGTGGCCAGCGAGGCCGGGAATGTACGACTTCGTACAGCTGAACCGGCTGCATATAGTCCAGACCAGATTCTCGGGTAGACAGGTTGCATCTTTCATCGCACGTGTGGATCGAATAAACAGATCAACAAAATCAAACAAATCTCTATTAAGACAGCATTGAAGTTTAGTATGTCTATACATAACATATTATGTATGTAATCCAGTTTTTCGATGATTATCAACATTTAAGCAAAACAGTTTATTTCTTTTTAGGAGGTTATTTTAATAGTGAACTGGGTTAAAATAAGTTTTGCAGAATATGGCAAAAATTTCTGATGTGTTACAGAGGTCTAATGACTCACACGAATCATTCCGTGTAGATACTTAAATTTAGACGTTAGATTGGAAGCTGACCCTAACATAGAAAGAGCTCAAACGTATGGTAATGATTTCGACGACACGCTTGGTGCAGTGGCTGAGCGATTTACTTCTGCGCTACTGGAAGAGGGTTCGAAACCGGCACGGAAAAAAAATAGTTTGTCCTACACATAGTTGTTCCACGTCTGGGTATTTGTGTATGTAAATGCACCCACGATACAGGAGAAATCCTAGTATGAGGCAACGCTTTTTTCCCAGAAAATAAAAGAATAAGAATGTTTACACAATACAATACAGCCAAAAAAATATAATCATCATCATCATTCAGCCGAAAGACGTCCACTACTGGGGCCTAATTCTCCTAAAATAAATTGTTGCCAAACGCAATTTCGAACTACAACCGTCAGTCAGTTTTTGTTTTCGAAAACTTTCAAAATTATTGATTTTGTTTTTTGTGTCAAACAATTTGATAGCTTTTGAAATTGAGAACTGTCTGAATGAACGGTTCGGCCCTGGTTCGGTTGTGATTTATCAAGATTTATTTTAGGAGAATTAGGCCCCTGGACACAGACCTCCTCCAAGCATCGCCACATCCACCGGTCCTGTGCTCCATGATTGGTTTGCCATAATAGCCATGCTTGGCAGGCGGGTTGGCGATCGCAGTAAAATACTCAGAGAACGCTGCTGCCCATCCTCTAGTGAATCCCTTAGTCGCCTTTTACGATACCCATGAAGAGATGGGGTAGTGCTATTCTTTACGTCCGGCAGGACACGGCACCAAACAAATATAAGAAGGTAAAAGAGCTTCTACGAGTAACGATACTTATAAGTCAGTCTGGCGTATCTTGGAAAGTCAGCCCGCTACCTACCTCGCTGACTGGCCAATCTTTTCACCACAAGATGTACGAGAAAATAAAAAATAATTAACGTTACCGTTGTAGATAAAACCAAGCCTATGATAGTTATTAATAATAAACGGCTTATAAACAGTTATAAAACAATGATAAGATATAATCTAACGCTGACTGCACATTACTACATAAACAGTAAAACAATTACTTTAATTAAACTGTATGTGATTATGCATGTTTATGATAATGCAATTGTAAATGAAGTTATGTTTATAGAAGATGCAATGCAAGGTGAGTTGTTGAAATATGATGCGCTGACTTTAGATCCTAGTACGCTGTGAGATGACATTTTTAAAACCCTTTTGAAAGATTGTTATGGAAAAATTAACATTTGAGAATTATAAAAATCATTAGAACAAGCAAGTAAAACAGAAGATATAGCTCCGCGTTAAAACAAAAATAGTAGTTTTATCAATGTTTGTTTTTTTTTTCAGCAAAGTCAACCCGCTGGATGAAAAAGGAGAATCAAATATATTTATTTATTTATTAGGGACAAAAAAACAGTTACATGTTCAAGTTTAAAATTATGTGTCGCATATATCATATTATTGTTAGGTATATCCTATCATTTTTGTAACAAAAATATTGAAGATACCTCAAGGCAATTTTGCTATATAATAAGTTCTGTGGGTCAGGGAGACTCAGATAATTTGGCAAAGCTTATGAATAAAAAAAATATCTAACAAAAAATGGTAAATATGATTTTTATTTGACAATTTCGACAACACGATTAGCGCAGTGAGTTAGCGCTGGGCTGCTACAAAATGTTTCTTGGGTTCGATTCCCGTGCAGAACAAGTACAGGCTACAGATAATTGATACAGGAGTGGGTATTTATGCATGTGAAGATGCGTCTGTAAACACATCCACGATGCACAAGAATTCCTAGTGAGGGGCAACGTTTTTTTAAAAGAAAAACAAAAGAAAAGGTATACACCTGACATAATTGGCACTAACCATGTTAGATACAATAAAAACACGAGCAATTACGATGCTTTGGATTCATCCTGTCACAATTCTCAACAAAATATCACCACAATTATATACTTAGTCTAAACACAAATAGCCTCTTTTACCCATCTAGGTGAATAATCACCACTTGAAGCATTTAGATTCAAATAAAGAACACAATACGTTTGTATATCCTTTAAAGAGACGCCTACGCAATGTCCTAAATCGAATTCTAATTGTAGTGTCGTTTCGTCCTAATCAACCGATTCGGCTTATGAGACCATAATGCCAAATTGTAAATTTCCATATACAGTAATATTTATGTTATAGTTTGGTGCGATTTTGCTTGTTTTACCGATTTTTCTTGACATCGCTTGTTTGTCTAGTTTTGTACCAAAATTGGCAAAATAGAATGTATAAGTAGATTCATTGTTGTTTTGTGAATTGGTCTTATCTAAATTAAATATCAAAAGTGGTTTCAAGTTGTGTTTTGTCACTCTCCTAATGATATTAATCGCCCTTAGCAATAATGTTATAATAATAATTTTATTATATTACTGCTAAGAGTGGTGTTAGAGCATTTATTTGACTTGGTCGTTTTTAACCCTAGTCGCACCTGATGGTAAACGCACACGAATCCAAGTAACAGTAATATAGAGGGAATCCCCTATACCATTCTGGCTCTCGCATGTACAAGAAAGAAGACAATCACAATCTACATATTTTTAATTGTTATATTATACAATATCTAAGATCAGAAGAATAATAAGATCTTTAGTTCTGTAGAATCTCTAGACATTTTTGTTTTAAGGCTTTATTAAAGGTACGTTTGTTTTTATTCATTCTACATATTACATAATCTGCCATTACTTCACCAACTGTAGTCCAAATTTTTTAGCCTAAAAAGATGCATTATCACATATTTTAGTAAATCATATTTTAATGTAGTAAATTTTTAAAGATGCAAAAAGAAAAAACATTTATAATAATGTCACTATTTCATCCCATCCCTATCAACTCAACCCTAAAACGCGGCGCAATTTCAATAAAAACCATTGCCCACCTTTACCGTTTTTCGTTCACGTATTTAGCATAGTCAGGACGGCAATACGTAGTACTTACATCCTGTACGGCTCTAATAATAGTATAAATGGGAATATTTAAGTATAAACAAGAGGACAGACGCACACACATGTTGTAACGGGGCGTTAACTTCAAACGGACCGCGACTAACATTTTACTAAGAATCCGTAACATTTTTTTGTTGTTAGTAGTTTGACATTTGTTTGTGTGTGTGCATATCATTTTAGGGTTATTCGATTTCTTTTGCTGCGTAATAGAAGCATCTCACCTGTGACCACCGAAAGATAATAGGTGTGCTATTGTACATCAAGGTGGGTTTTCTTCTCACGCTGATCGTCGGCACCGATAGGTACGAAGCGTTCCTCAATAACGCTGACCAGTCACCGCTGATGAGCGACATATTGACTATATTGACTAGCTACGCGCTAGCCGACACCATCGACGTTCAGCATGAGAAGAACGCTTGCTCAACAGTTGGCTGATAAGTGGCATATCCATAGATTATTTTCGGGCACAATAATATTTATTTCCACCATTTCCAAATAATTAAAGTTGCATTTAAGCCAGAATAGGGTGGATGGCTAGGGCATGCATTAAAGAAGCCACCACGAGTGATGATAGTCAAGTACGTCCGGCGCGTTTTGGACAGTCAGCCCGGTACCATCCTTGCTGACTGGTAATTTTTTTCATCTCCATTCTCGTATAGCTCTTGCCGACAGGAGAGAAGAAGGAGGTTGGAAGCCAAGATCACAAGGCAGCTGTGCTCACGACCATTGAACCAATAAGATGTCAAATTATTTACTGTTCTATGCACGGAAGGTCCTCTTTCAATACTTTATAGAGGGTCCAATATAATCAAGGGTATTAAATACCTATTAGTTAAGGATATTATTTGACAAGACACTGCAATCTCTGCTTTGTTTGTTTATTTAGTCGTGATATTTGACTTCAGGATATAAATCCTGCTTTCTATTACCCCTATTGGTTTTAAAATGGGTATTTGCAATTTGGGTGCAAAGCAATTCTCAAATTCTCATCATTTATTATTATAATTTTATTATTAGTAAATAGTACAATTATTATATTATATATATTTTTGCCACTAACTTTTTTGGAAGATGTGCGATATCACAAATTTTCTTTAATAAAAACTAAAACACATAATTTAATAAAATAACAAAAAAAAAATGTTGTCTATGAAATGCCTAATTATTTGTTATTAAGTTTTCCTAAAATCTTCTATTAGTATAATATAGTATATAGCACTATTGTAGTATAGTATTTTATTACGTTGCTTATTATTCAACGTATCTGCAGTCAAGTCTGGCCTGTAGACCTGATCTAAATTATTTAAAAAAAAAAATACATAGATACGTAGACCTTCCCTTTGAAATGGAATACTTTTTGTTTGCTATAATAATTTGAAAATAGCCGAATGAATAAATAGATTTGAAAAACTTCTTTTCTCGCGAGCTATACGAGAATAGCTTATGCTGTGATGAAAAGATTAAACAATCAGTAAGGTTATTAGTAGGGTTGACTGCCCAGGGTGCGCCGAACGTACTTAAGTATCGTCACGTACGCCTAAAACTGTGGTTTGTTTTTTAATACGGAGTTAGAACATACATACATAAACTCACGCCTTTTTCTCATGGGAGAGGCAGAAACTGTAGAATGCCACATGCTACGGTCCTTACAAACTTCTTTCGCTTCGTCCACGGTCATACATCTTGTCATACACGCACGCCGCGCCGGTTGAAAGTATGTACTACGCACCTGTCCTTTTTGAAGAACACCACCAATAACATCGATACGTTCTTCTCGGGTGTCCTCTACCAGCGTTTCCACTGACATCCGCCTTATAAATTCCTTTTGTTAATCGCCGTTCATTCAATCTTGCAACATGACCAAACCACCGAAGCATACTCCTTTCAATTTTTGTCACTACATCATCTTTTAAACCGCAACTTTGTCTTATCACATCATTCCTCAATCTATCATTCAAAGTTACACCGCACATACTTCGCAAGGAGCGCATTTCCACGGCATTTTTTCTACTTTCATGATTCTTCTTCCAAGACCAACATTCACTTCCATACATAAGCGTTGGTACCACTACACCATTATGGACAGCCAGCCGTGCCTTTTTGGACATCGACTGGTTAGCCACAACGGCATGCATAGCACCATTCACTTTATTTCCCATATTTGCTCTCCTTTCCACATCTTCATCAATCTTATCATCTCTTGTAAACATACTTCCCAAATAAACAAACTCATTCACCTGTTCAATACTTTCATCTCCAATCTTTACCTTACTCCCAGATACATCTGCATCTCTTTCAAAAACCATTACTTTCATCATATAATAGAAATATTTAATCAATACGTCCAGTTTATTGAAATGCATTTTTAAACGTAACTCTCTCCTACAAGGAAGCTGCATTTAAAAGAGTACATGATGTACCACAACCACTTTTGTAGATTGTAAATTCTACAACGCACTTTTCCACATCGCCCTCCAAGCAAACAGACCATCATTTACATTATGACGTATCAACCGCAGAACCCCTTATAACCCTACAATGACGCTGTTGCGACTGACGGGAGCCCACCTACTAGTATTATGACTAATTATTTACTTAATGTCGAATAGGGTCGGGTGTACGTGGTACTAATTTGAACAGAATTGTGGGGAACATTACGAGGTTTTGCTTGCAGATATGAATGTGATTAGATGCTTGGATGTTAGGTAAGTCGTAGGAAGGAATAATATCAGATGGAAAGTAGTATCTATTTACAGTGAGAATTGTACTGATAATCATAACGCTTCCTTTTGGCTTTGCCGTAGTCGGGTAAAAACTAGTTTATTTATTTATACTTTCGCACAAAATTTGTTGAGTGGCGGACTTAATGCCTTACAGTGATTACGCACTGCATCCGATCCGGATCTGTGAAAATAAAAATAAAAAAAAACTCGGACCGAATTCGGAAACTGCTTTACGCACTGCATCCGATCCGAATACGTGAAAATACGAATCTAGAGTCTAAAAAACTCGGACCGAATTCGGATATCGCTTACGCACTTATGCGACCTCTGATCCAAATTCAAACAATTCAGGGGCCATCTTTGGCATATCCCATTGGCGTCCGATTTGAATCCGAGGTAATGCGAAAGCGTTCATACAAACAGTACTACGGCTACTTCGGTCCGTCAATATTTCTTCCGAATTGGAAACTCACGGATCACGGAGAGAAATCGGATGACGGAAGTCGGATCTAGTGCGTAAACTACCATACAAATAGTTCTATGACTACTTCGGAACGTATTTTCTCGGATTCGGATCGGATGCAGTGCGTAACCGCTCTTAGGGTTTTTCTACCAGTCGAACTTAGGGTGATGCAGAGAAAACATGGTAGGTGCACTAAAAAGTGTTGTGTAAGTAATGCGATAAGATATTAAAAATGAACACAAATATTACTATAAAGCATTTTTAGTTTGCTTTTGCATTATTATTGGTCTGATGTCGCTCTACGTAAAAGCATTTAAATATAAATATCTGCCAACTGCGTGTCAGACCAAGCTCAAAGTACGATTCCGTATTCGTTTAAAAAACTAAAACTCAGTGAGCTACGGACAACTCGCCACAAGCTGCGGGCCAACTTTTCATACATTTCGCAGGGGCCCGCGAAACAGGTCGTGGCCAGGACTTGTGGCTATTGCGTGTGGCACGTGTGTGGGTGGCCTAATCTATATTAAAAAAAAAAAAACGATGTTCGTTGGTAGGCGCATCCACTGATAACTGCTTGACCGATTTGGCCCTTTTTGTTTTTAAAGGAGGTCATTCGACCTCTATACATTTTTGGATTACGTCTGAAAGTTCGGGAAAAACTGAAAGTTCTCTTTTGTATAGGATTTTTGTATGACATTACAACTTCTATCGGGTCATTTAGTAGTTTGATAAATATTTTTTCTAAAAAGAGTTATTTTTCAACTAGTTTTTTTCTCTTACTGCTAGAGTTGTGCTATTGTGTCGCTTTGTACCTTGTTATACACATAGTCTTCTTTGATCCGTACTAATATTATAAACTAGCGACCCGGCCCCGGCTTTGCACGTATACATTTTATAGCTTAAAACCTTCCTCTTGAATCACTCTATCTATTAAAAAAAACTGCATCAAAATCCGTTGCGTAGTTCTAAAGATCTAAGCATACATAGGGACAGACAGCGGGAAGCGACTTTGTTTTATACTATGTAGTGATGCGACAAGTAACTCGTGTCTGTCTGTGACACTTTCACGCCTAAACCGCTGAACCGATTTTGCTGAAACTTGGTACAGAGATAGTCTGAAACCTGAAGATGGACATAGGCTACTTTTATCCCGAAAAATACGGAACACGCGATAAACAACATCCACACAGGCAAAGCCGCGAGCGACCTCTTGTTTTTTTCTATATATTAAGATGCTTAGATGCCTAAGAAGGTACTTACATTGTATAGTTGTTGACTTTAGTTCTGTTGCACATTTGATATTTTAGTAGCGCAACTAATCTAAGTTTACGAGTACCTGTAATAATAACTATGTGGCGAAGTATTTTAAGCATCGTGAAAATATTAAAGGATAATACATTTTTTATTACATAATAAAGAATAACATTTGACGATATGATTGGCGCAGTGGCTGAGCTCTTGGCTACGAAACGTGTCGCGGGTTCGATTTCCGTACGGAACATGTATTTGTATATACAGATAATTGTTCTGGTTCTGGGTGTTCATGCATGTGTAAACGCATCCACGAGTATATCGAGAGAGGAAAAAAAAAAACAAAATGATACTTTTTTTATAACTGTCCTTCCTCATTTGTTACGTATTTTGATGAAAGGAAATCTAGGATTTTTATGGCAGAAGATGTTTAGCAATAACCTGAGTTTCAAATTCTCTTACATTGTAGACGTTTTTTGTGTTTTTTTTCTCAACCTCTAAACCTTTATTTGAAACATGTTACAAACAAGGTAATGACTTTGTTGTAATTCGAATATTTTTGAAATAAAAATGTTGCTGTTAAATGAACACCAACATTTTTATTTCAAAAATATTCGAATTCCAACAACAAAATAATAATACCGCCAGCATTTTAGTGTTACAAGTGGTTTCAAAATTTAAATTTCGAATGCTACAAACCGTTGTTTTAAAGTTTGGGCTGTAATTTGACATAAAACATGTGTCGAGCGAGACTCAACAATAGCGGCCAACATTGTAACGAACGATAACATGCAAACTGTCAATATTACAAAGAGTTGCATTGTAAATGTTGATCCAATGTTTGATCAAACAACCCTTCGCTTAATAAGTAGTGATGCGAATCGTGAGTTGTTTAGTAGGTATTATTATTCTAATAACTTGTAAACAAGCATAGATTAAAATAGTTACTATTTGTGTCTTAGCTTAGTCGTAATTATCGCTTACCAACGAACGGCATTTAATTTTTACGATAAGCTGCATGCGTCTTATGGCAATCAATATTGCATGCGCTTGACGCAAGAGGAATTGAAAGTTGAAAGCGCAAGATGAACATGAAAGCGCACTGGTGTAGATATAGCTTTAAACGTTTAAGTTGGAAAAGACAGCCCCCCAAAACACCCACCTTTCACCGCTTCCTACTGTTTGTGCTGTGAGGAAGAAACGGCGCAACAAACTGCCCAGCAACAGAGTTCTGCCTAGTTTCTGTTTCTAACCAAATAGAGCTAAAATTTAAACGATTGTCATAATCTATGTCTATACATATGTTACGGCTAATAGCCGAAGTGCGGCTACACCTAGTTTTAGCCGGGTACAACTAGGTGCAACCAGTAGCAGTTGGTTAGAACTAGGTGTAGCTTAAGTCGACGGAGCCCCGCTGGGCGGGGCTCCTTTTTCTGTCTGCAGGGTTTAAAGTAACCTAACACGAACCTAACCTATCCGTGTCGGGGTTACCCTTAACCATCGGTGTGCGGCTGCACCTAGTTCTAGCCGCTATGATGAAGGCTAAACCTAGTTCTAACCGAAGATAAGTAGGATAGATTTAAGTTTAACCGCATGTGGCCGGCTGCACCTAGTTGTACCTGGCTAAAACTAGGTGTAGCCGCACTTCGGCTATTAGCCGTAATACATATAATAAATAAATCTGTACATTTGACGTGTCTGTATATTAAGAATATTTAAAAAAGAAAAATAGCGGCGGGGTTAAAGGATAATCAGTAGAATACATTTCGGATTTTTGGAATATTTGTCTGTTTGTCGTTTTGTCGATTTGTTTGTACACTTATCACATAAAAAGTACTGATTCAATGCGGTCGCCTTTTTACACAAATATTTTGCGTATCTCGAAGTAACATTTAGTTTTTGTTTCATCGTAATCGGTTCGCTCAATCACAAGATATTAGAATTTAAAGTTATCAAGAAGAAAGTTTAGTTATTGCGACCCAATATTGGTTTCCGAATTCCAACTAATATTATAAATGCGAAAGTAAGTTTGTTTGTTTGTTACCTTTTCACGCCTAAACCACTGAACCGAACATTCTGAAATTTTGCATATCCGTTGTCAGGCGTACAGAAACGGACATAGGGTACCTTTCATCCCGAAAAAAAGTACTGTTTCCGAGGAAAACAACAATAACGTTAATAGATGGCGTCACGTGTCTTTCGAATCACGATTGAATTATATTATTATAGAAACTTTAGTAGTGTGTTAAGAGTTTTTTTGAGCTTAACTGACGCGAGCGAAGCCGCGGGCAAAAGCTAGTTATGATCAAAATTATGACAGTCGTAACGGGAAGAATTAAGCCCAAAAGTCAGATGAATTATTTTCTCTCGATCAATTATGGATAGACTATGCCATTCCCATTACGGCTAGTACTAATATTTATTCTGTACCCATTATTTTTGATAACCGTGTTAACGGGAAATTGGAAATGATATTACAAATGGCAATTTCCAATCATATATCGATAACATCATACTGCGAAGACGGCTTATTATGTCAATACCTTTGGTCGTTTGTTGTGGTGACACCGGAGACCATGTTTATGCGTAGATATGAAGGCTGACGCACGCAAGTCAAGTGGCTGGTAGACTTTGTGTCTGGAGTTGAAGACACGCTTTAGTAACTTGAGAAACAATTTTAAGCCTAGCCTAGCCTAAAACGGTGATTGCATGCGCCAAATGCAAAGGGGATGCATGAAAAGAGCCTCCACGAGTGTCGATACTTAAGTAGGTACGTCCAGCGCACCCTGGACAGTCAGCCTCGCTACCAATCTTGCTGACTGGCTAATCTTTTCACTACGGCATGAGCTATTCTTGTATAGCTCATGCTGACACGATTTAAGAAGAAGAAGAAGAAGATGCGTCAAATGGTCGGTGCAGCTGAAACAAATAGCGATTAACGTAATTCTTTTTGTTTAGCCTACTTTAAATGCTAAAGGATTTTTTATTTAGATATGTTCTGCGATAATTCTTTACCACGTGACCGATTTCCATGGTTATTTTTACTGAAAAGCGGGTACTTCAAGATTGTTCCCATATAAAATTGGTGAAGATCTGATCAAGAAGTTCTGAGATAGAAAATATAACTCTTCAGTGGATAACAGCAAATCACTCGCGATTGCTGTAATCGTATTACTGTTTATGCCACTCAAAATAAACAAAATAAAACTACTTTAAAAAAATATAAAAATCGAGTTCAAAAACTAAAAGGAGTAAATTAATTACCATAATTATAAATTAATAGTTTCGGAAGTCAGTGCGCTGAACTGAACCAAATTGAAGGTACTGACTTCTGAAACTGTAACTTTATAATATGGTAATTATTTCTAACTTTTCTTTTTTTTATTGTAATCAAACATCTGATGGTAAGTGATTACCAGTGATCGGAAAAAGGTGAGCTAATTTACCTAAACTTCATAGAACAGAGACCAAAAGTGGAGACTTCAAGACGACAACATTTTTTTTCTAATTTTTAAAATTTACACAATACCAGTAGACACGTTTTTTATTGATTTCAAAAAATAAAAGACAATCTCCTTTTTTGAAAATAATAAAAAAAATATTTTTTGAAAACAATAAAAAACGTGTCAACTGGTTTTGTGTAAAACAGGAAACGAATTCAATTGTTTTCTGTATTAATAACATTTATATTAAATGTACTTTAGTGATGTCCTGAAGCCCGGGACAATTTTCCCGAAAAAAAATGTCGTAGGGAAGTCTCCACTTTTTGTCTCTGTTCTTTGAAGTTTAGGTAAATTAGCTCACCTTTTTCCGATCACTGGTGATTACTGCCGCCTATAACACCTACAACACCAAGAGAATTGCTGATACGTTGCCAACCTTAGAGACAAAGTTGGAAAGTCTCATGTCTCTGTAATTTCACCCATATCCTTCAAACCGGAACACAGCAGTGCTTCTGCGTAGCGGCAGAAATAGATATTGAGGTTGTTGGTACTTCCGCGGATGAACGCTTTATTAAGAAGCTCTACTATTTAATCTGTGGTCAACTTTACAGGTTAATTGACATCTATGTAACAGATATGACCGCTAATCATGTGCTAGCAAACAAATTAGGTAAATGTTTAGTACTAAAGGTCACTCTAATATTTATTTGTTGATAAGAATTTACTAGAAAGTCAACAAACTAATCACTAGAACTACTACTATAGTTATTGGAGAATATTGCATAACATGAACAGGTGCATCAACCATAGGTAGGTAGTAGGGTTTTCGCGTTCCCGGAGTTTTTGAGTTCCCGGGAATTCCCGGATATCCGGGAATTTCCATGTTTTTTTGTAAAAATATAGTTTTTGTCGTATATTTTAAAATAAAATTTGTATTAAGTACTTTAAACATGTTACATTGATAAATTGTTTTACATACCAATGTAAATTCGCGAGAAAGACAGAAAATGCTCCAAAATCTTCACAAAAGTGCAGACCTTTCATATTTCATTGCTTTTTTAACTTATCGCGTTTTTGTAACAAAATTGACATTCAAACTACGTTTATGAAAAACGATAATCTCAAATAATTCCCGGGTACCCGGGATTGCCGCCGTATGGTTCCCGAGTACGAAAATACTTATATTCCCGGGAATTCCCGGTTCCGGGATTCGGATACTTTAAGTGATTCCGACTAACCTTGTATAACGTAAAGTTACAAAAACTCTAATAGACTATTTAAATTTTTAATCGACTATAAATCCTGAGTTGTATTACCCAGGGGATTGTAAGAGCCCATGTGTGCCCCACCGCCCGTCCAGATTGCGTCCGATTCAATTTGCCAACGTAATATATCAACAAAACTCGCCAGATACAATCATTTGTAAGGCGTCACTAAGCATTTGTACGATGTACCCTAGCTAGGGTTGTGCTGAGTGGATTAAAATTGTTTAGATTTTAAATTTCGAGTGACGAGTGTATAAGTTTAGAAATGTTTTTTGTATTTTTTTTCATGTCATCCAACAGGACCGCCTTATTAGGTCTATGTGTCGTAGGACTGGCAGTCTTAGGTTTGTTTCCAAGTCGGCAAAAGGTTTATATCAAGTTAGATCACTTGTCCTGTTTCATATTTACCTTAACGCAATTTCTATTACAATTTAAGCAAGTGAGAGCCTGGATATCTGTCATACAGGTCTCGAGCTCTCACAAACGTTAGAAATTTCGCTGTAATTTGTGTATGAACCAATCATTGTACGTTTTTGAGAGAAATGAATAACTATTACTTTGTAATTTTGCGCGGTAAATGGCAATAGACTCGCTTCTATAAAATAAATAAATCGGAACGAACAGACTGTTCATAATTACCTAAACAACTAAAGAAATTAAACTTTATCTGAATGAGATAAAATTCTTGTCACAACGACTGTTGTTGTGTACTGTGTTCATTCTAAAACACTCCTTGTATCATTGAGAGATAGTTACATTTTTTTGGTTGTTCAGATCATTTTGAACAGTCTGTTCGTCCCGATATATTTGATGCTGGCTGTACAATTCCACCAGCACGGAAAGTAGTCAATTTGCATGGCGAAATAGCAGTTGATGATATTTTATTCTTAGACAAGTGTAGAAAGGTTCAGAAACATTAGGGTGATATAATAGATTTAATGTCATTACTCATTGTGCTTTCAAGATTTCTTAATGTACCCGTCAATCTGGCGTAAGTGCTTTAAATTGCAATAGCACTATTTCCCCGATGTGTTATGAGTTCATGACAATTACTATTAAAACACTTTTTATTTTAAAAGCGAGGAAGAATGACAACTTTGTTTTAATCGCTTTTAAAATAATTATACGAAAGCATTTGGGTTAATGTGTTTTAGTTAAATACGTTAATCTTTCAGTGATGTTTTCTATGCCTACAATGGACACACCAAACAATACATATTTGCCTAAAAAACAGGAAAGGCATTCACAAATCATAAATCTTGACTGTAGATACTAGAGACGTCGACCATTTTTTTTTCAAAAACATTTTCATTTTTGTCAAATTTTAAGGATGAAAAATATTTATTCAACACTAACTCAAATAGACAAATACAAACAAACATACTGACAAAACTAATTTATATTCCTAGATAAAATATTCAAATTCAAAAACGACGTGACGTCGATTTATTCTTTAATCAAATAATAATGTGTTACACAGGACAATGACAACCCTAATACTGCCTAAGGGCTATTGCACATCGCTTGGCTAATTTGGTGATGTTATACAAGTCGCCTCACTCTTTAGTCTACCTATTACGATATTGGACTGTCTTAGTGTTGTACCGAATATCTTTTATAGTTATCGATACTCGCAAGTGTGAGATTAGAATTAAACGAGATTTATTTATTTACTTGGGTATGAAAAACAGGTGTACTGAAGTTCAAAAATTTATAATTTTCTTCATAACTGTTTTCCAAAGAGTTGCTATTGGTGAAATAGTTGAAGAATTAATTAAATCTCTGCATGATTAAAAGTAAAAGGGTTTAAAAAAATATAAAATGGCTATGTGGGCAAAATTATTTATTGATAGGCAGATTAAAATTAATGAAAGAAAACCCGTTGTTCAGGTGAAATGTTTAAACCCACATTTTTTTTAATCATAATTTTGTTTGGAAAATGTTTTAGTATAAATGTGTAAGTATTTGACACGATTTACTGCAATATTATCAAATTCTTAAAAGAGAAGCATTATTTTTTATGAAGGGGTTTATTTTACTCAATACTTTAAGATCAAATTACTTATCAAACATTCTCAAAGCGTTTTTTCTACAAAATGTTGTTAAAAAAATTAACAAAACATCGATACGAACACTCGTCAACCGTTCGACCCATCACCCGTATATGAATATTTAATTTCACCCCTTTCTGTGTGTTTATTTATTGGTCGTATATTTCACGGCGCGGGGTTGAATTTGCATGCGTTACCGCGTTAGTGTGTACGCTGTCAAATGATGGTGGGGTTGCCCTTCTGTTGCAATGAATAAACGCAGATAACGGTGACGTGTTATAGAAGTACTGGAAATGACGTTGGAATGAAATGACGTCATGATGTCCAATGCTTTTTTTATTATTTTAGGCCCATGTTTCTTTAATTGAATTAATTCAATTAAATTCCTTACTTAGTAGTTACCTACGTTAGAATAGAGTTAAATAATGTGATGTAAGATTGTTTCAAAAAACAATCACACTGACATTTATTTAACCTCGTCAAATACATCTCGTGTTAACTATAATTTATGCTAATTAGCAATATAATCTTATTATGCATCTATTGATTTTCATATGTCACATAATTATTGTGTTAGTGTAATGTATGTTTCTTATGCTAGATATTTGAATTATCTTGTTTATGATTACTTACGGTTTACTCAAGTGCATTTTTCGGGATTGCCTGACTGGTTCTGAACCCAAACGGAGCCCTCAATCACGAAAATTGCACGTGAGTAAACAGTAACTAATCATAAATATGAATGTGTCTCACGAAAGTTATATTACGTTTGAATTATCTTTAAAAGAAAAATTTTTTTTTGTAAACTTTTCTTCATTCTATTGATAATATTTATTCAATACCAATAGTCTGTACAAAATTTGCACTATCATTTCAATTTATCTCTGCAACAAGTTAATACAACTCCCCACTAATAAACTACATCGATAAGCCATATCTAGGAATACTAATTTATCTAAAACCCCGATGTTCTGCGGTCGATATTATGTCGATGTCGATGCGATAGTCGGTTACGTTACACATCACTATTTTTTATTGTTTTAAGCTCATTGATACACCGGCGATTGTTATCAAAACATTGTGTGATTTCGATAAACTACAATTTGTATGTTTTGGGAACATGGTCGTGCTGTAATAATTCATTTTACATTTTGAATTATTTATTGGTTAATGAATAAAATTTATCGACTGGGAGTTGATTAATTTTACTTACCCTTGTATTTTAATTAAAACACGTGTTTAAAATTGAAAGGCCAAGTCGAAATATGCAGCCAAGTATTGTTACTTGATTGTATATTTTAGGCTTTAGCTTTTAAAGCTATCATAAGATTTGTGGGAACTAAATTGTATAATAGTTTACCTGAGGATGTAAAAACATCTAAGTTTTGAATTCATAGACATGTTAAAAAGGCGACTAAAGCTTACAAAATGTAAAGAATTTTTCGAACTTAAATGCCTAATAGTCTAACACGAAATGCTCAATTTTCCTTTGTATAGTCGGTTTTTCTTTTATTTTTAAAGTAATTTTATAGACGTATTGCTATTTGGTTACTTGATTGTATATTTCAGGCTTTAGATTTTAAAGCTATCATAAGATTTGTGGGAACTAAATTGTATAATAGTTTACCTGAGGATGTAAAAACATCTAAGTTTTGAATTCATAGACATGTTAAAAAGGCGACTAAAGCTTACAAAATGTAAAGAATTTTTCGAACTTAAATGCCTAATAGTCTAACACGAAATGCTCAATTTTCCTTTGTATAGTCGGTTTTTCTTTTATTTTTAAAGTAATTTTATAGACGTATTGCTATTTGGCCCGGACAAAAATTGCCAAAGGATTATAGCACGCGAATAAGAAAGACAAGCCTGTCTGCACTAAACATAACAATTTGTCATTACTAAACCTATCCGTAAGCTCAGTACATTGCATTGCGTATACTACCGCATCAGTCAAACAATGACTCGTAAAATGGAAACTTGAAATAGTCTTACTTATATATGAACTTCCTAAGAAATAAAATAAAATGTGGGATGTGGACTCAGCAGTCAATGTCCCGATAGTCGTTACGGCGAATGGCCTAATAGCCAAGAGCTTGATCAACACCTCAAGAGGCTCTCGTTGGGCGGCTGGATCAAGAGCTTGATACAAAAAGCAGTACTCCTTGACACGGCACCACGCATAGTCAGGAGGTTCCTTTCCCTGGAGACTGTGCCGCGCTTGGACCCTGTTCCCGATGCCGGTGGGCTACTATCTATGCATATGCATTTTTAATGAATCCCTATTTCCCTTGGTCTCGGCATCACGCGTGAGCGGCTGGACCGATTTCGCAAATTTTTTTTTGTGTTTCTGTTTGTCAGGAGAAGCTTAGGTTCTTAAGAAAAAAAAATGATATTTAAAAAAAAAAAAATCATCTCAGTATGTCCATATTCTTCATTTGTTTACCGCATGAAAATGGTTTTAACTTTTTGTTACTATTTTGATTTTGTTTCTGAAAGTAGGTAGTAGGTAAATAGTACAGCTAGTTTTTTTTTATTTTTAAATGTATATTGTTTTTTTTAAATATGTATTTAAAAATATAATATATATGTACCGCGCGGTCGGGCTGTGTACGTATGTTTGGCATCAACGGATTTCTTAGAGACCAATGCGACATGAGATCCGCTTCACCGCCTACCGCGGCGGGCGCGGTGCCTTGTGTTAATCGCCTAAGATAGAGCTGGAACAAAAATCATTGATTTTTTTCGATGTTTCGTATTGGGGACCCCTTTGAGTTGTCATTGTATTTAATATTTGCCATGATAGAGACCATAGTAACACACAGTGAAAAATTTCAACTAGCTACCTATTACAGTTAAAACGATACAGACCGATCTTTTTTTTTTTTTTGCTTGGCGATATCCTCATTGTCTATCCCCCGTCTGGGGAAGACGGTAGGGTGTGCCGAACTCTTACCGGCTAAAACCACCACGATGTTCCATTACTTGACCGTGGGCTGGGGTCGCGGGATTCGCAGCTGCATGCACCGCGACCCTGGCAGGCCTCGGTCCGCCAGCCCCTGGCGGACCTCTCCTTTGTGGGGCCTAGCCCCACGTCCTGTTGAGAGGCGCGGGTGGAACACGTCGCGCCGCCTACTCGGGCCTGTTACTGATCGGGCGGTGGGTTCCCTAAACCAGCGCCCGCAGGCCACACACTAAGGTGGCTGGAGGTCGTCACGCTGCCTCCGGCGCCCGGTGCGTATGGCACGGGAAGGGAGAGCGGCAGCTGCCTCTCTCTCTCTCCGCTCTCTCCTTGGTCGCCATCACCTCCTCGCAGAAGGCGGCGACGGAGATTGACTTACCCTCCTCCATGCCTTCTGCAACCGTTCAACCGCTAGGCAATCACAGCTTTTTTACAGTAGACAAACTTATTAACACCATAATATACTAACTTTATACCGACTTTGTTTAAAATCTATTTACTAACGAACTCAAACTGAACCGATCCGAAAATATTAGTCTACTAAAAGTTCCGTTTTACGTTACGTTTCTTAAACTTTTCATATAACTTGCGGTGTTTGTACCCGTCTGTTTGACTTCTAAACCGGCGTCGGAGTGAAACAGAACGTTCTATTCAATATGGCAGACTTAATAAAGTATAACAATAAGTTTTTAAGTTAAATACGTAAGAGTAGGGTTTAGAAATTTCCGATTCGATAATTTGATTCTTTTTGAGAATAAAATGTTGAATTTTATGACTTTATTAGAAGTTTGTTTGGTCTGATATTTTCATTTTTGGACTTACCAACTTCAACATGAGCTAATTCGTGAGAACCATTGGTATAAGGACTGGAGACTTTTCAGTTGAACAGCATTTTACGAGCGGCTATAAATGATTGAATATTGAACACAAAGTATTGAAAGCGCTCTTTCTCTCAATTATTAAACTATGTTGTGCCCGAAAAGGTTCATAATTGATCCTAAAATCTTAAGCCTACCACCTGTTAAAATTATACATATTATGGAATGCAATAAAGAGTTGAGTATTGAGTATTGAATAGTCCGTATGTTCCTCGTATTTGGATCGGTAGTCCTCGTTTATACTGCTGCCGATTCTGTTGTGCAAAAACTAAATATAATTTACGATATTGCCATCTTTTTTACTCTGATAAATTAAGAGACGGATGTAAATGAGAGCCATCTTTAGTTGAACTATTTCCATACAGTCGACACGTCGGCGTGTCAAATAAAAACACGGTGAAGTTCAAGACGTAACCTAGTTTGACATCTCTAACTTAGCTGTTATCTATCACCGTCCTTTTCTCGAGCTTTCTGTTAGTAAAAGATAGCAATTCTCTAATTTTAGTTTAGTTGGAGAATACAATTTTCTTTTTCCTATTGAGCTGCTTGTATGTCCTTGTGGACCACTTCCACTTATTGTTATTCTACTTGTAACTGCATTTATTAATTTTTAAACATATAAATTACATTTATAAATATTTCAATAAAAATAAAACATTTAAAAATAGTAGCCCACCGGCTTCGGGAACAGGGTCCAAGCTACCGGTGGTCAGGGCCTCAGAAAGAGGAACTTCCTAACAATACGCGCCATGTCCAGAAGTACCGCTTTCTGTATCAGGCCTTTGATCCAGCTGCCCAACGAGAGCCTCTTGAAATGTTATTCTACTTATTGTTACTGATGAAACCTGAAATGTCTAACAGCTAATTAGGGGGAAGTAAATCACATAAAGTTTTTTTTTATCTTTCTTAACTCCTCTTTGATAACCCTCGCTCGGGAATGTCGAAGGGTTATGCTGGACTCTTACCGGCTAAAAACCCACGGTGTTCCTTCTCCTGACCCTTGGCCCGTCGCGGGATTCGCACCGCGACCTCGGCAGGCTTCGGTCCGCCAGCCCCTGTCGTACCTCTTCTTCTGTGGAGCCTTAAAATATTTAACCTAAGCTAACTACTTACAGTACACTAACATCATAACTACTAACAACAACAGCACTAAGGACGACCCCTAAAGGGACTTAGGCCTCGGCTTAGGGCGTTGTTGGCGGGAGATTGGGAGGGATACAGCTTGATGAGGGCTGAATTATCGGTGTGAAGTGAATAAGAGAATCGGCTCCACCACTACTCTCTTCACTACTAAATAATAGCTGTTTCAAAAACAAGCAGTAAATACTTCATTCACTTTATAATATGAATACTTTTTATATGCTACCGAAAAAACTAGATCAGTTTTAGAAGAACCGTTTTTGATTAATGCGTTTTTTGTTAGCTTCATTCATGACCGTTAGTTGTGAGCTTGTGGCCATGAAAACTGTTGTTGAGCGATCGTCAGGCGTCGTCGGTGTTAAATTAAATATTGTATTATTAATTTGTGTAAAGTTAATAACGTCACTATTAGGTAAACTATTCACTTAAATCATCATAATCTAAGGCCCGGATCTTTCTATTTTTATATTATTCGTATCTTATTTAGATTTTTAAGTGATATCACTCAAGAAAACGTCATCTCAAGTTTGTCAATAAGACAAGCTTCCCGGCCGCACCTCTCACTTTTGACTTCATGTGCGAATCAGAATTTGACCATCACTTGCGTTAGCGGTGAAAGAAAATATCGTGACGAAACCTGCACATCTGAGAGGGCTCCAAACAGTTCTCGATGGTGTGTGTAGTCCGCCAATGTGCACCAGGCCAGCGTGAAGGACCAAGGCATAAACCCTTCTCTCTCTGGGAACAGGGTCGCGCCCAGCGTTGGGACAGTATTAGGCTGACTATCCTCCGGTTTCTGAATTGAGAATTCGAGATATGCAATACTTAAGTAGTACTTGAGTACGGAGTTGTCAAAAAAATGCTTTAAAATCCGTCACTTTCCTCCGGTTTCTGAATTGAAAATTCTAGGATAGGCAGTACTAAGTAACATTTGAGAACGGAGTTGTCACAAAAATGACGGATTTCAAAGCATTTTTTTGACAACTCCTTACTCAAATACTACATAAGTATTGCTTATCTCGCATTCTCAATTCAGAAACCGGAGCTTTGTTAAGATAAGTTTAGTAATCAAATCAGCAACTTAAAAGTTATCAAATCAATACTAAATGGGATCTCTTACTCGTATATAAAACGGTTTATGCCAACTTATAGAGCATCGATATTCATATTTTCCTAACTCCTATTTGCCTAATTTCCTCATAACCTAATCGTAACAACACACATTATCGCAGCTATAATTTCGGTTGAAGGTGTGTTCCAAACCTTAAAACTTATTTAACTCGGCTGTGTTAAACTTTTATCGGTCTGTTAAACATGTGACGTGTTAATTATTATGATATTTCTCCAAAACAGCTAGTTTTCATAACATGTAACGGTATTCTATTAGATATGCCGTTATGTTTCATATTAAATTGAGTGTGTTTGATAAATATTACCGTGCGTAGGTGCTGTAAAGGGCTTAATACATTCTAAATGTATTAATTTATAACAAACTAGCTTTCGCTCGCGTTCATTCAGTATTTGACAATCAACTCACACACTACTAAAGTTTCTATAATAATATTATTCAATCATGATTCGAAAGACACGTGGCGCCATCTATGAACGTTATTGTTGTTTTCCTCGGGAACAGTATACTTTTTTTCGGGATGAAAGGTACCCTATGTCCGTTTCTGTACACCTGACAACGTATATACAAAATTTCAGGATGATCGGTTCAGTGGTTTAAGCGTGAAAAGGTAACAAACAAATAAACTTACTTTCGCATTAATTTATAATATTAGTTAGGAAGTTAGGATGTATCTATGGCAGAAATATGAAGTTCGTTTAAATGTAGAGTTGTCTTATAAATGTGATAGAGGTTTTCATCATTTAGAAACTGCCTGCTGATTGCCTCGTTGGTCTAGCGGTCGCAAGCGCGACTGCTGACCGTGAGGTCCTGGATTCGATCCCCATGTCGAGCAGTGTTCTTCGGTTTTTCCGTGTGGAATTTCTCAGTAGCATTCTGGATCTGTGCTCGGTTGATGCAGTAGACTCGCTCCTATTACATGAGACTTAAATAAAACGGCGAAATGAGGGTGTACTATACAACTCTGCTCAACCCTTCGGGGAATACAGGCTTGATGTTATGTTATAATGTATACTAGAGGTCACCAGCGGCTTCGCCCGCGTGGATGTCGTTTATCGCGTATTCCGCGTTTTTCTCTACTATAATATGCATGTATTATACACATAAACCTTCCTCGAATCACTCTATCAACTAAAAAAAACCACATCAAAAACCGTTGCGTAGTTTTAAAGATATAAGCATACATAGGGACAGACAGACAGCGGGAAGCGACTTTGTTTTATACTATGTAGTGATATTGCGAATGTCGACGCAAACACAACACATATATTTTTGAGACTATTTGAAACTGGTTCTTGGAGGGCCGGATCAAAACGATTCGCGGGCCAGAGCTGGCCCGCGGGCCGTTCTTTGCCTATCACCGGCGAGCCAGATCAAAAAGGTTCGCGGGCCGGAGTTGGCCCACGGCCCTTACTTTGCTCATCACTGGCGGGCCAGATTAAAACAGTTCGCGGACCCAATTTGGTAAGCTATCGCAATGCTAAGCAAATTAATGATATGACTTGTTACATCATAATTATCTAGTTAAAACATTTCTTCACGTAGGACATTCGCTTAGCGACAAAATGAAGTACATAACAGCGAGTTTTTGTATCTTTACGAGGTGAATTTCTATAGAAATCAATAGGTACTTGTAACAGTAACAGTACATTCTTAGGACGTGCCCGGTTGTGTTCTCACGCCTTACCGAGAACTGTGGGGATTGTGAAGAAAAAACTGTGAATATCTGTACACATACCTACGTTTTGTTCTGAAGATAACGTGGATGACGCGTGCTTAGGCGATATGCAGAACTCCTGATGTATTCAGTTGTGTTGGTGTAGTGGAATAAGCAAAATCATATTTTAATGAAGTACTTACGGACGTATGTATGGAAGTAACGGAAGTTATGTTCATATTTGTTCCTATGTGTGTAAGACTATCCCTACCCAAAGAACACACAGCCAAGATTTCAATTCCATTTTCTAATCCACAGACCTTAACAATAAAATTCTCGCTGCGGTAACTCCATAAATCAATTATGTGTATTATTTAGAAACACAAGCAACAGGATATTGTTAAGCCGCACGGTTGATATTGACCACAACCACGAAAGAGTTATGGCTATCACACACGGCGGTATAAAGGCTGCTACTAACCTGTTGTATTCGCGTAATGTTACATGTTACAAAGCGAGCGTTCGGACAGCGTACAGCGAGCGCAGAGTTCGGAACGAGCATATTAGGCGGATTTTAGTAAGTGGTGTAACGTTATCAAGCTAGTTTCGAATTTTAATTAATATAATTTAAACATTACGATCGAATGCTCAGCGGAGCAATTGCGTATCACATTCGTATTTTCAATAGCTTTAATTTTGAGAATACAACAATGTTCATTGCAAGGTACATAGTTGTGGAGAAGATACATACAATGCTATGGAAACTGTTGACCTTTCCAAATCAAAGCCTACGAAAAAAGATTACGAATGTTTTGCGAAATTAGGATGCTAATATCGGTTTTTTGTGTAACTTGTTACAAAGTGAACATTCGGGCATCAAGTACAGCGAGCACAGAGTGCGGAACGTGCGGATTACGTGGATTTTAGTAAGCGGCGTAACGTTAAAAAGTTAGTTCCGAATGTTACGATCAGTACGATCGGATACTTCGAAAATCGAAATTTTGGCTGAGGGATCGCAAGTTTTTTTAATCACGAAAGTGTTTTTCGACGATCGATTCGTGTCGGCCTTTCGTTCATCCTATTCCTAAACGTTAATTGACTCTAGTAGTTCGTTGTTTGACAATAATTTGATGACGATTTGATGATCCTTACTTATTTACTAATATTATAAATGCGAAAGTAAGTTTGTTTGTTACCTTTTCACGCCTAAAACACTGAACCGATCATCCTGAAATTTTGCATATACGTTGTCAGGTATACAAAAACGGATATAGGGTATCTTTCATCCCGAAAAAAGTACTGTTCCCGAAGAAAACAACAATAGCGTTCATAGATGGCGCCACGTGTTCGAATCACGACTGAATTATATTATTACAGAAACTTTAGTAGTGTGTTAAGAGTTTTTTTAAGCTTAATTAACGTGAGCGAAGCCGCGTGCAAAAGCTAGTTATTTATAAGTTCGATGTTCGTCGTTATTTCGTTTCGATCAGAAACTTAGATGTTCGTTTTTCGAAGTAAGCTCCCGGTCAGTAGCCACCTTAAAATATCTATATCTGAGCGCATATCTTATACCATCGCTCTTCATTGAAGTCAATGAGACAACCATAGAAGTAATAAGTACTACGTATATAAAGTCCTTGGAGACAACACACACGGTGCAGATAACGATATAACAGATTCTGTAATATACAAAATATACTTGAATATAATAATCTGCAAATACAATACTAACTAAATGTATCGGTTTTCAAACATTATGGTCTATCTTTATCATTAGTACTTTAGATACTAAAGTTTCTATGTGTTTCATACTCGCAGATTAAATATTATATCGTCTGTACCGTGTGTAACAACCTTTATAGGTTAACCACAGCAGACGAGCCATTTTATGTTACGATGATACTCGGAGAACTTTAAAACTTTAGTTTTAGTTTGGATCTAACTAATTTATTTTTATTATAAATCTTATGTGATACAACTATTGGTTAAAGATCGATAATTTAACTACTGTTTTAATTGATGAGCTATAACGGTGTTATCACGATGAAAAATTTAAATAGGTTGGTCCTAAAAAGTCATCGTAGAAGTGTCAATTACAAAATTTTACGAGTATTAATCAGCAATTTTTTGTTCACGAATTCAGACAGAAAGAAAGAAGAAGAAGAAAGAAGAAGTAGCAGTAGAAAGAGCCGAGTTCATGGTTTTCGGGTGTAAAGCGAATACACAACAGTCACGCTGCATAACAAATCTGTATATTTCTGATTATGCACATAACAAACGCAAATAGCGACACTCTCGCTCAATTGTTTCATCATCATCATCATCACCATCATTCAGCCAAAAGACGTCCACTGCTGGACACAGGCCTCCCCCAAAAGGAGGGTTTGCCATAATCGCCACGCTTGGCAGGCGGGTTGGCGATCGCAATATTGTTGATAACCCTTTAACCGCCCGAGTCGGGGCTTAGTAGGCGTTTCGGCCGCTGAGTTTCGTCCGATTCGGTCGAAACAGGAGTTTCATTATTATTAATATTTTTGAGTGGTGTTTCGGACGAATCCTTTTTCAAAGGCAAAGTAACGTCAGAAACATAATCAAATAATACCTATTTTACTTTGTGGCCATAGATAAATCGAAATGTACAATCAAATAGAAAAAAGTCTTATTTTTTAATTAATCCTTATTAGGTGGTTTAGATTCGATCACTTAGGCAAACGGAAAGTTTTTTTTTTTTTTGGCCCTAGTTCCCCTTTGGTGTAAATCTATCTATACCAGTAGCAGATCATGCAGTTTTAAGGAATTACACGAATTCGTTAACACCCTGTATAAGACTGATTATTGTTGTTTACATTTATAATTCTTATTGTACGCTTTTTATTTGATATATGTATAAGACTGATTATTGTGATTTGATGTGATGTTGATTTTTGTAATTGTATATTAAAATTTAGGGAGTGCCTCCGCTGCCGGCGCCGGTTGCCATTACAAGTGCCGACGCCGGTTGCCAAACTGGCTGCCGGCGCCGCGCTGACTACATACCTACACTGTTTTAGACACTTTCAAGACCTCTTCAAACCCTTCATGAGACGATTACTTGGCACCCACTTTCATTTTCACAATAAAAACAAATGAAAAACTTAAGGGGATGTTTGTAAGGTTTTTTGGGTTCCCAAAGCAGAGTCGACGGAGCCCCGCAGCGCGGGACTCCTATTTCTGTCTGCAAGGTTTAAAGTAACCTAACACGAAGGGGATGACGGGGTCTTCGTTCGCTCGCTTCGCTCGCTCAGTCTAGCCCCTTCGAACCTAACATATCCATGTGGGGGTGCCCCAAAATAGAGAGCTCGCTTCGTTCGCTCTTGAAATTAGTCAGTTGGAAGACAAGTTACAGTGTCTGGCCCAAAATCTAATCTACCTTTCAACTAACATACCTACCAAACAACTTACTATCGCCGCCGATGTCCATTTTGGGTGCCGGCAGCCGATTTTTTTAATCTCGGCTGCCGGCAGTAATGTACTGCCGGTTCCCAATGGCGTTATTTTTGGGTGCCGGCGCCGGCAGCGGAGGCACTCCCTTAAATTTATCTTTTTCCAACAATTCCCTGACTTTTACTTAAATAATATAACCCTGCCTAAGATTTTTCATTCTGACCGTACAAAATTTGCTTCAAAAAAAGTATCGTCCGAAACACCACTCAAAAATATTAATAATAATTAAATGCCTGTTTCGGCCGGATCGGACGAAACTCAGCGGCAGAAACACCTACCAAGCCCGAGTCGGATATATCCGACAAAAAAAGTGTCCATAAATACGACAAAAAAAACTATGTTTAAAATGTTTTCATTTATTGACATAACATGTTTATAATACTCCTTTCATATTAGTTATTATTTTGCCGATTTATGAGGTGGGCGCTAGGGGCAGCGCAACTGATAAAACACCAAGCGGTCAAAAGGTTAAAATACTCAGAGAACGCTGCTGCCCATCCTCTAGTGAATCCCTTAGTCGCCTTTTACGACACCCATGGGAAGAGACGGGGTGGTACTATTCTTTACACACACGGGCCAATTGTTTATTCTCTAAGAATATTTTATCGGATCTAAATCATATCGAGAGTGACACCGGTATTTAACAGTTGATTTGACACTTAACAAATAAATAACTTAGATAAATTCTAAGTTATAAATAAGCAGCATTGTTTAAGTTAATGACATACATATTTCACACGGTAAGGTATTCGAGGTATTTAAAAGGTTCGTGCCTTAATTATTTGTTTTAGAGATCTGCTGTGAAATAATCTTTACTATATTTTAATTGGTTGAGGATTTATGATTAGTTACGGTTTACCTACGTGCATTTTTCGGGATTGCCCGACTAGTTTCGGACCCAAACGTAGCCCTTAATCATGAGCTGATCATGCGGCGAGGTCGCTAGTCGGGCAATCCCTAAAAATGGACGTGAGTAAACCGTATCTAATCATAAATATGAATGTGTCTCACGAAAGTTATACCGGTCACGATCCACCGAGCTCTCCCGTCGTAGAGCCGGTCATCTCTTCAGACTCCGTAGTCACATCGATAATTCAGCCCTCATCAAGCTGTCTCCCCCCAAGCGCCCCGCCAGCAACGACCTAAGCCGAGGTCCGAGTCCCACTAGGGGTCGCCCTTAGTGCTGTTGTTGCAGGTAGTCATGATGTTAGTGTAGTACAAGTAGTTAGCTTAGGTTAAGTATTTTACTCCCCCCCCATTGGCTGGAGACCCTTCAGATCTCGCCAATTAACTGCCCGGTTACGTAGAAATGGTCCCCTAGGACCACCTACAGCAGTCAAAGAGAAAAAAACAAAGTTATTATACTTGAAGATTGCTCAGTTGGTTTCTAGAAAAAGTTAATTATTTAATTGATTTAGTGATTGGAAGGGTGGCTTATTAACAACCGCGCGTTCCGAAATCATATGATTTGCAAGGTTAAGCTGCGCTTGCCACGGTCAGTCCATGGATGGGTGACTATTAGTTACACATCGAGACCCCTCAGTGCCTCGGAGACTACGTTAAACCGTCGGTCTCGGGTGTCATACGAATACCTTTGACAGTCGTTACGGGTAGTCAGAAGCCCGAAAGTTTGACAACCGATCTAACCTTAGAATATCGGTATTGCCCAGTAACTGGGTTGCAGAGGTCTGATGGCAGTCGCTCCGTGTAAAATACTGGTATTCAGCCGCATCTGGTTAGACTGGAAGCTGACACCAACATAGTTGGTAAACAGTCTAGGCAGAACGGAGTAATAGGAAGTTCCGATTCGGAATTTGGTCCTAAGTTCCGCTCTAAAAATTCTATATTCATAAAGAGAAATGCAACATTTCACGAACACATTTTAAAGGAAAACTTATTCTACTTTTAAGACGAAATCGTTTCTATAATATCGAACAGAAAAAACTAAAAAAAATGTTGACAAAGTAATGTCATTTATACCTCTCAATTCAAACAAGGAATTTACGGAACCCACACGAAAAGTGCACTTTTTATAATTATTTTTTTACATAAAAGTGTAAAAGGTAGACCACCCCTGACTTGGTAGCCAACTAACTTACGACCGCCATTAATTTTAAATGATGTCAGTGGTTGTCAACAGTTGGGCCAACGTCTTTTTTTCTCGATAATAATTTTACACGATTTATGTGTTTTGATTGTGTTCCTTGAATTTGTATTAATTTATTTTTCATGTTTCGTTATTAGGTTTTTATTACTTTTATTGCTTTGACTTAGCCACTTAACCCGTTCTGTTTTTTGTCCCTTATTTGTAAATTTTATTTTTCATTATACGTCATTTCGTTTTTAATAAAGGAAATGACTCATACAGGTATTTTTATTAAATCCTTGCTTATTAGGTAGCCTTTTATTTTTAAGCACCCATTTGGAAAAGATTATGATTTGATTTGATGAGATTTTAATAAACTTTGCATATTATAGAAAATTTGAGTTACATAAGTACCAATATATAAGTCCATTGATCATCTACTTAAAAGAAGTCTTAAAAATAAACAATATTAGAACAACTTTCGAGCATTAACATTTATGCCATTCAATTTAGATAAGTAAAGCGTTAGAATACAATCTAAGTCATAGATAAAAGTGGAGACGTTTAGGTACCTATTATTATAGTTTTATCTATATTATATCTATATTTTCAAGCAATGCGGCTATCGACGCCCCGAGTCGTTTATCTATAGTGCTAAATAATTTTATTGCCTAACTGTACCTAAATTTTGAGTAAACTTACTCACTTTCTTTTCAAAGTTCTATATATATTTATTACTAGAATTTTACTTTAAACCTCAATGGAAATCTGAACTATGTAGAAGACTCACACCGATAATTCAGCCCTCATCAAGCTGTCTCCCCCCAATCCCCCGCCAGTAACGCCTTAAGCCGAGATCCGAGTCCCACTTGTTCCTAGTAGTCTTGATGTGAGTGTAGTATAAGTAGTTAGCTTAGGTTAAGTATTTTACTTCACCACCATTGGCTGGAGACCCTTCTGTTCTTGCCAATAGCTGCCCCCTTACTCAGAAACGGTCCACAAGGACCATTAACAAAAAGCACAAAAGAAAAAAAAATGAACTAGAAGATTCCATTCTTTTTCAAATCTTGTTCCAATTCTAAAATCATCAAAAATCCTTAACCACCTGATATATTTATTACAAAAAAAAAAACACAGACACCCATTAACACTTAACAAACATGAATAATGTCCTCGACCCGTTCCCGGGACCGTAATGTCCAAGAATTCCGTTTCCATCATGTTTTTGTATCGTTTTTCTTGAGACACTGCTACCAAAGAAGTTATTAACGCGATAACATCGGTCTTCACGATTTACTGTTCGTCCTCTATTAGCCTCTTGTGAATTTTAATACTTAATTCAGCTGCCTGCTTAGGATGGGTGGTGCAAAACAAAGGTGGCGGGAGGATGTGGTGTCTTTTTTTACGTTTGAATGGGGATGGATAGTGCCACCTGTGTTGTTGGTGATAGGTTATGGGGTAATCAAATTTTACGTTAATGGGATCCTTAGAGGCGATGCGATTGTGGTAGATAACGATAATTATGAATGGAAAGAGGTGGCGAGATGAACTGGATGTGAGGACTGGTTTGAGATAGCGTATGAACGAGTACATGGAAGAACTTGGCGGTAGGTATAGGCAGACAAAACTATGGTAAAGATATTTTTGGAAAACTTTCAATGTATTCAAAGTAATAAATAACCTAAATAGAAAAACAATAACACATAGCTAGTCTAAAGAATTTATCAAATTACAATCATTGGATGAATTTTTATTGTATAAGGCTATGAAGAAGACAGATGACAAGAAACAAAAAAAACAACTGCAGGTTAAACAGTGAATTCAGATTTTATATTACAAATTGAAGACAAAATATTTCGCTCATAAATTGTACCACGCAAATTACCAGCTGTTGTCGATTGCATCGAACAATTTAATTATCTATAAGAAATATCTAGAGTATAATTAATAGAGAAATTAATAACATGAACATTGATAATGACGATGTCCATGTACGACAGTCATGAATATGATAATTTTATGACATGCCTTTTTGAAAATTATTGGGAGGCGATAGGATCTATGTAACATGGCTTCTGTCTCAATTAAGTGGGTAGTAGATATTTTGTTTTGAATAATAATTCTTTGGTCTTTTGGTACGATTACGATTAGAATTGCAATTAAAGTATTTTTAGAAGTATTTTTTACATTAGCTATAAGATTTTTTGTATTTATTAAATGTACCAAATCTAGATTGCATTTTGTTTCAGAGCTTAATTTTTGCGTGATTTAAATTAGAATTTTATATTATGTTAACTAGCTGTGTGCCCGATGTGATTTCCTATCAGCAAGCCTAAACATTAATTTCCATATTTCTATCTTAAAAAATGACTTACTTCCAGTCAAACTTTCATCCTTCATTAACATAATAGGCGATAAATTTTCAAAAATCCTTTTGTAGTGCTCACTTACTTGATATAAGAAACTCCTGATCAAAATTTCATGCTTCCAGATGTACCGATTTAAGCTTTGCATTGTCAGTCAATCAGAATTTTATAAAGTAGATAATTAATTGTATTGACAAATAACAGTATGTAAGATTTCTTAGCTTCAATAATTTATACGCTTAGAGATTCTACAATTCTAACAGTTTTACTAAGAACTTGTTTAATTCCTGCTTCGTCTACACTTTTATCTATGGTTTAGATGGAATCCTACCGACGTGCTTATCAAAGTTGCATAGCAAAACTGTTAATGCTTAGTGAAGTTGTTCTAAAGTTAGATTAGAAATTCTATGACTTGAAGTTCACTATTACTTAGAATAGCATCTTCAATATCGCTTGCATTCTTTGATTTCTTTGCTTAACTTAGAATTCTTTCTTCTGGTAATTTTAACTGCATTCCTTTTCATTAATTTTAATTATAAAATCCAGTACGTTGTTTTAAAATACTAATTATTTTGCTTAATTAACGTGTAGAGATTATTTTGGAAACTGCCTAATAAGGCCAATAAGGAACAATAGTTCGTGGTCGCTAGCGCAGCTGCTGAGCGACAGGTCCTCATTTCAATTACCATGTTGAGTATATTGGATTTTCTGTTAGGAAGTTTTTAGTAGCGACTGGAGTTTGGTATTGTGTCCGATAAATTGCAATAGGATTGCCCCCTATTACATAAGACTGAGGCTGAGATCTGTAAAGAATTCTTAGACTTTGCTCAGATTTTACTTTCGAGTTCAGTCAAAGTCGATATTTATATAGCAATCTTCGAATCCCGCTGAGTGTTTGCTTAGCAAATGTTTCGTCTATTTCGTAAGTCCACGTAACAAACGACTTACCAAAAATGTTGACTGTAAACCAAACAAAAATAATGGTGCATTACGAGTAATAATCGTCAAAGAGCAAAGTCTAAGTACGATTTAAAGATCTAGTAACGTCATAATACGTCTGCTTATCTCTGCAGGCGTACCATGTAGATTATTCTTCATCATTGATGACGTCACTATCTGCTTTAAGGATAAGTTTGTTCCGAACATAAAATACATCCAAAATTATAAAATCGTCAATGTATAAGACACAGGTGGTCTTTACTGCCCTGTATATAATGTTAAATATGGTATTAACTAGTTAGGAGCAGACATCTTCAATGTAAGTGCTTTTTAAACATCGAGGCTGGTTGGTGTCAATTACATTGCCTGCATTGCCTGCATCAACTGTATATACAAGTAATTAAAAGATAAGTTGGCATTTTTGGTCTCATTCGCTCTGATAAAATATGTTTCTCAAGTAACGGTATAATGTTTCGAACCGAAAGAAATTGGAGCGATAATGTATCGAGAATGGAGCGATATCGTAAGTAGAGTGTTGATTGAGCCTTATAATGATGTTGATAAAATTAATTAAACAGTACCGTTGGAAAAAGAAAAATAAGAATGAAAAAAAAATGATTATAATTTTTAGAGCAAATTAGAAAAAAAGAAAAAAAAAGAAGAAAAGTTAGAATTCTTATCGAGAATAGTGATGTTCCGTGGTCAGAAGCATTGCCGAGAAGCGGCAATGAATATGTTTTTCTACTGGAAATAAGTATATTGGGAATTTAGCTCAGGTTAGGTTAAGAATTCTTTTTTTCGATTCAATAGTATTAAAGGAGAATATCCAACATTTTAAGACTGAAAACCTAGAATTGCTAAGACTAAAATGCATGTTGTATGTATGGATGTGTGAATTTGTTTACCTTTAAAAACGACAAAGTTTACAGTAAGTGCGTCTAACAAAAGAAAATTTGTTTTAATATTATCATGTTTGGTACTTCATTACTTACTAATCTGTGCTCAAGACTACATTGTTCCCTAATAACTATACTAAATCATAGTACTATATTTACTGAAATTCTGCCGTTCGATTTCTAAAAAAACTGTTTTGTGACATTTTGTCTAAGTTTCATATACTACGTAAAAGCACAACTTTTTCTCTATAGACCTGTCTGGTCCGTATTTTCCTATGTTTTGTCAGGGGGCCTACTCGCTAAGTCCGTCAACGAAGTTGGTCGCCCGTCCGAAAGTAGCCCGAAACATAGGAGTGAACAAAACAAGTGTCAAGTTCAACTTTTCGGACGGGCAAAAACACATCGGTAGTAGGGACAACTGTCAAATCGTGTTGTCATAAATTTTTAGTTCGGGCCCCGAAATAATCGTATGTCCGTAGGTGTTAGGGAGTAGGTAACGCTCGTAACTAAGGCCGAAACGAAACCACGGACTTCGTGCTTAGGGAGTAGACCCCCAGTTACGAGATCCAGAGACTTTTAGAGAGACATTACCATATCACATTATAGATGGTCACATTTCAGTACAGAAAATCATGACTACGAGTAAAAACAAAAACTTTAACTTTAAAAGCAATATTATTCCCATAACTCATTAAAAGTTATACAATTAGCTTAAAGTAGCCCAATAATTTGATACAAAAACATCTGTATGTTTTCAGAATTTGTAGGGCCAACATTTTCCTTGTTTTTGCTTCTAACTCAAAATTAAGTTTACTCACTTAACGGCTTCTTTGAAATCGGACAGCAGAATTGTTAAAGATACTAAGATAAGATGCGAAATCGTACTAGAGGTACGACATTCGATACCTGAACGATACTATTGGCAATTCTCAACTCATTCCCCGTTATGTTCAACATATATGTGCATTAAGCCTTAAGTGACTCGTCTTCGTCTCTGATATACTTAAATTGTAGCTTTACGAGATCCAACAGGTTTTGTAAAAGAGTTTTAGACCTACCGTGTGAACGCGGCGACTGTGTGTGGTATATGCTTTTTTTTGTGTTTTTTTTTTTGTTTTTTGCTATTCTAGTGTTGTTACCTCCATATAGTTGAGTGTTCCATATTTTATTTGTTAATTGGTTATATGTTTTAGCAGTTTTAATTAGTTGATTTTTATCTGCGAATTAGCAGGGCAATTGCGTAACGTTACTAGTATCAATCATGACAGTTGATGTGTCAAAAACAATATTCATTGCGTAGTACATAGTTGTGGAGAAGTCGGATTAGTAATACAAATGTTGCTATGGAAATTGTTGACTCGTCAAAATCATAGCCATAGCTATTACGAGTGTGAGCAGAAAACAAGCAATTATTTTTGTAAAGTTTTTTTGTTTGCGTTTTCCATGTTAAAACAAATCTTTGTTATATTTTTTTCTTAGACTATATTTTTTTACAATCTCTCAAATGTAAAAACAAAATTAAAGCGTTAAAAACGAGGTGAAAAAACATTTTTTTTTTCTTAACCTAATTTTTTTTTACAATCTCTGCAATTATTCTTGCAACAAAATTAAAGCGTAAAAATGACCGTTTTTTTTTCTTGTACATTTTTTGTGTTGTGTCGTTACTTCTAATGGTTAGATCTGCCAACCATCTTTAAATACAAGTAACACCGCATATTTTAAAGCAATATCCACTAAAACACTTGTCCCAGTTTTACTACGCATTTAATTCCTTCCATTTATTTTACGAGTAAGTATTATTTTCTAATAGATACTCGTACTTATTTTTAGTCTTGCAACTTTATGCCTGACCATTCGCATTTGCATAAGTATTCATTTGCCAAGTGGACTGACTATTATGTGACTTCTTTGGCTTTCCTGAGAAATGTTCTAGTCACTGGTTGTTGACTTGTTGCAAGTAAAGGCATTCCTGTACTGACGTTTATTAATATGACGAACGTTGGAACATGATCCCGAACGGGTTTAGCAAAATTTTTGTAGTCAAATAGATTTTTGATAATGTTTTAAGTTAATAAAATTGCTATACGTATTTTTCATTATGTTATCCTTGAAATACCAATTAGTAAATCCTAATATAAAGCCAATTATTTATTAGCTGACCAATAGGAAAAGTTAATCCTTTAAAGGGCAATGGCAATATATTTGCCACCAAGTTTTTTGAGAGATGTCGAGAAAGCCAAGAAGAAAGAAATGTTATATTGTTTTGTTTTAAGCCTGGCATTTTTATAATTTTTTACTATTTTCTCTAATAAAAATACAAACGATACTTAAAAAATATTTTTCTTCGTTTTATTTTTTATTTTCATGAGGAATTGTCAAATTGTTTGTTATTTACTTTTCCTAAAATCGTATGCCCTTTAAAGGTTTAAAGGCTCTGGCAAGTACCATCATTTTTCCTTTTTTATATAGTTTTGGTAGTGTTTTTAGCTTTTTTTTAAAACGTACACATGTTTTCAAATTAACCTAATATCTACAGTATAAAAATACATTTCTAACTTAATACTTACATAGACGATTTTAGCTTTATTTTTACGAGTACTTATTGAATGTGCGTGTTTATTATTTTGTATGTAAATAAAAGTTTTTTTACTTCTTAAAATTGCTGATAATGTCTAGTTCTTACAAGAGTCGAAACACAGTAAGAGAACAATTTTTTTAATTCGAAAATATTTTTTATTGTCTGCCATTATACAAGGTTAGTTTTAGTATATGCGAAACCTGAAACTAGTTTGTTCAGAATCACTAGGAGAATCGATTGACATATTTTTTACACCACATTTTTTTTTGTTTTTTTTTTTTTCATAAATTTCAATTTTGTTTCAGTAGGTTTCTACCCATAAAAATTGACGGGAATAGACACCTTGAGGCTTGAAATGGTCCGCTCGGTCAGTTTCCGTGTATTAGACAACTCCTGCATAGCACATCTCAGGCATTTCACACTTTTTTAGCGAACTTAACGCGACATAAACTAAGGTGTAACTTGGAGATTTACTAAAAAAAAACACATATTCAGGCAGTTCTGATGAAAATCATGTTGGGGTGTCTCGGTTTTCGCATAAAGTAAAAATAACGTTGTATGTCTAGGTGATAATATTTTATGCCGAATTACCCCGTCATCTTATTCCTGTACATTCTACAATCACTTTGCAATATAAATAAGTAACTAAATGGATGTCAACCCGCCAATAAAACAACAGTAAAAATCTCTATCAACTTTATTACAATATTAAAATAATTTTATCCGACCCAACCGCTGCGATTCGACCGGATAGTGTAAACTCACTGTTAACTCGTTTAAGAAAACCATAATTTCTATCGATATGTTTGCCTCCTAACTAGCGTATTTTGATTGCTTTTTTGCCTGTGTCCTCAATCGACTTCTTGAAGGAAACACAATAGGTTAATTAGCTTCGTAAGTTGAGAACTACAAGTATTTTTAGACGGTTTTCCTCCTATTTCAAAGGATGGTTTAAATCAAAACTTAGGCAAACCTAAGCTGAAGTTAAAACGTCATTTAACAAAAAAGAGGGCTTTTTTAAAACGTGGGTCTTAATAAGACCACCTTTTGTAATAAAGGGGTTGATGTTTTTTTTTCGTTTATAGTTTTAACTGATTTAAAATATTTTTTATTGGCTCAAATGAGACCATTATTTCACGTTGGTGCGGAGGAGTTGAAGGATCTTTGTGGTCAAGCCCATTTGCCCTGGGTAATGACTACAGACATGACCAGCTTTTGGAAACAGCTACAGTCCAGCTATGGGTTTCAATGGGCTAAATAGAAACGTATTAGTAAAGTGGGGCTGTTGAATTATTGGCGCAGGACTTTCAACTTTGGCGCGGAACTTTCAAATGGCGCACTGCAATGACAAATTGGGTATATCGTATTATTACATCAGGTGGGTTTTTGTACAGTTATGTCACGTACTCAAATAAAATAAAACTACCCCAATTTTCAAGCGAGGTTTTTCCGAATAATATTGGGATCAATTTCCACCCTCAAAGGATGTAGCTAAATAATGATATTTTTACAGAGTCACTGTCATCTGAATAACACAATCCAATTAAGTAGTAGAAAATACTGATAGACTTTTAGATTGGAAACTAAGTGTATTAAAAAATAGCATTCCATGTAAAATACATTTTTAACGGCCTTGATTTCCGCGGACGGAAGGACCACACATTTTTGCAATTATTATGCAAAATTACATGAATTTGTATTCATTATGTTTTAATGCAGGCATCCTTATGCGTACCTAGCAGAATACCCTTATGGGGCTTGATAACATCTAGATTGAATCTTGGCTTGCTCGGATATTTAATGGTAAGAACTTAATAAAAATGTTATGAGGTTTAAAATACCTGTTTTATTAATAACTAGCTGTGCGCGCGACTTTGTCCGTGTGGAAGTCGGAAAACAACATTGTGTCGAAACTACTAAACAATGTTTAGTACTCCATTTTTTTAATCTAATCACATTTATTTCCAATAAGGTTACTGCTGATCACCCGCACTCAATAGCGTTATAATTTGTACCCTATAACCTTATCCGCTCTGTAATAAGTATAGACATTTTTGCCAAACAACTAAATCTGTTCAGTAGTATTGGCGTGAAGCTCAAACATACAAACAGACAGAAATTCTATGAAATTGGATGCGGGGCTGACTGCCTTAGTCGCTTATCATTTGTTGAGAACCACAGAAGCTTCCAGCAATGAAAGTAATCTCTTCTCAAAAATGTTATTAATATTATTTCATGTTGCAAGTAAATATTTAGTACATTCTTGTGCAAAGAATGTTGAATTCGCGACAATGCTGTTTGAATTCTGGGGACACAAAGAAACAGTTATTGAGGCGAGTGCAGACGTTCGGTGTGTTGAATGTTAGAAAACAGGGTTGCCAGTTTAAAAAGATGACTAATATTCATTTTTTTCCTTGATTAAAAGTTGGTTGTAGAAAGATAGAATTGCGTAAGCTGATTGTTATTACTGGCATGTCATTAAATGCGAGAGATAATGTTTCTATTGAGTTAATACATGGGTGATTGCAATTTGTTACCATTACCATCCCGTCACCTGTGCAATATTGATTAAAATAGCTTTTTTAATTTCAGATAAAATGTTAGGGCCATATTTACAAACATAAATTAAACGACAGAGGCACACTGAATTTTAAAAACGTTTGCGAAAGATAGAAATAAAACAAAATTTATTGATTAACATTTAGGTAGGTATATTTAACGATCCATAAAATCTCATATCTTATGACTTGTATAAGGTGCATTAGTGTAATAATCAGACGAATTATTAACTTAAAACATCCCACTCAATAATAAAACATATTCCGTAGCAACCCTAACCATAAGAATAGTGCATTTTGAGCGGCAGTGGCGGGTTATCGCGCGTCAACAGGCAGTCGCAATGCGCGGCAGCCGCAGTGTTAATTGTGAATTTACGCTTTTCGCTACAATTTAAATATCTAATACAGTTTCATACTGGTTTGGAATGAAATATAGAGAGCTTTCAATAAGAGTCACATCAATATCCATACAGGATGGTAATTTTGAAATGGGGCAGTATGGGCAGTCTGTAAAAATTTGTAAATGAAGACCAAATAATTTTCAAAAAATGTACTGTTTTCTAAGAACGTTTTCCTGTAGCTATAAAAGTTACGTTACTTAGCTGCCTTTACTATACCCATACTTAGAATACTATTTAGCGTACCTACGCTAAATAGTATTTTGAGTATTACCTAATTTATTTGGATATCTATTAATTAGAAACATCGTCTGAACTGTTCAAACTTCGGAATATTCTGAATTATATTAAGTAAAATGCAAAGTCACTCTAATGAAATTTTATTCCTAAGCAATGTTTTTTAAATGTATTCTTTTTTCGCTTAAATTACAGCCACAGAGACTTATTAAAAAAGGATTCGTCAATATTTAAGACGTTACACTGGTATACAGAACCTTACAACTGTGGAGAAGAAGCAGCAACAAAACTCCTGTTCATTATTTTTGAATCCACACAAAATATTCCCATCAGCCAATTAACTTATTCCATAAACAATCTTATAAACTCAACCACAGACTAACAATAGGACAGATAAGGCAAACTCATCGTTGGCAACCCGCCTCGATAATCTCGTTAATGCCGAGTATTGCCGAGTTATATTTAACCTATAATTAACAATCTGGCGGGATTCGATAGCGTCCTCTTTTGTTTTCTTCTTCGATCTAAATTCGTAGTCGTGTTTCAATTTGGTTTTGTTCGATTTATGCTGTATTAAGGATAATACGTATTATAATTAACAAGGTATTATGTTGCGGATCTTAGGAATCCTGTTACGAATTGTAAAGGGCAGTCTTCCTTGAGATGGAGTTTGGCATATTAAAGATGAAAAAATGTGTTTGAAGTTCGTACCTAAGGACCAAAATATAGTTCTTAAACAAAGAAGGAATGTAGGCAAAGTCATGTCTGGTTTTTAGGGTTCCGTACCCAAAGGATAAAACGGGACTCTATTACTAAGACTCCGCTGTCTGTCTTTCTGTCCGTTTGTCACCAGGCTGTATCTCATGAACCGTGTTAGTTTAACAGTTGAAATTTTCACAGATGGGTGTATTTCTGTTGCCCCTTTAACAACAAATACTAAAAAACAGAATACATAATGATACGGGACCTTTGGCCGGTTTTTGTATTATAACTTTCGTGCGACACATTCATATTTATGATTAGTTCGACTCGCGAACTCACCGCGTGATCAGCTCGTGATTAAGGGCTCCGTTTGGGTCTGAAACTAGTCGGACAATTCCGAAAAATGCACGTGAGTAAACCGTAACTAATCATAAATATCGTGTCTGGCTATAATTACACTATTATAAAATCTTCGGAGTAAAAATAAGAAATTGCGTTAAGAGTAGAGGCTAATGGTGCCCTCATCATCATTATATTGGTCGATCACAGGAAGCAGCTATTAATGTATAGAAGGTTTCTGTTGCCCATCATATTGATGCAATAATCCGATTTTTATGACACCCGAGCGAAGAGAGCGAACAATCAATTATTTTTCTCGGAAACTAAAGTCTTACTTATAACCTTAAATAACAATATTATTATGCATTGCCTTCTAAAAATAAGCAAATGTAGTTATGAACATATCAGTTCTCTTCACCTGAATTAAATCTCGGACCCATACTTAAACCCTCAGCCTCACTAAGGAAACAATTAGTATAAATCAGTAAAAAAGGATCAAAAAAACTCGAAACGTTGACGCGTACCTTTAATCATGCAGGTAAGACCATCAACCGGTAATTATAATGTATGTATGTGATTAAATGCTTACGAGGCCCCGCCCACTGTGGGAGAGAGACGGAAGATTTTCCCATACAATGCATGGCTTGTAAAAATTATGGGGGCTCGATAGACGTCTGTTTTTTTTGGTCCTTTCGCATTTTTTTGGTCTTTCAAGCTTTATGTGTTGGAGCTTTGATTGTGTGCTATAATGTGAAAGTATTTAGTTGCTGTAATTTAATGAAATTGTAATATCGATTAAATATAGTTTTGCGATTTTAATGCGGTATAGAGTATTATTTAAGGCTTTTGGAAAAAGTGACTTGTGCTTAAAAGAAGCGGGCATTCTTGATTTTAAAATTTATTCTTGAATGCGGAAATATTTATTATGTTATCCTACTAATATTATAATGAAATTCATAAAGGTAGATAAAAAAAATATTACATTTAAATTACCTACCATTTACGTTGACGAATTATGTATTGCCTACACTGCGTACACTATACATAATGCACAATGTACCCAGATTTGGTGCCAAGAAATGTAGTATACTTACATTTCACCCAAAACTCCAGCCTCTAAAGTAACCATAACCACACCTACTTATTATAAAGACAGCTGTTCTCCAAAAAGTTTTACACCCAACCATGTTATTAAGTTCTCACTGGTTATTCGAGGTTAAGCTCAGATTTCCCTCATGGAAGTGTGAATTGAAGTGAAATTATGCTGAATACAAATTGACTATCATTGGGTACGAATTAGAAATTCATAGGCACGAGGTGGCGTTGCAAGCGAGTTTTCTTATTGAATACTGCATGTACTTACTAAGCTATTGTTTCTATGAAAGTTAATCATACAATTAAAATAAACGATTTTATATAAATTAATAACGGCTAGCGCGGCGTCTTACGTAGGCGGTTCAAAGCGACGGGAATTGCGAAGCGATCCGATGCGGTGATACGCGAATTCAATGCGATGCGGTGCAAAGCGGCGGCTTTGTCCTACGAGCTCGCGAACCGCCTGCCGCGCGCCGCTGTCATTCAGTAGCACTGTATGGCACCGCATCCAGTTCGCGCGAAAATATCACGCCAACTGATGGCGTCACTTCGCTTCGCGCCGCGCCGCACCGCACTCCACGAGCGTTTGGTCACGTAGGCCACTTCAACAGGTATCGACAGTTTGTTGTTTTCGCGTCGCGCCGCGCCGCATCGCGTCTTTACTAGATCGCTCACGTAAGATGCCGCGTTAGTTATTGGGCTATCCGTACTGAAAAATCGTCTCAATAATATTACGTTTTACCATAGGGGTAGGCATAAACTGTAGAACGTCACATGCTACGATCCTTAAATACTTACTCCATTCGCTTCGTCCACGTTCATACAACTTGTCATACACGCACGCCGGTTAAGAGTACTACGCACCTGTCCTTTTTGAAGAACATCGCCAGTAACATTCATATAATCGGTATATTGTCCTTGTAGGGTGTCCTCTTCTGGCGTTTCCACTGACATCCGCCATAAAAATTACTTATAAAGTCGTAGTGTGAGCACAAATACGCTTGTCTAGTGATTTGATCATGATTTTATCGCTCTAAAATTATCGCTTATAAGTGGAAGAAGTAATGCCTCCCGTCTTTTTATCAGTAGTGGATTTGAGGGTTATGCGTAAGTACCATTCGACGCTTCGCTAGCAACATAGCCGTGGTTCAATGCATATTGGCATATTAAGAACTCGTTCCTAAATTGTCGTTTTCTAGACTTATTTCCGTTGGATATTATGGAAGTATTAGCAGTAGCTACTATAATCTTATGCGTAACTTTATCAGGATTAGTCATGATTTGCACGTTTCGTTTACTTAGTTTCATGTCAAAGACACTTTTGTTATTTATGAATGAATAGGAAATGAACTAAAATTACTTAATTTATAATGTACTAGAAGTCGCCCGCAGTTTCGCCCGCGTGGATGTCGTTTATCGCGTTGATATTTTGCGCTTTTCGGAATAAAAGTAGCCTTTATCCTTCTTCGAGTTCCAGACTATCTCTGTACCAAGTTTCATCAAAATCGGTTCAGCGGTTTAGGCGTGAAATCGTAACAGATAGACAGAATTACTTTCGCATTTATAATATTAGTAGGGCTTTGCTACTAGACCACCCAGCGTCATAATCCATAAATTAGGTCCTTCGAATTTAGTCCACAGCTGGCTGTTCAGTTGTGAGTTCTAGCTTTAAAATAAATTAAGAGTAGTAGAACTCCTTGTGAAATAGTTCGTCCTGGGAAGTATTACCCCCAGACCTATTTCTACCACTAAGCATTGCTGTGTTCCGGTTTGAAGGGTAGGTGCTGGTGAAATTACAGGCACATGAGACTTTCCAACTTATTCTCTAAGGTTGGCAAGGCATGGCTCTTGGTATAGGCATGTTGACAGCATCAATAAATTACAAATCTAATTAGTCCGCCATTTAAAGTTTTGAAAAATAATGGACACGTATTTTTTCTTTTGTTAAATCTATGAATATTTGGAAAGATAAAACGCATCAAAACTCGAGTGTGCGGGCTTGTGACGTCAGAAGCAAGTAAAAATTGTACTTGCTTGTGACGTGTTGCCAATTTTGAAAGTGTCGCATTTTCGTCAATTTTGGTTTACGAAACAAAATAAAAAATACGGGTCAAATATTTTTTGATAATCTAATTGACGGACTAATTAGATTTTTTCAGTCAAATACCCTATTGTAGGTGTATTAGTCGGAAAGGGTGTACTAATCCGAAGGGGTGTTAATATACCTACAACAATGAGTAACATTATTTTGTTCTACCACTTTCCCAAAAGTCAATACTTTGAAAGAAATAGCTGTCCAAAGATTTCATAACAAATACGCTAAAATCTATCTATCCTCAGCTATGATCAGCTGTGTTTATATTTTAGGTCATATTTGGGGTCATGGATTTGGAGGCCCATTTTCTGAATACTTAACTTAAGCAGTGACGAAGAATTAAAACAAAAACTAAACTAAAAAACATATTTTTTATGAAAATAAGAATGATCGAATATTGAAATTTTAACACTTGCACTTAAAACCATCTTTAGTGAACCCGGGTCGACGCGACGGCGCGTTGTGTTCCACGCGCACCTCAAAGAGATGTCAGCATAGTAGACGGAGCCCGCTAGGGCCAGTGCCTGCCAGGGTTGCGGAATTTGTTCGAAAGAGTTACCGCGGCCCTGGAACGCAAAAGGCATTAGGAGGAACACGGATGGGTTCAGTAAGAGTCTGACACTCTCTTCCGCTCCGCCCAGAGCGGAAGAAGTCATTTGATGATTTTCCAACCAATTGATGATTTCCCCAACTATTTGATGATTTCCCAACATATTTCCCAAAAAAAAACGGTGGGCCGTCGGTATGTTAGCCAAAGTAAATATCAAAAAAAAATAGAAACTTGTTTCCGGTTTCGAAAAATGATTTTGTGTTACACTTAATACTTCCATAGACACAAAAAAAAAATGAATTACCTCAACAAAGTATCAACGTACTTCTATTATGTAACCGATCTCCTAATCCTCATTGAAATAACAAAATGCTTAAACAAACTTCCCTTCTGCTCATTATGGGCTTACACAATAGAGTAACAAAAGGTATATGAACCCTTTTTGCTTCATAGACGAATTGTATACTTATTGAAGTTCCGTCGACAGTATAATAAAGATGTATTGAAAGTTTGGAGTTATTGTAGACCGGTTTCAATGCCTTATTACGGGATGTTGATACTTGAGTGGATTGATTAAGTTGTTGATCTACATGTCCATTATTTTTTTATGTACTTGCTGTGCCCGCGACGACGTCCGTGAGGCAGTTGGAAGCTAATATTGTGTCGTAATAACTAAAAACTTCTTGATAACTTTAAATTCTCATATCTTTTGATTGAGCAAACCGATTACGTTGAAACAAACACTAAATGTTATTTCGAAATACGCACAATATGTTTTTATAAAAAACCGGCCAAGTGCGAGTCGGACTCGCGCACAAAGGGTTCCGTACCATTATCTATAAATATAGCAAAAAAAAAAACACGTTTGTTGTATGGGAGCCCCCTTTAAATATTTATTTTATTCTGTTTATTAGTGTTTGTTGTTATAGTGGCAACAGAAATACATCACCTGTGAATATTTCTACTGTCTAACTATCACGGTTCATGAGATACAGCCTGGTGACAGACAGACGGACGGACAGCGGAGTCTTAGTATTATGGTCCCGTTTTACCCTTTGGGTACGGAACCCTAAAAATATCATTTTTTTTAGAATTTTCGTCTGTTTTTGTCTATTTGCATGTTTGAGCTTCACGCCAGTGCTACTGGACATATTTATATCCAGTTGAAAGGCAGCCACGCCCGTTAAAGAGCGGGTCAGGTTATAGAGTACAAATTATCACGCCATTGAGTGTACGTAATGAGCAGTAGTAACCTTTGTAATGTAGGTAAAGCCGCGGGTCCTACTAGTCTATATAAATAAAAAGAAAAGTCCTGACTGACTGTCTGACTCATCAACGCCCAGCCCAAACCCTTGGACCTAGAAAGCTGAAATTTTGCACAGAGGTTCTCTTTATAATGTAGACAAGGATATTTAAATAGGGGATGAAAGTTTGTATGGAAAATCGTCACTTATCGGGTTAAAAATTTCACGTAAGCAAAGCTACGGGCAAAAGCTAGTTCACACAAAAACCAAACTAGTTCATCCAAACTTCTTTATCAATCAAAGCTGTCATAAAACTATCAAATGACAATAACAAGTGCATGTGAATCATTTGTGATGAGTGCAATGTTTTAGCGTCCAGATGTCTACTGCATTGGTGTGAAGGACATTGCTTATCTATCTAGTTGAAGACTATTTGTAACAGCTTTATGCATGTGGTTTTGATGGATTAGTCAGAATTTGCTGATGAGATTATTAAATTACGTGTTAGTCTATAAATATTTTACTGAAGATTTACTTACTCTTCATCCAAAACTGGAGATCAAGCCCACACAGTTCACATTCCGCAACAGGCAGTGTGCACAATGAGTCAAATCAAGTTGTAAGAGGGTGCTTACCTCTTTGGATATTGGTCCTACATTCTTCTTCTATCGTGTCGGCACGAGCTATACAAGAATAGGTCATGCCGTGGTGAAAAGATTAGCCAGTCAGCAAGGATGGTAGCGAGGCTGACTGCCCAGGGTGCGCCGGACGTACGGAAGTATCGTCACTCGTGGAGGCTCTTTTCATGCACCCCTACATTGGTCCTTAGAGTCAAATTTCTGATTTTGAAGTTTGAAAATATGAGATTCATGGTTCCTCCGAAATCTACCAAAGTTTTCCTTTTTGAATCCTAGACGATCTCTAGAGACAAAGTTAAAAGGACCAATTCGGGAAAAAAAACTCTTTCAAACCAAAGAAGAATTATTAAAATCGGTGCAAATAATAAATAGGTCGGAATTATGCTCAAACAGAGATAAATATAAATAGACGAATTGTTATTCTCGTCCTTTTTGAAGAAATAAGTTAAAAATAAAAAAAAAATGGTCTTAAGATATTCTAATTATTAACTCACTGCTTTTGCTTCTTCATTTATGTCGGTGCTCGAACTAAGACCAGATTAGTGGCTTAGCATAACTGCGATCTTTAAATCCAATAAATTACTGCTACAATGGCTTCAAGTCGTTCTGGTACTTTCTCTAATCAACATATATCATGATCTATAATGTTTCTACATTACAAAAGGACACCTTTGCATCTCACTGTGACCAATATAATTATGTATTACATTACTTCATTATTGTATACATGTGGTCGCAAGTGTGGTTACTGGATATGAGGTGCTGAGTTCGATTGCTAATCCGACTAAAAATTTTTTAGTATTTTCTGATCAGAAATTTTCAGCAGCCTATGGTTGGAATGTGCCCGTTCCTAAGTTGAGTAAAGTATTTTTTTTGTTTCTTCTTTTTACCAGCCTGTAATTTGTGCTCGATAAATGCTCAGTTTGAGAAGGCGCTGTGGTTTATGGCAATTTGAGTATTTGATAGTAGTACATAGTTCATCAATTACATTATTTTATTTGTATTTTTATTCTTCCGATGGTGCTCTTTTGTTTCTTTTATTGTTTTGCTTTTATTGTCAAACGACATAATTATGTAGCCCGAAACATCTAAATATCCATTCTAAAATTCAAAACTACAATCAAACCAAACATCGGACACTACCATTACCATTTAGGTCGTCAAATTCCAACGTAAGCAGTAAATCTAATGCAGACAAAGTCGCGCGAACAGCTTGACTATAAACTGGTACTGACGGACGTTCGTCGATTGTTTTGACTGCGAACGCCTCGTTGCTTTGCATTCAGAATGTTGACCCAATGCGCTTATGTCTATAAAGACATTTTGAGAGATAGGTTGTGTTATTTTATCGACGAGCTAAATGCCAATGTTGGAGTGACCACGTTCTGTTTTCTGGGTCGCAGGTTTGAATTCGGCTTCTGGAACAAAATATTTTTATGGCGTACATGTAGTTTTTCAAGTATTGATGTTTGTGTATGTAATTGGGTATTTGACTGAAAAAATCTAATTAGACCGTCAGTTAGATTATCAAAAAACATTTGACCCATATTTTTTCTTTAGTTACGTAAACCAAAATTGACGAAGATACGACACTTTTAAAATTGGCAAAACGTCACTAGCAGGTACAATTTCTACTTGCTTCTGACGTCACAAGTTTCTCCCCACACAAGTTTTTCCCCACTCTCGAGTTTTGATGCGTTTTATCTTTACAAATATTCATAGATTTAAGAAAAGAAAAATAATGTGTCCATTATTTTTCAAAACTCTAACTGGCGGACTAATTAGATTTGCAATTTATTGATGCTGTCAACATGCCTATTCATGTGTGCACCCACGATATAGGAAATTTCAGTGTGGCATTGCATTTATTATTATTTTCAACTGTATTCCCTTGCTCTAACGCTATTTTGAGATACCCTAACAAGATTTTCAGCAGAACTGTCAATGTATGTTTTTTAAATCCCTAAATTACGTGTTAGTTTATATTGCGGTAAGTTCCTCAGTAAAGTACGAAATGTGTGAGATGTATAATGCGGGGTCATCTAATACACGGTCCAAGCCGTTCTTCTCTATCCTGAAAGTGATCTATTCGTTTTCTACTGATATCGTAGACACCTATTGAATCCAAGTTGAAATAATAATTTATTTTAGGAAAAAATATAATGGGGTGAAAAACCTATATCAATCGATTCACCTGGTGATTCTGAAGAAAACAGGTTTAGTGTAAACTCAAAATAACCCCAATAACCTTGTTCTCCATACGTTTAAGAGGATATGAAGGAATTAACACAAGGTGGATTATTAGGGAGCCTACTTGGAAAGGAGAAAAGCCTGATTTCAGACGAGAACTACAAAATCTTTCTGCAACATAAAAATAAAATGCACTGTTCAGTTTTGTAGTACCGTATCGAATCCAAGCAGGCAACGATAGCAATCCAAAACAATACCATTTTTGTCTTAATATTTTGCAATATTGCAGACTTTTGACCACATTTCTCACATTCCATTGAATCGTGAAAGGTTAGTCTAAGGCTGCAGTCACACTTTAAGACGGCTGGCGACGACAGGAACAAAACGTCTCATTGCTAGCTACATTGAACGCAAAGCTGCCGCTGCCAAAACTAGGAAGAGATTTGTTTTACTTGTGTCGTATTGCAATCGCTTTGTCAGTGTGGATGTAGCCTACGTTACCGTTGACTTGGTCCTTTTGTGCAGGAACAAAATAGGTACAAAATATTTGAGGGGCTTGTGCCGCAAGGATCATATGATTTGCAAGGTGCTGCGTTTGCCGCGGTCAGTCCGTGGATGGATGACCATTAGTTGGACATTAAACGTTAAATCGTGGATCCCGGGGGTCATATGAATACCTATGACAGTCGCTAGGGGCCATCCATTAATTACGTCACACGAATTTCATGATTTTTGACCCCCCCGTCCTTGTTACAGCTGGTCATATTCATGAGACTGCACCTACCCTGGTGTGTCGTCACATATTTTGCAATTTTACACCTAGAAATGATTAAATTAAAACAGCAGTTCCGAAATAATTTTTATTTCCATTTAATACTTAGATGTATTAGATTTTGAAATGTGACGTCACGAAATTTAGGACCCCTCCCACCCCTTGTCACACAATGTCACACTTCGTCGACCCCCCCCGGCCCCCTTAACGTGTGACGTAATTTATAGATGGCTCCTTACAGGTAGTCAGGAGCCCGAAAGTCTGACCACCGATCTAACCTTAGTATATTGGCGTTGCCCAGTAACTGTGTTGTGGAGGTCTGATGGCAGTCGCTTCGTGTAAAATACTGGTATTCAGCCGCATCTGGTTAGACTGGAAGGTAACACCAACATAATTAGAAAAGGCTAGACAGATAAAGGAACAACACATTTAGAAAGATAACGTAAAACTGTTAAAGTAGTCGAAGTTATCAACAAAGATATCGTAACCACAAAAGGTGTCACTTAAGAGGGCTATCGCATTTTCTCACCTCTCTCGCTCGCACAGGACCATATTTTTAAGAATGTTAAATTAAAAGATGCATTTTTTAATAATGTATTCAATGGGCTCCCTTTAAAATAATATTAATTTAATAGGTATAATTATTAAAAACATTTTTATTGTGACATTTATTAAACTTATCTCAAAAACGGATCATAATAATTATTGAGCTGAGTTTATTAGGGAACACGATAGTAATGTGTTTTTAATAATTACCTATCAAATTAATATTATTTTAAAGGGAGCCCATTGAATACATTATTAAAAAATGCATCTTTTAATTTAACATTCTTAAAAATATGGTCCTGTGCGAGCGAGGCAGGAGACAAAATGCGATAGCCCTCTTAAGTGCATCAAAAAACTATAATAAATTGAAACTCATTTAAAAGTAAAAGTGCTATTCCATTTGTTGAACTGTCGTTTATCTAACGATAAATAGCCTAAAAACAACTTACATTTAACCTTAAAACCAGCTTTTTATCTGTATAAGCTTTAAAACCATTTAAATGACAAAGTATACCAAAAGGACCAATTTTAATTGAACTACAAAATCCAACATTCTGTTGCAAAACGGAGATCGATTTAAAATGGACGATAGGTACTGAGAAGTTATTTAACAAACATATTGACTTGTTAGGAAATGTTTGATGTTGGACAAAACATTGGATCAATATTGGACAACATTTCAGAAGACCTCAATATTGGTTGAAGACTTGATGTATTGGTTATTGATGGGATTGATGGATTGTATTTGTGCATTGATTATAACGATCATGCTAATGTTAAATATTTTGGGAATGGAGAAAATATTATAAATACACACGTACACTTTCTTCGTCTTTTGCGAAGAAGTCATTACAAAAACTAGATCGATAAGGGTAGTCGGAAAGGGGGTACTAATCCTAAAGGATGTTAAAGTACTCATAATAATAAATAACTTTTGTTCAACCACTTTCCCCAAAAGTCAATAGTTTGAGAGAAATAGCTGTTCAAAGTTTTTATAAAAAATACGCAAAATTCTATGTATCCTCGGCCATGATCCGCTGTGTTTACATTTTAGGTCATATTTGGGGTCACAGATTGGAGCTCCATTTTCTGATTTTGGAACTTAAGCAGAAATGAATAATTTTTGAAAAAAAAAAACTATTAAAAATCATTTTGTATGAAAATAAAAATTATCGAATTTTGAAATATTAACACTTGCTTTAAAACTGTCACCAGTGATACTTTAAGTGGTCCGCCGATTAGTACCGTTTCTGACTAACCTTGTATACTTATAGATTGAATCAAAGGTGATTAAAATGTCGGAAACAGTGATAATATCACTAAATACTTATTTTCTGTTTGGTAACTAACATCATCATCTGCCTAGCCTTTTCCCAACTATGTTGGGGTCGGCTTCCAGTCGAACCGGATGCAGCTGAATATCAGTATTTTACATGGAGCGACTGCCTATCAGACCTCCACAACCCAGTAACTGGGTAATACGATACTCTTGGTAAGACTGGTTGTCAGACTTTCTGGCTTCTGACCAACAGTAACGACTGTCAAAGATCTACAAATGACAGCCGGGACCAACGGCTTTACGTGCTTTCCGAGGCACGGAGGAAACTCGCTATGGTAAATGGTCCCCCATCCACAGACCAACCTCGGCAAGCGTGGCTTAACCCGGAAGATCGGTCTATGCGGCTGTAATTATTTAGCCACGAGTTTGGTAACTAACGTGGCTGCTAATATTGCTAGGTTCCGCACTAACAACCTCTTTACGCGGACCAAAGCAACAATAATACCGATTCTTTCGATCACCAACTAAACTAAAATTAGAGGAGTGCTATCTTTTTCTAACCGACAGCGTGAGAGCAGGACGGTGATAGATAAGAACTAAGTTAGAGATGTCTAACTAGTTTACGCCTTGAACTTCATCGTGTTTTTAGTTGACACGTTTCTAAGGCCGTTTGTCTACCGCCGCCGTCACCGAGAACGAGATGACGTTGCCGAAGTAGCGATACATACATATGATCGCGTGTCCACCGCACGTCCGTCATCCGAGCGCCGTCATCTCGGCCACCGAGATTGTCAGTAAATCGGCGCTACCGCTAGAACTCCGCCGAGATCGTGACGGACCGAAATGACGGCAATACAAAACGCGTCTGCTCTTATCCACTACATCCGAGATTGACGGCGCTGGTGCTCGGACTTTTGTCTTATGTTGCGAACCACCGAGATCGGTCGCGGTGGACACACGATCGCCGTCACGTCGTTCCGAACTCGGTCCGAAATAATCTCGTTTCTCGGTGATGGGGGCGATGGACAAACGTTCTAACGTGTCGTCTACATTTGTATGGAATAGTTCAACATTTAACAGCTGTTATTTACGTCGGTCTCTTTCTTATTCTATCAGAGTGAAGAAGACGACGATAATCTAAATTAAGTTTAGTTTGTGCGGAACAGAATTGACACCATTATCAATTTCATTACTATGCAATGCATAAGAGAAGCTATTAGTCTATAGTGGCCATATTAAAATGCACTCTATTATTAAGACACAAATGGTTTATTCTTCAAATAACCACCAGTTATTAATTACAAGGTAGTACACCATTTTCTCTAACACTTACTTTAATTACTCGTAGCACAGTTAAGTAATTGACTATCATTTAACTGATACCAGTGGGTTAATAGATATTGAGAAGAGAAATGATCGCGCTGATGACTGCAAGTAATTACAGACAAGACATGGTTATAATTACAATTATTATTAAACTTAATGTTAAAGGTTGTAAACGAATTCGTGTAATTCCTACAAACCAATAAAACAAAAATGACAAATTAAAAATCTTGTTTTTCTACATCCGTGTCTTTCAAAAACATGAAAATCTATTTAAAACATATGGAGCGCATTGCAAGTTTAATACTAGATATCCTACTAGGCTTCTATTACCTAACATTAAAACACGTTACTATCATAATAATTGCTATCCGATGATCATTAGAATATATAACAAATTACCAGAAAATATCAGAACCCTACCTTTAAAATTCTTAAAACGTAAACTGTATTCATGGCTGGTAGAAAAATGCTATTACTCTGTAAATGATTTCTTAAATACACGCAACATTAAAATGTAAAAGTAAAGTTAAATGAAAAATGAATATACGTAGATAGTAGGTACATACTTTCGTTTATTTTATTCATATAATAAAATTGTACAAATAAAGCTGTAGACTAAACCATAATTTGCATGCCAATGTGCTGGCGAAACGAGATGATCTCATTTTTTATTCTAAGAACCTGCACTAACCTTGTTTCTTGCAAATAAATCTTTCTTTCTTTCTACTTCCGGACATCTTGTTTTTCTACTTCCGGAACCACACGGAACATGTGCCTGCCTAGCCTTTCCAAACTATCTCGTGGTCAGCCTCCAGTCTAACCACATACGGCTGAATACTAGTATTTTACACGGAGTGACAGCCATCAGACCTTCGCAACCCAGTTACTGGGCAATGCCGATATCCTAAGGTTAGAACAGTTGTCAAACTTACGGGTTTCTGACTACCCGTAACGGCTGTCATAGGTATTCGTTTTACAGCCGGAACCGACGGCATGACGTGCTCTCCGAGGCACGGATGGATCTCGATGTGTAACGAATGGTCACTCGTTCACGGACTGACCGCAGCAAGTGCAGCTTAACCTTGCAAATCGAATAATCTGCACGGTTCATAATTAGCTACAAGCCACTCTGGGGGGTTACCATGATCTCTTAGAGCAGGAATGTTTTAATATTATTACGAGAGTGGGTAAGAGATGGCGCTAGAGAGCTGTCTAGCGCTGTCACTTTCCCACTCTCGGAATAATATTAAAACATTCCTGCTATAAGAGATCATGGTAACCCTCCTGTTCTTACATGTGTATAGAATTAAAATATACACAACAAGAGGTCGCCAGCGGCTTCGCCCGCGTGTTCGTTTATCGCGTATTCCGGGTTTTTCTGTACTATATTATGCATGTATATAAATATATATCTATAAAAGGAGAAGCTGACTGACTGACTGACTGATCTATCAACGCACAGCCTAAACCGCTGGGGTTAGAAACTTGAAATTTTGACAGCAGGTTCCTTTTGTAGCGTAGGCATCCACTAAGAAGGGATTTTTCGAAATTCAACCCCTAAGGGAGTTAAATAGGGGATGAAAGTTTGTATGGAAAATCGTAACTTAACGAAAGCTAGTAACTGATAAAACAACAGTATCGAAGGATGATTTAGCTTATTAAGCACTCGATGAAGAAAAATCTACAGATTCCTTCAAACCGTTCGCAGTTATTTCGTTTTAAGCTCGCTTTTTACGTATGTTATTCGCCGACAGGGGACGAGAACAACAACAGTGTATCGTTAGGGCTATTTAAAATACACACTTATGTTAGAGGTAGCGGGTGGGTCGTGACGGTGCATACGTCAGGCAGTGGCGCGAGGTATGACCGGGAGCGATTTTAAACTCGGTAGTTCGATGTACAGATTTGGTGTCTAGGAGAAGGAGTTATTTAAAATTAATGGCCTTTTGAGGACTTTCTAGTCGATGAATGAGTATTTTGTTGATCTCTTAATAATTTTATGAGAGTGATGCTTTTTGTATCGGATGTAGCATACGAGCCACCATCAGTAGGTAGATTCAGGTATTTTTTTAAAGCAGGAAACGTGTCGTATGTATTCTAGTTTAATGTTTTAAGCATACGGTTCTAATATTTATTTCCTAATCAAACCATGTTTTTTAGCCTATTTTATTGAACTGTGAACTAACGCTCATTTCATTCGCTTAATCGCTAGCGGCCCGACCGATGAACTGGTTCGTCAGTGCCATTGTTTATCTATTGTGTCTATAATTACAGTACTTGAGACTTGAATAAGTTTCTTGTCCATGATATTAAAAATTGCCAGTTATACAATAATAATAATCATGATTATTAATACTCTGTTGTTATTTGAGTTTGGCTTTTGGCTACTTTTTAATATTGTTTAGTTTATTGGTTTGAATTTGTGCAAAAATAAGGTTTTTTTTTTCTTTGTTTTCTTACAGTTCAATTTTCCTTTCTTTCTCTAACAGTATTTTTTATTTAATAACTATCGATTTTTCATACGCTTCATTCACCACCAACAAGACAGCATAAAAACTCACTAATTCATTAAAAAAACACGCTTATTCACCCGCTATCGCTACCTCTCATCCCTTCCAACACAATCCTAGGGTGGCCCGTAAAATTGTGTATTACCATCATCGTTGTACGACCTCGTCGGCGATATTAAGGGGACTATGACCCTATGTAATGACCCAGGTGGATGTTAGCTCTGATGTCGTCTACCTATTGTAATTATAAGCCCTTAATAGATGCAACTTATGCTTGGTGATTAGTTTTAATGGCACTTAACGGGTCATACGTGGCTAGAGGAATTCAGTTGAAAGAGGTGTTAAATGTTGAGAAGTGAGTAGAAGATAAATAAAACATACAATACATGAACCGAAAATAGCTAAACTTTTAAGTTAGTATAATTGTAGTGGTGTTTCATTGGTAGCGCGTTGGCACATGACAAAGAAAGAAAATAAAGAAAGAACGAAGAAAGAAAGGAAGAAAGAAAGAAATATTTTATTTTTTCTTTAAAATTAAGTTGTTACCGCTTACCGCTATGTTATAAAGTTGTTACTTATGTTGTTGATTGCATTAATAGGTCTAGTAGCAGCAAAAATTCAATGTTCTATGTCAGGAATCGGGATTTTCTGGGTGCGGAAATTTTCGATTTATTCGGGAGTCAAAATTGAAAAAGCTGATTGATTGTTCTTTCTGCTTTATTCGATCTTCTGTGAACTGTAGGTTTGCGATAATACATCGCTGTTTTAGCCTTAGTGGATCATAACCTCACAGATGATGAGAATATTTTCTCCAGGAAAGGTAGTAGGACCTCAAACTCAAGGTTGCGAAAACTAGACCAAGGGGTCTACTCCCTAAGTCCGTCAACGAATTTAGTCGCCCGTCCGAAAGTAGCCCAAAACGTAGGAGTGTACAAAACAAGTGTCAAGTTCAACTTTTTGGACGGGCGGGAAAATTGTCAAATCGTGTTGTCATCCATGAAATTCATGGAATTCATCAAAATAATCGTATGTCCGTAGGTGATAGGGAGTAGGAAACGCTCGTAACTAAGGCCGAAACCACGGACTTCGTGCTTACACGCCCAGGCTCGAAGCTACCTGAGATATCATTATCATGGTTCCAGAGAAAGGAATCTCCTCACTATGCGTGTTGTGTCAAGGAGTACCGCTCGAAGAGAGCCCTTGATCCAGCCGCCCAAATATAATTAAGTTATCAAATAATTTAGGTACTTAAATGTTCATGTCTTACTTTTAATAACACCTATATTGCAGGAAGTGTGTACTTTGCAAATTACGTTAAGAAATCTGATGAAATAATTATAATGTTAGGTTTACGCAAAATTACCTACTTTTGCAACTAACTTATTAACCGATTACGGCGTTTTAAACAGAGTAATGGTTTATGAGATCGTGTATCGATTTATAGCTTATGTGCCCCGTTTATTATGAAGTATATGTAGCATGTACTTATTATGATTAACCTCCGGTTTCTGAGTTCAGAATTCTAGGATAAGTAGCGTGATAAATAACGTGATTTTTTTTGCCGTTTTTATGGATAATGGTACAGAACCCTTCGTGCGCAAGTCCGACTCGTTCTTGGTCGGTTTTTTTGACAACTCCGTACTCAAATATTACTTATGTATTGCTTATCCCAAATTCTCAACTCGGAAACTGGAATAAGTTAGATTTCTGTTTGATTTTTAGGGTTCCGTACCCGACTCCGGACTCCGCTGTCCGTCCGTCTGTCACCAGGCTGTATCTCATGAACCGTGATAGATAGATAGTTGTCACAGATGATTTTCTGTTGCCGCTATAACAACAAATACTAAATAAACAGAATAAAATAAATATTTAAGGGGGCTCCCATACAACAAACGTGATTTTTTTACCGCTGTCCGTCCGTCCGTCTGTCACCAGGCTGTATCTCATGAACCGTGATAGTTAGACAGTTGAAATTTTCACAGATGATGTATTTCTGTTGCCTTGCATTTAAGAGGTTTCCATACAACACACGTGATTTTTTGCCGTTTTTATAGATAATGATAGGGAACCCTTCGTGCGCGAGTCTGACTCGCACTTGGCCGGTTTTTTATACATCTTATGCTCGGTTCCTATGGCCGAAAACGAACGAATCGTTTTACTTCCCAATGGTAGCATTTTTATTGCTAAACTGGGCATGTAAATTGACTCGTAAGCTAATTTTCCATGTAAGAATATCTGCTAATGAATGGGAGGGTCTAGGTACTATATAAAGCTACAAAAAATATGATTTTTTTGCCATTTTTAGAGCTCTTACACACCACGTTTTTTTCAGGCGCCGTCGACGCGAGTTTCTCTATCGCGCGTTATAGGCGCTGCTAAACTTGAAATAGGCAGATTACTTGCGATTGCATCGCTGCAAACTCACGAGAAACGCTCTACAGACGCGCGTGAGCAACTCTCCTTGTATTAAAACGCGCTGTACGTATATGTTTGCAGCTAAAGAGACGTCTGTATCGATGTAACTCTGCGCTACGAGCGTGTCGACAGCTCACGAAAAAGTCGTCGTCTGCATACTACAATTTTATGAACGTATGAATAGGTAAATTGGTTGCGATAACATCGCGTTTGCAGCGCGTTATAGTTGCGTGAGATGCGCGTGGATAGCGCTTGAAAAAAACGTGGTGTGTAAGAGTCCTTACAGATAATGGTACGGAACCCTTCGTGCGCGAGTCCGACTCGCACTTTACCGGTTTTTACATGAATGTTTTTGAAGGGATTGTGACGACATAAATCGTTCTATTAAATAACCGAACTGGACCTATTGTTGTCTGGCCTGCTGGTGTCACTTACTAACGTGTCATTGTGTAAAACGAGTGTCGTGTAATACTTAAGTGTTTTGATAATGGACTCTTCATGTTAAAATGCTTTTCAGTTCCTGACTCAATATTGCTTCTTAATAATTAATTTTCGGGGCTCAATTTGCAAGGTTAAGCTGCGCTTGCCGCGGTCAGTCCATGGATTCGTTCGTTACACATCGAGACCTCTCCGTGACTCGGAGAGCACGTTAAACTGTCGGTCCCGACTGTCATTCGAATACCTATGACAGCCGTTACGGGTAGTCAGAAGCCCGAATGTCTGACAACCGGTTTAACCTTAGGATATCGGCATTGCCCAATATTTGGGTTGCGGGGGTCTGTTGGCAGTCGATCCATGTAAAATACTGGTATACAGCCGCATCTAGTTGGACTGGAAGTTGACCCCAACATAGATAGGAAAAGGCTAGGCATATAATAATTAATTTTGAATATTGAATTCATCTTTAGTACTTACGTGGCTATTTAACTGCATAACACCGATGACTGCTAGATGTGTATCCCATGTGGGGACAGGCTAGAATATAAAACTTCCTCACAGCATGCTGGGAATAGACGCGTGTTGTAAGATTCAACAAAACCCAGCACGCTTGGTGGTAGGATCTATATGATCCGCCTGGCTAGCTACCACCCTCACATTAAAAGTCCGGCGCCAAGCAGACTACTGTATTCCATCGCGTGTATGTGACAGCCAGAGGGGTATAGGGGAATCCGTAGATATCTCTGTTACTTGGATTCGTGTGCTCCATCTTAGAGCCTGTCTGCGTTTACCATCAGGTGCGACTAAAATAATTAGGCCTTCAAAGAACTAAGCATAGTTGTACAATTAGCCTATTACCGTCCCACTGCTGAGCATGTACCTCTTCTCAGAATGAGACGACTTTAGGCCTCAGTTAACACATATTCCGAAGCTTTTTGGAGCCCTCTCAGGTGTGCAGTGTTCCTCACGATGTTTTCCTTCACCGTTAACACAAATGATAATCAAATCCTGATCAGCATATGAATTTGAAAAGTCTGTGGTGTGGGTCGGGATCGAAATCCTGTGTGGAAGATAAGCAAGACCGATTTTTTGTATACTCTTGGTTTCATTATAGCAGTTCAAAAAGAAAATTATTCCGATGGTCAGAATGAAGAAAAGGTGAGCAAAAAAAAGCATTTGACTCTTAAAAATGCATGTTACAAGCCAGCCATAATAACATAGCACACGAATATAGTGCCACAAATCTGTAGTGTCATTCTGTAATAAACCCACCTCAATATCGACGGTTAGCTCGATATCCATAATGTCACAGTATGGATAATAGAAGCAAATAACAATAACACACAGATAATCGACAGTATAATCAATAACGCGTAGTTTTGTTATCCACGCTGTGTCACGACAAGTGTCTAATGACATTCGCGATCGAGGTGAGATTCTTAACGAATTGCACTGCTGATCCTAACCGTCAAACTAGGCCTGGACCTGTATTTTAGGGGTAATGAGAAAAGTAAGCATAGAAAAAGCAAAAAAAAAAAAACCTTTTTTAACCTGATCGAACAACCAATGGCAGTTGCTCATTTACGCGCCACTCATATTTATTGCGTTAGCGTAATTTTTTTTTCCGGTTACTATCCATCGATCTCTCCCGTCGTAGAGCCGGTCGTCTCTTCAGACTCCGCAGTCACACCGATAATTCAGCACTCATCAAGGTGTCTCCCTCCTCTAAGTCCCCGCCAGCAACGCCCTAAGCCGAGGTCCGAGTCCCACTAGGGGTCGCCCTTAGTGCTGTTGTTGCAGGTAGTCATGATGTTAGTGTAGTACAAGTAGTTAGCTTAGGTTAAGTATTTTACTTCCCCCCATTGGCTGGAGACCCTTCAGGTCTCGCCAATGCCCGGTTACGTAGAAATGGTCCCATAGGAACATTAACAGAAGACCAACAGAAAAAAAAAATTGCTGTTATTGGTCTTGAAGTTGCACTCAGTTCGGAAGTGATCGGTTTCACGAAGTTGGCCGATGCTTCTTCCTAGTAGTGTCGTACTATACTTGATTTTATTCTTATCCCTTGGCTTACACTCTTTTCTAGAGGCAATAGACGGTGATAGGAGTAGTTCGAGTGTATAATCCTCTATTTCTCTCCAATAAAGCTTGCCGTCGATAAACAAACACAATGGCGTCGAACATGTGAATAATTGTACATTAATAATGTACAATTATTCAACTTTGCAAATACTCAATAATTATTTGCTTGAAGTACTCTTCAACGTTCAAGAGGACGACCTCTTTCTCTTTCTCATTTATAATATTAGTTGCACGAGCAACTAATATTATGCTTCTGTGTTTCGTTCTCGAGATTAGATATACACTTGTAGTCACACATACAATGTCGCCATAATGCACTTAGTTTAAAGATAAAATAAACAAATAATACAAAAAAACAAAAAAATAAGAAGTGGGTAGATTGACACTTCTCTATAGGTTTACTGCAGTCAATTTATCATTCACATTTCAGTGCTCCGCCACTTCGCACTTCTGTCATTGTGTAATACATTTAATCGGTAGGGTAGTGTTTTTTAGTTTATATACTCAAAAATGCCGAAAAGGAAACGCGATGACAAGGATTCTTTAAGTTATATTAAGAAGAAAATAAAGAAACTGGAACGAAAATTGTTAAAAGGACGCCGTAGATCGTCATCATCCTCGGATTCTGTACAGTTGTCAACAAAACCTCAAGGTAATGTTTATGTTTTATTACCGATGGTTAAAGAATATGAATTAATTAACCATGGATTAACGTTACAATGCACGAATTGTAACTTATCCTTTTACAACTCGGGTTCACGATGCAACGTTTATGAGTTCATCTTACCCGCTGTAATCATACGTGTCGTCACGTATAAAAGTTGTTACCTGTTTAGGTACTACTTAGATATTGATTTATATAGATTATTATACTCGGGTTCACGATGCAACGTCTATGAGTTCATCTTACCCGCTGTAGTTATTTCGTGTACGAAACAAATAAAAATTTACTGTTACTTGTTTAAGTACCTACTAAAATTATATATCGAATTATGAATACAAATCATAATGCTATTTTCGAAAGATTACTTTTGTAAATCTCTGGTGTATTGCATTGCAATACGAACAAAGCGTTGGTTATATGTGGTTATTTAAAATTCCGATTGCAGATGATACAATTATGGAATCGGAGAATGTTGAATACCTACCTGCGGACCTAGACGAGCCAGTACCATCAACCAGCAAGTCATGTTTGGAGTCAGTGCAGGTATTGGATGTGCCTGAAACGACACAAGAGCCTCCTCTCCAACCTACGGTCGAAGAAGCTCTTGCTATTGAGGAGGATTTAGACGAAACCGTGTTGGAAATCTTGGGAACAGATCCTTCAAATACTACAGTTTTTGGTAAAGATATTCAAAAGGATTTGGCCATTCGTTTTGAATTTATTGCCACTTCAGGCTTGACTAAGGAACTCCGTAAGGAGCTCTTAGAATCTCATTTGCCTCCAGCCAATTGTAAGCTGATAGACGCACCGTCCCTTAATCCGGAAATAAAAGCTGCTGTCACTGACGTCATAGTGAAGCGAGACAAAGCTATGCAGGCTAAACAGAAACAGATTGGCAGCGCTGTCGCGTGTTTAAGTGAAGCTATCACTATTCTTTTGTCTAAAGAGACAAAAGATCCGTTTATATTAAAACTACTTGTCGATACAGGACGTATTTTGTGCGACTGTCAGCATAACGATTCTGTCACCAGACGTAATTTCATATTGGCTGTGCTGAAAAAAGAATTAAAAGACCAGATGCAAATGACAAAAATTGATAGTTTACTCTTTGGTGAAGAGCTCGCTGACACTTTGAAAACAGCAAAGGCAATAAATAAGTCCGGAGCTGAACTAAAGTCTATCGCGCCATCCAAAGGTTTCGCGAACAAACCGAAGCCCCCGCCATCTAATAGGAATTTAAACTGGAAGGCTCCAGCCCCGAACCGCAGGCCGACGGGGCTTCGGAGAACGAAGGAGGCTGCACCTTCGACGAGGCAACAGCGCGCGCCCTCATCCAGAGCGTCACGTCCGACCAGCCATCGCCGCCGCCAGTAGAAGACACTACGGTAAATTATGCCGGCAGGCTATGTAATTTTTACGATCAATGGTCTCGAATAACATCGGACCAAACTATACTGTCATGGATAAAGGGTTATGAAATTCCCTTTACACAAACGCCGTATCAGTATAATTTACCGGCAGCTCAAAATTATTCTCGTACAGAAATATGTGATTTTGACCAGGCTATAGATAGTTTATTATCCATAGGTGCTGTTTCAAGGTGTGAACCTTGTAATGGCCAGTTCATATCTAGCATTTTTTTAGTGCCAAAACCGAATGGCAAAACACGACTTATTCTAAATTTAAAAAAATTAAACAATTTTATTAACACCAAGCATTTTAAATTAGAAGACCTTCGAACAATTGTAAAGCTTATTTCAAAAAGATGTTATATGTCAACAATCGATCTTAAAGATGCATATTTTTTAATTAAAATTCACAACAATTCCAAAAAATATTTAAGATTTAAATGGAAAGATAGCTTATACGAGTTCAATGTTCTGCCATTCGGTCTCAATACTGCACCCTACGTGTTTACAAAAATCATGAAACCAGTCGTCAAATTATTAAGATGTACTGGTTACCTGTCAACAATATACCTCGACGATATATGTCTTGTATCACATAGCTATAGCGATTGTGCTGATAATGTTGATATTACGCAGAAATTACTTTGTTCTTTGGGCTTCATTATAAATGAACCTAAAAGCCGTATGATACCGAGTACTTCAAGCAGATATTTAGGATTTATCATAAATTCTGAAACAATGGAGATTAGCTTACCAGTAGAAAAACGCGTGAAGATTAAAAACGAATTATTAAAATTTAAGAAACTTAAACGGTGTAAAATTAGAGATTTTGCACGTTTAGTAGGATTATTAACATCTGCCTGCCCAGCCGTTGAGTATGGTTGGCTCTATACAAAAGAGTTCGAGAGATGTAAATTCTTAAATTTAAAAAGCGATGATAATTATGATAAGTTCATGACTATTCCATCTACACTAAATTCGGATTTTGACTGGTGGATAAATTCTATTGATAACACTACATGTAAAATAAAATTTGATGAATATAATTTGGAAATCCAGACTGACGCCTCAACTACGGGGTGGGGTGCAGCCTGTGCAGGTAAAACAGCAAGCGGTAGTTGGAGTAGGGATGAACGAAATCAACATATCAATTATTTGGAGTTAATGGCAGCTTTCATTGGACTCAAAATATTTGCTACAAAGTTATCAGAGTGTCAAATTATTTTACGTGTTGATAATACAACAGCGATTTCATATATAAATCGCATGGGAGGTGTACAGTTTCCCCATTTAACTAAACTTACTAAAGAAATTTGGCAATGGTGTGCGGCACGTAAACTTTTCATTTCTGCTTTGTATATCCCTTCAGTCGAGAATACTATCGCCGATGCTGAATCGAGACGAGTTCACCCTGATATTGAATGGGAGTTATCAGACGTAGCCTTTCAAAAAATAATAAAATCTTTTGGTCCGCCTGATATAGATATGTTCGCTAGCCGCATAAATAAAAAATGTGCAAAATACGTGTCGTGGCATAAAGACCCTGACGCCTATAATATTAACGCTTTTTCTATTAGTTGGTCAGAATGGTATTTTTACGGGTTCCCTCCTTTCTCAATTATTCTGAAAACATTGAGAAAGATTATTAGTGATAAAGCCAGAGGAATACTAGTCGTCCCGGCATGGCCATCACAACCGTGGTATCCCTTGTTCAATAAGCTTCTCGAGTCAAAGCCATTGAGATTTTATCCTTCTAAGGAATTAATCATTTCTCATTCCAGCAACCATCAGATACACAAGCGGCTTACCCTGGTTGCCGGAGTGTTGTGCGGGAATCTCTACTGAGAAGAAGTATTCCTCCTGCATCTATTGATATCATGTTGGCGTCTCTGTCAGAAAATTCCATCAAACAGTACGACACTTATTTGAAAAAATGGTACCTTTTTTGTAAGCAAAACAGCGTTGATTTTTTTGAGGCATCCATACCAAAGATTATTTCTTTTTTAACTGATCTTTTTCAAGCTGGTGCTCAATATGCTACTTTAAACAGTTGCAGATCTGCATTGTCGTTAATTTTAGGTCGTCAAATCGGTGAAGACGATCGCGTGAAAAGGTTTTTTAAAGGGTTATTTAGACTTCGCCCACCCTTGCCCAAATACGACTCAACTTGGGATACCTCATTAGTTATAGAAACTCTAGCTAGTTGGGTACCTAACGATAATTTAACTTTAAATAAAATTTCAAGAAAATTGGTTACTCTGCTTGCACTTGTAACAGCACACAGGGTTCAAACCTTGTCAAAAATTAAAATTGAAAATATTAATACTTCACTCAATGAAATTTCTATTAAGATTCCCGATTTGATAAAAACCTCAAGTGTTAAATCAAAACAGCCAATGCTCATACTTCCATACTTTCGGGAAAGACCCGAAATTTGCCCAGCTAAATTATTATTTGATTATTTACATGTAACCGAATCTTTACGTAAAAATCATACCTTTCTTTTTATTAGCACAAAAAAGCCACATAATAAAGTGTCTGCTCAAACACTAAGTAGGTGGATAAAAAGTACCTTAGAGATCAGTGGAATCGACGTTACAACATTTTCGGCTCACAGTACTAGGCACGCCAGTACTTCTCGAGCTCATAAAATGGGAGTTAATTTAGATTTAATAAGGAAAACTGCCGGATGGCAAGGCGGATCTACAACTTTTGCCAAGTTTTATAATAGGGCTATATCAACTGATTCTTATAGAAATTTATTTGCTAAGAGTATCTTAGACGAGGTTGAATAAATCATAAACATGATTGTTATTATCTACCAAGTATTCGTTTTATCAATAATTGCGATATACTTAACTAACTTTTGTATTATCACATTGTTGTGATTTGAATTAAAATTTAATTTACGAATCCTTTTGGTTCTTTTTAATATTATTACCTAGATTCCACCTGCGATATATTTCACAATTAGGTAACTCTCAATATCTACAAGTGTATATCTAATCTCGAGAACGAAACACAGAAGCATAATTAATGATTAAACGAACTTACCTGTAAGTGAAGTTCTATCATAATTATGCGAGGTGTTTCGTTCGAAGAGATTAGCATCCCACCCTCCCTAGGCTAACCCTCAAATTGTGAAATTAATATCGTGTTGTGTTAACTCTGAACTAAATGATAAATTGACTGCAGTAAACCTATAGAGAAGTGTCAATCTACCCACTTCTTATTTTTTTGTTTTTTTGTATTATTTGTTTATTTTATCTTTAAACTAAGTGCATTATGGCGACATTGTATGTGTGACTACAAGTGTATATCTAATCTCTTCGAACGAAACACCTCGCATAATTATGATAGAACTTCACTTACAGGTAAGTTCGTTTAATCATTAATTATAAATGAGAAAGCCTATTTGTTGTACCATCATCTCGTAATGGCACGACGGGTAGAGAAACTTGTGAAGGACGGAGATTATTAGCTTAAATTTCACTACATTGTCTCTTCACTATCACAACATCACTATTATAAAACAAAGCCTCTGCGTATGTCTGTCTGTCTGTGTGGTTTTCTCCGTAACTACTGAACCGAATTTTGTTTTGGTTTTCAAGGTTAGATAGGAAGGTTTATGTGTATAATTTATAAACGTGTTGTTTATATTAGTTGAACTTGGCTAAGCTAACACGATTTTTGTCACGAAAGTCGATTAACTCAAATTTTTCATGAAAATATGAAGAAAATCTCAAGCAGCACCCGTACAAAGTTGAGACGGGTCTCTAGTCTATATAAATGAAAATATATTGCTATTTGTTTGTAAGCGCGTTACTTGAGAACGGGTGGACAGACATGACATAACAAAAAACAACTTGTGTAGGTTTTTATGGGAAGAAAAATAGGAAAAGTTGCCTGGAAAATTGGCTAATTCGGGAAAAAATGAATGTTCATCGATCACAAACAAAATTATTGAAATTGGACAGGATAACGCCTGTCGGGTCAGCTAGGTAGTTATTAAATGTACATGTGATTATAATAAGCGATATTAAAATCTTTTTTCGTGTCGACACGAGCTATTTCAGAATAGCTCTTGCCGTGGTGAAAAGATTAGCCAGTCAGCAAGGTTGGTAGCGGGGCTGACTGCCCAGGGTGCGCCCGACGTAGGTACTTAAGTATCGTCACTCATGAAGAATCCTTCCATAAACCCTTAGAAGACGAATAAAAGGTTGTGGCAAGAAGTTGGCTAGCAGTATATTCTTCTCTGCTAATAAGAATATACTGCGATTACCAATTCATCTGCCAAGCGTGGTGGCTATTGCAAAATTACAAAAAATCACTACATATTATAAAACAAAGTCGCTTCCCGCTGTCTGTCCCTATGTATGCTTAGATCTTTAAAACTACGCAACGGATTTTGATGCGGTTTTTTTAATAGATAGTGTGATTCAAGAGAAAGGTTTTAAGCTATAAAACGCACACGTGCAAAGCCGGGGCGGGTCGCTAGTTGTGAATAAAACAATTAATTATTGTTTATCATGGTCCTTCTCATAGACTGCCAAAGTTACCGTTAACGGAAGATGTTGCCGTAATCACCGTGCTAATGTCATGCTAATATAATGCCGTAATGCCGTTGGTGATTGGTGATCTCACTATGTTGTTATTAGTTAACGAAGAACGCTAGTGCCCATCCTTTTGACATAATACTTTAATCACATTTTACGACACTCACGACTGGAGAAGCGGTGGTCTTTTCTTTTGCTGGGATCCACACGGAACCATATCCACTGAAAGTTCAACTTTAACCTACACAATGTACCCTTTCCAAATAACAACACGGAGGCCCCGGTTGTTTAGTAAATAAACTTCAACAAACATTTTTACCACATTCCTTCACTTGTTAAAAGCTTGTGAAAAGCTGTCATTGTGTCGCTATTATCGCCCGCTGCTCGTAAATTGGACCAGCCGATATATTTTTGTGTTAAGTGTCTGTGAGGTGGTCCTGTTTGCAGTTTTTTTCGCTATTGTATTTGTGTAGAAGTAGGGTGGTTTGAGGAGACAAGAAATGACAAATGAATGGAGAGAAGATGAAAAAAAAAGAAACTGACATAAAGAAAAAACTGTAGAGTGTAAAATAATTACCATTTTATAAAATTAACTGTTTCAGAAGTCGGTGTTAATTCACGCTGAACCAAACTGAAGGCCCGACTTTTGAAACTGTTAATTTTATAATAATTATTTTACTCTTTTCAGTTTCAGTTGATCGTTTTTTTTGGGATATTTTTGTTTTTCCATTTTCAGTGTCATAAACATATTATTACAGCAATTGCGAGTCATTTGCTGTTACCCATTGACGAATTCCATTGTCTATTTTGGAAGGTCTTCATCAGATCTTCATCAAATTCGCTGTCAATACAATGCACGTGCATATACAAGCTTAGATTAGCTTAGTACTAGAAAAACGGATCGAACGATAATGAAGCGTTCCATGCATTGTCCATCCGTGCTGCACGATGCATGAGCACGATTCAAAACAGTAGCGCGTAGGCTAGCTATACAACAAAATGTACGATGGTCCAGCGAGCCTACGCACTATAGTTTTGCGGACGGACAGCACGGGCAGACATTGCGTAGAGCGCTTTCTGACCGTTCGATCCGTTTGACAGACGTTTTTCTAGCATCAAGCTGTGGCCACACCTGGGGCCTAATTCTCCTAAAATAAATCTTGATAAATCACAACCGAACCAAGGCCGAACCGTTCATTCAGACAGTTCTCAATTTCAAAAGCTATCAAATTGTTTGACACAAAAATCAAAATTTTGAAACATTGTTTAAGTTTTCGAAAACAAAAACTGACTGACGGTTGTGGTTCGATTGCGTTTGGCAACAATTTATTTTAGGAGAATTGGGCCCCTGTACTGTACCCTCGCAAAGCGTGCATTGAATTATCGAACAGCACAAATGAACAATGCATAGAAGGCTTGTAATCAATTTTACGCGTCAAGCTTTCTCTCGATCGGTACTGTCGAGATTTGCATTTTCTTCGTTTCTAAATAATTTTAACTGTGGATTGTATACTAAAATTTTAATTTCATAGCAATAAGATTCGGAGAAATCTTAATTATAGGTAGCTTGGCAAAAGGGCCGAATCTTAACAAAAAAATCGGCTGTGATTTCCCATTGTGATTCATTTAGCAAGACTGGTATGGTGAATGCAGCTAAGGTTGCAGCCATATTGATCAATCTTAGCGATTATTAAAGCTCCAAAAATGTGTTTCTAAAATGGTTTTCTAAGTAGGTAGGTATTTAGGACACAGACCCGGGACAGGTTTTTTTTTTTAATCTTTCCCCCTTCTTGGATTTCTCCTGTATTGTGGCTGCGTTTACAGACACATATCTTCACATGCATAAACGCCCAGACCCGGAACAACTATCTGTAGGCCTTACACATTTTTGTTCCGTGCGGGAATCGAACCCACGACCCGTAGCGCAGAAGCCAATCGTTTAGCCACTGCGCCAAACGTGTCGTCCAACCGTCGTCGGTTTAAATGAGGAATCGTGCTAACGAGACCCTATTACTAAGCCTACGCCGTCTGTCCGTCCATCTGTCTGTCACAGGGCTGTATATTTTTAATTATAATAGGTAGCCAGTTGAAATATTCACAGAATATGTGTTACTATAGCTTCTATTATGCCAATTATTAAAAACAATAAAAAATCCCTATTCTCCCCAATTCCCCAAGCAAGAAACATAGAAAAAAAAAATTTTTTTTTCTCTCTTTTTTGTTCCTTCTCTATTATAAAAACAATAATATATACAAGCATGAAACTTGGTATGATTGTAGTGCATGCTCTATAATTAAATAAAAAATAATAAAAAACAGTTATTTTACAGACATTTTTATTTTACAGTCTGTAAAATAACAGGGTACGGAACCCTTAGTGCGCGACTTCGACTTGCACTTGGCTGGTTTATTTGTACGCTTTCCCAGTTATGCACGATTTCCAACAAAAGGGCTGCGCGCGGCGGTGCGCATTTCACGCTGTGCTAAAGGAAATTCAGGCTTCTATACAATAGTTAAGTTTCATGTTTGCATGGAAATTACACTGCTTGGAACTCGGTCAGATCCGCGCGTATGCCGCGGCAGCCGGTCGGCTGCGCTCGGACGCCCAGGCAGCCGGTCGGCTGCTCGAGTACGTTGACGGCGGCGCTCGGCTGACGTCGCGTCCGGTCGGCTCCGCTCGGCCACACCGCAGGTAGAAACTGACTGCGATAGCGGATACACGAGCACGCGCTCGCATGCGCCCGGGTTCCAGCAGATTGTAGCCGTCGGGCGGACGCGGTCGACTACGGGCGTGTGCTCGAGCATCCGCTGCGACGCGCTGCGCTGCGCTCCTGCGTGGCCCGGTTGGTAGAAATCGTACATTACTCGAAGCTTGAAAGTTAAAAGAAGATGGAAATATATTTCCTCTCATTTACAATCCGCTGTCAAACGCACCTTACATCAACTTTTCGGTTTCGTAAGCTCCCAACTTGGCTTTACTTAGCGCCATCTCGATAACTTAACTCGTTAATTAATTTGTTTGTGCTAGAATTTTAAAAGTTATCTCTTTCAATCGGTGTTTACATTGGGTGTAGTATTTTGTGTTATTTTACAAAATTAAATATTGAATTAGGTGAAGAAGTTAAAGATTTATTTATATAGGTATGTTAAAAGCTCTATTTAAAGACTTTTTCATACTAATTCTAAAACTATGCTTTCATACTACAGAATGATTTGTATTTATTTAATAAAAAATAAGATAGAAAAGTGTGTCAAAAAAAAAAAAAGATTCTTTATTAACCCGTTCGGGAACGCTAAGCAGGGGTCTACTCCCTAAGCACGAAGTCCGTGGTTTCGGCCTCTACGGATATACGATTATTTCGGGGCCCGAACTAAGAATGAATGACACCACGATTTGACAGTAGTCCCTACTACCGATGTGTTTTTGCCCGTCCGAAAAGTTGAACTTGACACTTGTTTTGTTCACTCCTACGTTTCGGGCTACTTTCGGACGGGCGACTAACTTCGTTGACGGACTTAGGGAGTAGGCCCCCGGGCCCGGCCGTACACGCTTTTCCCGAAGTAATTTAAGGTACTTTTAAGTCTAAGGATGTATTGTGATGCAAGCTACCTTGTTACATTTTTTAAGATATCTGTACCACGGTCAACAAGTAACAAGTAGTCTATTAGTCTATTATATCCTCATGCTGCGACTCCCGCATTCCCCTAAAACTTAAGGGGAAGATATATAAAAGCATGATTAGACCTGCTGTCTTGTATGGATCAGAATGTTGGGCCGCAAAAGGGATGAATGAAAGGCAATTGCATGCAGCAGAGATGAGAATGCTAAGAGGGATGTGTGGTGTTACACGAATGGATAAAATAATAAATGAGTACACAAGAGGAAGTTTGAAAGTGGCACCGATAACTGAAAAGTTGTGTGGAACTCGGTTGTCATGGTATGGGCACATGTTACGGAGAAATGAGGAAAATGTAGTGAGGAGAGTTTTGAGTATAAATGTCGATGGCTATAAAGAGTAGGGGAAGACCAAAGAACGGGGGTGACTACCGAGATGACGACTAATAGAGAAGTATGGAAGAAAAAGAAAATTGGGATAAGGGCAGGAGAATGATGATCCTCACGCTGCGTGATTGGCAAATCCGAAAAATATCTTTATAAATGTAATGCCCAACTTGGCTCAACGTTAGAACTTTGTACTGCAAAAGCTTTTTCTTCATGATTGTATTTGATTGGATTTATTCTGTCTTCAAATACAATTATATTTTACTCGCTCAATATTCTGAAAATATCTAATGCTGAATTTAAGGCGCTTCCCCCATCGAAGTGGCGCCACTTCAGAAAAAAAGGATTAATTCTGTCAACACACAACATATTGATATTAGTGTGGGGCAACGTTTTTTTTTAAACAACTAAATAAATTGAAATTTCGTACGTACAACATTTTAGTCAAGTGTTGTAAACATTTTCGAACACCAAATAACAACACTAGAGCTTCTGGATTCGAAGTTTTAGCGATAAGTACCAAAAACGGCCGTTTTTAGCATTCATTACTAAAACTTCTAACCTAGGATGTCAAGTGTTGTTTTTTGGTGTTCGAAAATTTCTACAACACTCGACTAAAATGTTGTAAGTACGAAATTTCAATATGTTGTGTGTCGACAGAAATAATGCTTTTTTTCTGAAGTGGCGCCATTTTCGGTGGGGGAAGCGCCATAAATAAATGAGTTAAAAAAACTATAAACACTTCGTTTTTTTATGTAATTACATTAATAGCACAAAGTTAAATACTTGGGTAACTAGATACTAGATTGTGCTACTAATTTGTTCCATAATCGCCCCTTACGATAAGAACGAAAAGGTCTTACAATTTGTGGATAACCACAGGATGTGGTTAATTTATCAACGAAACCACAAAACATGTCAATAGTGGCAAAAGCAAATTACAGATACAAAGCCTTAAAAAAAAAAAAAACTCACTACTGCTCGACACAGGCAATGCAAACTGGAACGTATATTTTAAATATCGAGCATTTTAAGAAAAAACTAGTAAATTCATTTAAAATTGCGTTTGTTTTTTTCAGTTTATATTAGCACGTCCCCACAATTCGCACAGTGGTACTCATTGTAATAATGGTGGACAAAAAACGTGAATAATATCTGGTCATTGAAAACTTTCAACGCACCGTATTATTAACTGTTAATCGCGGGCCCACAATGTAAGGGTCTCGAAAGTTATGCGTTCGTCACTTTGTCGGCGACCGACGGTTTTGTCCGGAGTTTTTTGTGCACATCATCGAATATGTTGACCAGTGGTTTATGTAGTGCGACTGAGAGAAGTTGGTAATTTATTCAAAATCTTGAATTATAAATCCAGAGAATGGGCAAATCACTACATAGTATAAAACAAAGTCGCTTCCTGCTGTCTGTCCCTATGTATGCTTAGATCTTTAGAACTACGCAACGGATTTTGATGCGGTTTTTTTTAATAGATAGAGTGACTCAAGAGGAAGGTTTATACAAGGTTAGTCGGAAAGGGGGTACTAATCCGCAGGTCAGTTAAAGTATCAATGATGACGGTTTTAAAGCAAGTGTCAAAATTTCAACATTGATATTTTTTATTTCCATGTAAAATAATTTTTATTTTAGTTTTTTCAAAAATTCTTCGACCCCACTTTAGTTACGAATTCAGAAAATGGTGTTTCTAATTCGTGACTCCAAATACGACCTAAAATGTAAACACAGCTGATCATAACTGAGGATAGATAGATTTTAGCATATTTTTTATGTAATTTTTGAACAGCTATTTCTCTTAAACTATAGACTTTTGGGGAAAGTAGTAGAACAAAAGTTACTCATTATTATGTGTACTTTAACACCCTTTCGGATTAGTACCCCCTTTCCGACCAACCTTGTATGTATAATACATTACACCCAAGCGAAGCCGGGGCGGTTCACTAGTTTCATATAATCGAAACTCAGATCCAACAGCAACTACTCTTATTGGTATTTGTTAGTGATAGCTATAAATATTTGTTTATTTCTGTACTACACAAACAGACTATTTTTCATACTTTGACCTCATTTTACTGTGTTCTCCCAGACTAGGTAAAAAAAGATGCGCAGGATTGTTTAGGACATTATGTGTGGCAAATACCAATACGAGTCGTTTCTGTTGGTTCGGGGTTTTTTCTGCCCATTCTCTTTTATTCACGTTGAAGTTAATCATTGTAATAAAATTTATAAATTATTAATAAGTTCCATTTTATTCAATTCTAACTTATCAATTAACTAACACACCTACTTATCTACTTATTTTCTAATAAGATAAAATAGTCGCGTTTATTACTTCGAGACCAATAATTATAATTGAATTTTAGATTACAAGTCATATAACTACTAATGAAAAATACATAACCTTACTTAATAACTTTTTAATAGAATAGTAAACCGCAAAATAAACTGAAAATTATATGAGTCATCAAATTTTACGATTCTTTTAAATCATACACTCTACGCGATAACTTTTACATTTTAATTTCCAAGTATCAAGAATTACCGCGCCACTAAAACGGCGGCAATATTGAGGTTACAATGAAAACGTTTTAAAAGCGTTTTTTGTCCGAAACGTCGGGCATCGCACCACTGTGTCAACGAAAGGTGCACATAAATATTAATGTAGTCGCATTATACACTCAACTGATGGAAATTCAATTAAAATAATTATTAATATTACATTATCTGAATTTTCCGCTTGCATTCCGATATGGGAACTGTATTTTTTTGTTTACCATGGAATGAACGAGGACTGGATCAAAAATAATTTGGAGTATCAGAGCGTGTACAGATTATAATGTGATTACAACTTGAGTCGACTCTATTCGTAAATCAATCGTATTAAAATTACTGCAATTTTGTTGGGGACAAAACATGTTGGGGGGGGGGAGGGGGTTGCCATAATAGCCACGTTTGGCAAGCGGGTTGGCGATCGCAGTACGGCAGTTAAAATACTCAGAGAATGCTGCTGCCCATCCTTTAAAGAACCCCTTAGTCGCCTTTTACGACACCCATTGGGAGAATATTAATTTAGTTTCCTGATATTTATGTGTCAAAAGCTGTAGGCAATACACGAAATTCAAATGGAGTAATTAGTTTAGCATGGACGTAAGTAGATGTTATGAAATTTTGAAAATCTACGACTACTGCAAATCCCTTTCAAATAGGAAACATTAAAATAGTATTTGACTACATTAAAGATGTACAACAATTTAGTATAATTTCATAGAAAGTATAGAACGAAGACGATATGTGGAAAAGTAAACAAAATCGTTAAAAAAATTCTTTTCAAAGTTTTTTGAGGAGGAATTTTCTGTCCTTTTCATGCGAAACGGACATTGTTGACACGACACAAGAGAAATACAGCGAGAGGACAAAAAGAGAGAGGAAGGCGACCTTTAAAAAAAATTTATACTTAGATTGATGTCAAATCACTATAATTTTTTTAAGGTATAACGTCATATGGTAGTAGTATTGTCTGTGTAGTAGTGTAGTGTGTCTTGTGAACAATTTTAAATCGTTTATGGCTTGGGCATCACTACATAGTATAAAACAAAGTCGCTTCCCGCTGTCTGTCCCTATGTATGCTTAGATCTTTAAAACTACGTAACGGATTTTGATGCGGTTTTGTTAATAGATAAAGTGGTTTTAAGGGAAGGTTTTAAGCTATAAAACGTACACGTGCAAAGCCGGGGCGGGTCGCTAGTTTCATTAAATATTTCATTTGTTTTTTCACTGTTGCTCATTATTTTTGTAAAAGTTTCGAGATTTCTTTTAGAAATTACAGTCAAATACCCTATTTCCCATCTATCCACCATGATCTACACGTAAATTCTGAATATACAAATAACGGCCAATTGACTTTATGATTTAAGTGCCGATTGTCAAGATTTACGTTTTGCGTGCAAACTGCGCTTAGATTCGAATTGATACGCCATAATGGTGCGTTAACAGCCATTTTGGAAAGGTTAAAGTGTCAAGATTATCTGTAGTGAACACAAATTCTGTTGCACGTCAAAGATTGTAGCCAATAAATTTCGGTTTTGAAGCAATGTGCAATTTAGGGTTGTCAGTCTCAAATGAAATTCATCGATTATTTAAAGACCTTATTCGTATCTCTTCTTTTAAAATCTTTAGCTTTTCATAGTCTACTGTTAGTCATCGCTTTGCATTAAGACATTCTGGCTATAATAAGTAAGTAACGTACTACTGTTTAATTAATTCAAGATAAAGCGCGATACTGGGTTCAAGTTAAACGGCTAATATCTGATTTACCAAAGCTTTATGAGTACTACAATTTTGCAGTATGATGAAATCCATGTACAGTGGCTAATAAACAACCGCACAGATATCGATGGGTCTTATGTATAAGGGCTAAAGTGGCATTTTTGTAATTTCATTTTTGAACTTAATATAATATGTACAGTTAAAAGGTTCAAATCGGAAATTACTGAAATGTCAGTTTGGCCCTTATACATAGGACCCATCGATATATGATTTGCAAAGTTAAGCTGCGCTTGCCGCGGTCAGTCCGTGAATGGGTGACCGTTCATACATCGAGACCCCTCCATGCCTCGGAGAGCACGTTAAACCGTCAGTCCCGGGTGTCATACGAATACCGATGACAGTCGTTACGGGTCGTCAGAAATCCGAAAGTCTGACAGCCGGTCTCACCTTAGAATATCGGTATTGTACAGTAACTGGGTTGCGGAGGTCTCATGGCAGTCGCTCCGTGTAAAATATTGGTATTCAGCCGTATCTGGGGGCCTACTCCCTAAGCACGAAGTCCGTGGTTTCGGCCTTAGTTACGAGAGTTTCCTACTACCTATCATCTACGGACTTACGGATTATTTCGAGGCCCGAACTAAGAATGAATGACAACACGATTTGACAGTTGTTCCTACTACCGACGTGTTTTTGCCGGTCCGAAAAGTTGAACTTGACACTTGTTTTGTTCACTCCTACGTTTCGGGCTACTTTCGGATGGGCCACTAACTTCGTTGACGGACTTAGGGAGTAGGCACCCTGGTTAGACTGGAAGTGGATCCGAACATAGTTGGGTAAAGGCTAGGCAGAATTGATGTAATTCATGTATAGTTTGATGGTATTGCTAATATACCACAGGAAGCCTTCTATTGGCTTTCTAAGTTATCATCATCAAGTATCAGTTGCATACTCTTGCCCATTTACTAAGTATTACCTGTGTCTGTGATGCTCAGTCGTTAGTTTCTTTCAAAAGAAACTAACGACTGACAGTAACAATTTAGTTACAATTTAGTCACCATACGGTGAAGGAACATTATTTGACTCTATAGTATTTTATAAATTCGGAGGAGCTCGTGGCTAAATGATTACAGCCGCATAGGCCGATCTTCCGGGTTAAGCCACGCTTGCCGAGGTTGGTCTGTGGATGGGTGACCATTTACCATAGCGAGTTTTCTCCTTGCTTCGGAAAGCACGTAAAGCCGTTGGTCCCGGCTGTCATTTGTAGATCTTTGACAGTCGTTACTGTTGGTCAGAAGCCAGAAAGTCTGACAACCAGTCTTACCAAGAGTATCGTATTACCCAGTTACTGGGTTGTGGAGGTCTGATAGGTAGTCGCTCCATGTAAAGTACTGATATTCAGCTGCATCCGGTTCGACTGGAAGCCGACCCCAACATAGTTGGGAAAAAGGCTAGGCAGATGATGAGTATTTTATAAATTGTATCTATATTATATCTATAATTAAATATGTATATACGTTATTTGAGTGTGTATATATATTTAAAATATGTATACATTTGTGTTATAATATGTATTTATACCTAGTTATTTAGTTGATTCCTGATTTTTATAAGGTTATATATTTGTACGCTGCAAACTGCCCTTTTATTTTTCTTTCCTTCCTATGGTTGTCTGGAAGAAATTGGTTTAAGCGATAAGACCGCCTTTTGAACTATTTAATTAAGTGTATTCCTTCTGTTTTATTTCTTTTAGTGTACAATAAAGTATATCTATCTATTATTCCCTTCATTTATACATACATACATAAACTCTTGCATTTTTCCCATGGGAGCAGGCAGAAACTATAGAACGCCACATGCTACGATCCTTACATACTCCTTTCGCTTCATGCACGTTCATACATCTTGTCATACACGCACGCCAGTTGAAAGTACTACGCACCTGTCCTTTTTGAAAGAAATCACCAATAACATCATCGATGAATGTCCTTCTAGGGCGTCCTCTACTAGCGTTTCCACTGACGTCCGACTTATTAAATTCCTTTGATTAATCGCTGTTCATTTATTCTTAATCCCTTTATTCTTCATCTTTATTAACACCAACATTCTACAGCCATCCAAAGCTAGATACATTCTTCTTCCTATAAAAGACCCAGTTAATCCACCTTGTTCAAACCACGTTAAAATTCAACTTAGTTTTATTGCCTGAGAAACAGATGACCTAAAATTAACTGAAGCCCTACTTCCTATATCCAATAAACCCAATACAGAATATAAACCCAGTTGTAATGATAACGAACTCTCAATAAATCCAGAAGGCATTCGAATAGTAATTGATGCATGCGTCCTAATTAGTAAGTTTCTGATAGCAACTAATTGGTTTCCAAACAGGTTCCGCTGCAATGCTTTTACAATTGATAAAACTGATTTATTACTTTCAATGGTGTAGTGTTTGGGGCTATTTATTTTGAGTGTTAAGTGTTTTAAAACGATATTTAGGATGATTGCTTCATAATTTATCCTACTTCCTATTAATATTATAAATGTGAAAGTTTAGATGCTTGTGAGTTTGGATGTTTGGTAATCAATCACGTCTTAACGGATGAACGGATTTAGATGAAATTTGACATACAGGTCGATCATGACCTGGATTAGGACATAGGATACTTTTTAGGACATTTATTTCCAAATACAAGGAGAAGTTCCCCTAGGATGCGAGTGAAACCTCAGACAACAGCTAAACTCAAATATTATTTAGGCTGGTGTTCAGGGGGTGATCCCGCTAATTTACACCGACAAATGGTACTGTTTCTATCAAGGTCGTCGTTCGATCTTAACTCAAAAAGAAATTGTAGAATGTGCTAAAATGATTTGCAGTTGTAATTGGAACAAAATCGAAAATCAAACAACCAAAACAAAACCGTTCTTATCCATAAACAACCAGTGCTTCCATAATAAAAGAACTGATACATACTAACTCGACTAATCGTCAAATAGGAAATTTAAAATAATTTTTATATCAAAATACAAACATTCATCATATAAGTCTTCCTAATACATTAAATTGACATACAATAGCGAATATACACATCTTTTCAAGGAAAATTGGTGGTGGTGGGTTAAAAATTTGTTTATCTAACATTCTACTACATGTTTTGAGTAAATGGTTACTTAACAAGAGAATTAATGTTGGTGAACGTCAGTTTAGTAGATCATATTGTTTGCAATAGTTAATAATTATGAAAATACAGACTAGAAGTTTGGACCAAAGAAGTAAGAGGTTTGCAGAAAAAATATTACACAATTTTCTAAGTTTATTTCGAAGTCTAATGACGATATTTGCATCTAAAGGTAAAAACTAACCAATTACCTTAATAAGCTCGACAAACTTGCCAATCAAGTTCTCAATTCCATTTAGTAAATTATTGATCTATAGTTTATAAATTTATTAGCGACCCATTCCAGCTTCACACGGGTGCAGTGTATTATACATATAAACCTTCCTCTTGAATCAGTCTATCTATTAAAAAAACCGCATCAAAATCCGTTGCGTAGTTTTAGAGATCTAAGCATACGTAGGGACAGACAGACAGCGGGAAGCGACTTTGTTTTATATTAAGTAGTGATTTTAAATATAATTTCTTCATTTCCTCTTTCGTAATTTCGTAATCTTGAAACTTAGTGAAAGCTCGCATTAAACGAACCCTTAATGGGTTATTAACAAAATACTAAAAGCTCTGTCGTATTAATTGTGTTCCAGGCGGTTGCTTTTAAAAGATTAACAATTAACTTCTTGACTCATAATAATAAGACAACTGAGTGAAAAGGAGGTTTTGTTTAAAGAGGTTTGGACTTTCTGGACTTACATTAAAAAAGAAAGATATTGAATGTGCAGCACTTCCCATTATAAAAGCGAAAATTTTGGACACAGATCGAACATAACGTGGAAGTGTAAGTTAAAGTCGCGGTTCGCCAGGGGCAGCAGTCTCGACATGTATCGCTATCACTTAACGACCGAAATCGGTAGTTAAGTGATAGTGATGTATCGAGTCAGTTTAACTATAGATAGGTGATTGTGTCATCGAGTTATAGAATTGAAGTATTCGAATGATCGCAACTCGAGTAAAGATTTCGATTATTCATAGTTGGTACGCGAATACTGAACAGAGTACTTAAATCGCGACCTTATGTTGTTGCCGGGACCCCTCTCTTCCGAAAAATGCAGGTTGTTGTTGTGTACCTGTTTGTTTTCTTGTGATCACGAGATTTTGTTGATTGTCAAGTTGCGTTTTAAGAATTATTGGTGCTTACTAATCCAAAAGGGTGTTAAAGTACACATAATAATGAATAACTTTTGTTCTACCAATTTCCCTAAAAGTAAATACTTTAAGAGAAATAGCTGTTCAAAAATTTCGCAAAAATACGCTAAAATCTATCTAACCTCAGTTATAACATTCAAACATTGTAAGTCATATTTGGGGTCACCAAATAGAAGCTTCTTTTTCTGATTTCGTAACTGAAGCAGGAATGTAGAATTTTTGAAAAAACTAAAATAAAAATTCATTTCCATGCAAAATGATCGAATTTTGAAATTTTGACACTTGCTTTAAAACCGTCATTAGTGATACTTTATGTGGCTTGCGGATTAGTACCCCCTTTCCAACTAACCTTGTATATTAACATTAAAGTGACATTCGTTTCGAAGCGATTGATCTGTTAAGTGTTGGACAGTGGTAATAAGTATCGTAAATTAGTTTTTTAAATAGTTAATTGAATTGATTTAATTTTGGCCCCTAGAAATCAAAAAGAGAATTTGTTTATGATTATACAGTATATCAGACAGTAAGAATATGATTTCTAATTATTTAAAATGTTTACTTTTCTTTTTATTGACTTATCAATAAAACTGATTTGTATTTTATGACCCATATTTTGTATTTTTGCTTGTATTTTTGGAAGTGAGAAACATTAGAGTAGTCGAATCCTATGAAGTACTTGAGTACCTGACGCAGTAATCGCTACTAGATTCGAGTCAGTGACTCGAGTTTTGAATCGATTCTCTTTTTAACGAGTACTAATTTATTCTAATACCAATAATGGCCAACTCGGCACATCACTATTTATGTCATAATGACAATTTTTTTATTGATTTTTGTCGGAAACCTAGCGAATTCAACTGTCAAGTTTACGATTTAACGTCATTTTAGCGAATAACTTTGCGAGCAAATTGGAAAGCCCGCAAAGTATTCATTACGATCGATAAGTTGTGCAAGAGATTTTTGATTTGAAAATAAACGTTTATCTGCTTATAAGGTGTTGTAGTTGTAGCAGTAGTCTCAGGCTTTATCGGGTATCAAAGGAGATGTTTAACAAGCTCGTCAATAAAAAATAAAATAAAGAAATAACGTTTATTAGCAACCAAAATGAACTACGACCATCTCTTCAACGATTTTCCACGAAATCACAAGCCAGTGCCTCTGTTTATTTTATTTTATTGAGCCGTTTCAAATATTGTTCAGCTCTGCAGCAACTTTCTTCCACGCCAACTCAAAATTCACCTTTCCTTGATGAACAGTAAATCATCTTCTGGCTAAAAACGGCCGAGCATCTTATTTAGCCAGCAACGCTTCTATGTATATGGTTACTTGAAGGACGTGTTGTACGTCTACGTCTAAAACATGAATACAAACGTAAACATTATTAAGGTACAAAGTGTACAACAAACGAAATTATACGGCGCTTTAATTAAAAGACGGTTGGTGCCGGACTGCAACCGTGCCGCAGCCAATGATATTTTTTTTGTTTATAATATCATTTGCCGCTGCGGTGCGGATGTCGTGCTGCGGACGGGGGTGGTTGTGTTTTTTTATACAGTTGACGAGACGAGAGAGCAGTGCGTAGTCCGTACTGCCGCCGTGCGTGCACGGTACAGACAACACAAGCCGCCCGACTGCAGTCCGACACCAACAGTTTAAATTTAAAGCGCCCTTAGACTCTACAATAGGTGTTGCATTGCAGGTACCTACTTACTTTCTTACATTCTACGACAACGCACCCGTGTGCTGCCGTGAGTCGGAGTGACTATCACCCATTGTCTATTTTGTCTAATAACTGTCTAAACTATAACAATTTACAATAATTAAAATTCACAAAAAAGAGCACATGACACATAACAAATAACAACAAAGTGACAATTGACAAATACTGTGACATTTGCAAGTGTTGCAAGGAAAGAAACTTTTGTGTCCATTTATAAGGTATTTTGTACTTCAAACGTTAAAGGAATATAATTTCAATGTAAAACAGGTGTTGCAATTATAGTTTTATGTAATTTATTTATATTTTTATATTTTTAAATATTTATTAGGATAAAATCATCTTTACCAATCTTCCTTAAAATTTTGGGAGATTTTACAACAGGCATCATTTCCCTTTAAGAATACTGCACTATGAATACCGTTTTTCGGAAGCTTACCGATCGCTATCTCATGTCGAGACTGCAGCCCCAGGACTCTAGATCAATTTTGCGGCAAATGTTTCGGAATATTTGCAACTAATACAGATTTCATTTCCTGTGAAAGACTTATGTATAGTATAATAGTTTACACATCGCTCACCATATATTATAGTTTCAAATGCAAATGACCACAGATAACATTTATTAGTGGATTGATGAGCCAGTGTTAAATTACACAATACTGACTACGTATATGTTTATTTCTTCTGCTTCTTAATCACGTACTTTTAGCAGAGTGGTCGTGGTTATATCGGGTCTCGGTTCTGAAGTAGCGGCTCTCCATTTGGGTCTACTAACGGCATTGCAAGAAAATTCGGTCATGGTGGATGGTCTTGATCAGGTCTGATATCCCTATATTACGTGATTATAAGCTTTAAATGCTAACGACATAATATTGTAATAAAGACAAGTATTAATTCGCAGCCATAGCAGAAATAATGAACAGCTCGACAACACGCAAGAAAAATGTACAAAATCACTTAAAGACTTAAGAATTTAAATGGCTGGTAATTACAGGAAAACCACGAGTTCCATTGCAAATAAGTCTGGAGAAATAAAAGTTAAGAATGATTACAGGCAGCCACGCCTCCGTGTGTATGAGGGCTCTTACACACATACACACACGTTATTAAATGTAAAGGTGTAGAAAATATTTGGGATGAAATGAAATGATGAGATGATTATTCTGTTGATTAAAAAGTATTTTTGGGGCTAGTTATAATTTAAAAATTGTGGCCGTAAAAGTCGTCCATGTTGTTTGTTTACTGTCAGATACAACTACATATGATCATAAGACAATCAGGTGTATAGCAAACACACCAACACACTGAGAATACTTGACTGTGAAATACTGATTTTATTTAGGTTTGAGATCAGACGAATGTGTAATTTGTCGTAAGCTTAATAAATAATCAGCAGTACCTTAATTTAAAGCACTTTGAGTGCTTCCAGTTAAGGTAAAGTACAATAGACAAGATGTGATAATATGACAAATCTTTTATAATTTCCCTAGATTAATTCTTCTTTAGGTTGGTATACTTGTAATGGTTTCTCTCAACACTTTTACCATTAATGGAGACAACAAAACAACAGAAACATTACCTAAAATACCAAGTCTAAATCGTATTAAATCGCTCTTCTCCCAGTGTGAATCAGTTCCAACACTAAATAACTTAAAGGTTGAGCCTGTACTACAAGTTGTAGGCGTAAAGACTTGGTTGAAAGTAAAATCGTGTTTCTTGATCCTTGACATTCAACTATCTGTATCAATGTCCAGGGTTTCAATGTTGTTATTGACAGGTTAAATGGTGTAATTTGTTGGAGTTGAGGAAAGTTAAGGATGTACTTCAGTATAATTGGAGTTTTTGTCTTTGAAAGACTCTTAGTTTGAGAAAAATCTAATAAGGCAAATGTGATGTATTATGTTAATGGTATAGTCTAGCTAATAATTAATTGTTATACAAGAACTGTCGTGGCTCCTTTAGCTAAAAACTTGGCCATAAGCGTTGATGATGATCTAAAATAACATTAAAGTATGGCTGTGGCTTCTTCATCCCTACTTCCCTACTAATATTATAAATGCGAATTTAACTCTGTGTGTCTGTTATGCTTTCACGCCTAAACCGCTGAACCGATTTTGATGAAATTTGGTACAGAGATAGTTTGGAAAACAGAAAAGGACCAAGGCTACTTCCACCCCGAAAAACGCGGAATACGCGATAAACGAAATCAAAGCGCGCGAAGCTGGGGGCAACCTCTTGTTTACTGTAAAACTTGTAACATATTTGAAAAAAGATAAAGAGTTTTTGAAATCTGTAAGAAATTAAAAACATGATAGAGACACAAGAGAGTGGAATGTGGTGAATGGTATCAGTAAATCCCACAATAGGAAAGTCCAACGCAGATTTTACAACCAAAACACAGGAAAATTTACACGTAACAATCTTTGTTTATACACATCATACGATACCGTTTGATTCATCGTCGTACGCGAGAACTGTAAAAATGAAATTGATCGTAAAACATCCCCTGCACATAATTTTGCCCCCTGAACATCGGGTTTCATAATATTGCTCTCTTTATTAGCTGGGGGTAAGATTTCGTCACTTCGTACATGAAGTGCTTTTCTTGCATTATTAGTCGACTCTGTGGAGTGAAGTTATATGTTTTGTATTTGATATTTACGTATCTTCTGTGAAGTCGTGCATGGCATACACACGTCATGAAATTACAGGTACTCGACGAGGTAAACAAAGAGTTTCATGGAACCAGCGTTGGAATAAAAAATGTTGATTTCATTGCTCCACATCGTGACGTGTTGAAAGCCCGAGAGCAATTTATAACTTATGATTTGCTTGTAGTTTTGGTTACAGTAATGAATAATATTAGATTATAGTAGACACCATTGCTATTATTTACGGTTTAACAACTTCTACAAAATATGTTTCTGTAGCTTTTCTATGATGTGTATTACTTCCTTTCAGTTTATTTCAAAAATAGATGACCTATTAAAAATTTGTGGATGAAGCTTTTACTCAAATTTAATTTTTTAGATTGCTTATTAGGTATACTTATTCTTATCTAAATCGTTCATATAAAGTTAACGATTTGAAGTTTTTTTGTCGTTTTATTACAAAACTGTTTTTTTTTTCAAAAATTTAACAGGTGCTAGTGTTACCAACAATCTTTTACTCAAATCCTACACTTCAATGAAACTTCATATCTTATTCAAGAGACACTAAAACTTTTATTCCCCATCATCAAAGGGGATATAATCCGAGGTGTAATTTACCGATCCCCTCCAAGATATGCAACAAAAAACCGGCAGCCACCGTGTCCAATTTGAACTAGTGAAAAATGAATGTCTATTATCCTTACTAAATTATAGTAGGACCACCCTGTACTATGAAACTGATGGCAAAACGAGAGATTCGGATTTTGTCGGTGAACAGTAGATAATTGTTTTTTTAGATCTAGTGATTAAAATAGACTAGTAGTAAATTAATAGTAGTAGTTGTTAAGTTTTTAAACATAATATTTTGTTCGAAGGATCTAAAATGTTTATGGATGAGTTTAATGACAGAAAGGATTTTGTTAAACTTGGTATACGAGTAGGTTTCTCACGTAGTGTACTTAAAACAAATATTTATTACAGTAGGATAAGAATTAGCTTGGCACAATTGGCATACATCATTTACAGTTTTCTTTCTTATTAAATCCGTTTTTGATATTGCTATTTAACACAATATTAGAATCACAAAGTTTTATTCTTCATTCAGAAAAAGCCATGCTAACTTTTCTAGGTGTACATTCACCTTGAAAATTTTCCACAATACTCTCTGCATTTTACTCCACCACAATATTTTCTGGATTATACCCCACAACCTCCACTATCACATGGTAAGGGCGTCGCAGGGGCCAGACGTCGTAACTTTACGATTCCAACTTTACTGCATCGGCCCTGCAACGGTGGGGAAAAAATAAATTGGAAATTGACGCCCTCCTGATAGCACCACGTTTTATGAGTCCACCACTAGTGTGAATGGAATGATGTAGTGTTGTGTTGATGTTAGTAAACTCAGGTGTAATCTCTTTAGAAGTTTTTGTGGAATATTAGGAGGAGAGATAGGAATTTTGACAATTGTAAGCTAACTTGAGACTAATTCTGAAAGCAATACGATTGCTAGTGACATTTTAAAAATTGTGCAAAATTACGAATACCCAGAATTAAATAAAGCAGGTAACGAAAGTCAAAACTATTGTCCTGATATCAAACAATAATAACATACGATACGTGTTTTGTTATACACATACAATACTGTTATTATAAATTTTGGTAAACAATTAGAAATGAAACACAAAATTTTTCTATCACCTTGGAAGGTTTGTGAATTTGTATTTCAAGAAGAGGATCATTTTAAAATGTTAAAGAAACAAGCAGAATTTATTTGAGACTGATGCTCTTGGTAACACGGTGTTTTACGAGCCCAACACTATTGTGAATGGAATAGTGTTGTACCTATAAGTATATTGCTGAAGTTATATTGTTAAAGTCAGCAGTCAGGGAGCAGTTTGTGTTTATGTAACTACCTTGGTTTAAGACTTAGGTGCCTGTCAGTTACTAGTTTATTTATGTCTTCTTCATCTTTTCGTTTTTCTGGTCTGTCAACAGTGTCAGAATTATTTTAAACAAGAACATTACCAAACGCACAATTTAATATTTCGTATATCATTTGATAAGTTTCTATTTAAGCTTGAGATATGAAATCCTGATCTCCGTTATTTGAATGATCAGGATTTTGTCATTTGATGTTGACATTGGTACTTGCTTCTTATCCGTTTAATGGGAATACCTTAATCACCTTTTCAGATACTGTTTATGCTTGCAAGGCTAAATATTCTCTTCTGCCTAGTGTTACTTTTTTATCAATATCTATGTTTTGATTGAATTTTCTTTATTCTTCCTAATTTTCATTATCCTGGATTGCAAAGTAGGGAAGTTAAAGAAGCTAAGATTATATATATGCTTTATATTCTGAAGACTGCTGGATCATTAGAATTTTATATATGTATAGCTAAAAAGCTAAACTTTACAACAAAGATACTAAAATTCTATTTTATTTCGTCTCCAGTACTTCGTTGGAACAAATCGCAAGTTACAACAAGTACGAACAACAAGCTCATGTGAAAATCATAAAACACTACATTTTATTTGTACCCTCTTTGTATGAAAATATTCGACTTATGTTTACGAGGTGACGTACTCATATGCAGTAAAGGTTATGAGCCATAATGAACCTTATTACGATGTGCTAAGGTTCACGGCTATAGGGTTTTAGTGTCGGATTAACAAGGATATGAATTAAATAGTTAAATATATGGGTTTGCTTACAAATGTTCTTAAGTATTGTCTGAGTATCTCTTTTTCTCTTTCGTGTAAAATCTTGCATGTTTCCTATTAGTATTATAACCTTTTTCTTATAATGAACATTGAGTAGTACTTATTTACTTTTTCTTTTAATGTTAATTTCATCAGAAATTTTCAGTTGTGATGCAGCATCTAATGACGAAAAAGTATATATAATAGTTTAAGCAATTTAATTTTATCTGCCTAAGTTAGATCCTCAATTATTTCTTGTTCCATGAGATGTAGTTTTTGTTTAGTATTATAAAAGAAATTGTCAGTCAGACTGAAATACTTATATGTACTTAATATATTATTTATATCTGTATTATTGCGAATAGAAAACAACCAATCCAAAATTTAAAAAGACATAGAAAGAAGGGTCAAGTTAACAATATTATGAATAAAATTGTTAAACGTATATTTTGTTTACAAAATAATGTTCATAACTTTTGACGGAGTACAACTTTTTCTTTTTTATAAAATTTTGCATCTTTTCTTTTGTTGGAACTTGAGTATTATTTAATGCAACAAAAAAAGCTCGAAGACAATCACGCGTATTCAGATACGCTGTAGCATCTAATCAAGTATTAAAAACTTCAGGCAATATATTTGTCTAATCTAGATCCGTTTCTTATTTTTTGTTTCAATACACATATTTTTTCATTCAATGAAAAAATTGTACAGTCACGCTAAAATATTAATAGGTAGGTACTTAAGTAATATTCGAGTAACTGCGGATAAAAATCAATTCAATAAACTAAATTTGAAAAAAGAACACAAATTTTATAAAAGAGAACGTCATGCATCCTCCCTATAACATCAAGATCCATAAATTAAAATAGTTTGTTTATGACATCAATACTCGAAAAAAAGGACAATATAAAATGGTGGCAGGCCACCTGCCTGCGTTGCTTTCAACAAAACTAAATATTTGAACAAAAAATCAAATACTATGTAATGACGTTTGAGATTGATGACAATTGTACAGTTGGGAGGAAAAACGAATTAGAGTTACAATACTTGCAAGCTATAGTAGAAATACAAATTATGTCTAATAAATTAAAATGGAGAGCATCACATGTACTCTTTTTAGCATATTACGCGCTATGATTATCTTATTTGGAGGGTTAATAGGAATAAGTAGATTCATGTTTAACTCTTTGCTACCAAGTTTAATTTGCTTGTGCTAGGAATGAATTAAAGTCAGTAAATAATTATAAGTATTAGCAATTTTTTTCATTGTGATACATCTACTTAAAAACGACACAATAGCTCTTTAACATTCATTGTTGAATATGACCTTGGGACTAGGTTAAAACAGACGGGAAGTGATATTTGTAGAATTATTAAACAGTACCCAACGGGGAACCCGCTGCTTAAATTTCAGCGCTCAATGACGAATTGTAATTTTTTTGCCTTAGCCTAAAACTAATTAATTATTTGGATGTATGGATGGATATAAATCCAAATAGATTAAATAACCAAGTTTATTTCCGAACACTTTTGCTGCCGACTGTACAAAGGTTACTGCCGACCGCACCGATTGTTGATCTTTGACATTTGAATGAGATTACGTAACCGCTTCCTTTCCACATCAAATATTCTAAATGATTGATTGATACTCAAATATGTATGGACTGAATTTTATATTTGTGGCGTGGGACTGGGAATTAAAAGGATGTATCAACTGCTTGTCATCTTATAGAACTTGCTTTGTTGTATCTGGGAAACGGGTTCCTAAAACGCCTGAAGGCAATCGGTAAATAATGTCTCTGTTTAATTTGCATTGTATCAAGAATAAAAGTAACAAGGTTGAAGTAGGAGGGGGCTGATCGTGTTGCCAGTAAGCAAGACTCGTGGTGTACAAGAGTCCTGGAATGGAGACCAAAGGACTAGAAAATATCTAGAGGGAGACCGCAAATGAGATGGCAAGATGACACCAGAAAGGCGAAAGACTGAATTCTAACTACCCAAGACAGAATGAAATGGAGAGGATAGAAATAGGCCTACACCAAGCATTGGGTCGACAGAGGCTGAAGATGAAGAAGTTTCTGCTCTTCCACTTATTTTGTTTGCTGTATTAATTGTATTGACTGGTTACACAACTGCTTAAAAAAAAGGAGTGTAGAGAGTGTCAAAGGTACATGTATATTTTAAAAAGTCCAAACGAAGTCGAGGAAATCGAAGACAGAAACGCTAAAAAGAAAATAAATACAAGTTCAAAACTAAATTGACCGCAAGTAAAACGTAATGGATATTTGAAATTGACTTTCAGTAATATTAATACTCTATAATCTTATCTTCCTTTATCTTATCTCATTTTATTGCAAACTCATTACATGAATCTACCGTCATTCTATCAACTTTTAATACTAATTTCCCTTCATCACGACCATAAAAAATATAAAATTAAATGGTATGATACCGTATAGTAATGATGTTACACAGGATGCTTTCGACACTACAATAAAATCGTTCGTTGAGGCAGTTTAATAAGACGCTGTAGATTTTATGGAGGCATTAAACGAAGCACGTTTTAATTTGGCTGTAAAATCAGAGAACCATTGTGGCCGGCCTTGGGCAGTGAGAGAATTGACTAAATACGTGTTTGAAGTTATATATACAGAAAGTATAAGTATCACCTACATTGACCTAATGGTAATAATCTTTGCATTGAGTTGCATTGGTGGCTCAATTTTAAGCTTGAGTAGCGGAGATGATCTGGTAGAAGAACTGCAGATCTGTTTGTAGAAAGGCTAGTATGATGATTTTGTATATCGAAGTATTGGGTCTATCAGTTCGCTTGGTTTTGAGCATCAGGTCCAATATTACTATTGGATATGAGTGATTGACCATTTTGTTTAGTTCGGGACTATATTTAATTAGTGACTGAATATTCGGTCCAACGGAGGCACTTATCAGCCTTGGAAACCCAACAAGGCCCTTGGTAATTTTTCTAAAACAAATTGTACAGAAACATTCACAATTCTTCTAGATTTTTAGAGTGATATTTCAAACATTGCCGAGCATACACGATTTACGTTTTCGTTTTATGATTAGATTAAAATAGCTACTCAAATAAACAAAAAAAATCTAATCGAAGTGAACTTTAAATAACCGACAAAAACCACCCCCTATTTAAAGAAGCAGAACTATTTAATCAAGGAGCACAATCGAAATCAAAAACTGGATGCTCACTAAACAAATTATGAAATCCGATCCCAACATAAAGCGATCCATCAAAATTCTGACAGTTGAAGAAAATGTATTTTTTTACCTTTTTGTATTTTTGTGTGTTCAAAATGCAGCGTATATATTTTTAAGCGGTTTAAAGTTGGAATAAACAAATAATTTTTCAACTTGTATATTTGTGTTAGTCTCGAAAATTGCTCAAGCATCTTTAGTGAATTTTTACTTTGTGTTGAAAACGGTTCTTTGTTTCCTTATTCTGTTATTTGCAGCTAAATTACTATTTTTTAACATTATTACTGTGCTATTAGCCAAATTTAATTGCCGAACATGTGCCTTCTAATTTTCCATTCATTATTTTTGTAATATAGCTCCAAAAATTACGAATCTGAAATAAAAATCAGAAACTCACGATAATTATGTATTTTATAAAGGAATCATGCTTAGTTGTGACATATTCGATAGCGATGGCAAACAGTTACCATAACCAAAGAAGTCTGATTGAAATTGGAATAGCCATCGCTAAACCTATAAATCTCTTCCAATCAAAGTTAAGTATTGAAATCGAACCAACAATTATCATCTCAAATCTCACAATATTTTCGTAATCCATAAAAATTTCAACGGATGAAATATATTGAAGCGTACCCGAGAGCATGTAATTTTCGCATACGTTGAGTCATAAATATCAATTTGTGTTTAACACTTAAATTATAGGGTTGGTCAGTTACAGATGATTTAGATTCTTGCCCGTCTAATATTTCGGCGCCGGTGTCGTCGTGTTTTGTGTTTACTTCGCTTATTTTGTGTTTGATAAATAGAGGTTGAGTTGCTTGGCAAAGAAAAAGGGATTTAGGTATAGAAGTGTGAAGCGAAAGGGTGGTGTATGCTATATTGATGTAGAATGTGCTGCTGGGGTTTCTGAGGAAAACGAGGATATTGAAAAAGATAATGGGCTTTCGCATGTGTGGTAATAACAATATTTTATGATCACCAATACGGTACCATGCGCAGTGATTATAGCATATTCATCTTTTATTGAAGCAATCTTTAGGGGTATATGCCATTATCGTTGGTAAAAGTTTACGGGCTAATCTGTTGATGATGCTTCGCCACTGAATAGAATATAGTTTGATCGAAAAGCAAGTGTGTATACCTACACGTTTTATAATGTAATTTAACAAGATACTGCAGCTAATGGAGCGATAAATTACCAATATTATAATTACATAATTAAACTTGACACTTAGTGCGTGGTTTCTGGTTACTCACGATCACCCAATGATTGTATGAGATGCATGAGAGATAAGAGGAGGGGAATAGATAAGCGGCTAGATGGAAGGGCCCATAATTATAATGAAGATGCCCATTGATGTAAAATTTCGAATTCAAACAATAAATTACTAATCATATTGCTATGATGAAAGTTATTTTGACACGAGCTCCCTGTTACAACTAATGACGAAATATTATGCTAATTTTAATAAGCATCGATGAATTAATTTTCATTCATCATTTCTTATACTAATTATGGTCAGCAACAAATTAAGTTTCCAAAATATTTTCTAATAGTTAATTAACATTTCTAACGGTATGTTTTACGTACTTAAGGCTTAGACAGACGATCATCACTTTTAATGACTGCAGAAAACTGTCGTTTATGAAACTGTATTATTGTTCTCATGTCGTGTTTGCGATTTATGGTTGAAACATCAATGAGGCAATAGAGTGAAAATGTGAACGACAAGCTCACATTAATAAATTGAACTTATGTCAGAGATTGATCGTAGGTATACAGTACTTTTGATAGGTCTTGTAATCCTGATTTGACTAGTAAATGTGTCTTAGTTAAGATGACGTTTATATTAACATAGCGACTTACAAATCTATTCATTTTTAATACGATCATTTATTCTTTGACTTTTTCAATAGAAAAAGTAACCTCTTCGATTATAAATCATAGTTTGAGATTTAACCCGCATCGTTATTCATTGGGACCTAAAACACTTCCTACGGGTACTCTTCCACCAGATCTATAAATTCTCTGCTAATACTCAAGCTATGCTACTAGAAGGAGCTCGTGGCTAAATAATTACAGCCGCATAGACCGATAAGCCACGCTTGCCGAGGTTGGTCTGTGGATGGGTGACCATTTACCATAGCGAGTTTCCTCCGTGCCTCGGAAAGCACGTAAAGCCGTTGGTCCCGGCTGTCATTTGTAGATCTTTGACAGTCGTTACTGTTGGTCAGAAGCCAGAAAGTCTGACAACCAGTCTTACCAAGAGTATCGTATTACCCAGTTACTGGGTTGTGGAGGTCTGATAGGCAGTCGCTCCATGTAAAATACTGATATTCAGCTGCATCCGGTTCGACTGGAAGCCGACCCAAACATAGTTGGGAAAAGGCTAGGCAGATGATGATGACTCAAGCTACGCTACTACAAAATTGCTAATAAACTAAAAATCTCTCATGTATCTTCATCTTTATCATAACTTTCGGCACGCACATAATATTATCGATAGTTATGACGCTTTACGTTGTATCAGGGCAATATATTAGCTTTATTGCCTTGCAAGGCGTGGGCTTGAAGACATCGCGTTACAATGCGACTGTTATTTATTAATATTGTTAAAGTTTAATTGTTAATCATAGTGTTTAGTGTTGCTTATGTGCCGTTATGGTTTTTAAGTGTGTTAGGTAGGTGGAGTAGAAGTACGTCTGTTTTTTGTTCTTCTTTTTGTGGAATTCTCTGATGTAAATTATTTTTGTTAAAATTTTAAATTGGTAGCATAAGTAACTGATAATTCAGAGGTACTACTAAAACTTGGGTTCTCTTAAGATTGCGGAGATTGACTGCCTTATCAGTATAGAGAGGTTCATAGCTTTTACAGGTCAAGAAGTTTTATTAAAATTTTCTGTTGATTACACTTTTTTATAAATGGCAGTAGTCCATATTTTAAGGACTAAATGTGTGTCTATCAAAAAGTATCTTTATTTACCCTTTTGGGGAATAAAGGAAAAGTTATTTTGCCTACAACCAAAGATTTATTCTGTTCATTTACTAATAAACGCAATGATGATTGCAAACCGCAAGGTAAAGAAGAATTATCTAGTAATAATACTTCAATCTTTTCATGTAAGTGAAGCATATAACCAGCACATAAGATTTCATCACCTACCAGTAGCGACGCTGAAACAAGTCATTCCTATCGCCTTTTATTAAATCGTAAACCGTTTTGATGGGGCTTTTTACTTTTTTCAATAAACTGTTTATTGGCTTTCCACTTTATTGCAGTTGTAACGTTAGATTTTGAGTATATTGTACAGTTTGATAGTGGTTTAACGATGGCGGGGACTTGAATCGAAAGTTCAGTCTTTGAGGAGAAACAATAATGATGAAATCATTGTTGGTTTATGTGGATGATGTTATTGTATTTTCTGTGATATTATTATAAAAATATGTTTTGATTTCTTGAGAATAAGAACACCGCAGTCTATGGACAATAGTTTGGTTACCGGTCCGGGTTACGTCAAACGGTTTTTTATACACGTATAAATATGATGCAGAAAAAAGAGGTGTTTTTCTAAGAAAACGGTAAAGGACTATGATGATGACATAATTTTACGTTAAGTCAAACAATAACCACAGAAAAATTAAGTCTGGCACAGTGAAGACATAGCTTTGTGACATGAGACACGTTTTAGTCTCAAGGCGCAAAGTATTTCGTCTGTGGTCAGCCTAAATGTTTTTTTATAAATTCAGACTTCCTTAACTTGAATTTCCGCAAATCTGTTCTGTCCACATATCAAAGTAACAAACTTACCGATAACTTTAACTCAATGACCGAATTTATTGACCAAAATGTTCTCATCACGAAATTCATTAGCAATAAACACAGAATAACGCATAATCGATGCGAGGGGACCACCAGTGACTCATTCTAAATGTAGTGGTTACCGGGAAATTTTGATGGGTAACCGTTTAATGAATAAGTGGACAAATCAGTCATGATCCGATAGTGGGTCATTTGGCTTTTGATTGCTACTACACATGAAAGTTTTTTGGATGACTTACGGCAAAAGTAAGTGGTAGGGAGGTAATTTTAAGAAATAACATAACATAGCATCATGCCTGTATTCCCCGAAGGGTTCGGCAGAGGTGTATAGTACACCCCCATTTTGTTAATGTTTAAGTTCCGTGTAATAGGGGGCAAGCCTATTGCCATCAACCGGGCAAATATCTAGACTCCGGGCTACAACTGAAAAATTCCACACGGAAAACCCAATAACACTTTGCCCGACCTTTGCCTTAGTAGTCGCGCTTGCCACTATTAGACTAACAAGGACCTTTTAAGAAGTATCTCCAATTATACTATAAGTATAATTAATTGCAGATTATGGTGTACGCCGTGTACGCGTATTTGCATAGCTTTCAGATTTTGATGGTCTGACGACGTTAGCTCTGCGTTCATTAATATTTAAACTTTCACGTTTATCCTGTCTTGTCTTATGAGCCTGTTGTATCCCACTGCAAGGAACGGTCTTCGTTTCTTCTTTCCATATTTCCCGATCTTTTGAAATCTAAGCCCGATCCTGTAGGTAGAAGTCTAGCTCATTCCGCCATCTCATTCCTACCGCGTTTTCGTTTTCTGCTGTTCAGGATCCACCCTATAGTTACTTTTGCGTTGCATGATACTAATTATTACTAAATGGGAATTAATGCGAATTTACCTTTATTGGTCCGACGTGGTTGATCGTGGTCACGAGCAGACTTGGGCGAATAAATGCAAATTCGCGTTAATTCCCGTTTAGTACTTTTAGTTAGCTCTGCTGTCTGGTAAAGGCAAGATGATAATGATCTAATAATGATACAAAAAAACCAGACAGCAGAACTCTTTGTAAATACGCGAATTTACTTTTACTCTTCCGATGTTTTCATTCAAGATATGAGCAGACTCGGGCGAATCTTTAGTCGCATAGAGAATTAACGTGAATTCACCTTTGTGGATTCGCGTTAATTCCTGTTTAGTGAGAGTTAGCCCTGCTGTCTGGTTTATTTGTATCATTATTATATCATCATCATTATCATCTACCCTCATCCCAAAATCAACAATCTGCTTAGGAACACTGAAAATTGGCGATATTTACTTAAGACTAGCTTCTGCCCGCGACTTCGTACGCGGATACTGTTGCTTATGCCAGCGACAACGGGGTCGTCAAAATCGAAGATCTGAAACGTCTGATGTCGAATTCTAAGAGCCCGGGGACGGGAAAACAACGGGATGCGCGAGACGATTCGAAACGTTCCAGATCTTTCATTTTTGTAAGTCAACAGGAAATGCCCATCAGACTAAACAACTTATCACTCGTTTCAAAAGACCTGTTAGTAGATGTGCGAATACGCTGAGAACTCAAGCGTGATTCTGTATCGGTAAACGTTTCCGATACGCGAGACAATGCATATTGCTCACGATCAGCGGACAGTCGCGCATCACGTTCTCCACTTGCCTCTAGAGACCTAGAAGCAGGTGCGTAGATACGCTTGGAACTCAAGCGCAATTCTCCATCCGTGAACGTCTCCGACTCGCGAGACAATGCGTGACGTTCACGCTCAGCGGTCAGTCGCGCATCACGTTCCCCATTTGTCTCTAGAGACCTAGAAATCGATGCGTAGATACGCTTGGAACTAAAGCGCAATTCTCTATCCGTGAACTTTTCCGACTCGCGAGACAATGCATGACGTTCACGATCAGCGGTCAGTCGCGCATCACGTTCCCCACTGGTCTCTAGAGACCTAGACGTCGATGCGTAGATACGCTTGGAACTCAAGCGCATTTCTCTATCCGTGAACGTCTCCGACTCGCGAGACAATACGTGACGTTCACGATCAGCGGTCAGTCGCGCATCAGGTTCCCTACTTGTCTCGAGAGACCTAGAAGTTGATGCGTAGATGCGCTTGGAACTCAAGCGTAATTCTCTATCCGTGAACGTCTCCGATTCGCGAGACAATGCATGACTTGCACGATCAGCGGTCAGTCGCGCATCACGTTCCGCACTTGTCTCTAGAGACCTTGAAGTCGATGTGTATATACGCTGAGAACTCAAGCGTAATTCTCTTTCCGTGAACGTCTCCGACTCGCGAGACAATGCATGACGTTCTCGATGAGCGGTCAGTCGCGCATCATATTCTTCACTGGTTTCTAGAGACCTGGATGTAGATGCGTAAATACGCTGAGAACGCAGGCGTGCTTCGCGATCCGAAGAGGTTTCCACGGAGCGAGTTGCAACCTGATGTTCTCGTACAGCATCAAGTCTCTCCTGACGCTCTTTGGTACATTCTTGGGATCTTATGATCCTCAATCTTTTAGCTCATTTGGAACATTGGGAAAGATTTGACCTCTTTCTAGGCATGGTTATAGTTTTATTGTGAAGATACCTGATCAATTAAAATCTAAGTGACTGCTCCCCTGCGTTACCGGGTAGGCTACCGTGTTACGAAGTAAATGGAAAAGGAAATTAAACACTCAAATAACATAAGCCCGAAGGCATATTTATTCGATAAAATAAAAAAAAAATGGGAGTTTTGGCCAGTAGAGTCAAATTTTCAATGATATACCATCGTCATCGAAAATCAGTCCTAAATTGTTACCGCCTTTACCGCGTGGAGGTACACCCAGCTTATGTTATTTTATAATTATACAGTGAAATTAGTGATAGCTTTGATTTCCACATCAGATATTTCTGATCTTCGATTTATATAAGTCAACAGGAAATGCCCATCAGACCGAACAACTTTTGCTAAGACGTCATTCCTATATGTGTTATGGTGTAGCTGGGCTCTTGGAGTTCCACAACAGGTGTTCCAGATCTTCGATTTTTATTAGTCAACAGAGAGTGCTCATCAGATTGAACAACTTTTGCTAAAACGTCATTCCTATATATGTTATAGTGTAGCTGGGTGCTTGGAATTCCACAACAGGTGTTCCAGATCTTCAGTTTTTATACGTCAACAGAGAGTGCTCATCAGGCTGAACAACTCTTGCTAAGACGTCATTCCTATATAGGTATGTTATAGTGTAGCTGGGCTCTTGGAGTTCCACAATAGGTGCTCCAGATCTTCGATTTTTTTAAGTCAAAAGAGAGCGCTCATCAGATTGAATAACTTTTGCTAAAACGTCATTCCTATATAATATGTTATAGTGTAGCTGGGCGCTTGGAATTCCACAACAGGTGTTCCAGATCTTCAATTTTTATACGTCAACAGAGAGTGCTCATCAGGCTGAACAACTCTTGCTAAGACGTCATTCCTATATACGTTATAGTGTAGCTGGGCTCTTGGAGTCCCACATCAGGTGTTCCAGATCTTCAAATTTATTCTCTCAGCAGAAAATGCTCATCACGTGGATCAAGTTTTACTATGGTAGCATTTTTGTATCTCTTATAGTTTAGCTGGTCTGTTGTGGTTTTGCATCAGGTGTTCAAGTTTCCACAATAAATTATAGCCTATATGTTGCCCAGACTTAATACCTATACAACAAAAAAATAATCATTCAAATCCGTCCAGTAGTTCCGAAGATTAGCGTGTACAAACAAACAGACAAACAGACACACAGACAAACAGACAAACAGACAGATTTTTTTTTTTGGATTCGTGCTCTATTACTGTTTCTAAACCCCCCTCAATTATTATTTTTGTAATATATTCAATGTACAGACACAGTTTTTTTACTGTTTTATTATATGTATAGATTGCAGCGGATGTGATAGTTTATCAAAATGTAGTCTATAGAACGACTAAATAAGACACGTATTCTTAGTTTTATTACTGTTATGGTATATCAATTGGCTTGATCGCTTGTAAGTTTTATTTGCAATGCAATTAACTATGCTAGTTTATGAGACAGCAGCTGCAATGTTTAATGATTCTATTGTGTAGTATAAATTAGATCAAAATTTATTATTTTGATTTTGGTTACATTTGCATTCGCTTTTAGCTATCAATAGACTGGGTTTTTGAAGCTATTGAATTCTTGAGTTATTTGATAATTTGAATTACCTACTCCTTTATTTGAATTAATGTCTATATCTTCACTATAATCAATTTGTACAAAATTCATTGAATCATTTTTAAATAGATCTCTTTCACACTTCTCACTTCACTCTCTACTGTTCTCTCTTTTCTTTTCTTCTATTCTTATTTTTCTTTTCAGTATTTTTTTGTTTTAAGTGTTCTCTAAATTAGAACTTAAAATAAAATGTTTTCTTTAATGGTTTATTCGGCAATTGACTGTTAATCGACTCTAAGCTTGTAACTAAACTTCTAAATTTCTATGGGATGATTTACAAAATCTGTGTATTTGGTTAACCTCTGGTGCATTTGATTTAAAGATATTAATTGTGTTCCGTATTTTTATTTCGAAAATAAGGTGTCTAAATAAGCCTATTTTATATTGGCCTCGATTTTAACAAAGCAGTTTTGGAAAATTAAATATTTAAGTTTAAAATTTTAAAGACAACCGCGATCCATATTTATTTTGGAGATTGAGCTCTTAAACACAAGCCATCCGACCCACTACTATTGTTCGGAAATAGTACTACATCACAAAGTATCACTTCATCTATTCCCAACAAAAAAACAGCGGGTGTGACACAAATACAATTTTATTGTACAAAAACAACCACTGACGATGTTTTATAATAATTAATCACTTTACTTTTCACTAAACCTTTCAAATACCGCCTACATACAGATTTTTTGTAACGCAACATTTATTTATTACCCAAACGTGTCCATATACGTTAACCAACCTAACCCGACACTCCAGACAAAAGAAAATGACCTTTATATCACTCTACATAAGGTTGAAGTGAAGTGCAAAGAATTTGGGAAACGCGTGACGTTTCGACACCGGACGCAAGTCAACAATTGCCTTCCTGTTGTGATAACGGTAACCAGGCTAATTACCGGTAAAGTGTTACAGTTAAAATTTAACTAAACAGATTTTTTGTTAGAGTTTGGTTAAGTTTATTGTGTGAAATAGGTTCTTCGTTTCATAATTTACCGTTATCTTTCTTACTTCAACTTTTTAATAGATTACAATTTGACATTGGTTAATTGTTTATTTGAAATGTGAAATTCTTAGCTATATTTCCTATTATTTGTCTAATTGAAATATGTCAACAGTTGGTAAATATACTCGGGAATATATTTTGGAAGTTGCGTGTTAATGTTATTATTTTTATTTATGACTGTTTTGAATTTTTATTTCAAATATTTTCATAATAAAAATGAATTATGACTGCATTTTATGATTATTATCATGCAATAAATTTTAAGTTTCCGTAATATAACGATCTGACTAAATAATACAATGCCTAATTGATCATAATTGCAATCAAAGAAATGTAACTTAACTGTAGGTACTTTTAAATTATTTTACGCGATTAGACTTGAATCAGTATTTTTATAATAGTAATTTTAATTGTTTATTAGTTAGTTTAGACTACAGTCTTAGTTAATCTATGACGTCACTGACATACGGTGAAGGAAAATTTCATGAGGAAACTTGGACTTTCCCCCTGGTCTGAAATCGCCAACCCGAAGTGAGCAAGCGTAATGATCAATGCTCGTTCCTTCTCTGTATGAGAAGAGGAATTTGCCCTGCAGTGGAAAAGTTACAAGCTAATGTTTATTATTAGTTAGTTTTAGTTTTAATTAATTGCTTCAGAAACAATTACCTAAATAACTTAAGTAAGGTGAAAACTACAGAATTTCACTTATAATCTGGCTTTTTTGACATTCTGACATAAATATTCATCTGCCATTTAAATGTACCTTTGTTTCGCTTTTAAAACCGTTTATTGATTGGAGATTGGAGAACGTGTTAAAGTTTTTTTTAAATGTCTCATATTTATACATTTTTCAAAGTAAAATATTGTATCACGATCAAAGATTTGAAAGTTGATCATAAGATCAAAACTGACGTCCGATTTCTAAAAGACCGTTATATGAGAAAATCTTATTTTGAGTTATGAGCAAAAACGTGTAAAACAATATTAGTCTGAAAACTCATTAAAAATTACACAATGGGAGCTTTAAACGTAGCCCAATAATTTCGTATAGGTAGCAAAAACATCTGTCTAACTACAGAATTTTTAGAGACAATCATTTTACACGTTTTTGCTCATAACAGTCATAACTCAAAATTAGGTGTATTTACATAACGGTCTTTTAGAAATCGGACTGCAGAACATACAACCCGACAAAATGAAATATTTTACACCCTTCATTTCTTCAGGCTTAGCACTCTATAGAAGGATTAATATTACCTTTATACATATTACGATATGAAAAGCACTACCCAATAGTCATATAAGTACTGAAAGATAAGCTTGTTTTCATACAACTTGTTTGCTGGCCATTTCGCAACTGAGTGTGAAAAATTCTTCGCATATAACTTTGAAACATCAAATCTCAACTTTGGTTCATGAGAAATAGGGTTCAAAATTGATTGATTAATTGCAGTTTGAGCTTAAAATCGTATCTATTGAGAGGTTAATAGGCAAATACATAAGGTGTGTAAATGTCCGACACATTTAATGCGCGCTCGTAACGTAAAAGGGCGTAAGTCGAGAATTGAAAATTATGAGTAATTTTTGTGATATGCGCGGCTGTTATTATGTTATATGCGTATATAATTTAATTAATATAAGTATGGGTATTAGTATAGTAATATGCAATTTATATGCTTAAATGTTTATTGGAAAGAGTTTTTTCATTGATAATATTTTTTTACTGTTATTGATTACAGATTAATCTTATAAATTCTGGCTATTAACTAAATTTATGTAAATTTTAACATAGAATTATTCTGCAAATAAAAACAAGCTTCTCTATGCTGATTTCTGTCAAAGAAAACCAATCTATGCGGCACTCAGCGCTCTGCCCGCTCTATTTAAAAAAGATAATTGGTAACTTTTAAGATAACATAACATTACGCCTGTATTCCCCGAAGGGTTAAGCAGAGTTGTATAGTACACTCACATTATGTTTAAGTCCCATGTAATAGGGGGCGAGTCTATTGCCATCAACCGGCCATAAATCTAGACTCTGGGCTGCTACTGAAAAATTCCACACGGAAAAACCCAATAACATTTTGCTCGATCTGGGGATCGAACCCAGGACCTCAACCTCAGCAGTTGCGCTTGCGACCAGTAGACCAACGAGGCAGTTGCTAACTTTTAATTTGCCACTAACATTTTAGTATAGTGTTTCGACACTAACTGGAACTTTGTTCAACGCTTGTACAAGGTTAGTCGGAAAGGGGGTACTAATCTGAAGCCCACTTATAGTATCGCTGATGACTGTTTGAAAGCAAGTGTTAAAATTTCAAAATTCGATATATTTTTTTCCAAATAAAATGATTATTATTTTAGTTTTTTCAAAAATTCTTCATCCCTGTTTTAGTTACAAATTCAGGAAATGGTGCTTCTAATTCATGACTCCAAATATGACCTAAAATGTAAACACAGCTGATCATAACTGGGGATAGATAGATTTTAGAGATTTTTTTTGAGATTGTTGAACATCTGTTTTTCTTAAACTATTGAGTTTTGGGAAAAGTTGTAGAACAAAAGTTATTCATTATTATGTGTACTTTAACACCCTTTCGGATTAGTACACCCTTTCTGACCAACCTTGTATAATAATAATAAACCTATTTTCATGGACGTACTTATAAAAACAATTATTATTAACCAATAATAGGGTATTTGACTGAAAAAATCTAATTAGTCCGTCAGTTAGATTATCAAAAAATATTTGACCCGTATTTTTTCTTTTGTTACGTAAACCAAAATTGATGAAGATAACGACACTTTTAAAATTGGCAAAACGTCACAAGCACCCACTCTCGAGTTTTGATGCGTTTTATCTTTCCAAATATTCATAGATTTAAGAAAAGAAAAAATACGTGTCCATTATTTTTCAAAATTCTAACTGGCGGACTAATTAGATTTGCAATTTATTGATGCTGTCAACATGCCTATTGCTTTTAACAGATTTTCCAGTTATTCGGCAACCAACAAACACTTTAATATCAATAAAACACGTACTCCATACTAAAACTAGGTACTAGAGTCATCAAAGCATTCCGCACATATTTTCGCTTCAGTCTAACGTATTGTGAGTGACACAAAGGGCTTGCGGGAACCTATCCAGTAAGCAAAACTTCTAGGAAAATATTCCTATGATCTTTTGGTCATATTGAAAGAGATTTGCTAAGGCATTTTGTATCAAAATGAACGTAAGCTTCCTTACGACTTTCTTAGAATGCTGATGTACTATTGAAATAACGTTCGATGCGTAGTAATCTCGATTTTACGGTTCGATTACTTTAGTGTAACGTAACGTATTGTTAAGTTGTAGCTACGTTTAGATTTTATAGTTTTTTATCCGACTATGGAAATAGAAGGGTAATGAGTTTATCAGTCTATGTATGTATGGTTGACTGTAGCTTAAAAACTACAGATCCGATTTCGACAAATGAGTTGTCAATTGATTCGTCTTTACAGTTAGTTTAAAAAAAAGGCTACGCTTTTATTGAAAAAAAAAGTCTTGAGAAATGCGTTTCAGGTAGTACGGTCGCGAACTTTAATTTGGGACTAAAATTATAGAAATTTCTTAAAACACTCATGCAATAAGTTCAAAAGTCCTTTTTTTTCTAGCTTCTTTACTGCTGAGCAAAGGCCTCTTCTTTTGCCTTCCAAACATTTCTATTTTGTGCCGTTTCTTTCACAAACACGTCAAAAGAAGTTTTTTTTTCGCGCTGTTTTTTTCGAAATATCAACTTGTGGAGTGTTACATACAGGCTTATTGTAATGACTACTCTTTGTTATAAAATTGAATATATATTTTGTAAAACAACACTTAGCCATCGGCGTTATTTTTGGAAATATTGAATTGAATTTATAATATTTTATATAAATAAAGATAAAAAAGATAAATAAAAAAAGATAAAATTTATTTCAAAAAATACACATGAACAATATTTATTACCATTGGCCCCAAACTAGGCAAGCCTGTATCTTGGGTACCAATAAATGGATTTACCAGTAAGTAAAATTAACAAACAAACATTAGCTTCAAAAACAAAGAATATTAAATTATTAAAACATGTAGTGGGTACAGGTACACTGTGTCCCACTGTAAAATAAAATATGTAACGCAAAGAGTATTAAAGAGTATTATTTTTAACAAACAGAATCAAAATCAGTATAAAATAAAAGTATTGTGTATCTGTGTGCTGGTGTGTGTGTTCGTGAGTGCGTGTGCAGGTGCGTGACTGTTAGAGCGTTTGCGTGTGCGTAAGTGAGTGTGTACGTGTGTGTATGCGTGTGTGTGTGCGTGTGTGAATGTTTGCGCGTGTAGTTTGCGTGCATGTGACTGCGTGAGTTCATGTGTGGAGTTATGTGCCATATCTATTTAATAATATTTAAAATGTCTTCTGTCTCCTCATAAGATAAACTAAGTAACCAGGCTATTAATTTTTTCCTGATTTGATAACGGGAGCAGTTGCTGACGTTACAGTGTTTGGTAACAGCATTGTACACATATGGATGGAGAAAATGAGGGAGTCTTTGTGCAAAAGTTGACATGACCGCGGGAATTGGAACTCTAAATTTGCGTTTCCTTCGTAGATCATCTAAATCATTCCGTTTTGAGATACTTATGTGAGTCTTATTTGTAGCGTTTAATATGTATAGTTTTCTTACACTCAGCAGCGAGGCTTCTGCGTAGAGTGTTTTTGTTGGAAAGCGGTATGGTTTGCGCAACATAGTTTTTAGAACGGCGCGTTGTGCTCTTTCGAGGTCCAGTAAATAGGTTTTTGCAGCTCCTCCCCAAATGGTGATACAATATTGTATTAACGACTGGCACAAGGCTGCATAAACAAGTCTCTTCACATCAAAAGAAGCACTATCGCGTATCATTTTCATAATGTAAATTTGTTTTCGGACACGCTTTACTAATTCCCTAATTTGCGGTTTGAAAGATAGATGTTGATCTATAATTACTCCTAGGTATCTTATTTCATCTACTTTATCGATGTGACTACATGAACAATGAGTATCTTTATTGATTGTGTTGAAACATGAACTGTCGTGAATTTTCAGATGCCACAGTGGTACTTTGGTAGCTTGAGTTTTTCTAAAGGCAATATATTTGGTCTTCTTAACATTCAGTGTCAGCAGGTTCGTGTCTAACCAATTTGCGATCTTGTTCATTCCTGCTTCCGATACTCTGAAGACGTTCTCCCAGTCAGTTCCGTGGAATAATACCACTGTGTCATCGGCATAACAAATAAGATCAGCGTTTGGTATGTTAATTTTGAGTATGTCATCCATGTAGATAGTGAATAGTGTTGGCCCAAGTATACTGCCCTGCGGTACCCCATAGCAGATTTCTTGTTCTTCACTTACTGAGTTTTCTACTTTGATACATTGGCGTCTATTACTCAGATAACTTTGGAACCAGTCAAGTGTTGCTCCTCTTATGCCTACCCGTTCTAGTTTCCTAAGGAGGATTGGAATTGAAATGGTGTCAAACGCCTTCGCTAGATCCAAAAACACTCCAAGACATCGTTCTCCACCATCAATATGTTTAGATGTTAAGTTTGCAAGTAGTTCTACTGCATCCGCTGTTGATTTGCCACGCCTGAACCCGAATTGCCGTTCTGAGAGTAATGAGTTTGTTTCTAAATAATGTACTGTGCGAGTATTGATTAATTTCTCCAGGACCTTAGAAAATATGCTGAGTAATGATATAGGTCGGAAATTGTCTGGAGAGTTCTTTGGACCGGCTTTATGAATCGGAGACACCAGTGCAACTTTCCAGTACTCCGGGAAAACTCCTGATGACATACTCAAATTACATATATAAGTAAGCGGTTCCACGATGATATTCCTTATGACTTTGATAAGATACGGTTTGAATCCGTCTAAGCCAGGTGCACTATCGTTCTTTAGATTTCTTATTATTGAATCCACTTCAGTTTCATCAGTTGGTGACAAGAAAATCGAATCAACGGTAGAGTTTTGCATGTTAACAGTGGCACATAGAGCTTCTTCAGAAGTTGAGAGCCGTTGAATGATCCGTTCCGATAAGTTCTTACCTACCGTTGTAAAATAGTGGTTGCAAAAGTTGATTGATTCCTGTGGCGTGGGTTTAACTTTTAATAGATCAGTTGCGTCGTTTCTTTTTTGTCGCATTTCACACATATCTTTTATAAGGCTCCATAGTTTCTTTGAGTTCTTTCGGTTATCTTCTAAGGCCTTGCTTTCATAGTTTTTCTTTACTTTCCGTAATAAATCAATAAAAAAGTTTCTGTACCTAGTATACGAAAGTCTTAGTGTGTCATTTTTAGGGTTAAGTCTTACCTGACGGTGTAAACTGTCTCGATGACGCATACATCTCATCAAACCGGGAGTAATCCAAGGCTTTAAGTTATATTTTGAGCGGTTAATTTTTCTTAATTGTGTGTGCTTGGTCACTACAGAACTGATTATGGTACTAAAACTATTTAATGCCTCATTTACATCACTTTTGCCAGTTACCAATGTCCAATCAATCTTCTGTAAATCAGCACAAACAGCTTCAAGATCGGTCCTCGAGATAATTCTTTTCCTCTTATCAGGTTTTTCTCTTGATGTGTTAAGTCCAGCCATAGCAACGTCGTGATCTGTGACAGCACATTTTGCCACCACTCCCACAATGGAGTCTTTGCTTCTAACAAAAATATGATCTAAACAAGAGGCCCCTCTTGTTGGTTTTACAATGGCAGGGAGTAAACCATGTTGCGCCATCAAACACTGGTACGCTAGGTTATGCGCATTTGGATTTGCCGATAATAAATCTATGTTTAAGTCTCCCAGCAGTACTATTCTTGAATTATCTTTAAGTTTGCACAAGTTTGAATCTAAGGATAAAATAAATTTATCTAAATTAACAAACGAGGGGGAACGATAAATTCCTAAAATTTGGATAAAGTCGTTAATGCTAATCATTAAACAGTCAGCATCTTCTACGTCTGGCTCCGAAACTGACACAACGTAAGAGTCTCGCACATATATCATTACTCCGCCTGCCCTATTTATGTGGTTAGTAGTGCTAAATACATTATATCCCTCAACACACCTGATGATAGAACCCTCGTGCAGCCAACACTCCGTAAGTACAATCACATCGTATTCAATATCCAAACGTTTTAGTGCTATTAGAAAGCTATCAAAATTACGTTGGGAACTTCTAATATTTAATGTAAGAATTTTAAAATTATGATCGCAGCGTAAATAATTTTTACATAATTCAAGATTATCTAACAAGTGACAATCAATACTGAGCGTTTCATCGATATTTTTAAATACTTCTAAGTTATCCACGGAGAAGAAAGTAACATAATATATGTTGGTATATGACTGACATTGTCACTTTTTGTTTTACTTAGTTGCGACCAGTTTGTGCTTTTTTGAAGGAAAGTTAACCAAATAATATAAGGCATATTTAAATTAGGTATTTTAACTGAAAAGTTGTATACATTGCGTTTTTTGGTTTGCTTATGTGATGCGTTTGAGTTAGTAAGGTGTAAGTAATATTGTGTGTGTTTATTGATGAGTTTGTGTTTTATGTATGAGTTAGGGTGTTCGTATTTGTATGTGTTTGTTTTAATTATATAAAAAACATGAAGAAATAGAAAAAAAAGTTTTTTTACAAGTCTTAGTCTCTTACAGGAACTATTTGCGTATAAAGTTTTGTAGTTATACAGCAACGGGAGAAGATATTTCAGAGGGTGCTGGGGGCGATCCATCATTCGCGGTATTGTCCGATAAGTCAGGTCCAAGATGTTGGTAAATATCGGCCTGATTCCGAATTCTTGCGGCGGGCATCCCCTCCTGTTTCCGAAGGAATATCTGTCCGTTGCGAATCCAACAAAATTTAAAGCTTCTTGCCTGTGCTTTTGTTCTTGCTTCACAAAAAAGCAAACGGTTTTGTTTTGTAAGATGCTCGTTGATGAAAACCCTTCTTAAAGATAATTTAAAATCAAAATATCATGCTTGCAGCAGTTCAAAGATTAAATACACTTTAGAATGACATACTTAATCATGCGTAGTAAGTATAAGCATGCGGTAGAAATACGAACTTAGGTGGGTCCTAAATGAACATTCATTTGAAAATTGTAATAATACTTCATTTTAATAGTGCCTATGTATTTAGTCATATGTGTATTCTGTTATTTTGTGTACAAAATAATATTACATACAACGTGGCAATGCTGCCAGCCTTCTGGGCACGTTACCAGTGGACAGCGATGCGGAGGAATATTTTGATGCCGTATTTTAGTTTATAGTTTTATTAGGATATAGTTTTCGTTATTTGTATATATTTTTATTTGTAATTATGTAAATATCGTTTCTGTATATAATTTAAATCTAATATGTAAATAAATCATATTGTTTTCCAAATAATATTAATAAAAAACAAGTTCAAATTCATAAAACACTTCTGAATCTTTGTAAAATCATCATTTAGTTTTGATGTTGACTGTACAGTACAAGTGCAATTTAAAAAAAACCGGCCAAGTGCGAGTCGGCCTCGCGCACGAAAGGTTCCGTACCATTATCTATAAAAACGGCAAAAAATCATGTCTGTTGTATGGGAGCCCCCCTTAAATATTGTTTTATTTTAATTTGATTATTTATTTTTAAAGTAAATATATAACTAAATATTTTGTGAATATTTCAAGCGTGTACCTGTTGCCGTTATTAATACCGAGCAAAAACGAGCAAAAAAAATCACGTTTTTTGTACATCATCTGTGAAAATTTCAACTGTCTAACTATCACGGTTCATGAGATACAGCCAGCAATGCGATTCACTAACAGACTCATCGTAGATGTAAACAACGACGAGTTCACTGATGTTTCATCGTAAATATCGCTTTTAAAAACAAAGTTAATAAAAACCGTATTCGCTAAGCTACTTATGCTCGTCGATGATCTGCCGAACATGAACGGAACCATATTTTAGTTCTATGTCGTGCCGTCGACATCGTTGAGGCGCTACGATCGCGCAGTTTTAACTAAAGAATACCCAAGTGTTTTCATCAGATGTTTCAACGACGATTTCTTGGTTGTAAAGATGTTTTGCCTTAGTGAATCGCACTCCTGGTGACAGACGGATAGACGGGCAGACGGACGGACAGCGGAGTCTTAGTAATAAGGTCCCGTTTTATCCTTTAGGTACGGAACTCCAAAAATGCATTAAAATGCTGCTGCCGGTGTTATTTTTAAACAACCACCAAAGGACATTCTCTCTCAATTCTAATCCCTTTAAAAATCCTCTTTTCATCCCTCAAAAGTGTCGTCGTGTGACTAATGCCTATTATGACCCAGACTGAGACTCTATTAAGACGAGGCGAGGTGTGAAATCGCCTGTACCTGCCGAATGCTGATTGTTGCCTCAAAGTGCATATTACCACCCAACTTGTTAGTTAAGTTTATGAAAATAGCAAATCTTTATGGCAGTTTGTGGAGGTTATTTTTGTGTGGTTTTAGTATAGTAGTAACTCGTACTGGCTCATTGCACTTCATTTGGGATGGGAGAAATTCATGATTGGATTGGTGGTCCCATTTAAACTTGGTGAAGATCTGATGAAGACCCTCGGAGATTGACAATGGAACTCTTCAATGGATAACAGCAAATTACCCGGGATTGCTGTAATTGCATGTTTGTGTATTGTTTATGCCATTTAAAATAGGAAAATAAAATAACTTTAAAAAAAAGTAAAAACCGACTTCAAAAACTCTAAAAAGAGTAAAATAATTACCATATTAATAAAACTAACAGTTTCAGAAGTCGGTGCCTTCAATTTGATTCAGTGTAAAATTGCACCGACTTCTGAAACTGTTAGTTTTATAATAATTACTAGCGACCCACTCCGGCTTCGCACGTATTCGTTTTATAACTTAAAACCTTCCTCTTGAATCACTCTATCTACTAAAAAAAACCGCATTAAAATCCATTGCGTAGTTTCAAAGATCTAAGCATACATAGGGACAGACAGACAGCGGGAAGCGACTTTGTTTTATACTATGTAGTGATGGTAATTCTTTTACTCTTTTTAGTTTTTTTTTTAAGTTGGTTTTTACTTTTTTTTAAAGTTATTTTACTTAGTGTATTGCTAACCTATTTCTTCGGGATTTGTGGACTGATTTGAGTAATTGTTTATTTATTTAGTGCGGAATACTCTCGAGGTGGTCCCATATGAGACTGTTAATTTTATAATAATTATGCGCACGGCGAATGCTAAACGCTCAATATTTGAGCCATATTTGGATCGTGTTATTCATTGAGCGTTTAAACAATCAATACATTAATCTAAATAATCACGCGCTTAGAAGTTAAGTATATTGTAGGTACTTATAATCGCGAGTGCCGATGATGAGATTCCATTTGATAAAGAATGTACTTTTCGAGGGCTCTATCGCTACCTCCCTTCAAAACTTTATCGGTTTTTTATCGGTTACACTTCGGGGAGTGTGCGATGGAACTGCACAATTTGATTCCGCCTGGCCCTTTCCATCATCGGACTACCAGGCGTACGGCAATGCGCCATCGGTACATGGTGGACATCCCACTCATACGTACGAAGCGTTTTGCATAGCTAAGTAGTGGAATTCCCTGCCGGAGTCTGTGTTTCCTGATAGTTACAACCTTGGGGTCTTTAAGTCAAGAGTGAATAGGTTACTTCTAGGCAAGCGTGCTTCACCGTCGACCACATCATCGCTTACCATCAGGCGAGATAGGGGTCAAATGCCAGAATAACGCAAAAAAAAAAACTAATGAACATTTCATAAGATCGGAAAACCGAACTTAATTTGTAAGTACATAGCTATGCTTACCGCCATAAAACAAATGTTGCAATCTAACTTACCCACTTCAATAACTAAGCCTCACCATTTAAAATATTGTTACCATTGACATTTTAAAAGTGCTATCAAATAAACACAGATAAGTGCGCAAGCGCAGGGATTTATGATAATTCTTGTGTTGTCGATTACTTCAAGTGCCTATTTACGTCAAGAAGTGTCGGTTACCGCTCTAAAGTTGGACGTAACCAGCCTATTTGTGAGTGCGGTATAAGGTGCTGATGCATTTTCGACTTTCGTTTCGATAGATTCGCTTAACTTTGCATCATTTTCGAATTAATTGAGCAAAGACGGTAACGATTCTTATGTTAGTTATTTACTGAATATTTTTGATTGATAATCTGGTTTATTTATTAAAATTCATTTTTTTAAGTAATTCAATACAAAAATAAAAATAGCATAACATCACGCGTGTATTCTCCGAAGGGTTGGACAGAGTGTGTAAGGACATCCTCATTTCACCGTTATGTTGAAGTCCCATGTAATAGGAGGCCAGCCTATTGGTTCTACCAGGCACAAATCCAGACTCTGGGCTGCTACTGAGAAATTCTACACAGAAAAACCCAAAACACTATACCTACCATTACTGTAAAAATAAAAATATAGAAAATAGTACCCCACCTGCATCGAGGACAGGGTCCAAGCTACCGGTGGTCAAGGCTCCAGAGAAAGGAAGTTTCTCAAAATGCATGCCGTGTCAAGGAGTATCGCTTTCTGTATCAAGCCCAATAATAATTGTACCCTAAGAGCGTTTGTCCACTGCAGCCGTCACCGAGAAACGAGATTATTTCGGACTGAGTTCGGAACGACGTGATCGTGTGTCCATCGCGACCGATCTCGGTGGTTCCCAACATAAGACAAAAATCCGAGCACCGGCGCCGTCAATCTCGGATGTAGTGGATAAAAGTAGATGCGTTTTGTATTGCCGGCATTTCGGTCCGTCACGATCTCGGCGGGGTTCTTTCTAGCGGTAGCGCCGATTTACTGACAATCTCGGTGGCTGAATTGACGGCGCTCGGATGACGGACGTGCGGTGGACACACAGTCATAGCAATGTATGTATCGCTACTTCGGCAACGTCATCACGTTCTCGGTGACGGCGGCGGTGGACAAACGGCTTAAAGGTAGTAACGAAAATTGACACTTCCTAGAAGTAAAACAAACTACTTGATAAGGCCGATATGCAATTCAAAACGTATAAAATCTGTACCATTAATAGAATCGTAATGATGCTAAAACTGTACAATAAATATTTTTAAAGTAAATGCACCGTATCCTGGGAACGATACTGATGCTAACAGATCCAGTTGTTTGGCAGCCACATCCGTTAAAGAGTGGGTCAGGTTGTTAGTACAAATTATCACGCTATTGAGGGTGGGTGATAAGCAGTTGCCTCATGTTTCCGTAGGCAAAGCTAAGGTTACAGCTAGATTTAGAAAACGTGACAATACTCCTTCATGCAATAAAAATATTTAAATATTATCAGTGGACCATTGTCGCCTGAAATAAATACATGAAATAAAATTGCTAGTAACATTTTGCGTTGAATTCCACATTACTATAATTCCTAAACGCTAAATGCTTATAATAAACCCTTCAACTATTTAGTATGTTTGTACTGGGTTTTGTCTTTGTCGATCAAGACAAATCGATTGCTAGTCGATCGCTTTCGCCTACCAAAACTTTCTTCTGTCGAAATATCGCTCCACATTCGAGCGAGCACCTTCTTCGGCCACTGATAAGCTAGCCCTTCGCACGGCCATATCAATATTTACTCTTTAAGATTTTTGAGTAATTGCCTTACCTTAAATAGTTGGCGGCATGTGTGAACACACCATTATTAAAGCCTAACGGAATGCTTGGAAACTTGTATTTTATCTACCTTCACTTATTTTAAAGACGCCGCTAATACAGTTTTATGGTGTTCAATATTTAATGTTTTAGACAAACTGGGCTTGGGAAAAATAATATGTATTCTTTGATTAGTGGTGCACCGTTTTTAGTCGGTCTCCAGAGCCTTGCCAGGTACCTACAGTCAACAAATGAGTTAGGTATGTATACCTAAACCTAGGTATGCGTAGTGCATTGATTTCCGATGTCAGCCTGTAGGCTGACATCGGAAATCAATGCACTACGCATGTAATTGTCATTGTAAATGTGTACGTATTGTTAGGGTGGAAATCATACTCATTGAACACAATAGATACAAGGTTAGTCAGAAAGGGGGTACTAATCCGAAAAGGCGTTAAAGTAGCCATGATAATCAACAACTTTTGTTCTACAACTTTTTCCAAAAGTCGATAGTTTAGCAGAAATAGGTGATCAAAGATCTGAAAAAAAAAGCGCTAAAATCTTTCTATCCCCAGTTATGATCAGCTGTGTTTACATTTTAGGTCATATTTGGGGTCATTAATTAGAAGCACGATTTTCTGAATTTGTAACTAAAGCAGGGATGAAGATTTTTTGAAAAAAAACAAAAATAATTATCAACTTGCATGAAAAAAAAACGAATTTTGAAATTTTAACACTTTCTTTTAGACTGTCATCAGTGATACTTTGAGTGGCTTTCGGATTAGTACCCCCTTTCCGACTAACCTTGTATATTACAACTCGGATTACAGAGTTATTAATACTTCTGCAAATATTCTGAAGCACCAACGTCAAGTCTCTTGTGCGTCTGTGACTATTGACAGCGACTAGTGTTGTCCCATAGCCGCTAGGAATGAGACGCATCGTAGAAAAACCGCTCATCAGTAATAATATTTTATACGTAAGATACGGTCAGAAAAGCGATGGCAAAGACTTGGCCACTCAACACGCGCATAACTCTGTTAAAGTACGAATGTAACTAGTTGCCTGTGTATTTATTTATTTGGTTGACTGTCATAGCAAAACGAAGGTACAGCAAGAAAGATAGAAAGTCTAGCGATTGAACGCTTGCATTCCATGCATGAAGGTATCATTTCGAACCCGGCCAGCACAAGAGGAAATGTCATATTATACTTTGTCAAGAATTTGCTTATTTTGAGTGTGGTGCCATCTATCATGTTACTTACATGCGAACAAGACCACCGCTGTGTAGATGACTACAGCAACATCCATAACAACTATGCGGGGTATTACTGTATAGCTAAAAATTTCAATACTGTTTTTGCAGATTTGGATTTGTTCATAGTCTGCTAATAAGTTTAGAAGCTCTTTGATCCAATTACTTAGTGACTCATTAGTAGAACATAAACTGTAGTTTTTATTTTGTACTGTAGATTTTATTTTGTACTGTAGATTTTATTTTATACTGTAGTTTATTTGCTTTTACTGTAGTTTTTAATTAAAACTGTAATTTTATTTATTTTTACTGTTATTTTCACTCAACATTTTTACTTAGTTATTACCGTTTAAGTTTCACTCGTATGCAGTACTTTAATAACTTTGTAGTATTTAAGATGTGGATTACGTCGTGAGCTACACATATGTATTCTCTGTTTTGCCATTACTTGTATTAATAATTGAGCTGTTGTTTGTTTTCCCAAATTAAAATAAATAAATTCTCGAAATGACGTCACTGAATCCTACATCGCGCTAACAAAATGTAACACGCAGATAGTATATCGCCCAATATCAACAGTTGGGCTAGCCCGCAAGTATAAGGCACGCCTGGTTGGAGGATCCTCCCTTTCGTCGGAGGAACACCATAATTATCTCCTTTCTCCACATTGAGCACAATAACTAGTCTTGATGACAACAACGTCTTATTTAACCTCTCGGAACCCGCACCCTCATAAGGCTAGACATCTACCAGAGCTGTGCGAGGAAAATCGTAGTCAGACACTCGTAACGACTGTCATAGATATTCGTATAACACCCGACAACAGTTTAACGTGCTCTTCGAGGCACGGAGTCTCGAACTCTCGATGTGTTAAGGTGCTGATAAACCTGAGCATTCTCTTGTAACAAAACATCGAGCATTCGCCATTCTTAAATGTTGTCGAACTGAGCATTCATTATTTTTTTGTCTTTTGTAACGTTCGCTAGAATGCTTATTACAAGTGAATGCTCAGGTTTATCAACGCCTTAACGAACTTGCAAATCATATGATCCGCGCGGTAGTTTATTAGGCTGGACATCCACCAGAGCTGTGCGAGGAAAATGGGCGCTGCGAAAATGTGTAGCAAGGATGTGAAACGGTGTGACCCTTTCCAGCAGAGCTGTGCGAGGAATATGTAATGCGTAATGTGTACAAATGATCATCTACCTCTTCCAAACACTATCTATTGACTGACTGGTAGGCGTATATTTTCAAATCCTCGCACAAATTCCTAGCAACACATCCCTCGCTCGCATTTCTCGCTTATTTTGTATGAACAAAAACCTCGCTCCATTAAGCCCATATCCACCAGAGCTGCGCAGTGCGAAGTTAGGTAATTGAAGTGATTCCTCGCTAAAAAAAACACATTCCTCGCTACGCAGCTTAGCACAGCTCTTGTAAGCCTAAGTGGTCAATCAGACTGCAATAGCGGGTACAGGGGCGGGCGCGGGCGCTTCGGTCTTAGCGTCTGCGTATTCACTGTAGTGCCGAACGAGCTATCGTCCGACACTTCGGCGGGTGAATCAAACAGACGCTAATATCACTGTGAACGATACGGGCGGACTGAGCCATTAGAAACATTCGCGCCACCGCGCCCGCGCCCGCCTCATGCAGGCGTCTACATTAGGAGTAAGGCGTATTTATCGTAACAGCTATTTAAAACAGGTATTTTATGATAACAGACAGTAACTGTGACAAACAAACCGAAAAAGCAGTTCCTGTTCCACGAGCTAACAAAATCCCCTATGTAACAGTCACAAGCTTTTCTCTATTCATGCTTATGACAGTTACCTTAGTTAGAATAGGATAAAACATGTTACTGTTACTCTGTGACACCCTGTTACAGCCGTCACAAGCTCTTTCCTTTTCTCGCATAGGTTTAACAACTTAGAAAGAGAAGTCTTGCTGTTACAGTAAACAGGTTAAACGTTGCTATCTGTGGTAACAGATAACACACAATAGTGTGTTCCCACATAGTGTGAAATAACAGACTGTTATTTCGTAACAGGTTTTTGGAACTGCTATTTACGTGTAACAGGAACAGGCGTAACAGATACGTGATTTTACCTGTTACAACCCACTCCTAGTCTGCATACATTTGATTTACACGCGCCCGCGCTAGCATACGCGCCCGCCTCCACTCTGGAATACGGCAAACGCCCTGCCCTAGTTGTGTCTCGGAGCGATTTTTATAAAAAACATACTTTGAACACAATTCCAGTTATGTTAATATTTCCTTAATGCGAGGCACTTTTAAAAGGCTTTCTCACAAACTATTTGTATTAAAAACAACCGGAAGGCACTTTGGAATAGTAAAAGCGGAAATGGATCGGTTTGCTTGTAAGTTGGTAACGCTATTAGTCAGTGTTGCCAACCTGATGGGTTGGTAACACGCGAGGCGTTGGTTAATATATTTTTTTGGTTTAAAAGTTAACTCTACATTGTAATAATGTTTTAAATCACAGTTATTATTGAGTTGTGTTTGTTTATAATTTTATGTTTGGATAGATTTTCATGCTGAGTGAAGAATGTGGGTTCAATATTTCTTCTTTGGAACTAATATTTAGGGTCAAAAATAATTTGACCCATTTTTGTTATGCTTATTATGTTTTATCCTACATAAACCTGCTCGTTGTCAGGTAGTTTGAGTGTCATGCTTATTATATTCAATTCAACGTTAAATTAGTCCTGAGCCTTTTCGTAAACTGTAGCCGTAAAAACACTGCTATCGAACAAACGTAAACGATGTAATTAAAAACCGTAAAGTAGCTAATCGTATAATATCCATGATTTTTCAAAATATTTGGTACTAGCTTTTGCCCGCGGCTTCGCTCGCGTTAATTAATATCTAATAAAGAAAACTTAGCACACTACTAAAGCTTCTATAATAATCCAATCATGATTCGAAAGACACGTAGCGCCATCTTAATAGATAGCGCTACGTGTCTTTCGAATCATGTACTGTAGTATGTTCCCGAGGAAAACAACAATTATGATAATTCATAATTGTTGTTTTCCTCTGGAACAGTACTTTTTTTCGGGATGAAAGGTACCCTATGTCTTTTTCTGTACATCTGATAACGTATATGCAAAATTTCAGGATAATCGGTTCAGTGGTTTAGGCGTGAAAAGGAAGCAAACAAAAAAACTTATTTTCGCATTTATAATATTAGTTAGGAATTAGTTAGGATAGTTAGGATTAGGAAGTTAGGATTAGAATTCTTTGTATGGTAACATTTCGTGGATAAACGCCGGTACTCATCTTACGGTTAAAATGGTATAAAATGTCCTGCTGACGGTGGCGTTGTGTATTGGGTTGTTAAGTTCCCTACAATATGGTTGAGTTAAGCGATGTTCGTGCACTCGTCGTGCTCGTGAACGGGTGCTGTCTGTTGGGACTGGTCAGCTCTTACGTGCTATGGCAACTTTAAAGCCATTTTTCATTGTTACTTCTGATATTGTCCTATATTGTTCTCACATCATCTAAACTATTACAATTATGAACTACCTAGTAATTTTATACAGTTTACTTTTAACTAAATACAGTTTACTTTTTACCCGACTACGGAGAAGCAAAAAGGAGGGATTAGGATAACCGTGGTCCGTGGTCGGATGCCACTTTGCCCTAAAGCTTATGATCGCCTACTACTGTTAGAATCTATTATTTTGTTGGGATAGGATACGACCACGGACCACGGCTATCCTCTGAAAATCACTATGAATATGTATTAAATACATTAAATTATATTACGTGTAAGTTGTTTATTTAATAGACGATAAATATTGAATAGTTTGCACATAACAATTTCAGATGATAATATTTTCTCGTTTCGTTCATTTTTCAGTAGTCGGGTTTTAGTTTTTGAAACTTACTTTTTATTACTTAAACATAAATACTATGCACCTCTACCTCTACCCAACCCTTTGGGGAATAGAGGCGTGATGTTATGTTAAAAAAAAGAAAATGAACCTTAATTGTATGGATCTTAATTTTCATATTTGTTATTCCTCATTTTTTACAAGATTCTGCTACTTATATAATTTTTTTACGACAAAACACACAGTACGCGAACTCTTTGTTTCAAGAATTATAAAAAATGTTTACTACCAACGCGTTCCACTTAACAGCAATTAACATGCTATACCTGAATTTACAGTAGCAATAAAACACGGGTCACAAGCATCTAATTAAACCAGAAAGTCTCTTAATAAAACGAAGAAAAAAAAATATTCACATAAAACCTCCTTAAGCACCATTGACCCCGGAATACAGAGATTATTACGGCACAAATCCTATTTAATAACTTGTATGACGTAAACATCCATCCCTCCCCTTTAAACGTTGAATGCGCTTCCCCGTCAGAACTGGCGTGCACGTGCAACACTCAAGGTCCCACAACCCTTTACACATCCTCTCAAGCTTGCAATTAAAACGAAAAACAGAGCGAAACAACGCCATACTTACTCAACGAGCCAGAAAGAGACAACACGCCTCATTTACCCAAGCACTTTTATTTCCACTTGCACTTGAGAGGTCGTCGGCCAATCAACGGTCGTGCCGCGCCCGCCTCGCATTGGTCCGTTTGAATAGAGAATATTTTTTCAAAAATGGAACAAAAGCCGAGGGTAGGTAATAGCGAGTTTTGTTTTATTCGAGTGGCATTTCGCATTTGAGTGGAGGAGGCCGCACGGAGCGGACGTCTCGACTTTTAATTACCTTATATTTTGCTATTGTTTCTTTAAGGACACTCGTACGTTAAGCTGGCTTTTCATTTTATGATGTTCAACATTGTTATTTTATTACTCGGAACTCGTTTAGTACTTCAGTGTGAGGGCTTATTACAAAACAAGCAAATTAGCTATGTTTATTTCTTACTAACAACTATCCTGTGTTTGTCAGGAACTGTCGTCGTTCAAGTGTTTGACGTCAAAGTACGGGATACATTTCATGTCTTTCTTACTTATGTAAACGGAGAAGGGTTGTTGTAGTGTTACTATGAATATGACATCCTGTTGATGCATTTTAATTTTGATATTATCGCGCATGGAATCCATGCAAGGATGGACAGATTGTAAACAGGTGTTGGGTAGTTTGTTAAAGAAATAACTAGATCTACTAAGGTTTTAAATCAGTGATAGCTTAAAGGTTGAACGCTTGCATTCTATGCAGGAGGATCTGAGTACGATCCCGGCTCGCATCTCTGACTTTTCGAGTTCATTTGCGGATCACAATTTGATTATTATTTGCGTTAATGGTGAAAAAAAACATCGTGAGGAAACCTCCACACCTGAGAGGGTTTCATAAATTTCTCGATGGTGTGTGTATGGATTAGGGATGTTACGGAGCTTCGACTCCGACTCCGATAAGTCGGAACTTCCGATTGATATTACACCTCCGGTTCCGACTTCGGCTCCGATACTTTTAAAGCGGAGGTTTGAATAGGAGGTCGAAGCTTTTTTTTATCGTCTACCCCTATAAGTATTATGTAGGTTTATTATTTTTCATTGAAATTAAAGAGGCTGACTGAATTATGTATTTACTATTTCATTTTATTAGGCCTGTCCTTAATACATCTCTCTTCTGCTAACACCTCCGAATCTGCTTTCGACTCCGGCTCCGATTCCGGTTCCGAATCCGACAAACTAAATTTAAAAACTCTGACTCCGACTTCGGTTCCGATAAAACCACCTCCGTAACATCCCTGGTAGATGGTGTCCGCCAATCCACATCAGGCCAGCATAGTGGAACAAGGTCTAAACCTTTCTTATTCTGAGAAGAGGCTCGTGCCCAGCAGTAGGACAGTAATGCCCACGTCTAGCAATACTCCCGTATCATGGCTGCGTTTACAGATACAAAAATCCACATACACAAACACCCACACCACTTACCAAATGGATAATTTAAAAGTCCGGAGAAAAAGCCTGATTTCCATCGACAATTCCGGAGATTTTGTCGCAATTTGCGAATTTTCTCGCACCTAATAAGTCACGTACCTAATAAGTCAAATTATTATTGGTTTTGGTGCACTGGATATCATCCACACACCGCTCCGAGCGGCGGTGATAAAAAGATCTGAAAAATCTACTCTATTTTATTGAAAATTCTAAAAATCCTGAGATTTCCAAAATTTGGCCGCAATCCTGAGAAGAGCCTAAAAATCCTGAGATCTCAGGACAAATCCTGAGATATGGTAACCCTACCCAAACCCCACACACCCTAAAAAATATCCGTAAGCCAAAAAAAAACTTGTTTTGTGCGGGAATCGAACCCGTGACCCAATGCGCAGCAGCCGTGTCGAGATTATGCACTCATTAGCTGCTGGGGGCTCGTCGGTCAAGTTCCTTCACTCAACGGAGAGGTGGCCGTTATTTCAGAGGCCTATCATCTGACCTGTACACTTAACGGAAACCTAGATTACCCAGTATAATATAATTAGCATGGAGCGGAATATAATGGCTAAACAATTGAAATGTATAGATAGGTCATCATTTTGAACTAGTATTCAAGCTCAAGCTATAGATACTTTTTAGTTTTGAACTTTATTGCTTAATTAACTGAACACGTAGACACATTTAATTTTTATTTATTAACAGCTTTGACATACTGATGGACGTGCAGATTCTTTGCCATTTTTTAAAAACACAAAATAGACATGATCACATGATGCACTTTCTTTTCCATTGCAATAAAAGAAATCAAATATCACAATATGGTTTACAGGGTAAACTTCCCGAATCGAAGTAGTTATCAGAATTTTATTAATAGATAAGAAAACAGGTTTTTTTTATTTGTGCCATCATGAAGAATAAAAATTAAATGAACGTATTAAATTAATTAAGTAACAAAATTCAAAATTGAAAAAGTATCGATAAAGACTCGATAAAAATAATGACCTATTTCTATCACCTTTCAATTGTTTTGCCATTAGTGTACAAGTGCTTCTCATCATTATTCATCTTTTATTATACCTATTTCTGCCTCTACAAAGTTGCGGTTTAAAAGATGATGTAGTGACAAAAATTTAAAGGAGTACGCTTCGGTGGTTTGGGCATGTTGTTGATGTTTACATCATTTTTTAAACCGCAACTTTGTCTTATCACATCATTCTTTAATCTATCATTCAAAGTTACACCGCACATACTTCGCAAAGAACGCATTTCCACTGCATTTATTCTATCTTAAAAAAAAAAACTAATACTAAGTACCTATACAAACTAAAAGAGTGCATCAAAATATTCCTCCACATCGCTGTCGACTGGAAGCGTGCTCAGAAGGCTGGCAGCGTCGCCACGTTGTACGGCAACGCTGATTCTTTGGCCAAAAAACAATTTGTCTTATTTTTTCTTTCAAATAAAATAAAGCTTAAAAATGCATAAACTATTCCTTGCGCTTACGAAATGTCGAATTTATGCGCACGCTTTGCACTCCAATCCGGAAAAAATATTATTTTTAGACCAACCTAAAAATTTGTATACAACCTTATTTTTACTTTATACGAAAACCGAGACACCCCAACAAGATTTTCATCAGAACTGCCTGAATACGTGTTTTTTTTAGTAAATCTCCAAGTTACACCTTAGTTTATGTCGCGTTAATTTCCCTAAAAAGTGTGAAATGCCTGAGATGTGATATGCAGGGGTTGTCTAATACACGGAAACTGACCGAGAGGACCGTCTCAAGCCTCGAGGTGTCTATTCCCGTCAACTGTTATGGTAGAAAACTACTGAAACAAAATAGAAACTTATGAAAAAAAAAAGTTGTGTAAAAAATGTCAATCGATTCTCCTAGTCATTCTAAACAAACTAGTTTCAGGTTTAGTATATTCTAAAATTAAGCTTGTATATTTTTATGGGAATCTAATCCGCGTACCGCCAAGCGTTTACCCACTATCAATTTTGTTGTTTATTAATAAAATTGATTTTGATTAAATTATCTGACCATTTATTTTCCTCTTTTCAGGAACTTAGCAGCGCCACGCCCACAGAGTCAGATCGGCAACACATCGCTGGAAACCTTTACGGCGCTACACAAAGAGAACTGCCACAGACTAGAGTATCTAGTGGAGCGACAGAAACAGCTGTGCATGTTATCTGATACAATGATTAAGGTGAGATTGAAGTACATAGAGTTGAATGCTGAACCAAATACTAGGTTAGTCGGAAAGGGGTATAAATAGTCAGGCCACTTAAAGTATGACGACACGTTTGGTGCAGTGGCTAAGCAATTGGCTTCTGCGCTACGGGTCGTGAGTTCGATTCCCACACGGAACAAAAATTTGTATGGCCTACAGATGGTTGTTTCGGGTCTGGGCGTTTGTTTGTGAGATTTGTTTCTGTAAACGCACCCACGATACAAGAGAAATCTTAGTGTGGGGCAACGTTTAAAAAAAAAAAAAAAGTATCACTGGTGACTGTTTTCAAGCAAGTGTTCTTTTTCTATCGTGTCGGCACGAACTATACGAGAATAACTCATACCGTGGTGAAAAGATTAGCCAGTCAGCAAGGATGGTAGCGGGGCTGACTGCCCAGGGTGCGCCGGACGCACTTAAGTATCGTCACTTGTGAAGGCTCTTTTCACGCACCCCAAGCAAGTGTTAATGAAAAAAAAAGTGTTAGAAACATGCAAAAAGATTTTTATTTTAGACGTTTCAAAAATTCACGAAAAAATTTCATGAATTTAGAAACTAGAGCTTCTAGTCCGTGACCTAAAATGTAAACACAGCATGAGGATAGGATAGATTTTTACGAGTGTCTTTCTAAAACTATCGACTTTAGGGGAAAATTGTAGAACAAAAGTTATAATTTTTTTTTCTTATTAAAACTTTGCCCCACACTAAGATTTCTCTTGTATCGTGGGTGCGTTTACAGACACAAATCTCACATACACAAATGCCCAGACCCGAAACAACCATCTGTAGGCCATACAAATTTTTGTTCCGTGTGGGAATCGAACCCACGACCCGTAGCACAGAAGCCAATCGCTTAGCCACTGCACCAAACGTGTCGTTAAATATATGTTACTATTATAGGTCGCCAGCGGCTTCGCCCACGTGGATGTCATTTATTCCGCGTTTTTCTCTACTATAATCATCATCTGCCTAGCCTTTTCCCAACTATGTTGGGGTCGGCTTCCAGTCGAACCAGATTCAGCTGAATATCAGTATTTTACATGGAGCGACTGCCTATCAGACCTCCACAACCCAGTAACTGGGTAATACGATACTCTTGGTAAGACTGGTTGTCAGACTTTCTAGCTTCTGACCAACAGTAACGACTGTCAAAGATCTACAAATGACAGCCGGGACCAACGGCTTTACGTGCTTTCCGAGGCACGGAGGAAACTCGCTATGGTAAATGGTCACCCATCCACAGACCAACCTCGGCATTTGTGGCTTAACCCGGAAGATTGGTCTATGCGGCTGTAATTATTTAGCCACGAGCTCCTCTTTTTCTTTTTCCTCTTTTTCTCTACTATAATAATGCATGTATTATACATACTAGCTTTTGCCCGCAGCTCCGCTTGCGTGAAATTTTGAGCCCCTTGTTAGGTACAGTTAAAAAATCAAAAAAATGTTTCATCCCCTATTTCACCACTTACGAGTAGAATTTCCAAAAACCCTCAAATACGTGTATATTTATTTCTCACCAAGACCCTACATTTTTAATTCCATGCTTCTTACTTCAAAAGTAACAGATTTCTTATACAAACTTTCAACATTTATTTCACCCCCTTAGGAGTTGAATTTTAGTAGGAGTAGCTTTATTTCTAACCAGAAACCTTAATATTTAATTTCATGCGTTTCACTTCAAAAATGACGAATTTACATACAAACTTAAATCCCCTATTTCACCCCTTTAGGGGTTGAATTTCGAAAAATCCCTTCTTAGTGGATGCCTAAGTTACAAAAGGAACCAACTGTCAAAATTTCAAGTTTCTAACCCCAGCGGTTTATTCTGTGCGTTGATAGATCAGTCAGTCAGTCAGCTTCTCCTTTTATTTATTAGATTAACCTTCCTCTTGAATCACTGTATCTATTAAAAAACCACATCAAAATCCGTTGCGTAGTTTTAAAGATCTAAGCATACATAGGGGTAGACAGACAGCGGGAAGCGAGTTTGTTTTATACTATGTAGTGTTTATGGATACTTTAACACCCTTTCGGATTAGTACCCCCTTTCCGACTAACCTCATTTACTTAACCTGCTTGCCGCGGTCTGACCGTGGATGGGTGACCGTTCGTTTCACATCGAGACCCCTGCGTGCCTCGGAGAGCATGTTAAACCGTCGGTCCCGGGTGTCATACCTTTGACAGTCGTTACGGATAGTCAGAAGCCCAAAACAACCGGTCTAACCTTAGAATATCGGCATTGTCCAATAACTTGAACATCGACGCCAAGTTGCCAGCCTGTCGGTTTTTTTATCGGTTACACTTCGGGGAGTGTGCGATGGAACTGCAGAATTTGATTCCGCCTGGCCCTTTCCATCATCGAACTACCAGACGTACGGCAATGCGCCATCGGTACATGGTGGACATCCCACCCATACGTACAAAGCGTTTTGCGAACACATTCATTGTTCGCACAGCTAAGGAGTGGAATTCCCTGCCGGACTCTGTGTTTCCTGATAGTTACAACCTTGGGGTCTTTAAGTCAAGAGTGAATAGGTTACTTCTAGGAAAGCGTGCTTCACCGTCGACCACATCATCGCTTACCATCAGGCGAGATAGTGGCCAAGCGCGAGCCAATAGCTAAATAATAAATAAAAAAAACTTTAAAAAAGTAAAAACCGACTTCAAAAAAACTAAACGGAGTAAAATAATTATCATTTAATAAAACTACCAGTTTCAGAAGTCGGTGCATTCAATTTGTTTCAGCGTAGAACACCGACTTCTGAAACTGGTAGTTTTATTAAATGATAATTATTTTACTCCGTTTAGTTTTTTTGAAGTCGGTTTTTACTTTTTTAAAGTTTTTTTTTATTTTATACTTTTTAGTGCCACAAATTACAATTAAAATAGTGTACAAATTCTCGGACCAGCACTACAACTAGAACGTCGTCTACATACGATTTGCGTATTTTATTTTTTGTTTTTGTTGATTTTTCCAAAAAGTGCTACACCAATTTCAATAAAATTTATATGGGACCACCTCTGAAGTATGGGCTACCAAACAAAAAAAGAATCATCAAAATCCATTCATAATTGGGGGAGATATCGCGTAACAAACAAACAAAAAAAAAAAAAAAAACAAAAAAAAAAAAAAACATTCAGCCGAATTGAGAACCTCCTCCTTTTTGAAGTCGGTTAAAAAATACAAACTGGGTTGCGGAGGTCTGATGGCAATCGCTCCGTGTAAAATACTGGTATTCAGCCGCATCTGTTTAGGCTGGAAGCTGACCCCAACATAGTTGGGCAAATATGCAGAATTGTTGTATTAAATAGAGTGTAGTCGATTAAAAACCTACAATAAATGTGGTCTCATAAACAAGCCAAGATCGGAAACATATTGCATACAAGTCCGTGCATAAACAATGATTACGTTCAATACTTGTGTTACGTGTGGGCTAGTACCACAGAGAAGTGAGCAATTGAAGAGATATAGTATACAGTATGACTCGTTAATCGCTTAACATCCGGAAACCATGAACTCTGCTCATCATTCAGTACAACCTTTATTGTGGGACAAAAATAAAATTCGTGAAAAAAAATGCTGTTCCATAAAAAAATAATGTTGCTTAAAAATAGAATAGAACTGCTGTTTTTTTCACTAGTTCAGAATTTTTCCAGTAGTAAAACTTGTACAGACTAAACCCCGACCCAGTAGATAGACCGACAGAGTAAACTGACTAACCAATCATGCTGTATAGGTTCGAAATTTGAAATTGAGCAGTAAAGGCCTTAGCCGATGTAGCTACAGGACAACGAGAAGATCGTCCATAACTTAACATAATTTGAATGAAGTTTGCAATTCCTTCAAAAGTTATGGAGTGTCTCCTAAAACTGTTTTCTTGTAGCTACGACAATTAAGGTACTGCTACTGCACCATATGTGTATACTGTACGTGTGGACGGCATAAAAGACGCTTGCTCAAACAATGCTTATATCTCCGAAGCGGTCACACTGTCGCAGCAAAATACCTTGTAGCCGTATGACGCATGCGCGATCTTTTTTTTTACATTACCTACAAACATGTTGAGTGGGGTTAATAATGGAGATATTCACTGCTTGACGAGCTTCCCAACAAATAAATCCACAACAAATTATACTGAACTGCATAAATCCAACGGTTTCCCGATGACCTTTATCAGGTTGTCAATCCACCTGGTCCTTACAGCGTGTTTCATTGAAGATAATAATGCAAATGAGCTCTCCATTATCTCACTACTCTGTTGCTATCGCCTACGCTTGTTACTTCGCGTCGAAAAGTAAGTCAATTCAATCCTGTCTGCATATATAATTCGATTAGCTGGAGGTGCTCATGTAGTAAGTGTATGACACCTTATTCCTTTGAATATTTTTATTTCTGATTGTATGGTTGTGGCATTTGCTCGTCGTTTTAGTATTTAAGATTCAAAGTTTTTCATTTCAAATAGGCACAGTAAATGCACTTAAAAAACGATGAATGGATAATGTAAAAGATGATATGACTAGAAAGAGGGTGACTACTAAGATGACGACTAATAGAGATGTATGCAAAAAAAATACACGCTGCGCCAAACTTAAATAAGTTGAGATAAGGGCAAGAGGATGATAAAATGCACTTAAAAAACGTGTTGGTAATTTAGTTGTACAGTTTCAAAATGTAGGTCCTATGGAGAAGAGCCGACAAAAAACTCCATGGGGATACTCTTTTAAAATAATTTCAAGTGAAGTATTGCTTAAAATTAAGTGAGAACAATGCAGGTTAGTGTAAGAAATATACTATTAATAATTTACATTTTGTTATGGATGATGATATCAGCAGTATATACTTAGAAAAAGATTGTAAAAAAACTGGGAAGTCAGAAACTTTTTAAACTGTGTAGGAGAGAAGCTAGTTATTCAGGACCCTATCACATTCTAATTAAGGCATCCATAGTTGCAGGCAGGGAAGCTGAAAGAAGAAAAATACTGTTTGAAATGTTATGGACTCAAATAAAAACGATTCGTTGAAGACATAAAATAGTAATTAAAAATCCTTTAAAATAAGCGAATCTCGTAATCATTACCTCTTTAGACTGTCTGCTATAAATTAAATCAAAGATGCAGATACTTAAATACTTATACATTAAAATCTTATACAATAAAACTAAAATGATTAGTTAAATCAAATTAAAGGCAGATACGGAACAAACGACTTTATAAGACGATCGTAAAACGTATCACTAAGATACGGGTATCGATTTATTCATGCAAACACAGAGTGGTAAGATTTTAAAATTAAACCTGCATCTTAATAGCGCAAAACACTCGAAGTCGCTATCTATGGTTTTGATTTTGCTAAGTCAATAGCAACGTATGTATTTTTAACCATACTTCTTCACAACTGTACAATACAATAAATTTCATATTGTTGTATTGTCAAAATTAAAGCTATTGAAATTCTGAACGTGATACGCAATTCGGATTCTGTCAGATAAACTATTAAGCAATATGATATAATAACCGAGGGAGATACAAGAATGAAGAAAGACATTCTTGAAATTCAACAAAATTATACTCATTGAAACAGGTGACACAGAAATGAGTATTTTCCATTACGTTGCTTTAGACAAACTATGACTGTAAGTTTCTAATGAAAAAAATCTAATGCCTAACCCAACCTGGAGATAAAACCTAAAATTTTAAGATCTTTTAGTCAAGCTTGCAATTTCTAGACTACTTTACTGGCCATTCACTTAATAAGGAACCGAATCATTAAAATTCATTTTACTACATCATTACTTAAACCAATGTAACGATCGCATAAAAGAAAGCGCACCCCAACTTAAACATTAATGACGGTTTTATTTTAGTTAATAAAAACATGCAATTACCATTCGCAATTCACTTTGATATCGTCATAAAATTTAATCTTAACGTTGTCGAAGTTAATTGAGATCGCAATGTAGATAATGTAAGAATTATTGAATTAATCGATCTGATTTATTGGCGCCACGATTGGTGGTAAATAAGCGGTTACATGGATTGCATCGATGTTTTAATTATGAATGTTGTTTGATTTTAATATTTTATGCAGCAATAAAGTTATGATGAATATTATTTGCAACTTAAACTATGAGGCTTTGTATCTTTCCGTGAGAACAACTTCAAAGCGAATTTATATAAACCAGGTAGTGATGAAATTTATAAGTTTGTTTGCAGTAGTCTATCAATGATTGTCTATATTAGATTACGATGGGGCTGACTTGACTAATTATTGTATTGATCAGAAGCTTCTAAATTAAAAAGAGATGATAAAGTAGAATCCATTGCAGTAACTATTGTAACATGATTTTTGGCAGTAGTGTGTCGCATGCTTGCATATTAAGTTTCAAAGAATTGCATTGATTCAGGAAAAGTTTATCAATCATTTCGAGCTACTTCCAATCACCTATATGTAGCAGATGCCAGAGAGAGAAAGAGAGGTGATATGAGATATGTAATATCATCAGAGACTGTTTATAAACTTCTCTCGAGTTGCACCGCAAAATTCAAGCCTCTGCTAAACGCTAGAATAAATAAATAAAAGCGAAACTAGGATACTTGAAAATTGTAGCATGAGGCTTGCGAAACTCGAAGGCTCTACAAAAATCTGTGAAAAGAGCTCCATATTCAAACATATTTAGGTCACTCTGGCCACCCAACTCGACCTCGTTAACTTTTAACAAACTTATCCTTCACAACCTTTTTATTTCAAATTTAAAAAAATTCGATGTTTCGCTTACAAGACTAAGCACCGATTTGGGTATAATTTAAAAATTTACTGCTCACACACTAAGTTACTTGACATTGTGGTATGAATTTTTATAGCAACTTGATGTTCAAAAGTTTTGTTAAAATGTAAGAAGCCATTACCGTATAAGGACGAACAATTTAAAGTATTACACGAATCTTGAAAGAAGTAGGTTAATTGCTGAGAATTCTTGGAGTATATAAAAGTTTGGTATAAAAAATTTGAAACATGTGGGCATGATGGTTTGGAATCGAATGTAAAACGACAAGCTGCAGCTAATTGAGAGTATTTTGTACGAAATAGTAGGGCATCAACTAACGCAGGTGATAAAGGTAAAGCCTATGTATGATCCAAGCCTTTAATAATAATAATTTTAATCCCCTGCAACCATTTGTGAATGATTGTTCACCTCAAATTATGTCACATAATCTAAGGAATACAATTTTGTATCCCGTATATTTGTAGCCTTTATCGCACATTATCGGAAATTTCTGACAAAAAAACGAGGCGTGCGCGAAGAACATCTAAACATACATTTTATACTAGAGTTCGCAGGATACTGGATCCGGCAAATTCTGACAGTGAGCCGGATCTAGTACAAAATGTATGAGCAGAGACGCGCGTTAGAAATTTTCTGACAGAAGTTTCTGATAATGTGCGACCGGGCTCAACTGATTTTTGGAACAAGGTACGAATACATGCCTCATTTATGTTTGGATCACTGTAGTAATTAGTTTCGTTGCTTACAATTTCAGGTCCTCCAGACGGGTGCACTGCAAGCGGTGGAAGAATGCCAGCACCAGTTCCGGCACAGCAGGTGGAACTGCAGTACTGTGGAAAATTCTACAGATATATTTGGAGGTGTACTCAAATTCAGTAAGTATTCAGATTAATCTGTAAAAGGAAATGAGACACTAATGTGATGTCCTTAACTTTCCTGTACAGTAAGAAGCCAATAGATATGCCTACAAAATGTTTGCGTAAACCAGAGAAAATCCAAAATCTTTAGTAACACCCATAGTGCCACTCACTTAGAGTGTCAGGTTTAATTAAAGCTAAATGTATTTCAACTGCAACATAAATATTTTGTAAAATGACTAATGGCCGATTCCTATGATTTACCGAGCGTTATTGGTTAAAATAACTCTAGTATCGTTACTAATAATAAAACAAAGGATATGAGAGCTTTGCAAAGTAGAGGGTTTACTAACATTCGTAAGTATCTTAGGTAAAATTAGCTTACAAGTTCGTTTATATGTTCAGTTTGGCAATGGAAACTGCTACTTTCTTGAAATGATTCCCCTATGTTCATAGCAACATGGTATACCTACAGTAATCACAAATTAGATGACTAAAGACTATGATGAAGATATGAATCGATTCTAACACAATCTTAATACCCGTCAACTAACTATAAAACTAACTTAACCCAATAATATATTCCGCAATCCACTTACAGAAATATTAAATACCACTCATCGCTCAAGTTCAAAAGGATCTGAGCAAGAATTCCATGTGCTCTTTGAAGTACGTTTACGCCTTTAAGCGCTTGTCTGTCGACAGCCCTGTTTATGTTCCGACAAAGTATGGAAGTCATTTTAAGAATAATTTTTGGATATTTTAGGATCCCTATTTGCATGTTAAAATTGGAATGAAAGATGTGATCAAGTCCAAAAGAGGTATTTAAAATGGGTTGTAGATCATCATTGTTAGTAAAGGTTTCATTAATAGGCAATTTAAGATTTTGTAATAATTATCCTTTGCCAAAATGTTTATTTTCTAATGTTTACTAATCAAATTATTCTATGAATTCATTTAGGGCTTTTGTCTGATTAATCTCTTTTCGTAAACAAACATGCTTACAATGAAGAGGTCTATTCACTTTTGCTTATTTATCAATGGAATAAAATGTTGCTATCAATAGTCTTGAAAGATTAAAGTAAACAATACGTAATGACAGGTCACTCGCTGTACTTATAAATACAGAAACCTGTTTCTTTGAAACTCGCGAGACAGTACACAGCTGATCCATTCTGTTTCCTCTCCATGTCCAGTTGTGAATAGACAAGGTGCATATTGATATGCACTCAGTACTCTGTTATTCTTATTAACAAACGAGAATCATCAGAATATACTATTCGACGCGTTCTTCCGTTGCTGATCAAAATCAAAGTTTGTATATAAGTTTACAACAAGACCAATTTCATAGAACTTCATCTTCTAAGACGTGAAATGTTTATTTTCATATGTCGATTACTGGGATCACGTGTGTGTGTTGTTGATGGAGTAGCTCAGTTTGTTTACTGTAAACTACTAACAACGTAACCAGTCGTTTTGAGCTTCCACCTCTCTCTGTCTCCTTGGGATTGTAGGTGTCATGTTGTGGTTGCATGCCTTTTAAGGGATCTAAGTTATTGGTTATCTCAAAGATTACTGGTCAACGAACTATGTACGGATATTCAGTTACGTTTTTAGATTTTGAATGGATTTGGCATTGCTTCCACGGAATGTTCGCAATAAGTCGTGTATACGATGTTTTAAATATGAATTATGTCATTGCAATAATAATCACGTGAGAATTAATGACAATAGTATTCTTAACGATTCCATAGACATCTGTACCCCAAGTGGGAGTTTTTTTCGTTAACTACTGTAGTTGCGTCACGCCAAAAATGTATGAAAATTCAGGCTGCGCCTCTAGGCGCACCGTTCACTAACTACTATTCGCGCGTTAATTGAAAGGTGCGCCTAGAGACGCAGCCTAAATATTCATACATTTTTGGCGTGACGCAACTACAGTAGTTAACGAAAAAAACTCACACTTGGGGTACTGGTTATGAAAGACAAAGAGAAGTTAAACATATTTTTCTAACGCATTCTTATTAGATTAGTCTCGTAGTTATCTTTTATGCCATGGTTATTTGAATGTATTTCTGCGGAGTGATTTTCCGCTTCTGCGTTTAATTCTTAGCCTAGATCTTTATTATCTTCTTTGTTTCTATCTTGTATCTATCTTTTGTTACGATCATTATAAGATTTTGGCTCCCAGTATTAGAATAGGATAGTTTATGAGCAAATCATTAAACTTTTTTAACATTTTTCCAGAATCTCGTGAATCGGCATTCGTGCACGCTCTCTCAGCAGCGGCGTTGGCGCATGCAGTGGCGCGAGCCTGCAGCCGTGGCGAACTAAACGAGTGTTCCTGCGACTCTCGAGTTAGAAAGCGTACACCAAGGCACTGGCAGTGGGGAGGATGTTCTGAGGTAAGGGCTAAGTATATGTATTTCGAAGATAGACTAAAAGCTAAAGCAGTATAACCTAGTATACTTGCCTGAATTCAATCTAGACCCGCATCTCTAACTTTTTAAATTCATGTGCGATTCAGAGTTTGATTGTCATTATTATATTAGACTAACGTCTAAGACTACTTCTCGTTCTGAGAAAAGGCCCGTGTCTAGCAGTGATAGGCTGATTATGCTTATGCCATGCAATCATAAAGAAAATCCATATTATGTTGGTGGTGCCTGATGTTGGATAAATTATGCACAAGCACAACTAGATAAAGATTTATGATCAATGTATCCTAGAACTTTGGAACTGAAAAGCTCACTCTAAATATAGATTAGAAAATCATTAGAACATACAACAGGTACTTAAATATTTAATATTGGTCATTGTTTACGTATAAATTAATATCTGTCTGCAGCTTTATATCCCATGCATCCATGAATTAGGTTATTCTAATACAATTCGCCATTAGTGCTTATAATCCTACACAGGAATAGGTTATTGTTATTCTTCGGGTTGCAATTCGTCAATATTTATGTACAATTGTCGTTGAGTTTATCAATCATATCTTGTATTAAAACTGCACCTACCAGACTGAATGTTTTGTGGATGACTTCTTAATATCAATTTTTCTGTTCTGCCTAGCTAGATTGATACCTTTATAAGAGCGATTACGCACTGCATCCGATCCAAATCCGTGAAAATACCGATCTAGAGTCAAAATCTTGGACCGAATTCGGATGTTGCATACGCACTATTCCGATCTCTGATTCAAATTCAAACAATTCAGGGGCCATCTTTGGCATATCTGTTTGGCGTCTGATTTGAATCCGAGGTAATGCGAAAGCGTTCATACAAATAGTAGTACGGCTACTTCGGTCCGTCAATTTTTCTTCCGAATTAGAAACTCACGGATGACGGATAGAAATCGGATGACGGATGCCGGATGTAGTGCGTAAACGACCATACAAATGGTTCTATGGCTACTTCGGAACGTATTTTCATGGATTCGGATCGGATGCAGTGCGTAACCGCTGTAACCCTGCATTAGAAGTGACTTTGTCTTGGTTTGAATTAATAGGTGCCTTACGCTTAGAATTGATTGAATGTTATAACAAAACAGAATTAATTTACTGTTTTTTGTCCTCTATAAACTGTAATCATTAAATTTTCCAGGACATAAGATATGGCGAGATGTTCAGTAAAGATTTCTCAGACTCCAAAGAAGATAAAAATGCTGATGAGGGCCTGGTGAACCTCCACAACAATGAGGCTGGACGAAGGGTGAGTCTATAACAAGTTAATAATTGTCGAATAAGAAGCTAATTAGTAACCTACGATTTTGATAATGATTTGTGGAAGATTATAGTGCTCGTAGAAATCGTAAAAAAGGTTTACTTATAGCCGATTCCTATGATTAACCGAGCGTTATTGGTTAAAATTGAGGCTCCCGTATCTATCCAAATAATGAAACAAACAGCTTTTCATAGTAGGCCTTCCCATCCGCGAGTAGCTAAAATTAGTTTACGAGACTATTTATATGCCCCGTTTGGCAATAAAAAATACTACCATTGATAACCAAAACGGTTCGTTTTTGGCTATAGGAACCGTATTTTTTGGGACATTAGTAATGCATCAGAGTCACAGCAAGCTACTGTGATAGTCACATAGTAGCTTGCTTACATTAAGCTGAAGCAATGATTCGGATTATATCAACAGTAATCTGAAGTTGTAGACGTCTTCAACTAGCAGGTTTTCTTAATTCTTTCTTTGAAAAAAACAGTCTGTTGATCTACAACAAAAACTTTTATTAACAACCTTCATACAATTATTTGCGATTCTTCACAGGCTGTTCGCGGTCGCATGCAGCGTGTATGCAAGTGCCACGGTATGTCTGGCTCATGCTCCGTCCGCGTCTGTTGGCGCCGTTTACCACAACTACGTCTGGTTGGAGACGCGCTGTCTACCAGATATGAAGGCGCTTCGCATGTTAAGGTTTGTAATACCAAATACATTAACAGCCATATTCAGTGACGTCACAGTCATATTTGCGATCCAGTACTTTCTATCTTGAAGAAAATCTGTATTAAGTCTATTTTACTTTACCATAATAAGCCATGATTATATCTGAAAAAGGAATGGCTCTTGTAGATGTTGCATTTCACGATGACGTAAATGCGTAAATGATTTGAGTTTTATAATTAAATGTGACACGACGTGCTATCATGACATGTATGATATTTTATTTACTAATCGTTGCGTAAATAGTGCAGCACCAATATGACTGTGATGTCAAGATTAAGTAGGTATCATTAAAAAATTAACATAAAACTGTTATGATTTTAGGTGGTTGAACGGAAGAGAGGCAAAAATATAAGGAAGATACGACCGTTGCACATGGACATGAAGAAACCGAACAAGACTGACCTCGTCTACTTGGAGGACTCACCAGATTATTGTGAACCTAATGACGAGTAAGTATTGTTTTAGGATACGATTTTACTAGATTACAATGATTGAAAGTGTAGAAGAAAAAAATGAAAGAAACTTTTCAATTCTGTTAGATCTGTTGCAATTTAAATTGACTTTTACATAATTACTAGCTATAATTTCTATAGTATGAACTTTTCATGCAGCTCTCACGTGCTCAACTGAGGTCTACCACCCTACTGCAGCTGTCACTTACGAGCGATTGAATTTAATTATTTGAGAGATTTAAAACTTATTTTGGTAAACAGATCCACTTTTTTGAATTGTTGTATTACAAGGAACTATACTAGGTCCTAGGTCCTTGCAAATTTTTACAGAATTATTCTAATACCACTATTCTTTCTCGCCCTTCAGGCTAGGAATCCTCGGCACCCGCGGCCGTACTTGCAACAGAACATCAGCTGGACTTGATGGCTGCCGCTTGCTTTGCTGTGGCCGGGGTTACCAAACCCGAGTAAGAGACCACGAAGAGAAATGCCGATGCCGCTTCGTCTGGTGCTGCAGAGTACATTGCGAGATCTGTCGGTTTAAGCGTGATCATCATGTTTGTAATTAAAGAAGGAAGCTGTATTATTTTGGTTCATAAGAACAGGTCTGTTCAAGTATTTTGGAATTGAAGTGAAGTCAAAGACAAGTAAGAGAAGATTGATGATTCATATTTAAAAAACAGCTGAGATTTACGGACTTCTGAAATAGATTTTGATGAAGTCACATTTGAAGTAATTGTAAGAATAGAACTGGTTACTACTGCAAAGTATCAGAGAAAAGAATAGAAGCATGCAAGTGAAGCAAGAAGCAATATATCTAATTTATTACTTGATTCTCTAGAGACTTAAGAAAGCTTTTATAAAATCTGACATTAATAATTAAACTTTTAACCTAAATTTTATACAACAGATGTACCTATGGTCTTCTATGATGAACTAACAAGTAACTGCTAGGCCTAATAAATAAGATTGTTAAAGATAATGAAGCTGATAGAAGCTATTACTATTTACAAGACGGCTAAACAAGTGACTTAACGAACAAATAATTTATTTTAGAATTAACCTGTATTAAACCTTTATTGCTGAAATTAAAAACTTGGCGAAGCGTTTTGCTGTTGCTGTAATTTTCTAATATTTCTATATTTATTAAAATCTTCTAAATTTTATAGTTTAGAGCTCTCTTCTACATTTTGATCTGATTATGCGTCACCATTGTTAATTTTAACAGTTTTTTTTTTATCAAAGTTAGTTATTTCGTTTTCATTAATTAATTCGTCTTTAACAGAAACGTCTTTATTATAAATCGCTGACTGATTATTAATTAAAATAAATATTTTAGATAACATTTAATTTTCTGAAGATTAAGCTTTAAAATTATTTACAGTATTACTAACTTATTTTATTTTATAATTGTACAAAGTTGTAAATAATGCTTTTGTTAATATTCTAATATTGTTAGTTGTAGATTTAAGGCATTTTCTTATTATTTATGTGCCGAATGTAAATATTAATATTTTTATTGTGTATACATTTACACAAATTGATTTTCTACCTCATGAGGAAGATGATTTCGTTCATGCCATGATATAGTATCGGATAATTTAAGGTTAGTAAGCAGTCTTGTGAAAGACCTTTCATCGTTAGTCGAGCTTATTGTTTGTTCGAAATATAAACCAATTGCACTTGTATAGTGAGTGTTTTAATGTCCCATAACATCTGAATGAATATTACAAAAACCTTTTCCAACACCAAAACTTCCTTAGCAGACCCAACATGGGAATTTAATCCTTTATTTGACTGAAGTTGCTACGAGGACTCTAACAGTAATTTACAGAGCTGCTTACTAAAAATAGCCAGTTGTAAATATTTTACTTAGTAAGTTAGATTTAGTAACTTATTGTATTAGGAATGTGATAGCTTTATTCCTTTTAGTGATAACTTTTGTCTACGAAACCTTTGGTATGTAACCGTCGATGTTATGTGTAAATACTCTATAGTGATATTATGTAACATAAATAGATTTAATGTATGTGTTTAACATAAGGTCCTTGTCCTTTTCGAATTTCTAAGGTTGCGAAATACTACTTGATAATATTTTTGTCTCTGTAAGCTTCTTATGTTTCTGTTTTCTTTTGTTGTAATTACTGTTTTCATTTCATAAACGTTCAGCAAGTTCCGTATCTTTTATTTTGTTCTTGACTTATTGAGGCGATATCTTTCGGGGTTCCAACGTGAATTTTATCTTTGAAATATAACTTATTTTGTATCAGCTTTTATAATTAACCTCAAATGTTATGTTGCCTAAGAACCTCGAAAAGGAAGTAAAAAAATCAAAATTTTACACTTGCCAACTTAATGTAACGTGTCAAATATAAGAATTCGAAATCGTCTATTATAACTTAGTGTTAAGTGATTTTTCTCATTGACTCAAACGTATCACCAATGATATTTAAGTACTTAATCTGTATGTAGAGATCAAAAGTCAACATGTTACGATGACGTCAGTTAGCGTTATTTTGTAGAATACCACGTCAATTAAATTACTGGATGAATGTGATGCTTGGTTTCAATTAAAACGTTTAACAGATTTAATTGACGTTATTAAATCCAAACAATATTGTAGAAAAATAATACTACCTTACACACGTTCTACAATGAAGTTTGAGATTGTAACAGTATTTAAAGGTCAAAATTTAAAGTATAGACTATGTTTTAGCATAAAATGTAGTCTAACTTTAAATCAACAGTTTTGAGGTAAGACTTAGTATTTACCATTTTGGATATGGAATAGTTACTATTTGATGTAAATGGAATAAAGTAAATGTATTAGAAAAATCTTATTATTTATCGTATCCGTCCTCAAGTTAATTATAAAACAAATCATACATCACAATATTGGATACATCATAATATATATCGATGTTGCTACCTTCATTAGTGTATATTATTTTAACGTAATCTCCAATCACTTGCTGTGGAATAGGCTTCCATTCGGCATAATCAGCCCACTGTTGGACATAGGCCTCTATAAGTGCACTATAAGTGCATGCCACTGGGCTTGAGCTTCGGCTTATCTCATTCAGCTTCCTTTGCTTGACGTGAACTTTTTTGCTCTTAACTCTTGATCTATTATAATGATTCACTGACCAGCGACTTCTTTATATAAAAGCAGCATTTGCCTAGTTGTATGAAAGTCGTTTTAATTTCTGCGATGACTATTCAGAAACTGCTCAGAGCGTGTAGACAACATTACAATCGATGATCCCTAGAGAATAGAAACATTATTGGAATGTACTGGATGTCTTAAGCTTTCGACCGGTCAAGCGATATGTAATGTCATTTCCATACTTTTAATTAGCGTGTCTATTCTCAAGCGATCATTGATTGTCATGTTGTCTACAGGCCCAGATCAATTATTACGAGTATTTTCAGTAAACCAGCTAGCGTTCATTCATTCGTGCTTGTTTTCTTTTTATTTCTCGAAAACGCTCAATAAAATTTACTTATTAGTTACCATTTTCACGAAGGTAACAAACTAAGGAGATAACAGTATCTACACAATATGTTATAGTATATACCTATAACAAATTGGAAAAACCAGTAGCAAGATTTAATCAGTTTTGGTATCACTGATTAATTTGTGACACATTGATTTGCACGGATAGTAATCTACTGAAAAATGTTAAAGGCGCCAATCGAGGTTAATGAAAAAAAAAATAGATTACTAGTATTACACATGATGAAATAAAAGGAAGTTTTTTAAAGAGCTGTATTTTTGATGTTGAATATTAAATATACAAGGTTAGTCGGAAAGGGGGTTAAAGTATCACTGGTGACGCTTTTAAAGTACCGGTAAACCGGGGTTACTTTCAAATACAGGGGCGACATTGATAGTTACTAAACATTTTGCATTTGGTTAAACATCTGTGTGAAAATGGAACTTGTGCATTTTAATTTAATATTGTAGGGAACGTTGACAGTTTTCCTATTTTACCATTCAGTATAGAGGTGTCTGCGATGTTAGATGGCGATGATAAAAAATATTAAATGACACCCCTGAATATGTAAAAAAAACGAGTTTTAGATTTTTCGATTGGGGCTACTTTGAAATTCAATGATAGAACAGAGATCATCAAAGTAGAAGCTCTACGGTCCAAGTTTGATAAGGAACATTTCTCCTTTTTGCTATCGAAAGCTGTGCTCTATAGTTTTTTTATCTAGTCTATGTGATTTTATATATCTCAGTTAATTGAGTCTACATAAAATATTTTTGATGTAGCAGCTAAAAGCGAAAATAAATAAGATACAAACACATGAAGCTCAAAAAATTGATCAAAGTAACCCCGTTCTACGGTAAGTGTCAAAATTCGATAATTTTGATTTCTATATTAAATCATTTTTATTTTAGTATTTTCGAATATTCTTCATCCCTGCTTTAGTTACGAATTCAGAAAATAGAGCTTCTAACTCGTGACCCCAAATATGACCTAAAATGTAAACACAGCTGATCATAGCTGAGTTTAGATAGATTTTAGCGTATTTTTTATGTAATTTTTGAACAGCTATTTTTCTTAAACTATTGACTTTGGGGAAAGTGGTAGAACAAAAGTTACTCATTGTTATACGTACTTTAATACCCTTTCGGATTAGTACCCCCTTTCTGACTAACCTTGTATCAGTATCAGAAAATCAGTATAATAATATTTCTTGAAAATCACACATTTAAAAGATCTCACTACTTCATTACTGCAAATCAAAACAACAATTTAGATTTTCGTGGCCATGCCCCATCTGGTGCTGCTGCATATTCGTCTACTATAATCCGTTTGTCATCTTCCATAAAGCATTACGTTTTTTTTTTTGTTTTTCATATTTTTAAATGACTTCTTCCTCTCTGAGCGGAGCGGAAAAGAGTGTCAGACTTACTGACTTAAACCCTTCCGTGTTCCTCCTAATGCCCTTCGCGTTCCAGGGTCGCGGTAACTCTTTCGAACAAATTCCGCAACCCTGGCATGCACTGGCCCTAGCGGGCCCCGTCTACTATGCTGACATTTCTTTGAAGCGCGCGTGGACCACAACGCGCCGTCGCCGCGTCGACCCGGGCCTGGTTCTGATCGGACGGCGAGCCACATAAAGCATTATGTTACAAGATGTATTGTCATGGGAGTGTGGACAATAATTAGATTCAGAAAAGTAGGCAAAAGCAACTAAATCAGTCTAGGCATTATTGTACATCACGAGTGCAATATGTAAAACTGTGTCAATCGTTATCAAATTCAATTATCGATGCATTAATAATCGAAATGACATTTATTTTCAAATCTAGATATGGATCATATTTTTCACCTTGTAAAACATTTCTAATAATATCAGATAAACCAATCTGAACAACCTTGAAACTGGATGACAATTTATAAAAAAAAAACATAGATTTTAATTTTTTAAATTTTAATTGCTATTGAGCACTGCATTTTGAAAATATGTCACAATAAATCAAAATAATAATTCTTAATAGTAGATAAACATAATTTGTACTTTGAAAAAAAAAACTAAATAAATAAATAATTAAGTTACAGTCCTAGAGGATTGCCCAACCAGGGGTAGGTTTTGGGGCACACATTGCAGACCTGCAGCCAGTAGTCCATCTGTAAGAAATATATATTGATAAGAGAACTAGGTAACTTTGTTGACTCAAACTGTTGTGGACTAAACCCTTCTCATTCTGAGTAGAAGCCCAAGCCCAGCAACTCAATTTTCAAAAAGTGTAATTCCAGATCTCAAAAAGTAGACAATGTAAGTTATTAAAACTAAAAAAAACGCCGCAGCAGTCGCAAGTGCAGTTGTAGTATAAAAAGTCGTGAAATCGTCTCAAATAAGGGATTAGGGTTTAGATTTGTGTGAGGTAAAAGTACAAGTCTATTCCCAAAATGGAAATCCAATGTTTCATTTAGCTACTGAATGTATACTGATGAATCATAGAAAACTAACTTGGTTGTGCTCAGCAGTTAGGGGACCGCAGCTGGTGAAATGGCAGGGCCTAGGCTGCCATGTTCTGCATGGCTGTGCCCTGTACTCATCCAAGGGGATTGGATCTTTCACCCAGTCGATGACTTCACTGGAATTCACCTAGAAAATTTGGAAAACGTTTAAAATTTATCATAACAATCTGCAAACGACTACCGAACATGGGCCTCCTTATATCTGTTAAAATAAATATTCATAATCATATTGTGATCTCCACGAGGATTTTGCCATAATCACCACGTTTGATAGTACGATCAGAGATTGCAGTATGTTTTATTACACAGAGGATCATTGGTAGTTTGCACAAACAGTTTGATATAACGGTTTACTACCATTGTTCAGCAAACAATAATTTATGATTGGAAATACGAACTGGACATTAAACATATTATCGGTTAGAACTCACCATAAAAGCATCACTCAAGTTGTTGATTAAATTCATGAATCTGACTAGAGCAGCCTTAACTGCTGGGTTAGTGACCACAAACCATTCGTGAACAAAGAATCCGAAAGGAGCGCGGTTGCCGAGGTAGTGCCTCTCAAAGTTGCTGACGATGAACCGATACCAGCCTTCCTCGTCGTCCAACTCGGGACTATAATAAAGAAACGTAATGAGTGAGAACAAAATACCAAAATGCTTTGCAATAGCGCAACGCGCAAAGCAATGCAAAAACTAAAAGATTGCATTGATAAAAGTTCAGAAAGATACTCTGCTAAAAGAAACTACTCTGAAGAGGTAGTGTGGATGATTCCAGTTGTACATAGTTTGACAAGCTAACGGTTAAACTATACACAATTCAAATTAATTTATACTTACATGAAAAAGCAAGTATCGACCATTGAGCAAGGAACTCCTTCTAAGTCAGACCACGCAACCATAGGTAGGACCCAAGGTTTCGGAATTGAAGCAGTTGGGCAGGGAGGGACGATGCAGTCCTGGGTGGAACGGTAGTCTAGAGTGTAGGGCCAAAGGCCAGGGTCTGTGTAGGAGACGGTGGGCCAGGAGCAATCGTAGACCAGACCATAGTCAGCCATCACTTGGAAGCTGGAGTTGCCATTCATTTGCAAGAACGGGAGGCGGACACCTGAAATGTAAGATAAAATGTAACCGTGGTACCCAATCTAAGAAGTTCAAAGGATTGACTTGATCGGAACTCTAAGACTTTATGATGATTGAAGTCAAACAGATACTAGAACATACATAGAACATATGATTCTTTAGATCAAAATATTGAAACGAAATATCTTTTTTGTTTTATTTTCGATTCAAAATTATATCGTTGGTCTCGTTACTATAACAATTTGAAACGTACTACGTATTTTTAACAAAATATGTCATTAAAATACTAACCCTGAATGCTTTCATAAGGAATATTAGCAAAGTGAGTAATTTGAGCTTTCTGGTCCGCGAGTTCTTCTTTCATGACATCGTAACTGGCATCAGCCCAGTAAGATTGAGGAGTTTGATGAGTTATGGAGTGCAGTGCGATCTCAAAGCCTTCGTTGTACAGTTCATTGACGAAGTTGTAGCTGGTGTACTCATGGCTGACGAAGAAGGTAGTTCCAGCCTTGCAGCCATTAGAATTAAATCGGTTGTACAGAATGTTGCGATAAGTCTCTATATTTCGGACGTTGACGCTGTCGTCGAACGTAATTGTGACGAACTGAAAAAAAGTTTTTATTGTCACCTTATACATATATATATACGATTTCCATTTTGCGGGTAGGCCGCCCTCAAGGTGGACCGATGACCTGGTGAAGATCGCGAGAATCCGCTGGATGCGAGAAGCACAGGACCGGTCGATGTGACGATGCTTGGGGGAGGCCTATGTACAGCTGTGGACGTCTTTATTCTGAATGAAGATGATGATGATGAACGATGAGATGATAGATAGATAAGTGTGAATGACCAACGGCTGAAAACAATAACAGATCTCAAGCCAGATCTCTTGATTGATGTAGGTTCTTGACAGAATACAGAGTTAAAAACAATCCAGAGTTTTGGATTTAGATCGGTTATTGGTTTCGGCCATTTGTGACTAAAGTAAGGTGTGATGAGGTAGAAGGCAAACCAAAATTGTTTTTATTAGAGGTTAGTAATGAAGAAACAATGCGCAGCATCCGCTCTGAATACTGGTATTCATTCACACCTGGGGGCCTACTCCCTAAGTCCGTCAACGAAGTTTGTCGCCCGTCCGAAAGTAGCCCGAAACGTAGGAGTGAACAAAACAAGTGTCAATTCAACTTTTCGGACGGGTAAAAACACATCGGTAGTAGGGACAACCGTCAAATCGTGTTGTCATTCATTCTTAGTTCGGACCCCGAAATAATCGTATGTCTGTAGGTGATAGGGAGTAGGAAACGCTCGTAACTAAGGCCGAAACCACGGACTTCGGGCTTAGGGATTAGACCTTCCCTTCTGGTTCGACTGGAAGTTGACCCCAAAATAATTGGTAAAAGGATATGCAGAACATGTAACGAAGAAACAATATAAGGTCTTCATTTTAATTGTATTTTAAAGGATTGAATGTCACAATCATTGCCGATGATAACATTATGATTAGATGTGTTAAACTTGACTTCCTTGATAGTTCCAGTATTGTTTCCGTACAAATTACTTGACAAAGGTATTTCTATAACTTACCTGAGGAGTGTGTCTCGGCAAGAGACCGCCAGGAATATCCGTGGACGAGCATCTGCAGTCTGGCAGTTTGCATAGTTCTTCATCACACTCTTCAGCCAATGGCAGTTCATCATTGTCATCACCTTCAGCGACCACTAACGCCACAAATAGAAAAGAGAGCAGTACAGCCAACCTCATTTTGGTTACCAATTTTTCAGAATCAGAGAACATTATTCCTTCGCTTATATTATATAGGACATTTTTTAGGGTTCTGCGGTAAAATTAGGAACCCTTAAGCCTGGCGTCGACTACAGCCGAAACGCGTCGAATCGAGTCGAGTCGCATTTGTTCCGTCTGAGGCAAAACGGTCAGTAATCGCAAGTAGTTAAAACAGAAATTCGCGTGACAAGCGATGCGTGCGAGTTGTGCGACTCGGCGCGTCTCGGCTCGTCGCTAATCGACGCAGTTTTGTTGTAAATGTATAGGAGGTGAATTAATGCGGTTCTATTCGGCTCAACTCGGCGAGCCAAGTGGACGCCAGCTTTTATAGTTTCGTCATATTTGTCTGTGTGTGTCTGTCCGTCCGTCCGTCTGTCATACGCTTGTAAAATCTGCAGTTCTTTATATGATTATAATGAATATTGTTCTATTGTAAAAATGAAAGCTATTGAAATTACGATTGTGTTACTTCGCACTGTGCTTCGCACTGTGGTAATTCGCATGCTGCATTCTAATTGTGCGACACACTCGTAATTTCTATGGCTTTAATTTTGACAGGTCAACAATTTACATAGCAACATTTATGACTTCACCACAACTATGTACCATGCAATGAATATTGTTGTATTGTCAAAATAAAAGCCATAGCGATGACGAGTGTGTTGTGCAGTTAGGATGCTGATTGGCGACGGCGTCGAATATCGGCGTGGCGTGGCGCACACGTATAGTATAAGCTACGAAACCCTACACTGTGCGGGATCCCTCTAGTCTCAGTAGTTCGGTTGTTTTGTTCGGGACTGGACTACTAAGACTAACTTTGTCTCATTAGTTCGGTTATGATGTCAAACCGAACTGCTGAGACTTGTGTTCTGTAGTTCGATTAATGATTTCAGTATTCTCCGGTCAGTATTTTTATGAAAGTGCCTATTTAATAACTTGCAAACTATGATTTAAGAGAATATGTTTGATTCTTTTATTTATAATAAAAACATTATATTTACATCCCTAGGCTGACTACTGGAATCTTTTATGGTATCAACAGTTCGGTTTGACGTCATAACCGAACTAATGAGACAAAATTAGTCTCAGTAGTCCTGTCCCGAACAAAACCGAACTACTGAGACTAGAGGGCGGGACCCGATTCGCGCTTGGCCGGTTTTTATCTTCAATAGTGATTAATTAAGACATAATATTATCAAAAAGATCTATGCGGTTCATATTGCATTATCATGATGATTGGAAACGATACAGCATGACATGAGCATGGTTAGTCACTTGATATGCGAATACCATGATATCTGGCTCATCATTTTGTACAACTTTCCTATGGGAAAAAGTCTGAATTTGATTATTTAGTACGTAACAGCTAGAGATGTGCCGACTATGACTTTGGCCGGCCGACTAGCCGATTAGTTAGTTGGTTGTAAAGAGGCCGACTAGTCGGCCAAACCGATCACGGCTTCGGGGGTATTCAGCAATTTCCGTGACGCTACGTTTACAGCTTATTCGCCTGCAAGTCGCAACCGCCGCCTGCGAGCGTGTCGGAACATGTTTGTATACTTCGCACTGTTTCTTGATTATTGCTTTTGCACGGGTCAGATCGGTGTTTTAGTCCACAAAAAAAGTGAAAGAGCTCAATTACAATTTAATCATGTCAAAAAGAAAGTCTCGTGTATGGTTTTTGTTTTACCAACAAGTAATTCCACCTAAATACAGTTTATTGAGAAATGCATACAAAGTAAGAAGCTGGATAGTCGGCGCTCTTTGCCGAATAGTCGCCGACTAGACGCCGAATTACGAAAGTGGCCGGATAGGCGGCTTTGCCGACTAGTTGGAACATCACTAGTAACAGCAGATTTTTTTCTCCAATTCCGAGTTTGTCCTATAGCAACCAGTATTTATTGTTCTAGCAAGTGAACATAGACGCTGTTTGTACTTGTGTTTTTCTAGATAATAATGGACTCCACCAGTTTTATTGGTCAAGGATTTACCACTGACGTCGGGAAGTGGATCATGGGATTCAAGTGGCGCTGGGCTAGTCACATGGTTAGGTGAAGTGATGTCAGGTGGTATAGACCCAGTGGAAACCGAGAGGAGCAAAATGTTCCATTGGCAGACCAGCCATCAGATGGATAGACGGCATGTCTGTGTAGATTTCTTCAAAGAAAATACGCGTCAATACTAGCGATGCATCCACACGTAGGGACTTGTTCAATTTTTCTGCAACGCACATTGAGTGTGCGAGTGCTAAATTGGACTAAGCTGTCATCCGCGTGAACGAACGATGTATTCCAATAACAAACAATAGTGATACGCACTCAGTATCGTAAAAGCACTTACAGCAATTTCTAAATCAGACATCTCCACATTGGCTCTGCCTAGGCTAAACTAACATCATCTCCAATGTTTGGATATCAAGCACAATTTACCAATCAACGTTGGGACACCAACAACGGGACCAACGCGTGGAGCCTATATAATCGTCCCGTCTATAATATAAACGTCTCATAGATATAGGATGTCAGTGTAAAATTCTAAGTCTATAAGCATGACTGGTTTGACGAGTGACATATTCAAGATGTTAATTTGTGCGTCATCATCATCATCATCATTCTCCTGTCCTTATCCCAACTTATTTGGGATCAGCGCACCATGTATTTTTCTTTCATACATCTCTATTAGCCGTCATCTCAGTAGTCACCTTCTTTCTAGTCATATCATCTTTTACATTATCCATCCATCGTTTCTTTGGTCTTCCTCTACTCTTATAACCATCCACATTCATACTCAAAACTTTCCTCACGACATGTTCCTTATTCTTCCGCGTCACATACCATGATAACCGGTTTCCACACAATTTCTGTCACCGGCGCCACTTTCAGAGTTCCTCTTACATACTCATTTCTAATTCTATCCATTCGCGTAACACCATACGTGCCTCTTGGCATTCTCATCTCAGCTGCATACAATTGCCTTTGATTCAATCGGCTTTTGTGGCCCAACATTCTGATCTATATATTATGACATTATTTTATAGATCTTCCCCTTAAGTTTAAGAGGAATGTGGGAGTCGCAGATTGTTCCCGTGACCTGCTGCCATTTCATCTACCCTGTGTTAATTCTGTGCTTGACAGTCCGATCAATTCCGCCATCGTCATCGCCATGATTGAAAAAGTACATTCATCAAATGTAATCAAAACACAACAAGTTATATAAAAACATTTATTTATTAAATTAACTGTACTCAAATTACTCAATCACAGGTTCACTGGCCAAGAGGATTGCCGAGCCAAGGGTAGACACGTGGGCAGACGTTACAGACTTGCATCCAGTAGTCCAACTAAAAAGAATATTCATATCATTAGTGAAATCTGAAACTATGATTATGCTTGGGCAAGGAAGAGGCCTCCCCTTTTTCCTGCTTCCTATGTAGTTCCCAGCGGTTAAATGCTTGCTTTCGGTTTTCGGCTTTAAACGGTTCGCACCTCTGATCGATATATCGATAAAATCGATATATCGATATTCATTAAAATATCAATATCGACCTCGATATCACGAGGAAAAAATATCGATATATCGGTCTTTTCAGAGTTTTTCGGTTTTAAAATAATAATGTATTTAGTTCAGTCTGGCTCAATAATAGGTAATAGTATTTCTCTGAAGGCACAGAGGAAGCCGTAGGTGTCAAGTATTTAAGTCCAGATTCGAAAGAACGGTGCTAAAATGTCTCGTGTCTATCCAAAATTTAATCGGGTTTTCCTAACGGGATAGATTTGGAGCATCTAGGAATTGCTTCAACGCGTCTAGCATTCTGTTACTTTGGGAGGCTAAATTAGCTGCATTGTTACTGGCTGCAGCAGCTAGTGTTAGTCATAGACAGTACAGTTCCTTTTTTTCCATTCGTTCTTATTTTTTACGGCTTTGAATTCTGCTAAATATTCTGGTAATAAATTAAATTTGAAAAAAAGTATCGTTTTTGATACGATTTCGATATTGAATATTTTGTATCGATATATCGGATTAAAATATATCGGCTAAAAAATCGATATATCGAATCAAAAATATCGATACATCGATGTATTGATATTTTTTCAACAAGCCTAGTTCCATCCTTAAGGAATTTATCTCTCTTTCATGTCTAGAAGAGAAATGTAATAGGTCCAATGCCTAGGTCCAATTTCTTATTTAAGTTTTCAGAAATGAATTAACTACTTTTTAACCCCCGACGCAAAAAGAGGGGTGTTGTAAGTTTGACCGCTATGTGTGTCTGTCTGTCTGTGGCACTATAGCTCTTAAACGGGTGAACCGATTTAGATGCGGTATTTTTTATTTAAAAGCTGGTTTTCTAGCGATGGTTCTTAGATATGTTTTATGAAAATCGGTTCAGCCGTTTCAGGGTCATCAGCTGTTTTGTTATTTGCGTTGGGGGTTTTTAATTTTTTTATTTATAAAGTAATTACGACGATGACCATGATAAAGGAAGCCCTGATACTTACTCCATTATGGCTCGAGTTGAGAGGACCACAGCTGGCTGGGCTGCAGTTTGTAGGAGTGAATCTGCGGCAAGGCTGCCGTCTGTACTCATCAATTGGGACAGGGTTCTTTACCCACTCGAGAACATCGATAGAGTTTACCTGTTGGCAGAAAATCATTTATGTAAACATATACAAATACTTAAGAAATAAGTAACAAGAAAATTTTACTCGCTGATGTGATATATTCTGAGATTCATGCTGTGACACTTATGGGGCATTTACACGGGTCGATTTTAGACGTGCGGCAAGTCACCAGTCGCGTCGCTTGTCATTTGCAGCCTAGTCGAATTGTCATTTACACGGTCGATTTTCGTCGTGCGGCCTAGCCGTGCGGCGAAAATCGACCCGAAAAGACTCGTGTAAATGCCCCATTACTGATGTCTGACGTCTGAACTGAGGGATCAAGTAATACGACCATAACTTTCTTAAATCGCGTTTAACTTTTGAAGTTCTCAAGGTTTTAAGATTTGATCCTTCAGTTCAGATGCACATTAAACAACGATGTAAGTTAATTCGGGGTCTACAACACCCTATAAATATAATTTAAGAGTCTTGAGGTCGCGAGCGAATAGGTCTCCTGAGCAAAGATGACGCACCCCTCGAATGCATTTACCCTTAAGAGTGAAGCCACACTGCTCCGTTGCGTTGCGTTAGACTTGGACCAAATAGTGGCAAAATGCGCACTAGATTTGGACCAATCTATAGATTCCAAATGTAGCGCTGCGACGTCGCAACGCTACGCAATTGGTCCAAATGGAGCGCTACGACGTCGCAACGCTACGCAATTGGTCCAAATGGAGCGCTGCGACGTCGCAACGCAACGGAGCAGTGGTGGCTTCACTCTAAATGCCATATTAAAATACGTTGTAATTAATGAAATTAAAAATACTTCAATACAAACTCTGTGGACAATTATGAAGACATAAAACTGCTTGCATTTTGCATTTTGGACGTCTATTTGTTATTACAATGACGATTTATTTTGTCGACTCGTCAAAGTAGATTTGTTTCGAAAACCGTGTAACATTTAAAGTAAAAATTGTACACCTACCATAAAGGCATCATTCAGATTGTTTATCAGATCCATGAACCTGACAAATGCACGGCGCACAGCAGGGTAGGCAGTCAGGAATGCTTCGTGGACGTAGAAACCGAAAGGAGCTCTGTTGCCCATGTAGTGCCTCTCAAAGTTCGTGAGGATGAACTGGAACCATTCTTCTTCGTTTTCGCGATCAGGGCTGTTGACAAAGTAGGAACACATAAGTACAAAGAACTCAGAGTGACTGATACAGAAGAAGTGGAAAATTGATAATAATTATGTTCAGGAAAATAGTTAATGATACAGATTTGCAAATACAATATCTAGTTTTAATTCTGCCAAACAAGGTCGCTAGTTTGGATGCAGTATGCAACACCACCCTCCCACCCACAAGTATATGCAACATGCAGAAGGAGTGAAAAAATAATGCAACATGCAACCGAACCTTTACGACATGTATTTCGCCCCTCCACGGGGCATCTTCAGGATATGTTGACACCTCGACGCGAATAGTTTGGCGTCCTAGTGGTTCCTATAGTTCGGTTGCATTGTACGGCTCAGAGGTTGTAAGTTGAAGTAGTTGAGTTGACGAAAACCACAGACTTCACGATACCCAGTTTATTCGTAAAGTTACACAAGTTATGTTGGATGCTAATCCGCGGTTTTACTGCTAGGGCAGCTATTGGTCAACTAACTATTATTATGATAAGTTAATATAAAATTAATCGCGGAAAGTAGGTCGCAGTGTTAGCAAATGAATTGCCTGTACGTGAACCGTACATGCATGTTGCATTATTCTTCACTCCTTCTGCATGTAGCATATACTTGTGGGCGGGAGGGTGGTGCTGCGTACTGCATCTAAACTAGCGATCTTGTTTGGCGAAATTAAAGCTAGATTATTGTTTTTGCATATTTGTATGTCATGGATTACCGCAAAGTTTTTTTTTTAATTTAATGAAATTTCGACACAGTCATACTGTATCGTATAAGTTAAAATATCTAATCAAGATTAATATTTATCCTTACATATTGCATTTACTCGTAGCAGACACACCACATATTGCTATTGTGAGAGGTGCATTTTTGGAAGGGTCTTTAAATAAAGAATTTATCTATCATAATCATTTATGGTCCCAAAATAAAGCCCTGAGGTACTCCCGACGTCATTAGTCAGATTCGTTGCAATTAAAAACATTGTTACTAATTTTATTTAACATATTACATTGATAGATTTTGCTCACAAGATGGGATTATTTATCGACAAAACTTCGATTCCAAACAGCTGGGATAACCCACTATGTCAAAAGCCTAACGATAAACTTTCACAGAAGGTTCTTCAATAATATAATAAGCAACTTTATAAATGCGAAAATTATTTTGTCGCAGTATAACTCGTTCGCATGAAATTAGAATCTGCTCCTCAAAGATATACAAGGATACTTACATAAAGAAACAAGTGTCTACCATCGAGCAAGGAACGCCATTGAGGTCCAACCAAACGACCATAGGCTGGACCCATGCTCCAGGGATGGACGCTGTCGGGCAAGGAAGAATAACGCAGTCCTGGGTAGACCTATAGTCCAGGGAGTACGGCCATAGACCAGGGTTGGTATGGCTAATGGTAGGCCAAGTGCAGTCGTATTCTATGCCGTGGTCGGCCATAACTTGGAAGCTAGTATTGCCGCTCATTTGAAGGAACGGGATGCGGACACCTGGAAATATATGCAATACGAAATTAAAAATAGTTCACGAAAGTACGGACTAATGCTCGTTCCTTCCCTTTATGAGTCAGCAATAAGATAATAAATAAAAAACCGGCCAAGTGAGAGTCGGAATCGCGCTCGAAGGGCGAATTATTTATAAAAACGGCAAAAAATCGTGTCTGTTGTATGGGAGCCCCCCTTAAATACTTGTTTTTTTTTTTTGTTTTTTTTTTTTAAAGTGAATACATAACTAAATATTCTGTGAATATTTCAAGCGTCTACCTGTTGCCGTTATCAATATCGAGCAAAAACTAGCAAAAAAATCACATTTGTTGTATGGGAGTCCCCTTATATACTTATTTTATTCTGTTTTTTTTTGTTGCTCTATCAGCAACAGAAATACATCATCTGTGAAAATTTCAACTGTATAACTATCACGGTTCATGAGATACAGCCTGGTAACGCACGGACAGACGGACGGACAGCGGAGTCTTAGTAATAGGGTCCCGTTTTACCCTTTGGGTAAGGAAACCTAAAAATAGTTCGTGAAAGTGCGTTATTATTGACAAATCGTTTGAATCGCCAACCCGCAGTGAGCAAGCGTGGCGATTAATGCTCATTCCTTCCTTTTATGAGTCGGCAAAAAGAAAAAAAACAAAAAAAAAACATTAATTCTTAAGACATATTCCTCACCTTTGACAGAATCATAGGGAATGTTAGCGAAGTGGGAAATTTGAACTTTCTGATCCCCAAATTCCCGCACTAAATCCTCGTAGCTGGCTTGAGCCCAGTAGGTCTGTGGTGTCTGATGGGTGATGGAATGCAAAGCGATCTCAAACCCATGATTGTACAACTCGTTGACAAGCACGTAGTTGGTATACTCATGGCTGACGTAGAAGGTGGCTCCTGCAGGACAACCGTTGGAGTTGACGCGGTTATAGAGGGTGTCACGGTATGTTATGATGTTGTTGATATTGATACCATCATCAAAGGTGACTGTGACGAACTGAAAGATAATTTTGTGAATTAATTTTGATAGATAATTTTGTTTCGTTTTGCCAATACTGTGAACCTTAGTTAATATAGTTTATCTAATGAATTATATTGTTAATAAAAAACTTTATTCGATTAAGAGTGATCGATCTATCTAATAATTTTTTTGTAACTGATAAAGGCTGGACTGATGCAGTGATTTGATCAAAACATTACAGAATTATAATTAAATCGATAGAGATAAGGATGAATTGTTTTTTTGTCTCTAATATATAAAATAAAAATAAAGTTCACAGAAACGGTAAACGGAAACAGACTACCAAATATCATGACAAATCTAAAAAAAAAAACGTAGCCCTTATGTTCAAACATGAAGTTTTATTTGAAAATATTTAGCTTACCTGCGGTACATCTCTCGGGGCTAATCCACCAGGAATATTAGTACTAGAGCATCTGCAGTCAGGGAGAACACAAGTTTCTGCATCACAGGTTGTAGCCAAAGGCAGTTCTACATCTTCGGCTCCACCATTATCATCATCAGCAATTGCTGAAGCAACCAGCAGTAACGCTAGAATTCCGACCCACTTCATTGTGTTAGTTCCACTATAAAGTGACGACGAATAATTATCTTTCTTCAATATATAAAGATGGATTTTATCGCTATGATTGGAATTGTTCAATGCTTATTGATATAAATCACATCTTATCATCGGCTCAGAGCCCATTTGTTTTTCAATAGATTTTCCGTTTAGGCATGTTAATGTTGTCCTTTGATTTATACTTAGATGTGTTAAATATATTAGAGTTTTTATAATTTATTCTGCTTCTCATTGTTTAAACTGTTTTATGAGATGTTAATTTTATGGCATCTGTATCTTGGCTACGTATTAGAGATATATATGAATAACATTAACGTTTTGTCTGTACAAAAATTAAATTTGAATATCGCCAAATAGCACAAGAATCGGAAATTCATACATAGTGAAGATTTGCACGGTTTGCATTATCGGGCATACCACCGCCTGAAAGAATCTATTCGGCCCTTTATCTCTAATTGTTCTCATATTGCCATCGGCAAGTATAGTGCATATTTGAAACTTTGTGGAACTACCTCGTTTTTGCCTTGTTTGAGTGCCTCGTGTAGTGCCGAATTTAAAGAATAGCTCTACCCCATCTCTTCTCGTGGGTATCGTAAAAGGCGACTAAGGGGTTCTCTAGAGGGTGGGCAGCAGCGTTCTCTGAGTATTTTAACAAACATTCTGCGATCGCCAACCTGCCTGCCAAGCGTGGCGATTATGGCAAACCCCCCCTACATGGATAGCACGATGCTTGGGGGAGGCCTACGTCCAGCAGTGGACGTCTTTCGGCTGAATGATGATGATGAGTGCCTCGTTGGCCTAGTGGTCGCAAGCGCGACTGCTGAGCGTGAGGTCCTGGGGTTCGATCTCCAGGTCGGGCAACGTTTTATTGGGTTTTTTCGTGTGGAATTTCTTAGTCGCAGCTCGATGTCTGGATTTGTACGGCAACGGCAGTAGGCTCGCCGCCTATTACATGGGACTTAAACATAACGGCGAAATGTAGGAGTACTATACACCTCTGCCCAGTCCTTCAGGGTATACAGGCGTGATGTCATGTTGTGAAAGTAAGAAGTGCGATGAAAAAACAAGGTGCGAAGGGTTTATGCAGAAAATGGTACACATTCCTAAACGTGGCGCGTATTGTAGGGAGGTTTCTTTTAGATCTGACCACCGCTGCCTCGAACCCTTAAACTGATGTCAAAGCTACTGTTCCACACTTTTGATACGTCTTTCTAACTTTCTGAATGTTGGATGTTCAAGTTAGGATTTTTCAAAATTCCAACCCTAATGTACGATTTCCATCAAACGGGACGCGTTGTAGCGCGCCGGAGCGCATTTCACACTGTGCTAAAGGAAATTCAGGCTTCTATACAATAGTTAAGTTTCATGTTTGCATGGAATTTACACTGCTTGAAACTCAGTTAGATCCGCGCGTATGCCGCGGCGGCCGGTCGGCACCTCGAGTATGCCGCGGCAGCCGGTCGGCTGCTCGCTTACGTGGATGGCGGCGCTCGGCTGTCATCGCGTCCGGTCGGCTCCGCTCGGCCACACCGCAGGTAGAAATTGACTGCGATAGCGGATACGTGAACACGCGCGCGCGTCCGATCGGGTTCCAGCAGATTGTAGTCGTCGGGCGGACGCGGACGGCTACGCGCGCATGCTCGAGCATCCGCTGCGATGCTCTGCGCTGCGCTCCTGCGTGGCCCGGTTGGTGGAAATCGTACATTAGGGGGTCAAACGAGATCGCGGTCAACAGCTAGTGCTGTTTAAATTGCATTTATTATTGATTAGGTTGATTTTTGCTGAAAGATGTTTTTTATGAATCTAATTTACAACGAAATTGATTATTTCGTGGAAATAACGATAGATTGTTTTTTGATAAGTTGTTATCAACATCCGAAATTAAGTTGTGCGGATTACAGGCTAAATATAAAGTATTGCATCCGCCTTTCTTTCAATTTAGCCTACTACTTTAAACACTGTATGGACTAGTGTCAAAATGTCACTATGTCTTTTTATTTTATTTTTCATTTCTCTAATATTTTATGTATGCAATATAAATCTAATCGAGAGGGAGGGGCTCGTGGCTTATTAACAACCGCGCGGATCAAAATTATGATTTGCAAGGTTAAGCTGCGCTTGCCGCGGTCAGTCAGTGGATGGGTGACCGTTCGTTACACATCGAGATCCATCCGTGCCTAGGAAAACATGTTAAATCGACAGTCACCATAAGAATAACTATATGGTAGGGTAGTCAGAAGCCCGAAAGTCTGACAACCGGTCTTACCTTAGGATATCGGCATTGCCCAGTAGCTGGGTTGGGGAGTTTTGATGGCAGTCGCTTCGTGTAAAATACTGGTACTCCACTGCATCTGGTTAGACTGGAAGCCCAACATAGTTGGGAAAAGGCTAGGCAGAAGAAGGGATACACTACCTAAATGTAGAAAATACGTATAAATAAATAGAGAAACAAAACAAAACAAAAGTGCACTTAGCCGTCGAAATACCACATCACTGTCATCAGGGAGCGTGCCCACAAGACTGGCAGTGTTGCCACGTTGGATGGCAACGTTTACTCATTGGCTGAAGAATAAGCCAGCTCTCTGTTTGCGACCACTCTTTGTGCGATTTCCTTGAAAAGGAGACGTGCACTCGGACCCCATGACCGTTTTGACTCCAAACGGCTCAAAGTCTTGGCAACGAATGAGGTTACTATATTTGCGTCGTTTGAGGGTCTTCGCGTCCGCGGTGGTAATGCCAGCACAGCCTGCTGAGCTAGGAAGATGGGATGGACCAAGAGTGTCGACACAAGTTGCATTTCATTAGAGGCCTACCCATCTTCCATGGCAATAGCGACATACATGGTCTCTTCCCATCGTCACGTGCCAAACCATTGGGTTCTAGTACAGCTGGTGCCAGTGATGGTAAGAACACGACGGATAATGTCGTTAATATTGGAATGCCGTGCTATGCGACCTGCACTCTTGTAGCAAGACTGGCCATGGTGTCCGAGATTGTCGAGAGTTTCACAACAGAGACATCGATGTGGAGCAAACCAAAGAGCGCCTAAGCGTAGGGATGTAGCGAAATGAAAACTTGTGTCATCCAACATGTCCTCTGTTGGGTGATGGAAGTGCCTGAAGCCAAAGTCCTGGCTCCCATTCGCCCACAGCCAACAGACGAGCACACACGGCAGTATTGACTGACGCGTTCAACAGATTATTCGGTGTCAAACTGCAGAGCAGTACCCCAAGTGTGAGTTTTTTTCGTTAACTACTGTAGTTGCGTCACGACAAAAATGTATGAAAATTTAGGCGGTGGCTCTGGGCGCACCGTTCAATTTACGCGCGAATATTAGTATTGAACGGGGCGCCCAGAGCCACCGCCTAAATTTGCATACATTTTTGTCGTGACGCAACTACAGTAGTTAACGAAAAAAATTCACACTTGGGGTACAGGTCGTCCCACTGCCTCTAGGACGATGAATTGACAGGGAAATTAATTAATCAATTGAATTACTTAATTTATTCATAAAATATTTACATATAATTTCTCTTGCCATACTGCGGCGTAGGTTCTCAGTATGTCATCATCATCATCATCATCTGCCTAGCCTTTTCCCAACTATATTATGGTCGGCTTCCAGTCGAACCGGATGCAGCTGAATATCAGTATTTTACATGGAGCGACTGCCTATCAGACCTCCACAACCCAGTAACTGGGTAATACGATACTCTTGGTAAGACTGGTTGTCAGACTTTCTGGCTTCTGACCAACAGTAACGACTGTCAAATATCTACAAATGACAGCCGGGACCAACGGCTCTACGTGCTTTCCGAGGCACGGAGGAAACTCGCTATGGTAAATGGTCACCCATCCACAGACCAACCTCGGCAAGCGTGGCTTAACCCGGAAGATCGGTCTATGCGGCTGTAATTATTTAGCCACGAGCTCCTCCTCCCCTCCTCGAGGTTCTCAGTATGTAATCTCGTGAATGCAATTATCCTCTTAAAATATATTTAAACAATGCAGTGTGAAAAATGTGATTACTTCTTAACAAAGAAGTGTTCGACGCCAATTAGTAGACGATGTAAATAAACGTTTATTATAACATATAATTTGTTCATTTGTTCATTGCGCCAACAATTTGCATGCCAGACATTCGTCATCCATCATCCAGCAGGCGTAACATGCGCAACGCGTACTCGCCATTAGAACCATCAGAACGTGTTTTGGGAGTGAACTTAAATATACAGGGTGGTAATTTGAAATGGGGCATGATGGGCAACTACCTTAATCATTGTAGCTATAGGAAAACGTTTTGAGAAGACCACCCCTAACTTTTGGGATAATTTAAATCGGCATTCACAGATTTTGAAAAAAAAGTACAGTCAGCGAGAAAAATGGTTGTTTTCACAAAACTTTTTTATGATGCCAATCGATCCCATATCCCATAAGGATCAAAAGACTCTTGCGGACCAACTGAGGTTGGAGTACTAGAAAAGTCAGAAAACGCAAAAAACTTATTTGAGATGGGGTAGTTATAAGGGCAGCTACCTTAACCGTTGTGGCTAGAGGAAAATGTTGTTAAGAGACTGTCCATATTTTTTGAAAATATTTCGAACTGCATTCACAGATTTTGAAAATAAAATAATTTTTTTTTCGGCATAAGCGTCACTTTTGACAAAAATTGTTTTTCTTGATTTCTGACGTTCCTCGTACTTTAACCTGAGTAGGTCCAGAAGAGTATTTTGATCCTTATGGGAAATAGGATCGATTGGCATCATAAAAAAGTTTTGTGAGAACTGACCATTTTTTTGATGACTGTACCAATTTTTTTTTTTTCAATTTTTTTTATGAAATTTGAAATACTGTCAAAAATTATGGCCAGTTTGCTATCAACATTTTCCTGTACCGACAACAATTAAGGTAGCTGCCCTTATAAATAACCCATCTCAAATAGTTTTTTGCTATTTCTGACGTTTCTAGTACTCAAACCTCAGTTGGTCCGGAAAAGTTTTTTGATCCTTAAGGGAAATGGGATCGATTGGCATCATAAAAAAGTTTTGTGAAAACAGCCCTTTTTCTCGCTGACTGTACTTTTTTTTCAAAATCTGTGAATGCCGATTGAAATTATCCCAAAAGTTAGGGGTGGTCTTCTAAGAACGTTTTTCTGTAGCTACAATGGTTAAGGTAGTTGCCCTTCATGCCCCATCTCAAATTACCACCCTGTATATAACTGCGGCGACATCAGTCTATTAGTGCGTATACACGTAGAAGAAAGTGGGTTTTCCGGCGCCGATCTGCTAACGCTTGTCGGTGCTGGTCCACGCAGTTAGTCGGCGCAGGTAATCTCTATACTGTGTGGCGTAATGACAACTGTTGTCGTTTTATCTATATCCTATGTAAAATTTGACGTTTAGAATAGATACATTTCTAGAATCGACTTGATAAAAAGATCCGTGTTCGCACCGCAGCGCCGACAAGCTCCGAACGTCGCCGACAAGTTCTGACCTGCTCCAATCAGTGCTGGTAGACCGTCGTTTGTGTATTTGCAAGGGAATAATGCGTATTTTTGTTGGTACAGCCAGCCTCCGCTTCTACCCGCTTCCTTTATGTAGCGGTTACTTGCACGGACCAGTACCGATAAGCGCTGGTAGGTCGGCGCTAGTTACCTGCTTCCTTCATGTGGTTCTATGGTGTTTTACACACAATTCATTAGCAAATTATCATTTCACAAGCAACATTTGTCAACGTTTCTTTTCACAAATTATGCTTTAACAATGACATCAAAACACACACATTCATATAACAAGCAGTCATCTTGAAAATGCATTGTTTTATTTTATTATTAAAGACAAATTGACAAGTCAACATATCACAGAAAGCAAAAATAATGTTTTACAAATAATTAGTTAGACCAAAATACAGCACATTACATTTACAAAATAAAATTCTTCATGATACGATTATTCGTCACCCACTTTCAGTTTCACAATAAAAACAAATGAAAAACTTAAGGCGATGTTTGTAAGGTTGTTTAGGTTTCCAAAGCAGAGTCGTCGGAGCCCCGCTGAGCGAGGCTCCTATTTCTGTCTGCAGGGTTTAAAGAAACCTAACACGAAGGGGATGACGGGGGCGTCGTTCGCTCGCTACGCTCGCTCACTCTTGCCCCCGTCATCCCCTTCGAACCTAACCTATCCATGTCGGGGTGCCCCAAATTACCGAGCTCACTTCGCTCGCTCTTGAAATTAGTCAGTTGGAAGACAAGTTCCCAATGGCGTTATTTTTGGGTGCCGGCGCCAGCAGCGGAGGCACTCTCAAGAAATAACGATCAATTAGATCTTTGACTATTTAACGTATTTGTGTTACGAAAAATTTACTAATGTTCTGTTGTAAAATGACAATAAATGAAGAATAACTTTTTGAGATGTTAAGTTTGTGAAACATTAGTATGTGGAATGTTGATTTGTGAAATGATAATTTGGCTTTCGTTGCTTGTTGCCTGAAAATTGGTTAATTAACTGTCACACTTTCGACAGGGGACCCGTTTATGTATACACCCTTACGCCACATGCGAACTACGTAATACGGCAGTGGTGAAGTAGACTGCAGCGACGTTAACGAAAACTCCCAAAGATGACGCCAGGACAGATCCTACATTGCGATATCAAAATGTGACACGAAGATAGCATTATACCTATACAACTGCTCAACATCAACCGTTGGGCACTAGCCCGCCAGGTATAAGATCGCTGGTTGGAGGATTCTCCTTTCCCCGCCAGCAACGCCCTAAGCCGAGGTCCGAGTCCCACTAGGGGTCGCCCTTAGTGTTGTTGTTGCAGGTGGTCATGATGTTAGTGTAGTACAAGTAGTTAGGTTAGGTTAAGTATTTTACTTCCCCCCCATTGACTGGAGACCCTACAGGTCTCGCCAATGACTGCCCGGTTATGTAGAAACGGTCCCCTAGTATCATCTACAGCAGGGGGGTGCGTGAAAAGATCTTCCACGAGTGACGATACGTACGTCCGGCACACCCTGGGCAGTCAGCCCCGCTACCATCCTTGCTGACTGGCTAATCTTTTCACCATGGTATGAGCTATTCTCGTATAGTTCGTGCCGACACGATAGAAGAAGATGATCTACTTACTACAGACGAATAGAAAAAAAAGAGAAAAAAAAGGATTCTCCCTTTTTGGTGGAGGAACAGTATAGCTCGTTCCTTCACATTATTACGCCGCAGTTACATTATTTAAGTAGGGAGTACACTTGAGTTACAGGTTACAAGTACCTTACACAGTGGAAAAGTTAGCTTTCAAGTTCTTATTACATTATATCAAAATGCAGTCTATACGTAAAATACTGAAGGATGTTTAGCTGCATCTGATTAAACTAGAAGCTGCAGTGCAATTCTGTAAGAATCTCACCTCAATCGCGACTGTCAATTAGACACTTGTCGTGACACAGCGTGGATAACGAAACTACGCGTTATTGATTATACTGTCGATTATCTGTGTGTTATTTGCTTCTATTATCCATACTGTGATATTATGGATATCGAGTTAACCGTCGATATTGAGGTGGATTTCTTACAGAATGACACTACTGGCCTGAACCAACACCAAAAGTTGATGCGTTGCCAACCCTAGAGATAATGTTGAGAATTCTCGTGTGCCTGTAATCTTGGTGGTAGGATCTATACGGTCAGTCTGGCTAGCTACTATTAAACCTCACATTGAAGTCCGTCGCCAAGCAGTTTACTGTGTTCCGTCGTATGTATGTGAGAGCCAGATATGGGAATCTCCCTATATCCCTGTTACTTGGATTCGTGTATTCCATTATTAGATTATTAGACCCTGTATGCGTTTACCATCAGGTGTGTCTATAGGGTGGAATGCGAAGTAGCCGAAAAATTATACTATTTTTTTAGAATTTTTGTTTATTTTACTAATATCAGGCAGAGAACAAGAATAATTGAATACAGCTCCTGCAGAAGCCAAAAAAACTTTATTCGTTCAAAGACTAGAGGAGTTTCTTACTTTTCTGACGTATTTGCTACTATTTTTAGGATTACTATTAAAACTATCAAAAATTCTCGAGATCTTCAACATCAAAAATGAAATTATTTGTTACGATCCATCTTTAAACTTGGAGAGGTATTGAAATTAAAAGAAGTAAATAAACAACATGTTAAAATTTATTTATAAATTATTAAACAATAATGTACTAGAAAACTCATAGATCACTGTCCCAGAGGATTGCCGAGCCAGGGGTATACTCGTGGGCAGACGTTGCAGGCAGTCATAAAGTATTGTACCTATGAAAACAAAAAAAAAAGAGTTAGTAGGAAGCTGGCTAGCTAGCAGTGGAACGCTTGCCACATACATACAAGGTCAGAGTTTCATCTCGGCCCGCACCTCTGACTTTTCGAATTTATGATCCTTCATCATCACCATCATTCAGCAGAAAGACGTCCACTGCTGGACATAGGCCTCCCCCAAAAGGGGGGGTTTGCCATAATCGTCACGCTTGGCAGGCGGGTTGGCGATCGCAGTATGGTTGCTAAATTACTCAGAGAACGCTGCTGCCCATCCTCGCGAGAATCCCTTAGTCGCCTTTTACGACACCCACGGAAAGAGATGGGGTAATGCTATTCCTTAAGTCCGGCACTACACGAGATATGATCCTTGCGTTAACGGTAAAGGAAAAACTTCGTGAAGGAACCTGCACACTTGAGAGTGCTCCAAAAAGTTCTCGACGGAGTGTGTAGTCCGTAAATCCACACTAGCCCCCGGATTCAGAATGATTTGATTAGTCAGTTGTCGAACGATTCGGTAATGGGGGATTTTTACGGGGTTAGCCGCGCGGCAAGTTACCAGTCGCATCGCTTGTAAAAATCGTATCGCCACCCCATTTACACCGGTCGACAAAAATCGCATGCGACTTGTTCATTTCTAGCGGAACAACACAGCGCAAAACACACCTCATGCGGCGGGCGATCGCCTGCAACTGACTGTGGTGGCCCCCTAAGTTATTGGCCGCTCGTCACCTCTAATTATTAATCGCCATCAAGTTCAGCTCACGACTCATGCTTTCTGCGAGGTATACCGTCTCAGTTAGGTTGCCACCACACCTCACATGGATCGATGGTCGATCGATGATTGATCCACGTCGATCAAGATTGATCGATGGTTCATGATCACTTTATCCCAATCAATCGACGTTGATTGATGGCATCGATCAACAATCGATCGATTGGTGTGGTAGCACCCTTAAAGAAATCCATTGTATATCCATTAATTACCTACAGTTATACCAAAAACATGGGTTGGCCATGATAGGTTTAGTTTGGTTGTTGTACTATTACTTGAAGCAATAATGCCATCAATTTAATGAAAAATACATACCCCATTATGCTCTGATGTGAGAGGGCAAACAGAAGGATTACAGTTTGTAGGAATGTGTCTAGGGCAAGCCTTCTCTCTGTACTCAGGAATGGTAATGGGATTCTCAACCCATTCAAGAACTTCAGACATGTTCACCTGTGGGCAAAAAAAAAACATTTATACTCCTAGCCTCAATCAAGGAAGGGCTAATTCGTGGTTAAGCTGCGTTTGCCACGTGATCATTCGTTACACATGGAGACCTATGACAGTCGTTACGGATAGGCCCGAAAGTTTGGCAACCGGTCTAACTTTAAGATATTGCATTGCCCAGTAACTGGGTTGCAGAGGTCTGAGGGCAGTAGCTCCGTGTAAAATACTAGTAATCAGCCGCATCTGGTTAGACTGGAAGATGACCTCATCATAGTTGGGGAAAAGCTAGGAAGAAGAAGATACTTATACATACGTACATAAACTCACGCCTTTTTCCCATGAGGGTAGGCAGAAACTGTAGAACGCCACATGCTACGATCTTTACATACTCCCTTCGCATCGTCCACGGTCATACATCTTGTCATATACGCACGCGGGTTGAAAGTACTACGCACCTGTCCTTTTAGCTAGGGCGTCCTCTACTGGCGTTTTCACTGACATTCGGCTTATAAATTCCTTTTGTTAATCGCCGTTCATTCAATCTTTCAACATGCCCAAATAACCGAAGCATACTCTTTTCAATTTTTGTCACTACATCATTTTTTAAACCTCTTATACTATAAGAATATAAATAATATGAAGAAGATACTCTTAGCGTCAATAGTGTAGTGTTTGCAAACCGTTGCTTCCGAGGTTGTGGATCCTCCGATCAGTCGAAAAGTTAAAAGACTTGCTTTCTATTCTATACCTCTGCATAACACTTTGAAAAATTAAGGTGTATCCATCCAATAAGAAAGAATTCGTTATTCAACATAATTTTTAGTATACTAACCATGTATACGTCATTCATATTGTTGATAAGATCCAGGAAACGGACGAACGCCCGACGCACGGCAGGCCATCCAGTCAGGAATGCTTCGTGGACGAAAAAGGGGAAGGGAGAGCGGTTGCCGAAGTAGTGTCTCTCGAAGTTGGTGAGGATGAAATTGAACCATGCGTCTTCGTTTTCGCGGTCGGGTCTGTTGATAATAGAGTAGGAATGGATGAGTACAAAGCATTCTGGATGGCTGATACACCGATGACATTGTGTCATTTACGGTCAGGGTAATTAGCAAACCCGTCACCCGACCAATAACAAGCCCAAAAAGGCGGCGTGCTATGTTCCGTGCGCGCCTCTCAAGCGGACGTGGTCCCACAGAAGGAGAGGTCTGAGAGGGCTGACGGACCGAGGTCTGTCGGGGTCGCGGAGCATGCAGCTGCAAATCCCGCGACCCTGGTCATATGTATGGAGAAGAAACACCGTGGGTTTTTAGCCGGTAAGAGCCCGGCATAACCCACCGTCTTCTACAGGCGGAGGGTATCCAAGAAGATCTTCTCACAAATAATTTAAAAAATGATTTAGTAAAATAGCGAGATGAGATAAATTCATAATATATGTATAAAGTGACTGGTTGAACGAGAGACCGATTCTCATAAAACGGCCTTCCTTTTAGATATTAGCAGCAAACTGCTATCTAAGCGTGGTGAAAATGGTAATCTTTTCTCGATAGTTTATTCTTGCGGTCTTCGACGTGTGCTACGACTTGATTTCCATAGACAAAAGATTCTATGGGCTGGTATCACAATTGACCATAGCCTTCTAGGCAATTAAAAGGTAATCGATAAGGCTTTGTATATTGCTAACGTGTTTCACCTTGATTCACCTTAAAGTCTTAACTCAAACACAAATAATCCCATACACAATACTTACACAGAGAAACAAGCGTCCACCATGGAGCATGGGAAACCACTCAAATCAATCCACGTCACCATAGGCGCAACCCATGTTCCAGGGATCGAAGCGGTAGGGCAGGGTGGAATATTACAGTCTTGCGTGGAAGCATAGTCAAGGGTGTATGGCCACAGACCAGGATTGGTGAATTGAATAGTCGGCCAAGAGCAGTCGTACTTCAAGCCGTAATCAGCCATCACTTGGAAGCTGGAATTACCATTCATTTGGAGGAAGGGAAGACGGACACCTGAAAATTGAAAGGAGATTGTGAGGAAAAAAGTTAATTTAAACAGTTTGTAATCATCACAAACAGCAGAGCTAAGAAGTTTAAGCTTTAAATAAACCTGTCTCATAATTTTGTTTACTCATATGTTATCATTATCTGCGCTTGCCTAATCCCTTCTTCTTCCAATTACTGACTATGCTGATGCCAGCTGTCTAGATCTTACTAAGGCATAATTAGATAAGCTTAGTGACTCCAAAATGTTTGCATAGAATTTATAGGTATTTGGTTTACGCAAATATCTTATTTCGCGAATTTGGGACTAAGCTCAAGTGGCTCCCTATACACCTTGGCCGAAGCACACCTATATTAACTTCAATCAATCAGTGCACCGTTGACTAATTGATGTTCAAACTCGCACAAGGTTTTGTATCTGGATGCACTTGGTGACTTGATACTTTCAGGATTTCTTGACAAATACTGAATGGATTTCAAAAAGCGGGGCCAACTTAGGACCAAGTGTAACGTAATAACCGTCAAACATACGTGTAAAATTGAGAACAGGATACAAGCAGGATTTCTTTAAAAAAAAGTGCATTCTAACAACCATGGGGACAATGAAAACCCTACTTTACGTGCTATTCGATACTCGGCAGCTTCTAAAAGCAACTTCTATTCACAAAACATTAATCAATTCTCACCTTTGATAGCATCAGAAGGAATGTTAGCAAAGTGGGACATCTGAACTCTCTGGTCTGCAAACTCCCTCACCATATCTTCATAGGAAGCTTGTGCCCAATAGCTCTGTGATGTCTGGTGGCTGATCGAATGTAGGGCGATCTCAAAGCCATTGTTGTACAATTCGTTGACGAGATGGTAGTTGGTATATTCATGGTTGACGAAGAAGGTGACTCCTGCGCGACAGCCGTCAGGATTGACGCGGTTGTAGATGGTATCACGGTAAGTTAAAATGTTGTTGACGTTGACACCGTCATCAAAGGAAACTGTGACGAACTGTAAAGAAGATTTGAGGAATCACCAACATTGCAAACACAACACTGAAACTCCTTAAGTTGCCGCAGAATATAATGGTAATAATTAAATTACGAATAAATGAATTGGTAAAATCTAGATGCACACAGGGACAATGATTAGATAAAATTGTGAAGCTGGAAAAACCGAAAAGCAGGATCTTTTAGGATGATTAACAGAAGAGAGGCTTATATCTAGATGAATGAAGGCTGAAATGATGATGATGATGATGTAATAATAAGCTTAAGGCCACCAATATTAAAATATTGGTGAGTAATAATTCCACTGTTGTGAATTTTAGTTAGAAATTACGTTGTTAGACTGATATCTTTAATCGAACGGAAGTTAGGTTAGACTAGAAAGTTGGACCTTTACATGTTATGGCAAAACTCACGGTTGGTAACCAGCCACGGGGATTTGTGACTGTTTAGAGATCTACTTATTGTTGAAATACAGAGTTGAAGAGGGAGATAAGAATGTTGCTAAATATTGATTTATCTTTAGGACCAACATCGAATACATATACAAGGTTAGTCGGAAAGGGGGTACTAATCCAAAAGGGTGTTAAAGTACATATAATAATGAATAACTTTTGTTCTACAATTTTCCCCAAAAGTCAATAGTCAAGGAGAAATAGCTGTTCAAAGATCTCAAAAAAAAATGCTAAAATCTATCTATCCCCAGTTATGATCAGCTGTGTTTACATTTTAGGTCATATTTGGGGTCATGAATCAGAAGCACCATTTTATGAATTTGCAACTAAAGCAGGTTTTGAAGTTTTTTTGAAAAAACTAAAATAAAAGTCATTTTGCATGAAAATAAAAATTATCGATTTTTTTAATTTTAACACTTGCTTTAAGACAGTCATCAGTGATACTTTAAGTGGCTTGCGGATTAGTACCCCCTTTCCGACTAACCTTGTATAACTGTCAAGTCAGAATCAAATATATTGGGACAAAGAGACTGTTCAAAATGATCTGAACATGTAAGAAAATTAAACTATGTCTCAATTATACAAGAGGTGTTTCAGAATGAACACAGTACATGACATCTGTCATTCTGACAAGAATGTTTTCCCATTGAGATAAAGTTTAAGTCTCACTGATTAAACATGAAATCACCTAAGGTTCGTTAACAATTTATCCATTAATATTAGGTTAGGCTGGAAGCCGACCTCAATATACTTGAGAAAAGCTTCTCTAATTATATTATTAGGATAAAATTTATAATTCACCAACCTGCGGCACATCTCTAGCGTTTAATCCTCCAGGAATTGCAGTGCTGGAGCACCTGCAGTCAGGCAGAGCACAGGCTTCTGTATCACAGACTTCAGCCAGAGGCAGTTCTTCAACTTCTTCACTACTACTACTACTATCATCATTAGCGATTGCTGATGCAACCAGCAGTAAGGCTAGGATGCCGACCCACTTCATTCTTTCTAAACGATCCTTCAGAAAATGGTGCATGTAATCGTGCACTTACAATTTATAATGATCAATTTTATCTATTTATCTGTAATCTATCGAGAAATACATGTAAAAAAATGTGCCAAGTTTTCTTCTATCTGTTTCCTTGTAAAATAATAGATTAGTCTGATCAAACTAATTTTGTTTGGTTAGGTTAGAAGTTATATGTGACCGCGTAGTTTTTTTTTAACTACACATTGTCGCAAATTACCTTATTGTCTAAAAACTGACACTATCGTTTAAACCTAACCTTGAGCCCCGGATTGGTCGAATACCAGACTCCGTTAAGCTTAGACTTTAATAAGCAACCTAATCAAAGGTCTTTGATGAGATTGCTAATTAGAGTAGTAATTTTAGGCAGTATTTCAGCAACCTCTCTGTTAACTGTTCATGAAGCTAATTTGGTCTTTAAACTTTTCAATAGCTAACATTTCTATTTCACCACATATCAATAGTGTTATGAAGAGATTTTTGAACCCATAAATGTCATATTTACAAGTTAAATTTAGCTTATTTGGTCAATAGAAACGTACTACGTTATTGATATGTTGGTGAAATACCCCCTAAATGTATTAGAAAATATTGCTAGGATCTGTATGTAGACGTTACAGAACTCGGCTGGCACACTGCCGCGTACCTTGAGATTAATTGATTGTAATCAATGCAATATTGTCCCAAAAAATTTAATCTGGGTGTGTACAGATTTTATTGATTGATATTTTATAATGCATGATGATAACTTTTGAGGAACGGTTGAAATGGCGGCCGCTCTTTCCGCTGACGTTGACGCCAACGTGGCCTGTGTCTGCAGACACTAAGTGCATGTGAATTCAAGAACACTTGTAGACTAGTAGCTGCGGTCTCTAAAGGCTCTAGAAAGACAGTTTTAAATGTTAATCTAATTTTAACCATATTAATTACTACAGGTCGCGCGCAGCTCCGTTCATGTGGATGTCGTTTATCGCGTAAAAGTAGCCTATGTCCATCTTCCTTGGTTCCAGAAAATCTCTGTACCAAGTTTCATCAAAATCGGTTCAGCGGCTTAGGCGTGAAAGCGTAATAGACAGATACAGTTACTTTCGCATTTATAATGTTAGTAGGGATTGTAAATGAAATATGATGCAATCCTGTTTTTCTGTAATAAAATGGTGTTGCTAAAATCCAGAAGTCATTACGTAAGAATAATTACAGTTATAGTAAACAAAGTAAAACTGATAATTTCTTGGAACCAGCTGATAGATTGCAATATCATTATCGGGAATCAGATTTTGATTAACGTTAGGTCTTGATAGGATAAGAAAAAACCGCGATTATAATCTATTTATATCTGATTTATCGCCAACGATCGCCTTGAAAGAAAGCAGGAGTGCCAAATGATGTAGAAAATTATTTGTGACTCAATGGATACTACGTAGATCCATCTCAAGTACATTTGAATCTTTTAAGGATTTGTTGATTCTGTGGGCCGGGATACCAATATGAGATTTTTACTCAAAACCCTCGTCGATCATTTTCAGCTTATGAAGAGAAAGTCCAGTATCTCCAATAGAATCCACCACGTCGCTCCAATGGGGTGCCGAAGCACGTCATGAGAGGAAAACGGGATCACCTCCCCGATATCCTACAACACCACGTGATCACAAAAACCACGAAGTGGTGTCTACCTTGCGGTCGCTAAATGGACGCCTTGAGCACTATGACTGGTTACAGACTATAAAATTGCTTCGAAAATTGCGTTAGCCCGGCCGTTGCCTCAAGAAGAGGAACAGAGAGCCAGACCACTGAAAAGATATTGCATCTAAACCAGTAGGTATTAAAGACATATTTTATATTTCTCACTATTATAAATGGTTGTGGAGATCTGATGACAGTCCGTGGTTTCCGGACTTTTCCGTAAAGATAGGGAATTATAATCATGCGATAGAATATACCTTAATGAAGTACGTCCTTCATTATTGGACTTTGAAATATTGCACCCTAGAGATGAGGGAGCCATCTGTAGTGATCGCTTGGTATCCAATGTTAGATTTTGTAGAAGGTGACGTAAAAATTAGGTAAGGGGATGGGCAGTAGCAACCTTCTGTGCACTTATAACACCATACCATGAACTAGTTTTGGTTACCAATGGTATTTGTTAAAGCTATACTGATCGTAATATAACACTCTTAACTTAAATTGATTTTGTATGTGAATGTGATGCTTCTTCTTATGTCGGCATGAGCAATACGAGAATAGCTCATGCTGAGAATAGAATAGAATAGAATATACTTTATTGTACACCAAAATTGTAACACAGCTCTTATACAATATCATATATTGAAGGGTACAATGGCGGTCTTATCGCTGATAGCGATATCTACCAGACAACCTTTGGATGAACAAGGAGACAATGAATAAGATAGAGGGGGTAGTCCGTGGTGTACTGCTGCAAAATACATACTACACACAATACATAGACATAATACTTACATACAAAACTATACATGTATATTGTATATATACATATGTTATATAATTATGTGATAAGGAAAAACAAGGTAGGTTGATGATGAGGTATTAAAATCATGAAGAAATAGAAGTGTGTTGAGCGAAGAAATGATCTTTGACTAATTTTTTAAAAGAATCCAGTGACTGAGCTTGTCTCACTGGCATCGGCAACGCATTCCATAAATGTACAGCCTGGACTGTAAACGATTTGTCAAAGAATTTGGTAGAATGCGAGGGCATCGAAAGTCTCAAATTTCAAAGGTGAAGTGAAAGGATAAGCCAGTGAACGAGGTTGGTAGCAGGGCTGATTGCCCAGGGTGCGCCGGGCGTACGCATTATACGCAAATAGCATCTTCAATAATGGAGGGTTTTTTAATGCACCCCAATTAGACATAGATACTGATGGACGAGATTTCACAATGTGCTTTATAATTGCAACATATTATAATTGGTAAACAAGAGGAATCATAATTTTAATGGTCGGTGTGACAGAAATCGGAAAAACCTCCAGAATATGACACGCCAAAAAAATAAGTAGCTCCGGAAATTGTACAAGATAACATAACCTTTCGAGAAATCTCCAAAGTCCGAACTTCAGTGGCATTCGGTTGATATTCAATCGATTGCTTTCCGGCTTAAGACTGATAGCCCAAAATATACGAACTAAGTAGGTTGTGAAATAAAAATTATGTTATTGTATTGCTTTCACAGAATTTGATGTCATAATTAAATCCGGAACTTCGGTGTCGTTCAGTTGATTTCAGATTGCCTTCGTAAGACTTTGGTAGTCAACAATTTATTAATTAATTACCTAGGTTTTTAACACAACAACATGAATAAAGGATTATTATAAAATTGTTACCGCATCATTATGGGAGATGAACTATTGGGTTTAAATGTAGGTAAGTTGCAAAGAACGATGAAAATAAAAATAAAAGCTACCTATGATTGAATGTAAAGTGAGGTAGAAGTTATAATATTAAGATAGATTATAAGAAATATAAGAAGGTACCTATAAGAGATAGAAGGGAAAAAACACAAAAAATACAAAATTAATTATGAACATACAAACTTCTGTACGATTTACAGTCAGAATTATTAAGTATTCACATTTTTCTAATTTATCGTAAGGTAAAGGCACCCAATTCCGAGGGGTTCTAAAAATGGCACCTTATTCCGATGTATTTAGAATAACGGCGTTTTCAAGCAATTTACAAGTTCTTTTTGTTTGCAAGATACATTAATCAATAAATAATATATCTGTTTATGTTTATATAAGCAAAAGAGTGCTTTGGTGCTTTAACGTTTTAAAATAAACAGTAAGTTTGACTCTAGCAGCTGACTCGAACGCGTGCTTCATACATTTCGGACCTTATGCACGTGATTAATACGATTTGCTAAATAGTGTTTTGTATGATAATTTTATACCGTGTGAGTTTTTGTTTAGGTTGAAATATTGGAAGGGTTATATTTTTCATTGAAAACAGTTAACATTTTAATATTTTCTTTACAAATTGAGGAGAAAATAAGTTTTTAAAATACCGCGGCATTAGGTGCCAAATATTTTAGTTGGTTCCTAAATACCGATGTATACCACGGAAATGCAATTTAATAGACGTTGACTTTTTTTCAAATTTTTAAGGCAGATTTATGATTATGAATTAATATTTAAGCTCTGGTTACTTAAATAACCAATAGATATAAAAATCTATTTCCGAGGTACACTATGGCGTCGCATTTACTAATTATAGCAGGTCAAAGATTGCCTGTTTAGGTACTTTATTAATTCGTTGTATGGAAAAGCTAAGTACAGAAAATTAAGTTATTAATGTGTTCTGATATAATTCTGAGTGAGCTTTGTATATTTTTTCAAAGATATCGCAATTGAACATTAATTTATTTGTTTAATATTAAAAAATCTTTTACTTTTTATTACTCGGAATTAGAAATCTTGATTTAGTATTATAAAACGCTATTCCGATGTATTTAAGTCGGAATAAGGTTATATTAGTACCTAATTCCGTGGTATTGGCACACGTTAAATACAGAGTGTTCGTAAGATTCTTACGCAGCTTGTTTAAAACTTTTGTATGGTTTTCGTAACTGCAAGAATATAAATTTGCCCTTCAAAATAACTTTCATATTCCGATATACTCCGATATAGTACTTATATATTATATACTTTTAATAAAATTAATAAAATTGTTTTATTATTATAATTGTTTTATTGTAGGAAAATGAAGCCAAGAAAAAAATACACGGAAGAGGATCTCCAAAATGCTATTACAGCAATTCATAATGGCAGTACCTAGTGTTTATAAAGTTTCTCGACCGTACAATATTCCCGAATTCCTATCTAAGTAAATTACATATTGTGGTACCATATTAATAATCATGTAAGACAGAGTCTGAGACTGATCCAAAGACAAACAAAGATAAATAGACTTGATTTTTTGAACATCATGTATCATTCTCCCCACCTCCTTTCCTTTGCATTTTGTACACTCGGAATTAGGAACCAAATGCATCGGAATTAGGATTTTTAAATCGGAATTAGGTGCTTCGGACTTCTTCATATTTTTAAATAATTTGACATTATTAATAAACTTGTATTGTCAAACTGTGAGTATATTTCAAAAATAAGATATATATAATACTTCTGATAAAAATAGCCAATTCTACAGAAAGGTATATTAAATACTTAATTTTTAATGTTCTTTCTAGTTATGGTGAAAACACCGCGGAATTAGGTGCCTTTACCTTAATATCCGTGAAAAAATTTTTTGCGCTATCATAATTTATTTCGAAAATAATAATTTGCAAGTTTTCATTCATAAACTAGACTGTACAAACAGTAGTTTTTAGACATTTTATCGACATTATCTATGATAGCGAATCGTGGTAGGTAATCTAATATCGAATAGTATCGTTGTTGATAAAAGCAATCTATTAGGAAACCGATAAAAAGTTTAAAAGAGTTTCCGTGTAAAATGTATAACCAGCCGAAACTGAATGGACTCTGGAAGCTGAATACAAAATTTTTGGGAAAGGACAATAAGTGGTTTCTAAATTAAACTTCAATAAAAATAAAACAATATCTGAGGATGTTTTGACAGCTTTTGTACCTATAAAAATTCTGTCAACACGTCTAATTCATTCCTCGGATAAACGTTATCCAACATTGCTAAAATCGAGCCTTAGTAGGATATAAATAGATATTACACAAAATCTATAATCTTTAGGAGTACCCAAATTGAAAGGAAATTTGTAAATTCCAAAATACTTGCATTTCCATTACACGTATCATTTAAAAAATAAATTCGTTATCGTAATCAGTTGTTTGTTTCCTGCTGTATACGTTTTTTACTAAACCAATATCAGATCAATATCCGTTGTTTGTATCAAAAACACTACGCCCATTGACGTAACCATTAAAAGTGTTTTGAGACGGAAGCTTCCTGTCAACCACAGGAAAATTAAGGATCATTTTCTTCAGGAAAATATTGAGAGCAACAGTATGCGTGTCCTTGGATCCGCTTGATGAAACCACCTCAGCATCTTGATCACGTAGTCGATGACAATGCTCGAGGCAACGGGACCAGAAGCGCTAACAAAGAACCAGAAGCAAGTCATTCTAAAATATCCTAATGATAAATCGATCTTGAGGATAAACACTAGCATCTAATAACATTATGTGAAACAAATATATATTATGATACAGTGATTACCAATAATTCGACCATGCGTCGTGACTAGTAGGTTCCAACAAAACGTTTAAGCCGCTTTTAATGAACAGAAGCCATTATCATAAACTAGTCTGGAAACTCTGGCAGGAATTGAACAAATACCAACATACGAGGTTTTACACACCGGGCCACCACCGGACACCGTGGCCCTTATCACAAAAAAGATCATTATCACAACATCAGCCCATAATTATCATCAGCCTTCTAACCTAGACCCCGCGAGTCAAGATCCCTGGAGCCCATGAGCCAAGATCGCTAAACCCCATAAACCTACATCGTTACAATCAACGAATGTGGAAACATTGCGACAATCACCACTATTGGCAAACATATTGACGATCGCAGTAGGTTAATATCGCAAAGAAAACTTCTAATGCCCGTCCCCTTGACATAATTCTTTGCAAATAGTGGACCTACCTGAACTTGTATTATTCAAGGCTAAAAAAACGCCAATGTCGGCATTCATTCTTTATTTATTATCAGATATTATTTATCGTTTATCGATAATATCATTACATACACAATTAATATTAATCATGTAGGTCTATCTTTTTCATGTGCAACGACTATTTGTGTTTGTAATTCGGCGGCAACGATATTCATAATAATTGTTATCAGCAAATCAATTCGTAAAACGATTTTTATTTTAAGTAGCATTTCCATATCGTCTTTGATTTTATTTAATCTTTCATTTAGGTGAGGTTTATAATAAAAGAATTTTTGATAAGGACGTTATTCATATCCTGAGATAAGGCTGGACTATGCAACGTTGTTTTAGCTGTGATTCTTATACCTTTTTGAGCCGGAGTTGTTTCGGAAACGACGCAGTTATAGTCCCGCTCTCTAATTGAGTAATGTCTTACTCCAATTTTCCCGAATACACCATGCAGTTAAAAACTCGTAAAATCCATTGAAGGCGTCTATTTGGTCGATCATTTTCATTGTGGCGAGAGGCGCGTAAATCATAGCGCGACCTATAAGGCCAGAGGATCAGCCAACCTGCAATAAGTAATCTAATAAGAATGGTGGTGCAGCCCAGCTGCCGTCTTCACTATAATTTGAAAACCTTGGCTCATCTACCAATGAATTCTGACGAAAGTCTTAATAGTAGTTTGCAGGAACTACTGTAGTATTTCAGTTTGCTGCCGTTAACGTTATGATACATTATGCAATGACTATTGTTGAATTGCCGAAAAGAAAGCAAGCAATTGCAAGTGTTTCGCGCAATACTTTTACACAAAATATTGAACAGCGCCCTCTTTCATTAACCACTACGTATTAAGGAATAAACGGTAACCAGAGTCCTTGCCGGAACTGGAACAAAATATTAGAAAGAATAATGATAAACTTTCATCACAGATGGCGTTAATATGTCACCGCCATCTATCGGATTTATGCAAAAACATGTCTTGGTTGGAGAATAAGGTTGGCTGTTGGGGTGGATTGTATCTTAGTAGTTCTAATTTAGAGGGTGTGATGGCGCTTGGTTAAAAAATGTGGATTCAATGCATGTAATACAAGCTGTATGAAGGTGGGTCCACAATCCACATAAATTAATCATTCTCGATCCGATCATCGTATCAGTAGCGCCAAAACGGGTCGGCAAGATTACACATAATTATGTGGTCCCACCTTTGGATTTCTTTTTCAAGTATGCATCTCGTTTAAATTCACGGCTCATCTTCCGTGCGGAAGATGTCCGGTCCTTTGGAAGGCATGCGGGGGACACAGGTCCAACGCGCAGAGGCTCCTTTGAGAACTTTAATGTAAAGTGGGGTGGGGCATCAACCGGGGACTATCCATAGCTGCACTATTGGAGTACAATCATGGACCGTCCAAGGTGGGTGCAAGACTGTTGTAAAACATGGTAAAAAATATCTGTTCGATGGAAAGGGGTGTTAAATAGACCGGTTCAAGTATGCCATGCTATATTATTACGCATGCTAATAAAAATATTTTATTAAACTTTTAAAGTTTTTTAATAATTAGTACTTGTAGAAGATAATTTGAATCTTGCCGGATATTTGCTTGTTCATATCCATTGCTAAAAGTGTAACTTGCTTACAACATACAATCATCATAATGATCCTCCTGCTCTTATCTCAATTGGGGGTCTTCGCAGCAGGTGTTTTTGTTCCGTAAACTTCTATAATCTTATCTCAATGCTCACTTCCTTACTAACCGTATCATCTTTCACGCAATCCATCTATCTTTTTTTTGCCTCTTCAATACAAACAAAAACACAACACACATACAAAAAAAAAAAAAAGGTTTTATTAACTTTGATTTCTCTTGCAGCAGTCGATTTTATTCTATTCACTTCATTTATATTCCCTTGTAGGTTTACATTAGCTTTATACCCGCAAGTACTGTACCGAAACCCCTATCAATTAACATCCATATCAAACACGCAATAAATCCCGTTATCTTTCATAACAGAACATTCAAATGGTGTCATGAACTAATAATTTACAACCAGAACTAAATTACGATCCCCAAAGGCCTTATTACGTTCAAATAATTTCACTACAAAATGCGTTGTCCCAAAAATGGGACATCAATTATTTTCCCGGTTTATTTGGCCCGAAAGGAATTTAGGATAGTGGGCAAGGGTTTACACCTGGGACGTCGTTACAGCGCGGCCAAAAGTCCCGGGCTCTGTAGGGATTTCCGGGATTCCGCGGTTTTGATACGAAACTAGGGATGACTTAGCGGGATTTTAGTGTTTTTTCGCGTGATCTTTGCGACCTCGATTATATGTTTAGACAACACTATAAAAACATAAAGAGGGTTATAGGAATAAAAATCCATGAAATATTTTGTAGGATTTCGTACTCGTTTCTTTACTTATTTGCATTATTTTATGCGGAAGTCATATTGTTAGATTTTTATACGGTTATAAGGATAAAAAGGTAGGGTCCTAAACATTGCTTATTTACACCATGAGATATTCATTCAATTTTCCATACTGGGGTGGAGGCGAAGCGGGTCGTCGTCCATCATTCTATGTACATAACTTTGAGACTTTATTAAATCGTAAGGGTTATAAATATGGCACAGTTATCTCCCTTATTTCTACCATCAATTTCTTTCTCATTCGCTTAATAAATCATGATTTTTATTGTTGCGAATTTCTTTATGAATAGATTACAGAAAGCGCCTTTGAAAAGGACATGCGTCATCATCTTCAAATTTGCCCATAAACGTCTACTGCTGGACCTTCAGCAGGGAAGGAAGGGGAACATCGTCTTAATCACTACGCTTACCAAATTGATTGGTGATCGCAGAATGTTGTGAGAATTGGCACAGAAGAAATGCTGCTGCTTTTGTACCCTAATCACTAAGTACCACGATATCCACAGACAAAGAAAGGATGGCTTATTCGTGTCCGGAAAACATAGGAAAAAAACAGATATAGGTACTAGCAATCGACGAAGACTAGGTAACGTCTGGCGCACCCTAGGTGGTTAGCCCCGCTACCGATCTTACTGACTGGTTAATGTTTTCACCACGGCACGAACTATTCTCAAATGACTCGTCTCGCTACGAGAGATGCAGGTATTAGCAACAATATATAAGGTGCCATTGAGCAATATGATTAGATATCTTTAGATTAACATAATTAACTTGGAAGAGGACAGAGAATGTTCAGTTACAGAACCTTTAGATCCTTCTTCTTGTACAGTAAATTCGGTTTGAAGCGCGGCGCGTCCGTCCGCACGATTTGTACTGCTTTTGACAACTGGCTTGATGCATAGCGCTTCCACCTTACCGCACACTCATTCTTGATTCATTCGTGATCAATACAAAGCTGAACTTAGGGCTCGTGAACTGCACCTATGTTGTTAACAAATGGCTGTTTGTCTTTAGGCGTAGCTAGTTATGATTTTTTTAAATATGCTTTTTAAGAATCATCAAATAAGTGCTGGTCGTTAAGCGTGTTTAAGTAATCTCTATTCTACATCCTCAATTCCTTTTCAAAAGGGCCAACCCTACGATATTTTATTCAAATGACACTCTAAGTGCCTGAATATAAATAAAGTCTGTATATCGTCAATTGTGAATTGTGTGCGTACAAAAGCATCTGATCAATGCCACTTTTTGGTGTCCCGCAGGGAACTCCGCAAAGTTCGGCTACCGCTCGCATAGTTTGCAAGTTATTGTGGATACAGAACAATGGAAGATGTAATGTTTGGAGCTATTTATCTTTATCTATTTGTGTTTGTTATTTGTTTTCTTGGTGGTATATCTTTTAGAGAACGCAAAAACGATGTTGGAGAAATAAATGATTCGTTAAAGGAGAGAAATAATAGTAAATAGGAGATAATGAAGAAATTTGCCATATCATGTATAAGGATCATTTAAACAAAGAAAAGAAATACTAGCATGACATGAGTGATAAGAAGTATGGTGGATAGAATTCACGACGATAGTGAAACCCACGTTGTCGTGTGTCAAAGCTGCAAGTTTATTTCTGAGGTTTTTTTTTATTATTTGACTTGTTGGCGTTTGACCCGAGTTGCACCTGATGGCGAGCGTGGACAGGATCTAAGGAGCATACGAATCCAAGCAACAGAGATATCGAGGGATTCCCCTTTACCCTTCTGGCTTGCGTTTAAGGTGAAGGAACATATATAGTGAGGAAAGCTATGTAACTGAGAGAGCTCTATAAAGTTTTCGATAGTAATCCGCACCAGACTAGCACGGTAGACTAAGGGTTCAAACCTTCTCATTCTGAGAAGAGATCTGTATCCAGCAGCGGGACAGTATTGAGCTGATTATGTTCTACCATCAACCATTTGTAGTTAGAAGCCAATGCCAGCATTGAAGATAAACACGTTGATACCAATCTCGCAAAAAATAAACATACCAAAGTTAGCACACCCAAACACCCCAAAAATAATTCAGGGTTTAAAATAACGAATGTTAAAAAATATATAAATCCTTGTAACAAATTCAACAATCTCACAGGAACGCTACTATAAAGGGGAGTACTAAATTGCGAACAGCAAAAATTCCCAACAAACGTTTCCCTTGCCCAAAGGGTGGACAGACAAAAAGGCTATGTTCACACTGACACCGTGTTTTTGTCTCGTCCGTCATATGGCTGACAAGGGTCCCGGATAAGCTTCGCCTGTGTGCGCACCCCTTTAATTATTCTCGGTTTTTGCACGAGTGATTTCAAATATGAAACAAATGAACTGTGAAGGTCGTTTTACTTTAACGCTAGGTTTTTGGTAGATTCGGAATAGGCAATAACCACGGATAACATTGCTCAAATTCTGGCTGACTCGATATGTAAATTAGGTTTTCATCCCAACTGAATTATATTGGTATTTTTTTGTTTGCCTACAATATTTTATTTTGTTCATTTATCGTTTTTTTTAACTGTATTCGGAGTCTGCTTTGCTTACAAAAATTGTTTATGTCGTATCCACAGGACTCCATCATACTTTGATGACTACTCCTATAATTGTGCGGTTTTGAACTTTTTATGCTAATTATCATCGGTTTATTGGCACTTACTCCGGAATATGGCTCTGCTACAAAATCAGTAAACGATATCATGGAATTTTCATGATAACCACTAAGCTTAGCAAACCATTTGGAAGTTATTCTTTTTGATGTATTCAATGCCTAGATGAAGGCTGAAATCATAATGATGAAATTTTGTTGGTCTATGTTATTTAAGGGCTCGTGGCTAATTAACAATCGTGTGGATCGTACGATTGCCGCGCCAGTCTTGCCACCGCGGTCAGTCCGTGGATGAATAAATGTTAGTAACACATCGACAGTTTATCGGGCTCTTCAATGCACGAGAATGGAGAATTGAGAATGGAGAAATGGAGAGCTTGTTAAACCGTCGATCCATCGGGTGCCACGTGAATATTTATGACAATTGTTACGGGTAGTCGGAAGTCCGAAAATCTGACGAGTGATCTAACCTTAGGATATCGGCATAGCTCAGTAACGACATAGATTGCGCGAACAATGGCAGTAGCTCCGTGCAAAATACTGAGACTCATCCGAATCTGGATAGATTGGAAGCCGACCCCAACATAGATGGAAAAGGGCATGGCAGAACCAATATTTGTATTATGGTAATTTAAAACAAAGTTTGGGTAGATAGACGATCTACCTATCTACACTTATTTATTAAAATCAACAAGCAACAGGATGGAATAAACTATACAATAATTAACCACCCACTCTAAAGTTAAGGTTGAAAATTTCCATAATATTTTTAACATAACGTCAACCTCGCAACTCCATATCACCTGTGTTAAACTATCAAACTAGCACACAGTTATTTAGAGTACATTAGCGCTATAGAGACCTCAATTTGTGAGTTCGCGAACAGTTTAAAACTACTGTATGGCCCTGAGGCGGGGTTGATGTTTTAAACAGGGTTTCAGAACAGGAGCGTGCGTGGAGACGTTTTGTCGGGTTTTTTTTTTGTTGTCTTCTTTTTCTCATAGCTGTGTATTATTTGTCTGATAGTCGCAAACGCAACTGCTGAGCGTTAGGATCTTAGTTGCTTGTTCAAGCAAAGTGAGGGAAGGGGGGGGGGGGTTGCCTCGTATTGTACAGTATTTTGCGATCAAATTCATGAAGATCATCCAACATTTATTCTGTCGTCATCCGGCAATCACTTAGGCATCAGATCTACTCCACCTGTCATCACTAATTCTTGCCAAGTCTTCCGACCATGTAGTAAAGGAAATGGAGTACTTGCTTGCATTTTCTAATACCTGTGATAGTGATGAAACTCATTTTACAAAAACGTCTAGCTTTAACCATCATTTGTCGGTAAGACGCCTAAACAGTAGAAGGTTCGTCTCCATTCATAGTGGTATAATGACAATTGTCGCAGGTTGTTGTAATGTCACGTTCACCCATACATTACCGTCCATTTCTTTCTGCATGGTCGAGTCCAAACAAGATAAGTAATCATTGTATTTTATATCACGGGGAGAATCGGACAAGGTTATTCATAAAAAGCGAATATTAATGACTGCCTCATTGGTCAAGTGGTCGCAAGCACGATTGCTGAGCGTGATGTACTGGGTTTGATCCTCAGGCCAGGCAAAGTGATATCAGGTTTTTCCGTGTCGGATTTGCCAGTAGCAGTCCGGAGTCTGGATTTGTGACCGATTGATGGCAAGAGGCTCGTCCCCTATTACTTGGTACTTACTGTACTATACACCTCTGCCCAGTCCTTCAGGGAATACAGGCGTGATGCTATGTTGTGGAAGTAAGAAGTGCTAAGAAAAAACAAGGTGCGAAGGCTTTATGCAGAAAGTGGTACATACTCCTGAACATGGCTCAAAGTCAAAGTCAAATAGTTTTTATTCCAAGTAGACCAGATCCCTGGTGCTTTCAAAAGGTCAACACTAGGTGCTCGGTTCCAAGAAGTAGGTCCTTTGGAGAAGAACCGGCAAGAAACTCCATAGACACTCTTTTAAAAAAGTAAATGGTTTGACAATTTTCATTGTAGTAATTTAAGAACAATGCAGATTAGAGTTCATACAGTTAACAACATGAAAAGCAATGAGAAAGTTAGCCTTTGAAAACGATTGCCATAGCAGTTACGAGCTGACCAGTCCCAACAGACAGCACCCGTTCACGAGCATGACGCATACATAGGCGTCGCTCAGCTCAATCATGTTGCAGGGAACTCAAAGACCCGATGCACAACGCCACCATCAGCAAGACATTTCAGTGAGCATGACAGACTCATACCGATAGACAATAGGCAGTCTAATATTAAGAATGAAAGTGTAACACTAGATGCTGCATGGTCCTCACATTTTACAGCCTTGCGTAGGTATTAACAGAACAATATTAATAATTGATATGGCTCGTATTGTAAGGAGGTTTCTTTTAGATCTGACCACCGCTGCCTCGAACCCTTAAACATAACGGCGAAATGAGGGTGTACTTAGAACTTTTCCTGACCCTTCTACTATGTTATAGAATTTAAAAAAAATAAAGGAAGCCTCCATTCCTTCCCCAAGCCGGTACGTCAGAACCACTTTTATGTAGTGACTGTTTAGTGTTTAATTTCAACTGTATTAGATTACCGCGAAACTGTTGTGACTATTATTTAACTAATAAACTTTAACGATGACGACAAAAGTTCTTTTAGTGACGTCGTTGAAGGTTATATAAAAACTAACTGCTTTCATTATGTCTCTAATGTTATAAGTTTGGATTGGGATCTTTTTTAGCTGTTTTTGTTTCTTTGTGGTTGTTTGTTGTCTTTCCATGGTCTTGATGTTGTGGAGGAACGAGATATGGTGTTCCTCCAACGCAAAGGGAGGATCCTCCATCACGACTAGTCTTATGCCAGGTGGGCTTTTTTTTTTCGGAGCAGTGCGGAATCAAGTTTTGAGGAAAGTTCCAGAGCAGTTTGAGATGACTTGTCCCAGCAGAGGGCACGCATGCATCAGCCATGGTGTAGCTCAAACCTATTTTAGGTAGCTCAACGACTCGAGGTATAACACGACTACCAGCAAGGACTATGAAGGTAGAATCCGTCGCCTCCTTCTGCGAGGAGGTGATGGCGACCAAAGAGGGAGCGGGGAGGGAGAGAGAGGCAGCTGCCACTCTCCCTTCCCGCGCCAGATGCACCGGGCACCGGAGGGCGCGCGACGATCTCCGGCCACCGTATTATGTGACCTGCGGGCGGCGGGATAGGAGACCCGTCGCCCGATCAGTAACAGGCCCGAGAAGGCGGCGCGCTGTGTTCTGTGCGCGCTTCTCAGGAGGACGTGGGGCAAGGCCCCTCAGAAGAAGAGATCTGCCAGGGGCAGGCGGACCGAGGCCTGCCGGGGTCGCGGTGCGTGCAACTGTGAATTCCGCGACCCCGGCCAAGGGTCAGGAGAAGGAACACCGTGGGTTTTTAGCCGGTAAGAGTTCGGCATACCCCTTCGCCTTCCCCGGGCGAAGGGCATCCATGAGGATTTTCGCACGAAAAAAAAAGGACCATAAAAGTAGGACCATGAAATAGGCATCCGTCACGACTAGAGACTTTAAACAGTAAATGCGTATTGTAGATCAATTCTAGCAGTAACCATTTAACTAGACGTACCTCATCCGTCTAAATGAGCTTACCAACAGATAAATGGCTGGAATCTCCATTCCAACATTGACCCAGCATTAATTTAGGTGCTTTTGTCTAAATTATATGTAAATGCCATATTCACCGCATTGCGTGGTATGTCATGAAAGTATTTAGGGTGTTCGAACTAGTGGTACAGTTTAGATTTGGTTGAAAGTGCGTTTGCAAATTTATTTTAGTATAACATAACCTCACACCTGTATTCCCCGAAAGGATAGGCAGATGTGTATTAGTAACGTGACCATACGTCCTGCTTTGAGCGGGACAGTCTCGGTTTTGACCTATGTATCCCGCTGTCCCCAAAAACAGGTAAATGTCCCGCTTTGAAAAAGGCAATTCGTGGAAATGAATTCAATATAAAACGGGCGCGTATTTATTAATTGCATCAGGTAACATCAACAAGTCATGCCAACATGATCACATATACATACACCTTCATTGTATAAACCAAAGCCGAAATTATTTAAAGCAAATTGCTCTTCTGTAAAATATCGGACCAGCCCACGAGACTACACAAGAAAAGTTCCATTTTTTTTTGTTTTTCTTTACTTATAAATATGTGTTTTTTTATATAAAAAATATTATTGCAGGCGTCCTGCTCAGGGGGCTTACCATGACGTCTTAAGAAAACGTTCAAATGCCAGCCAGTCAATATCCGTTCAAAAGCAGGCCTGCTTCTGAATCGCTAAAAATCGTACCATGACAGTACAAAAGGTGAACGACTATTCAACCAAGTTGAACGGATAAGCTTGTTCATGGTACGAAAAGTCTATACAAAAAAAACAGGTGAACGGTTTTCGTAAACGTCAACTTAGCAGGCCTGCTATAGGCCTGCTTTAACGATGTCATAGTACAAAAACGCAGGGCAGTTCAACTTCCAGGCAACTTCTGCCCTGCTTTAAGAGGTCATGGTAAGGCCCCTGAGGGAAAAAAATAATGGCCACGTTCTGTATAGGTCAAGTGGTCGCAAACATGCTGAGCGTCAGGTCCTGGATTTAATCTCCAGGTCGGGCAAATTGTAATTGGGTTTTTCTGTGTGGAATTTCTCAGTAGCAGCCCGAAGTCTGGATTTGTGCTCGGTCAATGGCAATTGGCTCGCTCCCTATCACATGGGACTTAAAATTAACGGCGAAATGAGGGTGTACTATTATATACGAGTATGTTACGGCTAATAGCCGAAGTGCGGCTACACCTAGTTTTAGCCGGGTACAACTAGGTGCAGCCGGCCACATGCGGTTAAACTTAAATCTATCCTACTTATCTTCGGTTAGAACTAGGTTTAGCCTTCATCATAGCGGCTAGAACTAGGTGCAGCCGCACACCGATGGTTAAGGGTCCCAAACCTTCGGGGATATGTTATTTTTACTCCTGAAATCACGAAGAATATTCGACGTATACAGGGTGTAAACGAATTCGTATAATTCCTTCAAAACGCGTGATCTACTGGTGACACTGATGGACCCTGCATAGATTTTTTTTCAGAATCAACAAAAAAAAGTTTTCAAGTAATGAACCATTTTGTTCTGTAACTGAGTAATTTTAGTGTTCCAAGTTAACTGGCTGCGTGGAGTGATATCGCGCTAGTCGTGTCTGTCAGCTGTGTCGCCGTGCCTTTATTAATTTATGCATGGCATCGACATTTTCTATCACAGCAAAATTTTATTTGGGGAAAAAAAAAACAGTCTAAATCCCGTGCGGGGTTAATCTATACCATTAAATATTTTATTGCATAATCTTGCTAACCTAAAAAGTCTCTACCAAATACAAAAACACCAGCGTTGAAAACTCACATAATAAGCAGATAAATTTAAGCATCGATATCTAGTAAGTGCCATTCACTGCCTCTGATCATTTTAAAACCTAGTAAGTCACTTTAACCATGTGGTTTTACCGAACATAAATACTTTTCAAAGGCTGCCCGATTTAACGTTTATGCGCTCTTCTGTAAAAATTCGTTTTAAGCCCTTACTAGGTTTTGAAATGAGACAGCCATATAGGTTTGAAGGAATTACACGAATTCACACTGTGCATATTTTATTGTTCCTGTTGTTTATATTAAAGCAGCAAGCTAAAAAAATAAAGTACCTACGAATATTTTTTCCTGGCAGATTTTTCAACCTTGCTTATTCTTGTCACTGATAAATAGTGGGTATCTTAAAGAGGATTTACGTAAAACTTCGCCAAAAGAAATCTGAGCTGTAGCGATTAAAAGTGACAAGTTGCCGCTATTAACCGCATTACCATTTCTTAAGTAGAGCCTAAAGTTTTGAGGTGTTGAATAAAAATCTAGGATGTCGACGCGACGAAGACTGGCTTGTTTATTAGCCTTGTTTTTGAAATCAGTCTGCTTTAAGACTATCTTTTATTGTGTCACAACACTTTGATCTGGATATAATTTTATGTTGTTCGTTTTATGGGATAAGTTTATAACAACGTCAATTGTTTTAGAAATAGTTTGAGTGTTCGTGGTTAACTAACAACAAATTATATAATCCCCACGGATTAAGCAGAGCGTGGTGATTATTAAAAAACTCAGTTAAGACCGTCCATCTTAGCCTCTTTGAGGAGGCTCGTCTTGTTGTTATCCACAGGTCAATGTTTGTGTTCTAGCTGTGCCTCTTTCTGATTAAACTAGCATACTATACAAACTAGCTATGCTTAATAATTAAAAACTGATTATTTTACTAACCAGAATGACGTAATCGCAAGAGCGTCAAAGCCCTTTTCCTTGAATAAATGTTTACATTAAATTGTATTTGTTTTTTGTTTAGATCCGCAGGAGAACCAAGGTAACCGACGTAGCTCGAAGAATTGCCAAACTTAAGTGGCAGTGGGCGGGGCAAATTGCTCGCAGAACGGATGGCCGATGGGGACGAAAGGTTCTGGAGTGGCGACCGCGTATCGGAAGACGTAGCGTGAGTAGGCCTCTCACAAGGTGGACCGATGATCTGGTGAAAGTCGCGGGAAACCGCTGGATGCGAGAAGCACAGGACCGGTCGATGTGGCGATGCTTGGGGAGGCCTATGCCCAGCACTGGACGTCTTTTGGCTGAATGATGATTAAATTATATTTGTTTTATTTAGATCGCTCGCAGCTTCCTCCGCGTGGTTGTTGTTTATCGCGTATTCCGTATTTTTTGGGATAAAAGTAGCTTATGCCATTCTCCAGGTTCCAGACTATCTCTGTACCAAGTTTTATGAAAATTGCTTCAGCGGTTTAGGCGTGAAAGCGTCACAAACAGACAGAGTTACTTTCGCATTTATAATATTAGTAGGGATTGACACTCTCAGAGTTGAATTTTACTTTGCTGGAAATACGTTTTCATTTTGCATTATAATTATTATGTCAATTAAAGTTTTTCGTTTTACCAAAAGTGTCGTCTGGCGTCTAAAACGAATTTCTTTACTCGAAAGGCATCTTCGGTAGGTGGAAAAGATTTAATTTGTTTTCTAATCTGTTTCCCGCTTGCTCTGCTTGAATGTTTATTTATTTATTTAGAAACAAACACTTCAATCATTACAGGATATTCCAATGCGATAGGATGGTTCTTAATTTATGTTAAAGTTATTCTTGCGAATTCATTCGGGAAACAATAATAACTCAACACTTTCAGCAAGTTCATTGAGTGTAAGGCGCGTATAATTGGTGCTTTGTTAAGCAAGTTAGTCTTTTTGCGTGGCGCCGTTAACAGCCGTGGCCACCTCCGCCGCATGTTAGGTATACGTGGTGGCGGGAGCTGACTTCCGTTACCTTTGTTTTTTTTCCTTACATTACCTTTGATTTTGTGTTGACCGGTGTTCTCTTCAAAAACGTTGCAGATCGCTAACTATCTCTGTGCTCTACATCTATTGAATTCACGATAATTCAGCTCTCATCAAGCTGTCTCCCTCCCAATTTCTCACCAGCAACGTCCTAAGCCGAGGTCTGCGTCCCACTAGGAGTCCTCCGTAGTGCTGTTGTTGCTAGTAGTCATGATGTTGGTGTAGTATAAGTAGTTAGCTTAGGTTAAGTATTTCGCTGCCGGGCGTGGTCGAGTCCATGGTCGGTAGCGAGGAGTCCTTGGACGCGGTGGTGTCCTTCTGCGACAAGGTCATGTCGCAGAAGGAGGATGCGAAAAGGGAGAGGGAGATTACCTCCACTCATCCGGCCCGCAGAAGACGCACCGGGCGTCGGCGGAGGGCGGACAACGCCCTCTTCCAGCCCCCCTAAATGGGTCCAGGGGCGAAGGACTTGAGGAAAACCGTCGCTACTCAAACACAAGGACCCGAGGCGGCAGCGCGAAGTGTTCCAGGCGCACCCATTTTAGACGGCGCGGGGGTAGTCTAACACCTCATTCCCCCGGTTAGCCCGAGGAGGCCCGCTGAGGTGGGGGTTCCAGCCGGGGGTTGCGGAAGTATCGTAAAGTCCCGCGACCCCCGGCGCAGGTGTGAGATGGAACACCGGGCTAGTTTTTAGTCAGTAAGAGTCTGACAGACCCCTCCACCCACCCCAGGTCGGAGGCCATCCATGAGGATTTTCCAACCCGGCACAAAAAAAAGGTTAACTATTTTACTTCTCCATCATTATAAGTTTTTAAACTGACATGGTCACTAACACAATCTTTAGAGGTTAAAACGGGATATTTACCATGTTTATTATTTGATGTGAGTTTCCGATATTTCGGCACCGTTACAAGCGCCATGATCACGGATGAACTCATCCGTGATCATGGCGCATAATAAACATGGTAAATATCCCGTTTTAACCTCTAAAGATTCTCCACCATTGGCTGGAGACCCTTCTGGCCACGTCAATAACTACTCAGTTACGTAGAAACGGTTCATAAGGACCATCTATTGATTCGGCTGCCTCTTCTTCATCTTTCGGTGCTTCTCCACTAATGTTGGTTGGTTCTCTAATTTTGTTTCCTGCCTAGTTACTATTTTGGTTCACTTTCAATTGACTTTGACCACCTGCGCGAAGATAAGCATCTTACTACGCATTTCTTTCATTACGAGCTTCAAATAAAAATAAAACATCAAAGTACTGAAACAAAATTTTCGTTTCTTTTTCTAAATCTGGTATATGACTTTGATTAGCGTGACGTCATTCGTCACGCGAAACACAAATCAATCATATTTCGTAAGACTAATGAGTTACATGTTTTTCGTATTACACGTTTTTGTGTTCAAATGTAAGATTCTTGAGAATTTCGTATTAAAGCTCGAATGTGTTTCACGGGACTCCAGATTCGGTACCATTCATCTTATATGTAATTGAGTAATGAAAATAAATTATTGGAATAATTTCTTGTTCCTCGTGTGTGCTTCGAGGTTCTGGATTCTGATCCATTCATTCTTCATGTCTTTGGGTAATGTATTTTTTTGAAATTTGTAATTTTCTTTCGGCTTTTATGTAAATGTAAAATGTTTTTGTTGCTTTGAATTTGTCTATAGTAGCTTTTTTGTTATTTTAAAAGATTCACGTTGTATTTTATTTAGGAAATGGAAGGGTGAAACCGGTGTGTTCCATAAAGTTCTCGATGAAGTGTGTTGCCCGCCGACCTGCATTAGGCCAGCGTGTTGGATTAAGGCATAAACTGAGAATGAAAATAGGCTCAGTATACAGGGTTATTAGTAAAACACTAACAACTTCTTAAGGAGTCATTGTACTCATCATTGTGAACAACTTTTACTATGGGAACAAACCTGAAATCGCGAAAAAAAAACAGCTGTTCCCTACATTTATGTTCGCATGACTCGTCAAAATGTAGGGAACAGCTGACATTTTTTTCGCGATTTCAGGTTTGGTCCCATAGTAAAAGTTGTTCATAATGATGAGTTCAATGACCCCTTAAGAGGTTGTTAGCGTTTTATAATAATCCTGTATAACTTAAATAACTTGACTACAGCGTCACCTATCGGATCCAGCAACTAAGAAATACAGACTCGACCAAAAAATAAATAAATAGTCCAATATGTATAGTCCATAATCCAGCAGTGAGGCAGAAATGGGCTGATTATAAGGGTGAATCAATCATCTACCAACTCTAAGTGCACGACGGTACACTTCAGAGAATATTGATGTCATCATCATAATGATTAAATCAGCCTTCAGAGTCCACTGCGGAACACGGAATCAAAATAACCACCAACGCTTTTGTGATCAATGTTTTTTTATATGAAAAAATTTGCCCCACACTAAGATTTCTCTCGGTGCGTTTACAGACACAAATCTTCACATGCACAAACGCCCAGACCCGGAACCATCTGTAGGCTCACGACCCGTAGCGCAGAAGCCAATCGCTCAGCCACTGCACCAAACGTGTCGTCTATTAAATAGATATTGGTACTATATTAAATAGACTCTATTTAATATAGTATGTTGGTATTTGGATTCAACTCAGAAACACATTTCCATAATCACTTTTTATAGCAACCATGGGAAGGGACACGGTGCTCTTATTTTGAAAGGAACCGCAAGGGCAATTATTCTCTACTCTAAACTAGATAAAACTCAAACCATTCTCACATTCCGATGATATCTCCCATCAAAATTTACGTTCATTCCGATTTATTCGCATAGTGAGTTACAGCCAGTAATACCTTTTGAGTTATTCTTGAGAATCGCACGCTTCGCCCACGGGCCCACTCGTTTCTCATTTGCTGCGAAGTGAACAAATTACAAGTAGTTACAGCGGCACTAACGTCCGAACTGCGGCCCTACTATGGTACACATAGTGCGAGTTTTAAACGTTTAATTTTTGATTTAAGTTGTGATGATATTGTAGATTTTTAGATAAAGTAAGTCAAGATGTGAAGAGATAGTGGGAACCAGCAAGATCCAATACTAATGACATCATATAGCGAAGATGTGATTCCTTTGGATTGTTAACTAAAACAGAGACAACAGGGGGGTTACCATGATCTGTTAGAGCAAGAATGTTTTAATATTATTCCGAGAGTGGGAAAGTGACAGCGCTAGACAGCTTCTTCGCTTACCCACTCTCGTAATAATATTAAAACATTCCTGCTCTAAGAGATCATGGTAACCCACCAGGTCTCATTGTTAAAACATTAACGTAACCTTTCCATTCATCGTCACCATCATCATCTTCCTGCCTTCATCCCACATTAGGTGGGATCGGCAAAACATGAATTCCTCTTCCATTCTCCTCTATCAACCGTCTTCTCAGTTCTCACTCTTTTCATACCCAAATCATCCTTCACACAACCCATCTATCTTTTCTTTGGTCTATCTCTACTTGTATATACATCCACAGTCATATTTAGCACTCTTCTAGTAACATGACTTTCTTTCCCTGCTAACATGTCCATACTACGCAAACCTATCTTCTTAAATTTTCAGTCACTGGTGCTACTTTCAAACTTCCTCTGACATACACAATCCTTATCTTCTTCGTAATCTTTCTGTTCATTAACTTAACAATGAACACTTAATGTATCACAAAGCCAGGTCAACTCGAAACTGATAACTAGTTTAATAAATCGCAAATCTCATGGGCCAAAAAAAACAGAGAAAGAAAGAGATGTAAAAGAAAAGTTACAAGAGAATCTCGAGTTCAGATTATATGCCAATCATAATCAAGTGAAAATGTATATTCATGACACACAACTTGTAAGCCTGAATCGATTAGATTGAGTGAAGTCAGATTTTGATAGGCCACAAATAATTCAGTTCCTATAAACAGAATTAATTAAGTGGTTGGTTAACTAAGGACAAAGTAACAGTAAACATTTGAATATTTGATAAATTGGTTCAGCTCTCATTGGTTTAAGACACAGAAATTTAAATTCAAGTTTAGACTGACTTGGTTAACAAGTGTAAATTATTTGAATTTCTGTTTAGTTTGAGAAATGAATGACTTACAATAGAATAAACTTGTATAGTGTTATTTAGAAAACTAAATTCTATATTCTCCTCTCGCAGGTTTGCTGGAAGAGTTTTCTCTAAGAAATAAGCAGTGCTTTTGAACGTGTAACTTACCATTTATTAAGTGTTGTGTGTACATAAATTATTAAATAAACTATTTTGTTAAAAATATATGTTCTTGTCACTTTCTGCGACTTCGTTTGCGTAGGTATTATACGATAGCCTATGTCAATGTGGACTTTCAACCATCTTAATAGTCATGGTTTCACTTACATAGTTTAATTAATACATTGGTTTCATTTCTATCAATAGTCTTCCTTTGTCAATGTCTGACTAAACAAAATACTTTTTTATTCATAGTACTTAACTCTTTCTTTTCTCAAAAGACAATGTTATGGTTCAGCATCATCCTTTTATTATTAGAAATGTTTAGTCTCGTAGTCAGTAGAAACATATTTTTATATGTCATACATAATATAATGTTTTTGTCCCTTTTATTATAATCAGCCGTAAAGTGATGGCCTGAAACACAGGTTTGTATAAACCTAGCTCGGGCAAGACGCTAGTTAGATATAAAGCCCGTCTAACTATTTTCAGTATGTTTAAATTATTTATAATCTTAGTAATCTAGATATATCTTTGGTATTCTTGTAATTAAAGCTAAGACATAATTATTAACTTGTGGTGTAACTGTACTTTATTTTGTAAATAAGTTATTAAATAAAAGTTTATTATTATTATTTATTATATCCTATATTACAAGTTTGTCTGCTAAGCAAAATGGTTTTAGTAATTTCAAATTGTAAGTTTTAGCTCAGAGAGACTCGTGATTAAAATAACATATTTACGTATAGTTAGTTTTCTTGACTTACAAATCTATTTACATAACCACTTTGATTTCATTTCGTTTGAAAGCTTGAGGTTCAATACTCCCAAATGAAATGCTGCAATTTCGAAGAAATAATAGAAATTCAAAGAAATAATGGTTTGTTTGGCAAATTGAAAGTTGACACTGAAAGTAATTAATGATTTTTAAAGTACCTCTGTCAATTGAAATTGAATACAATTGTCTGCCATCAAAAATTTTATTGAGTTTAAATTAATTAGTTCATTTCTAAGAATTTCAAGTGTTTCTTCTCAATGGACTTGTACAAATAAATATTAAAGTTAATCTAACGTCATTTTATCAAGCCGACTTTGAGAATGAATTCTAGAAGAAATAACATTCGAACTGAAATTTGGTACTATAGTTTCGAGGAAGAGATTCCCTTAGATGAAGGTTTAAGCGTTCAATATACAAATTCTATAACTAAAATAAAAAACATTGATTGACTGGTACAATAACATCTAACTTTCCAGCATGATAACCAAGACCGATGACGAGCAACAGCACGAGTGGTAATGTAAAGTAAACATCTTCTTTTATATAGACGCTTGGCATTAGTCAGAGAGTTGCTGGTATGTCCCTTGTGCTAGAACCTTTGCACGAGGGATGATCTCTGCGCAACCACTTCTAACGAGGTGGCAATACACTATTCAAGAATTATGCACCATTGATACGATGAGAAAGAAGGCAGATATCCAGCAATAGACTACGAAAAGCTAAATCATGTATTAAGTACTAGCCCTCGTCCTCTGCAGGACATGGGACTGCTCCAAAAACCGCTACAAAAGTCATTCAGATATCACATATCACAATCGGCAGGTGGACTGATGATCAAAATCTGTTATTAGTAGAGAGCTGTTGCATCCTATACGTCAGAAGATATTTGCAAAAAAGAAAACGAAAATAAAGTGAGTATTCTTAGTAACGGCGTTACACTGAATGATGTGGAATAATGCGCGCAGGCTTCCGTCATTACGCAACCCAACGAGATTGTTTAGGCAATGAGTGGTGTATTGTTTGTTTGTTTGCCACAATACCTGTTTTTTCTTCAGGTGAAATGAGCGGGGAGTTATTCTGCCGTACGTTATCTAAAAGGCAGCTAAGTGCAAAAGTCTACTTTTGAGTTATAAGCGAAAAAGGTGGGAATCGTTGTCTTTATGAAAGGGAAGTCATTATGACAAAATTGTTAATTGAAATAGGTACAATATTGATTGCTCTATCATTTTCAGTATATTTCAGTTATCTATCCCTTACAGTTTTTTCACAAAATTCATTTTTACTTTTTAGTTAAGCATTTTGTAATTATGTTAAATGAGTAATACGATACTAAAAAGTCGCTAACCATACCTTAGCCGCTTTGTAGCGTAGGAATTATCAACAACTTCCAGTATAAATGATTTTTACGCATAGTTTTAATCTAAAACTTAGCTTAAAGGCAGTTTTGTGTCTTTGCTGCTTTTTAGAAAATAAATATTTATTAATTGGTCTTGTCATGAACTTAGTAAAAGGCCGATAAAGTTACTTTAAGGCCTTTAAGTCTAGTAATACGAATGTTTTTTTTTTAAAAATGCTTGTTATTGTTTTTTAAAAACTATTACTTCTCTAAAAAGCGGTTAAATGAAACTCGCATAAAGTAAACTGCTTTGTAGCGTAGAATTCACGGGGTGATAATTTATTACTTAGAACAAAATTGCGGCTAAGCCGAACCTATTTTTAAATGAAAGAAATCAAATTTGTGTATTTTTTTTTAATTATAATTATTTTGTTTATAGACATAAAATATCATTTTCTTCTAAAGAAATACTTAAACAAAATAGCGATTATCGGTAACTTGTTAAAGCACCTGACTTTTAAAAACTTTAATAAATAACTCTTCAATATCAACTTAAAAAATCCCTACGTTGTAATGTGGCTGTTGATCCTAGTTCGTGATTATTATTAATACGGTGAGAAAGTACTTTCCATATCGAGTGATACGATCTCAAACAAGATGGGTCTACCACTAGTCAATGCGGAGTGCTGATCACCATCCTGGGCCACCTTCCAAGCCTTCTTGTCAAAATAAGTCATGAGGCAAAACCGATGGGTGTGTCAGATTATTAGCTATTTTGAAGATGTTGTGATAACAACCTTCCGGGCCAAACCCTTAATCAGATCAGCTCGGTAGGGCTCGCGATGAATCGGTCTAAAACTAAAATAATGACCAACAGCACTAAGCGTATGGTCGACGTAGATGGGTACGAAATACATTAAATTGAGCCAGTCAGTTTCTTTCGAAAACCTACCTGGAAAGGGAAATCGATCGCCGAATCGAAAACGCATGGAAATTGCAATCTCATCGACATATATATGTAACCTGCCCATCCTAACCTACGGTGCTCAGACCAGGGGTGTCAATAACGTCACATTTGGTGAAACATATTTCGTTTCATATTCGGAATCATAGCTGCAAGTAGACTGCACATCCAGTCGAAACTTAGATAGATAGACAGAATATGCTTTATTGTAAACCATGACAATAGCAATAAACAATAAGAAACAGTGTTATCGCTAATGGCGATATCTTCTAGAAAATCTTTGGTTTGACCAAGAAGATGTGAAAAATAGATCATGGGGACAGTCCATCGTGTACTATGCGCAATTTCAATTTATATTTAATAAAAATAAATAGGTAAATACCAGAAAAATGTACTACACATATAATTATCGAGATCGTAATAAACATCAAATAATATCTGTCTAAAAATATGTCTAGTTGTCACGCAGTTGCACTGACTACATCCTAATTGCCTTCAAGCTGCATTTGGTAGTTGCGTAGTTTACAGTTGCGACTGGGTGTGGAGTGTACTTGCAGTTATGATAACGAATATGAAATAAAATATAATTCACCAAATGTGACGTTATTAGCCCCTCTGGTCGCTCACCGTGTTACATAATATACCAAAGAGCAATATAATAATAGCGCAGCATTCTAGGCGTAAAAGAACAGACAGAATACGGAACACCATTTTGCGCTCCAAAACGGGGGTAATAGATGTAAGCAGAAAGACTACCAGGCTCAAATGGACTCGGGCGGGTCACATCACATCAGTCGCATGCATAACGACCACTGGATACAAAGGGTGCCTGAAGATGGACGGCACCGCTAAAACCAGCCCAGAAAAAGGTGACTAGTTGACCTAAACGCGTACCTCGAGCGCTGGTTTGAGGTGGCGCAGGAAAAGAGTGCCTGGAAGAACTTGTTAGAACACGGGACAGATAATCATGAATAGCATTCGACAGAGGACAATTACACAAGTTGTGACGGTCGGAGGCGGGGAGAAGTCCTTTCCTGAATCCCCTATCAGGCCCCGATAAAAATTTACTCGCTCGCGGAGAGTAGATATGTATTCTAAGTAGGCGCGGATTTGTTACGTTGGCTGCCCTAAACCTATGAAATTTTGCCTCCCCCCACATTTTGACGCCCCAGGCCCAGGGCATACCTGGCCTATAGGGAAATCCGCCCCTGATTCTAAGCGGACTTACTAGGCAAGCTTTAGCTAGTTTCATCCAAAATACATAGATATTATGGATTATAGGTATTTTCGGAATCAGATTTACTGCCCGAGAGTGTAACAAACCACCTCAATAGAAATCCTGTCAAATAAGTATTTACCCAATAATTGGTTAAGTATGATGTTAGCCGAAGTAGCTATGAACTTATTCATTATAATTATTTCACATTAATATTAACTAAAAAATATATAATTCTTATCCATTACTAACGGACATTGTTCTTTTTTGGCGGGACTATGCTAATCGTGCCACACCTGCACAACCGTAAGGCGAATGCTACTCGCTCAATATTTATCACGATATTTGGATCGCCATCCTGGATGGCTATTTATTGAGCGCTTAAACAATCAATACATTCATCTAATCTCCCAAAAAATATCACAATCCAGGATCCCGATTCAAATATTGTGATAAATATTGAGCGTATAGAATGCCCCTATAGGTTCTTCGCCGACGAGCGTTTGTCTAACGCGAGCGCAGAAAACTGCTTTTTTGTTTAGTAAAGCTAGCCAACTGCCTTTTAGCTTAGAAACTGTCAGAAAAATCAAAAATCATAAAGGGGGTGACTGCTTTTTAGACAAGTTTTTTATGTAAATTCGTTAACAGCGAATACTTTTTCAGAAAGCAGCTAACCGTCCATGATTGCCTTTAAGTGTAGTATTTTCGTTAAACTGCCTTTGAGATAAGTAATTATATACTCCTAGCAATATGACAGAATTCGTTAAAAAGACGTTAAAGTCCATTTACTGCATTTTTGACTATTTTATTTAAGAACGTCTTTTTAGTTAAGTATAATAACAATGTTTGATATTTGGTGCGGGCAGTTAAAGGTGGTTAACCTCTATTTTGCGTAGTTTTGCTGCTTAGCTGCTGTTTAGCGTATGAAGGCAAGTAAAAATGTGTACTTAACTGCCTTTTTGTTATGTGTAACTTCGCAACTACAACAGATATAAAAACAATTCCAAGATAGGACGATAGAGAATTTTCAACTCTATAAAATGGCATCAAAACCTCAAATTCGACCAACTGTGGCTTAACTGCCTTTTAGTCAACGTACGGCAGTATTGCAGTGGTTTGCTGTGTGTTTTCTGGCTGGAATTAGCTACCCCTTTTTATCAGGCAACGAAATGGTGGTTTGGAATCTACTGTAAACACTAATGCTCATGGAAGAAGCAATAGTGCTCACATCAAAGCGTAACATAAGTGTTAACTGGATAGCGTGGATACTATGCTCTGGGGTGGATTTCGGTGGTCTTGAAATAATGAGGCTTCCTTTATGGTTATAAAATGTAATCAGATTTCTTCAGGTATATTAACTTATAAATTTTATACTGTAACTATAATTAGATCCGAATTCGTTCGTTCCTCGGACCGCGGTAAATTAACGCGACACGCGCTCGCGCAGCGAGCTTTCTGGAGCAAGTGGCCGGCCGGTGGCGGGCCTGAGGCCGCGGGGCTGTCGTCGGGAGCCGCTTTCCCGCTCGCGCCGCGCCGTCCGTTCTTTCTTCGGTGTATGCGTATGTGTGTGTGACGCACACGCATATGCTAGGCGTTAACATGTTGCCGCCCCAGGAACGGAGTTCTGGTCCATCACTGGAAGCGGGCATAGACGATTGAAGGCCCGTCGCACGGTGCCGGATGCAGTGAGCACGTCGGCGACGCGAGCCACACCGTCGGTGCCAGGATATAGGCGGGTCACGCGCCCGAGCAGCCATCGGTTGGGAGGTGCCTGTTCGTCCTTCACCAACACCATTTCTCCCATCTGTAATTCTTCTCCTTGTTTGCGCCATTTCTGTCTTTTCTGGAGCTCTGCAATATATTCTTTGTAAAATCTTCTCCAGAAATGAGCTTTTAACTGCTGCGTTCTCATATAACGGGAGAGCGTATGGGCAGCAGCATCTTCCTTCATCGGAGATGACGGGAGTAGCGTTAGGGTTCGTCCCAGTAAAAAATGAGACGGTGTAAGAGCGACAAGATCCGAAGGATCTGAAGACATAGGAGTGAGAGGTCTAGAGTTTAAGATAGCCTCGATCTGTACAAGAACTGTGTTCATCTCTTCGTACGTTAAATTCGCGGATGAAACGACACGTTTTAAATGAAATTTTACAGACTTTACCGAACCCTCAGCCAAACCGTTAAAATGGGGACTATACGCCGGGGAAAATTTAAAATTAATGGATAATTCCGACGCCTTTTCACCAAGTGATTCGGAATTATGTTTTAAGAATTTAGATAAATCATTACATGCGCCTACAAAACATCTGCCGTTGTCAGAGAAAATGTTGGCGGGTTTACCTCTGCGAGCTATGAATCTATTTAAAGCAGCTAAAAAGGTCTCACTGCTCAAGTCGGTCACAAGTTCTATATGCACTGCCCTTGTAGCCAAGCATACAAAAATGCATAAATACGATTTTATTAATGTACTACCTCTACCTTTCCGGTTCAATATCATTACTGGTCCTGCGTAATCGACGGCGGTGTTTATAAAAGGAAAATCGGCATGTAAGCGTTGTTCTGGGAGATTTCCCATAATTGGTTGCCTGATTTTTCCCGAAAAGCGACAACATTTAATACATTTATGCACAACCTTTCTAGCGAGGTTTCTACCACCGACGACCCAAAATTTATGTCGTAACGTTGCTAACAGCAGTTGCGGACCTGCATGCATTAGCAATGAATGATATTGAGTGAATATGAGAGTTGTGACATGATGTGATGAGTGGAGAATTATGGGGTGTTTTGTGTCGTAATCATAAAAAGAATTAGACAGCCTTCCTCCTACTCGTAGCAGATCATCATCTTCATTAAAAAATGGATTTAAATTGTTTAATTGATTTTTAATGGGTAACTGTTTGCCATTTTTTAATAAATTATATTCTGTTAAATAATTTTCACGCTGTGCAAATCTACACAGTGAACTTAACGATGAATTAAGTTCATGAATTGTTAAATGTCCTATTCTTTTGTTATGTGGATGTAAATAATTATATATGAAACGCTGAACATAGGCTATGACGCGTTGCAGTTTACTAAAATTAGAGAAACGTTTTATAAAGTCTGAATAGTGTGTATTATGCGCCTTTTCTGTTGAAAAATTACATTGTATTTTAAATTCTGGCAAATCTTTCTCATTTTTATGTGTGGGTTGGATTGGCCACTCTGATTTCTCCTGCATAAGAAATGTCGGACCTGACCACCACAAACTACAACTATCTAAATGCTTAGCATCTGTACCACGTGACCCAATATCGGCTGGATTTAAACTTGTAGGTACGTATCGCCACATGGAAGGCTGAGACCGATCAAGAATTTCTTGTATTCTGTTAAAAACAAACGGTTTAAGTAAATGATTTTTAGGCGACTTTATCCAACCTAAAACAATTGTTGAGTCACACCAATATGTAACGCTATTTATATGTAGCCTAAATGACGAAATTACCTTTTCTGTCAGTCTAGCGGCAAGCAGAGCACCACAGAGCTCTAGCCGTGGCACTGTCATCGGCTTTATGGGAGCCACACGACTCTTTGCCGTGACTAAATGAACTGAAACGCCATTCTTGGCAGATATTGATTTAATATAAACACATGCCGAGTAAGCTAGTGTTGATGCATCACTAAACGCATGGAGCTCTATAGTTGAAAAATCACAAACTACACACCTTGGGATTCTAATATTATTTATATTTAGTAATGAATCTAGAAATTTCTGCCAAGCAACCCGAATTTCATATGGGACTATTTCATCCCATGTGATCTTGGAAGACCATAATGTCTGTAATATAAGTTTGGCTGCCAATAGGCATGGGTTAATTAGACCTAATGGGTCAAAGATTTGTGACATGATAGATAATATTGTGCGTTTGCAAACTCGTGTATTTTCCTTTAAGTTTACTGAAAATAGCAACTTATCTTCTCTACAATTCCAAAGTAAACCTAACGTCTTTGAGTATTCGTTAGAGCTCAGATTAAGTAAACCATCACTGCTATTTCCATCAATAATTTTATTAATAATTTTTGGATGATTAGAGTACCACTTCCTCAAGTAAAATTGGCCTTGTTCTAACTGTTTTATCACGCCCTTACATATTTCTACCAGTTCAGATTCAGTCGACCCTCCTGTAATCAAATCGTCAACATAGAAATCATGCTGAATTACTTCAGAGACGGATTTTTCAGAACATTCTATACCTAACTGTTTTAAGCATCTGGTTGCAAGGTAAGGAGCGGATGCAGTACCGTAAGTAACAGTATTTAGTTTATATAATTTAAGCTCTTCATGAGGTTCAAACCGCCACAAGATTTGTTGCAATTGTCTCTGTTCTAGGTTAACATTAATCATGCGATACATTTTTTCAACGTCTGCGGTTGCGACAAATTTATGCTGACGCATTCTAATTAAAATACTGATCAGATCATCCTGTACGGTTGGACCAACCATCTGAATATTGTTGAACGACAGACCAGATGTAGTCACCGCAGAGGCGTCGAAAACGACTCTCAACTTTGTGGACAGGCTTGTTTCGCGAAGAACTCCGTGATGTGGTAGTATGTAAGTATGTGTGTCTTTGACAGTATTTTCTGTCATGTGACCTAAGGCAATGTATTCTCTAATAAACTCACAGTACTGTTTTTTAAATAATGGTTCCCTGTGAAAACGACGTTCTAGGGACAAAAACCTGGACAAAGCTTGCTCATGTGAATCACCTAATTTATCAGGTGTTTCTTTAAGTGGGATGGTTACTGAAAACCGTCCATTTGACTCGCGTACTGTGTTCTGAATAAAGCTTTGTTCACACTCCTGCTCTTCTCTTGATATTTGTTTATGTGTAGGTACAGACTCTAATTCAAAAAATTGTGTTAATTGATTTTGAAGTTGAGTATCATTTGATGTAATAATGTGATTGCAATGGACTGTATTTGTATTCTTTTGTGTTTGTATTAAACCCGAAATTAACCAGCCAAATTTGGTTTTACTTAACGTGGGTTTATTTTTACCTAATGAAATGCTCTTGGAATAAAGTACTCTCCAGAAAATATCCGCTCCAAGCAGTATGTCAACTTGAGAGGGAATGTAAAATGATGGGTCCGCTAATCTAATGTTTTGCGGAATTTTTAATAATGTAGTATCTACTTGTGTAGTAGGTAATGCTTGTGTAATGTTTGGGACAATAAAGCAATTAATGTTTTCCGTGTATGGATTTATAAGCGATGATATAACGACATCACAACGCTTGGTAATGCGTGAGGTTTGACAGTTCAACCCTTCAACTAATGACGAGGTTGAAGCAGCAGGTAAGTTTAATTTTGCACATAAGTTCTCGGTAATGAAACTTGAAGTGCTTCCGTTATCTAATAATGCACGTATGGTATGCTTTTTACCACAAAAATCCTCAACTTGAATTAAAGTTGTTGACAACAGCACACAACTTTTATGAATAGCTGATAAAGCAACATTATTATTATTAATAGAATTAAGAATTTGTGTTTCAGGTGTCTGCGACGACGGCGTCGGCAACGACGGTGATGGCGACGGTGACGCAGCACAGAGAACTACGTTACTACTGGGAGGCGAAGCAGATGTATTAGATGGGGCTGAATCATGACTGCCATTGTGTAATAAACTATTATGTGGCTTATTGCAGATGCGGCAGGGCCCAAATCTACAAACATTTGCATTATGCCCTTGACGCAGGCAGTTCATACATAAATTTAAAGATTTAACCTTTTGAATTTTTGTTTCTAATGGAAATGATCTGAACTTGGGACAACGGTAAATGGCATGGTTATTTTTGCATAGCGGACAAACATATGACTGACCTGTAGGAGGTGAATGAGAGCTAACTATCAAGGATTTATGACGGTTGTGTGAGACATCACTATGCCTACGTTTTGTGTGAGCTTCTTCTATGGTTTCCAACAGATCAGAACGATTCTTTAAGAACTCATTAAAGTTATTAAGTGTAGGCAATTCTTTGATTTTGCTACGGTGAGTCTCCCATTCACGATTGGTGACAGGATCTAATTTATTGGAAACAATGTGTATTATTAATATATCCCAGTGTTCAGTATTTAATTTTAATGTTTTTAATGCTCTTATGTTTTTGTTTACAGTGTCAATAATGTTACGCAAAGCTTTAGCGGACTCCTTAGTTAAAGTTTCAATGTTAAAGATTGCCTGAATATGATTATTAACAAGAAGCCTTTTATTATTAAACCGATCACAAAGTAGATCCCAAGCTACATCATAATTTTCAGCGGTGAAGTCAAGCGAGCGTATAATTATAGCAGCGCTGTCTTTCAATGCTGCACGCAAGTAATGGAATTTGTTAATTTTAGGTATGCTTTTGTCAGCGTGTATAAGTGAAGAAAATGTGTCATGAAACTCCAACCAGTTCTGATAATGACCGGAAAAGCTAGGCAGGTGTATAGTAGGAAGTTTTAATTTTGGCCCACCTCTATGTGCAGTTATAGAACCTGTGTCCGAGCTGGAGCTGGAGCCTGCAACCGCAGCGGTGTCATTACTCGCCAACAGCTCTCGAGCAAGCGCGATCAGGCTGAAGTACTGTGTCTCGAACGATTCGCGTTCTTTAAACTGTTCATCTGGAATTTCACATACATTCTCTATTTCAGATTGAATGCCATTAAAGTCCACATAAAGGTCTTCGATTTTGGCTAAACGAATTGAAAGTTCATTAGTCTGAAGCTTAGTTAATTGCTGACAACTGTCTGAAATATCTAAATAGTTTTTAAATTGTGTTATTCTAGCTTTAAATGTAGCTCGTTTCTTTATAAGGCTTTTGAGATCCATGATGCAGTAATTCAAGTGGTTAAAAAGCGTCAGAAAAACCCAATTAAAACAATTTATGCAACCAGGCTGAAAGGAATTTACAAGTTAATAGGCAGAAAACAATGAAAACTTTATGAAAATAAATTGTGCAATACTTAAATTAGGTAGCTGATGGTTCGTTAAAGCGTGCGCAAGGTGCAGATGGTTAAACAAATTCGTGCAGGAGATAGGTAGGTAGCAAGCGGCCGAACGATCACGCAGCGGCTCGCGTAGGTAAGGTACTTGCGTAGTTGCAATCTGGAATTTTCGTTAAGCAATGATTAATTAACGGTCTCACTAATATGATGAACACAGCACCTGCACAGACGGGGTATCAATCACTTCCAGGACGGCTCTGAAGCTAATTTATTAAGTTACAGGAATGATTTTGTTGAAAATGAAATGAAATCACCGTCTATAAAATAATTACGATCATGAACTATGTAGGGTAGGTACCTATTATGAACTAACGAATAATTTATGATAGTTTCGCTTTTAAAGTGCGTTAACTAATGCAATATTATTATGTATGCACTATCAATTGAATTTGTATTAAATACATACGAATGTTCTTATGATAATTTCGCTTTTAAAGTGCGATATTTAATGCAACACAAAATGGCGGACTAACGCGTCGCCTACTATGAATGACTTGCAACGAAAATGGAACGAACTCACTTTCACAATAACGCTACTCCCTCAGTTTGTTGAAATAGGTGTGATCTTCGGATTCTTCTTAGTATTTTATCCACTAATGTCCCATGCACGTTCCTTTGTTCCTTTTTGCTTCTTTATTAGGTATATCCGGCTCGAAGGACCAATGTTAACTGGATAGCGTGGATACTATGCTCTGGGGTGGATTTCGGTGGTCTTGAAATAATGAGGCTTCCTTTATGGTTATAAAATGTAATCAGATTTCTTCAGGTATATTAACTTATAAATTTTATACTGTAACTATAATTAGATCCGAATTCGTTCGTTCCTCGGACCGCGGTAAATTAACGCGACACGCGCTCGCGCAGCGAGCTTTCTGGAGCAAGTGGCCGGCCGGTGGCGGGCCTGAGGCCGCGGGGCTGTCGTCGGGAGCCGCTTTCCCGCTCGCGCCGCGCCGTCCGTTCTTTCTTCGGTGTATGCGTATGTGTGTGTGACGCACACGCATATGCTAGGCGTTAACAATAAGAAAAGAACAGAAGAAGAAGACATTGTCCCACTGTCAGTATACGGCTATAAAGTATTATGTATTACTAAACAAAATATAATCAGACATAATTTGGCTGCAAAATCGGATCATCAAGATTCCATAATCTACTACTAATAGATCAATTGAATCAAATAGAGCAAAAAGAGCCGTGGCATTCGATCTATTGAACAACGCGGTTTCAAGGCCTCGGGAATTAACTGTAGATTTTACAATGGATATAGTTGTCGTTCAACATTTTCAAAACAGCAACAAAAATCTTGGAAAAGAATTGGACCATCTCTGGACTTATTTGGAAAACGTTCCATTATACTGCCACTCAAAATACGAGTGCATTCAGACAGGCGCGAAAACTATAAACATTTACTATTCTGTTCTTAGAATTCTGTTCTGTGCGATATCGTTTGGAATTTGGACTATTGTGATGTAGAGTGAATGGAATAGGCTTAGATCTCACCTTTACTAAGCTTAGCTCATAAAATCAATATCTGCAATAGAATCCATGTCTCCTGTTCTGAGTTCCTACATCTTACCGATTGTTATCGGTTAAAACAATGACTTCTGCAACATTTAAAATTTTACATAGCGTAGTATAGTATAACCCTTTTAGTACTACCATTGTTAAGTAATACGACTCAGTTTTGATATAGGAACCGAGAACTTGCACGCAGTTATAAGAGAAGCTATTGAAAACTTCTTTGTTTTTATTTTCTTCCAGATTCGTTTTTGCAATTAGCGACTTCATGCGTGACCAGCTGATTAACGGCTCTGTTTGGATTGGGACTTAGTCTAGACGGGTAATCCCAAAACATAAACATGACTATAGCAATAAGCCAGAGCGCCATCTAGTCTTAAAAAAAAAACATTACATTGACTTGCAAAAGTGTCTGCAACAGAATTATTTACAGAAATAAACATCATTTATCAGTATACCGTAAACAATGATAAAGACTACTGGTTCTCACGAAAAAACTATAATAAGCTTCTTTAATAGATAATGTGTAAATTATTGTACACAAAATTATAGTTCCAAGATCCAACTATCCACAAAAGCTCTAATGTTAAGGCTGCTCTTGACACTTCCTGAAAGTTTGCACGTCTAGGTTTACACTATAAGTGCATGTCTACCGTAAAATTGAGTTCCTTTCCAACGGAATGCGGTCGACATGTACTGGCAACCAACATAACCATACCTTCAACAACAACTTTATACCAACACTATAAGAACTAGTTTACTTTGATCAGAATAGGAAATAACTTTGCCAAGCGCAAGAGACGGTTGCACTGACCACTTAAACTTGATCTTTAGTTGGGTGCTAAGTTCCCTTGTATCGCCTTATTGGAATAGTTTAAGGGTATCGGGGTAGTTCAAGTTATATTGGTCTATTGTGGTCTAAAACGTTTTATGGTACACGTGTTTGACACTTCAACGTTGAATGACGTCAGGATATAGCTTGTACGTTATCTGCTACCGGCTCGGGGTTTTGGAGTGCTAAATATATAAGTATTCAGAAAGTTTTCGCTGACAAACTCGGGCAGGCTGAGATTATATGGGTCAAACAGCAGTAGATAAACTCTTTGCAAGTTATTTTATTGGTAGTATCCACTTTCGTTTTGGAGGGTCGAGTTCGATACCGGCCTTTCTGCTTTTTTGTATTCATGTGCGGATCAGAATTTGATTATTACTTGCGTTAACGGCGAAGGAAAACATCGTGAGGAAACCTGTACAGCGGAGAGGGCTCCTAAAATTCTCGGTTATGTGTTGTTCGCCAATCCATATCATGCCAGCGTGGTGGATTAAGGCCCAAAACGTTCTCATTCTGAGAAGAAGGTCATGCACAGCGGTGGGATAGTACTATTCATATGCACTTTACTCATAACGACAAACTGGATCACCAACTTGATTACCAAGCGTTATGATTATGGCAGTATTCGCCAAGGACCTTTAAATTTAGCGGTCAATTATGTGGTCCACGTTCAGTAGTTAACGTTTGCGATCTTATGAATCCAAGTGTGTAGTGGGAAGCAGTTGGTCGCTAATATTGGCAAATGAAAGGCTCATATACTGAAACTGTTGAAAGCTTGTACACTGTTTCACGTTCCACTGCTTCCAGTATACTATTGCAAGCTAAAGGTAGCCATGCAGTAGTAAACTTCATTGCTGCATCCTAATTGCGCGATACACTGGGTTATCGCTATGCCTTTGATCTTGACAATAGGTACAACAATATTCATTGCGTGGTACATAGTTGTGGAGATGTCGGATTGTTAATTAGTATTTTTTTTCTGTCGTTCACTTATTTGGCAAACTCATGACTCCTAAAGTAGGCCAAAAGCCTTTGTTTTAGGTTTTAGGAGTCAAGCTTCCTCCAGATACAATGGCATACAACCAGGGCCGAATTAATCCTATCAGCGCCCCTAGAAAGTTGTATTCTAGGGGCCCCTTTCCTTACCCTTTTCTTACTTTTTAAAATACATTTTTTCAATTACAAAAGTCGAGTCGATCAGATCGACTCCTTTGGTATCCTGTTACTTCAATCTCTAAAAGTCAAAGTCTAACTCATCGGCCGACCGCGCGCCGGCTGCGTTCCGAATTAATGCTTACCTTACCTATATCGTCAAATACAGCTAGTTCTACTATGTATGAAGTATTTCATCAACGGACAACATGCGTCGAAAAAAAGGAATAATATTCAGGAAAAAAAAAATTAATTAAAAAAATCGTTCGATGAAGCGTTTTGTTTTTCTTGGTGCGTGCACGGTGCCCTAGTTGATGCGGGTGTTGCCTAATCCGCCTCATGGATAATCCGGCCCTGCATACAACTGGTTTTAAGCATCATGCATGTACAAAATACAAATAACAAACAGATACAAAACATAAATTAAACAAACAATGCCTTAATATTAAATACAGTATTAAGTTATATTAAGAGACAATCGCAATAAGATTCTCGGTTTTGTCATACGTTATCTTCTGCAACCAAATTGTTAGTTTGATTTTGATACATACGTTGATATGGAAATTGTTGACTTGTGAAAATCAAAACCATATCGATTAGAATGCAGTTCTTTAGTCATAATGGAAATCGAGGCTCGCTAAAATGTTCATGATTGAAATAAGCCCCAACAACAAAAGCAATGAAACGGTCACGTGATTCAAAAATATAATTCCAAAACATTTCGTTGACGCTTCATGTCCATGGCAACCGCAGATTGTCATACTCTCTAGGGGGCTATTCAAGTACCCCTACTAGCAATCCAGAGAGCTGAGAATTGCCGTCTCACACTTCACAGTCGGCCAATAACTGTGAGCAAAATTTCGCCGCAGCCTCGAATCCCTTTGAACTCCAAAGAGGCGAATATTAAAAAGTATTTATTACGAAAAGGGGGGAACTTCGTAATAAAATAGCCAAACTTTTTGACAAGGGATGTTTTTTTTGATTACAAGACAAAAGAAAGATGCAATTAAGGACAAAATACTTATTTGATCTCTTTCATATTTTCGATAACCAAGATCGTTAAGTCGCGTGTTTTGAAAGAAGCTTCTTATCTTTTGGAAAAATCTTTGATGACGCTTTTAATTATTTTGGTGGTTTTCTTTGCTTTCCAGAAAACTTTGTTGTTGGAGGTAATTAAGATGTTTCAAAGGATTAAGAATTTGATGGCCTAAAAACAGCTGATTCTTTCTCGACCTTGAATCTTTTTAAACATTCCGCTTTTTGATATTGAACTTCTATAATGGGAGCTTCTAACAAACTTTGAGCCAGTAAGGGCTTTGTTGAACCTTTCCAAGCGAAAGGATCGGAGTAATGTCCCTAATGTTTTCTGATAAAAATAAAGTGGAACATTTAAAGATCCTATCGCAAGATAGTCAGGTGTACCCTTAGAACTGCTTTTGCATTTAAACGTATAGAGTTGCGCCTTATGTGTTTTTGTTTAGAAGTAGATAGTATTATTTCTAACCTTAAAAATAATGTCGGGCTATTTGGTTCCGGACATAGCTCCTGTCTTTGCCGTATCCATTAAAGGGAGCCTGCTGTCATTCTTCATCTCAAATGATTTGAGTTCCTCTGTCACCTTTTATTTCACTTACACTTCGGAGGCTAATGCGATTAATAAATTGATTTTATTTCAGAGTTCTTCCTTAACTGTCATTTCAATATCTTTTGACTGATAAATTAAAATAATTTCAGGTGACATGTCGAATTTGCTGAATCTGATCCCAGGCCGCCATGTTGAGAGTGGCTTGTAGTTTCGGGCTCTTAAGTCTATAAGAAATGTACATCATTTAAGAAGCCTTAATTGAAATTTAAATCATTTTCCGTAATATGACCAGATTTCGCTTGTGAAGCATATTTTCCAAACAGTTTTTTTTGGTTTTGTTTTTATTTTTATTTTATTTCTGTGCGTCATGTCGGCCCAATAAACATAATTTTCCTTTCTTTCTTCTTTCCTTTTATTTAAAAACAAATCAAATGAAAACATAAAAAGTACAGCTATAAACAAAAAATCAGAACTTCCTCACCTTTTAAGAAATGGTTCACTTTAGTATAACGATGTCTACACCGTTGTTACCTCGTAACTAGGAGATTTATAGGGCAGATGTAAATAACAAGAACAAGGGATCCAATCCGAAGCAGCGCTTAAGATGTTCACAATTTCTGTAAGTCAAGTGTACACATTATTTATATTGCGTTCTTTACAATTGAGGCCGAGAAAATTTGAAATATGAACTTGGTTATGTTTTTTCTTTAGAATGTAGCTGTGAAATTTGTCTAGACGTGTTAAAAGAGCTGGTATGGTCAGAAACGGCACAAAATAGGGATGTTTGGAAGGCAAAAGGGGAGGCCTGCTAAGCAGTGAGACAGAAAAGAGGAACTAGTCGGGCAATCCCGAAAAATGCACGTGAGTAAACCGTAATTAATCATAAATAAGAAAAGAGGAAAAAAAAAGAGAAAATTTGAATGTTTCGATGTTTGTGTCACTTAATGTCGCCGTAATAACAGAACCGATTTACATATTATATAGTTTACAGGGCAATATAATTATCTCAGATTAAATAACACAAATAATAAATAGAGCTTTCATGCAATGTATTTCCAAAAAGCGGATTATCAATCACTACGTCAGTGATGTCGTAAGCAAAGATTTTAGTGTGGTATTTGGGTTTGATTTTATCGTTCATTTTTAAATTATCCTCTCAACATGTAATTGATACAGTAAATCAGCGAATTCGATAGGTCTTTTTACACGATTGAAGCGTTCAAATTTTGCAGTCATCAGTCCCACTGAAAATGATTTAACATTTATTTTGTATACAGAATTTACATGAAAATACTATCGAAATAAAATAAAAGAAGATTATTCTTATTCACTCATCGGCGTCAATAAATTTCACTAATATGTTTCAGAATAGCGTAAAAAATAATATTCAGCCAATATCAGAAATTCATTCGGTTTTAATTTCACGTGCAATTTCGTTAACAAAATATGAAAATATTACAAAACATAAATGCGAATGTTCCAAAAAATTTCGAGTTATTACTGCATGTATACTTTTTTGCGTCCGCCAGTGTGCTAAAGCCTGTATGAAGTTTTCTGACAAATATGCGGGCGTTTCAGTGAAGCGGCCGAAATGTGCTCGTGATAATGATTTCTGATATTTACGGGAATTGTTGGCATTGCTTGTGGGTAAACGGTTTTCCCAGAACGAGGTTATTAGTGGGTCGATAGAGTCTGGTATCCTGCTCAACACAATGTATATAATAATATCCAACAACGAATAGTTTTGTTAATATTGGTGACAAATGGGCCAGGATGATTACAAACTGTCTGTTAGATACAAGGAACAAATATTTAAAATATAAACTACTAAGTATAATCTACAATAAATACTAACTACCTATACGTACAAATAACCAAAGGGTTCCATACCATTATCTATAAAACCGGCAAAAAAATCACGTTTGTTGTATAAGGCCCCCTTAAATATTTATTTTATTCTGTTTTTTAGTTTTAGTTGTTATAGCGGCAACAGAAATACATCATCTGTGAAAATTTCAACTGTCTTACTATCACGGTTCATGAGATACAGCTTGGTGACAGACGGATGGACGGACAGCGGCAAAAAAAACCCGTTTGTTGTATGGGAGCCCCCTTAAATATATATTTTTATTGTGATTTTTAGTATTTATTGTTATAGCGGCAACAGAAATACATCATCTGTGAACAACTGTCTAACTATCACAGTTTATGAAATACAGCCTGGTGACAGACGGACAGACAGACAGACGGACAGCGGAGTCTTAGTAATGGGGTCCCGTTGTACTCTTTGGGTACCGAACCCTAAAAATACACTTCGAAAGTAACACAAATTAGAAAGTGTATTTAGGCGTCGAACTATTCTTCCACATCACTGTGTGTGTGGGAGAGTATCCAGAAGACTGGCAGCGTTGCCACGCTGGATGGTAACGCTAAACAAGAATAAATTGAACGCTAAGAACGAATACAAAAACGTACACCACAACCCAAAATCCTATCAGAAAATTCGGTTACAAAACAATAATGTTCCCGACAATTCTTAAAATTGTTACCAGGCGAACCGAAAAGGATTACGAGATAAAAGGGTATGGAAAAAATAAGGTAACATAAGGATTATTGCACAAAATGGAATAACACAAACAGAAAGGAGACAATCGTTTTAGCCGTAAGAGGAACGTAGAAGGAATACTAATCCTCCTCGGTTCAGAGGATTGTGAGAGCAATAAAAACCACAGCACGGCTTCGGGATTCGGGAAAGATTTTGCATGGCTTACTTCTAGCGAAAATGGTTCGAATGCTTTTGTGTTAGTTGCCTATTAACTATAAGTGGTAGAATATTGGGAAATATTATGAAGATGAATTGTGGTTTATATGTTACGGCTAAAAGCCGAATGGCGGTTACACCTAGGTTTAATCGGATACAACTAGGTGCAACCAGTAGCAGTTGGTTAGAACTAGGTGTAGCTTAAGTCGACGGAGCCCCGCTGCGCGGGGCTCCTATTTCTGTCTGCAGAGTTTAAAGTAACCTAAGACGAAGGGAATGACGGGGGCTTCGTTCGCTCGCTTCGCTCGCTTACTCTAGCCCCCGTCATCCCCTTCAAACCTAACCTATCCGTGTCGGGGTTCCTCTTAATCACCGGTGTGCGGCTGCACCTAGTTCTATCCGCAATGATGAAGGCTTAACCTAGTTCTAACCGAGGATAAATAGGATACATCTAAGTTTAACCGCATGTGGCCGGCTGTACCTAGTTGTACCCGGCTAAAACTAGGTGTAGCTGCACTTCGGCTATTAGCCGTAACATATACATCGATAAATACTCGCGCCTCCTTCTACTCCTCGAAGGGGAATGCAGAGGTATTCTCCTATTCCAGAAGTCTGTGTACCCGAGTTTTGCCTTGTATTGAGTCCCATGTAATGCGAGCGAGCTTATTGCCATTTTCCGGGCATGGACATGATGCTAGGTTTTTAGGTTTCGACTTACTTGCCCAGCGATGGAAGGGAATTATATTCTTAATCCGACCTCCACGGACTATAAAATTTTATAATAATAGTAATGGTACAAAACGTACCTTTCTGTGACGAATCCGGCAAAGTATTGTCCATTCCCTCTTGTCACATGGATGTAGAAAAGGTGGCTTTCAAAGACTTTCTGAAGATGATGGTTAATAACAACTTTCTGGGTGATGAAATTAATATACTGCTATCAACAATTCATTTGCTAAGTGTAGTGATTCCGACAATATTCATGCTAAAAAAGGGCTATAAGCAGGCACGTGTTCAACAGAGCCTGATTTGAAATACACAGAAATCGAAACAGAGAAAATAGTAGAAGAAAATCGTGTCAATTCACAAAACTATTTCAACAACAGAACACCAATAGATCCAAAACGATCTGTCTCACTGTCATATTCCGCTTTCTCAGACTTCATGAAATGTCGACGGCGAAGTTCGAGAGTCTCGTATATTGTGGAGTGTCATATAGTTTGCGACATCACGCTAAATCCAATAACGTTTGCAGGCATTTCGAGCTGTTTGACTTAAAAATGCTTCAAACGTCTTTGGAATCAAATTGTTTTTAACTAAGAATATTTTATGTGTTTTGCTCATTATTATTTACAAGCAAAATGTTACTTGAATTTGAAGTTTGATTGTTCTTATCAGTTTGGTGTTTGGAATGCGGTCCGGGGAATTATAGCACTAAAATAGATACGTCTGGCGCACCCTGGGCAGTCAGATCCGCTTCCAATCTTTTGGACTAATCTTTTCACCACGGCATGAGCTATACCCAACGGAAAAGGCAAACATTGTGACAAAACTTGTACACCTGTGAGGGCCCCAACCAGCTCTGGAAGGTATGTGTAGTTTGTCAACCTGCACCCGGCTAACGCGGTGGACTAAGGCCTTCTTATCCTGGAAGAGGCCAGTGTCCCGCAGTGCGACAAAAATGGGCTGAAAGCGATGAGCTATTCTCATATAGCTAATGCAGACATGAGAGAAGAAGATGAAGATTTTTTTTATGATAAGTCCTTCACAATTCAAGCTGCTCGCCTGTGGAATGCTTTACCGCTTAATGTGAGACGTGCACAATCGCTGCCAGTTTTTAAAAAGTCAGTGAAGGAGCATTACCTGTCGCTATAGTCTGCTATTTCTTTCATTTCTCTCTTCCGTTCTTATGTTTAATATATATTTATTAGTTTATTATTATTATATTTATGTTTTTTTTCATATTTAGGTAAATATATTGTTATGTATTTTATACTACTAAATCTAAGTAATAATATGTACGTAATGTACAAGTACACCTAGACTGCCCGTTTTTCTCTTTCCATTCTTCCAGTCCATCCAAAGGTGGTCTGGAAGAGATCGCCTTGCGCGATAAGACCGCCCATTGTACATTTTTTGTATTTAAATTGTTTTTCCTTGTTTTGTTAACCTGGTGTACAAAAAAGAGTATATAAATAAATAAATAATAAAGAAATAAGATTGTACTTTCTATCATCATCGAAGAATTATTGCTAGAAACTCTCCTTCCAATTCAGGAATGTTATGTACAATCCAATTTTCATCTCATATTAATCTTTTTCTAAATTCATACTTTTTTGAGTTGAGTTCACATTGAATATTTTTGGTACAGAACCTTTTACATTGAAAATTTTATTGCTCGAAGTTTAAGACGAAAACTTCATTGTCTTCAGGGCAACGAGCGCGCAATGCAAAAGTTCTGAAACGCTCTGTTTGAAACGAGTCAATGAATCACATTATGCTTAAACGCGTAGCGTTCTTTGTCTTATCGTTTCTAGAACGCTGGACAAAGAACATAAGAAAAGAAACTAAAATTGTATTTAATAATCCTACTTTACTTCGTAATTCTAACTTTAATATTATAAATGCGAAAGTAAGTTTGTTTGTTTGTTACCTTTTCACGCCTAAACCACTGAACCGATCATCTTGGTATTTTGCATATACGTTGTCAGGTGTACAGAAACGGACATAGGGTACCTATCATCCCGAAAAAAAGTACTGTTTCCGAGGAATACAACGTTCATAGATGGCGCAACGTGTCTTTCGAATCATGATTGAATTATACGGAATACGCGATAAACGACATCCACGCGGGCGAAGCCGCTAGCGACCTCTAGTTATCTATCTATCTTATATATAGAAATGAATCCCTATTTCCCTTGGTCACGGCATCACGCGTGAGTTTCTGGACCGATTTCGCAATTTTCTTTTTGTTGTGTTCCTAATTGTCAGGAGAAGGTTCATATGAAAGAAAATATTGACATTTAAAAAAAAAAAAACAAATCATGTCCATATTCTTCATTTGTTTACCGCATGCATGAAAACGGTTTTAATGCTTTGTTACTATTTTGATTTTGTTTCTGACGGTAGGTAGTTGGTAAATAGTAGGTAGGTTAGTAAGTAGGAAAAAGTGCATTACAACGCATGCCGGGTACAGCTAGTGTATAAATATAAACCGTGGTTGCCAGCTCAAGTCACCAATGAGATATTCAGAAAAAGAATGATTAAAAAGAGCGACTACACTAAGGACTGGCCGAAAATAGAAACACAACGAGAGGTAAAAGTATAGTAGACCTTAATCCAGTATTGGGAAAATATGGGATTAATCTATTTCTGAAATGAGTTTTTGTCCATCCAAAGGTTGTCTGGCAGAGTTCGCTTTCAGCGATAAGACTGTCCTCTGTACACCTTCTTTTACAGGTTCTTTTGTATTTAATATATTATGTATAAAAGGTCCATCTATTCATACTCGAAATATTTTAAGGGATACATCTATAGGTGGTAAAGAAGCCATAGCTAAGAGATTTTTTTTTAAGTATTTTTTTACGTAATTAGTAATTATTTAACTGTAATAATGCTTGAGACATTTTGCAAAAATTTGAAAAAAAATTGCCCCCTTCAGTGACAATAAATACAACGTAGAAACTAGCGTAATGGATGTTGAAAATAGTAATGAGCCAGTATTTGTTATGTGTATCAAGTAAATTTGAAAATCAACTAAAAAAAAAAACAAAAAAAAAGTTGATTTTCTATTTCTGAGTCATTTTAGAGCCTTGAGTTATCTGACTGCAAAGAGCGATATCGTTTTAGTCGTACCCGCCAGCCGTGTCGCCGTGCTTTCATTAATTTATGCGTGGCATCGAAATGTTTACACAAATAAATCTTTTTTTTTGCAAAAAATAAATTCTTATTTTTTTACTGAATCCATATTAGGTGGTTTAGATACGATCGGTGACAAAGCCGCATGAAAAAATTAATATTTTTTTATTTTTAATCAAGCTAAATCCCGTGCGAGGCCTGTCTACATCAGTAGTAGATCATGTGGTTTTAAGGAATTACATGAATTCGTTAACACCCTGTATAGTATATACTAAAGTATAATGTATTCTATAGGTAAAAAAGATCAAACTATTTCATGTCAAGGTCAAAATGAACTTTTTGAGTTTAAAGAAAAGATTCCGGTAGATGCGTAGCAGCTTTTGCTTGAGATCATATCATACCGTAAACAGTGATCCGAATGCAAACCGTGTATATTCGATGTTATTCCCTTAAGATCGATAAATCTTGCTTAGCAGCGTTATATATAACATTACGAGCGTTTTGGCAGTTACATCACTTACAATAAGCTAGACCAGAGGTTCGTCAAGATTGGTATTTTTCTTGCGTTTCAAAGTTGTAGTATAGTACAGTACAAATAAATACTTTTTATTTTATTTAAAGAAATAGGTTCTAGAAAATCTTCAACGTTGAGTACCTAGCCATAAAGACTTGGAGCACTTAAACATTATGATAGTAAACACGCCCTGGCAGCTTCGCATTTACAACAGTAACATCCACTCCACCTGTTCTAAAATAATTCTACACAGAAACCTTAGCTTTCAAGACCATAAAACAACAAATGTTGGAACTTAGATTTTAGAGTAAAACCGACTAATGTGCCGCTTTCAAGTCGGGAACTGGGCTAAATACGGAACGTATCTCGACTAGACGACCCGTGCAGATGGCTAGGAGGTCGTTCAGCTGCGAATTACTTTGGAGGTATAATATAAGAACAATATAAAAATTAGCGGCACCAAAAGCAGAAGGATATTTTTGTGTATGTTGATGATGTATTAATGTGTGGAGAAACTTGGTGTGGTGTTCCTCCAACCAAAGGGAGGATCCTCCAACCAGGCGGAGTCTTGTGCCTGGCGGGCTACTGCCCAACGGTTGATTTTTTTTTTTTTTTTTTTTTTTTTTTTTCTCCTATTGAACTGCAGTAGGTCGTCCTAGGGGACGGTTTCTACGTAACCGGGCAGTTATTGGCGAGACCTGAAGGGTCTCCAGCCAAGCCCAACGGTTGATGTTGGGAGGTTGTATATATACTATCTGCGTGTTAAATCTTGATTGCGCGATGTAGGATATAGTTCGCATGTGGCGAGATAGATGCCGCCACAAATGAATTGGTAAGTGTCGTAATTATTCCTGTATTGTATGCAAAGCTGATGTTAGAATTTTAAAGGATGCTCATTTCCTTTACAGGATATTTAATTAATTTAACTTTTGGATAACAATTTTTTGAGAAACTCTTCTAAATTTATAACAAGTCGGAGGAAGCTTAATTAATAAAGTCCTTAATTTTAAGCCTGTCAGTTATTAGATACAGATTAAACAACTTTTGTGCAAAGCTGAAACGCCAGTACTGTGACGAGTAATAATTTCAGCCGTACATGTATTGGAAACAATACACCATAGGGCAAATCCAAATCAATAAGCCGTCTGACGCATCACGTAAACGCTTGAGTTTGGAATAACCCTACAGATCGATCCAATTTGGTATTTACGTCTTTGGGACTTCCAACAGGTCAATCTATAGGATTGTGTACATCTACATAATAAAAAAACTATTTTTGGATGTGATTTGTAAATGTAATAACTACCACGTTACAGGGATTTCTTTTTTAGTGAGAGACATGAACAATATTTCCCCCCATAACAATTTCGTATCTACACACCACGATTTAAATACATTTTTATTGCCTAGAAAAAAAAGATTATTCACTTTTTCTTACCCAAGTTTTCTTCTCCAAACGCCGCCTCTATACCGTTCTTATCTCTCGTACATCATTGGCCCGTCTCAGTTCATTAACGGCGATTAATCACGTCGTCCTCCGAGCGGCCTTGAGCCAACGTTGCTACTAATCTACTAAACGAGTGTTAACTTGGACTAATATTCCAACATACATCAAGATCTTGGCCATTTAGAACATTGATGTATTGATCTTTCCTTGTTACAGAACTATTGGGTTTACAGGGTACTTTGTTTTTGTGTTTTTGCTAATTATCGTTACAAATAGCTAGACCAATGTTTTAAAACTCGAACTAATTTACAGCAATTTCTCTTTGGTTGTGAATTACTATAACATCACGAAGGGCATCATACAGACATCTAAATATTCATCACAGGAGTATGATAAGGTATCTTTCTATAACACAACTCGAAATGAGATCACCAATAATAGACGATACAATTGTCCTAGTTCGTGGTTCTAACGTTCCATTATGCAGACCTATAACATTTCCATTTCTTCCAATATCACTAACAACAAACCTTTATCTATATTTGGTAAGATTCTGATGGAACCACATAATATTGTACACTATCAATGCTATGTGTTCATTTTCATACTGCTTTCTACGTTAATTTTGAGAAAGAGATGAAGTGATAAAATTTTATGTTGTTTGCAATTTCGACAAAGTAATGAAAGCACTATTGTTAGCTTTGCTCTCCTACTCTACTACTGTAAATGTGGTTTTAGTCTCGGAATATGTAAAAGGAAAACATACATACTTATAGAAATAATTAGAGATACAAGAAACAAATAGTTAGAGATGTATTTATCTTTTTAATCAACTGGTCTTGTCGTAAACAGCACCCTTAATCGATCCTCATCATTTAGTTATTTCATTTGCTATAATACTTCAACAAAACAATAATTCATAATCAGGTCTTGATTCCCCGTCGAATTTTCCATTTCCACCGCCGAAGTCATCTAGGTATGCTCTGGAATGGTAAAATCGATACCGAAGATTATTTTTATTATTCACCCAACCAGGGAAGTGTGCACGATACTCCACTAGATTTATATGTTTATTTTGAGCTCTAAAATTTTATTGCTACCGAAGTTAAGTGTTGGGGCGTGAGTACTGCACGTGTATTTTATTTTCCTAACATAAATTTGGTAAAAACCCGACGAGAAAGCAACACGTCATACCTACAGCACTCTCATGAGTATGAGTTACTTTGAGGTGTTTTATTTAGTTACGAAGCCTTGAGCTTACTTATCTACATAATATGTTTACATTTTGAACTAAAACTTGTGGTTTTCAGCTAAAAACAATTTACATTAAACAGGTAACAAAAATATTCAGTTCCATCTTAACCATTCTACTCAGCGGACGATCAGCGCCCTGCGGGTCCAATATACGTAATAACGGTTTCAGGATGTTGTTGGGGCTGCCCCGTTTCTGAAGTGCATCTGGTATGCTCACGCAGGCACTCGTCGATGGCTTTTGTGCCATCGTCAGACAGAGATCTGCCTCGTTGCTCTGCAGAGAGCGGGCCAGCTCCAACTCCATCCTGAAGACCATAGCAGGGAGATATGACTCTTCTTTGTTGAATGCCATTGTTCAACGATGCATAACGAACAATGAACTGGTAACGAAATATTAAGTTTTTCTTTTTTTTACTAACGTTTAAGTTACTTTGTCTCTTTTTTAATAACAACCATGGATGTTACTTATCCGAATTAAGGATTATTTTATTTTATTTTTTTAACCTTTTTCAAAGTATCAAGCTGGGTTCACCCGCTCAGTCAGAAAAATCCATCTTGCTCGTGGCAGGTTTCCATTATGATTAATCTCAGAAAGCGAAGTCGTCGTGTCTACGGTTTACGGTCCGCATTACTAATAAATACTTGAGCTTGGTAATCAAATCTTGATTCATAAAAAGATAACTGTAGGTGAAGAGACCGTTGGTCTGCAGTGAGACTGAAGGTATTAAGAATACTATTTATGATAATACAATTCAACGTTAATACACCAAAAAAAAGTGTAATATCAATGTGTGTTGACAGGTTTCTGTTTCGATTATTATGAATATTCATTCTCTTTACATTTCCTTGTCCGTTTGGACGTCTAATGTTCTTGCGCATTAAACGCTTATTTTTTTACCGTCTTTTTCCTCATAATAATTGTCATACCGACATCAAATCGTTTCGTAGTTTGACACAAAATGTTCAGGTGGTTATATTCTTTTAGAATTTATATTTAGCTCATAAATAAATGAAATAAACGTCTTTAAAAAAAAAGTCGGCTCCATAATCGGTAAACAAAACATTACATTTACATACATACTACTCCAACATTATGGGTCTACTGAAACGTCACGGAAAGGTAACCATAACGTCGTTAGTGAAGACGGACATTGGGACATGATGCTTTTGCTTACAGAAAGAAAAGCTTCAGTAGTTTAATTCGTATAGAACTTTAAAATTGATCTAAAATATTCCTTTTTAGACAAATCCTTTACATTTCAAGCTGCTCGCTTGTGGAATGCATTGCCACTTAATGTGAGACGTGCGCAATCACTGCCAGTTTTTAAAAAGTTAGTGAAGGAACATTACTTGTCACTTTAATTTTCTATTATTTATCAGTTTGTTTTATAAATGTATTTTTCTTTTTTATAGATATTTGTGTAATTATTGATATCTATTTCATGTTATTATATATATTTAAGTAATAATAAGTACGCTACGTACTTGTACACCTAAACTGCCCATTATTTCTCCGTTCTTCCAGTCCATCCTAAGGTTGTCTAGAAGATATCGCCTTGTGCAATAAGACCGCCCGTTGTAATATATTGTGTAAATAAATGTTGTATTCGTTTTTGTTAACTGGTGTATTATGTACAATAAAGAGTATATAAATAAATATTTTTTATGTTTACTTTTTGTCAAACTCCGAAGTTCCAATGGCCAATGGCCTAGTTGATGGAGAATGGTTACTACCTACCTGCAACACCAAGATCTGTTCGATCCTGATCCGTTACCAACATGAAACATAGTTGAAAAGTATCATGTCCTTGTTATTTCACCTATACAGTTCAAATCGGAGCTCTACTACTACTTTATTTTTTAATTTAATAAAATAATTTAATTTGCTGAAACATGTGTGTACATACAGTTGCATGCAAGATGTTACATAATACATTTTTGTTATTTTGGTTCAACATGTAATACAAATAAACATAATAGAAATCTTTTGAAAGCTGTAGTTAAGGACTAAGTAAATTATTAATTATTTCATCACACTAGAAATAAGCCATGCCACGTGTGTCGAGATTGGCAAATAAAATTTCTACGAAACGTATTTACGAACTTACACGTGTATGACTTACGGAACAATTTCTCTAGGGGCTTACATTTTGTAACAAAATTATAAGAACAATATGCTATCACATGTTATTCTGAATAATCAGAAATATTACTACTATTACTCATTTATCATCATCATCATTCAGCCGAAAGACGTCTACTGCTGGACATAGGCCTCCCCAAGTATCACCACATCGACCGGTCCTACGCTTCGCACATCCAGCGGATTCTCGCAACCTTCACCAGATCATCGGTCAACTTTATCTATGTGTATTCAAATCAATTTCTTTTTCTTTTTAAAACGTCTCGGAAAATTGTTGATCTACTGATTTACTATCAAGTAGGGCTATCACATTTGTTTTTATTTTTTAGTCCCTCAGCACTTACTATTTATGTTAAACGTAAACGTTCCGTACATTAGGCCCTTAAAGGGACTAGGGAAGGTCGATAAGGAAAACGGCACCAAGTTATTTTATTGTACTATATACTTGTTGCTAAATTACCGAAGGATCGATCTTTTAAAGTAATGAAATTGAATGCATTCAAGCCATGGAATGGAACAACCTTTAGGGCAGTTTAGGGAGTTGCAAAAGAATTTAAATAATAAAGCTTAAGTATTTTTGTTGGATGTAAACAATGCAAAGGAAAGAATGATAATAAAAATGATGTTAGATAAAATTAATACTTTGTTTTTTAAGTAGGTCAACGAGATTTTTTGTCAGGGTTCTGTTATAAATCCGTTTCTGTACTTAAGTGAAGAATGGTTAATAAGGTTGCATTCTTAAGATACGGTCAAAATTTAGATGTACGGTCCCAATGAGTCGTTTCCTATGGAGAAGAGCCGGCAACAAACTCCATGGTTACTCTTTTATAATCAATATCTTAAACAATTTCAATAAATACAGTACATACTCTGATTTAGGATAGTTATAAAAGAACAATGTAGTCTTGAGCACAGACCAGTAAGTAATGAAGTACTACATCATATTTCTAATAGATAGTTGTAACAAAAATGACATCCCTACGTCTGCTTATTAGCGGACAGAATACAGCCCGAGGGGTATACTAGAATCATACTGCAGATAAAAACCAAGGAATTCGACTTTCCTACGTACTTTTTCAGTTAGCAGCTAAAGTAATTCTTCTTGAATTTATGAGTTAACCAGATAATGAAATGAAGATGTTAAAATCACAGTTGAAACGTTTATTCATCATGACAGTTACACACGTTTAGAGAAAGTGTCCGTTCTTTGTATTTTCGAAAATCAACCCCTAGGTGAGGCCAATAAGGTTAGTAAAATGGGTAGTAGCTAAAGGTCACTCGGCGCAGCATGTCTCTTCGTTCTGTACTAAAAAACACTTCTTATTACATTTGTCATGCTGCAAATGCTTTTGTTGGTGGTAATCACCACGGTCTTTGCCATCTGTAAATATTCACACAATACTGCTTGCTATTGTGTGGTGAATATCCGGAACTAGCAGTGAACTAGTTGTACTACATTAACATTTACGTTCTAACATAAGTGTAAATAATAGAACAGAACAGAACAGGGAGCCAATTAACAGAAACTTTTATCAATGGCAATTGAATCGTTCATTCAGATAGTTATCGCCTACGAAAACTGTCAAAATGTTTGGTTTTGTTTTTGTTGTCAAACAATTTGATAGCTTTCGTAAACGAAAACCGTCCGAATAAACGAACGAAACGAACGAACGTTGCAATTGATAAAAAATTCTGTTACTAGAATTGGGCTCCTGGTAATGTTGAAACTATCCTAAATATAATGCTATGTGTGTTGAAGTAGAATTTAATGCCAATTTTAAAACAGTCGGCTCATTATATATTTATTATCTTATCAATTTTACTACGAGCTTCATATTTCTGAAGACGATAAGATCTAATAACTAACCACTTAGTGACGCAAGCACTTTATTTTGAAGCTCTAGGTTATCTTAAGTGTATTGTTTTTTTTTTTTTTTTTTTTTTTTTTTGGACTGCAGTAGGTCGTCCTAGGGGACGGTTTCTACGTAACCGGGCAGTTATTGGCGAGACCTGAAGGGTCTCCAGCCAATGGGGGGAAGCAAAATACTTAACCTAAGCTAACTACTTGTACTACACTAACATCATGACTACCTGCAACAACAGCACTAAGGGCGACCCCTAGTGGGACTCGGACCTCGGCTTAGGGCGTTGCTGGCGTGGACATAGGGGGGGGAGACAGCTTGATGAGGGCTGAATTATCGGGGTGACTGCGGAGTCTGAAGAGACGACCGGCTCTACGACGGGAGAGCTCGGTGGATCGTGACCGGCGGCGGTGGGACGTCGCGACGGGCCTCGTCGGCGAGGACGGTATGCCGGGCGGCGGCGTTTGTTGTGTAGTGTGCTGGTCGATTTACTCGCCTCCTGGAGGAGGGTAATTTCGTCATCGGGTTCTAAAAGTGTGTGCCTGGGACGGCGAACTTTACTTATGAGAGAGGGACTGTAGTCGGCCGCTGCGGCGACTAGGGGGTTCGGATGGCGGGGGGCAGAGTCGAAGTAACGCTTGGAAATGCGTTTGAGGTATTGCCTGATGGTTGGCATTTTTAGATCGAGATGAAGTTGGACGTTACGCATGAACCACGGGGCAGCCGCGGCTCTGCGCAACACTCGATTCTGGAGGGTTTGGAAGGATTTAAAGCGACAAGGCTTAACGTGTGCGAACACGACGCTAGCGTAAGTCAAGATGGGGCGGATGCACGTCACGTAGATTCTCAGCTTATTTCTAAGTGACAATTTACTGCGCGTTCTAAGGATGGGGTGGAGGCGACCGACAGCGAAAGCGGCGCGAGCGCGCACCGCTTTGATGTGGTCTCGGAAACTCAGATGGTGGTCGAGGATAACCCCCAGGTATTTGGCTTTCATCTCCCAAGGGATCTGTTTGCCGAACATGAGGACGGGACGGATGTGGGTGTGGGAGTCACCGTGTCTCTCGAAAAGAACGGCTGCGCTCTTTTCGGGATTCACCTCTATTCTCCATTTCCGGAACCAGACCCCGAGGGCGTCGGCTGCGGTTTGAAGGGTTCGAGAGATGCTATCGAGACTCCTACCGGAATAGTAGATAGCCGTGTCGTCGGCGAAGAGAGCCAACTTGGCCAAGCCACGTTTGGGAATGTCGCTGGTGTACAGCGTGAACAGAAGGGGCGATAGCACGGAGCCCTGAGGGACTCCTGCGCGAATGGGGTGAGGGGAAGAGAGGGTGCCTTCTAGGCGATAGCGGAAGGAGCGATCCGACAGAAAGTCTCGAATGATGAGCACGAGACGGTCCGGCACGTTGAATTGGTACAGTTTGTATAATAAACCGCTGTGCCAGACCTTGTCGAAGGCTTTCGCTACGTCGAAGAAGAGCATGCCCGTTTTGTACGAGCGCATAAAACGGGAGCTAATGTGTTCGACAATGCGGTGCAATTGTCGAATGCAACAGTGCTGGGTTCGAAAACCGAACTGTTCGTCGGGGATGAGTTTACGGGAGTCAGCGAAATCCTTTAAACGGATATAAATGAGACGCTCATAGATTTTCCCAATTACATTGAGAAGACTAATGGGGCGATAACTAGTGGGCTCACTCTTGGGTTTGCCGGGTTTGGGGATACCGATAACGGTGGCTTGTTTCCAAGCTTGCGGAAAGATGTTATTACTCAGAGCGCCATTGAAGATGGCGGTCATGAGAACTATGAGCGGGGCGGAAAAGTGTTTGATCACCTTATTGGTGATACCGTCTGAGCCGGGGGCTTTCCTAGGTTTGAGATTCCTCACTATCGTGTGGACCTCGTCTACGGTGATGGGGGGTAAGGGATCGTCGGGGTCTTCATCGGGAGGGAGGGAGGCCCTACGTTCGACCTCGCGATCCACCTTGGAAAGATGGACCGGGTCTGCGGGTTGGGTGCTGGGAGTACATTGGGCTTCTAGACTGTCGGCTAGACATTCGGACTTTTCGTCATCTTCAAAGGCCGGCCTTTGGTTCGGACGATTGAGAGGGGGAGTTGAAGCTACACAATCGGATTTTAGATTTCGTTGTAATTGCCAGAAGGCCAGATGGGATGGCTCTAAGTCGCTCAACATCTTGTCCCAGCGGGCTTCCCGAACCTCCCGTACACGTTTCTTTACAGCACGCTGTAGAGAACGCATATGGGCGCGGTTAGCTTCACAGGGAAAAGAGTCATAGGCACGGATGGACGCGTTCTTCTCCGTCAGCAGTTCACGCACATCGTCCGGCAGCTTCCAGCGGTGTTCGTCCACCGCTGGAACCTGCCTTGAACATTCGTTCACCACGGACTGTACGTGACTGGTGAGGGAGTCGATCGCGCCCAGCGTGTCGGCAATCGTAACGATATCGTCGGGGATGGAATCTAAGTGAACGGATGAGGAAGACTTGAGGCGCTCCTCTAGTTTTCCCCAGTCCGTGACAGTTTTGGTCGGGGCGGGTTGACCAGGATCCGGGGGACCACCCCGGGGACCTAGGTGAAGGACTACGGGGCGGTGATCGGAGTCTAGCTCTTCATGCGTCTCTATAGAGCGTAGACCGAGGTTTACGTTCTTTAGAAGCGCTATGTCAAGGACATCGGGCTGATGGTCAGGGTTATGGGGGTAGTGAGTGGGACACATCGGAGCGATAACGTCGAATTCGAGCTCCGGGCTCAACTCTTCGAGGTTTCGACCCGCGTGGTTGTTGGAGTTGCAGCTCCACGAGAGATGTTTGGCATTGAGGTCGCCCGCTATGATAACGGAACCTCCGCCGAGGTCAAAGAGGGCTTTAAGATCGCTCCGGAGTTGGATCTTATTACTGGAGGGAGGATTATACACCGAGACGATTGTGATCGGCTGGTGTCCTGTCATGCCTAGTCTGCATATGGAAGTTTCCAGGAATTGGAGACCAGGGGGAGGGTCTAAGGGAGTGCAGTACAGGGAACGTTTGTAGTAGATGAGAGTACCACCGCCCCTACTACGGGTCCTGTCGTTGCGAACTAATTTATAGTTTGCAATTCCAGGGTTCCTGTTGTGGGGCTTGAGAAACGTTTCCTGCACTAGGAAGATGTCAATTTGATGATCACGCAAAAAGATTGCGATCTCATCTCGTTGACCGTTAACGCTGTTAGCGTTGAAGAAGCCTAATTTAAGGGATCGGGGCTTAATTTTACAGCTTTCTGTATCCATTGGAATTTATTGGATGAGGAAAATGACTATGTCATCTAGTTCGCAGAGGACATTGATGCGAGCGATTGGATCGCCTTGAGAGGCGTTCCAAGCGGAGACTATGTTTTTCGCCCACTGCGTATTGCAGGAGGAGAGGGTTTGGATGAGGCTGGGGATCGTGTCCCTAAGGAGCACTTTAGTGGACGAGAGGGAAGTGGAGGGAGCAACCGCTGTCGGCGCTGGCCTGGGAGCGAGTGCGGGGGCGGGTGCGGGGGTGGGTGCGGGGGGAGCCTGTGATGTTGTGGGACTACGTGCAGGCTGTGAAGCAGCTAGCACTATAGTGGGAGCGGGGATGGTGGAGCTCATCAGGGCGGGGATAGCCGGGATTGGGGGTCTTGTGGTTGGTTGCTGTTGCTGGGGCAACTGGGTAGTGGGCCTTAAGGCGGGGAACGCCTGCTGATGGTTCAGCGCATTCCATGGGGACGGCCTTTGGGGACTGAGGCGGGCGGGGGGTTGGGATGAGAGAGGGGGGGGGAGCCGTGGAGGGACTCTCTCTTTGGTGACGGGCGGCTGAACGTTTAGCCAGCTTGGGGTTGCGCTGTTTTGGCGCTTTGGCACACCCGCGATAATTCGCCGGGTGACCAGACTCGCCGCATAGAACGCAACTAGGGGGCTCAAGGCATAGGGACCTATCTTTCGGGCGTTCGCAATCGCTAGTGCCGTGGTCGCCCAGGCACTTGACGCACCTGGGTTTCGCATAGCAGTTACGCTGCGAGTGGCCATAAAGCTGGCAACGGTGACATTGACCAGGGGGACCGGACTTGTTAGGGCGCTCGACGCTTATGCCAGACAGGTGGCATAAGGTCTTAATATTATAGACGGCCTTAGACTCGTCTGAAGGTTCGCATACTGCGAGGACCATGTCGTAGGGGGTGCCACCGCGGCCGCGGTGCATGCGGTGGACTTCCAAGGCGGGGATGTTTTGCGACTTAAGGTCGCTGAGGATGGCGTCGGAGTCAATCTCCTTGGGGATGCCGCGGATAACGACTCTGATAAGCCGCTCATCGGGAAGGGCAAAGGTGTGAAATGACACACTTTTTTCCCTTAGCATGCGCGTGAGATCGCGGAAGTCTTTTGAGGTGGGGACTAAGACTTTGATGCCCTGTTGGGTGGTGCGGGCGCTGAGGTAGTTGATCTTGCGATCAACACACAACTTGGACACATCGGTCCACTTCGCCTTGTCCTGAATGTACAGAGGCGGAGGAGCGGGCTCTTTCCTCGGAGCCGAGGTTTTCGAGCCGGTGACGGGGCGGGGGGAGGAGGGACGACTGGCCTGCGGGGAGGTAGTCGGGACGGGACTATGGCAGGCAACCGATGCGGGGGTCGCAACGGTTGTCTTGGGGGTTTTGGCCGGGACTTGGCTGGAGGAGGCCGCTTTGGATTTGCGGGCACGCTTCTTTCCCTTTCCGACTACGGTAGTGTAGCCTTCAGAGGATGAAGAAGCTGACGAATATGATTCGGACTCAATGTCGGAATCGGGGACTAGGGGCTCTGACGTGTCCATTGATGACGTCATCTCTGGAGCATGTCGGAGGGACGGGGAAGGGGTGTGAAATTTCGCGGAAGGCGCAGCTGCGGAGTGCAGGTGCGAAATTTCCATTGTTTCCGGAGACAATGGACCGGGAGAGAAAGGCGGTAGCGACATAAGGCTCGGAATGCCATTGTTCTCGTCGAACAATGGCTCTCCTTCGCCGAATTGATCGGTTTCGTTATCACAGGTGGGTGGCAGGGGATTAGTAGTGTGCCTTATGGGCCCGCTACTAGGAATTCGAGCGCCGTATTGGGCAAGAAATTCGGGGTCTTTTAAAAGTTCCCGGAAGAACGCTAATAACACAGCGTCAGACATCTCGGAAAAGATGCCTGAGCCGTGTGTAATAATTGAGGATAAGCTTAATAAAAACGCGGCGCGCACATGTACGCGACTATTTTTAGTATCGGCCTATACGTCCTAACAATTTAATTTTAAAAACGCGATTCCCCGGGTGGATGGGCCCGGGGGTGTGTGAAAACCCTCCCTGTCGGGTATAGACAGGGAGGTTGTGTGCCTATTGGTGAGCCCTAAGCTAGTAATCCCGTCGCCAGTCTTATTGTGCGAACGGGTTCCTAAGTCTCTAGTGAGGTGCAATACTAGAGAGTGCTAGATGGGAGAGAACGGGGTTAGAGCTAGCGTCGACTAGGAGACCCCCCAAGGCCGGTGGTACTAGCTCCTTCCAATTTTCGCCTTGCCCTGAAGGGGCGCAGCTGGTGTATTGGGTCAACACCCTCTCGGTTTCGTTAACACTGCAAAGTATCAGCCGAGGACCACGAAACTGTGGATTTTCCCTGAAGGGGCACACGCGTTTGTCAAAGAAATAGGCGTTCAGCCACCGCCTTGAAAAAGGCAGCTTTTGAACTTAAAGTCGTGAAGTGGAGAACACTACGGCGGGGCGTAGCGATATTCGTGAGCGAGCACGTCGAGAAAGTACGCAGCGCGAGTTGCGGCACGTCCGTCCTCAGCGAGCGTCGGAGCGCGAATGTTAAGTGTATTGAAGATTGTGCCCGTCTTTATAGTCGAATTTGTCTGGTATCGACCGTTAAATGTAAAGGGGGAACAGAATGAAAACACGTACCTACACAGGAGAGTTGTGTGCAGTTATTCAAAAATAAAAGTCAAATGAACCGACTGGTGCTGTGACAATGTTTTTACCTAAAGTCGGGTACGCTTGAACAGACACGAACATCGCAAACACAAAAATCGAGTCACTATGAACAGTTTGGTACTGGTACTCACATGCGAACAACGTGTTCGATATTCGTATTCGCGATGATCGTGTTTGAAAGTGCATATGTATACTCAGATAGAATTACGCTTTATTGTACACCATAAACCTTAACAATAAAAAAACAGGAACAATTTAAAAGAATTTAAAACAAGGGTTTTAATAGATTTCATCTGTATTGGACCACTAGGACGTGCAATAAGTCATAATATAGGGTATATTTTAGTATTAGCAGACCTCATTGTGAAAATGTTCGTTCAGGGAAGTTTCGAGTACTACCACCGTACCTAATTCTGCCGCCAAATAATATTGCTGTGTTTCGGCTTTTTTCTCCTTCTAAAGTTGGCAACGCATCAGCAAGGCAAGCCTATCGGTGTTGCAGGTGTATGTTCTATCTATGTTAGGAGATGTGGTTTCCGCACTTAGTCCTTTAAGTGGACCATTGTACGTGGGCTATGGCGGCCATCATTCCAACCAGCCCACCTCCTTCCAGAAGCAGATTAGGGCTCTCAGTCCGCTCAGAACATTTGCGAGTGATTCCCGGTGCGCCAAGGGTTGTTTCTCGTATTTGGGTGACCCCTGTGCATTCCAGGAGCACGTGTGCGACCGTCTCTTCGGCCCCCATACATGCTCTGCACAGACGGCTGTCCGTTATGCCTATCGTGTGGAAGTGCTTGTTTAGTGAGCAGTGTCCGGTTGCAGGTGTATATAGACGGTACTAGTCACTTTGCATCAGGTGGGCCGTTGGCTTGTTTACCAAAAGAAACGGTCTGAGTCTGTTCAGATACCAACAAGGCAGTGTGATTGAATGAGAACATGACCCAAGGAGTTTTTCCGAGTCACAAGTACCAACTTGTTAAAGAAAACCAGACAAGATTTCGCTAAGAAAATTGGAACGTGACAGTACGCCACGAAAACGCGACGAAGGAGATGAAAATAATACGAAATGTATATTTACACGTAACGAAATAAAGCTCCTCATATTTACTCTACGTTAGACATTTAGTTGACATCATTTTTACCACAAATCCTATATAACTTATGACCTAAGAGGTCGTCGACAAGAATTTTAGAAACTTCTTGGAACATTTTCACAAATAAACATAAACATCGTTTTATTTTTCTTGACAGGGGTATAAAATATGAATCCGTGACGCAAGATGGACGCAAACTGCGTTGGCCGTTTGTTTTTGTAATAAATAGAACATTTTCTATTGTGAAGAGTGTGTAAATGATCGTCAAGAAAAGAAGAATAGATATTATTATAGACTGAAGAATTCATTCTGCTATGTATACAAGATTAGTCGGAAAGGGGGTACTAATCCGAGCCACTTAAGGTATCACTGATGACTGTTTTAAAGCAAGTTTTAAAATTTAAAAATTCGATCATTTTAAATGGATTATCCTTGATTCATCGAAAAAAAATGCCAAATTATCACTTCCCAAACAAGTTTCCGCATAATGTCATTTGCCAAATTACTAGGTATTTAGCAAATAAATTGTAACGTAAACCTAATGTTTGGCAAGTGAACGTTTAAACAATAACTTGCTTACCAACTAGTACTTTTACCAATTTTAATATAGTCAAATATTTTAGTTGGTATAACATATTTTACGCAAAATAAAAAATATGTTTCTGGCACTCGCTGGCCGCTACCACGGCATGCACACTTCGTTCGCTCGGCTCGTGCGTTGTGTGGTCACAGTTCTAACCTAACCTAACCTAGCTGTTTCGATTTAAAAAAGATATAAGCGTGTTACAATAATTTGACTAAATGTTTATTGTCTAAAGATTGTTTGCTGTAATAAATCATTTGATTAAAGACCAAATGCCTTAATGATATTATCCTTGGTTAATATTCTGCCGAGTAAAAATTTGACCAAATGAAAATGTGCGTACTAAAATCATTCCAAAATTTTGCATTGGTATAAAAAAGGTTGCTAAAATGTGTTTGGGTAATGAAATTTTGTCAAAATAATTTTGGAAAAACGGCAGGCTTCCTTTTTATTTAGTTTTTTCAAAAATTCTTCGTTCGTATAAGTTACGAAATCAGAAAATGGAGCGTTTAATCTGTGACCTCAAATATGACCTAAAATTTATACACTGCTGATCATAGCTTATTCTATTTTGAACAGCTATTTCTCTGAAACTATTGATTTTTGGGAAAAGTTGTACAACATATTCATTACTATATGTACTTTATCACTCTTTCGGATTAGTACACCCTTTTCGACTAACCTCGTTCAATTTTTGCCGGTCATAAGTAATATAATGCGCTAAAGTGCAAACAATCGTAGTCTCTTAAGGGCGTATCTATCGCCATTGTTATAGTTGTTTTATGATGAAATTGTTGTCACTGACTTATGCCCTGAAGGCTATTAGGGTCCACTTCACTTTAAAAATTGGTCGCACACACAGAGTCGTCCGTTATAAAGAACAAGTTATTTCATTTATATTAACAAGTTTCTAGCGATTCCATTTGACCTCTACAACATTTAGCAACACTATTTCTTTACAGTATTTTGTCAAGATATACGATGCTTCTGCCCATGCACTGGATAGCACATAAAAATAAGAAAGACCTATCAGTACGTCTGGTGCACCCTGGGCAGTCAGCTCCACTACCAACCTTGCTGACTGGCTAATATTTTCACCACAGCATGAGCTATTTCCGTATAGCTCGCGCTGATACGAGAGAAGAAGAAGAAATAACTATTGATAAAATAACCAACAACGCTCAAAACAAAGAACATTCCTAACTAAACAAAGCCAAAATTTCCAACAGTAATAAACTACGAAAACAGGTATCCTATGCAAAACAATCCGAATATATAGGTCGAAGTCTAGAATAAATACGAATGTCGATCGATAAGTCTGCAAGTTACGATTCAATCGTGGACAGATTCACACTAAACGTATATAAGTTTCACTTAGTTCGGATTTATTCCGCTGGAGGCGTGGCGATAGTACGAGCTACGTTAAGCTTCGTGGAGCGGTGATATTTCAGTTAAATTTTTTGTTCAAAATTTGGGAATGTGTTGATTTTAATCCCAGTTAAATACCGTATTTGCAATGGTGCTCGTTCACGCTTTAACGATGACCATTTCATTTGTTTACGATAAGTTTACAATCAGTTTACAGTCCCGTGTGGTACCGGACATAAAGAATATCACTACTCCATCTCTTCCCATGGGTGTCGTAGAAGGCGACTAAGGGATTCACTAGAGGACGGGCAGCAGCGTTCTCTGAGTACTTTAACAACCATACTGCGATCGCCAACCCGCCTGCCAAGCGTGGCGATTATGGCAAACCCCCCCAACATGGATAGCACAAAGAAGAAACGGCCCCTAGTCCCCGGCGACTCTGCTAGCCCTGGTCAAGGTGAAGGTCGCTGGACGCGAGAAGCACGGGACCGGTCGATGTGGCGATGCTTGGGGGAGGCCTATGTCCAGCAGTGGACGTCTTTCGGCTGAATGATGATGATGATGAAGTTTACAATAGATAACATATTTCTCATCATAATAGTCACAAACTTGGCTGCTGAGAATGAAGTACAGAATTCAATTCCCATGTTTGGTAAAGTATAACTGGACTTTTCTGTTATTATATTCTCAGAGTTAGAATTATGTGCGTTAAATGCCGATACACTCGTATAATCAATAAAAATGTTAGGTATTCGGGCAAACAATAAATTAATGCCACCGCACAGCGGGCGTACTGTAAGTTACCATATGCACTTGGTTGATATCTTCTTCCTTCTCTTCATCCTTCATTGTGCGCACAGCCAAGGTATGAAACTCCTTACCAGCGTCAGTGTTCTCCGCTACCTTTAACCCGTTAACTTTTAAAGCAAGAATGAAAAAGCATCTCCTGGTTGCGATCGTTTCATCGTAGACCAGCAGGGCAATTGCGTAACGTAACCAACATCTATCATGACAGTTGATGTGTCAAAAACAATATTCAATGCGTGGTACATAGTTGTGTAGCAGTCAGATTGTCAATAAAACGTTGCTATGGAAATTGTTGACCTATCAAAGTCATAGCCATAGCGATTACGAGTGTGTTGCGCAATTCGAATGCTGGTCCCTGTCTATTGCTTTCCATCAGGCGAGATCGAGTCCACGAGCGGAACAAATAAAAAATAAAAAAATGCACTAGCACTACGCACGACTATGCACGAGCAAATGTCATTGTTATCGTGTGCCTTATAACTTTTTACACACAAGACATGCTCAGTCGGTCGATGGCAAAGACTTGGCCACTCAACATATGCGTTTTTTAAATGCGGATGTAATCAGTTGCCTATTCACGTATCTATTTCGATGGCTGTACCTGCCTTATGAGCCCACATACTTTCAGGAGAACTGTAGGTGCATTCTGAACATACTATTTGTGAAAACTTGTAATTGGCCATATTCATGTTATTAACAAATTACCTACTGTGTTTGCTAGCTGTAAGTTTTCCGAAAATTATAAAATAAAAATAAAATAAAATAAAATACCTAATCCCAAGGGCGTCAGGACTTACTCGTGTACTGACTCGTATGCACAAATGAAAAACAATTCACGTTAAGCAAAAACTATTTCTATAAAATATGAAATGAGGAAATAATTCATAGTTAATACTGTTTGCATTGAGTCTGGTCCCCAAGGAAGGTGTTTCCAATCAGGAAGCCAGATACTATTGAAAATTAAAATTGCACACAATATTGTACTCTAGAACTACATTTTAAAGTTCAGTTTCCATTATACGTTCGATGTGTAAATGTCGAAGATAGTAAATTTATTTTTTTGCCCGTTGTCGCTTGGTTACGTTTGAGAGAACTTTATTTTTCAAACAAGTAAAAGGTTGAAAGATATTGATTAGTATTTGAACCTAGTTTTAAGAATTTTCACACCTCATTTACACAAGTAGTCAATGACAAAGTAAGTAAATTGACGGCATGGTTGGTGCAGTGGCTGAGTGATTGCCTACTGGACTACGAATCGCGGGTTCGATTCCCGCTTCGTACAAATACAGGGTGAAATTGAAAACACTCGACAAACCGAAATGGGAGATTGTACTCATCTCTATGAACAACTTTTACTATGGGACAAAACCGGAAATCGCGAAAAAAATATGTGCTGTTCCCTACATTTTGACAAGTTATGCGAACATAGTAGGGAACATCTGTTTTTTTTTTCGCGATTTCCGTTGTGGTCCCAAAGTAAAAGTTGTTCGTAGTGATGAGTACGATCTTGCATTTTGGTTTGTTGAGTTTTACAACTTCAACCTGTATTTGTACGGCCTTCAGATAGTTGTTCCGGTTTTGGGCATTTGTGCATGTGAGATTTGTGTCTGTAAACGCAGTCACGATTCAGGAAAACTCCTTTCGTGGGGTAACAATAATTATATAAATTTCTCAAGATTTTCTGTTTTCTAAAGTAACTGTAGAATGTGTAATGATTAATGCTGTGTAACCTTCACAATCTTCAAAGAAAGTTTCATCAATAATACGTGGCTGTAAACATTCAACCTCATATAGGTTTATTGACAAAACAAAACAGTTTTTTTTTTCAAAAAGATTTTTTACGATCATAATTTAATATCCAGATTTTGATTGACTTCTGGAAACCAAAAAAATATTTAATACATATTTTTTATCCGTAAACCCGAACATATCAAACATTCAGTAAAATGTTGATCTTTACCATAGCTTAATTTAATTTTCTTGGAACCAACCAGTTACGATCCAATAAACTCATTTCTCATAATAAATAAGGAAATAATAAACGTTAATACTCCTTAATTAATCCCTACCAACGTTGGAAATATTCGCCGTACCCACGTCATAAGAACATCGCTCCTTAATAGCAATTCCTTACGTAGTTTAAGTATCATCCACGATCTCGAAGATTTTTTCCCCTTTTATTTCTTCGAGTCAGGCACGTTCAGAATTCAGCAATCTATAGACATTACCCTTTAAAATTACCATCGGAATTTGTTTGACTGAATTCAGAAGAGCCATTCTATTCGTTTTATCTTAGTTTCAATTTTCGTCTTGGAAATTCGAGGGCACCTATACCCTGAGGAGTAGTTGAACTATTAGAGTATGAGTTTTTCAAGGAATGGATGAAATGGTATTTAGATTACTTTAAATGTTTTCAACGTATTGATGCTGATGAACATACAAATCTTAGGAATCTAACCTCTTTTGTTGTTAGAAAGTTCTGCCTGGATAACTGATAATGCTAAGCAGCCAAACTTAGTGGTACTTTTTGATGTAAGGCTGAATGACTTGCAATTAAGGCGCGATTCCATGAGGCAAGTTACTCGTATGCAAGTTGCATACAACTTGAACAAACTGCATACAAGCAAAAGTTAGTATGAGGTAATTTGAACTTGTACATTTTTTTATTTAAGTGACGTGCAAATTTAACGCGCAAACATTTTTGCACTTTTCGAATTGCGAACGAGTGATGTGTACGGGCATGGTATCTCTTGCTGTACAAATTATGGAAACATAATGGCTGTTAGGTGGGGGCACGAGAAAATAATCATCTTCATTGAAAAGTATCAAAATAATATCAATTGATATCCAACTCAATTGTTGAACATCTCCACTTGTATGCCAATAAACCTGCATGCGATTTGCACACTTTCGAAAACATGTTTCCAATATAAGCAACTTTTACGTAAATGTGACGTCATACTTGCATGCAAGACTTGCCTAATGGAATCACGCCTTTAGATTTCAGCAATATTATATTTCCAGAGTATCACACAGTGAAACTATACTCATCCGGTTTCGATATTCTTATAGATACACGTACCTATTAGATTAAATTATCAATCATCTAAGTAGTCGTGTGATAGAAGAAAATATATGGAAAAAAAACATATGTAAGATGTGTGATGATGTGTGATAAGTAGCATTATCATTACACAAGACCCTTAAAAGTACTAATGTAACGTAAAAGATATTTTATTGAGCTTCAGAATTTAAGTGGCAAGATATAAACTTTTAACTACATTTTGGAATGAACGTGGTGTTTACTTTGGAAATTTAGTACCTACCTATACTTAAAACAACCTTCAAAACGCGTAATTTCTAAAAATACGTGATAAATATCATAAAGGTAAACATCCAAAATTGTTCCAGCTAAAATTTACAAGAAGCGAATTAATTAAAATATCAAGTTTTCTTTAGGTGTCCGTCGCAGGCCGAAATTTGCCAACAATGCCCGAGTTTCCCCGACTTTTATTTATTTAAGAAAACGACGCCATTCATAATACGTCACAGGGACGACGTACTAATGTGCCGAGAAAAAAGGGGTTCTCCTTCAACGATAAATGGCGAGAAAACAAATTCTTTGAAGAAAGCAAGAGACAAAAGCAACTCAGACAATAAGAATTCGGTTTATGTTACAATATTCTTTTAGGTGAAATTGCCCAAATTACATATACCTTTTTGTTTCAGCACGGATTTTGTTTTGTTGCGTTTATATGGATGATGTATTCGTTTCCGTTTTGTGTTACGTGGTTGAGATTATTTCGATGTTTGAGGTGAAATTCGAACGGAAATAAATCTTGTTGTATTGAACGTTTGTTATCATAAGTACTAGATCAAAGCATCGAGAATATATTGTTCGAAGAGAAATAATGGCCTTTTAGAGGAACTTGGATATAAGTCTGTCCATGATCTAAAATTAAAAGTAATGGATCATGCAATATTATCTATAAATATGTCTGGTAGGACCTAATAAGCGAAGAAACGATAGTATTCAATTATTGTTTACTAAAATTTACCATTGTATAAGATGTAATGCTGATAATAATTAGTCGCCATATTTTATGTTAATCGCGGTATCTTAAAAGCAGGGTTTTAGCAACAGTTATGTGGACTGTAGCTACTTAAACAACAGCGTTAGCGTTAGTTAACAGGGTTCGACTCGCGACCTCGCCGCGTGATCAGCTCATGATTAAGGACTCCGTTTGGGTCCGGAACTAGTCGGGCAATCCCGAAAAATGCACGTGAGTAAACCGTAACTAATCATAAATATGAATGTGTCTCACGAAAGTTATAATAATAAAACAGCGTTAGCGTGATGTTATGTAACTATCAATGAACAATATCACACCATGATTAATTATTTGGTTACCCTACGTAAACACGTGCGGTGGCCCTTCTAATATTGCTGTCGAAGGAAATTTCAATTTGATGCGATTATCGATAATGCTGCCAGCAAAACATACAGCTTTCAGCGGTTGGTATATTGACTCAATGTTCTAATTAATATTGCTATATTTAAAAAAAAAAAAAAATTACTTGACTTTGGATGACTGGAGTGCTTGGATAACATTATACGTTATTGTGACCATGTAAATTACGTTTAGTGTTCTTTCTTCTTCATCCTTCGGTTATTCTGGCCTGTTATTAGTATCTAACTGAAAAGAACCGGTTATGCTCTAATTTTCCAGAAAATTAGTAATTTGTGTATCACTACATAGTATAAAACAAAGCCGCTTCCCGCTGTCTGTCTCTACGTATGCTTAGATCTTTAAAACTACGCAACGGATTTTGATGCGGTTTTTTAATAGATAGAGTAATTCAAGAGGAAGGTTTTAAGCTATAAAAGGTACACATGCAAAGCCGGGGAGGGTCGCTAGTGTAGTATAAAGAAGGTAAAGAGGTCTTACCCGGAGTATTGTCAATAGTTAAAACTCACATTAAAACTTAAGATTTATCTAGACTAAGTGTAAGAACAAAGTGAAAATTATCATCCATTTGATTTCATACGTAAGACAACTACGTCAAGGGATACATTAATCTATTTTGAGCTATAAATTCTTAAAAAACACATTGCATTCGTAAAATTTTTATCAGAAACATGTTGACGTCCACAAGTTGTTTTTCTTCCCCGTTTGTCGCTTGTGAAAGATGGAGTGCATAACTTACCTTTTGCGGTAAACAAGACTACTTTAAGGAAATAGAAATGATAAGATTTATTTCGTAAATAAACATAACATGACTGTGTAATGTAAGATACTATCGAAACAGAATTTCAAATATTTTGTATTCAATGCTCCGTTTTTACTTGAAAAGACTTTTGATTCGTTTAGATATTATTTTCTCTTTGTTTGATGAAGACTTATGTATTTGTCAAAGAGATATCTATTCGGGTAGTTTGGGTCAATATTGACTAACTTTCTTAAGCATACAGCATTATTAAACTTGATGTCGTTTTCACATGGCGGGTAAAATGTATATATACATCGTCATATACTGCATTTTTTACGTATTCAACTTGCTTCTTCGACATTCATGCATCTTCATTTTATTCAACTTCCAAAAAGTGTACTAAACAGAAAATTGTTGAGTCTGTATTCCACGATATAGGTCACTGAAAGAAAATGTGGGCATCGGAAGCTATTAAAGGCAATAGTTTTCACAGATTGGCCCAATCTCTTTAACCAATAGGTGCTTAAGGGTTATTTATCACTGGATCCGCTGTGCCGTGGTTTTACTTAAATCACGTTTAAAACCCAACTTCTGGGCTTGAAAAGTGTTAATGCTCGGACTTTAGAATAAATAGTGTTCTTTATAGACTTAAGTTCTTTTAGTAGCAGAAAATATTGTACGTGTTGATCTAATGATTGAAGAGAAGAAGGAAGATTGAGATATTAAACTAATAGATAGAGGAGTAGCAATATTTAATGGTACCCTGAACATAAAAGTGAGGATTCATGTAAACTTGACTCAAGTAGATGGTAAAATGCTTTCTGCCAAAACTACTAGGTTGTAAAGGTATAAAGATAGTGAAATGTCACAAAACCATGATTTCTCAAAACCATATCATCACTATTCATATTTTATCTACAAAATTACTCTTTCAAAACGAAAGGCAAGATTAACTTATTCTATTTTATTATCATATGATTTTAAGCAGCACTAATACACTCACTTTAATACGGCTTAAAGTTCCATAATTTACTGCAAGTAAAACCTTGAAGATAATCTCTACGAAAGGAGGAACGCTGGTGGACACAGATGTTCCTTATAAAATCACGGGCGAGATACGGCAAGGACTTAAGGTACACAGCTGGGAAAGGGATGGAACTATTTAGCTCACTCGTATCCCAAAAACCACATACATAAGTTTTATACCTTGGATGTGACTGCTATTTTTCTTTGGGTTTTTCCGGTGTAAGGAATAAGATACGTTTGTTTCGAGTTTTGTATTAAAATACATTCATGAAGTCTTGGTGATAATTTAAACCTTCGACGTATTAAAGAACTTTCGAAGAACATTACAAGAACTAATACGAAGGCAGAATTGTACGAGCATAATCAATGTTCGTTCTTTGTCTGTATGAGAAGAGACCTTTATCCTGTAGTAGGAAAATTAGAGGCCGTTTGTCTTATAGTAATTTAGTTTAAAACTAAACTTTCGTTTTTGAAAACTTCATAGACTTCTGAGCTTTCTGAAAGATCCTTTGAATACAAAATCATTTTGGAACTTTAACTTGTAGAAATATCAAAATTGAATAACTTTACAACACCAAATCAAATTCACGCAAACAACAAACATTTCCTTCAAATAAATTGCAGTAAACACGGACATTTGCATCTCGTTATCCAAGTTGTACCGCATAAATTAATTCAATTTTTATCCTCAGTTGAGGGTCTCAACAGGCTGCAGCTGGGACAACTGTCAGCGACAAATTCCTGCGGGCGAGGTTGAAAGAGGACTCAGTTATGTGATACACAGACGAAGTGCTTACGAAACATGTATTTTTATCATTACTTGAACGCTTTGTGAAAAAAAATACTCTATCAACATTCATAGGTGGGTTTTTTTATAAGTAAAGCAAAGCTTGTTTTGAAAAAAAATGCAATTAAACTTAGAGAAGAACATGAAAATTGTTGTGCAGGTTTTGAAAATTGCTTTTTCTCTGTCGACCCTGTTGATATCTCTACTGAAACGCACGCTTGTAAAATATGCTTCACAAAGGAAATAAACACAAACTAATTTGCCACACCGCAAGTATGGCTTAGAGTATGGTTTCACGCCGTCAGTTTATATCAAATATCAAAATGGGCCTCTTAATGGGCAACCTCAATCAATTAATGCTACAACGGTGCACCCCGCACTCCGAGCTACGTCGCGAGTAAGTACTTACTGCTTTCGTCTGTCTATATTAGCTTTCGGTTCTACAAGTCTGTGTGTCTCGACCGTCGGTGGTCTCTCAACTATGTTCAGAATTACCACTACACATCACCGAGTTCCCACTTGTGCACGATAGTTTTGTTATTATACTTTAAATTGACGCACGTTTATTGCTACTTCTATTTTTGTCTAAAATGAAAATAAACCTGATATGTTAGCTTAACCAAGTGTTTTTTTACCCTCTTCATCATTATCATTATAATCAGCTAACGCTCATCTATTACTTGCAACTTCAGCAGTTGAGCCAGCATCCTCCAGCCAGCAGCCAGGGACCATCAAATATTTTTTTTGGGCCTGTTATGTCCCACTGTAGGGCAATCTGTATCATTCGTCCACTTTTCCTGGTCTTTTACGACCAGTAGTCTATTTTTCTGGTATGGTCGTTCCGCCATCTCATTTGAAAGATTCACTGCAATAATGATAAATGTCCTTTTTACTTTGTTTTAAGATATTTGCTTTTTAATTTTTTAAATGGTGAAACAACTTATTTTTAAAGATGAACACCTATGACGCAGAGCGTTAGAGCCATTTATTCAATTCGTTTTTTTTTAATGTGTTTATCTCAAGACAGTGAGCGATATTGTTGAGTTGGAAACGAGATTGAGAAATGTATATATCAAGTGTCCAAATGACATACTTACATAGAATTGAAAGAAACTTCGGACATTCGTCATTATTGCAGTGGACCCTTCGTTTAGGATCTGCCGCATTGTCAGAATGACCATATAAAAGTTCATAGTCACTTTTGATATGAACTGAAATATTGTTCAATGTTTAAAGGAATATCAACTTGGTTGTAGTACTAATACACATTTACTATTCTGCTCAGTATAGCAGAAAAGCTGCACCAAAGAGCGTGTATAATTTAATTTAATTTTGGAACCATACGTGAATTTACAGGGTTCATAAAGTAGTTAGTAATTATGCAGTCTAACTAAAAACGCATAAAAATAAGTTTTATGAGCAAAACGAGCTTTATGATATCGCGTTTTAAGCTAGTTAAGCCGGTGAAGTTAAATCGTTTTAGTTATTATCTAGAAATTAATGTGGTGCATGGAGAGAGAAAGAATTATGAGTACATTAATGCGGGAATATTGATGTTGGGATTGTGGTATCTTCTTCAACCCAAAACCATCTAATGCTGGATGAAGGTAAATGATATTTATTTTTGTAAATAAATCTGTTACAGACACTTTTCCAGGTCAATTTTATATGTTTTTTAAGACTAAGACTAAGGGGTCGGCATTTCTTATCTGATTAACTCTGAGAAGAAAAGCCGAAACAAACTCAGAGGTCAAGGTATCTTTTAAAGTCCAGACATTGTAGTATAAAAATATGCGAGTGTAACAATGTAGGGCAACGTCTGGAATGGCCTTTTGAGGAAAGAGCCATAACAGCTTTGAGTCGACCTGTCCAAATTGACGGTACGTATGCATCAGCCATCGCGTAGCTCAACTTATCATCATAAGCACGCCATTCTAAACGATCTTAGGCCTTTTGCATTGAATCTTTTCCCGATATATTGATCAAGTCTTCGGACTATCTTGCAGGTTGCCTAGCCACAATTCTACGTCCAATTCGAGGTCTACACTTTAAAGGTCCCCCCTGCCCGTTCTCCGACAAACGTGCTCCACCCTTCCTTCTCACTAGGACTTATGATAGTGTCAATTGATTGCGGAATAAGGCTAATGCATTCACAAGCATAGAACAGGCGGAAGCTCTGTATTTTTCCAAAACATTTAGAAAAAAATTCAGATTAGATTGGCAGTGTCAGTCAAATGGTCTTTGATTTAAATTCTGTCTCAATTCCATTTGATGAAAACTTCAATTCACGTGCATTGTATCCTCTTAAAAATAAACTCCTAGCATGATATAACAGCGTTCTCCATAACAACAAGCTCACGGACTTGTCGACAAACAACTCAGTTTGCACGTTTATCTGAATATTGACCCCTTACTGCAGACTTTTTGGCGTCTCTTACGTCATCAGTTGAAAGGCAAAATAAATGTGCGATTCTTTGCGTGAAACGTAGAGAATATGGGAAAATAGTTTCTGTATTCAGAAGGTTTATTAAAGCGCTCATTTGGAGCTTAGAGGTTGAGTATGTGTGCGTGAAGCGTTCATTTAGGCAGTGGTTTTCAACCTTTCGTGAGCCACAAAAAATACTTTAGACTTGCTTTTTTTGGGGACGACCGAAAAAGGTACAGTCAGTGTAAAAACACACAAGTAGGGTGAAGTTGGTTGACTTTGTTAGTAAGCACTGCAGCATGGTGTTTATACAAAGTGGCGATGACGATACAACATTAAATGATACCACGTATTCTATGATGGGTTTTAAGACCGAACACAAATAATCAATCATGTGCATTCAATAGTTTAGTCACAGGAATTTTCTTACGATTTAATAATTTTATGAATATCAAGATCTCTATGCGAAGTTATGTAAATCTATGACCCGTTTAAACCAAAATTATCTTTATTTACACGTGTAGAACAGATAGTTAACATAAGTTTCCACTTCAACGTCCCTTCATCTACATGACTGAGTGAAATTGAAAAATCATGCGACAAAAAATGTGCTTGGTAGTAACAATTTTTTTGCGTACGGTACTAGAACACAACATAGAACACGTGGTATCATTTATTGATGTATCGTCATCACCACCCCGCATAATCGATTTCAACACAAAGACTCGTTAAATGATAAATGATTTTTATTCCAGTAAATAAGGCAGTATCTTGTTTTTTTCTAGTAGTCGCAAGCGCGACTGCTATCGGGCAAAGTGTTATTGGGTTTTTCCGTATGGAATTTCTCAGTAGCAGACCGGACTCTGGATTCGTGCCTTGTTGATGGCAATAAGCTCGCTCCTTAGAACATGGGACTGAAACAAAGGCGAAATGAAGGTATATTTATACACTTCTGCCCATCCTGTCAAGAAATACATACAATAAGTTATATAAATAAATCTAAAAGTAAACGAAATATGTTACCTATAGAAACTTTTACAAGTTTTTGGTTTTTCTTTCTGGATATCCTTCAGAAGAAATGTCGAAACAAACTCAGAGCTCAAGGCCTCTTAAAGTCCAAATACAAATATCGTTTATTTGTCAATATAGGTATATATTACAATAGATGGTAAATAAGAAATTAGTTTGCCACATTGTATCCACACAGATTACAATGTTTAGTTTCTGTAATTCTATTCTAGGTATTTAACACTAGTGAATTTATAATTATATCACAGACAATACCTAATACTAATTATGTCTATCTTTGTAATTTAATATAATTTTGTATTAAACATATATCATTATAGAAACATAAATATAATTATGACAGCTTTGGTTCATTTGAAATTAATCTGGCAATATTAACAATATTATTCTAAATTATTTACTGGCAATATATGTTAACATTTATTCTACATCTATATATTTATTATTCCATATTTATATCTGTATCAGACATAAAGACATTGTGGTATTAAAACCAGACATTGCGGTGTAAAAACCATGCGAGTGAAACAATTTAAAGCAACGTCTGATTCGCCATTTCAGCAAAAAGCTATAGCAGCGTTGAGTGGACCTGTCCTAACTGACAGCACGCTTGCATCACTCATCGTGAAGCTCAACCTTAGTAATAGTTCATTAGGCCGCAATTTGAATATCGCTGGCTGAAAGCTTACTTTTAGTGTATGTGTGTGTATATACGTTTAATTAATACGTTTTCGTGGTCACGTCATGATGAAAGCCAGCTTACTGAAGAGTTTATTAGTGATATTTCAAACTACTAGTACATGCCCGAAGTTGGTAAAATTGGGCTAATAGATGAAGAAATTATATTGAAGTTGTACCAGGCTTTTGGAAATGTTGTAGAATCATAATCAGCCTATAAATGAACACAGCTGAACACGATACCGGAAAATTATAAGGAATCCGGGATAGCCATCAAATTTTTCACTTTAGGCTCGGGACAGAAAAGAGCATTAAGTTACAAGTCCGAGACGGGCTGTAGACCGCAAACTGCAAAAGTAGTATCGCTTGCGGTGCGATCTGCGGCTGCGGTCTGCGTTTGCAGTTTTGCAGTCGCTGTCGGAATAGCACCTTTAAAGTGCACACCTTAAAGGCGCTATTCCGATGGCGACTTGTGGTCTGCGGTTGCAGTCTGCAGTTTACAGCCCGTCTCGGACTTGTACCTTTACTAGTATGAGAGCCTTAACTTTATGGTCATCATCCTGCTTACCTAGAGTGGTGACTTCGGGTAACACCTCCTTTTCAGAGGAGGTTTATACATATCAGGCAAAAGAATAAGAGGGGCTCGTGGCTACATAATGCGCGGATCATACGGTTTGTAAGGATAAGCTGCGCTGGCCGCAGTCAGTTCGTTGAAGAGTGACTCGTGCCTCAGAGAGCGCGTTAAGCCGTCAGTCCCTGATGTCATATGAACCGATGTCAGTCGTTACAGGTAGTGAGAACAGGTCTACAGGCTGTAAGGGTAAACACCGTTACCCTTGAAACCAGTGGTTTGGTTTCATTTATATAGAATGTAAAATCAATGAAAAATAACAAACTTTTTTTTTATAAAATTTTAATTTTTCCTCAAAAGCATTTATACAAGCTACGGGAGGGGGCGCGGGGAACTCGCCGCGTGGCCTGACGCACGGCCCCGCACAGTTTGCTACCCCAGTCAGTCAGCTGTCTCGTTAGCGAGTGTGTGTACGCCGCGTCATAGCGCCGCCGCGCCGCTCTTTTCTCATGCGATTTTTTTTTATTTTACTCTATCCTCTATTTTTATGTTTAAGTCAACTATCCATGGTTTGAGTGATAACGGTGTTTACCCTTACATGCTGTACTTAACGTGACCATAATTTTTTTCCCTCAGAGCGGGACGCCTGTACCTAATAATATTTTTTATAAGAATAAAACACGTAATTACCAAAAAAAATTACAAAAAAAAAATTGGATTTTGTCTTGTGTAGTCTCGTGGGCTGTTCCGATATTTTACGGAAGAGCAATTTGCTTTATAAAATTATCAGCTTTAGTTTATACAATGAATGTGTAAATGTGATAATGATAATGTTTTGCATGACTTGTTGATGTTACTTGGTTAGCAAAATGTTTTCCGATGCAATTAATAAATAGGCGCCCGTTTTATATTGAATTCATTTCCACGGATTGCCTCTTTTCAAAGCGGGACATTTACGTGTTTTTGGGGACAGCGGGACACATAAGTCAAAACCGGGACTGTTCCGCTCAAAGCGGGACGTATGGTCATGTTAGGTATACTGGAAGCGACCCCAACATAAATAGAACATTACCTAAAGATTTTTGGTGAGAATTAAAAATCGGTTGATGAATCTCATTCTCCTTAAAACAACACGAACGATACTTAAATACAGAATGTAATGAACAAAGCTCAGACATTTTAAATAAGATTTAATTACACGAACACGTAAAGTTTTAAGGTGAATTAAACTTGAGTTAATATGAAATGAAACGGGGTATCAAATAATTAAATATACATTGTTGCCTCTAATTTATAGTTTAATTTGTAGCGTGAGGGTACAAAATGTTTGAACTGGCAGCCATCTTTGTTTGAACAAATTTTGAGCAGTTGTAAAGTAGTTTTATTAATTTTCATTTAGCTGGAATGTTTTTTGTGTGTGTTTAAGTTTCTGAAGTTAGAGATTCCTTCTTTCTTCTTCCATGATTGTTTGAAATTAAATTTAGTGCTATGTTACGAGAGTGCTATATATTTGAACTTTTTCCTAAAATAAAAGTGCTAGAATCAAATGCTTACAGAAAGTCTAATACTGGGTGGATGGTGTACAGTCAGCATCATTAGTAGATGAGCAACTCAGGTGTCCAAATAATTAAACACATTCAAGATACCAAAAACATCTATGCAACAAAACTGTTCAAATTGTTTTGAGCATCATAAACTCCAAATATATCTGAGCAGTCACAATGTCAAATAGTTATTTACAAACTAAAGGTCTATGGTAAGTAAACAAGCTAAACATTCAAAGGTAACTAAGCAACACGTTATTCAGAAAGTCAGGATAGCAATGTAAAATGAATTGTATTTGATTGTGCTTAGAGTCATAAATGGAAAGTTCAAAAATAGATACAATGTGTCCTATTGTGTCAATACAGCATTTTTTCTTTTTCTTCATATAGCTATATCCCTTTCATTTCGTGCGTGACGTCATTGACGTGTCTATTGTTTATAATATAATCTGATAGTCAAGTTATAGAAAAACATCGTAAGGAAATTGAAACGAGTATTTATTCCACACGAAAGCCATTAAATTCGAAACAATCAGTTTGAATGAAACTGACATTTTTATTTGCTACATTTTCTAGTATATCTTCAGGAATTGAATTTGTAATAAATACCTACAAAATACCTCGGTTCATTTTAACCATGTTTCGGATTGATAACCGTGCTCAAATAAGTACAAAATCTGTTAAACGTCAGTTTAATTACTCGGTTAAAAGATATCTGACGATGTAAAATCAGCCCGACTAAGCACGCACTGAGTTGCTATATGATTTTACGCAAGCGGTTTTCAAATGCTTCTTTTTCTATCGTGTCGGCACGAGCTATACAAGAATAGCTCATGCCGTGGTGAAAAGATTAGCCCGTCAGCAAGGATGGTAGCGAGGCTGACTGCTCAGGGTGCGCCGGACGTACCGAAGTATCGTCACTCGAGGAGGCTCTCTTCATGCACCCCTTTTTTTTCAAATGCTAAAATCGCGATACAGCTTATCTATGAACATGCACTGTAGCCTGATTTTAGTAGTCAGTTATCATCGAATCGCATCGAATATACCTTTAGCCAAAATCTAGCACGATACGTTTTAAAACAGTCTTTTTAAAAAGAATCGCTAGTGCGTGCGCTGGTATAGAACGCCATACGCGTTACATTCTTTAGTGGCTCACCGCCTGCCTTTAATTGCAATGCCTGCATTTTAATCTAAATAATGTCACAGGACACTGTACACCTTACAGCGATAACACACTGGCATGGCGGTCGAATCCATATTGCTACAGAGAGACCCACTGGCAGTGCGAACAGTAGCATATACGTGCGTTCGGTTATTTTGAAGCGCGAAATGTAACGCGCTTGAATGCGCGCATGCAAAAACTTAAAAAAAAAAGTAAAAACCGACTAAAAAAAAAACATAAAATTAACAGTTTCAGAAGTCGGTGGCTACAATTTTTTTCAGTGTAGAATTGCACCGTCTTCTGAAACTTAATTTTATCTTATGGTACCTAATTATTTTACTTCTTATAGTTTTTTATTAAAGTCGGTTTTTACTTTTTTATAAGTTTATTTTTTATTAAATACGTTTTAGTGCCATAAATTAAACCCTCTCTCCTCCGTACTCACTCTCCCTCTCTCGTCATAACCCTTATTTTTGACTTTGCCGTAGTCGGGTATAATAAGCCTGTGGCGGCATCTATCTCGCCACATGCGAACTAGTGAACTATCCTACATCGCGCAATCAAGATTTAACACGCAGATAGTATATATACAACCTCCCAACATCAACTGGTGGGCAGTAGCCCGCCAGGCACAAGACTCCGCCTGGTTGGAGGATCCTCCCTTTGGTTGGAGGAACACCACACCTAGTTTCTCCACATTGGTGACCCCGACGTGATCGTCACAGACAGTGTTTCCACACTGGTGACGTCACACACAACCTTCGCAGCCTCGGCAGCCACATCATCACTCCCTCAGCAGCTCAGCATTCAATCGAGCAGCAAGCAGCGAGTCCCACAGCCAGCCAGCATCCTCGGCTTCAACGGGTGATGTGACCACTAGCCTGCAGCGAACGCGCAAGCCTGGTCACGACCCTCAGCCCACTTCAGCATCATGGCGCATCATACTGCACTTCGGCTGGTCAACTAGCAGCGGCACTTCTCTCCTGGTCGACGCAGTCCACAGCCACCACTCACAGTTTCGACTCAAAGGAACGCTTCACTGGCCCTGGCAAGTTCTCAAGACTCAACGACCGCTGACTCATCAAAGACGATCGACCTCCGGTCTCAGGGGGGGAGTGATGTGGCGGCATCTATCCCGCCACATGCGAACTAGTGAACTATCCTACATCGCGCAATCAAGATTTAACACGCAGATAGTATATATACAACCTCCCAACATCAACTGGTGGGCAGTAGCCCGCCAGGCACAAGACTCCGCCTGGTTGGAGGATCCTCCCTTTGGTTGGAGGAACACCACACCATAGTTTCTCCACAAGCCCTTTCATGCTACACCTTACACGATATATGTCAAACACTCCGGAAAGTGAACGGAGGGGGGGGGGGGGGGTTTGACGCACCCCCTAGTAGTCAGTTACCAACAACACATATTTTAAACAAAGCAATATTAGTTATTTCAGGATTTTGCTTTGATCCGATGAGGAGTTTCGTTCCATATCTCTGAAGTTCATGGTCTAATCATAACAAAATTTATAAGGGACTAAACGGAAAGTACCTATACACTCTCAAACAAAAAAAAAGAATTTTTCAAATCGGTTCATAAATGACGGAGTTCGGAGGTAATAAATATTAAAAAAAAAATTACAAACATTGAGAACCTCCTCCTTTTTGAAGTCGGTTAAAAACGAGCATAAAACATCAAGGTCTGTAACCGCCCTAAAACGGCTGGGTTTGTAACAGGCCTTAGTATCACTGAGTAATGTATTGAGAAATGGTTATTGTTGACATGTTTTTGAACACTTTAGTTGCTTAGTTACATTTGACTACCTCAGTTGACAAGATGATTTGTTTGCATAGAAATATTTGAATTGCGAGTGTTCAGATGATTTTGATACATTGGATGCTAACAATAATTTGAACGCTATTGTTGTGCAGATGTTATTGTATTTTTGAGAGTGTAGAATTATCTGAGTACCTGAACTGCTTCTATGTATCTGATGGTGACAAAATTCCGAGGATATTCTTTCACTGAGTTCTCTGTTTTAATTTTGGTACCAAAATTAAAACAGAGAACTCAGTGAAAGAATATCCTCGGAATTTTCCGCATTCACTGCCTATATTTTCTAGTAATTCAGTAAAATGTTTTAGAAGGCTCTTGCATGACTCGGCTGTCCCATTTCAAAACCTAGTAAGGGACACTTTTTACAAAAATCGAGTAATGCATAATCTTGCTAACCTAGAAAGTCTCTACCAAATACAAAAACATCAGCGTTGAAAACTCACATAATAAGCAGATGTATTTAAGCATCGATACCTAGTAAGTGCCATGCACGGCCTCTGATCATTTTAAAACCTAGTAAGTCACTTTAACCACATGGTTTTACCTAACATAAATACTTTTCAAAGGCTGACCGATTTAACGTTTATGCGCTCTTTAGTAAAATTTCATTTTAAGCCGTTGTTAGGTTTTGAAATGGGACAGCCGAACTGTTTAGTCGCTGTACATCCGAAAAATAAGCTCTCTTCATCATTTTGTCCAACTTTTACTATGGAACAAACTATGAATTCGTGAAAAAATATCAGCTGTTCCATACATTTTGTTAAGCAACACAGACTATTTTGTATGGAACAGCTGTTTTTTTTTCACTAATTCGATTTTTAACCGACTTCAAAAAAGAGGAGGTTATCAATTCGGATGTTTATATTTTTTTTATGTGAGATATGTGGAGGAGCTCTTGGCTAAATAATTACAGCCGCATAGACCGATCTTCCGGGTTAAGCCACGCTTGCCGAGGTTGGTCTGTGGATGGGTGACCATTTACCATAGCGAGTTTCCTCCGTGCCTCGGAAAGCACGTAAAGCCCTTGGTCCCGGCTGTCATTTGTAGATCTTTGACAGTCGTTACTGTTGGTCAGAAGCCAGAAAGTCTGACAACCAGTCTTACCAAGAGTATCGTATTACCCAGTTACTGGGTTGTGGAGGTCTGATAGGCAGTCGCTCCATGTAAAATACTGATATTCAGCTGCATCCGGTTCGACTGGAAGCCGACCCCAACATAGTTGGGAAAAGGCTAGGCAGATGATGATGTATGTTCGGGCATAACTCCGTCGTTTATAAATGGATTTGCAAAATTCTTTTTTTGTTTGAAAGAATATTTTTCCGAAATGGTCCCATTTAAATTTGGTGAAGATCTGATGAAAACCCTCGGAGATTGACAATGGAACTCTGCAATGGAAAACAGACAATTACCCGAGATTGCTGTAATTGCATGTTTGTGTATTGTTAATGCCCCTAAAAATAGAAAAATAAAATAACTTAAAAAAAAAGTAAAAACCGATTTCAAAATAAACTAAAAAGAGTTAAATAATTACTATATTATAAAACTAACAGTTTCAGAAATCGGTGCCTTCAATTATGTTCAGTGTAAAATTGCACCGACTTCTTTTAGTTTTTTTTGAAGTCGGTTTTTACTTTTTTTTTAAGTTATTTTATTCCTATTGTAAAAGTTGAATGGTACAACGAGCAGAGTTCATGATTTTTTGATACACAACGACTAAACAGTCGTGCTTTATAGCACAATACACTTTGCAATGTTGCTATTCCGCTACCATGTCATCTGCTGTTTGAGCAAACATTGCAAGCTCCTTCAGTTTCGGTGGTGACCTCTCGCTTCCGGCCATGGTTCTGTCCATGGTCGGGAGCGAGAGTGCTTGGTAAGCCGTCGCCTCCTTCTGCGAGGAGGTGATGGCGACCGAAGAGGGAGCGGAGAGGAGAGAGAGGCAGATGCCACTCTCCCTTCCCGAGCGCGACGATCTCCGGCCACCGTAGAGTGTGGCCTGTGGGCGGCGGGTTAGAGGACCCGTCATCCGACCTGTAACAGGCCCGAGAAGGTAGCGCGTAGTGTTCCGTGCGCGTCTCTCAGGAGGACGTGGGGCAAGGCCCCACAGAAGGAGAGGTCCGCCAGGGGCTGGCGGACCGCGGCTGCCCGGGTTGCGGTGCATGCAGCTGCGAATCCCGCGACCCCGGCCAAGGGTCAAGAGAAGGAACACCGTGGGTTCACGAGATACCCTTTCGCCGAAGGGTATTCATGAGAATTTTCCCAAGAAAAAAAAAATAGCTCCTTCAGTTAAAACAAATTCAATGGAAACAACTTTTTATATATTCCACGTCATTAAGAGTCCATTAATTATTTTCTTTTCGAAACTTATTTTATTTTCATTTCTTTTTTAATTAGTAACTGCTTAAATGACTAGGCCAGGGACAATTTGAACAGCCTCGTTAATATTTCAAGTCAATTTACTCTTTTCTACTCAGCCTTAACGTCTAATTAAGGTTTTTAAGTAATTGTTAGACTTATTTTTCTTTTCTAAGGAATAACCCCGTAACGACAAAAGCTGTTACCTCTCTTTCTTTCTTTGCGAAAAAGCATCCAGTTAGAAAGAGATAGCAAGAGTTACTTAGTACTAAATGTTAATCTTAGTGTTCACATTTTTGCGGCCAACGATTTTGTTTAGGAAATTGTGAAACGTTTGTTTTAATCAGGCGATTTGTATTTAAAGTCTTAGTTAAATGGTCGGAAACAACGATTACTGAAGAAACTGGGGAAGGAGGCAGTTTGCATTTATGGGGTGGAAGGGGGTACTACATCCAGCTTCGTAAAGTGTGGACATAATTATCTTCCACGTGGTGTTATCGGCCTGACTGGGTTGTGCGATAATATCTGCTTGACTAGCCTGTGGAAGATTGTTTTTTGTGGTAAGTAGGTTTAATCTAGGCATATAAAGGGTAGCAGTGGCTTTGATGCGAGAGAGCCAGAGTTTTGCAATCATACAGACCCTTTTTATTTAGGAGACTACTGGCATTATCTTCTTTTCTGGAAAGACACAGTTCTGTGCACAATTATTGACTAGTTATTTTGAATAATTCCGATAATCTTTGCGAAATGCTGACTAACTGACTGAATCATTCTGCCTAGCCTTTTTCAACTATGTTGGGGTCGGCTTCCAGTCCAACCAGATGTGGTTGACTACCAGTATTTTAAATGGAGCGACTGCCATCAAACCTCCGCAACCCAGTTACAGGGCAATGTCGATATCCTAAGGTTTCACCAGTTGTCAGACTTTTGGGCTTCTGACTACCCATGACGACTGTCATAGGTATTTGTATGACACCCGACGCGACGGTTTAACGTGCTCTCCAAGGCACGGAGGTGTCTTGATGATGTCTTGTAACAAACGGTTACCCATTCATCCAGGTCACGGACTGAAAGCGGCAACAGAGCTTGACCTTGCAAATCATATGATCCGCACGGTTGATAATTAGCCAGGACCCCCTCCCGAGAATAAAACAGAGAAGGCCGATTAAAAAAAAAGATTATCTATTTATTTGACAGTTTATGCAATTTAAACTATCGAATTAAACACTTATTTTTTCCAACGGTATTCTGCCAAATATTTCCAAAAAAGCCTATCACATGAAGCAATAAACACAATCACAGATCTACACAACCATCCACCAGCAAATAACATACATTTTATTTCAAATTAGAACTCTGATATGGCCTCTAGTTCTCCTTTATGTGTTCCCATAATAATAGAATGTAAATCCCGTGTTTTCGCCATGGTTTGGGTACGGAAACGTTACAGCTATTAGATAGGATTTTAAACATTAGCCCCGAAGGAAAATATCAATAATTTTACTTAATGGTTATTGCCCCTGTTTGGCTTCCGGTTGGTGAAGGTTTGTGCAAACGGGATTCAAGGTAGATAGTGGAGTTGCGTTAGGAGTTAATAGTTCAGAATTTAGTGGCTTAACTTTCTGTGATATTATATTGTAGGTACGTGTATGTTAGGAGTGTATAAGAAGATAATCCTTGTGGTAAAATCGAATTTGTTCAAGTATCAAAAAGTTCACTTGAAAACACACTCACTGAAGGTCAGTGGATACAACGGATAAAATAAACGCCAGCACAGAGTAGTAGCAGTTCGATAAGAGACACAAGTACAATATTCGTACTATCATAATTATCTATCATAGCAATAGAATTAATGTAAAATAGTTTATTGGTGACCCTGATGGGATGTCATTTTGTCAAATTCATTTGAAACGGGTTTTCAATTTGTGCGAACCAGAATATAAAAATAACTTTCAATTTTCCAAGGCCAAAAATGCATGAACATGAGAGTGTTATAATAGTAAAAACTATAAAGGAACGTACAAACATAATTTTACAAATATCTTTTTCAGGGTGCGAGCATACAACATTGAAGTTAGTTCTAGCGGCTGGTGGACTATTTAGCTTGCTAGTTTTTATTACCTTACGCTGCAATGTTGCAAAAATAGTCGTAAACCATAGTGTACGAGCATTTTTTGGAGCAGCCTTACTTACCTAGCTGTAGAGACATTCTTGCTGGTGAGTTTGTTGCGCCGTCTCTTCTTCAGAACATTAACACTAGGAAGTGGTGAGGGGTTTTGGGGGCTGTCTTTTGTAACATTGACGTTCAAACAGAACGAAGTAATTCTAGCCTATTTTGAATAAATGAGTTTTGAAATTGACGTTCTGAAAATGCAGGTTTTGTTGCAATGAGTAGATTTTTAGCTTCGCCCTGTTTGGCAAAATACTACAAATTGATACAACCAGCACTGAGTTCTCCCTCTCCTTCAAATACAAATACTTCATCATCAATCGTTCTATCCATTTACAACACGACCATCGAAGGAGCAAGTAGTTTAAAGTTGGCAAATCATGTTCTACTGTTAGCCATCAAAACAACAACTTTCAAAGTAGCTACCACAATTTTCCTAGAATCACAATCTCACTACTCATAAAAACGTCAAAAAAGCATTAGTCAAACACTCGTTAAATCTGTTTGTGCTACTTCTGTTCAAACATTACAGCGTCATTAGACACAATCGCTGCTCCAGGTCACGTGCGTCGTTGCTTGTATATTGCTGGGTTTTTTTTTCTCTTGCATCCCTAATAGTTGGGGTCTGAAGGTAGCGTGGATAATGATTTGATGTGTTTCTGGAGCTGAAAGATTGTCATTAGGAACTATTAAAGCATTGCATGATCGGCGTGCATTAATCTAAGCAGATTTTCCAGAGATAGATCTGCAGCTGAATTTTTTTCTGACTTAGTTGTATCCTTTTGTGGTGCAACAAACGCTAACAGAGATGTCGAGTGGTCCAATCATAGGCGAGAAAGGCCTATTTTTTTCTTCTAAAATCCAAAATCAAGTTTGTATTACTAAATGAGCTGATATTGATAAGCAAATGTACAACAATGACTTGACGAATCAATGGGCTAATTCGACGTACAAAATTGCTGCCAAACGCAAACGAACTACAACCGTCAGTCAGTTTTTGTTTACGAAAACTGTCAAAATTATTGGTTTTGTTTTTCGTGTCAAACAATTTGACAGCTTTTGAAAACGAAAACTGTCTGAATGAACGGTTCGGCTTTGGTTCAGTTGCGATTTATCAAGATTTTTTTTAGGAGAATTTGGCCCCAGACTTTAAGGCTAGGCATGTTCATTAAAGCAGTTTACTATGTACCGCTTTTTCTCGCTAACCTCCTGGCCAAACGCTAAAACAACGTAGCAGGCGCGCGGATCGAATGAGAAACGCGCTCATTACCGTCGCGTACATCTATCGAATTTGTACACAATGTTGTTCTTTTGACGCCCGGCACCACACTTGTAATCTGTATCGATGGAATTTAAGCGTGATAATTGTTTTTGTGGATGTATAAGCTGAAAGAAATGATTAAACTTAAATATTTTTGGATCTTTAGCAGCGACAACCACCCTTGGTAACCTTGGTGGAAAAAACGCTGGATTAAGATTTAGCCAAAACCTTTCATCAGCTTATTGTAAATTTATGATCTTATGGATTAGACCTTTACTTACCGATCAATGTAAAACCATTTCCTTCAGGAGCTCAAATTTCTGATTTACCAAGAAAACAGCCGTCTGATCTTGCCTATTCATAAGAAAATCCGGTTTTAAAATGATAATGTCATTACTGTTTATGTGGATGTTGTGTTAGTATTCAATTACTGCATGTACATTCAGAGTTAAACTAAGTATTCATATTGTTTTTTTATTTTGCAGTATCGTAATACCTGTAAGTCATTTCGAAACTCAACTTGAACTACAAATACATTCCTGCATATTTTCTGCTAGAAATTCAACATTTTCTGTGTGCAGAAAATAACTTTCGTAGGTATTTCTATTATGCGGATAAAATTGAATAATAAAATCCAATAATTAAGCCACGCGGTGGCCATAATAAGCAGTGGAGGACAAATAAAACAGAAAACGTAATAATGCAAACAGAAAATGTGGGTATGTTTCGGAGTATGGTAGAAATCGACATTTTCAAATTTTACTAGGAAAGTCAATAGTATAATTAATGAGTAAAGTCGGCGATATGAAATTGTAAAACAAGCTTTAAATCAAGCAAACAATTCAATAAACATTCTTCACTGGGTTGTGTATATGATACATGAGTACGAACCAATAAATAAAAACCATTTTTTATCAAACTTTCGTGAGACACATTCATATATATGACTCGCGACCTCACCGCGCGTTCAGCACTCATGATGAAGGGCTCCGTTTGGGTCCGAAACTTGTCTTGCAATACTGAAAAATGCATGTGAGTAAACCGTAACTAATCTTAAACCTTCTTGTAGTCGTAGAGACTGCAAACATTTAACATGACTGAACTTTCTCTATAAAACCAAATTTTCTGGTAACCTGGACTTGAATCAGTAAAGCAAGCTCATAGTAATATGAAAAGCGTTTCAGCAAAGTCTCTTTATCAGAATTGTTGAGTGTGCAGCGTGGGATTTGCTATTTAGCTGTGGGAATAAGCACAAGCGATCGGTTGGGGAATACCCCAGCAAAATGTAACATTCTAGTCATATTGCTATACGTCTAATTCTATTATCGCACCGCGACCGGTACACTACGTGGCAAAATTACGGGTACACACCCACGGTCACAATTTTAACTGCTCCTAAAGGAATATAAATTTCAATTTTAAAATCTCCATATTGCCGCACGGTGTCGTGTTTTCAAAAATGCGGAAAAGAATTCATAATGTATACATTTATTTTGCTTTTACGTTAGTTCCTGGGCCGCCGTTGTTTATAGCTGGAATTCTCTGTTGTTGGAATTCGCATAGCTATGCAAATAAGTAATGAAAAGTAGCACTAGGCTCTATTAAGCGAAATGAAACGGTTAAATAATTAGATTTCTTGGTATGAACATTTTATTTTTAGTTGAATTTCATTTTTCTACTGAAATGTTAGCTTATTGTGTTGTAGTAACTTTAAATGTTATTTGTTTAACAGATTTCTATACTTAGAAAAGAGTGATAGTGTAGTTCAAACTAATCAATTAAGCAACTATCTTTGGACAAAATAAATAGAAGTCTCATACACATTCGATTGAAGTACCAAATACCTACAAGCTAATGAACTAATAATGTTCAATCAATGATCTCGGTGAGATTAACTTTCTGATATCACCTTTTTAGACTGATGTGGTAAATCGAGGTGTCTCTAGATAAGATAGTCCAGATGGCATTTACATTTACTAACGAAATTGATCTGATCCACACAGATCAGTTAATCTAATGAATTGACATTCAAAAGTTTGAATTGTGACCATAGGTATTCTAGTACTAATGCATTTAATGTTACCTACATGAACTTCAACTCATGTTATGTATTTATGGTGTCATGTCCCAATCATTTTGTCAATATCACGTGCAGTCTACCCGTGACCACGGGCGGAGTAATTCAGTCGAAACGTCGGGATAAAAAGGTATTTTGTGCCTTTTAAAATGTTATACGCGATTAGACCCGAATGAGTATTTTTATAATGGATAGCATTATAAATTCTGTTATATCCCTACAACTCTCATTTAATGAAAATGTGTATTTCAAAGAGTATAGTGGCCATTTCGTTCCATTTTCAGACGACCTAAATTATTAAGGTTGCTATAATTTGGGTAAATAACTATTGGATATACAAACTAGGTTAGCCAAATTGTTTGATTGAAGGGTAATAAGGATGATTGAGGATAATGGAATATTAAGAGAGATTTTCACGTGAGATTATTGGCTGTCAATTTGGTTACTATTGAGAATTGAAATTCTTGTGATTTTGAAGGTTAGGGTTTACAGAATGTAGCGGAATTTGTTCAAAAGAGTTACTGCGGCCCTGGAAAGCAAAGATCATTAGGAGGAACACGGATGGGTTTTGGTCAGTAAGAGTCTGACACTCTCTTCCGCTCAATTTACTTTCCAATACTTAAAAAAAAACCGGCCAAGTGCGAGTCGGACTCGCGCACGAAGGGTTCCGTACCATTTATCTATGAAAACGGCAAAAAAATCACGTTTGTTGTATGGGAGCCCCCTTAAATATTTATTTTATTCTGTTTTTTAGTATTTGTTGTTATAGCAGCAACAGAAATACATCATCTGTGAAAATTTCAACTGTCTAACTATCACGGTTCATGAGATACAGCCTGGTGACAGACGGACAGACGGACAGCGGAGCCTTAGTAATAGGGTCCCGTTTTACCCTTTGGGTACAGAACCATAAAAAAAGGGTTTACAGAACACAAGAAAGGGGGAATAAAAAATAAAAAAAATCAGTGTCTAGGGACTACCTCGTTGGTTTAGTGGTAAGCAGTACGATTGCTGAGCGTAAGGTCCTAAGTTTGTTCCCCAGGTCGTGAAACGTGTAATTGGGTTTTCTCGTGTCATTTCTCAGTAGCAGCCCGGAGTCTGGATTTGTGCTCAACGGACGGCAACTGGCTCGTCCCCTATTACATGGAACTTAAACATAACGCCGAAACTAGAGTGTACTATAACTATACACCTCTGCAAACCCTTCAGGGAATACAGGCGTGATGTTATGTATTATGTATTTCATAGGGTAGGGATCTGGGGAATTAATGGCGCCACCATAGTTAGTACCAAAGTTGCAATTTCATTGGTTAAAATGTGTTTGACATTACTGATAATGTCAATTTTACTCGTTCTGGTTGGAAGTGATGAGTACTCAATGTGGTACTGCCATCTACTTTAGTTTTTCGTTCGTCTGTTGTGGTTATCTTAAACGGCGGGCCGCGCCGGAGCGCATTACACACTGAGCTAAAGGAAATTCAGGCTTCTATACAATAGTTAACTTTCATGTTTGCGTGGAATTTACACTGCTTGGAACTCGGTTAGATCCGCGCTTATGTCGCGGCAGCCGATTGGCTGCGCTCGGACGCCGCGGCAGTCGGTCGGCTCCTCGCGTACGTGGACGGCGGCGCTCGGCTTTTGTCGCGTCCGGTCGGCTCCATTCGGTCACACCGCAGGTAGAAACTGACTGCGATAGCGGATACACGAGCACGCGCGCACATACGCCCGGTTTCCAGCAGATTGTAGCCGTCAGGCGGACCCGGTCGGCTACGGGCGCGTGCTCGAGCATCCGCTGCGGCGCGCTGCGCTGCGCTCCTGCGTGGCCCGGTTGGTGGAAATCGTACATTAGCCGTTTATGTCATTATTAACATCATTAGAATAAAGACTAAGGAAAAACAGGAAAGCCTGTCCGCTGTCCGCTGCTGAGCTTATGCTCATCCTCTTCTTTGTCCAACCATTCTTTTCGGTTTATCGTCGAAGGTTTGTTGTTCGAAGAGCTGTATTCAATGTCGGATTACTAGGTTCCTTAAGACCCGTTTTTGTATCAAGGAAACTTCATTCTCTCACAGGACTGTATAAAATGCAGATTGGCATATTTATCAAAGAGCAACCTGAAATGTTTTTAACTTTTGAAAGTACGCCAAAACGTCCGTGTAGAGATCCCACCCGTTAGAGAATTCCAACACAGAAAAGTGCACTTGCAAGTAAAAATAGCTTCTGTGTGACGTTAAGAATTTTTAACATATTACCTAAAAATATTCGAGACCTCTGAGTCCTCTTGTTCATACACGTTTTTTCGCCGTAAACACCTAGGGTTAATTAGCCGTGTGTAGGCACGGTCATCAATGTTGTATGGACTACTATATAAATTTGTTGACGGACACGGCGGCCCAACGGCACGCCTGCGCCGCCGTATGCACCGTGGCTGCTCCTCTTTTGCGCACGGTTTGATTTGTTATTTGTACGGATTGATTTGTTTCGGTGTTGTATGACAGTCTATGAGAGTTTGTTAACGGCACCGGACGTTTTCACGAAAGGATATTATTGCAAGACAGCTTTCCAACGCTGATTTTGTGTTACAAAATGGATATAAATCAGTTTCGGCTGGTGGTTTGCCGTGTTGTGTACAAGGTCACACGATTTTTCTACGGCGCGGTTTATACGCCATACGGTTAAAAAACCGTGCCGTGAACAAGAGGCCCAAAGCTATTTTTAAGGCCCGACGCAACGTGTGTCTGTCTGTGGCATCATAGTTCCAAAATACTTGTCACACAATAGGCTTGTCCAAAACACTTGACATTTGAAGAATATAAAGAATCCTAGTGACAATACAATTTATGGTATCACTGAGCTGATCTAATCAAGGGTTTGAATCAGAAGGTTGTTGGCATTAAGCTCCATCAATTTAGCTTCGTGATTAGCCTTGAAAATATTTTTTAAAAATGTGGGGCCAAGAGTACGATTATGGACTTGGAAGGTAGCTCAGGTGTAGACCTATATTCTCGTTCACCTATCAGTTGTCTATCTTTTCGTCTTTTTTTTCCCCTGTCAATTTAAATGATTTTATCAATACTGCAGTTAACAAACTTCACCATGATATTCCAGATACATCATATTTCACATATTATCTCATCCATCTTGGCACACTTGACAATAATTGATAGATATAAGGTCCCCTTTATAAGATATCACAATTTCCCCCAAACTAATCAAAACCTGTCATTCAAACTGCACTTCTTAGAATTTTCACCACGCTTCTCCTCCAACCCTCGGGTTAAAAAAACTATTTGCCCGAACATCCTACAACCCTACTTTCAATTATAGAGGCAAGCGGCGTTTAAAATTGAGTGACAGCCCTATCCGACCAAGTGACCCTCTTTTAGTATGCAGTCAAGAATTTTCCTCGGAGTTTAGCTTTGAATAATTAAGCGGCGAAATAATTATTTAGATAACGTAGGTACTCGTATACGAGTATGTCAAAATTTTGACATTGAATTTTGGGTTATTATGGCAGGAATGTGGAATAATATTGTTAATTCGTTCGGAATTCTTCAGTTAAGTCGGTAGGCGAGTTTCTAAGTGAAAGAGACGTTTTCTAAATGGTATTTTGAGTGATTTGCAATCATTCGGATTTCAAAAGAGTAGCGAGAAACTCTCGAAACTTCAACTTTATTAACAATCGCTGCATTGTAAACGACTTAAAAATAGGTTTGCGCACCACCATGCAAGATGGTTACCACGGTAACGGTGCGGTGGGGGGTGCTAAGAATCCCCGGGCGACGGCAGGGTACCAACACCATAACCTTCACCTGGCGACGTTTAATGGACGCTCTCTGCGACTGAACGAGCACCTCGCTGAATTGGAGGTAGAGTTAAGTCGTATCAAGTGGCACATTGTGGGACTGTCGGAGATCCGAAGACAGGGGGAGGACTCGATAACCCTCGACAGTGGCCACTTACTCTACTTCCGAGAAGGGCACCAACCATCCCAAGGTGGCGTCGGGTTTATGGTCCACAAGTCACTCAAGGGCAACATTGTAGAATTAGGCAGTGTGTCGGCAAGGGTGGCATACCTTGTACTTAAGATTACAGAAAGGTATGCCTTGAAAATTATACAAGTGTATGCCCCAACGTCCGCACACCCTGACGACGAAGTCGAGGCCATGTACGAGGACATAGTGAAAGCCATGACTCGTACCAAAACATTCTACACTGTTGTCATGGGTGACTTCAACGCTAAAGTGGGAGTACAAGAGAGTGGCGAGTCAAGGGTAGGTCCATTCGGCTATGGGCGCAGAAATCACAGGGGAAAAATGCTGGTAAACTTTCTCGAGGCTCAGGGGCTTTTTCTGATGAACTCGTTTTTCCAGAAGAAGCCTCAAAGAAAGTGGACCTGGCAAAGCCCCGATTACGTGACAAAAAACGAGATCGACTTCGTTATGTCTAGCAAGGGACAGATATTCAGAGATGTCTCTGTGATCAACAGGGTCAATACCGGAAGTGATCACCGACTAGTAAGAGGCACTCTGAATATAAATGTCAAAATTGAACGAGCGCGCTTAACGAGGTCGACTCTTAGACCAACGCTGCCCCAGGTCGAAGCTGGTTGCGAAAACTTCCAGTTGGAACTTCAGAACCGATTCGCCTTGTTGGAAACTACAGAGGACATAAACGACGTCACCGATTGCCTGGAACGTATCATCCGCGAGGTGGGCTATAAACACTTTCGACCAGTGAGAAATGGACGTAAGTCGATACTCACCAGCGAGACTCTGGAAATGATGAGGAAACGACGAGAACTAACGCATGCCACACCGTCTGAGCATCAGGTACTTAACAGGGAGGTCAAGAAGCTGATCAGACGCGACAATCGGCGCGCGAACACCCGAGCCATCGAGCAAGCCATAGCCCGGAACAAAGGCTCAAAGGTGTTCGCTAAGCCTGAAGCCTCCAGTTGTCACCTGATGAAACTCAGAACGTCACAGAGCACCACCGTCACCTCGAAGCCAGAGATACTCGCTGAAGTCGAAAAGTTCTACGGGGACTTATACTCCCAGAAAACATGCCCGCCTCAGGCCCACGGCGCGGATGATTCACGAGCCAGACTCACACGCCACCTTACAGACGAGCTTCCCGACATTGACTTGGGCGAGATTAGAATAGCTCTCGGACAGCTTCATAACTACAAAGCTCCGGGGGATGACGGGATAACCACAGAGCTGCTCAAAGCAGGAGGAACGCCTGTTTTGACTGAACTTGTAAAGGTATTCAATTCCGTCATCCACACAGGCATTACACCGGAGGCATGGAGCAGGAGCGTGGTGGTATTATTCTTCAAAAAAGGTGATAATACGCTCCTTAAAAACTACCGCCCCATTTCACTCCTGAGCCATGTTTATAAGCTGTTTTCGAGGGTTATCTCGAATCGTCTCGCACAAAAGTTTGATGACTTCCAGCCACCGGAGCAGGCCGGGTTTCGGAAAGGCTACAGCACCGTGGACCACATACACACCCTCAGGCAAATTATCCAAAAGACCGAGGAATACAATCAGCCTCTGTGCCTTGCGTATGTGGATTACGAGAAAGCCTTCGACACCGTCGAGACCTGGGCTGTGCTGGACTCCATGCAGAGATGCCTCGTTGACTGCCGATACGTCGAGGTGCTGAGGTGTCTGTATAAGGCCGCAACAATGACCGTCCAAGTACAAGAAAGGAGCACAAAACCAATCCAACTGCGCCGAGGAGTAAGACAGGGAGACGTTATCTCTCCGAAACTGTTTACAAGCGCGTTGGAGGACATTTTCAAGACGCTCAACTGGAAAGGACGGGGTATAAACATCAACGGTCAGTACATCTCGCACCTACGATTTGCGGATGACATTGTCATCATGGCAGAGTCTCTGCAGGATCTGGAGGTGATGCTAAACGGCCTAGGCGATTCTTCAAGACAGGTGGGCCTCGGGATGAACATGGATAAGACCAAAGTCATGTACAATGGTCATGTCTTCCCGAGACCCGTAGTCGTAAATGGCGCTATTCTCGAGGTTGTGCAAGAGTACATATACCTTGGCCAAACTATACAACTGGGGCGGCACAACTTCGAGAAAGAGGCGAGCAGAAGAATACGCTTGGGCTGGGCGGCATTCGGGAAGCTACGTAATATCTTTAAATCGTCGATCCCACAATCCCTTAAGACCAGGGTCTTTAACCAGTGCGTCCTACCCGTAATGACTTACGGAGCCGAAACGTGGACACTCACCGTGGGCCTGGTCCACAAATTTAAGGTTGCTCAGCGTGCTATGGAGAGAGCGATGCTCGGGGTTTCTCTGGTGGATAGAATTCGCAATGAAGTCATTCGCCAGAGAACTAAAGTCACCGACATTGCGCGTAGAATTAGCACGCTGAAGTGGAAGTGGGCCGGCCATGTCTGCAGACGAACAGATGGTAGATGGAGCAGACACGTGTTAGAGTGGAGACCGCGTTTGGGCAAACGTAGTGTGGGACGCCCTGCGGCACGATGGACCGACGATTTGAAAAAGGTGGCTGGCAGCGGATGGATGCGGGCTGCCCAAGACCGGGATGGTTGGCGATCTTTGGGGGAGGCCTACGTTCAGCAGTGGACGGCAATAGGCTGATATGAATGATGATGAAAAATGCAAGATGGACGTCAAGGACGCACGGCGCTAGATGGCAGCCTCCACAGTACTTTAATTTCATTTACATTTTTCTTCAGAAAATCAGCTTGGCTTGCCTTCGCCCGGGGAAGGTTATGCCGGACTCTTATCGGCTAAAAACCGACGGTACTCTTTCACCTGACCTTTGGCCGGGGTCACGGGATTCGCAACAGAATGCACCGCAACCCCAGCAGACCTCTACTTCTGTCGGCCTTGCCCCAAGTCCTCCTGATAGGCGCGCGCGAAACACTGCGCGTCGCCTTCTCGCCACACACTACAGTGGATATAGAGATGGAGATAGTCGCGTGACTTACGGCGCATGGTGCGTCTGGTGCGCGAAGGTAGAGTGGCAGCCGCTTTTCTCTCCCTCTTTAGTCACCATCACCTCTTCAGCCTTCACGCAGTACTGGATGCTTGCACGACGTGTATACACAACCGTGTGGAGGCTGCTATACTGCGCCAATGCACATCCGTGACGTCTACCAGGCATGGTGGTGCGTAAGTCCCATCATCACCGAAAATACCATCCCACTCGCCGATCTCAATATCGCAGGCGAGAGTGTCACCGGTGTCAGAGGTGGAAATATGGCGTCTGTTGTCCTGGCGCAATAGGCAGTTGATAAAGTTTTATATGCTTAATATCTGCAATGTGAATGGTAAGTAAGTCACTTTTCATCCGAAAACCAGGAACTTTTACTATGAGACAATAACAGAATTCGTGAAATGAAAATCGGCTTTTGTTCCACAGTAAAAGTTGTAGAACAGAGTTCATCGTTTTCGTATATAAAGTGACTAACCAGTAATGCTGTATAAAGACCACTTTTTAAAGGTTCTAATTTCATCACCCAATCACAAGTCCGCCGATCGACGTCCGGATTACCGTCTTCCGTCGTACCGCCGTCGGTCACGATCCACCGAGCTCTCCCACCGTAGAACCGGTCGTCTGTTCAGACTCCGCAGTCACACCGATAAAATTTAGCGCTCATGAAGCTGTCTCCCCCCCAACTCGCGGGGAGCAACGCCCTCAGACGAGGTCTGAGTCCCACTAGGGGTCACTCCTAGTGTTCTAGTTGCTACAATTTTTGATTTATTTTTTATTTATCTATATTCTCGCGTTTGAACACTATCTCGCCTGATGGTAAGCGATGATGTGGTCGACGGTGAGGCACGCTTGCCTTGAAGTAACCTATTCACTCTTGACTTAAAGATCCCAAGATTGTAACTATCAGGAAACACAGACTCCGGCAGGGAATTCCACTCCTTAGCTGTGCGAACAATGAATGTGTTTGCAAAACGTTTTGTACGTATGGGTGGGATGTCCACCATGTACCGAGTGCGCATTGCCTAACGTCTGGTAGTCCGATGATGGAAAGGGCCAGGCCTAGTGTATTTTACTTCCCCACCATTAGCTGGAGACCCTTCAGATCTCGCCAATAACTGCCCGGTTACGTAGAAATGATCCACAAAGACCAACTATAGCAGCTCAATAGAAAAAATAAAATTCGCCACTCACTAAAGGTCACTAGACTTATCGGAACCTACTTCAAATTCCTCAATATCATCTGAAACACTTATTTTAAGATCTCCATTATCTTGTCCTCAACGAAACGAGCCTTGATTTCCGAATCTGAAATCATAATTATTCACTAACAATGACGTAACCCTATTAAAAATGATTGCTCGAGTTGTTTCAAAGCTAAACTTGAGCGTCTAACTTAATAGACCCTTGTCAGCCGGTGTTACTACGTTCAGATAACTTTGAGGGGTCACAGATATAGAGATAAGGGACTTAGTTTGTACTTATAGAACATTTGTCCCTTTACAACATTTATATTAATTAATAGTTTTCGTTTTGTGTCATTAAGTAGTAAATGGAGTTCTTACAAGCATATTTCAGTGTGGATACCATATTTTTTTAAATTCTATACTACACGAAATGCTTCTAAACTAATACATATTAAAGTATTACTTAAAAACTACTATTCAAGAAATGATGGATGATTATGAGGAACACTAAGGCTAGAAACGTCTTCAATTGAACGAATGTTGTTGTCGCGTAATATAATAGTGTATTTTTGATTGCACAGCATAGCACAGTGAACTGTTTACTGGTGGTGATCGGCCTCCCAATAGACTATTTAGAACAGTCGTAGGGAAACATTGCAATAATCACCACGCTTGACAAGTGGATTAATAAACGAAAATTAATTTTATGCAGCCAAGGACACAATGACAGCGTATAAAAAAACTACTATTCAAGAAATGATGGATGATTATGAGGAACACTAAGGCTAGAAACGTCTTCAATTGAACGAATGTTGTTGTCGCGTAATATAATAGTGTATTTTTGATTGCACAGCATAGCACAGTGAACTGTTTACTGGTGGTGATCGGCCTCCCAATAGACTATTTAGAACAGTCGTAGGGAAACATTGCAATAATCACCACGCTTGACAAGTGGATTAATAAACGAAAATTAATTTTATGCAGCCAAGGACACAATGACAGCGTATAAAAAATCAAAACATAAAACATACACATTTTATGCTGTCGAGCATGCCGAAAGGGTCACCAACTGAATATAATTATGCTGGGCGCCAAACACCCAGCGTTAATTTTTAGTTGGTACCCTGGCAGTGGCACACGATCGGAGGTAATTTTAAATAAATATTTCAGTATTTGTTTGTGTGAATGTGTCAATAAATAATGCATATATATAAAGGCATTTGGTTATCCTTATCAAAAGCAGCCACCGTACTATGCGTGGGTTTGCGGGCGAGGAGAAGCAAAATTAAAGTCTTTGATATCAATTACAAGTCGTACTTTGACAAACACAAATAAAATGATGCACAAAGATAGACGACGTTCCACCGAGTACGTGGGGCGCGAGCGCACATGCATCCAATCCCAATCACTTTTGTTATCTTCATAATGATCACCATTAATAATAAACACCGGGGTTTTGCTCGATAGCTCTGACGTTATCTGTCTAGCTTTTCGCGGGCCGCCTCCCCAGTCCTCGGTGTTACGTCAAATTGACATTGACCGCTGTCATCTGGTAGATGTCATTCGTCCAGGAATCAATTAAGTTTGGAGTCGTCAAGCCAATTCTCTCGACGCGCCGACACGGCCACCCTGACTATCGCACGTCCTCGTGCGCTTGGTCGTCCTGATATTGCCCATCTGAAGTTCCACAGGAAACAACATTTCATTACAGTCAGCTCGTCCATTCCTGACATGCAGGAGTAACGTTTAAAATTTAGAGATCCCTCGCGATGCACTACATTGTAGCTCCGTTTGGGCTGGGCGTACTAGGTTTCATTGCCCAGCCACTAAGTCACTGCGCGGCGTAGACCGGGCATTCGAGGCCTCTACGACTAGCCACCGACTCATAACATTACCACAACCACTTACTGTGTGATGTGGGCCGTGCGTCCTAGGCCTCTTCGACCAATTACTAACTCACCATGCGGCCTAGACCGGGCGTACTGGGCCCTTCCGACCAGCCACCATCTCAACATGCGGCGTGGACCGGGCGTACTGGGCCTCTTCGACCAGCCACCGTATCACCATACGATGTGGACCGGGCGTACTGGGCCCCTTCATCCAACTTACTATGCGGTGTGGACCGGGCGCACTGGGCCCCCTTCGACCAACCACCAACTCACCATGCGGTGTGGACCGGGCGCACTGGGCCCCTTCGACCAACCACCAACTCACCATGCGGTGTGGACCGGGCGCACTGGGCCCCTTCGACCAACCACCAACTCACCATGCGGTGTGGACCGGGCGCACTGGGCCCCTTCGACCAACCACCAACTCACCATGCGGTGTGGACCGGGCGCACTGGGCCCCTTCGACCAACCACCAACTCACCATGCGGTGTGGACCGGGCGCACTGGGCCCCTTCGACCAACCACCAACTCACCATGCGGTGTGGACCGGGCGCACTGGGCCCCTTCGACCAACTCACCATGCGGTGTGGACCGGGCGCACTGGGCCCCTTCGACCAACCACCAACTCACCATGCGGTGTGGACCGGGCGCACTGGGCCCCTTCGACCAACGCTTACCAATTCCTATTATCATGAGTAATTATCTAAAATGGGACTGGCTAAGGGTGAAGAGCTTTCGCGAATGATGCCAGCATCTAAAAGAGTCTGCACTCTATCTCAGGCGATTTCTTTTTCAGCAGGCGATAACCGATAAGGGCGCCTCTGAACAGTTTTACATGGGTCTATAAGATCAATTTTTAACTCACCTGTGGTCTACTGTTTACAATTATTTCAGTCATTCTGCACCAATGTGTTAGTGCTCATCAACATCAGTAAGCTCATTAACACGTTCAACACTGACGGACAATGGTGGTGACACTACAAAAACATTGATTTTGCCAAATTTCATCGATTACTATAAACTCCTCTGATTTGCGGTCACCCGTGGGCGACGCGGCCAAAGTGTTGAACAGACAAATGCTTCCAATTTTATTCGCGCTCGGCTTCGCCTGACCATGACTGATCGTGCGCTCCAAGTATATTCAATTTCTTTTGCAAGAAATCAAGCCTCTCAAATAATTGCCTTTACGCGCCCAACACATATTGAACACACATATTACGGATTAGAGGATATCTCGTCCGCATCCTTCAAAATTACACACATGATCTACCTCACTACAAGTTAAAATCATTTTATGAGGGATCAGAAGAATTAGGTACAAATGGTTCAATCTTACCAGGGTTATGACATTGGTTGCAATCATAAGCTTGTCCGTTACCTCGCTCGCACTTCAGTACCTGACGGCAATACACATGGTGGCATGACGCAATCACATTTGTAGCACATCATGTCTCACTGGGCAGCACCACCGAAGAGTCCATGCGACGTTTGACGTGTTGCAACAGGTCGGCAGATCCTCTGTCCCGTGTTGAGAGTCCCAGAATCAACTTTCAACCCATTTAAACTAACAATCACGATTAGACAGATTCGTAAACAGGAGGAACATTCACAATTTTTTTTCTTTTTTTTTTTTTTTTTATTGTACTGCGTAGGTAGGTACTCGTTTTTTTTTTTTAAAATAGCAATAGCGATTTATCAAGAAACAACTTGTATACTGTCTACAAATTAACACAGAAAATAAGATAGGCGATGGAGCCTATCCCACTTCTGATAAAGGCATTTGGTTATCCTTATCAAAAGCAGCCACCGTACTATGCGTGGGTTTGCGGGCGAGGAGAAGCAAAATTAAAGTCTTTGATATCAATTACAAGTCGTACTTTGACAAACACAAATAAAATGATGCACAAAGATAGACGACGTTCCACCGAGTACGTGGGGCGCGAGCGCACATGCATCCAATCCCAATCACTTTTGTTATCTTCATAATGATCACCATTAATAATCAACACCGGGGTTTTGCTCGATAGCTCTGACGTTATCTGTCTAGCTTTTCGCGGGCCGCCTCCCCAGTCCTCGGTGTTACGTCAAATTGACATTGACCGCTGTCATCTGGTAGATGTCATTCGTCCAGGAATCAATTAAGTTTGGAGTCGTCAAGCCAATTCTCTCGACGCGCCGACATATATAAACTACAAAAAACTGATTGCAGAATATTGTTATTAAAGTAAAAGAGGGAGCATCTATCTATCTTCTTCAAATATTTACTTAGTTATCTGATGCGTGGAGAGTATAGTGGCATCTTTTCCAGGTATCACACAGAATGTTTTAACTAGCGACTGTCGCAGTTTACGCTTGTTTTTTGCTCCGTTTGTTCACACGTTATCATTTTATTTACTATCTATTCTGTGCTTCGTGTTTACCAAACTAAAAGTTGTGCCAAATACCGCAAAAACTAGTGAACTAGTGGTTTTTGTGTGATTCCGGAACTAACCACCGAACTGCGGCTAAAGTTTTTATACTAGGGGTTAAACCACGAACGTTCGAGTATTTAGATGGCGATAGAAGATGGAAAATGTTCGGTTTTACAGTTTAATCTGTGTTTTTAGTTCCATCTTCTTTATGAAAAGGCTAGTCGGAAAGGGAGTATTAATCCGTGGGCCGCTTAGAGTATCACTGATGACAGTTTTAAAGCAAGTGTTAATTTTTCAACCGACTTCAAAAAGAAAAAGGTTCTCAATTCGTCTGAATGTAGTTTTTTTTTGTGTGTTTATTACGCGATATCTCTGCCAATTATGAATGGATTTTGATTATTCTTTTTTTGTTTGGTAGGCCATGCTTTAGAGGTGGTCTCATATAAATTTTATCTAAATTGATTAAGCGCTTTTTGAAAAAATCAACTAAAACCAAAAAGCATATACTTCGATGACGTTTTGGTATAATTATGGTTCCCTTCAGCAAAAGTTTTGATGAGGACTTTCGATCTCTGTTTTAACTGTCATCACAGAAACGTTAGCCAAGAACAAAGAAGATTGTATGTATTTGTAAGGAGCCGTCATGATAATTATACATTAATACCTATTCTTAAAGAAAACTACCTAGTTGCTGGAAAGATTACGCGACCGTGTCATTTAAATTTGTAGTCTTAAACCGTGTAATTTATGGCACTAAAACGTATTTAACCGGTTCGCTGCCAACTCCGCATAAAACAATTAAAAATCAATTGTTTTGTGAGTCATGGCAGCATGGAGTCAAAGCGTTAATAAAAAAACTTTAAATGAAAGTAAAAACCGACTTCAAAATAAACTTAAAAAAAGAATGAAATAATTAGCATGATATAACATTAACAGTTTCAGAAGTCGGTACAATTCTAAACTGAAACAAATAAAAGCCATCGAATTCTGAAACTGTTAATGTTATATCGTGCTAATTATTTCATTCTTTTTTTTTGTTTAATTTTTTTTTCAAACATTATTTATCCCTTCCTTAGTTACGACTTCAGAAAAGGGAGCTTCTAATCCGTGACCCCAAATATTAACTAAAATGTAAATACTGCTGATCATAGCTGAGGATAGATAGATTTGAGCGTATTTTTTATCAGATCTTTGAACAGCTACATATTTCTCTTAAAGAATTGACTTTTGAGAAATGTTGTAGAACATAAGTTATTCATTATTATGGGTACTTTAACACCCTCTTGGATTAGTACCGCTTTTCCGTCTAACCTTATATATTAAAAGGGCTTACACGAGTGATGATACTTAAGAACAGACACATCAACCTACTACAATCTGTCGAATTTCTTTAATAGATTTTCATCTTTATTGCGAAAGCATTAGGTTCAAGGTTGATTGGGAACAGTTTCGGGTAGCTTGACCTGTTGGCGTCTCTACGTTCGACGTATCCCGGGCAGTCAGCTCCGCTGCCTAACGTGCTGACCGGCAAATCTTTTCTCCTCAGCCTGACCTATTCTCGTATATATAATATAATGTGAACGTATCTCTCTTAGGAAATAAAACATGTGTTTCTCTGCTACGAAAGAAACGACATTTAATGTTATTTCCCCTTCAATCTATTTTCATAATATTGTTCGCACTTACGGTATTAATTCAACCATCAAATCTCCTCTTTAAAATTTTCTTTCTTGACAGTTGAGCTGTCACGCAGAGCGCGTCAAATTAATTCAATTAAGGGCCGATTTTTCAATCGTCAGATAAATTTTATCCAAGGAATAAATATGACGGTTTGACATATTTTCTATAGAAAAGCTGTCTAAACTTCAAACTTATTCCCCAGATAAAAGTTATCTGACGATTGAAAAATCAGCCCTCAAGAAAAAGTATTTATTTCTTTACATATATCTATCAGTTAGATCTTTACGTGTATGTATAATATCACACTATAAATTTTTTGTAAGGATAAGGATGAGAAGACATGCTCCAGGTTTCCAAATAAAAAAAGCTGTGTATTTTAAATGAAAAGACCTTTAGATTAAGGACTCCGTTTGGGTCCGAAACTCAATCAATCAAATCAATCTATCAAACATTTTTATTTCTCATAAACCAATGCAGACGCTTATGAAAAGTCGAATTTAGGTGCACGGTTCCAATTAGTTGTTTCCTATAGAGAAGAGCCGGCAAGAAACTCCAATGTTACTCTTTTTAAAAAAAGGATACCTTTTGCAATTTCAGTGAATACAGTAAGTACTATGAGAGAGAACAATGTAGTCTTGACCACAGACCTTGGAGTAATGTAGTACCAAGTTTTGAGTACAAAAATTAAACAAAAAGGAAAAAAAATAGAAGAGAAAAAAATATACAATATGAATAATAGTAAACTAATCGGGCAATCTCGACAAATTCACGTAATTAAATCATAAACAGTCCTAACACTGTTGTTGACTCAGTCGCAGAATGTCCATTTCGCAAAATTTCTACTGCTCGCAGTACGTCCTTTTCTCAAAATGACTCTTTCGCATAGCGTCCCTTTAGCAAAATGTCCCTTTTACAAAATGTCCCTTTTGCAAAATGTACCTTTTGCAAAATGATCCTTTTGCAAAATGTCCCTTTTGCAAAATGTTCCTTTTTCAAAATGTCCCTTTTGCAGAATGTTCCTTTTGAAAAATGACCCTTTTGCAAAATGTCCCTTTTGCAAAATGTCCCTTTTGCAAAACGTCCCTTTTGCAAAATGTCCCTTTTGCAAAATGTCAGTTTTAAAAATGTCCCTTTTGAAAAATATCACTTTTGCAAAATCTCCTTTTTGCAAAATATCCCTTTTGCAAAATATCCCTTTCGCAAAATGTCCCTTTTGCAAAAGTTTCATTCGAAACAAGTCTTTCTATTGACTAGACGTGTTTAGCAAAGTAAAGATGGCTGTCTGAATCTATCAATCTGATAATATTCTTCATTGCCATTAAACCTACAAGTTTTTACGACCTAATTTTGTAAAGTACAACACGTACTCACCTCTCGTTGATTCCATAAAATACTTCTTTGTATAACGACTGTGTAATGCTCTACTATTCCCCACTCACCCACGAAAGCTAATTAAAATCCTTTTATGAACATTAAAAATATAACAAGTTAAGATACTTTCGTTTCATTCATATTGTGCAGCAATTATCTTAAAAATCATAGCAGAACGTAATTAGGAAATGCAATATGCCCAGAAGCGTTGCATTAGGGTAAATTAGAATTGTTTGAATGTAGTGCTGGTGTGTATGTGGTGTGTGAATCTTACTTTTGTTTGTTTGTATGAACAGTTTTTTTGTTTGTCTGTTTGTGTTTCATAGAGGTGAAAACGTGAGCTTTATTTTGGTCGGTACACTGTTTATTAACTGACTTCAAAATGGAGGAGGCTATCAATTCGATGCATATCTTTTTTTTAAATGTATGTTCCCCCTTTTCTCCGATATTTGTGGACCGATTGGTGTGAAATACTCTCGAATTGGTTCCACGTGACGTTCATTAGGTTTGGTTGAGTAGTTTTTTAGGGTTCTGTACCCTAAGGGTAAAACGGGATCCTATTACTAAGACTCCGCTGTCCGTCCGTCCGTCTGTCACCAGGCTGTATCTCATGAACCGTGATAGACAGTTGAAATTTTCACAGATGATGTATTTCTGTTGCCGCTATAACAACAAATACTAAAAAACAGAATAAAATAAAAATTAAAGGGGGCTCCCATACAACAAACGTGATTTTTTTGCCGTTTTTATAGATAATGGTATGGAACCCTTCGAGCACGAGTCCGACTCGCACTTGGCCGGTTTTTTTAATATAATATTAGTAGTTGTTTGAAAGTCTATATAGATGACGTTCTAGTTGTAGTAGTCATTATGGTCCACGAATTTGTACACTATTGTAATTTGTGGAACCTAAAAGTATTAAATAAAAACTTAAAAACCGACTTAAAATACTGAAAGGATTTAAGTAATTGCCAAATTATAAAATTATCAGTTTTAGAAATATGTGCCTTCAATTTGGCTCAGCGTGGATTAGCACCGACTTCTGAAACTGTTAATTTTGTATTTTCTAAAGTCGCTTTCAACATTTTTAAACCTAATTAATAAGCCTTTCTATTCTTTTTACTACAAAGCTCAATTTCGTATGCGCGGAGCTAATTTTTTTAGGTATTCAATGCATTAGTTCGGGAGCGAGGTTTCTGTAGGTTAATACAGGTTTTTTTTGCAGGAAACGTGCCGGAAGCGTACATGTTTCTTTATAAGTTTAGTTTTCGTTTAAAACACTGTCAATTAGTTTGACAACAAAAACAAGATCAAACATTGCCAGATTTCGTAAACGAAAACTGTACGATTAACGAAACCTGCAAGATATTGCAAATGCCTGCTTCAAAAAAAAAACGGACAAGTGCGAGTTTCTACTCGCGCCCTGACCCGTGTCATTATTAAGGTGTTAAAAATTCCAGGGTTCCGTTTTTTTCATTTTAAGGTACAGAATCCTAAAATACCTGAATTAGTACTACTGTACGTAGTTCCATTTATTATTCTGTGCACTAGTTTTATTGTAATGTTAAGAAAAAAATCAGGTTGCAATACCAAAACCGCTTCGTTCTCGTTGCAAACATGTTTCCGGAAACTATTTGAATTGCATCGATACGCGAACCAGGTTTGATAGCTGGAATTCTTTTATACATTGTCTTAAAAAGAAATTCGATACTACAAGGCTTGTAGCAAAAATGCGGAAGAGAACATAACCCAACATCTTTTTTCACAAAAAAACATTTTCAAACCTAAATTCTATTTTTTTTTAAAAACATGTGCCATAGTCGTATATCCAATATTGGTTTTTCAAAAAATATGTTCCAACTAAATTCACGAATCGCAATAAAGTCACTGTAGAAAGTAATACGCGTATTTTTGCGGCAAAACTGTCGCAATAAATATTACTCAAGCGGTTCGTCGTGGTATTTGTCGCAGCTTTGTTTGTCGACAGTTTATGTCGCCCTTTGTATGAGTGGTTCAATTGTTTGTGTGTTGCCGTATGAATTGGGTGTTGAGATTGATAGTATGATTCATCAATTGAAATTTTAGAGATAATAAAACGTTTTTTTGTTGTGTTCTGATACGCGATTCGCTGTGTATAAAATCCCAACTATCCTGACTATAATATTATAAATGCGAACGTAAGTTTGTTACCTTTTCACGCCTAAACCACTGAACCGATCATCCTGAAATTTTGCATATAACTTGCCAGGTGTACAGAAACGGACATAGGATACCTTTCATCCCGAAAAAAAATACTGTTCCCGAGGAAAACATCAATAACGATAATAGATGGCGCTACATGTCTTTCGAATCATTGATTTATATTATTATAGAGACTTTAGTAATGTGTTAAGAGTTGATTGTCAAATTCTAAATTAACGCGAGCAAAGCCGCGGGCAAAAGCTAGTTACTTATAAAAATAAAAACCCGCCATATGGTAGAGTCACCATCAAATATATATATCGGGACGAACAAGCTGCTCATAATTACCTAAACACTATAGAAATTAAACTTTATCTCAATGGGATAAAATTCTTGTCAGAATGACAGTTTTTTTGTACTGTGTTCATTCGGAAAAACCCCTTGTATTATTGAAATATAGTTTAATTTTCTTAGTTGTTCATACAATTTTGAATAGTCTGTTCATCCCGATATATTTGATGTGACTGTACTACGGTTATGAAAGTGCCCTTTACACTTTCTTAGTACGGGAACCAATAACGCCAAACTGACAAACGAACTCCTAGATGTCAATTAACATTTAGGAGTAGGGTGAATGAAAGACAAAATGTCAAATCGCAATAATCAAATCGATCGTCGAAAACACGTTCGTGGTTGGAAAACGTGCGATCCGTTAGTTTTAAGTTTTTAATTAAATGTTCCAGAAATTTCAATCATTGCACTACAAGCGGCACTATTAATTGCCGATTCCTTTGATTCACCGAGCATTATTGGTTAATTAATGACTGTTGTAATTTTACCAAAATTATTAGTAAATAAAAAAAAAAACCACGAACAGAGCCGAGTGAAAAGTCAACATGTTTATAGTTGTTTCTGCTTTTTGCAAACCAATTACCATCAGTACGTTCTAAGCTACTAAATTATTTAGTGAACTAAAGAATAATAAGGCCGATTAGTTTTATCTCACATTTGTTGGACAGAACTAGGAAACGAAATAGCTGTACAGCAATAATTAGGTTAATGTTATAGTAATTAGATTTTGAATTAGGAATATTGTTTTGTTTAATCCTTAAAGTAGAGCGGCACGGTACATCCTAACTAATATTATAAATGCGAAAGTAAGTTTGTTTGTTTGTTACCTTTTCACACCTAAACCACTGAACCGATCATAATGAAATTTTGCATATACGTTGTCAGGTGTACAGAAATGGACGTAGGGTTTCATCCCGAAAAAAGTACTGTTTCCGAGGAATACAACAATAACGTTCATAGATGGCGCCACGTGTCTTTCGAATCATGATTGAAATTATATTCTTATCTGTTGTGTCTCTTTGTGCTGTGTCCTAATAAATGATCCTTTATCTTTATATTATTATAGAAACTTTAGTAGTGTGTTAAGAGTTGATTTTCAAATTTTCAAAGTTAACATGTTTATGTTTGATATTTAGTAGATTTATTGCTCGACTAGTGCATAGTTAAAGTGACCGCTCGACAAGGCACACGTGTGTCAATCATACAAACCTCCAAACGTTACCATACTGTTAATTAGCGACGTCAAATCTGTCGAGCGACTGATCCATGTTTTTGTTTAAGTTTGGCGTATAGTTACAGAATGCACACATCTGTGTTGAACGAAAGACGCGTTGTAAATATTATATCTCACACATTTTTACTTGCAGTGTCAATGGAGGGACGTGACATGTTAATCTAATGGTTTAACAGTAGATTTGCTGTTTTCAGATTGATGCCCCTGTTTTCTGTTTCATTCTTAATTTTTACTGTTTTTCAATTAGCGTTCAGCACCACCTATTAGAGCGATTACGCACTGCATCCTATCCGAATCCGTGAAAATACGGATATAAAAACTCGGACCGAATTCGGATATTGCTTTACGCACTGCATCCGATCCGAATCCGTGAAAATACCAATGTAGAGTAAAAATCTCGGACCGAATTCGGATGTTGCTTACGCACTATTCCGATCTCTGATTCAAATTCAAACAATTCAGTACTACGGCTACTTCGATCCGTCAATTGTTCTTCCGAATTAGAAACTCACGGATGACGGATAGAAATCGGATGACGGATGCCGGATGTAGTGCGTAAACTACCATACAAATAGTTCTATGGCTACTTCGGAACGTATTTTCACGGATTCGGATCGGATGCAGTCCGTAACCGCTGTTACACTATGCAAATATTGTTGGATAACCACTATGTAATAAAACGCAATGAGACAGATGGCAGTAGTATCTACTCTTGTCGGGATTCGAGGGAATTCCCTGACCACATTCTGTGTGATTGACAGTCATAATTTTATGCACGGCGAAATCCGAGACTGGGATTCCCAGTGTAAGAATGACAGCTACAGGCTAAAGCCCTGTCGCGTATTGTGTTGTGGCTACAGCTTTCAAGCTCTGAATTAGTGAAATATATGTGATCCCGCCGTTTTTTCGAATTTGAAAATATTGAAGATGAGGCAATTGAGGATGAAAGTGGAAAATAATTTTACTATGTATGTGATGATGTGAGTCCTGCCTGGTAACTACCTAATTAAAGTAGGTGATTGTTTTAATTATATGAGGAAAGTATGAAATCTGGCTTTTTTTACTTTACCTACTGTTTTCTCCTGTTTTTTTTTAGATTTTTGGGGTTGGAAACACTGCATGTAATCGTAGTTGTTCTAAAATGTCTGACATGGACTCTAATGAACGTGGCAAAATACAGAACTAACATGAAATGTACTGGATTTGACCAGTTTTTGCTATATTCGTTCACAAGCAGCGCCACCTTCCACGTTCATTTAGAGCGACGTCGGAATTATGACGTTGTGGAACAAAGGAATTTGGGAAGTGGGCAAAGCATTTGGGAATACGGAGCTCAGGTTAAGTTTCATTTCATTGTGATCTTAATAAGGATACGTAATATAACAACAGACAGTAGAGTGCTCTCAACAGCGAATTTCTTAAAGCAGTGAAATTTGACCTAAAGTGGGGGAGGTGTATTTGGATAAATATAGCATGATGGGTTAGTCGGTTTACATCCGAAAACCATGAACTGTGCTGTACAACTTTCATTATGGAGCAAACTAGTACCTAATTCATAAAAATAACCTGATTTTGTGTTTCTGAGTCATTTTAGCGCCTCAAGATAACTGAATGCACGGAGCGATATCGCGCTAGTCGTACCTGCCAGCTGTCTCGCCGTGCTTTCATTCATTTATGCGCGGCTTCGAAATGTTCTATCGCATAAAATTATATTTCAGCAAAAAAAATGCTTGCTTATTTTTTTTTTAAAACCTTATGAGCTGGTTTAGACACGATGACGTAACCCTCTTTTTTTTTCGGAAAATTCTCATGGATACCTTTCGCCCGGGGAAGGCGAAGGGTTATGCCGGACTCTTACCGCCTAAAAACCCACGGTGTTCCTTCTCCTGATCTTTGGCCAGGGTCGCGGGATTTGCAGCTGCATGCACCGCGACCCCGGCAGGCCTCAGTCCGCCAGCCCCTGGCGGACCTCTCCTTCTATGGGGCCTCGCCCCACGTCCTCCTGAGAAGCGCGCACGGAACACTGCGCGCCGCCTTCTCGGGTCTGTTACTGGTCGGGCGACGGATCCCCTAGCACGCAGCAACGCAAGAAAAAAAAATGTTTTTACTTTTAATCTATCTAAATCCCGTGCGTGGTTAATCTATATCATTAATAGATCATGTGGTTTGAAGGAATTACACGAATTCGTTAGATATTTTATAACTTGGTCGTGGTGCAGGTTTCCTCACGATCCTTCACCGTTAATGCAAATGATAATTATATTCTGATCCACAAATAAATTTTCGAAAAGAGGTCATTCGATTCAGACGTCGGGCCAAGCTCGAGCTTGGACCCTCCCGCCATGCAAGCGTTTAAAAGCAAGGCTCAGAAATACGAAAAATCTAGAATCATAGTACCTATACGGCTACATATCGAACTTAAACTTCTAATATAAGCTGACCTCTCATTGACAGCAACCCAATACAAAGCGAGATCAGCTCCTACTGGATATGTACAGCTTGATATGAAGGCGTGCTGCGCCAGAAATATGTTTAACATTTCAAATGAAATATAACACACAAGAACTACGTTTCACGTTGCTTGCTTAAACGAGAGCAAACGTGCAGTTTATTAGTCGGACCACAGACCTTTTATGACGTCTGTTACCCGGACATTATTATTGCTGTATTTATACGCAAATTTTAGGTTAGTACTGGTATCAAAGAGAACGGTTCACAGAGGTCCTCATAAGTTAATGTTTGTATAATATGACGGATAAAGAGGTATGCTCTTTGAAATGTTAACTGTGTTGTGTGCAACAAGGAGTATTTGTATTGCAGCTATTCATGTTGGTAAAGATACTCCTATTTATGTTCAAGGTAGAATATCTTAAAGCGCTTCCCCCAGCGAAAGTCGCGCCACTTCAGAAAAAAAACATTATTACTTTCAACACACACCATAATTATTGAAATTTTGTACGTACAACATTTTAGTCAAGTGTTGTAGAAATTTAAGAACACCAAAAAACAACACTTGACATTTTACATTAGAAGTTTTAGTAATTAATGCTAAAAACGGTCGTTTTTGTACTTATCGCTAAAACTTCGAATCTAGAAGCTATAGTGTTGATATTTGGTGTTCTTCACTTGACTAGAATGTTGTAAGTACGAAATTTCAATGTGTTGTGTGTTGACAGAAATAATGTTTTATTTTTTGGGGTGCATGAAAGGAGCCTCCACTAGTGGCGATACTTAAGTACGTCCAGCGCACCCTGGGCAGTCAACCCCGCTACCAACCTTGCTGACTGGCTAATCTTTTCACCACAGCATGAGCCATTTTCGTATAGCTCGTGCTGACACGAGAGAGAGAGAGAATGGTTTTTTTCAGAAGCGCTTCCCCCACTTTCGCCTTAACCGGTTGCGTACCGCCCGTCGTCCCAGTACGACACTTTATTGTCTTATCCATTGTGTCTATAATTACGGTGATTGAGAGTTTAATATACTACAATAACTACTGTAGCGGCTCATATCAAATCACTGCGTGAAAAAAGTTAAGGCGATATTTCGTAGATTAGGTTATGTTATTTTACAATATCTTAGAGGACTTAGGATCATTTTTAACTGAGTACATGAAGTAGTAGCGTCCGTGTGGTATTGGATATAAAGAATAGCACTACCCCATCCCTTGCCGTGGGTATCGTAAAAAGCGACTAAGGGATTCACTAGAGGATGGGCAGCAGCGTTCTCTGAATATTTTAACAACCATACTGCGATCGCCAACTCGCCTGCCAAGCGTGGCGATTATGGCAAACCCTCCCAACATTGTTTTGGGGAGGCCTATGTCCAGCAGTGGACGTCATTCAGCTGAATGATGATGATGATGATGACATGAAATAGTTTCTCTAGAATATGAGTAAAACCGCATTTAACTGCTAGTTTTTTTATAAATTTTCTACTAATTCTACATTAGCTCAGAAAATCACATCACTCAAAACCCTCTCATAGAATTTTTCAACCACCCAAAGTATCAACGTTTCATATTCGTTTGCTCACAAGATATAACACAAATATGTTTGCCCACACTAATGGCCCGAAGTTGCTTACACTCGGCGGGAAAGGGTTAATCGATCTTTGTTTGTTCTAAGATAACGTTTGACCTGGCTTAGAACGTAGTCTGTTATATTACTTGTGTTGATTACGTCATACGTTTATATAATACTAGAGGTTGCTTACGGCTTCGCTCGCGTGGATGTCGTTTATCGCGTTTATCGGAGGAATAGTAGCCTATGTCCTTCTCCATGTTCCAGACTACTTCTGTACCAAGTTTCATCAAAATCGGTTCAGAGGTTTCGGTTTAGAGTTAGTACTCTTTCAGAGTGGAGGCGGGCGCGTGTAAATCAAAATGTATGTAGACGCCAGTTGCATTCACAGTGCTCCCGCGAGTCGCGCGCCTGCATGAGGCAGGCGCGGTCGCGGGTGGCGCGGGTGTATAATGGATCAGTCTGCCCGTATCGTTCACAGTGATATAGCGTCTGTTAAGTGACTGCGCGTGTGGTTCTAAACCATTTTGATTCACCCGCCGAAGCGTCGTACGATAGCTCGTTCGGCACTACTGTGAACACGCAGACGCCAAGACCCAAGCGCCCGCGCCCGCCCCCGCACACGCTAGTGCAGTCTGATTGACCACTTACTTTCGCATTTATAATATTAGTAGGGATATTGTAGGTGATGTCAATAATTCAGTATGTTGAATTAAATGCAGAGGACACGTTCCGGTGACGTATTCTGCAGATTGAAATGTGAAGTTTCGGCTGACGGATCACACGTTTTCTAACTACGAAACAGCTTCCGATCTGATGATTTTCGCGATTTGACATTTTATTTTTCGTTCACCCTACTCCCAAATGTAAATTAACATCTAGTAGTTCACTGTTTGGTAATACTTTTATTTTTCCATTCCTTAGCGTATAGACCCTGTCATGTCTAACGAGGTTGGAACACTAAAGTCTGCGTGCAACTGAAGTCCTTTGAAGGCTAGTATTGCGGGAATAATTTAATATCACTAACGGAGACGACCAGCATAATGGTCTACCGTGTACACACATGTTGTAGTAGTACTAGACCAACCTTAAGTACCTAAATTGCCTTCAAATGACATATGCCGTCAGCATAAGGCAAACAGATTGAGCTTATGCGATGCGACGTACGTGGGGTTATGTCCATCAGAAGCCATAAGCTTTCATGTATAATATACATAACAACTGACTGCCTCGTTCGTCCAAAAAATAATTCAACTTAAAAAAAAACTAATAAATTAATTGAGGAGGTTCTTTTCAAAACTTGACTATTCCACTTTCGACAGAAACGCTTTTTCTTTTTTTTTATTGCTGTCCTTGAAATTAATACTCAGCGAAAATAAAACTGGGCGAACACTTGATAGTTACACAAGAAAAAAAAAGAATGAAAGGCAGGATTTCGTCAAAAGTAAATTATTCCACTTCAAAATGACAAAACTCATTTCAAATATACATTTTTGGAAAAAAATATGATTAATCCAGAAGTTAATTAACTATTTTAGTCCAAATTGCAACAAGACATGTTTTATCCCTACATTTTTCAGTCAGAAATTAATATTCTTTACTTTTTTAATACTGCAAGCTGAATTTTTGATTTTGAACGATTGCTTAACACTACGTGGCGTTTATTTGACAGTTTAGACACAAAAGTCATGTCTTAATGTCATTGTTAACTGAGCAAGTGGACCGTGCTCGTAACAAAACTTGATTATTCCCTATCAGCCGCGTCAAAACTAGATTATTCCATTTCAAATTTTGGATTTATTCAAAATATATTAGTACAAAATTTTTTAATCCTGTACAAAGCGATGACTTATCTTGTCGTCTATAATAATGCAACAAAATTTCGGGTTGAATACATAGTTACATACCCAAAAAACTATTTTCTCAAATTGTGCAAAAACACAAAAAGTGGAATAGTCAAGTTTTGAAAAGAACCTCCTCAATTATCATATCACTAGCTTTCGCCCGCCGCTTCGCTTGCATGAAATTTTGAACCCGTTAAGTGACGATTTTCCATACAAACTTTCATCCCCTATTTAACTCCCTTAGGGGTTGAATTTCAAAAAATCCCTTCTTAGTGGATGCCTACGCTGCAAAAGAAACCTACTGTCAAAATTTCAACTTTCTAACCCCAGCGGTTTAGGCTGTGCGTTGATAGATCAGTCAGTCAGTCAGTCAGCTTCTCCTTTTATATGTATAGATAAAATTAACAGTTTCAGAAGTAGGTGCTTTCAATTTGGTTCAGCTTGGATTACGAGGCTGAATAGTTGCGTGGCATAAGATTAGTGTTTCTAACGTAGCATCGTATAAAGTGGCGTCCCGTCACATAAGCTCAGTCTGTTTGCGTCTTAATACTTCTGATGTTGCAACAGTTGCTTTGATACGTAAATTGAGGAGACAGAAAATAATATTACATAATATCACGCTGATATTCCCCGAACGGTTGGGCAGAGGTGTACTATATAATACACCCTCATTTCGCCGTCATGTTTAAGTCCCATGGGCGAGCGTTTTGTCATCAACCAGGCGCGAATCTATACTCCGGGCTGCTACTGAGAAATTCCACACGGAAAAATTCAATTATACTGTAAGGGTAAAAGGATATTGTAAGGTTACTCAATGATGGTCACATGTTAGGATATATAAATGTTACGGGTAAAAGCAGAATGGTGGTTACACTTAAGTAAGTTTACCCGGGTACAACTAGGTGCAACCAGTAGCAGTTGGTTAGAACTAGGTGTAGCTTAAGTCGACGGAGCCCCGCTGCGTGGGCCTCCTATTTCTGTCTGCAGGGTTTAAAGTAACCTAACACGAAGGGGATGACGAGGGCTTAGTTCGCTCGCTCACTCTAGCCCCAGTCATCCCCTTCGAACCTAACCTATCTATATCGGGGTCCCCCTTAACCACCGGTGTGCGGCTGCACCTAGTTCTACCCGCTATGATGAAGGGTAAACGTAGTTCTAACCGAAGATAAGTAGGATACATCTAAGTTTAGCCGCACGTGGCCGGCTGCACCTAATTGTACCTGGCTAAAACTAGGTGAGTTACACTTCGGGTATTACCCTTAACATATATAACTTTACTGGTACCAGTCTCCAAATAAATAATTAAACTATAACAACCTAACTGTATGACTGCGGGGAGACGACTGCCGCGCCGCGCTAATACAGTGGTGCGCCTGAGTATACAAAACGAATGCGTATGCGCCAGTGCCGCTACAATACTTTTCCCGATCTGGATATCATGCTTAGCAGGCGCGCTTGCAACCACTAGACTAGGGGCCAATTCTCTTAAAAGAAATTTTGATAAATCACAACCGAACCAAGGCCGAACCGTTCATTCAGACAGTTTTTAATTTCAAAAGCTGTCAAATTGTTTGGCACAAAAAACAAAACCAATCATTTTGACAGTTTTCGTAAACAAAAACTGACTGACGGTTCTGGTTCGTTTGCGTTTTGCAAGAAATTTTGTTAGTCGAATTGTGCCCCAGAGGTTCTCAAACTTATTTCGTCTACGGCCCACTTTGAGAATCAATTATTTTCTAGCGCCACCTAATTGTTTTAACTTTATCACATCTTAAGAATCACAATCTGGAGGAGGAGCTCGTGGCTAAATAATTACAGCCGCATAGACCGATCTTCCGGGTTAAGCCACGCTTGCCGAGGTTGGTCTGTGGATGGGTGTCCATTTACCATAGCAAGTTTCCTCCGTGCCTCGGAAAGCACGTAAAGCCGTTGGGCCCGGCTGTCATTTGTAGATCTTTGACAGTCGTTACTGTTAGTCAGAAGCCAGAAAGTCTGACAACCAGTCTTACCAAGAGTATCGTATTACCCAGTTACTGGGTTGTGGAGGTCTGATAGGCAGTCGCTCCATGTAAAATACTGATATTCAGCTGCATCCGGTTCGACTGGAAGCCGACCCCAACATAGTTGAGAAAAGGCTAGGCAGATAAATACATCTTAAGAATCACAATCTCAATCATTACTTTTACAGCCCTTTAACGCCCCCCTGTAGGCATCTAGCGCCCACAATGGGGCGTTATCGCCCACTTTGAGAAAGACTGCACTAGACCAATGAGACAGTCGAAATAATACAGTAATGTGGTTCTAATAAAGAATGAGAACACATAGAAATGATACATTTGAGCTTTTTTCTAAAAAGTATTTTTTGGTTTGAACGTATGCAAACTGCCTAAACGATTTTGGTTTTTATTCTTTTTTAAAGGGGAGAATGGGTTTCCGAAACACTGAGCGGTAGCCGTGTTACTTTTTTTTTCATTTTGATTTTTATATCGGACTATGCCGTCGGGTTTCCGAGAAAAATAACGCACTGGTATATTTTTCGGTAGATATTGTTAAAAGGATTTTGATAAATGGTATGAAAATAATAAGAAGCGAAATATGGAACTTATTTTTTTTTGTGCATCATAAATACTGTAATATGTCAGAATATTCCTTTGGTTTTCATATTATTTTTATTTGAATGTATTATTTAACGCAGTGCCGTACCTCGGAGAGGACGTGAAACCGTCGGTCCCGGGTGTAATACGAATACCTATGACAGTCGTTATGGGTAGTCTTGACAACCGGTCTAACCTTAGGAAATCGGCATTGCCCAGTAACTGGGTTACGGAGGTCTGATGGCAGTCGCTCCGTGTAAAATACTGGTATTCAGCCGCATCTGGTAAGACTGGAAGCTGACCCCAATATACTTGGGGAAAGGCTTGGTAGAACATGTAAAGCAGTGATATCCTAGCAATTGAACCCTTGCATATCATGCAATAGGGTCTAAATTCGATCCACTCCCGCACCACTAACTTTTCAAACTCGTGTGCAGAACAGAATTTGTCTATCACTTGCTTTAACGGTGAAGGAAAACATCGTAAGGCATCCAGCATTCTAATTGCGCAACATATTCGTAATCGCTATGACTATGATTTTGACAGGTCAACAATTTCCATAGCAACGTTTGTATTAGGGTGCCTTTCCACCAGAGATGTGCTACGCAGCTATACTGCGACAATGTAAAAGCCGAGCTACAAAACTATGTGACCGTCTCCACTGATGCTAAGCTATGTAGCGGAGCGAGTAAGATGTGCTATGAAAATGCGCCGCCGCAAGGTATCTGTGTGAGGAAGATGCGCAGCTCGAGCTACGCGATGTATCTACAATAGGGGAGGCACGGGGAGCGGCGGTGCTGCTCTGCACATAGCTACACCACTCGTGACCATCCATAGCACGCATCCTTCCATATAAAAACGTAGCTTAGTTGAATCAGTTTCCACCAGTGCTATACTATGTGGAAGAATCAATATGATTGGTGGATATCAAACGCATCCATAGCAACGTTGCATAGCGCATCTCTGGTGGAAAGGCACCCTTAACAATCCGACTTCTCCACAACTATGTACCATGCAATGGATAATGTTTTTGACACATCAATGACATGATTGATGTTGATTACGTTGCGTAATTGCCTTGCAGCACTACTCAGACGGCTCCGAAAGTTGTCGATAGTATGTAATCTGCCACACCAGTCCAGGATCCAGCGTGGTGGACAAAGGCCTGAACCTTTCTCATTCTGAGAAGAGAATCTAGGCCAGCAGTGGGACAGGGATGGTCTGAGTATGCTTACATAAGCAAAGCTGTGGGTGTCAGCTAGTCTTATGAAAGAAGAATATTATACCTTAGACACAGGTACCATTATGATCAAAATGCATTGTCCAATTTATTAAAGCAATGTTCCGAAAAATATTGGATCGTTCAATGCACTGGTTGCTCCCGTTCATTTGTTTTTATAAAGCTAGAATGTAGAAAAAAGACTTCTGTGAAAAATAGTTCAATTTGCATTTAAGTCTGAACGACGTCAAATATTTTTGCAAGAAATTGACCAAAGATTTTTAACCATGCCACGTTTTCTTGGAGATAAATTGAACAGCGATTTTTGAACTTAATATTTTTTAAAACTTCTACATTCCTTTTATGGCCTGTATAAGTTCTGGTCACAAGCAGAGCAGCAGTTCAGTATTTAGCTTGAAACTTTTATTTATAGTCTTAACTAGATGTGCCCGCGACTTCGTCCGCGTATAAGTCGGAAACCGATCATTTGTCGCAACAACTAAACAATGTAGATGTAACGAAACCAAGCAGATGTATTTTCTTATTACAAGAGTATGTACAACCACGTTTTGCCTCTTGTACGCAGCCCCATGTAATAGGTGACGAGCCTACTACCATTTTTAACCGACGTCAAAAAACGGAGGAGGTTATCATTTCGTCGGAATCTTTTTTTTATGTATGTTCACCGATTACTCAAAGACACCTGGACCGATTTGGAAAATTCTTCTTTTGTTTGAAATACATAGGTGGTTCCATGGTCATCAGGTCAGGATCTGATGATGGAATCCTGGAGAAATCGAGGGAACTCTTCAAATTTTATAGGCACACTTCAAACTATTTTTGGTTTGAAAGAATATTCTCCCGAGGTGGTCCTGTTTAAATTTGGTGAAGATCTGATGAAGACACTCGGAGATTAACAATGGAACTCTTCAATAGATGACAGCAAATTACCCGCGATTGCTGTAATTGCATGTTTATGTAGTGTTTATGCCACATAAAACAGAAAAATAAAATTATCGGTTTTTCTTTTATTTTTAAAGTAATTTTATTTGGGTACAATTATGGTGCCAGGTTCATCGCCTCTTACAACTCGCTTGCCCGGCGACAGAGGGGAATTGTTTTCTTAATCCGTCTCTCCCACAGACTATTGTTTTTCGAATACTAGATTAAACCTTTCATTATAAGTAGGTATAGAATAAATCGTCGCCAATCGCATACTTGGAGGACAAATTATATTTTTGTGGCGGCATCTATCTCGCCACATGCGAACTATTCAAGCCTACATCGCGATATCAAGATTTAACACGCAGATAGTATACATACAACCTCCCAACATCAACTGTTGGGCAGTAGCCTGCCAGGCATAAGACTCCGCCTGGTTGGAGGATCCTCCCTTTGGTTGGAGGAACACCACACCTAGTTCCTCCACATTTTTTACCTGCGAGCCTTTGGCATATCAAACGCGGGTAGCAAAGTAAGGGAGCGATTCGTCGGCGGGTCCGCGTATGTTATGGAGGCACAACTTGCCAACGAACGCCAATGAACCCCGGAACGATTGCCTTCCATGCTTCAAAGGCGTTCACGGCCCGCACCTCAGACTTTTCGAATTCATGTGCAGATCAGAATTTGATTATCATTTGCGTTAACAGTGAACGAAAACATTTTGAAGAAACAAGCACAGCTAAGAGGGACTAAAAAAAACCGTCCGTGTGGTGCCGGACGTAAAGAATAGCACTACCCCTCCTCTTCCCGTGGGTATCGTGAAAGTAGGCAACTAAGGGATTAACTAGAGGATGGGCAGCAGCGTTCTCTGAATGCTTTAACAACCATACTGCGATCGCCAACACGCCTGCCAAGCGTGGCGATTATGGTAAACCCCCCTAACATTGTTTGGGGGAGGCCCATGTCCAGCAGTTTACGTCATTCGGCTGAATGATGATGATGATGAAAAAAAACTGTTCTCGATGATGTGTATAGTCCGCCAACCCTACTGGGCCAGCGTAGGGGAATGAGGCCTAAACCCTTTTGATTCTGATACCGCGGCCGGTGGATTAGCCGTGTTTGCATCAATCTTGAAGTGATGTGAACAGTAGTTGGATTTAAAATTTCCCATTAGGTATTTCATCTTGGAGCCAAGCTTACACTCAAAGATAAGATAAGATATTTATTCATCAAAGATATGGTACAAAAGTTGTTAGGTAGGTACACAATTAGTTTTCCGACACGTCCGCCTCTGCAAGAGGCATACGAATATCATTAATTACATAATAACATTAATTAAATTGTATCATTTTAGAATTTATTCACTTTATCACTTACCTATTACATTATTTAAATATAAAATATTAAATTAATAGTGTACATTTTGAGATCAAGATTAAAAAAAAAATACAGGCAGTTAACGAATTCGTGTAATTCCTTTAAACCACATGATCTATTAATGGTATAGATTAACCCGGCACGAGATTTAGATTGAATAAAAACAAACAAAACTTAATTTTCCCATTTTTTTATGTAATTACATTCGATGCCATGCACAGATCAATGAAGACACGGCGGCACAGCTGACGGGCACGAATAACTCGATATCGCTCCACGTAGTCAGTTCGCTCGGGATGCTAAAATTACTCAGATACAGAACACGTTTCAATTTATTAAAACTTTTTTTGTTTGTTCTGAAAAAAAAAAACAATGCAGGGTCAATCAGTGTCACCAGTAGATCACGCGATTTGAAGGAATTACACGAATTCGTTAACACCCAGTATATCATTTACTACGGTAAAATTTTTAAGAAAAGTTGCAGTAAAGCAAAGTTGAGTCGAATAATTATGTGACCGCGGTATAAGAAGAGTCCCGTGTACTGCAGCGGGGCTATAATGAGCTGATTGAACTTTTATGCTAATGCATCTCATTTTAAGCCTTCCGGCGTGATTTTAATTTAAATGTTTAAAGCCTTTGTAAAATCGGCTAGTCTTGCCTCATTATTACAATATCCATCCATAATTCAAGTGCTGGGCACTTGTCGGTGTAGCAATCTCCATCTTTATCTATCCAGAGCCAATTCCTTCACTTCTCTGTATGTAATCACTTCTGTCTTTTCATTCCATTAGTCTGTGTACTTTCTTCTTGGTCTACCTTGTTTGGTCTTTGCCTCTGATTTACTTTCTATGATGTTGGCTATAAAGTTGCAAGTCCAAGACGGGCTGCAAACTACAGACTGCATCCGCAGACCGCAACTCGCGCCGTCCGAATAACACCTTTAAAGTGCATGCCTTAAAGGTAGTATTCCAACGGCGACCGCAAACTGCAACCGCAGATGACAGCAGCAGACAAGCGACACTACTGGTTCATACAAACCAATGTGACTTGCGGTCTGCGGTTGCAGTCTGCCATTTGCAGCCCGTCTCGGACTTGTACCTTAAAGCTGTCGTATCGTGTTTCATTGTGTAGAACAGAAACTCGAAACTCTAAATTAATTTACAAAAACTAAACAGAGAATTTACTGTCTCGTCTGTCCAGTGGTTGCAAGTGCGACTGCTGACCGTGTGGTCCTAGGTCTGATCGCCAGGTCGGGCAAAGTGTTATTGAGTTTTTCCTTGCGAAACTCAATATCAGCCCGGAGTCTAGATTTGAGCCTGGTTGATGGCAATAGACTCGCTCCCTATTGCATGGGACATAACAGCGAAATGAGGGTGTATATGTCGCAGGTTTTTCATTAAATTAGGTTTGATCAAAAACCTAGGTTTTTGATGAAAAACCGGAAGATGACACATTTTAAACTCAATTTCATCATAAACCCGTAACAATCCAGAGTTTTGATCAAAAACCTGAACTAGTTTGGGTTTATGATAAAGTTCTTGTCAAAATCACGGGTTTGCTTTGTTTTATGACAAATAAATCAATTTAAATGAAATAAATAAAACAATCCATCATCATTTGCAACTTAGTAGAAAGAAAACAATTATTTTTTTATCAAAATTTTACATCCATGATCCAATCAATATTCTCCTTCTTCAATCCAATTATGAAATGAAATGTTTCAATTTCACGTACCTATATTATTATCTGTAAGTGACTGAAGAAGCGGGGAAAGGGCGGGGCGCTCGCGAGCGCAGGCGAAACAAAAGCGGGGGAAGTCCCTAAGTCCCTGTCAACGGAAATGTATATCAGATTAATCATAAACCCAAACTAGTTCAGCTTTTTGATCAAAAATCAGGTTTATGATGAAATTGAGTTTAAAATGCGTCATCTTCCGGTTTTTCATCAAAAACCTAGGTTTTTGATCAAAAACCTAATTTTATGAAAAACCTGCGACATATACAGGGCGTCCCACGACTTTGCCACATGGAGGGGAAGTACCTACCTTAAATACTGTAGATAGATTTTTTTTCTGAATGAAGACTTCATTTTTATTTTAAAAACAATACGAACTGCATTCATAGAATTTTAGATAATCACCTGTCTGAACCGGGAATCGAACCCGCTAAATGTGATAACAAAAAAAAAACTGTAATATTATTGTACTAATCGAAATGCTCGATCAGATACATTTATTTCTTCTAAATAACATATCTAAAATAAAAGGAACACAATGTTTAACATTTATTTGAAATAATAAGACACATTTAAATATGCAACTTACAAACAATTTAATTTATTAAATGCTCAAAATGTGCCCCTTCCTATTGTATACAAATTGTAACTCTTTGAATAATCTCGCTTACCGTTGATTTATTTAATTTTTCATAGTGAGTATTTGAAATAATACTTCGAAATAGTAATAAAGCAGAAAGTAGTACATAAAGTCAGTAGTTATAAGCACGACATACTCGTAGTCAAAGAGAATGCTATTTATTATTCTAAACAAAATTTTAAATTAAATGTTTTTCATGGTATTCCTTTTATTTTAGATGCTATGTTAACTAGAAGAAATAAATGTATCTGATCGAGCCTTTCGATTAGTACAATAAAATTACAGTTTTTTTTATTTTCACATTTAGCGGGTTCGATTCCCGGTTCAGACAGGTGATTATTTAAAATTCTTTGAATGCAGTTCGTATTGTTTTTAAAATAAAAATGATGTCTTTATTCTGTAAATTTATCTATCTACAGTATTTAAGGTACTTCCCCTCCATGTGGCAAAGTCGTGGGAGGCCCTGTATACAACTCTGCCCAACGTTTCTGGGAATATAGGCAAAATGTTATGTAAGTAAACAGAAAATCTAGCGGCTAAAAATACGACTCGAACAATAGGTTGTTTGAGTCGTAATTTTAGGCGCTAGCTTAGCGAGGCTTAATTATCAACGCCTAAGGTCCCTTTGTCTTATAAAGGTCAAAGTTACAAAAAGGCACGCTAACGAAGTAGGTACCTGAATTTCCATTAAAAATATTTTTTTTATTAGGTTTGTTAAATATTGTAGTGAGTTCACTGTTTGATGTTCAATTGAGCCTTATTAGCAATTCTCTGTGATATTATATTGTTGTCTATTTTTAACCGACTTCAAAAAAGAGGAAAATGTGGAGGTTCTCAATTGGACTGTATGTTTTTGTATGTTTTTTACACGATTGTTCCGCCAATTATGAATTGATTTTCATGTTTTTTTTTTTGTTTGGTAGGTCGTACTTCAATTTTATCGAAATTGATACAGCGCTTTTTGAAAAAAATCAACAAAAACATAAAATTAATAAACACAGATGACGTTTTGGTTTGTGGTTCCCTTCAGCAAATGTTTTGATGAGGACTTTCAATCTCTGTTTTTACTGTCATCACAGAAACATTATCCAAAAACAAAGAAGATTGTATGTATTTGTAAGGAGCCGTCATGATAATTATACATTAATACCTATTCTTAAAGAAAACTACCAAGTTGTTGGAAAGATTACGGAATTTATGGCACTAAAACGTATTTAATAAAATACTTAAAAAAAAGTAAAAACCGACTAAAAAAAAACTAGAAGGAGTATTTTCATTTTGTTGGAAATCAGTTTAACAATTTTTATATGTTGTGTTCTCTTTTAAAGAGCCGCCGTTCACGATCCTCCGAGCTCTCCCGTCGTAGAACCAGTCGTCTCTTCAGACTCTGCAGTCACACCGATAATTCAGCCCTCATCAAATTCCCTCCCAATCTCCCGTCAGCAACGTTCTAAGCCAAGGTCCGAGTTCCACTAGGGGTCGCCCTTAGCGCTGTTGTTGCTAGTAGTCATGATGTTAGTGTAGGGTCAAGTGTTGTACCTATGGACGGCTTTACCTATGGACACTACCAATATTTCAAAAACCAAACGGCGTAAATTCGTAGTTAGAACGCATTCGTAAACTTTTTTTGACGAATGGCAACACTGACTAACTGTCACTAAGCTGTCAGTGATAAATCCGTCGTGATGTGCTGTTGAACATTTTTATTTGAAAAAGTAAGTTTTTTTGTACATTTTCAAGGTGTTTTTCTGTGAGATAACTTAAACTAGAAATTTAATTGTAGATAATTTACAAAACTTCGTTGTTTTTCATTGAAATAAGGACCATTCTGCGATTCTGTTAATGCTCTATAGAAAGATTTAACCCTTACTAGGTTAGGTCTTAATATTTGTACCTGTGGACGGGGGAATGAATGTACCTGTGGACTGTCCATAGGTACATAATATCGGTTGCACCTGTGGACAGTAATTTACACAGACAAATTACTACATTTGTTTTGGTTTTTTTCAGTGCCTCGTAGTAAAACCGGAGTGAAACGGGATAAAATATATCCAGACACTCTCTCTTAAGCAGTTATAGAAATCAAAAATGGATGTTTAGTTCGTAGGATGTCTGAAAAATACAAAATACCAAAATATACCATTTTGAAATATTTTCAACTCAACAAATATTATCATGAGATCATTATCTCGATGAAAAAACTAAAGATTAATTATTAGATAGATTTATCGTTAAATTATTGAAGAATGACGTAAAAAATGTGTTTCAAGAGCATGAAGAAATTATGTTACGTGAATATTTATAAAAAGCAGCCTACATGCATATGGGTCTAGATTCCAAACAAGTCCGGCAACTTGTCTACCAGTTTTCTGTGCAAAAAATAAATAAAATACTCTTAAAAGCTGGCATTAATACAAAATGGCTGATAAAGGATGGTTTCGATGTTATCGACAACGTTTTCCAGAATTATCGCTACGAAAACTCGTTTTTTTTTGCAATATTAAATGCTTGTCTACAGGTACATTACCGTCCATAAATACATTTGTGCTGTCCATAGGTACATTTGTACGTTGTACCTAGGGACAAAATAAGGGTTTTTGAAAATCTTTAATTTTCTGAGCAATTATTTTTGCCATCGCATTTGAGACTGATAATTATTAAGAGTTGATTAGTTACTAAGCCGTACGATAAATAATTTCATGATAAAAGAAAGAGGTTTTTTTTTTTAAAAATTACTTTTTTGTCAAATTCTGGAAATCGTCCACGGGTTAAGCACATGCCCCTAGTATAAGTAGTTAGCTTAGGTTAAGTATTTTACTTTCCCCCCATTGGCTGGATACCCTTCATGTCTCAATAACTGCCCGGTTACGCAGAAAAGGTACACAAGGAACAATTAAAAGTAGCCAGATAGAAAAAAATATGATTTTACTTCCCTCCCATTGGCTGGAGACCCTACATGTCCCGTCAATAACTGCCTGGTTACGTAGAATGGGTACGCGAGGACCATTTACAAGTAGCCAGATCGAAAAAAAGGATTTTACTTCCCTCCCATTGGCTAGAGACTCTTCAGGTCTTGTCAATAGCTGCCCAGTAGAAACGGTCTGCAATTACCAAATACAAGCATTGCAAAAGAAAATAAAAACATCTCGAAGTTCCATTTTTTGTTACAGTTTTTTTCTATATAACGAACTTATTTCTATTTTAAACTTTACCAACTGAATTGTCACCTAAATTGGACCTCACCAACATAAGTTCACTCCAAGTAATGTAATCTTTAGCCGCCCTACAAAAGTCCTTTTTAGAACTTAAAGTCTACTTTAGTTTGAAGCCTAAACAATGAATCAAGGCATTAGAGTTGAATAACATAAATGTTTTCGATAAGGTCTAAGATGAGAATAAAATGGAAAATAATGGAAGTAATAAACGTCACGCATTTGGTAAAGAAAGAAAGACTTTTTTCAAATATATTTAAGCGTTAACACCCAACACAAATAATGCAAACTTTGTTCAGAGAATAGATTATAATTTCTTTCAAATCAAATCATTTATTCGCATAGAATGTAGGTATTTTACAAAAAAGTTGGTATAAATAATATAAAGGTCCGTGTAGGTACATTCTGCCTAAGTCTTGGCATGCAAAGATTTCACAAATTACGGTCATAAAGACAGACAATAATAAAAACAACAATTTTAACAATTCCGAATTAAAAATACAATAATACTTGAATGTCATACTTAATGTCAATAATATGTATAATAATAAAATGTCCATGTTATACAATGTCACAATATAGGTCTTTGTTAAAACATTTTCCATAGCATGCCCTTTATTCGTTGACGACGTCTGTGGTCTAATGGTTCGAGTGTCGGACTGCTGATCTCGTCGTCGTCGTGGGTCGTGGGTTCGATTCCCACACAACACAAATATTTATGTGATGAACACAAGTGTTTGTGTTGGTCTGGGTGTTTCTTATGTATTAAAAGTACGTATTTACAAAAAAAAAGTATGTAAGTATTATATTCACTGTCTAGTACCCATAGTACAAGCTCTGCTTAGTTTGGGACTAGATGGTGCTGTGTAAAAAATGTCCACAAAAATATTATATTATACTCGTATATTCTTAACCATCTTATAAGTTAGTATGGTAAATCTATCTATCCTCAGCTATGACAAGCTCTGTTTACATTTTAGGTCATATTTGGGGTCACGAATTTGAAACACCATTTTTTGAACTAAAGTAGGGAGGAAGAATTTTTGGAAAAACTAAAATAAAATTTATTTTAAGTAAGTACATGGAAATAAAAATTCTCGAATTTTGTATTTGTACCACTTGCTTTAAAACCATCACCAGTGATACTTTAAGTGGTCTCTTTCCAACTAACCTTGTATACAACTAAATTACTCCATAACATGTTAACCAGTAAGCTGCCATTGTGAATTCGCTCAATGTACAAGACAACAAATCAATTTGTTTATCTACTGCATTGAGGTGTAAAGAACAAGCTCCAAAGCTTTTAGTTACGTATAAACTATTAGTAATCTGTCACAGTAGCCTTCTCCCAAATAGGTACCTTCTAGCACCTATAGGTAAGTACTAACACCACAATCTTGATTGCAATACCTGTTGCAGCATGCATATATTATGACCCATTGCTTCCTAGATTGGCGTCTCTACGATACAATCCATAATTTAATAGCTAAGGGGGTATTTCAGCAACCTATTATTAACTGTTCATTAAGCTAATTCGGTCTCTAAACTTTTCAATAGCTAATATTTTCATTTCACCACATAACAGTAGTGATAATGAATGAACCCCCCCTGAGAAAGGCGTTACCTCACCATGAGATTAATGTAAAACCGGAGGGAACATTAGACTAGCTTTCTACAACCCCATCGTATAATAAAAAATGTATCATGAGGTCTACTGAAAAGCTTACAAACCGCAGGGCAGCTTGTGGCGAGCTGTTGGTGAGTGGCGACACTGCGTACCTTATTGCCTCAGAGAGTCGGTCAGGGCCTCGTCTCCAGGTTGCCTTTATTGGCTGGCTGGAGTGGAACCCCAAGAGTGCCCGCAGGACTCTCAACTCTGTCTTGCCTTTATCGGCCGGCCAGAGGGGGGCCGCCAGAGCTATATGCTCGGGGGTGGAAGTGTCTAAAGGCGTAATAGCGGGGAAACCCACTCCGGGTGTTTTAGACCCGCGACGGCGAAACCGGGGCCACACCTCTCTACACCTCTAGCCGCTCACACGTCTGTTGCCCCTTTCGCCTATGTACTGGCGGCTTTTCAGGGGGCCCAGCTAGTGAGCTGGCGAGTCACCGTCTGCCAACAGGTTTCAATTTTAAATGTTGAAAGGCAGGCGCCGTTTTCTTCCGGCAATAGAAGTTAAATAGTCCATTTAACACCCCATCCCATAGACCAGTTTTATTTTTACCATATTTCACAATAGTTTTGCACCCACCTGGGACGGTCCATGACTGTACTCCAATAGTGCAGCCGTGGATAGTCCCCGGTTGATGCCCCACCTCATTTTAGATTAAAGTTCTCAAAGGGGCCTCTGCGTGTTGGACCTGTGTCCCCGTGTATGCCTTCCAAAGGACCGGACGTCTTCCGCATGGAAGATGAGCCGTGATGTCCAAAGTGATAATGACAAGATTATTGAACACATAAATGTCAAAGTAGGTGACTTTTAGCATACTGTCACGCTTTGCGGGTTAAGGATGGCTTGAGGAGTCAACCCTTAACGGGCATGTGTACATAAAATCAGAATCTAGCAAGAAGCAGAAGCATATTAAGGAAAACACTTTTAACTATACAATAATATATTTTATAATAGTTACAAAATTAGACTAGTTTACAGGGCGTGGTTCTTTAGACAATACGATACGAGGAGTCCAAGGTCTTCAGGTGTAGTAGGTAGTACTTAACTAGGCGGCTGCTGAGGCGCGAAAGAGGACGAAGTGCAGCGTGCCGGCCCTTTTATAGGCGCACCCCGCTTGTCGACACCGCTGCACCGTCACAATACCTAGTGTTTTTTTTATTTGGTACTAGGCCGGCGTTTGACCACCATCTCGCCTGATGTTAAGCGATGATGCGGTCTACGATGAAGCACGCTTGCCCAGAAGAAACCGATTCACTTGTGACTTGAAGACACTCAGATTATAGCTGTCGGGGAACACCCACTCGGGCAGCGCATTCCACTATTTGGCGGTTTTCACAATGAAAGTGGAATCAAAGCGCTTCGTTCGGGTTTTTGGTATATCAACCATGAACAGATGGCGCTTTTTCGTGTTTCTGGCTGCCCGATAGATTTCTGGCTTCTGACCAACAATAACGACTGTCAAAGATCTACAAATGACGGCCGGGACCAACGGCTTTACGTGCTTTCCGAGGCACAGAGGAAACTCGCTATGGTAAATGGTCACCCATCCACAGACTAACCTCGGCAAGCGTGGCTTAATCCGGAAGATTGGTCTATGCGGCTGTAATTATTTAGCCACGAGCTCCTCTTGGATCAAGATATTATGATACCTTTTATTCGCGTACATGAATTAGTTTCTCGGGATTTAATATCAGCCGTAACTTTTTTCACGATCTAAAGTTTGTTTATCCTTTATAAAACATTAAATTGGCTGGACTATAGGTTTACAATGTCCATTGCCTAACCCTTCGTCCTAGCAGGGCACCACAGTGCCCTGAATTGCGTCACGCATCGCGTCGCGAAAATAGCAAGCGATATGCCATTTATAGAAGGCTAGTATACTAGAGGCCTACGTGAGCAGTGTATCTAACAGAGCGGCGCGTTTAGTTTATTTTTAGCGGTTTGACTACGGCAGATATTTGGATTTAGCCTGAGGCTGCGTTCACACATGCGCAATTTTTTTCGGAGCGAAAGCTCACGCTCTTCTTGTACGAGTCGCTCCCTCCTCAGAAACTTTGGAATTTAATAGTTAGTCCCTTGTTTTAACGTACATTTTTTACCGATGTAAAATACACGCGCACGCTCAGCGCCCTAATAGCTACGAGTATTGCGTACTACACACGTCGCAATCGCGCAACGCCCGCGCCGCCTCCACCCTCCCGGCTAGGATGGTAAATGCAATTTGAGATCTATTGATGTGTCATAAGACTCAAATTAAATACACAAAAAATTCAAAGCGAGTTAGACGCGGGTGCTGACGCGCGTGGTGTGCGCTTAGCGGGCGCGTGTCGCCTGAATCAAATACTATAGATACTTACAACTCTGCTGCAAGGATACTTCGCCTGTATCTTAACGACGCGCCGCACTGCCCGACGGAATGCAATGCAACGCACTGCCCAGTTAAGACAAAGCCTTATAGCACGACAATCTTGCCAGATAAAAAAAAATAAACTTTAAAAAAAGTAAAAACCGACTTCAAAGAAATACTAAAAGGAGTAAAATAATTACCATAATATAAAATTAACAGTTTCAGAAGTCGGTGGCTTCTATTTGCTTCAGTGTAGAGTTGCACCGACTTCTGAAACTGTTAATTTTATATTATGGTAATTATTTTACTCCTTTTAGTATTCCTTTGAAGTCGGTTTTTACTTTTTTTTAAAGTTTATTTTTTATTAAATACGTTTTAGTGTCATAATTTTAACTCCCTCCTTCATAACCCTTCGTTTTGGCTTTGACGTAGTCGGACATAAAAAGTCCTTTCAAATGATACCTTACACGATATAATGAACACATTCCAAAGGGGGGGAGGGGGGGACACGCACCCCCTCCTCTTTTCCAGTAGTCAGTTCCCAACAACAAATATAAACAAAGCAATATTAGTAATTTGAGAATTTTGCTTTGATCCGATGAGGAGTTCCGTTCCATATCTCTGAAGTTCATGGTCTAATCATAACAAAATTTATATGGGACCAATCGGGAAGTATACCCTTTCGAACAAAAAAATAATTTTTCAAATCGGTTCATAAATGACGGAGATATGAGGTAACAAACATAAAAAATTAAAAAAAAAATACAACCGAATTGAGAACCTCCTCCTTTTTGAAGTCGGTTAAAAAACATAAACACATGTAGCTCAGTATAGTATACATAGCAAAACCATAACACACCTCAAATTGAATTCAGGATAGCCTTCATACTTTATCAGCACTAAAGATTTACAAACTCAATAAAGGCTTGGAGCCACGCAAACTACCAGATCCAATCGACTACTAAAACACTGAGATAGAGGCATACATCTTACCCGGCCGGCCTTTACGAACATTAGATACAGAGTATTGAATAATTCCAGAGATTGCATAGCTGAATTGGATATTGGTTGTTTGGTTTTGATGGGTTATGGAGCTTGTAAATTGGCCGTTACAATGTAACAGTGATAGCTATTTGTTTTTAGCTGCAAACTTAGGCTCGATGACACTGTCATACTGGGCTAGTGCATTAAAAGAGCCTCCACGAGTGACGATACTTAAGTACGTCCGGCGCACCCTGGGCAGTCAGCTCCGCTACCAACCTTGCTGACTGGCTAATCTTTTCACCACAGTATGAGCTATTTTCGTATAGCTCGTCCTGACACGAGAGAAGAAGAAGAAGACTGGGCTAGTTTACAAGCCACTGAGTTCGCAAGCAGCTTGTAAACTCGCTCCGGGTCATTGAGCTTTTTAACAATCTGCTTTTGCGCATCCGATTGTAAAAAAGCTGCTTGAAAAATATGAATAAAAATAGGCTAATTTACTCGCCATTCGCTAGCGTTTTGGCCTGTAAGCTAGTTAACCAGCTGTGTGTCATCATTGCTGGTAGTGAACTAGTTACGAGCATCTTTGCGTTTTACTCGCTAGCTAGTTCGCTACTGAGCGAGTGGAAAGTTTTTGTGTCATCGACACTCGCTTACTCGCTCACTCGCTAGCTTTTAAACTCACCGACTAGCAGCTCGTAAACTAGCCCAGTGTCATCGAGCCTTAAAGGTGGCTTCCCACGGTGCGTGATATCGTACACCGTAACGCAAGTGCTCATTCGAATTAGAGCATTAAATCGTGGGTCGTATAATATATTTCATAATGTCAATATGAAAAAGCCAACGGCGGGCAGTCCGCGCGCTTTCCGCTACCATACAACTCGACTGGTAGCCTCCGCTCTTCAAGCGAGCGGACCGCGTGCTTATTGGGCGCTGACTCCGAGGCGCCAGCGAAACAACGTCGTTATGAAAACGTGTAAGTCCTAGGCGTGTATAAGTGTAGGCGTTTAATCATAAATGCCATATAACTACAGTGTTTGCGGTGACAGCAAGCTTGCACTTCGCGGCCAGCGCGCGGACTGCGAGCTTACACCTCACGGCCGGCGCGTGGACTGCGAGCTTACACCAAGCAGACGACGCGCAGTTAGCGAGCTGGCGGCTAGCCGTAGCCTAAATTTGAGGCTTTTCCGTGCTGCAGCTGTGCAGTTGCGGTGCCGGTATAATGTGCCATGACCTCCAAAGATGCGGTGTGAGTTCTCTTTCGCTTGGCATTTTGGAATGACAAAATAGCTTCAAATCACGCACCTACATAGACGGACACACACCGTTGGAAGAGTCTCGGTGCGGTACGTGGCTGTGTGTGATCATTGGTTAAAGTCGGTGTCGGTGGGAAGTCACCTTACACCAAATGGTACCTACTACAGCTACTAAGAGCCAAAACACACTTAGCGTATCTTGCGCCGTGTACTGCTTAAAATACGCTTAAGTGGTGCAGGTTGGTGGACTAAACATACCATCGATAACTTTTTAGGTGTGCAGGATTCCTCGCTGTTTTCTTTTACTGCATGTATAACGCAAGTGATAATAACAACAAATTGTATGGTAAATACATTTTGACCAACTCATCATTAAGATGAAATCAACAGCAAAAATTATTTTATTTTCTTTATTTTTGGAAGGCTTACAGACTAATAACATAATAATACATATGTGGAGTCGGCAACCATTGTGCCGATAGTCGTAACGGCCAATGGCCTAATGGCCAAGAGCCTCGACCAACACCTCAAGAGGCTCTCGTTAGGTGGCTGGATCAAGGGCCTGATACAGAAAGCAGTCCTCCTCGATACGGCGCGTATTGTGAGGAGGTTCCTGTCTCTGGAGCCCTAACCACCGGTGGCTTGGACCCTGCTCCCGATGCCGGTGGATCCCTATTTTTATATTTTTAAATGTATTTTTTATAGATTTATATTTAAAAATGTAAAATTATGAATGTTGATGAATAAAGGTGATAATAATAGGTAACTAAATTGCTAATTACAAGCCTCCACAGATATATACAATATAATGATTGTGCTGTATCTTTATTTTGACTGAGAGCTGGATAGTACGTTTTGTATCCTAATGTACCCCATACTTACTCCTTTCCTTTCGAAGTAAATTCACTCAAATACCCTTTTTTTTCTTTTGCTTCCGGTTTTCATCTACCGTGAGGAAGAATTTTGGAATACGATGGAAAGGAAAAGGTAAGTAAATGTGTTCGGGATTCGGTTCAGAAATTTGTTCACATTTTTGTCCAAATGACGAGACCCAAAAACGTTGTGTGGGATTTTGCTTACGTTTCGTGGCATTTTAGAAAACCTCAGCCATATTTTATGCAAGCAAAATAGTGGAAAATATTTGAGTTAAAAACAGATTTTTTGGGAGCAATGGTTCCGTTTCGGGTTACGTGCGGTGGGTAGTTGGATATTTCATTTTTCGGAGTTACGGCTTCCAATTTTTATGTATTTTCAATTGAATAAGAGGTTTTGCTAGTTCCATGTACAGAAGTACCTAGTCGTAAAAGAATATTAATGAGAAGTACATTAAAATAAAAAGTAAGTTCAAACACTAAATCCAGACTACTGAAAAATGAATGAAACAAGTAAATATTATCATTTGAAATTGTTATGTGCAAACTATTCAATATTTATCGTTTATTAAATGAACAACTGTACCCCAAGTGTGAGTTTTTAATGTTACTACTGTAGTTGCGTCACGCCAAAAATGACAAACAAATTTTTAGTCACGCTATTCGCCGCTAGAGGCTCTGCCTAAATTTTCATACATTTTTGGCGTGACGCAACTACAGTAGTAACGTAAAAAACTCACACTAGGGGTACAGGTCTCGTGTAGTGCCGGACTTAAAGAATAGCACTACCTCACCTCTTTCCGTGGGTGTAGTAAAAGGTGACTAAGAGGTTCTCTAGAGGATGGGCAGCAGCGTTCTTTGAGTACTTAAACAACCATACTGCAACCCCCCCCCCCCCCCCCCCTTTCGGGGGAGGCCTATACCAGCACTAGACCAGCGTGGTGGACTGAAATCTAAACCCTTCTCATTGTGAGAAGAGGTCCATGCCCAACAGTGGGACAGTAACGGTCTGAGTATGCTTATGTTATGCAAGCAAAGCTGTGTAGGCAAGGCAGAACAGAACATTTTTATCCGAGCATATGAAGTAGTTCCCCCAGGGTGCAAGTGTAACCGCGGGAAACAGCAAGTAAAGTATAAAACTGTCTAATATAAAACGTTATTGTCCGGAAAATATGTGTTTATAACGCAATTTGTTCGTTCAAAACGCTTTGAACGCACTTGTTATAAAGTATGTCTGTTAACTGTGTCAATAAATTTTATTGGAGACTGATTTTCCTTTTGGATTTGGCTGCAATTTTTCAAAAGAGCCATAATTTAGGAAAGGGCCTTTATTTATATGATGAAGCTTTTTTTACTTTAAACGTTTATGTTTTATTGTGAGTGAAATGTTTTGATGATACTTCGGAAAACTGATGACATGTTACTAATAGCCCAGTCCAGGTAGTTTTCACTTGCAAAAGGTCCGTCAGTCCTGAATTTTAGATATTATGTGTTTATGTTTAGGTGTTTTTATGAAAATATCAAGTTTTCGACCTTGAGTGAACTCGGCACGCTCCGACGTCTTGGATTAAAGACCCTAAAAATGAGTTTTTATTAAATAACTCCTTATCTATGGGTTTTACGCCAAAAATAGATCAGACCAATCTTGTAGACAATTAAATTCCCTACAATTCCTGCTTCAAGTATTTTTTTTCTATAGCTAATAGTTTACGATATATTGGGCTTTAAAGTACTTAGGCAAAAACAGCATTTTCATGCGTTTTTTAGTTTTAATTCCCGACTCAAAACGAGAGGTGTTATACGTTTGAAGCCTATTTTTAACCCACGACGCAAAAAGAAGGATGTTTTGCAAGTTTGACACCTATGTCTGTATATCTGTAAGTCTGTCCGTTTGTCTGTATGGCTGTCTGTTTGTCTGTCTGTTTGTGGCAATGTAACTCCTAAACGGTTGACTCGATTTAATTAAAAATGTTTTTGCTCGATAGCTTATTTAATCAATATAATTATAAGCTCCGTTTGATGGAAATTGGTTCAGCCGTTGCGTTGAATTTTTAGAGAGTTTTGCAAGCAAGTAGTAAGTACTTATGCCCCTACCTATCCTCTCGTATAATCCCTAAGTCACCATGTGGACACCTACTGGTATAGATAGGGTGGCCTCTTTGCAAGAAACCATCCTCCTCCCACCACTACCTATCTCCTCCTACCACCTCCTCTCAGAATGCGAAGGGCTAAAACATATGAAAGGCAACCGTTCAACCGTTACGCTATCACAGCTTTTGGCGGAAACCATGCCTCAGAAATACTTTTCATGCCAAATCTTTCCCAAGTATGTTACGGTTTGCTCCCAGTCTCAGTAATACTTCAAAACATTCGGATTTGCACCTAGCTACGTCAAAACATTGAAACAAATCAGCTTGTTTACGTTCCAACTTTTGAATATCCATTGACAACACAATATTACGGTATTCCTACTGCCATACAGTAAGTTGTAAATAAAAATATATTGGAATTCAAAAATGTTGAACGAAATTGTATGTTTGCGGTTTTATTGCACTGAAAACTTTTTACGAAAACATGGAATATTTTTAAATGAAATACCGCGAGGAGACCGGTAGATATATAAAGTAGCCGTGTGGTTATGAACATAAAATAACCCACCGTTTCTCTTCCCAGAAATGAGTACAAGACGAGTTAGACCCTGTTTTTGGAAGCGCGTGGTCCACCGCGCACTCGGCTGCGGATACCGCCATGGGGTTACGCTTGTTTCATCGAAAAAGAATTGCCAAATTTTCACTTTCCAAACAAGTTTCTGCATAATTTCATTTGCCAAATTACTACTTAGCAAATAAACTCTTCACAAATAAATTGTAACGCAAACCTAATGTTTGGCAAGTGAACGTTTAACCGCTAGCGGCCCGACCGACGAACCGGTTCGTCAGTGCCATTGTTTATCTATTGTGTCTATAATTACAGTACTTGAGACTTAAACAATAACTTGCTTACCAACTAGTACTTTTACCAATTTTTATGTCGTCAAATATTTCAGTTGGTAGGTACTTATAACATATTTTACGCAAAATCTTCCTCTCTCCTAATATTTTTGCTGTGCCCGACAGGGTCCATAATGATCTCATATTTTTTTAAGTTACCACCTAAGTCTATATTGTGGAATGCAATAAACATATTGAGTATTGAAATAAAAAAAATGTTTCTAGCACTCGCCGGCCGCTGCTGCGGCACGCTCGCTTTGCTCGCTCGGCTCGTGCGTTGTATGGTCACAGTTCTAACCTAACCTAGCTGTTTCGATTTAAAAAAGATATTAGCGTGTTACAATAATTTGACTAAATGTTTATTGTCTCAACATTGTTTGCTGTAATAAATCATTTGATTAAAGACCAAATGCCTTAATGATATTATCCTTGATAATACTCTGCCGAGTAAAAATTTGACCAAATGAAAATGTGCGTACTAAAATAATTCCAAAATGTTGCATTGGTATAAAAAAAGGTTGCTAAAATGCGTTTGGGTAATGTTTGGTCAAAATAATTTTGGCAAAACGGCAGGCTCCCACCGCCATGTTATTATAAAATACTCAAAAAATAACATAAACATCATGCTTGTATTTCCCGAAGGATTGGCCAGAGGTGTATAGTAAATCCTCATTTCGCCGTTATCTTTAAGTCACATGTAAGGGGGCGAGCCTATAGCCATCAACCGGTTACAGATCCAGACTCCGGGCTGCTACTGAGAAATTCCACATGGAAAAATCCAATAACACTTTGCCCGACCTGGGGATCGAACCCAGAACCTCACACTCAGCAGTCGCGCTTGCGATCACTAGACCAATGAGACAGTCACCCTTAAGTAAACTATACGTCATTTATTCATGCAACTATGAGTTTGACTGAAATGCACATAATTCGGAACCTCAGTATGCATGTACATCATTTGGATCGACTGCGAACTAAATAAATCTGGGATTTAAGAGCGGCGGATAAGAATAAAATATGTTCGATTTTTTCTGATAGTATTAATAAATTGGAGATTGGAATTTGGCAACACAGAACAAGGTAGTGTGTTCGTTCTATCTAGCCTTCTTATATCGTGTTGGCACGAGCTATACAAGAATAACTAATGCCGTGGTGAAAAAATTAGCCAGTCAGCAAGGTTGGTAGCGGGGCTGACTGCCCAGGGTGTGCCGGACGTACTGAAGTATCGTCACTCGTGGAGGCTCTTTTCATGCATTCCTTCTGCCTAGCCCTTTCCCAAGAATGTTGGATTCAGCTTCTAATCTAACCAGATGCAGCTGAATACCAGTATTCTACACGAAGCGACTGCCATCAGAACTCCGCAACCCAGTTACTGGGCAATGCTGATATCCTCAGGTTAGACTGGTTGTAAGACTTTTGGGCCCCTGATTACCTCTACCCGTAACGGTTGTCAAAGGTATTCGTATGACACTCAGGACCGATGGTTTAACGTGCTCTCTGAGGCACGGAGGCATTCCAATGCGTAAAGAACGGTTACCCCTCCACGGACTGACCGAGACAATCGCAGTTTAACCTTACAAATCATATGATCCGCGCGGTTGATAATTTGCCACGAGTTCGGGCCTGTCCACATCTCCACGTCACGACGTCGTCAACGTGGAACGGTGCGGTAACGCGGCACGGTGCGTTGACATAACGTGCAAATTTACGTTACCGTATCGTAACACGTTCCGCCTCTAGCCGCAAGCGCACACGTATATGCGCTCCGCCCGAGGACTCCTCGCACGCGAGTTAGTCGCCGTCTATGTGCTCCGATGCTTTAAACCATACCTTACTGTTTCTCTTATTAAAATTCAGGATCTACATGGTCAACGATAAATCTAACAATGATCCTGACGTGCATTTTTACGATACGGTAACGTAAATTTGCACGTAATGTCAACGCACCGTGCCGCGTTACCGCACCGTTCCACGTTGACGACGTCGCGACGTGGTGATGTGGACAGGCCCTTCCTCCTCGAACAAGGCAGTGCAGTAGCAACAAAGCTGAAAAACAACGCAATTTTTCGCACTGTATCACCGCACATGTTGATCACAGACAAGAAAGGCCTTTGGCGAAGTACTTTATTGGTTACCATCCGATGCAATCTAAAGAAATAGGATATGCAAGTAATTTTTTTCTCTTTACTACATAAGTAGTATAAAACAAAGTCGCTTTCTGCTGTCTGTCCCACCCCATTGGCTGGAGACCCCTTCAGGTCTTGCCAATTAACTGCCCGGTTGCGTAGAAATGGTCCCCTAGGATCATCTAAAGCAGTGCAAAAAAAAAAAAAAAACTGTCTGTCCCTATGTCTGCTTAGATCTTTAAAACTACGCAACGGATTTTGATGCGGTTTTTTTAATAGATAGAGTGATTCATGAGGAAAGTTTATATGTATAATACATGCATATTATAGTACCCGTGCGACGCTGGGGCGGGTCACTAGTAATCAATACAGCACAGTGATATAAACCTAAGAAAAGTATTAAAAGTCAAATGTTACTATTGTTTGTTGCTCAAAACAATTATTAAACTTCAACAATTTTCTTCTACAGTTCAAACATCCTTTATTGTCGCAGCCATAATGTGATGTCATAATTTACTATACTGCTTTGTTTACATCTCTTTTTTAGCCACAAATCTTATAAATTAAATTATTTCTTGTGCTTTTATTCAAGCAGAAATCGCACTTACTAACTTACCTCAGTGAGAAATCAAACAGTTTGCTAAGAAGATATTATTTAAAGATTTACTCACATGGATTTTGATGTCACTTCCGGCATTTTCGAAGACGACGCGTTTCGAGTTTGTGTTCCGTTTCACAAAAAAAAAAACGTAACAAAATAATGAATTGTAAAATAAGTAATGCGTTAATAAATCTATTTGTTTCTTGACTCCTGTACAATTAATATTTAAATAATGAAAGAGTTTTGAATTACATGCATATTCCCTATTGTTTCTTATCCATTGCTGTCATTCTAAGGCCCGACAGCGCCACGGTGCAGTGGCATATCTCAACGGATAGCAACTTATCCGTGACTTACCGAAGTCAATAGCTCAAGAGATAGCCAGATTTGGAACACCACTTCGCTCTTTGATACACAAGCTTCGAATTAATATTGCTAAGCTTCGATTTGTCGTGAGTTCACATGCAAGTTTGGTAAATAGAATAATTTGAGTATGTTGGTACTTCGGAGTATGCCATCGTTGAGTTGGTAGTTCGTAATTGAACATGTGTACCTTCTTGGTATCGTCATGTAGGTATTTGAGTTAAATAATAATATTCCTTCTTGAAATGAAATGAAATTGTTTATTCTGCAAATTGGATATTTAAAAATCACTTTTACATGTCGGTTTATATTTTTAAAGCTAGATTTTGTCGGCATTTCCTATCTGACTACCTCTGAGAAGAAAAGCCGAAACAAATTCAGGGTTCAAAGTCTCTTTTAAAGTCCAGACATATTTTCTGTAACAAAAAAATTGTGTGAGATCAATGCAGAGCAACGCCTGGACTGGCCTTTTGAGGAAAGTTTCAGAACAGTTTGAAAGGACCTGTCCCAACCGATGGCACGCATGTATCAGCCATCGTGAACCTCAACCCTATCTTAGGGAGCTCAACGACCCGACGCACAACATTACTACCAGCCAGGACCATGAAAGTAGGCCATAGAATACTCAAACTGCCAGACAGATATGAAAATACTGAAAGTATTGAACCTGTATAATACTCACACTCACAATTTAATTATAACAATAATTACAACATACCCCTCTGGGAAAGGCGTTACCTCAGCATGAGATTAACATAAAACCGGAGGGTACATTAGATTAGCTTTCTACAACCCCATCGTATAATAAAAAATGTAAGATGAGGTCTACTGAAAAGCTTACAAACCGCAGGGCAGCTTGTGGCGAGCTGTTGGTGAGTGGCGACACTGCGTACCTTATTGCCTCAGAGAGTCGGTCAGGGCCTCGTCTCCAGTTTGCCTTTATTGGCGGCTGGGGTGGAACCCCAAGAGTGCCCGCAGGACTCTCAACTCTGGCTTGCCTTTATCGGCCGGCCAGAGGGGGGCCGCCAGAGCTATATGCTCGGGGGTGGAAGTGTCTAAAGGCGTAATAGCGGGGAAACCCACTCCGGGTCTTTTAGACCCGCGACGGCGAAACCGGGGCCACACCTCTCTACACCCCTAGCCGCCCACACGTTTGTTGCCCTCTTCGCCTATGTACTGGCGGCTTTTCAGGGGGCCCAGCTAGTGGGCTGGCGAGTCACCGTCTGCCAACAAATTTCAAATTTAAACTTGAAAGGCAGACGCCGTTTTTTTCCGGCAATAGAGGTTAACCGATTCACAAAACACCCCTTTCCATAGACCAGATATTTTTTTAGCATATTTTACAATAGTTTTGCACCCACTTAGGACGGTCCATGACTGTACTCCAATAGTGCAGCCGTGGATAGTCCCCGGGTGGTGCCCCACCCCATTTTAGATTAAAGTTCTCAAAGGGGCCTCTGCGCGTTGGACCTGTGTCCCCGTGTATGCCTTCCAAAGGACCGGACATCTTCCGCATGGAGGATGAGCCGTGATTTAAAGAGAATTACAACATTAATAATGCCACAATAGTATTATCAGAAATTGCATAATAATAATTAAAATTAATAATAATTGATAAAAATAAATCATATTAGAATGTCAAGTTTCATATAATAATGTCAAGATGCGTCAAAGTATGTGTATAAAATAGAGAAGATATATGCAAAGCTTCTTATCTGCCTTCTCCATTTATGTCGATCCAGATCGGTTGTGGCGTCTATTGCGCTCTCCTTCAGATCTTCAGGTGTTCAACATCTTATGAGGCTCTCGTTGGGCAGTTGGATCAAGGGCCTGATTCAGAAAACAGTACTTCTGGACTGGGCACATATTGTTAGGAGATTCCCCTCTCTGAGGCCCTGACCAGCGGTAGCTTGGACGCTGCTTCCGATACCGATGGGCTACTATTTTTTATATTTCAAAATGTTCATTGTTTTTCATACAAATACTTAAAAATATAAATTTATATTTACAATGATGAATAAAAGAAATAGTAGCAGTCTTTAAATCCAGAAGAAATTGCTCTTTTTAATAGTCTGTAGAGGTCAGCGAGGGTTCAGCTCCTGTGATGTTATTCGACTGGTCTGTGAAAAAGTGCTAGCTGCTGTGTTTCTGAAAACAATGAGGAGATAAGACGTAGTTCACAATATTTCATTATTAAAATATAAGAGCTTTACAAGGATAAAAGGATCAAATGAATTGTCTCACAACAAAAGATTTATTCTTCTACGTCATCTTCCTTTGTTTACATGTTCATTTGTTCTGAAGCAGTATTGAAAACCATTTACTTCGCCTTGCACGTCGCGCCTTCTATGTTTGCTCGTAATTATGCTGTCATCAAAATGATGTAGCTTTTGTAAGTATAATCAGAACAATACTGACTCACAGCTGGGCAATGGGCTTTTCTCAAAATGGGAAGGATTCCATGGCCATATTCTACCACGCTGGCCTAGGGGCCTACTCCCTAAGTCCATCAACGAAGTTATTTGCTCGTTCGAAAGTAGCCCGAAACGTAGGAGTGAACAAAACAAGTGTCCAGTTCAACTTTTCGGACGGGCAAAACACATCGGTAGTAGGGACAACTGTCAAATCGAGTTATCATTCGTTCTTAGTTCGGGCCCCGAAATAATCGTATCTTCGTAAGTGATAGGGAGTAGGAAATGCTCGTAACTAAGGCCGAAACCACGGACTTCGTGCTTACGGGGCAGACCCCCTGGTACGAGTTGGTGGAATACGCACGGCGTCGATAACTTTTTGGAGTCTTATTTGGTGTGCAGGTTTACTCACGATGTTTCTTCTTCACCGTTTTCTGAACAACGTCTAAAATAATATTAGTTAAGGTTTGAACCCACGTAAAGACCAATACTAATCATGGCTTGGGAATAAGAAATAGACTCTAGTATTGGTCATACTATGACGACACGTTTGGTGCAGTGGCTAAGCGATTGGCTTCTGCGCTACGGGTCGTGGGTTCGATTCCCACACGGAACAAAAATTTGTATGGCCTACAGATGGTTGTTCCGGGTCTGGGCGTTTGTTTGTGAGATTTGTGTCTGTAAACGCACCCACGATACAAGAGAAATCTTAGTGTGGGGCAAAGTTTTTAAAAAAAAAAAAAAAAAAAACTCATGGACTATGATAACCATCCAATTTACGAGCCCGAATACTATAATAATAATAAGAAACTCATTTATTTTCAGGCTAGTTTGGCCCATTTACCTTACAAACTAACATATACATATATTTGTCAAATAATACAGTTTATTTTAGTAATAAAACTTAAGCCTATGTTAGTAAAAACTTCACTTCACTTGCGCACTATGTCATCCGCTGTGCGATCGTGTGACATTTGACCGCGGAAGCGACGGAACACCACTCCCTGCGGCCAAAAGTCCTCTTCCATGACGAGGTGCAGAAGACAAGTTCCTGCTCGCACCACGAATGCCCTGAAGTCGACATTGTGGCGCGATTCCAGCAGCTGCACTGTCGCCGTGTACTTGGTCCTTTGGCGTACGTACAGGAGTACGTCCTCCGCCTCAGTGGTGTAGTGAATACTCCAGGCATGAGTTGGACAGCCATTTCACCTGTGTAAAACCCCAACATCATAACTCAAAGCGATACCTACCTCATCATTTAGCCGAAACACGTCTACTGCTGGACATAGGCCTCCCCCAGAGGGTTTGCCGTAATCACCACGCTTGGCCAGCTTCCAGTCTAACCAGGTGGCAGTTCTGTTTTCTGGTAGCTGATAAAAAAACCACCCCTAACTTAGCCTATTACAATTTACTGCCAGCCAGAAAAATTTATCAGGTCGTCTTAAAAAGATTAACCAGTTCGCAAGGTTGGTAACGAAACTGACTGCAAGGTGCGCCGGACGTACTTAAACATCGTCTTTCGTTGAAGCTCTTTTAATTTCTTTCAAAGTCGACTAACATGATTTAACATTCTAAGTCTAACATAACCAAGTTATAAACATTCCACAAACATATCACTTACAAATGAAATTACATTGCTATCTAAAGTTAGGGAGTCACTAATCTCGTTAAACATAAGCCGACGTGTACACAGTGCATTTCAAATGATTCAGACTTCTGGTCCTCGGAGACGTAATTCCAAACTTGATGTATGATCTGACTGTGAGATGCTTGCAAATGTATGAAGTTTATAGAAAAAATATAACGATAGAAATTGTCTTGGGAGATATTTTGAAACGTTTTATTGTACTTTCAATCATAATTTAAATATTATGGAGACCAGGACTGAAGAATTAGACATGTTAGTTTCAATAAATTAATATTAAAAAAAAAAATAGCCTATCTGTCCCACTACAGGACAAAGGCATCTTCTCAAGCAATGAAGGAACGAGCATTGATCACCATATTCACCATGCTTGCTAAATGCGGATTGGCGATATCAGACCATTAGTCCAGGTTTCCTTACGCTCGGAGGAGCTCGTGGCTAAATAATTACAGCCGCATAGACCGATCTTCCGGGTTAAGCCACGCTTGCCGAGGTTGGTCTGTGGATGGGTGACCATTTACCACAGCGAGTTTCCTCCGTGCCTCGGAAAGCACGTAAAGCCGTTGGTCCCGGCTGTCATTTGTAGATCTTTGACAGTCGTTACTGTTGGTCAGAAGCCAGAAAGTCTGACAACTAGTCTTACCAAGAGTATCGTATTACCCAGTTACTAGGTTGTGGAGGTCTAATAGGCAGTCGCTCCATGTAAAATACTGATATTCAGCTGCATCCGGTTCGACTGGAAGCCGAACCCAACATAGTTGGGAAAAGGCTAGGCAGATGAGTCCAGGTTTCCTTACGAGCAATGTTTTCTTTCACCGTATCTCAGTGCCGTCTTAGATTAACTAAGAAAGTACATATGACAATGAAAAGTCACATTGGTACCTGCCTGGGTTTGAATACGCAAACCCGGGCCACCACGACATTTTTTTCTATGTTAAGAATTCTGCTATCATCAACAGCCTATAATTTTCTTCTGCCAGGATTTTGCCAGGCCTAGGTAGTTCTATATCGTGGATGGGGACCATTTATTACATATCTAGAACTCTCCATGTCTCGGAGAGTACGATAAACAATTTTCAAAGGACTCGTCAAGGATCACTACCTATCGATATAGTTATCTGTTTATATATATGCTTCATATAAAATATGTTTATTGTATGTAGTATTTATTTATTTATTTGTGTTTTTAGGTTTATTTAAAGTAGGTATTTAATTTAATGTTTCTTTATTTATTGTTACACCGAGAACTACCCCACACTTTTATTTTTCTTGCAAATCATGTCCATCCAAAGGTTGTCTGGAAGAAATTGCCTTGTGCGATAAGACCGCCCATTGTACATTTCTATTTTAAAATAATGCTTCTTGTTTATTTTGTGTACAATAAAGAGTATTGTATTGTATTGTAAACCATCGGTCCCGAGTGCCATACGAATACCAATGACAGTTGTTGCGGGTAGTCAGAAGCCCGAAAGCTGGTTTAACCTTAGGAAACCGGCATTGCCCAGTAAGTGGGTTGCGGAGGTCTGATGGCAGTCGCTCCGTGTAAAAATACTGGTATTCAGCCACATCTGGTTAGACTGGAAGCTAATCCCAATATAATTAAGAAAAGGACCAGAAATATTTAATACAAATCAGGGGTATCCGACGACTCATATCAAAAATCAAAACCTAACTTCCTGTTTTACCGAAAGACCAATAGCTATGTTGACAGCATCAATAAATTGCAAATCTAATTAGTCCGCCAGTTAGAGTTTTGAAAAATAATGGACACGTATTTTTTCATTTGTTAATTCTATGAATATTTGCAAAGATAAAGGCGCAGCGCAGACGACGCACTTTTTGTCCGACGGACTGCCGCGCACAAGAATGAACATGGTTGGTAGTTGTTGCCCGTCGCGAAATTTGACACGGACTCAACGCACATGAAGGTAATTTTGTCCGTAGTTGTCGTTAGAACTCTAATGTCTTCACTGACAACCACTACCAGCCACGTTCATTCTTGTGCACGGACCGCCTTAGTCCGCCGGACAAAAAGTGCGTAGTCTGCGCTGCATCAAAACTCGAGAGTGGAGGCTTGTGACGTCAGAAACAACTAAAAATTGTACTTGCTTGTGACGTTTTGCCAATTTTAAGAGTGTCTTATCTTCTTCAATTTTGGTTTACGTAACAAAAGAAAAAATACGGGTCCAAAATATTTTGATAATCTAACTAATGGACGAATTAGATTTTTTCAATCAAATACCCTATTAATAAAAACCTCAAGAACCAACGTAATCCCTATTAAAGATGCCATGTAGTCCTTAGTTACGCAACAAGTAAACACGAAGACACCAAGTAAACATAAGATGATTAATTAAAACAAAGGATTAGGTGCTCTAAACGGATAACGTTTAGTTACGTGTATTAAAGTTAGGGGCTTGTAAATCTTTAGGTTGTTATAGTTTCACAACTTGCGGGAGTAGGTCTTGTACATTCATCAGCACTAAAATGTATACACGTTGAGAAATTCAAGTGATTTTCTACCTAAACCTGATGAAATTTATGCTAGATTTTACATCCAACGTGTAAAACAATCAACAAAAACTATGAAAGTAGTATCTTTTTTAAATCAGCTTCTGAATCGATTTCAGCCATTTTTAAAATGAGTATTTTTCAAATACGTAATTTTAGTTCATTTTTAATTTAGTCATTGTTCTCTTAAAGCGATCTTTACCTCCAAATATCTCAGCAACATGACACCTTAGGGCAACACATTGCCGTATTTTTAGGGTTCCGTAGTCAACAAGGAACCCTTATAGTTTCGCCATGTCCGTCCGTCCGTTCGCAGCTTAGCTCAGAGACTCTTAGTACTAGAAAGCTATAATTTGGCACGAATATACATATAAATCACGCCAACAAAGTGGTAAAATAAAATCATGAACAATATTTTTTTTGAGGGTGTCTCCTGTATTAAACGGGGATGTTTTTTTTTCTCATCTTCCCCATCGTGTGGGATAGGTCTTTCAAAAATATTGTGAGTTTGTGAAAACAATTTCTCGATTAAGGGATCCGTTTCTGAAATATTAAACTTTAAAGTGCTAATAGAATAGAATAGAATATACTTTATTGTACACCAAAATTGTAACATAGCTCTTATACAAAATAATTTAGTGAAGGGTACAATGGCGGTCTTATCGCTGATAGCGATTGCTAATTTTTGTTAGGGTCAAGTGTCCCCCCCCCCCCCCTGCCAGCTGAATGGCTAGTTTTGGATATGTGAAAATATTCACGGTAGTAGTATACACAACGATGTTAAAAGGCTTACTAAGCCCTCTTCTTAGTCCGCATTATTGTGCAACTACGGAACCTGCAAAAAAATCACGTTTGTTGTATGGGAACCCCTTTAAATATTTATTTTATTCTGTTTTTTAGTATTTATTGTTATAGCGGCCACAGAAATACATCATCTGTGAAAATTTCAACTGTCTAACTATCACGGTTCATGAGATACAGCCTGGTGACAGACGGACGGACGGACAGCGGAGCCTTAGTAATAGGGTCCCGTTTTACTCTTTGGGTACGGAATCCTAAAACAAACTGGCGGCGGGGGTCTATGCCAGCTTCCTTAGAAAAATGTTCGAACCCCTTTGGCAAAAATGTCCGTTAAGGAGCTGGTTAGGTTATATGGTACAAACTATCACGCTATTAAATGTGGGTGGTGAGTAGTAATCTTATGTCTCCGTTGGCAAAGCCGTGGGTACAGCTACTCAATAATAATAAAACATTAGAAACATTAAAACATCATTATAACAGAGGCTCTCGTTGGCCGGCTGGATCAAGGGCCTGATACAGAAAGCTGTACTTCTTGACACGGCGCGTATTGTTAGGAAGTTCCTCTCTCTGAGGCCCTGACCACCGGTAGCTTGGATCCTGTTCCCGATGCTGGTGGGCTACTATTTCATATATTTTTAAATGTTTTTTTTTTTAATTATAAAAACATATAAAAATGTATTTGATAAGTAATGTTAAATGAATAAACGAATAAAACATTAAAACTATCAGTTACCCGTAGTTTCTCTAAAACCAACCACAGGCTTCCCAAACGCCCACTCTTTCACCAAAATCCTTTACATCCAAAATTCCTGTATTCTCTTGTTTAATGGAATAAAAAAAAATGTTCAACAGTAGCTGTTAAAAGTACCAAACAAAAACTAAATCGTTGGCAAGCCTTTGATCCTTCCGATTGAAATATTTCACGTAAAGGTATTAACGGGGGCATGTGTGAATCGAACTGTTATTTACCCGATAGCGCAGGTAAAAGGAAAGTTATGGATTAGCCTTTTGTATCTTTGGACTGTCTCCTTTTTAGTGGAGCGAGGAAATTGGAAGAAAATCTGAGAGGGTTTTGACAGGTTTGTTCAGTGAATCGTTTATTTTTCAGATAGGGTGAGAAATTATGATAGAATTATGATGCCTACAGGCACGTAGTTGCTTAATAGTCTACTACATTCTAATGTGAATGCTAATAATAACATCTTATCACCATTCTTCGGGTAGTTGAGGTCTATTAAAAGAGTCTGCATGTGTGGCATTCTAATATGCTTTATTTTTTTTCAATTCTCTTTTTAGTTACGGCTCATCTTCCGTGCGGAAGATGTCCGGTCCTTTGGAAGGCATACGGGGGACACAGATTCAACGCGCAGAGGCCCCTTTGAGAACTTTTTTATCAATTACTAGCTTTTGCCCGCAGCTTCGCTTGCCCTATTTCACCCCCTTAGGGATAGAATTTCCAAAAATCCTTTCTTAGCGGACGTCTACTAACTATAAACTACCTCCCTGCCAAATTTCATCTTCATACGTCAAGCGGTTTTCGATATTTCATGATGAGTGAGTGAGTGAGTGAGTGACCTTTCGCTTTTATATATTTAGATTATTAATTTAATTATTTTTATGCAATTTCTGATAATACTATTGTGGTATTATTAATATAATGCCTTAAATTGTGAGTGTGAGTATTAGACAGGTTCAACACTTTCAGTATTTTCATAACTGTCTGGCGATTTGAGTATTTTATGACCCACTTTCATGGTCTTGACTGGTAGTAATGTTGTGCGTCGAGTCGTTGAGGTCCCTAAGATAGGGTTGAGCTTCACGATGGCTGATACATGCGTGCTATCGGTTGGGACAGGTCCTTTCAAACTGCTCTGGAACTTTCCTCAAAAGGCCAGTCCAGGCGTTGCTCTGCATTGTCCTCACACAAAGTTTTGTCACAGAAAATATGTTTGGACTTTTAAAGAAAATTTGACCCCTGAGTTTGTTTCGGCATTTCTTCTCAAAGGTAGTCAGATAGGAAACGCCGACGACATCTAGCTTTAAAAAAATAAAACGACATGTAAAAGTGATTTTTAAATATCTAATTTGCAGAATAAACAATTTAATTTGTGACGATACTAAAATCTATCTATCCTCAGCTATAATCAGCTCAAATCAGCAGTATTTACATTTTCGGTCATACTTGGGGTCAATGATTAAAAGCTTCATTTTCTGAATTCGTAACTAAAGCAGTGATGAAAAATTAAAAAAAAAAAACTAAAATAAAAAAGTCGAATTTTCGAAATTTTAAGAGCGGTTACGCACTGCATCCGATCCGAATCCGTGAAAATACGTTCCGAAGTAGTCATAGAACTATTTGTTTGTTGTTTGTTAGTTTATACACTAGATCCGACTTCCGTCATCCGATTTCTCTCCGTCATCCGTGTGTCTCCAATTCGGAAGAAATTTTGACGGACCGAAGTAGCCGTAGTACAGTTTGTATGAACGCTTTCGTTTTACCTCGGATTCAAATCGAACATTATGCCAAAGATGGCTCCTGAATTGCTTGGATTTGGATCAGAGATCGGATTAGTGCGTAAGCAATATCCGAATTCGATCCAAGTTTTTTAGACTTTAATCCGTAATTTCTCGAATTCGGATCGAATGCACTGCGAAAAGCAAAATCCGAATTCGGTCCGAGTTGTTTATTATAATGCGTATTTTCACGGATCCGGATCGGATGCATACCCCTTTTCCAACTAACCGTGTGGTTTCTGTCAATATCACCTTACACAGTCTCTCATTCATATTCAACTTCAACGGCAAGCGAGCCGACTTACCAAGCGCTCTAATAACACTTGTAGCAAGTAACTAATTCTCAGATAATTACAACAACATGCACGTCAGTTTTACTTACTCTTCATCAATTCCCACAGCAATAGAAGTAATAACAAAGCTACCAGAATATTATTTCGGTTGGTAAAAGCAAGGTTCGTAAATTTACCTCACAACCTATTTGTCAGGGGGATTCGGTGCCACCTGAGCGCTAAGCGGTTTCGAGCTACGGATTCGAGTAATCACTGAAGTTTTTAGAGGAGAATAATAGTGAAGGTTTTATGGATTTCAGTCGTGATATTTTTTTAGGAATTTGGTTAGTTTGACGGTTTTTTTTTCTTTCTTTTTTAGTTGCAGTGATAGTCTAGTGGTTGAATGATTGCCTTCCATGCAGTAAGATCTAAGGCTGGTATTCCACTTATCAAATATCTGTCCAATATCGATGTCCAATATTTGAACAAATATCTCTGATGGATGCCCAATTGCCCATTCCACTTGTCCAATAACTTTGTCCAAGATTTTGCGTAGTCTGAGAAAATGGAGAAACGTGGAGCGAATTAATGTGCTGCTATTATCATTAGATTATTATTAAAAAAGAAAAGAAAAACAGCTTTGGGTGAAGCCATGTATCGGAAGGCGAAGAGAAAAAACCATTCGTAGTTGTCCTCCTCTGAAAGTTTTGTTTTATTTTTGTAATCTTGGTGCCTCGTATTAAAAAGACATTATTTGCTTTCGTAAGCATTTATCAAAAATTTCGTCGTTGAAATTATCCACGAAATCTTAAACCCGTGTTTAAACCCGTGCTCCTATTGGTCGCCAGCGACCAGCAGTCGCTTGTGCGTCGCCACTGCGCGGCGAGTCGCCGAGTCGCCCGGGCGATTGGCGACCAATTGCGTAAACACCTGTTTAAACTGCAGAAAGTCACAGTCGCCGTCGACCAAGTCTCCGGCGACCAGTAGACAGTGCGTAATGGCTCTTAAACTCACATCATTTTGGGCGATAATGTCTAGACTTTAAGAGACCTTGACATCTGTGTTTGTTTCGGCGAATCTTTTCTGAGCTAGTCCGTAGTTCAGGAAACGCTGGCGCCAAATAGACTTAAAAAATATAGAACATTGACTTGTAAGAGTCTTCTAAAGATTTGCTTACAGAAATAAAAGTACCATCAAAACATTCATATAGAAAAACCAAGTCTCGCGACTTTAATCGCCGTAAAAAGTTCTGATATCTCAACATGCAGAGCCAAGTCTGGCATTTCATTCATAATGATATTTTTCGGACTTGGCAATCACCGATCAAAATTACTTTAGTATTTTAGCTGCGAACAAGTAAAATACGGATAGTCGGAGGCATACTTACAAGTTAAACAAAAATATGTGTATCTCCGATTGTATGTTACATTTTTCTGTTCCATCTTGTTTCCATCTTTTAGTGAGCTTAACAGTAAGCTTTTAACGCAGTCGGATATTTTTTTAATTAATTTTTAGGACCGTATTACCGATAGAAAATTTGTCGAACCGATTTTCGTTCCAACTTTGTCCATATTTCGAGAAATTCTAATGTAATATATTTTCACCACAAAAACAAAGCTAGAACAACTCTACTGACAGATTTTAATATAAACCAAGTAAATATGATGGAGCACACGAAATAGTCCACTAGAGCACACTCCATTTCCAGAAACACATTATACACACAGAATTTTAATAATTTAACAGACAAAAACAGAATGCTGTACATTCAAAAGCAAAGAAAACCTTTTAAATATACATTTCGTTTGTTGGAAACACACGTTTTTGGTAGACAGTGATTGATGCCACCTTTTTGTTTCAAAATGCGCGGTAATGATAAGTAATATTATGATGAATGCTCTCGCTGTGTTTGGACGGAAAAAAAATATAATTATTTTCTTTGTTAGAGATGCCAGTGATTACGTTGATGTTGGGGGGGGGGGGGACGTGGTTTATTAATAACCACGAAAATCGTCTGATTTGCGAGGTTAACACGTTGACGGACAGGGTTGCCAGGACATTCGCTTTTGGACTATAACTACTAACAGCGGCTATAGCAGTCCAAGGTGGCCGTCGCCCTCACGGCAGAGCTGCTAAGACAGGCGTTTGATTCGTACAAAATAATAAAAAACGTTCCATAGTGTCACTTATCAACTTTTCCCAATCCTCTCAGTGTCCATTTGAGCAGTTTTATACTCAAAAAACTTTTTATACAAAAAACTAGTGTCAAAGTGGTGTTCGTCAGTGTCCATCGATCATTATACGAATGACACAAATAATACGATTACTTTTATAATTCAATGGCTCCATAATAATAATTTGCAAGTTAATCTGACCAAAACTCAATACATACAATTTGGTACTTATGGCAAGAAGCTACAAAACTTGAACATTAATTACGTGAGTGAAAATATAAGAGAGGTAAATGAAACTCCATTTCTGGGTATGGTTATTGATAAAAACCTAAACTGGAAGGCACACGTAGAAAAGGTTTGTCATAAAATAAATAAATTTGTCTATGTTTTGGCAAAGCTTAGAAAGATTTCGAACCTTGAAACTGTTATGATGGCATATCATGGCCATGTCGCATCAGTCTTAAACTACGGTCTAATACTTTGGGGTAACTCTACAAACATCAACAGAACGTTTATTGCCCAAAAAAAAAGTCTCAGGGCCATATGTGGTGCTGCACCGTGGCATTCGTGTAAGCCTATTTTTAAAAAATTAAACTTATTGACTCTGCCCTGCATGTACATTTATGAAGTCGCAAAATTTGTGAGACAACACCCCACATTCTTTACGAGAGCAAAAGAGATGTACCCTAGAAACACAAGAAATCCGGATAGAATTGTCTTACCGCGAGTTCCTAAAACAACTCTTTACCAAAAGAACTGTTTTGTGATGTGTGGTCGTATTTATAATGCTATTCCAAATAACTTGAAGCAACTCAGAACCACTTTATTTCTAAAAAAACTAAAAGAATTTCTTCTAATGAAATGTTACTACACTGTGGAGGAATTCATTAAATGCAACTCATGTGCTGCTGCAATTAATTAATTAAAATGTAAGTATGTTAGAATACCACAATATAATGAACAGTTAATATAATGAAATAATTTATAAAATTCTTATATAATTTTAACTATGAATATGACTTGATAATGTATAAATAATAATAATGAATGAATTGGTAATTGATGAAGGCATAACTTTATTATAATTTATTTTAAAGCATGACATAATAACTGTGTGACAATATTTGTATGTCAATAATCTGACAAAGATGTGTTGATCTTTACCACCACTTGTAACAACTTATGTACCTACCACATTTTACTGCAAATAAAGATTATTCTATTCTATTCTTCTATTCATCAACGTGTTAAGCTGCACTTGCCGCGGATGGGTCACCATTCGTTAGACATCGAGAACCCTCAGTGCCTCGGAGAGAACATTAAACTATCGGTCCGAGTGTCACACGTCCTTACAGTCGTTATGGGTATTCAGAAGCCCAAAAGTCTGACAACCATATTGCCATTAGAAATACCCGCGCCACCCGCGCTCGCGCCCCCCTCATGCAGACGCGGCTCGCGGGAGCACTGTGAATGCAACTGGCGTCTACATACATTTTGATTTACACGCGCCCGCGCTAGCACCCGCGCCCGCCTCCACTCTGAAAGAGTACAATGGTCTCTCTACCTGCTAGCCTTTCTCATCTACGTTGGGGTCAGCTTCCAGTCTAACCAAAAGCGGCTGAATACCAGTATTTTACATGAAGCGACTGGTATCAGAACTCCGCAACACCGATATCTGGAACTGTTAACTTAATAATAAGGTATTATCCAGTGATCGGCTAATCGGGCGCTAATATACCTAAACTTCACTTTTATTCCCACGAAAGAATAATACGGACATGCCTTTCAGAATCGCGGAAATACAATAAATTAGTCGATTCGATCAATAATCTGTTTGATAGATAAATCAATTTCCACTACTTGACCACATTGTGCACATTATAATTTTTTATTTCTAACTTCCTTCACATGTAATAACTATACAAGGTTAGTCAGAAAGGGGGTACTAATCCGAAAGGGTGTTAAAGTACCCATATTAATGAGTAACTTTTGTTCTACCACTTTCCCCAAAAGTCAAAAGTTTTTTTTTTTTTTTTATTTATTACTAGGCCTGCGTTTGGCCGCCATCTCGCCTGATGTTAAGCGATGATGCGGTCTACGATGGAGCACGCTTGCCCAGAAGAAACCGATTCACTCATGACTTGAAGACACCCAAATTGTAGCTGTCGGGGAACACCCACTCGGGCAGCGCATTCCACTGTTTGGCGGTTTTCACAATGAAAGTGGAATCAAAGCGCTTCGTTCGAGTTTTTGGTATATCAACCATGAACCGATGGCGCTTTTTCGTGCTTCTGGCCGTCCGATAGAAAAAAGGGCAGGGGGGTATTAGATCATGCAGATCTGAAGCACACTCTCCGAAATGTGAGTTTAATAGAAATAGCTTCGTTCAAAGATTGCATAAAAAAAATCGCTAAAATCTGTCTATCCTCAGCTATGATCAGCTGTGGTTACATTTTAGGTCATATTTAGGGTCACGAATTAGAAGCTTAGCTTTCTGAATTAGTAACTAAAGCAGAGACTAAGATTTTTTGAAAAAACTAAAATAAAAATCATTTTTTAGGGAAATAAAAATTATCGATTTTTTTAATTTTAACACTTGCTTTAAAACCGTCATCAGTGATACTTTAAGTGGCCTACGGATTAGTACCCCCTTTCCGACTAACCTTGTATATAACATTCTCAACATTTGTACACACACACACGCACGCACACACAAATATACAAACATACACACACACATACATACACACACACGCATACACATACATACATACACACACACACACACAAACGCGCGCACGCGCGCACTCACTCACTCACAGTACTCCATATTCACCACTTTTCTTTCCTTGTTTATATTGTTTTGTATATGTACCTATTTACTGTGTATAATCTGCTGATTTAGCGTTGTACTGTTTACGTGATGAGGTATAAGTTAGAGCCCAAGCGACAGTAGAACACTGACTCCTAAGACACAGTAGGGTATCCTAGTTTAGGAGGCAGGGTTTAATAAATTTGTACGCCTTTCACCAATTGTGTAACACGAGCTAGATATTAAGCAAATTGTAAGGTTTTTAGTTCAATAAAGATATATTATTATTATTATATTATTATTATTTGTATCTCTTTGGACATCACGGCTCATCTTCCGTGCGGAAGATGTCCGGTCCTTTGGAAGGCATACACGGGGACACAGGTCCAACGCGCAGAGGCCCCTTTGAGAGCTTTAATCTAAAATGGGGTGGGGCACCAACCCGGGACTATCCACGGCTGCACTATTGGAGTACAGTCATGGACCGTCCCAGGTGGGCGCAAAACTATTGTGAAGTATGGTAAAAATAAAACTGGTCTATGGGAGGGGGTGTTAAATGGACTGGATAACTTCTATTGCCGGAAGAAAACGGCGTCTGCCTTTCAAGCTTAAATTTGAAATATATTGGCAGACGGTGACTCGCCAGCTCACTAGCTGGGCCCCCTGAAAAGCCGCCAGTACATAGGCGAAGGGGGCAACAGACGTGTGAGCGGCTAGAGGTGTAGAGAGGTGTGGCCCCGGTTTCGCCGTCGCGGGTCTAAGAGACCCGGAGTGGGTTTCCCCTCTATTACGCCTTTAGACACTTCCACCCCCGAGCATATAGCTCTGGCGGCCCCCCTCTGGCCGGCCGATAAAGGCAAGACAGAGTTGAGAATCTTGCGGGCACTCTTGGGGTTCCACTCCAGCCAGCCAATAAAGGCAAACTGGAGACGAGGCCCTGACCGACTCTCTGAGGCAATAAGGTACGCAGTGTCGCCACTCACCAACAGCTCGCCACAAGCTGCCCTGCGGTTTGTAAGCTTTTCAGTAGACCTCATGATACATTTTTTATTATATGATGGGGTTGTAAAAAGCTAGTCTAATGTTCCCTCCGGTTTTACGTTAATCTCATGATGAGGTAACGCCTTTCCCAGAGGGGGATTATTATTATTATTGATATTCCATTTGTTTTGAATAAAATAAAGATACTAAATCAAAATAACCACTGCTATGATTTCATTAAGTTTCTTATAGTTGTTTTTACAAAATTGTTCAATCCCGGGAACCCGGGATTACTTATTTATTCTGAAAGGAATGTCCACATTATTCTTTCGTGGGAAGAAGTTTAGGTATATAAGCGTCCGATTATCCAATCACTGGTAATAACGGTTTTTTAAGTTGGTTTTTACTTTTTTTATTTAACAGAAAATCCTACGAAGTTCTGGGTTTAACTCATAGGTCATTGGACCTTGGACGTAAAACCCAGATTTCAAGGTCTCCAGAGTTTGCAACCCTTACACCAAAAACCTCAAGGCTCACATCCGTTTTTGCTGCCGCTACTCCAGTTAGATAATCCATTAGTCATTCTGTAGGGACGAATTAATTAGCATTTTAGCCCCAAAGTATATCCTTGGAGGTCAACAACCTCATATATTTTAATATGATGACGTCACATATGTCCTTCCACATGATTACCGGTTAAGATTAAGCCACCCTTTCCCCACCCGTGGGCGTCGTAAAAGACTGAGGGATGGGGTCAAGAGAATGGGCAATAGCAAGCTATAATAATAAACATGTGTTACGTTTGTTGCCCCCTTCGCCTATGTACTGGCGGCTTTTCAGGGGGCCCAGCTAGTGAGCTGGCGAGTCACCGTCTGCCAATATATTTCAAATTTAAAGCTTGAAAGGCAGACGCCGTTTTCTTCCGGCAATAGAAGTTATCAAGTCCACCTAACACCCCTTCCCATAGACCAGATATTTTTCACCATATTTTACAATAGTCTTGCACCCACCTGGGACGGTCCATGACTGTACTCCAATAGTGCAGCCGTGGATAGTCCCCGGTTGGTGCCCCACCCCATTTTAGATTAAAGTTCTCAAAGGGGCCTCTGCGCGTTGGACCTGTGTCCCCGTGTATGCCTTCCAAAGGACCGGACATCTTCCGCACGGAAGATGAGCCGTGAACAGAGATACATAACATGTGATAATGGTGAAGTTTACAAGAAAAAGTAATATATATATTTTTTTTTTTGATGTAGAGGCTTCTTTTAATCTTAGTTCAGACTACGCTATAATATACATATAGCATATGGTATATCTACACCAGTGCGCTTTCATGTTCATCTTGCGCTTTCAACTTTCAATTCCTCTTGCGTCAAGCGCATGCAATATTGATTGCCATAAGACGCATGCAGCTTAACGTCTACACCGGTGCGCCTCGGTTAGTCGTCAGTCGACATACAATAGACGGATTAGCATGCGCTTTTGTCGAACTAGTATTAAGGCATACGCTATTGCATGCGCTATGGCGCTTCACGCATGCTTCAGACGAAGACGCAAGATGAACATGAAAGCGCACTGGTGTAGACATAGCTATATAGTAAATATTGTTTAGCGCAACGATATCGCTTAGCATACATTTTATATGGACACGTTCACAAAACGCAATGCTATAAAGTATTAGCTTGCTATTTGCCATAAACTTGAGCGATTCTCAGAGCTATATCGTACGATTCTCCGATCCCCGCACAGCCTTACTTCTACCCCGTCCGTCGCCCGACGGATTGCCGTCAAATAACTTGCTATACATAGTAGACTTGCTTGCGACATAGCGTATATTTTTTTTTTTTTTTATTTATTTAATTCAGGCATCAAGGCCCATAGAAAATATACATTACAATATAATACAATACTTCTAAAAATACTATACATAAACAATATCTAAAAACTACTTCACACGTAAAGTCGGCGTCGTGTGTCGCGCGGTGTCGGGTATCCGGCCTCGGAATCGCCGGAACACTACACCTCTCGGCCAAAATTCTTCCTTCGTGAGGGTCGACAGATGTTCAGTCGGCACCCTCACCACAAACGAATTGAAATTCACGCTGTGGTGAGACTCCAACCGCTCGACCCTCAGATTGAGCTTGGTCTTGATACTGATATACTCTACAATCTCCGCGACCTTTGTAGAGTAATGCAATCGGGACACGTACAGTGGCGTCACTGGTACAGCAGGACGCAACAGGAAGTTCGGCCCGCTCGGTGCAGTGCCGCACTGGTTGCGACAAGAAGGCTTCCTCTTCTTCTTCTCCACCTTGAGAAAGCCATCTTTATCGCACGTGTCTTTTTCTGGCAGATCCTTGTGCTTTGTTTCACAACGCCTCTGCTTACCCCCTTTAGCTTCTTGCCGCTTGGATTGCGACGCAGCAGGTTTGCTAGTGGCGACAATAGTAGCGTAGGCACGTTTAGGGGTCGACGTACCTACACGTGTCGTTACCTTTACAGGTGTTGAGGCAGGGACGGCGGCGGGACACGATGCATCGCACACAATATTGGCAGCCGGTGACGTAACTGAATTCGCCGACTCAAAACTGCAAATGGATGCATTTTGCGCCCCGCGACGCATGTTCACATTGGAAGCGTCATGTGACCTACTTACAGAAATAGCCTTGCGTAACAACACTACTTCGGCTCGTAAATCACCTATGGTGTTATCCGACGCCTCCAACTTGGACTGCACCTCGACCAGGCTTGTTTTCAGGAATGTGATGTCCTTCAACAACCTGGTGACGTCGACGTGATCGAAAGTGACGGGGGGCAGCTTATGCAGCTCCTTCGCCACGAAAGCGGGCACGTCATCCGGGTCGGTGCTCTTCATCATTGTGATGATGTCCTGCACACTCTTCTGGCCACCATCCCTCCGTCGGGACTGCATCTGGTCAACTTTGCCTAGCGCTTGGAACAGCAGCAGCTTGGCACTGCTTATCTCCTCCTCCTTGAAACTGGACTTGCAGATCTGCAGGATGCTGACCTCGTCCATATAGTCAATGGCATGCTTAATAAAAGCCAACAGCTCGTTGGCTATGAGTGGTTGACTCATAGCGACGAAAAACGGGCAGCAGCTACAGCCGCACAACACGCGAATAAAATATTCGTACTGAGTAGCACACACACGTCCGTACTCGACCGCGCATTGCACTACTATGAATGTATAGTGTGAACACCATGCTATACAGTTATAGATTATGAGCAATATGCTTTACTATATAGCGAAAGTCTCGTGTAGAGCCGGACTTAAAGAATAGCACTACCCCATCTCCTCCCGTGGGTGTCGTAAAAGGCCACTAAGGGATTCTCTAGAGGATGAGCAGCAGCGTTCTCTGAGTTCTATTACAACCATACTGCGATCGCCAACCCGCCTGCCAAGCGTGGCGATTACGGCAACCCCCTCTGGGTGCTATTCTTTAAGTCCTGCACTGCATGACAATAATGTACAACTAACATGTGTCAAGGTAGTAAAATAAAGCGATCTTATTGGCTGGTTTGAAACACATCTTAGTCCACCATACTGGCCTGGTGAGGGTTTGTAGACTAAAGACTCAATTGAAAACTTTTTGGAGCCCTCTCAGTTGCGGGTTGGCAGACTACACACACCGTCGAGAACTTTTTGGAGCCCTATCAGTTGAAATTCCTCACGATGTTTTTCTTCACCGTTAACGCAAGTAATAAGCAAACTTTGATCCACACATGAATTTGAAAAGTCAGAGGTGCTTCTGCATTGAAGACAAGCGTTCAACCGCAAGGCTACATATTGAGGTTGGAAAAATCAAGAACTAAATAAGAAGAAATAGAAGAATTATTGATACCACCTACAACATCCCTACTAATCCTATTCCTAACTAATATTACAACCCCCAACATGGATAGCACAAAGAAGAAACGGCCACTAGTCCCCGGTGGCTCTGCTAGCCCTTTGTCCAGCAGTGGACGTCTTTCGACTGAATGATGATGATGAACTAACCGTAATAACTGTCAGAGGTATGGTAGGTAAGGGGGGGGGGCTTTAGGGGGAGGCCTATGCCCAGCAGTGGACACGTTTCGGCTGAATTATGATGATGATGATATAACGAAATAGTATAGCGTATATAAATATAGCGTATAGAATATAGATAAGATAGTATACGAAATTTTAGGACACAAACTTAGATAAGATAGTATAATATATGTTTTAGGAAACAAACTTTCAAAACGCCATTACTTGAAATCGTGATTTGGGCAGTTTGTTGGTTTTTGAATTAACCCGGCGATATTATAATACAAATACCCCCTCCATATATGTACCGTATGACGTAGAAGGTTCTTCTATCCGCTTTCCCCTGTCATATTGAAATATTCATACCGAATAGATTCAGGGCATATGTGGAACAACGGATTGACTTCTAAGGCCTTGTTTATGTAGATGCGGGATCCGACGGTTTTTCCGTTACATTCTGTCTTATATTCAACTAAAATTCAAACAATCGTGTCCCAATAAACGCTCTAATAATTATGAGTACGTCGTTATTGTTTGCATTTTCCACTTTAGACTGGCTTCCTACCAAGGCCGGTCTGAGCAAACTCGGCTCTCTAAGCGAATAACTGAAATGGTGCCCCTTGAAACTAGATTTTCATGTAACATGCGCGGCTGACGCAAACTGACCGCCCCGCGGGCACTCACTTTGAGCTCGTCAGCTAGCGCTGATTCGTCCGATCCGTTTCCTCGCTATGCCGTCCTCCAAATCGACCGCTCTGTTCGGTTATATGGTCGACCCCCTGCTTCCTGCTACAGCTGTGCTAGGAAGCGGAGCGGTGAGCGAGTAAAATCCGGTAAGAATTGCTTCACTTTTCTATCCTCGCACAGCGCAGCAATCCTATTGACAGATTTTTTCCTCGCTCAATGCACTGCTTCCTAACACAGCTCTGGAAAGCCAGCTATGTGGTATGTCTACACCAGTGCGCTTTCATATTCATCTATTGCTTTCAACTTTCAATTCCTCTTGCGTCAAGCGCATGCAATATTGATTGCCATAAGACGCATGCACATCGTCTACACCGGTGCGCCTCGGTCAGTCGGCATACAACAGACGGATTAGCGTGCGCTAGGGCCATGAGCTTTTGTCGAATTAGTATTAAAGCATGCGCTATTGCATGCGCTATGGCGCTTCACGCATGCTTCAGACGAAGACGCAAGATGAACGTGAAAGCGCTCTGGTGTAGACATAGCTATAGTCAATCTGTCACTTCTTAATTGACTTAGTAGTTAAGTAGTTCAATATCACTGTTTTTTGTCACTATCGTGTCTAGATTTTGACAGGAATACCAATCAATCGACCAATCAACTAAGCCTACAGTAGTCCACTCTAGGCTATAGTCGCGCCGTCAGTCGGCTGAAAGCCTAATCCATCAATGACACGATTCATTGCGTGCAGGTGAAGTCAACATTTTGGAAAGCTGAATATTCACTTCTCGCTTTCATCTATAAATATAATAAAATCGTGTTTCAGGAATAATATTTTTTTTGTGTCTAGAACTTATAAATTGTGCGGTAACGAAACCATAGCGCGATCTAATTCGACGCCAACGCCATCTAGGGAAGTAAAGATTAAACATATGTTTGCATGTTTGTGAAAGCATCACGTATAAAGAGCTGACCCAATGCTACAACAAACATATATTGTGCTTATCTCCAAGTAACATATTTTTTTTTGTTTCATTGCAATCGGTTCACGCAATCAAAAGATATGCAAATAATCAATGTGTTCTACATATTAGACTTGGCGTGTCTGTACATAGCAAATATTTTGAAAAAACATTGTTGGGGTGTTAAAAGACTACCAAAAGAACCCCTTTTAATATTTTTGGATTTGTTTTCTGATTGTCTGTTTATCTGTTTGTCTGTTTATCTGTTTGTTTGTTCAAGCATCACGTAAAAAGAACTGACCCAATGCTGTTGAATTTTATAAACATATATTGTGCTTATCTCCAAGTAACATATGTTTTTTGTTTCATCGCAATCGGTTCACGCAATCAAAAGTTATGCGAATTTTAAGTTTTCTAGAAGAACTCAGCATGTATTAGTTTATTTTCAATAGATGGCGTTACGTGTATCAAATCATGTTGTGAGGAAATATATTACTACGAATAAATCCACAAATTATCTAATATTCATTGTTGAATTGGTACCTATTCTCAGTCTACGAAAGATCTAATGAAATGCTATACTTAAGAAGAAGGAACTAAGCGTTTACAAAAAAAAACGAAGATATTGTTATTTAAATATAATTTATTAGGTCAATTTCTTATTGTTGTTCACAATAAAATGAATTCATGATGTGGACTAATAGTAGGATTTTTATTCATTGAATGTTCGTACTTTTTGGGAATGCTGATGCCGAAAATAAGGTCCAAATTCAAATTGAAGTCGGTGGCCATGATTATTTGCAAGGAAAGCACTCACCCAGTGCTTTCTTCGAAATTTAGTATTTCGTAATCATTCTATCTACTCAATGCACTTTTTGGAATGTTTATCTACATTTTATTTTATTTTGTTCATTATTGTCAGAACTATTCAAAGCCTGTCGCCGCCGTTTTATTAAGTTTATTTAATTGAGTTTTTTTAAGCTATAGGTAATGTTCCAAAGACATGGCCATGGAGGGAAAGTACTTTAAAATATTAAAAATAGCAAATTTCACTCAAAGGAAACTTCATTTTACTTTTTTTTAATGTAAGAAATATTGCCTTTACTGATTTTTTTGCCTGAACCGGGAATCGAACTGACAAAGCTTTATGTACCATCCGGTGTTATATTATGGCACCTGTTGATAAATATCTATAAGGTCAATAATAAGGATCAAATCTCTCCAACAAACACACTGTCTTAAATTGAAGGAAGTGCAAGAAATTTATAAGAAATAACAACAAATAAGTGTTTGAATTGAAATGTACCTAAGTTAGGTAGGTACTTAATGTTAGTTTTTATGGTCCTCCATCAATTTCAGGCACTATGTTTATTGGAGCGATTTGATCCGTATTATCGATCATATCGATTGATGAAATAAAAATATAGATGATGTTTTTTCGCGTTTGTGTTGGTTCGATTTCCAGATCAGACTTTTTGAAAGCAGTACCTACCTATTTATAACTTATTAAAATGAAATGAAGTCTTCTCTAAGTATTTTCAGCTGAAACTCTACATAAAGAAATGGTTCAAAAGATATAAGTGCCTTAGTGGGACACATTTGTCTATTATTATTATAAATGGAATACAACATTATTTAGTTACTGCGACACAATGTTGTTTTCCGACTTCCACGCGGACGGAGTCGCGGGCACAGCTAGTCTAATAATATTACCAGAATTGACTGGTTTTAATTGAGGGACTCGTGGCTAATTAATAACCGCGCAAATAGGCGTGAAAGCGTCACAGATAGACGGAGATATTTTCACATTTATAATACTAGTAGGGATTTACGCACTTACAATTATTTTACACTACATAAGATTAGATTATAAAATTGCATGTTGAATTAAAAATAAATAAAAGAGCATTCAAAACATGCATGATGCAATTCTCTCGCAGTACCTGGTTGTTCAATGAGGTACATCGATGTAACTTCTAAGTTTTTTTGTACTAAAATAGAGTATTTTTGGTAGCTGAAGTGCCAAACCCGTTCTATGTTAGTATTTTGCAAAATCGATTTAAGTGGGAGTTGAGTTCAATATTTTCGCAAAACGTAGGCTCCAATATATCTACTCTATCGGGTTTCGAATATCCGATGTACACGGATGAAGGCAACATAGCTTTTACACGTTTACCAGAATACCGATCGCTGGTACCATGTCGGACGTTGCAGATAAACTAGAGAACTTGGCACCAATTTCGGTGGTACACAAAAATGTTTGGGAATACACTAGAGGGGCGAAAGTTATAACCTGTATCAGTTTATTTGTCGTATGGTTTTCGTTTGAACTGCAGTGTGTTGGGAACAGGTGTGTTTGTACACTTAGTGAATCAAACACCGATTCCTTAGGATTTAAATTATCTGATTCCATGGTTCGATGCTGCTAGTCTTTCCAGAGAAATGGTAGTTTTAGCGTTGAGGATAAAATCTGGGTATGTACCCTTAAATAGTTTTTTTAAATTTAGTAGGTAGATATCAATCACCTTTCTGTTATACTTGCCATAACAAAGTCGAAGATTTATATCACCTATTCGTCGAGTGCAGCACGTATGCCGATATTAGGGAATTATTGTATGGTTTCATTGGTGCGGTATTTTTCTCAGTTGGCCTCTTTCGAGGGGGGCGATGACTGTTTATGAGTTTGTGGGGTGTGTTTTTTTGAGAAGGTCGGCCCTTCTAGGAAACGCACTTTCTACGGATTTGTAAGCGGCTGATGCTTTTTTTGGAGGAGGTTGATTGGGACCGATATTGATTCCTCTGTTGTGGGACCGTGCCGGTGGAACTGTATAGCGGTTCCCTGATGTTGACATTTAGTAGGTACCTATGAAGCTTGCATAGTCACAAAAGTGTACCAATGCCTCGAAAAAAAAAGATAAACAAAAAAAACTGATTGGCTGGTTGAGTGTTTCAGTATGCAAGCCACGAAATCATCATAATCAGTCCATTATGGCCAAAACGTACACAGCGCAGTATGCAACAGAAGCCACGCGACGTAAAATACGCTTAAGTGTGGCTGTAGCCGCTGAAAATACGCCAAATATAGTTTACATCCATCGAATGCAAAATGCGCGGGAAACTTTTAGGCCTTATTACGCTCGGAATAAAGACGAATAATATACGTGGTGAGGCCGCGCAGGAGAGTTTGTATGTTGCGCGATGCATACGCGTAACGAAACATGAGTCATGCAAGATATGCTCAGTATATCTGCAGCCTTATGTACAATTTCCATCAACCGGGCCACGCAGGAGAGCAGCGCAGCGCGTCGCAGCGGATGCTCGAGCACGCGCCAGTAGCCGACCACGTCCGCCCGACCAATCTGCTGGAACCCGGGCTCACGCGCGCGCGAGCTCGTGTATCCGCTATCGCAGTCAGTTTCTACCTGCGGTGTAGCCGAGCGGAGCCGACCGGACGCGACGACAGCCGAGCGCCGCCGTCCACGTACTCGTGCAGCCGACCGACTGCCGCGGCATACGCGCGCATCTAACCGAGTTCCAAGCAGTGTAATTTCCGTGCAAACATGCAACTTAATTATTGTATAGAAGCCTGAATTTCCTTTAGCACAGTGTGAAATGCGCTCCGGCGCGGCCCGTTTGGTGGAAATCGTACATTACTGTCCTACTGCAAGGCCTCTTCTCAGAATGAGAAGGGTTAAGGCCTTAGTCTACCACACTGACGTGGTGCAGGTTGGCAGACTATACACACTGGGAACTTTTTGGAGCCCTCTCAGGTGTGCAGTGTACATGTTTCGTCACGATGTTTTTCCTAGATCGTTAATGCAAGTGATCGCATCTTATTGCGATCTTTGGCGAGAAAAATTTAAGCCTCCTGAACAGTTAATCGAGCCATCAGAGAGTCTTCCACCTGTCACGCTTAGCGGGTTAAGTGTGGCTTGAGGAGTCAACCCTTAACGAGCATGTGAACATAAAATCAGAATCTAGCAAGAAGCAGACGCAGTTTAACAGGAGTGTACTTACATAAGAATATTAAGGAAAACACTTTTAACCATACAAGATACATTTTATAATAATTACAAAATTAGACTAGTTTACAGGGCGTGGTTCTTAGATAATACGATACGAGGAGTCCAGGGTCTTCAGGTGTAGATGTAGTACTTAACTAGCGGCTGCTGAGGCGCGAGAGAGGACAAAGTGCGTCGTGCCGGCCCTTTTATAGGCGCACCTCGTTAGTTGCCACCACTACCACCGTCACACACCTGGGCACGCGTTGCCGTGGCCGACTTGGAAGACTTTAAACAGACTTTGCACCCAAGTCGGCCGCGGCAAAGAGAATTTCCTAAGGTGGGGTTTCGCAAATGGCGCTGATCTTCAGTGTATGCGGCGTCTCTCCGCAGACCATGGCCCACCTTTTGTCCTGCGCCGCATGCCCTGTCACCTGCACGCGTGAGGACCTAATGACTGCGTCAGCGGATGGTGTTGTCGTGGCTGAATTCTGAGCCAAACAAAAAATTTTGCAAAATCATATAATTTAGTATTTAGATTTGCCATCGATACGCTAAGAAAAAGAATGCAAGTGATATTCAAATTCTGATCCACACACGACTTCTAAAAGTCATAGGTGTGAGCCAGGACCTAACTCAAAGCCTAAATGAATGGCAAGCGGTCACTGCTTTTGAAGTTTGTTTAAAGTCCGACATTCCATTAAATATTTTTGCTTTGTTATCAAATAACTACTTTCACAGGTAACTCAAATACAGGTTTTTGTATAAAAAGCTGCGATTGAAAACGTTCACCGTCTATTATGACACTACACCGAATATTTACCTACACGATGTCAAAAAACATTTACTTACAAAATAAACCGTCTATGTAATGCAACACCGTTTAGCCTAACTGTACATCTAGTAAACAAGACGTACGAATATTCAACCGAAGCAAATGCAAACGTTACGGGAATATTTTAAAAGCGCTCGATTTTGTTCAGCTCTCTGATTCAAACGTTTTTAATAAGTCAGTTGTAGAATTCGGTTTGTTATCTCGCTTTGCCTATAATTCTCTTACCGAGAGAAAACGAGATCAACTGACTTAATTAATAGTTCTGAATCGGGGGGCCTACTCTTTAAGTCCGTCAACGAAGTTAGTTGCCCGTCCGAACGTAGCCCTAAACGTAGGAGTGAACAAAACAAGTGTCAAGTTCAACTTTTCGGACGGGCAAAAACACATCGGTAGTAGGGATAACTGTCAAATCGTGTTGTCATTCATTCTTAGTTCGGGCCCCGAAATAATCGTATGTCCGTAGGTGATAGGGAGTAGGAAACGCTCGTAACTAAAGCCAAAACCACGGACTTCGTGCTTAGGGAGTAGACCCCCAGAACCTTTTCAATAAGCAGTTCTCGAATGATTCCGTTTGTTATCTCGTTTTGTCTATGATTCTCTTACCGAGAGAAAACGAGATCAACTGATTTGATGAATAGTTCTGAATCAGGGAGCAGCCCCCCGATTCAGAACCTTTTCAATAAGCAGTTCTCGAACGATTCGGTATGTTACCTCGTACCGTCTATGATTCTCTTACCGAGAGAAAACGAGATCAACTGACTTAATGAATAGTTCTGAATCAAGGAGCAGCCCTCCGATTCAGAACCTTTTCAATAAGCAGTTCTCGAACGATTCGGTTTTTTATCTCGTTCCGTCTATGATTCTCGTAATAAGAGAAAAAGAGACAGCTTACCGATTCGATCGACAACTGACTGACTAATCGAATCGTTCTGAATTAAGGCGCAGATGTGACTTATGAACGAATGGGTACCATGGTTTGAGTTGGAAAAGGGGAAATCCGTTTGTCAACTTGTTCAAGTTGATAAAGATGCAAACAGAAACTGAAAGGAGAGTTTTAACGTTCTACATTCTGAATGATTTTGTTTTCGGTTTTGAGCCTATACAGTATGCCTATTCCAGCACACTGCTGAAAAAGACTTATATCCTAACATTATGGATGAGTAAGTTGGGATGAGTATTTTATACAAACAATAAAATTATACCAATGTTCAGTTGACAGCAATACCTACATGATTTACGAAAAAAACTTACGGCTTGTTTCAAAAATCGAACACAGCACGAATCACTCGCTAAATCACTGTTTTAATTTAGTTTTACGAGCGATTCAAGAATCGAGCTTCTGTATATGGAAATATTAAACGCGACAGCTAACAGGGTGAAGGAAATTGCCATATTTCCACTTAGTAACGGGTTAATGTAGTTTTTATTTGACTATGAAGACAGGGTCAGGTTTCGTTTGTCTACCCAATGTAACGTGTTTTTAGCATCTTATGGCATGAGGTTTGATATTTTCTTAAATACTTTATAGTTGATGTGCAAAATGATTTACAATATCGGGATTGTAATATTAGTTTTTAAGTCTATCAGGTTTTTTCAGTACCCCAAATAATAATTTCACTAGCAATCGAAATTGTTGTATGGATCTTTTATTTATTTCGCCCATTTCATGGAAAGTGGTTACCATCGCATATACAAGCTTAGTTTTAGTATATACTAAACCTGAAACTAGTTTGTACAGAATCACTAGGAGAATCGATTGACATATTTTTTACACGAACATTTTTTTTTTCCTAAATTTCAATTTTATTTCAGTAGTCTACCCATAATAGTTGACGGGAATAGACACCTTGAGGCTTGAGATGGTCCGCTCGGTCATTTTCCGTGTATTAGACAACCCCTGCATAGCACAACTCAGGCATTTCACATTTTACTAGGGAACTTAACGCGCCATAAACTACGGTGTAACTTGAAGATTTATTTAAAAAAACACATATTCAGGCAGTTCTGATGAAAAACTTGTTTGGTTGTCTCGGTTTTTGTAGATACTAAAAATAACATTGTATACACCTATAACACCAAAAATAGGTATTGCTGATGCATTGCCAATTTCAGAGACAACGTTGGAAAATTTCAACTGCCTGTAATTTCACCGGCCCTTTAAACTAGAACACAGCAATGCTGCTTGGTGGCAGAAATAGGTATGGAGGTAGTACTTCCCCGGAAAACTTCTTTCAGGTGAAGCTCTACTACTCTAATCTCACCATGTCGATCATAGGTATAAAATCGTTGATCAATGAGCTAATCCAGTGTCACATCGATAATTCAGCTCTCATCAAGCTGCCAGCAACGCCCTAAGCCGAGGTCCGAGTCCCACTAGGGGTCGCCCTTAGTGCTGCTGTTGCTAGTAGTCATAATGTTAGTGTAGTATAAGTAGTTACCTAGCTTAGGTTAAGTATTTTACTTCCTCACCATTGGCTGGAGATCATTTAGGTCTCGCCAATAACTGCCCGGTTAAGTAGAAACGGTCCGTAAGGACGGTTACAAAAGAAGCCCAATCATCATCATCATCATTCAGCCGAAAGACATCCACTGCTGGACATAGGCTTCCCCCAAGCATCGCCACATCTACCGGTCTGGTGCTTCTTGCATCCAGCAGATTCCCGCGACCTTCACCAGATCATCGGTCCACCTTGTGGGAGGCCTACCCACGCTGCGTCTTCCGGTACGCGGCCGTTACTCCAGAACTTTTCGACCCCATCGGCCATCCGTTCTGCGAGCAATGTGCCCCGCCCACTGCCACTTAAGTTTGGCAATTCTTCGAGCTATGTCGGTTACCTTGGTTCTCCTGCTGATCTTATCATTTCTGATATCATCACGCAGGGTAACTCCGAGCATAGCCCTCTCCATAGCCCTTTGGGTGACCTTGATTCTTCTTATGAGGCCCATTGTGAGTGACCACGATTCAGTACCGTATGTTTTCACTGGCAACACGCACTGGTCAAAGACTTTCGTCTTAAGACACTGCGGCAAGAAGCCCAATAGAATAATAAAGAGAAGTGCTTTCTACTAAACACATTAGCTATTAGGCAAGCAAAGAATATATTAAGCAATAGACCGAAAACATTCTAGAACATAGAAAAATAACACCTAAATACACAAAGAAAAATCATCAAACGTTCAAACAAATCTAATTGAATACAGATAGTTATGCATAGCCAACCATTACCCCGAACTGTATTAATAAACTAAAGTCACGCCATGCCACCCATCAGTTCCAGGTAGCCATAAACATCTTAGAATAAATTACCAATCAATTATTAATTAATCATAGCCATAACAATTAGAAGTATGATCTGACATACAAGAGGCTTCCTGTTACTGTTACTGGCCCACTGTGAGGTCCAGTCACAGACACACACATGCTAAACCTCCACTAGTATATAAGCCCATGTAAATTAGATTTAGTTGTTCTTGTATTATAATGCTCATACGGAGCACACGTGTCTTTAATTAAATAAATATATTTTTTAACAAGTCTTGCGCGTTCATATTTGACTGGCGCAGCCGGGTCGGATTAGCAAAGTCGCGAACAGTGATCGTTAATAGGCACATAAATCGGTCGTAACGTATCCTAGACGCATAGACTTCTAGTCTGTAAAGAACCTATTCAAACAAATTCGTCAAAAGAACGTCGCGTGTGCAGCAGCAGCAGCAGCAGCAGCAGAAGCAGTAGCAGCAGTAGTACAAGAAACGGCATGGGATCGAGCATACTGTGAGTAGACCCTTATTCGCATTGTTCCATTCCTTGTCTTATTCCTTAGATAGCGTTTAATTGGACTAGACATCGCCATTTAACGTAACACGTCTATTTTTGGACAAAAATCGCCAAATCTAGATTTAATTTTAGTTAACTTTGACGTAACACGTCTATTTTTGGACAAAAATCGCTGAATCTAGACTTAATATTAGTTAATTTTAACGTAACACGTCTATTTTTGGACAAAAATCGCCGAATCTAGACTTAATATTGCTTAATTTTAACGTAACACGTCTATTTTTGGACAAAAATCGCCGAATCTAGACTTAATATTAGTTTATTTTAAGTAATTTGGACTCGCATCGCCAATTTACTATTTTTGCTTTTAATTTTAAGTATTTTGGACTCACATCGCCAATTTACTATTTCTTGTTTAATTTAAGTAATTTGGACTCGCATCGCCAATTTACAATTTTATGCTTTTAATTTTTAGTAATTTGGACTCACATTGCCACTTTACTATTCTGTGGTATTTACTCAACATCAGTAATTTACACATTCTAGCGTAACGTAAAACGCTGTTTGGAATAAAATCGCCAACAACGTTATTTTTGCCTTATAATTAAATTTAATTGTGAATAATGAATATTCAACTTATCCCTAAGGAAATTCAAAGCATCATCCCAAAATTTGATGGGGATGATAAGTTACTCAACCTTTTCATTTCTAAATGCGAGTATGTAATTAGAAGCTTTAGAGGGGAGAACAACCCAGCACAGCAGACTTATTTGTTCCATTGTATTACGAGCAGATTAGTTGGTAAAGCTGCCGTCTTAATAAGCGAACGGGAAAACGTCACCACCTGGGAAGGCGTTAAAGAACTTTTTGTTCAACACTTCGGGGATCCGAGATCGGAAGCTTGCCTTAATATCGAATTAGAGAACCTCAAGATCAAACAGGGAGAGTCATATATAGACTTCTGCCACCGAATACAGAATGTTAGGAGCTCACTTATATCAAAAGTAAACCTCCTCACCGACGAAGGTATTAAAGCAGCGAAATATATTATTTATAATAATACAGCTCTAAACGTTTTCCTCTATAATTTACCAGAGGATATGATTAAGTTCGTGAGACTAAATAAATGCGTAACACTGGAGTCCGCGTTAAGTGTCGTAACCGAGGAAGTTAACTTCCAAACGAGATACAATGCTCGAAATAAGATTAAGACAACACCTAATAATAACTTTAACCATTCAAGCAATCCTAGACCAAACTTTACGGCTCCAATCCAGTATAAATTCGGTATTCCAGCAAACAATAATCAAGGTTTTAGACAAGTGTATGGTTTTAAACCCAACTTTATTTCGAATCCGAATAATAGCAACCAAAAAGTTGTAAGTCAACCGCAAGGACCTAAACCATATACCAGTAATAATCAAACAAATCAAAAAGCTATAACTCATCAACCACAACAGATTCCGCGTACATTTAATAATTATAAGCAATCAGGTTTCTTTAAAGCCAATCCAAACCAACAATTCCGATTTGGTATCATCAATCAACAGCCTAAGCAAAACACTGACGTGTCGATGCGTACGGTTCGCAATAACATGATTGAAGAGCCACTTGAACTTGACTCCGACTCTAACTGCGAACAGATATTTTTGTTAGACGACGAGAATCTTGTGTTGATAGATGATAGTAATCAAATTAATTGTGTGCAAGGTGAAAACGAACCAGTAAATTTTCAGATAGAAGCCTCCACAACAGACCCACCACATTAGAAACAGAAGTAATAAACTTAAATTATAGTGGTCTTAGGCTACCGCACATCTATTTACCAGAAATGGAAGCAATTTTTTTAATAGACACAGGTAGTACACGATCTTTTATTAACGCCGAACTAGCCAACCAGTATTTCAAGCATTACAAGAGTGATGAACCATTTGAAATAATTAGTACCCATGGACGTAGCAAGCATAGCGAAGTCGCATACATTCCCTTAACGGACACTTTTAAAACCGATATTCACCATAAGTTTTATATCTATAACGTAGACAAAGCATATAACGGCCTTATCGGATCCGATTTATTAAAAGAGCTAGAAGCTACTATAGACATGAAAAACCAGGTCTTAAGAACAAATACAACAGAAATTCCCATTTTATATAACCCCTCTTATCAGATAATAATACCCCCTAGATCGGAAACACGTGTTAAAGTGCCAACAATGTTGGAAAATGGAAATGCAATTTTAAATCACATAGAATTCTGCCCGGGAGTTCGTATGCCTGACGCTTTAGTTAACTGCGTAGACTCTTTAGCTCAAACTGTCATCCAGAACACTACCGACACTGAGATGACTATAACATTTAAAAAACCATTTAAAGTTCAAAGTATAGAACAGGATTTAGCAGATAATTGCCTTGTTCATAATTTAAACCACACCTCTGATTTAGAAAAACTATTAGATGAAAACTTAAACAAGTTACGGCTTGATCACCTAAACATAGAAGAAAAATCATTAATAACTAACCTATGTACCGAGTATAAAGACATCTTTCATTGTGAACACGTACCTTTATCTTTTACTAACCAAGTTAAACATAAGATTCGTACAAAGAACGAAGATCCGATTTACATACGCCCGTATAGACACCCCGTTAGTCAAAATGAGGAAATACAGAAACAAGTAGATAAACTTTTAGAAAATAGAGTAATTACAGAATCACACTCACCTTGGAGTGCCCCTGTACACCTAGTTCCTAAGAAAATGGACGCCTCAGGCGAACAGAAGTTTCGGATGGTTATAGACTATAGGCGACTCAATGAGATAACGATAGATGATAAATACCCACTTCCAAACATTACAGACTTATTCGATAGGCTAGGAAAAGCATCTTATTTCACTACGATAGACCTAGCCAGTGGCTATCACCAGTTAGAGGTAGAAAAAGAGGACCAACCGAAAACCGCATTTACAACACAGTCAGGACATTACGAATTTACTCGTATGCCTTTTGGTTTAAAGACAGCCCCAGCGACCTTCCAACGAGCAATGGATAACGTACTCCGCGGACTACAAGGCATACATTGTCTTGTTTATTTAGATGATATTATTGTTTACTCAACCAGCCTCCAAGAGCACATAGATAAGCTTAGAAAAGTATTCGATAGACTTAGACAAACGAATCTCAAAGTAACCCTTGATAAATGCGAATTTCTTAAGAAAGAAGTGTTATATTTGGGTCACACAATAACCAAAGACGGTCTTAAACCAAATAATGATAAAATTAAAGCTGTGTTACAATTCCCTTTGCCTAGAACACCAACAGAAATAAAGAGTTTCCTAGGTTTAGTAGGATACTATCGTAAATTTATCAAAGACTTTTCTAAAATAACGCAACCTATGACAAACTGCCTTAAAAAGAAAAATAAAGTCACCATAACTCAAGAGTTTGTAAACGCATTTGAAAAGTGCAAAGAACTACTTACCAATGCACCATTATTACAATTCCCAGATTTCGAAAAACCTTTCCTTCTAACAACGGATGCATCTAATTTTGCGCTAGGAGCAGTCTTATCTCAGGGTCCAATTGGTAGTGACAAACCAATAGCTTTCGCAAGTAAAACTCTTAACGACGCCGAAACGCGTTACAGCGCCATAGAGAAAGAACTATTAGCAATTGTTTGGGCATGCAAACATTTCAGACCTTATTTATATGGTAAAAAGTTCACAATACTAAGCGATCATAGACCATTGGTATGGTTAAATTCTATTAAAGAGCCAGGAAGTAGACTCACTAGATGGAGACTTAGACTCTCTGAATACGATTACGAAATTAAGTACAAACCCGGTAAACAAAACAGCAATGCAGATGCATTGTCTAGAATTAAAGTGAATGCCTTAGACGATGCCTCAATGATAGTGAATACCGATAGGTCAAAGACAATTGTCATCTCATCAGATGAAGATGATAATATTAGTACTTCACCCAGTGACTCTAAGAACAGACCTAAGTCACCATATTCAATACCATCAATAGGAAGCGAAACAATCACAGCCTCTGAAAGAGCAGACTCTCCATCTTTAGTAACCGTCCATTCAGAAGAAAATACAGACTCCTCTGATATCCCAATATTAAAGGAAGCCATAGATACGAAACCCAATCAGATTCTCGTATACACTTGGCATAGAAATGAGTGCAGCGTTAAAAACCTATCTAGGGATAAACAAAAGGTGTTTGAAGTACACATGCCAATAGAAAAACCGGAATTAATAAAAGAATTCTTAAAAGAATACATTCGTCCTAAAATAAAATATTACATCTACTTTGAAGATGAACGTCACCGTAAAGAATTTTCAAATATTATTATAACCCTATTTAAAAAGAATGCAATAAGCATATATGAGTGCACCGAAAGAGTCGTTTACGTTGAAGACGAAAACGAACAACGGGAAATAGTTCTGAAATATCACGTTGGAAAAACATGCCATCGTGGTATCAAAGAAACCGTAGCCCACTTAAAAAGAACTTACTACTGGAACAACTTAGAACATATCGTAGCTAGCATTATCAACTCATGCGAACTTTGTAAGCAAATGAAATACGATAGAAAACCAATAAAACCCGAACTCCAATTAACTCAAACTCAAACAAAACCTTTTCAAGAACTATTCATGGACATTTTCTCAATAGAAGGAACCTATTTTCTTACAATCGTAGACGCATTCAGTAAATTAGGCCAAGCAGTTGAAGTACCTAATAGATCTACACCGGAAGTTATAAGGGCACTAATAAAGTATTTCGCCACATACGGTGTGCCATCAAAAATTAGTGCAGATCCAGGGTCAGAATTTAATAATAATCTATTAAAGGAAATGTTAGCATTCTACAAGATAGATTTACACATAGGTACGCCTCATAACCCAAACTCTATGGGACTAGTAGAAAGATTCCATTCTACTATCATAGAAATTTATCGACTTGCGAAGTACGAGAGGAAAATAACAGACGCCGCATCTGTCATGATGTATGCTATAATGTCATACAACCAGTCTATTCATTCAACTACTGGTTTAACACCGTTTGAAGTAGTCTTCGGACATACCGATGCCTCAAGTACCTTTGCAGTAGATTTTAATAAGAGTTACACCCAACAGTTAGTAAAGGACCATGTTAAGCGTACTAAACATCTATATAATTATTTAACTGATAAAATGATACAGTCCAAAGAAAAAACCAAAGAAAAACGCGGCGGTGAAAAACAATTTGACATTAAAGAAGGAGATCAAATTTATATGAAAGGAGTTAATACCAGACGTAGCAAAGATAAGCCTAGATACCAAAAAGCGACAGTTATAGATAAAATTAAGAGAAATACGGTAGCTGTCCAAAATAAAGCCCGTAAAACTAAGAAAATACCCGTTAAAGACATTAAGCGTCCTTCACAGGTTCGTCCTGGTGGTAACGATGCAAGCAGCCCTCAGCCTGGGCCTTCAACTTCAAAGGATTGAAGATAATCCGGGAATCCTTCCCGTTAAAGAAGGACAAGCGTCACTAAGCCTCTATAATTGGCATATAATTAAGAGACTAGACTTAAATTTAGTTCATAGGAATTTAGAATATAACATAGAAATATATAAAGATATTTCCAGCTATATGGAGGATAAATTAGGTATGTACATTTTAGATGGTAGTCTTGTTGATGCTGAGTTGCAAACCCAATACATAATGAACAAAACTATAGAACGTTATAATCAGTTAATTCCAAGCATTAGAATAAAAAGGGGACTTATCAATCCTGTTGGATCTATAATCAAAGCTATTACTGGAAACTTAGATAACGATGATGCACTTAGATATGATAATTGGATAAAAAGTCTGCAATTGCAACAAAATGTAATCATGAATAAAGTTACTTTAGTTTCCGAAATAGTTGACACATTCGTTAATATCACTAACTCAACTAGAAACAACTTTGTAATACTTGAGAAAACTATTAAGGAAATAGAAGAAATTTTAAACAAAACTCAATTCCAAAGGAGTAAGAGCCTTGTCCTAAATACTTATAACATGTTAATCCATAACTTTCAAATATTATTAACCCGCTTAGATGAAGTGGAGACAGCATTAGCATTTAGTAGAGTTAATGTATTACATCAGTCTATATTAGATACTACTGAACTAATTAATATTCTTCAAGATATCGAAAAAACAGATAAGTTAGCTTTTCCTGTTACTAATGAAAACTTAGTTAATATTGAACATTGCATCGAAATCAAAGCTTATGTAAAAGGCAAACAGATAACTTTTATTATGTCGGTACCAACAGTCCAATTAGATGTCTACAATTATTACACCCTACATCCTTTTCCTATGTATAATCCCCACCTTGGTCTATCTTTCTTAATTACCCCTAAAAATTCCCATATCCTTGCGAAAGGGTCGAAAGTGGTATCGCTCTCCCAGCCTTGCAGAGGAATAGACGAAGGAAAGTTCCTTTGTTATGAGAACAACGTGTCTCCAGAAGAAGAAAATAAATGCATCAAAGATTTGATGACATTTTCTACGAAGATAACATCGTGCCTGCCTCTTCCCGTCAACGCAACAAACGTTAAAATTAAATCCATACATCCGGACTCTTGGATTATTTTCACAGGTTTTCCTACATTCCTGACAGAAATTTGTGACAACGACATGAGCCAGCACGACATCATGGGCACATATATCCTAACCCTTAACAATGCTTGTGAGGTAAAACTTGGGACAACCACATTAAGAAAACGCCGTCTTCAAACAGGAGAAGTTACCTTCCGCAGTTCACCATCAATACATCTGCCCAGTATTATAAGACCAAAAGACATCGCACTACGTAAAACTATCAGTCTAGATGAGATTGATTTGGAAAATCTACAGTTCCTATCACACGCATTAAAGGATAACAGTGAAGTGAAAAACAGTGAAAGTCATTTTGTGAATGTGCACAGCATTAGCATAGGAACTATTGTAATCTACATTATTTTACTTTTTGTATTAATTTTAGTTATATTGTACCGCTATAGAAGTTTATTACTGCGTAAGCTTGGACAAAATCATCAACCTCGTGATGCACCTTCGGATGGTGATTTTGCACTTACGGAGGGAGGAGTTATGCATAGCCAACCATTACCCCGAACTGTATTAATAAACTAAAGTCACGCCATGCCACCCATCAGTTCCAGGTAGCCATAAACATCTTAGAATAAATTACCAATCAATTATTAATTAATCATAGCCATAACAATTAGAAGTATGATCTGACATACAAGAGGCTTCCTGTTACTGTTACTGGCCCACTGTGAGGTCCAGTCACAGACACACACATGCTAAACCTCCACTAGTATATAAGCCCATGTAAATTAGATTTAGTTGTTCTTGTATTATAATGCTCATACGGAGCACACGTGTCTTTAATTAAATAAATATATTTTTTAACAAGTCTTGCGCGTTCATATTTGACTAGATACACAACAACATTGTTATATTGTTAGCTGACGAAAAAAACTCAAGTTATTGCAAACACTTGAAGGGAAATCGCTTTCGCGAAATAATAGGAAGCCCTTGGATTTACCACTTTAACAATTTGCTTCCTTTGCGTTACGCGTTTGCTGATTTATAGCGATCTGGTGGGAGAATTTTGGTCTACATATAATATTTTTGGATTAGGGTAGATTGGATTTGAAGTTATTCATTCAGGGCAGTTTAGGAATATGGAGGTTGCAGATTCGCCAAAGTAGGTTATCCTTGCTACGCGTAACTCTGTGGAGGAACGAGGTATGGTGTTCCTTCAATGAAAAGGGATGCTCTTCTAACCAGGCGGGTCTTATGCCTGGCGGGCCACTGCCCAACGGATATTACAGTTACTGCGTGTGTAATGTAACAGACGGCCCCAGGATCTCCTGAGCAGGTCTGCTACACCAGTTACAAAGAAATGTGTTAGTTAGGACACCTACCTAGCCCTAGCCGGACAAACAAGGAAAACACTTAAATGAAGACAACTTTATAATATGGTAAAAAAACACTAAGTCCCTAATAGTATAGATAGAATAATATGGCACACGTAAGTAAAACTGATGGAAACACAGTACTCCCGAAAGCTCAGTGTGCCACCAGGCGAAGGGCTGGTAGTTCAGCAGCGCAGCAGCGCCGGAGCGTCAGTAGTAGTCCACTCGGCGGAGTGCCGGTAGTTCAGCAGTGCAGCAGTGCCGGAGGGTTCAGTAGTAGTTCACTCGGCGGAGCGCTGGTAGTTCAGCAGCGCAGCAGTCCGCTCACTTTCGTGGTTCTCGTCCAATTCCTCTCAAAGACACTTTGTCTTTTCTTTTTCGAGTGCTCTTCGAATTTTGAATGTTTTAATTGTGGAATGTCAGTCAGTTTCTACCTGCGGTGTGGCCGAGCGGAGCCGACCGGACGCGATGACAGCCGAGCGCCGCCGTCCACGTATGCGAGGAGCCGACCGGCTGCCGCGGCATGCGCGCGGATCTAACCGAGTTCCAAGCAGTGTAAATTCCACGAAAACATGAAAGTTAACTATTGTATAAAAGCCTGAATTTACTTTAGCACATTGTGAAATGCGCTCCGGCGCTGCCCGTTTGGTGGAAATCGTACATTATACAATTCCACCGGCACGGACTCCCACAACAGAGGAATCAATATCGCATCCAATCAACCTTAACCAAGGAAAGCATCAGCCGCTCGTCATCTGGGTAATGTGAAAGCAAACAGATGGTTATAGTCATGGAATATGAGAGTTTTTTTTTTCTTTGGGCTGCTGTTGTTTATCTTAGGGGACCGTTTCTACGTAACCGGGCAGTTATTGGCGAGACCTGAAGGGTCTTCAGCCAATAACGGGGAAGTAAAATACTTAACCTAAGCTAACTACTTGTACTACACTAACATCATGACTACCTGCAACAATAGCACCAAGGGCGACCTCTAGTGGGACTCGGACCTCGGCTTAGGGAGTTGCTGGCGAGGACTTAGGGGGGGGAGATAGCTTGATGAGGGCTGAATTATCGGTGTGACTGAATACGGGAGTACCAGCCAAAGCTCTTTTATGTCTATGGGTACAATGATTTCTAGTTCTCGCTCTCTCTCGCACCACAACCTACCATAGACGCGTCTAACTGTAGTGGTTACTACAAATCTGTGTATATGCTCCAAACATCACGCGCGCGGATCATACTAATCCGTACAGCAAGTAATTGTGATGAGCGATGTGTATGTACTGTTGGATTAACAAATATTGAGACACGGCTTATGGAAGGAGTCAAATAATTAATTTTATAGTTTTAAAATATAAAGAAAAACCGGCAAAATACGAGTCGGACTCGCGCACGAAGGGTTCCGTACCATTATCTATAAAAACGGCGAAAAAAATCACGTTTGTTGTATGGGAGCCCCCTTAAATATTTATTTTATTCTGTTTTTTTATTATTTGTTGTTATAGCGGCAACAGAAATACATCATCTGTGAAAATTTCACCTGTCTAACTATCTCGGTTTATGAGATACAGTCTGGTGACAGACGGACGGACAGTGGAATCTTAGTAAAAGGGTCCCGTTTTACCCTTTGGGTTCGGAACCCTAAAAAGAAGTACCTATAATTCGTATTTGCGTTAATCGCTATGAAAAATGTATAGTCAACTGCAAAAAGATGTAGAGACTTTTAACAAATATAACAGTGAAATTAAGAAGAATTGTTGAACAGTACCCCAAGTGTGAGTTTTTTTCGTTAACTACTGTAGTTGCGTCACGACAAAAATGTATGAAAATTTAGGCTGCGCCTCTAGGTGCACCGTTCACTAACTAATCGCGCGTTAATTGAACGGTGAGCCTAGAGACGCAGCCTAAATTTTCATACATTTGCTATTTTTATATTTAATAATACATAAAATTAGACACTTTTACGTGAAAAACACAAATATGCCATTTGTGGCTTACAACAACTTACGTGGGAGGCATCGATTTGTTTCGTATGGGAATCAAACCTGTGCAAAGTTGCGCAACGGCTAAGCTCTCAGCCACTGCGCCAAACGTGTCGTCACCATATCAGTGGATAACTATTAATTTACTTCACCTAACGTTTAACAGAACACAAATAAGATATTGAACTAACAACCTTGTGTGTAGTCTCGATCTAATCTCATCACGAACTTTTAATTGCTAACTAATGAGTTAACAACTAATCTGTTGGTAATTATTAAGTTATCTGTTTGCCTTTACTAAGTTCTGCAAGATGTTCTTTCTATGTTGTTTCTATATTATTTAATGCGAAATTAGGTAATATTAGAATGTGTAGCTTGCAATATAATTGAATTTTAAATTGGATTGATTTTTTTAATTAGCATGTTTTTTTTTTCTCTCCTTTATTTTATTGTTAGAGTTTTAATGACGTCGTGGCGGTAGTCTGACATATTTACTTCACGACCTGTCAAAACGGTCTATAAAACAGTATGCAGTGCGGTACTCGCTCTCTTTTTGCTGCTACCTTTGGTTAGGACGAACGTTCATAATTGTTATAATAGTTGTTTTGTTTTGTTTAAAGATTGTAATTGTGACTGAGTTTGATATTCCTGCATTGTAATAATAACTGATCGTATTAAAGTATTCAGTTCTTAAGTACCATCCTGTTTTTATTAAATAACGCCCAAGAAAGCTATTAATCCTATTAATAAATTCCGTTATTTTATTAGCTATCCTTCGGGTTAGCCAACAGTATTATGAATGTGTTAGTTTTCTAATTTTAATGAACGTGTCTTTATTTATTTATAATGATTTCAGACACAATGTGAATTGTTCCTGAATAAATTGAATTGAATATGCCTTTTTGAACGGGCAAAATTATTTTTGTATTATAACTTTCGTGGGACACATTCATGTTTATGATTAGTTACGGTTTCATCATCATCATCATTCAGCCGAAAGACGTCCACTGCTGGACATAGGTCTCCCTAAAAGAGGGGGGGGGGGGGGGTTGCCGTAATCACCACGCTTGGCAGGTGGGTTGGCGATCGCAGTATGGTTGTTATGCTATGTTATGTAAATAAAATATGCTATAGTCTATCTATCCTCAGCTATGATCAGCTGTGTTTACATTTTAGGTCAAATTTGGGGTCATGGATCAGATCTTCATTTTCTAAATCCGTAACTAAAGAAGGGAAGAAGAATTTTTGAGAAAAATAAAATAAAAATGACTGGAAATAAAAATTATCGAATTTTGAAATTTTAACACTTGCTTTAAAACAGTTATCAGTGATAGGTACTCTAAGTGGCCTGCGGATTAGTACCTCCTTTCCGACTAACCTTGTATACACTCTGCCGTTTACTATAAATTCGTATTTTCTCGTTCAATAGTTTATTAAACGTTCAATAAACTGCACAGCTGTGAGTAAGAAAGCAGTTGCAGATAAAACTTATTTTAAATTAATAATAATTTAAACAGCTTTAAATAAATTAGAAAATACTTTTTATTTTATACTGGTGTTGACGTTCCATTTATTTATAAGTCAAAGCAAAAATATAATCATGAAAAAAATGTGTGAAAAATGTCGTAATTTCAACAAACAAATGCTCTGTCATACACAGTGTGGCAAACGACACTAAAGCTTAGAAAAAACATATTTTAATAATGGCCGTAATATATTTTCTAATTGGATGTAAAAAAAACTAAGAATAAATAAAATTGCTATACATTTATCTGCGTGACTGAAATAAAGTTAAAAATTTGAATATACAAACAAAACACAAAAATAAATATTAAGAAATAATATCTTTTATTTTTCACGCTTTCGATGCTTGTGCATGTTGCATCAGATACTGAGGTTTCAATTCCTTTTTTATTCATATTTTAAATACAAACAACCATTGGACAATCGTAAATATTCATAGTCAATCGTAAATCAGAAATGTTGAATGAATGCCGAATGCCATTGCACAAAATGCACGTGATATAAAACTTTAAAATATGCTACATCAACACGGTGTTGTAATGAAATTAAAAAAGCATAAATAACACGAAAAATACCGAAATTTATGGCGCGAAATAAAATAAGATGTTTTTTTTGTAGTTTGAAAACCTGCCAATATTGTGATGAAACACAAACGTCCATTATCATACAGGCTTGCGTTTGCAAAACGAAATAAATGGCAAAAATATTTTCGTAATAACATATGAAAACATTTTTGACATTTAATTCGTTTTGCATACTGTTCTTATCTGATTTAATTCTTTGAATAAGTAGATTTTATTTCCATCGCAACAGTGAAATCAGTAAAAAAATTCTGTAAAATATTTTTAGATTATTTTGTTCTCTACCAAGGAATTCAGAGTAGGTATTTGCTTTAATACGTTGATAATATTTTTCTTACGATGTTCCTCAGAGGAGTTTAGATTTACTAAATTAAATTGAACTCAAATCAAACGTAAAAACTACTTCACATCGGAACAGTTGCTCTAATTATACAAAGTACAGGTTTGTTCGTGCATGGAGTACTGCTCGCACCTTTGGGGTGGCTCAGCCAAATACCAGCTTAAGGCGTTGGAGTCCATTGAGAAGCGTGCTAAGAAGCTCATCAGCAACGACTCCCTTGTTCAGACCAAGCTTTAAAGTTTTGAGCAGAGGCGCGAAGTTGCTAATCTATCGGTTTTTTATCGGATCCACTTCAGAGAGTGTACTTCAGATCTGCATGATCTAATTCCCCCCTGCCCTTTTTTCTATCGGACGGCCAGAAGCACGAAAAAGCGACATCGGTTCATGGTTGATATACCAAAAACCCGAACGAAGCGCTTTGATTCCACTTTCATTGTGAAAACCACCAAACAGTGTTCCCCGACACCTACAATTTGGGTGTCTTCAAGTCACGAGTGAATCGGTTTCTTCTAGGCAAGCGTGCTCCATCGTAGACCGCATCATCGCTTAACATCAGACGAGATGGCGGTTAAACGCAGGCCTAAAATCAAATATACAAAAAAAAAAAAAACTTGCAATGATAATTTAATTCAATATTCTAAACAAAACCAAATTCTAAAACACTTTTGCCCGCGACATTCCGTACACAAACTTTTTGTGCATTTTAATTTCGACAGAGTTATGTTTTGCGTAAAATTTTATAGACTGTTATTTCCCAGTATTGGTACACTGTTATCGATATTATGTCCAGCCCTGTCGTTAAAAATTATGACGATTTATTTTCACCACCCCTTCGCATCTTTTATAGCAAATATCGAGAGCGGTTGACGTTTTTGAAAGCTAATCGCGCAATAAAATATCGATATTTTTATTCGCAATTTTGAAAACGAGTTTGATGCGTATTGAGCTTATCTTTTTATTCGATGTTATGCTAGATGTTAAACAGTAAAGATAAGTTTTCATAGCTATCAAATAAAATTGTATTTATGCATATTACGTAGATGTTTTGTGCCATACGGTCGCAGTTTAAAATCGCTTATCGTTTTATTGGTGTTATAAGAAGGAATTATGAGATAATATTGAAAGCGGGTCAGGTCTTTCATGCTATGGCAACTTTAAGGCAATTTCTCATTGTTACTCATGCACTTCTGACATTGACCTACATTGTTCTCACATTACGTTTAGTAATATTATTGTATTGAAATAGATTGAATCTATATTTTGTTGAGTGTAGGTTAATTATGTGTATATGTCGCAGCATGATAGTTATAGCCGTAATATAGTTATATCCCTAGGGATTACGGCTATAACTATCATACTGCGATATACATATTATGTTGAATTATCTATATTTAGATAGTTATAATTTTGTTTTTAATTCATCCAGGCTGTCCATAATGGTGTACTGGTACCAACGCTTATGTATGGAAGTGAATGTTGGTCTTGGAAGAAGAGTCATGAAAGTAGAATAAATGCCGTGGAAATGCGTTCCTTGCGAAGTATGTGCGGTGTAACTTTGAATGATAGAGTGAGGAATGATGTGATAAGACAAAGTTGCGGTTTAAAAGATGATGTAGTGACAAAAATTGAAAGGGGTATGCTTCGGTGGTTTGGGCATGTTGAAAGATTGAGTGAACGGCGATTAACAAAAGGAATTTATAAGGCGAATGTCAGTGGAAACGCCAGTAGAGGACGCCCTAGAAGGACATACATTGATGTTATTGGTGATGTTCTTCAAAAAGGACAGGTGCGTAGTACTTTCAACCGGCGTGCGATTATGACAAGATGTATGACCGTGGACGAAGCAAAAGGAGTATGTAAGGATCGTAGCATGTGGCGTTCTACAGTTTCTGCCTACCCCCATGGGAAAAAGGCGTGAGTGCATGTATGTACTCTTCATTTTGCGTGTAGTCTTACGCCGTCACTCCATCCTACCTCTCGACTCAAACATCCTCCTAAGACGTCGAGGTCGTCCGATCTGTGACTCCGTCCAATGTCGTTCCGCATTTGCTAGCCGCCATTACTTAGTCCTAAGCGCTCGTCTATATAATAGGGTACACCGGTTAATTGATATTTACACGTTGACCAAGTTTACGCTGAAAGCAAGGCTAACTAATTGGTTGCAGAAGTTGTCTTACGACGATACAGAAGATATTCTAACGATCACCTCATGAATACCTTTCGCAATACTGATACCTACCTGTAATTACCGAGTCACTATAACCTGATTGAATTTAAGTTATCATATTCAATGTTTATGAGGAACTTTGGCTCCTGAGATACAAGTATCTTTTTACTTAGTTCAGGAGCTAGGTGTTCAACCTGATTTTGTCAACCACTTGTACAATCATGTTTAGTGTATGACTAATACTGTGTTTCTTTTGTACAATAAAGTTATATTATTATTATTATGTATCTCGTCTGAATTCACGGCTCATCTTCCTTGCGGAAGATGTCCGGTCCTTTGGAAGGCATACACGGGGACACAGGTCCAACGCGCAGAGGCCCCTTTGAGAACTTTAATCTAAAGTGGGATGGGGCACCAACCGGGGACTATCCACGGCTGCACTATTGGAGTACAGTCATGGACCGTCCCAAGTGGGTGCAAGACTATTGTAAAATGTGGTGAAAAATATCTGGTCTATGGGAAGGGGTGTTTAATGGATCTGTTAACCTCTATTGCCGGAAGAAAACGGCGTCTGCCTTTCAAGTTTAAATTTGAAATTTGTTGGCAGACGGTGACTCGCCAGCCCACTAGCTGGGCCCCCTGAAAAGCCGCCAGTACATAGGCGAAGAGGGCAACAAACGTGTGGGCGGCTAGGGGTGTAGAGAGGTGTGGCCCCGGTTTCGCCGTCGCGGGTCTAAAAGACCCGGAGTGGGTTTCCCCGCTATTACGCCTTTAGACACTTCCACCCCCGAGCATATAGCTCTGGCGGCCCCCCTCTGGCCGGCCGATAAAGGCAAGCCAGAGTTGAGAGTCCTGCGGGCACTCTTGGGGTTCCACTCCAGCCAGCCAATAAAGGCAAACTGGAGACGAGGCCCTGACCGACTCTCTGAGGCAATAAGGTACGCAGTGTCGCCACTCACCAACAGCTCGCCACAAGCTGCCCTGCGGTTTGTAAGCTTTTCAGTAGACCTCATCTTACATTTTTTATTATACGATGGGGTTGTAGAAAGCTAATCTAATGTACCCTCCGGTTTTACGTTAATCTCATGCTGAGGTAACGCCTTTTCCAGAGGGGTATTATTATTAACTCCTTTATTCATTCCAACTTCTTATTAATTACATTTTTAAATACATATCAACTAGAAAAACATAAAATAAAAAAATATGATATACATTTAAAAATATAAAAAATAGGGGTTCACCGGCATCGGGAGCAGGGTCCAAGCTACCGGTGGTTAGGGCTCCAGAGACAGGAACCTCCCCACAATACGCGCCGTATCAAGGAGGACTGCTTTCTGTATCAGGCCCTTGATCCAGCCACCTAACGAGAGCCTCTTGAGGTGTTGGTCGAGGCTCTTGGCCATTAGGCCATTGGCCGTTACGACTATCGGCACAATGGTTGCCGAATCCACATCCCACATGTTGACAACCTCGTGTGCTAAGTCAAGATATTTGATTTGTTTATCTTTCTCAGCTTTCACGAGGTTTTCATCATGCGGGATGGTAACATCAACAATCATTGTGCGGCGTTCTGATCGGTCTATCACCACTATATCAGGCTTATTGGCGACAATAGTCCTGTCAGTGATGATAGATCGATCCCAATATAACGTGATATGACCATTTTCGAGAACTGGGTCGGGCACATACTTGTAGTACGGTACCTCCGATTCCACAAGGTTATATTTCAAAGCAAGTTGCTGATGGATAATCCTAGCCACTTGGTTATGCCTATGCAAGTACTCGCCGTTAGCAAGACGAGAACAACCGGAAACAATATGCCTGAGGGACTCGCCCGGACAGTGGCATGCCCGACATATGTCAACCGTCCCGTCCTTCACAATATATTTCCGGTAGTTATTCGTCATGATGACTTCGTCCATAATTGCACAGACAAAACCTTCGGTTTCCCCAAATAGGTCACCGAACCGTAGCCAGGACACGGACGCTTGGAAGTCTACGTCGGGCCCATGGAGGGCCCGGTAGAATCGTCCGTGTAGCTCCTTGCTCTGCCATATCTCCCTGCGGTCATTAGTACTGAGTACCACAGGCTTGCGCCAGTTCTCTTTAGCCAAGTTGAGTGGGGTGAGTCCTTTATCTACTGCGACCACATCTCGGTGCATCCCCGCGTCGGCATGTAGGAAATATTCCCTGAGGCTGCACAACTCACGATTGTGAAGGGTCTTAGCATTTAGTAAGCCTCGACCCCCACACTTTCGCGGGATGTACAGCCTCATTACTGACGATCGCGGGTGATGCATCCGATTTGCGGTTAGCAGAGACCGGACTCTCCTATCCAGAGCATCTAGTTCAGTCTGAGTCCACTTCAGTATGCCGAAGGAGTACATCAAGACCGGCATGACCCAACCGTTGAAGGCGCGCACCCTGTTGCCGCCCGACAAAAGACTTTTTAGAACTTTTTTCAGGCGGCCAAAGAAGCGCTCCCTCAACGATTGTTTCATGTCGGCCTCACTGATGCCCAGCCCCTCCGACATACCCAGGTATTTGTAGGTATCGTTTGCGGAGAGCGGTCTGAGGTGTATGGAATCCGAAAGTTGTAGTCCCTCGGATTCCATAATCCCCCCTCGTCTTACATGCATGACTGCACATTTGTCCACACCAAATTCCATCCTGATAGAATTACTGAAAGTTTCAGTTACCTTCAGTAACTCCACCAGTTGCAATTTAGTGGGGGCAAAGAGCTTTAGGTCATCCATGTAGAGAAGGTGGGATACTACCTGACCTCCTCTCCGCAGCGGATAGCCTAGCCCCGACCCCTCCAGCAATGTGCTAAGAGGGTTCAGGGCTAAACAAAACCACAGTGGGCTCAGACTGTCGCCCTGGAATATTCCCCGCTCAATCCTGATCGGTTCACCGCTCTCCCGAATCGGTCGACATCCTGGATAGCGAAGGACTGTCCTCCATTGCCCCATACATGACATCAGGAAGGTGCGTAGAGTTGCATTTATTTTATACAACTCTAGCACCCTCATGAGCCACGCATGTGGCACCGAGTCATAGGCCTTCTTATAGTCTATCCAGCATGTCGATAGATTCTTTCGCGAGCGACGAACCTGTTGGCTAATGGCCATATCAATGAGGAGTAGCTCCTTAGTACCGCGGGACCCATTCCCACATCCATTTTGAGCAGAAGACATTACCGAATTATTTTCAATATGAGTGTTAATTTTGGATCTCAAAATGGATGTAAGAAGCTTATAGACCGTCGGCAAACATGTGATCGGTCTATAATTCTTGGGTTCCGCGGTACTACCTGATTTATGGAGCAGGTGGGTAACTCCTGTCGTAAAGAACTGTGGCAGCGACCCTGACTCTAAGGACGACTGGAATTGGGTCGCCAAGCGAGCGTGTGAGCTACGTAGCCACTTTATCCAAAAGTTGTGCAGCCCATCCGGTCCTGGAGATTTCCAGTTAGGCAACGGACGGGCTGCACTGGCTACGTCTTGGGGGCTGATAAGTATTTCCCCCATTTCTTCTATTGGCTCACACGCTCGCTCAATATCCCGCATCCAATCACCCTCGGTATGAATGACGGGGACCGACCAGATGCTGCGCCAGAATGAGTTCATGGCATCATCATCCGGTAGGCGCCCATCACTCACACCTTGGTCAGGTCGCTCCCAAGCTCTATACACCCACCTTTGGTCGCATTGAAACATGCGATTCTGAGTATATCGCTCCACGCGGCGTTTATACCTACGAATGCGACTCGCCCATGCACAAACTTTCTGCTTCAGGAAGTCGATGCGCTCTGTGACTTGGGACATATATTCTCGAGGACTGATACCAGTCCCCGAGAATGCCCGCCTCACAAAGCGCATCACTCTTGGTCGAGTATTGCCCTCCCTGAAGCAGATTAGCTTGCCGATGAGTGCCCTGGCCCCGTCGATACGACGCTCAATCCTGCACTGCCAGGCTGGTACGGCTGGTTTAGGTCGTGTAGCTCGTTCACTATTATTAAATTTGACGTTAGCTACACGACATGCCGCAACAGCCGCACAGTACAGAATCGAGTGTGTATCGCCGAGATCTTCGCTGCTCTCAAAATAGCTAGAAAGCAGCGAATCCAAGGCACACACCAGCGCCCTGTTTTTATTGTGCATGGGCAAGCGTGGTAATCGTGGCCGTAATTCGGGATTAGCTCTATACTCCCGAATCGCATCCTCCAATGCACTCCTCAATTGGTCGTTATATTGGCTACTTACTGTAACAGCCCTGTCATCCATATCCCCATCTACATAATCAGACCGCGGCGGGACTATATTGATATTAACTTCATGTACCGCGGTTTGTGAGGGGAAAGGGGTGACACGGCTGTTCTGTACCTCTAAGCGAAGCCTATCAAGTGCGGCGTCGTCCAATCTATGATTGCGTTGAATAACCCGCACCTGATCCGATAATCGTTGGGCCGAGACGTTAATGGCTGGTTCAAGTTCCTGAAACAGAGTCAGCATCCTAACACGGTACGCAGTGAGGTTAGTTGTTATTATTATTATTATTATGTATGTATGTTCATCCAGAATTGTTCCAGGTAAATACTTTGTTTACCATACTCCATTCAATTTTAATTAATGTAATTAATATTACCTTTTTTGAGTACTCTCTCTAGGGTCGGTTCCTCATGTCTGAGGATCGTGGTCAGCACTAGGGTTGCATTTGGAGCGGATGAACTGCTTCCACCGGTTTCTGTCCAGCGCGTCTCTTACAACCGTGTAGAATTTGGATGACGACGAGTCTTTTATTTGATCGGTCCATCTTGTTGGTGAACGACCGCGCGATCTTTTGCCTTCGGTGTTCCCAACCATAATCACTTTTTCCAAATTTTCATCGCCTCTGCGCACTGTGTGACCAAATTACGAAAGAATACGTTGTATAAGGTGGACAAACGAGTTTTTATTCGGAGCTGAGTCAGGATCGACGCATTTGTGCGTTTTTGTGTACAGAGTCAGTTAATTTATTCACTTGACAGATTTGCTGGGGAGTTTGTTGCGCAGTTTTTTCTTCTTCACGGTATAAACACTAGGAAGCGGTGAAGGGAGGGTTTTTTTGGGGGTTGTTTTATGTAATATTGATGTTCAAAAAGAATTTAGTAATTCTAAACTGTTTTGATTAAATGAGTTTTGAAGTTTGAAGTTAGAGAAAGGGGACATTAACTGAAAAGTAAATACTTTTTAAGGATAAGACTTGCTCATGAATACACGACATAATAAAGAAAGAGGTGTATGAGAGAGGATTACACAACAATTCGGGAATTTAAAAAAGCGGCAATGAGCGTGGAATAAAAGTAATTCTCCAAAAATTCTAGAATACGTTACGTAAAATTCACGTTTCTCGTAACTCGGTTCATTTCGTAACGACTCCTACATCTTGACATCCAAGAAACTCAATTAGGAAGTCAAAAGACCCACGTCTTACTACGTAACATCCAAAAAGTTTTTATAAAGGTAGGTACTGACTGTGAGAATTTGTAATACTGTAATGTTCGCTTTGTAGCATGTTATGTTAAACGTAAATGATACATACATACATACGTAAATGATAGCGTTCGGAATTAGAGAATTACATTACAATGGTGCGATTATAGCTTTTGTAACACTACCTTCAAGCATTTCACGCGCCTAATACAAAGTGTACTAGAATACATTTTTGTGTGTGTAGTAGGTACTGAGAAGCTTATAAGGTCACATTTGGATATTCATATTTCGTTTCATATTCGTTATCATAACTGCAAGTGGACAGCACATCAAGTCGCAACTGCAAAGTTTGCAACTGCCAAATGCAGTTCGAAAGCTATTAACATGCAGTCAGTGCAACTGCGTGGCAACTGCCGACTGGATGTGAAGTCCTGCTATTAGCCCCCTCTTAAATATCCAGACAGAATGAATTATATGCGAACTATTAGGCTTGACTTAAAATACTCGTGTGTTGGTAAGTTGCCACAATACAGGCTAGATTTGTAGAACTTTAACATTGTAATCTAAATTGTAGCGTAATCTTAGCTTCTTCTTCTTGTTTGTTGTTCATCTCGCGACCTTGCCGCGTGTTCAGATCATGGTTAAGGGCTCCGTTTGGGTCCGAAACTAGCCGGGCAATCCCGAAAAAATGCACGCGAGTAAACCGTAAATAATCATAAATCTTCTTCTTGTACCAATACTCTTTACTCAAACTTTCTACAATCAATATGCAGCGGCCATGACGGCCTCATTTAGATCGTTCCAGCTGTAGATAGCCGCTACTTAATTTAGGTTACCCAGTAAAATATTTTCATTCTCCTGGCGGTAACAAAAAACATCATAAGAGGGCGTAAAAAACCAGTGTGTTTACTCCACCAGCCCATACGAGGCCAGCGTGGTGGAATAAGGCTTAAAACCTTCTCATTCTGAGCAGGGGCTCGTGGGACAATAATCAGCTGATTACGTGGCAGTCAAATAAAATCAACCATTGGCTGCCGCTTGTGCGAGTGTACCAGAATGGCCACCAACAAGGAGAGATGGCGAGACATCGTGAGATGAGCCACATCAGCTACCGTAACTCATAGTGCTACATGACGACCACAACCGCTCTGACAAGAGCGAAGCGAATAAGAACATTAGGGCAGTCAAACTAGAAATGTTACGTTACACGTAAATGTTTGTATGACAACGAACTCGAATAAGAAGATGTGTCAAATTCGAGATGTTACATTGCATGCAAAGGTTCGTAGTCAGTACCCCCTTTGTCCACTTTGGTAACTAAACTTACCTAACCAGTTACAAGAGAAGATTTTTCTTTCGCTGTTTGGTAACTAGTTGTGATGGGCATTCATAAATAATACAATTCAGATTCTATTTATATTTATTTTTCGACGGAGAGGTTATGTTTGTTTGGGTTTCCAAAACAGAGTCGACAGAGTCCCGCTGTGAGGGTCTCCTATTTCTGTCTACAGGATTTGAAGTAACCTAACACTCTAGCTCCCGACATCCCCTTCGAACCTAACCTATCCGTGTCGGGGTTCCTCTTAACCATCCTGCTAACATTATTAGTCTCCAATGATTTGTTACAAAAATGGAAATAATTTGATCTACGAATATGGCAAAATAATTCTTCTCTCACAACTAGTTACCAAAACGCGAAAGAAAAATCTTCTCTTGCAACTGGTTATGTAAGTTTAGTTACCAATGTGGACGAAAGGTCAGTATCTACCCTAAAGAACTAAGCACTAAATTGGAAAAAAAGTGTTCCAAAAACTTAAGACACATTGCTCTCCGTTTTTGTTTAGGTCTAAAAGTTCCTTCGTGTTTTAGGTTCAAGGTTTGTACGAAATAAAAAGTAAAACAGAATTCGTGTTTTGTTCTTTTAAGGGTTCTGTGGCTGTCTGAAAAGGGGTAACAAGACATGCTAGTGTTCCTTGAAAGCGTACCTACTTAGGTTTCTTGCTCGGAAATCCTGTTTACAAAATATGTAGTTTCATTTGTAGGGTACCGTAGATCGGGGTTAGTTTGATAAATTTTTTGAGCTTCATGTTTTTGTATCTTATTTATTTTCGCTTTTAGCTGCTACATCAATAATATTTTATATAGACTGAATTAACTGAGATATTTAAAATCATACAGACTAGATAAAATAAAAACTACAGAGCATAGTTTTCGATTAAAAAAAGGACAAATTTCCTCATCAAAGTCGGACCGTAGGCTTTTACTTTGATAATCCCTGTTTTATCATTCAGTGTCAAAGTATTACAGGGGTGTGATTTAGTATTTTTTATCTTCGCCATCTAACTTCGCAGATACCTCTATACCGTATGGTAAAATAGGAAAACGGTCAATGTGGCACAGTTAAGTTAAAATGCATAAGTTCCATTTTGACAGATTATATGACCAAATCCAATATTTTTAGTAACTATCAATGTCGCCCCTTGATATCAAAGTAACCCCAATCGCTCGCGCTGGTACCGTCTCTAAAGAATAATCGTTTGTCAAAAACTGGACATTATTTAATACTAGCTGTGCCCGCGACTTCGTTCGCGTGGAAGTCGGAAAACAAGATTTTGTCGAAACAACTAAAATAAATCTAGTCACATGTATTTCCAATAAGGTTATTGCTCATCACCCGGACTCAATAGCGTGATAATTTGTACCCTATAACCTGACCCGCTCTATAACGGTCATTGTTGGTAAATTTCAATTAAATCTGTTCAATAGTATTGGTGTGAAGCTCAAACATACAAACAGAAAGAAATTAAAAAAAACGAAATGTTTCGGCATCGGTTTCGTGCCTAATATATGAAGCAATTATTTTTATTCCAAAATATACAATGTACGATTGTATTATATGTATATTGTGTCAAAAAAAGTCAAATTTTGCTTTTTCTAGCTTACTAGCTTTTGCCCGAGGCTTGGCTCGCGTTAATTAAGCTTAAAAAAACTCTTAACACACGACTAAAGTTTTTATAATAATATAATTCAATCGTGATTCGAAAGACACGTGGCGCCATCTATGAACGTTATTGTTGTTTTCCTCGGGAACAGTACTTTTTTTCGGGATGAAAGGTACCGTATATCCGTTTCTGTACACCTGAAAAAGTATATGCAAAATTTCAGGATGATCGGTTCAGTGTTTAAGCGTGAAAAGGTAACAAACAAATAAACTTTCTTTCGCATTTATAATGTTATAGTTAGAATAGTTATTTGTAACGCTTAAAAAATAAAATCTTTCTTTCTTTTCTTTTCAAAATAAAACGTTGTCCCACACTAAGATTTCTCTTGTATCGTGGGTGCGTTTACAGACACAAATCTCACATACAAATTTTTGTTCCGTGTGGGAATCGAACCCACGACCCGTAGCGCAGCAGCCAATCGCTTAGCCACTGCACCAGACGTGTCGTCATCTCTGAATCTCTTCTAATGCTAGTCCTATTGATATTCAAAAAAACTCCGTACTCACTTTTAAAGCCTTCTCGCCTATCAAATCCTCCGATATATCACAAAAAAAAGTATTCAGTCTAGCATAGAAACATAACAGCACTCGTGGGAGTTACCGACTAAGGCCGTTATACACGGGCGACCGTACGACACGACAACATGCTGTCACGACTCCGACCACCATATACAAAATGTCCCAAAACACAAACGTTAAGCCGGGAACAAATGATTTGGCAATATAGGGCTGTTTTGAAAAAAAAAAGAGTTTAATCGAAGTTGCATGTCACTGTACTCGGGAAGCCTGTGGATTAGCTACACCCAAAAGGCCTACAATACTCTGCGGATCCAGTATAACAACGCATTTAGAGTGCTGTTCTGACTCGGTTCTGTAGCGCATCATCTATGTTCGCTGAAGCACGTACCGACTGCTTCAATGCTGTACGACGTAAGAAAGCGGCCTCGCTGCTATATTGTGTTCACCCAAAGATGAGTTCTGACAGCTCGGTCATTTCGCAAATTGTAGCAGTAAGGAGACTGCTATCGAAAAAACGTAAACGACATCATCAAAAACCGAAACATAGCTATATTATCCATGCTTTGTTTTCTTAATATATTTGATATTCTTTGTGTGGTAACGTTATATAGAGAAACGTCACTAATCAACTTGTAGTGAAAAGGGTATAAACAGCAGCATTCTAAGCGCAATAGCCGGGAGACATGACAGCCCGTTGGTGAGGTCACTTGTCACCTGTACATTGTTTGTGTTATTAGTTAAGTACTAACATAGGCTAAGACTGTTGTTACTAACCCAATGGATCTTTGTTACCTGAATGAATAAATGAATTAAATTGAACGTTACCGTGAATAAAATGTTACCTCATAGGTAAATCTAATTATTAAATGTGTGTTAAAAAAAGTATACATCTTTTTTTTACTGAACGTTCTTTATCTACCCCATCATTCGTTTCCGGCTTGTCGTTGAGTTTCGAGATACCTATATATTTTAATGAACCGTTTACTCGCCAAACGACACTGCGCAGCATGACACACTTTTTGCGAACTACTGTTCGGTTACCGCTAAACTATTGCTGCCGCTATGTTGTTTATAGTTTTTTGTGGCGACGACATACTCGTAGCTACTGTAAAAAACAGTATGAACTTTGTCAGGGCGGACCGTACGACACGATAAAACACTAGACAATGAATGCCGTGTAATTGCTTGAATCATTGCTCGTAAAAAAACACAAATGACAGTTCTTGTGCCATGTGTCGTTTATAAAAGAATAAATGAAACGTTTATTTGGATACAACACAAAAATTCATATACCTACAATAAACACTCTTTCTTTTCGTGTCGATTGACTCGTAAAAAATTTTGTCCGACCAGTATTGAGCAACCTGTACAGCTCTATGATTGGCCTCGCGTTTAGATCTTGGATGGTGCAGGTGGTTGTGCACGACGGGCAACTAAGGAGGTGACGCATATCCTGTGATGGTGCTCCACACTGGCACTGCGTTTGGGATGGGTGAAAAATGAATATACACTGAAAAATAAAGATGTAAATACGCAAGTTATCTTGAGGGGCTCGCGGCTAATCAACAATCATGCGGATCATACGATTTGCGAAGTTAAGCTGCGCTTGCTGCGTTCTGTCCGTGGATGGGTGACCGTTCGTTACCGGCGAGACCCTTCCTTGCCTCGAAGAGCACGTTAAACCGTCGGTCCCGGGTGGCATACCTAAGTATAACAGTCGTTACGGATAGTCAGTAACTCGAAAGTCTGACAACCGGATTGTGTAGGTCTGATGGTAATGACTCCTCGTAAAATACTGGTATTCAGCCGCAGTTGGTTAGACTGGAAGCTGGCCCCAAAATAGTAGGGAATTGACTAGGCAGAATATTATTGTATTGCGACGGGACGATAAATCGTGTCGTTGCAGCAAATCGTGTAGTCCCCACAAATCGTGTCGTGCGGTCACTCACAGAAAAGAGCCTTTAATCTCGGATTGAAAAACAAAGAGTACAAAAGTTATGCCATTATTAGTACACACGGCTACACATCAAGCTATACATTTCCAGTTTATACTGACCTCTCACTGTAAGGAAATCCTATACAATGCGAGATCAGCTTATACTGGAAATGCATAGCTTGATCTGTAGCCGTGCGTACTACACGTGTTCTCTAATAATTTGTTAGATTGAGGCCTTTCTCAGGAGAGGTTGTTTGATCTTGTCTGTCCTTATTATAAAAGATCAAGCGATTTTGTTTATTATATTTGTGTATTATTTTCATGTTAAGGGCACAAAATTTTCTATTTTAATATAACTGTAACCAAAATTTTAATGAGTAATAGAGAATATGCATGTAATTCAAAACTCTTTCATTATTTAAATATACATTGTACAGGAGTCTAGACATTAATTGCATACTTTTTTTACATTTTTAACGCATTACTTATTTTACAATTTTTGTATTATAACTTTCGTGAGACACATTCATATTAATTTATGATTATTTACGGTTTACTCACTTATTTTACAATTCATTATTTTTTAATACGTTTTTTTTGTGGAACAGAACGCAATCTCGAAACGCGTCGTCTTCGAAAATGACGTCAAAATCCATGTGAGTAAATCTTTAAATAATCTTTTCTTAGCAAACTGTTTGATTTCTCACTGAGGTAAGTTGGTAAGTGCGATGTTAGCTTGAATAAACCACAAGAAATAATGTAATTTATATGATTTGTGTCTAAAAAAGATTGTCGCGAGATTTTCATATTTTATAGGAAACATTTTCTTTCATAGAATTACTTATAATTTATTTATTTATAATAAGTATGGCAATCAAGACTAGTTAGTACGCGGGTAAATCTCGCGACAAGCTTTTATATCATTTAATAAATTGTGTAATACATGTACTAAATTGATTGGTTTGATTTAATTTAAAGTTTATTTTCTTCTATTCAGGGCAATTAAATAAAAGCTTGTTTTTAAAAATATTTATTTACCATTAATATTTAAAAATGTTTTTCTTAGTCCAAATTAGGTTTTTACGGAAAGAAAAATTGGGACAGTTGCTTGGAAAAGTGGCAAATTCGGGAAAAAACTACATAGAAAAATAACTTTTACCTAGTATTTTTTCTATGGGTTTTTTCTATGACAGGACAACGTTTGTCGGGTCTGCTAGTTTTAAATGATTAAAAGCCAACCTTCGATTTGAGAATTCAGGATAAGCAATACTTAAGTACTGTTTATCCTTTTTTTTATGGATGGGAAATCATCATATGACTCCTTCCACTCTGGGCGGAGCGGAAGGGAGTGTCAGACTCTTACTGACTAAAACCCATCCGTGTTCCTCCTAATGCCCTTTACGTTCCAGGGCCGCGGTAACTCTTTCGAACAAATTCCGTATTTTCCGCAACGTTGGAAGGCACTGGCCCTAGCGGGTCCGGTATACTATGCTGACATCTCTTTGAGGCGCGCGTGGAACACAACGAGCCGTCGACCCGGGCCTGGTTCTGATCGGACGGCGAGCCACCCAACGCTTGCCGTCCAAGTACTGTTTATCCTAGAATTCTAAATTCAGAAGCCGGAGGTAAATCTATTCAAACCTCCTCCACACGGCAACATAGTCCTACCTTGTTAACCAACCGACCTACATGCACTTCTCTACAAACTCCTCTATCGTGGTTTCTCTACACGCCATAAGACTATCATTCAATTACGACTGTGTTTTCGAGACTGCAAGATCCTGTTAGTTATAATGTCATAACACGGCGTCGCATCTCTGCGGTAACATTGTTATTGGTTTCTGTAGACAATGCATCGCTCCATCTTGTCTTATAGAGAGGAGGCTTTTTCATATTCACAAACAACACATACGCCACAACATAAAGTTTAACCCTTTATAGGGAGATTTTACATTAAGGCATATATGAAACCACAATAGGGAATATGCATGTTATTATTTTTTTCTCTTAATCAATAAAGCACAGTAATATTTATTTATTGCACAATGTAGTTTACAGAGAACTTATAGAATAGTAATCTCAAAGATACTTAAACCCTGTAAGGGTTAAAATAAACCCAAGAAAAGCATTAAAAGTCAAATGTTTCTATTGTTTGTTGCTTAAAACAATTATTTAACTTCAACAATTTTCTTCTACAGTTCAAACAGCCTTTATGGTCGCGGCCATAATGTGACGTCATTATCCACGATGCAGCTTTGTTTACATCTTTTTTTAGCCACAAATCATATAAATTAAATTATTTCTTGTGCTTTATTCCAGCAGAAATCGCACTTAATAACTTACCTCAGTGAGAAATCAAAAAGTTTGGTAAAAAAAATATTTAAAGATTTATTCACATGGATTTTGATGTCACTTCTAGCATTTTCGAAGACGACGCGTTTCGAGATTGCGTTCCGTTCCACAAAAAAACGCAACATAAAATAATGAATTGTAAAATAAGTAATGCGTAAAAATGTAAAAAACAATGCAATTTGTGTCTTAATTCCTTTACAATGTACATTTAAACAATGAAAGAGTTTTGAATTACATGCATATTCCCTACGTCACTGGGATCATGTTGGCTAAATTCATGTTGGTGGCCGCGTTTGTGTGCTGTGTCCGTTTAAGGTCGATGCGTTTTTAGCATAAGGATGATCATTCTTACAATATTTTCGATAAAATCGACATAAAGAAACGTAATCCTCAAATAGAATTCAAATTCAATTCATCATCACATCAGCCAATTGCCGTCCACTGCTGAACGTAGGCCTCCCCCTGAGATCGCCAACCATCCCGCTCTTGGGCAGCCCGCATCCATCCACTGACAGCCACCTTCTTCAAATCGTCGGTCCATCGTGCCGCAGGGCGTACCACACTACGTTTGCACAAACGTGGTCTCCACTCTAACACGTGTCTGCTCCATCTACCATCTGTCCGTCTGCAGACATGGCCATCCCACTTCCACTTCAGCGTGCTAATTCTACGCGCAATGTCGGTGACTTTAGTTCTCTGGCGAATGACTTCATTGTAAATTCTATCCACCAGAGAAACCCCGAGCATCGCTCTCTCCATAGCACGCTGAGCAACTTCAAATTTGTGGACCAAGCCCACGGTGAGTGTCCACGTTTCGGCTCCGTAAGTTATTATGGGTAGGACGCACTGGACGATTTAAAGATGTGGCGGCATCTATCTCGCCACATGTGAACTAGCGAACTATCCTGGATTAACACGCAGGTAGTATATATACAACCTCCCAACATCAACCATTGGGCAGTAGCCCGCCAGGCACAAGACTCCGCCTGGTTGGAGGATCCTCCCTTTGGTTGGAGGAACACCACACCAAGTTTCTCCACATTGGTGACCCCGACGTGATCGTCACAGACAGTGTTTCCACACTGGTGACGTCACACACAACCTTCGCAGCCTCGGCAGCCACATCATCACTCCCTCAGCAGCTCAGCATTCAATCGAGCAGCAAGCAGCGAGTCCCCACAGCCAGCCAGCATCAGCATCCTCGGCTTCAACGGGTGATGTGACCACTAGCCTGCAGCGAACGCGCAAGCCTGGTCACAACCCTCAGCCCACTCCAGCATCATGGCACATCATACTGCACTTCAGCCGGTCAACTAGGAGAGGCACTTCTCTCCTGGTCGACGCAGTCCACAGCCACCACTCACAGTTTCGACTCAAAGGAACCCTTCACTGGCCCTGGCAAGTTCTCAAGACTCAACGACCGCTGACTCATCTAGACGATCGACCTCCGGTCTCAGGGGGGGAGTGATGTGGCGGCATCTATCTCGCCACATGCGAACTAGCGAACTATCCTACATCGCGCAATCAATACTTAACACGCAGGTAGTATATATACAACCTCCCAACATCAACCGTTGGGCAGTAGCCCGCCAGGCACAAGACTCCGCCTGGTTGGAGGATCCTCCCTTTGGTTGGAGGAACACCACACCAAGTTTCTCCACAAAGATATCACGTATCACGTCAAATTCAATTAAAACCTGAGCACGGTAATTATAGACATAATAGATAAGAAAATTAAGTGTCGTTCTGAGACGACGGGCGGTACGCAACCGGTTAAATAGTATTAATATCAAATACTGTTTAATTTGAATAAGCTATCATCATTCTTGCTTTCCAAAATATTAAGGTGTTTGTATTGGTGACCGGATTCATTGCTTCCGAGTGTGCTTAGTTTTTTTATATCATGGATGTTAGTCTGTTCGAGTTAAATTGATATCAAATCAATCGACTAGTCCCGGAAATAGGGCTGTCGCGGGCTTATGCAGGGTGTTCCTGGAAGTATTGATCAAATCGAATAGGGGCGTGGGCAAGGTCATTTCAAAACTTGTAGTAGTAAAACTTGACTAAAATTTTTGCCAGACCAAAAAAGCCTGTGCAGTGAATGTTTTTTTCTTATTGAACACATGTTTTCTAGCTGCGTAAAAGTATTACCACAAGAAAGGCCTACTGTTCGCCAAAGTCCTGAAGAAAAATGATAGCTCTGATAGTTTTTTTTATGATTTTTTACTAAGCGAAGTGATTGAAAAAAAAAAAACAATAATTGGTCATAACTTTTGAACCGTAAAAATTGCACCGACATTCTCAGGGTTAAAACGTTTGGAAATGGCATTGCCCACGCCACTATTCGATTTGATCCATACTTCCAGAGATACCCTGTATATATCTCGAGTTGTGCCATAACACCCTATTCTCAGCATCTCGCATCTAATCCGTATGTTTGTCTCAATCCAGAATGTAATACCTCCTTTGTTTCATCCATCAAAGACCGCAGATGAGACAGTTTAACTTATAACTTCATAACAGCGACTGTGACGTGCGGTAACGTTGTTACTATATAACTTCTCAAACAGCTTTGAGTGAAGACATGTTTTGACAATACTCCGTACTGGGGCAAAAGGCAACGATATCTAGATGAACTACGGTAAGTTCAGGCAGGCCAAGGAGGTCCTTCTGGAAGTTGCTCCACCTGTCTAAGCAACAGCTGCGTTTAGTCACAGCAGCCGCACCTTGCCATGGTTCTTTTAATGAACATCTCTTTATTATAGGAGTTACTAGAGGTCGCCAGCGGCTTCGCCCGCGTGGATGTCGTTTATCACGTATTCCGCATTTTTCTCTACGATATTGTGCATGTATTATACACATAAACCTTTCTCTTGAATCACTCTATCTATTAAAAAAAATCGCATCAAAATCCGTTGCGTAGTTTTAAAGATCTAAGCATACATACGGACAGACAGCGCGAAGCGACTTTGTTTTATACTATGCAGTGATGTACCGTACCTATCATGAATAGTAAATTCGGTTTCAAGTCACTCAAAGTCAGTCAAAGTCGCTTCCCACTGTCTGTCTGTCCCTATATACATAAGAAGCGACTTTGTTTTATACTATGTAGTGATAATGTAAAACTCTTATATGATAAGGGCGAGCAGACCTTACAACTCAACGTGTCAGAGCGTTGAAACTGATCTTTTTTGCACTAGTATTCCGAAATTATAAAGGGCAATGTGTGAACATTTCTTTGATGCTAATTGAGAGACCATTTCCACAGTTTCAGAAGTCGGTGGCTTCTATTTGCTTCAGTGTAGAGTTGCACCGACTTCTGAAACTGTTAATTTTATATTATGGTAATTATTTTACTCCTTTTAGTATTTCTTTGAAGTCAGTTTTTACTTTTTTTAAAGTTTATTTTTTATTAAATACGTTTTAGTGTCATAATTTTAACCCCCTCCTTCATAACCCTTCTTTTTGGCTTTGACGTAGTCGGGCATAAAAAGTCCTTTCAAATGATACCTTACACGATATAATGAAAACATTCCAAAGGGGGGAGGCGGGGACACGCACCCCCTCCTCTTTTCCAGTAGTCAGTTCCCAACAACAAATATGTATAAACAAAGCAATAATAGTAAATTGAGAATTTTGCTTTGATCCGATGAGGAGTTCCGTTCCATATCTCTGAAGTTCATGGTCTAATCATAACAAAATTTATATGGGACCAATCGGGAAGTATACCCTTTCGAACAAAAAAAGAATTTTTCAAATCGGTTCATAAACGACGGAGATATGAGGTAACAAACATAAAAAAAAAAAAAAAAAAAAAAAATACAACCGAATTGAGAACCTCCTCCTTTTTGAAGTCGGTTAAAAAGTCTCTACCAAATACAAAAACACCAGCGTTGAAAACTCACATAATAAGCAGATTTATTTAAACATCGATGCCTAGCAAGTGCCATTCACTGCTTCTGATCATAACCTAGTAAGTCACTTTAACCACATGGTTTTACTTAACTTAAATACTTTTCAAGGCCTGACCGAGTTAACGTTTATGCGCTCTCCTGTAAAATTTAGTTTTAAGCCTTCACTAGGTTTTGAAATGGGACATAATTTTGTTCTAGCTGTAAGATTTCTAGAGAAATAAAAAAAAAGTGACCATCCCCCTATGCAGAGTCTACATGGAGGGGGCGAAACGTTGGCCCACATTCCACTAAGCTGCCTTGAGGCAGAGCATTAGCTATTCTCATATACGACACAAGAGCTAACTAGCTAACTGGTAATAAAAGACCTTTAAAATACCTCTCCCTGCCTAAGGGCAGGTGTGTGGATCTAGTGTGGGATAAGTCCCACACTAGGTAAGGTGGGCACAACATGTATTCATCTCAAAGTCATTATTTATTTATTTATATACTCTTTATTGTACGTAATACATCGATAAACAAAAAGGCATAGAAATGTTTACACAATATATAGAAAAGAAAGAAAGAAAATGCGTTTATGTGCGGTAAACATGACACAAAAAAGAAAATAAAACACAAAAACAAAAAATAAGCAGGTTGAGGGAAACATGCGTCACACAAAACGGCTATCGCACAGCATTATGCTGCGACCCTATGCAAGACAGAGCCCCAGCGCTGGTTTTCAGCGACAGCCGGCGCGGCGCCGACGTAATGACGTCGATCGGTGAAGCAAACAATTATTATTAAAAATAAATAAGTAATATGATTTAATTTACAAGTGAGAGAATATACTAAACAGGAATATAAAAAAGAAGAAAAGGAAATAGACATCCGTACATGCTATGAGAATATTTTCCTCAATAAACATTTTACGGTTTATGTAGTGGCAACTCTGGTATATCTACAATGAGTAGTCTTATCGCATAAGGCGATCTCTTCCAGACAACCTTAGTATGGACTGATCATTTCAGTACTCATTCTTTTCTTACCCATATCATCCTTCACACAATCCAGCTTCAAAATACCTATTTACAGACTAAACAATTTTATTTCAAACGAATAATTGTCTAAATCTAGGCTTATAATATTTCTCCATTTTCTCTCTTCTTTAACAATCTTGAACTTTGTTAGTAAGTACATAAACTTATTAGTTTATTTAAATGACAAACGTAATCTAATTCCCTTACAAACCACAGTACTAAATCAAAGCTAAAAACAATTCGACATCATTAGGACACATAAACTTATTATATTGTTATTCATTACTTCATTAGAAATGCTTTTAATACAAGGATGATAAATATCTCCCAGGTCTCGCCTCGTGATAAATGCTTGTACGTACTTGTGACTAAATTCCTCTAATTTATTTGGAGACTGAAATTCTTTGTTGTGTTGCCATGCCTTTGTAGATTATATAAGATGGTCCGTGGTCATATGCCTCTGTCTCAAAGCTTATGATCGCTGACTACTGTTAGAATGTATTGTTTTGTTAGGGTAAGTGGCGTATGACCACGGACCACGGCTATCGTCTGAACATCACTATGAATTATGTATTAAATACATTTAAATGTATTACGCGTAAGTTGTTTATTTAATAGAAGATAAATATTGAATAGTTTGCACATAACAATTTCAGATGTTAATATTTTCTTGTTTCATTCGCTTTTCAGTAGTCGGGTTTTAGTTTTTGAACTTATTTTTTTTACATAAATGGTTGACAAACAAGCCGCCGACCCATCTGATGAAAAGTTCTTAAGATTGCAGAAGCGTTGCCTATATTAGAGACTTTGGAAAGTCTCATGTGCCTATAATTCGAACCGGAACACAGCAATTCTGGCAGAAATTGGTATAGTGGTAGTAATTCTCTTCACGAACACTTTCTCAAAGAACTCTACTACTACTATACTGTTCTAATAACATCATACGGAAACCTGGCTATTGGGGACCGTAGAAAACAACTGCCAGATGCTACCAGTGCTCTTAGGATGGAATTGACCTTGAGTTCTGGACAGTGGATTGTTAGTTTTGCCAAAATAATTATGCTATAGCATCATTAAAGGTATTTCAAGCTTATCATAAAATCTTGAAGACGGTAACTAAACCAGGCCATTACTATAAATCTCTTCTACAAACAATCCAGGTTTGCTCAACTATGAAGTTCCCAAAATGCGAAGAATGTTTACTTAGCCAACGTTAACAAACCTGCCTTTTAACCTCGTATCCGACTAAAAAGGCAAGGAATTATAAAAGGAAGTATCTACCTCAATTCATTTAAATACCCTAATGACTATCCCTATGTAAAGACATTAGGTTGACGTTATGGGTCGTACTCCGGCTTCATATTTCTCTGCGTTCCTTTGAGAGCCATGGGTCCTATGTAGGGATGTAACTTTCGTGGTTTTTTTTGGGAACCGAATTTGGAATCAAAGGTATTGTTGTTGTTTAGTCAGAATCAAAGCTGGTTTTGGAAGCTGCAAAGAGTGGAAGTGCCAAAAAGTCCCTAATTTTTCTAGTTTTGTTTCTCTTATCCTATTAAACCCGGCCTGAAAACAGAGTGAGTTTGACTTTTAAAAAAAATCTGGCCCCTAACCGTTAACTTTCTGCAATGCAACCAGCATGGATCGATCGTGAAGATGGCGAGACATCCTCACGATCTATCAATGCCGGTTGCGTTTGGCGCCAGAATTTTTTAAAAGTGAAAACACTTGTTTTACTGCGGGTGTAAATTAGTTACAGTTTACTCACGTGCATTTTTCGGTATTACTCAACTAGCATCGGACCCAAACAGAGTCCTTAATGATGAGCTGAACACGCGATAAGGTCGCGAGTCGAACTCGGTTACTGGTTAAAATTAAGACTTGTATATTATATTTACCAATACAGAAACAAAGCGAAAACAAAGCTTTGCATAGAAGATCCTCTCTACATTAGTTGCTATCAGGGGCAAAATTAGCTTACTAATTAGCTTTGGGAATAGAAAATGCTACCACTGCAGCACAAGTAAGCAAAACAATTCGTGTTTAGCGCAAGGAACTGGGCATCTGTCACACGTTTGGCGACCGGGAGAAGTTATGAGGTACCAGCGATTGGGGTTACTTTGAAATCAAGGGGCGACATTGATAGTTCCTAAAAATATTGCATTTGTTCATGTCAGGTCACGTCTCTGTAAAAATGGGAATAAGTTCCATTTTTTGCATTTTAACTTAACTGTATAGGCAACATTGACAGTTTTCCTATTTTACCATACGGTAGAGGTGTCTGCGAATTTGATGGCGAAGATAAAAAATATTAAATCACACCCCTGATTATGTACAAAATTCGAGTCATTTGGTCCTGCTTTGACACTGAATGGTAAAACAGGTATTATCAAAGTAAAAGCCTACGGTCCGACTTTGATAAGGAACATTTCTACTTTTTTTTCATCGGAAAGTATGCTCCGTAGTTTTTTTTTATCTAGTCTATGTGATTTTATATGTATATATCTGTTAATTCAGCCTATACAGGGTAAAATTGTAAACACTCGACAAGCCGAAATGGGAGATTGTACTCATCACTATGAACATCTTTTATTATGGTGGGAACAAACCGGAAATCGCGAAAAAGAATCGCTGTTCCCTACATTTTGACGAGTTATGCGAACATAAATGTAGGGAACATCTGTTTTTTTCGCGATTTCCGGTTTGGTTCCATACTAAAAGTTGTTCATAGTGATGAGCACTTTCGATTTGTCGAGTGTTTACAATTTGAACTAGTATAAAATATTTTTGATGTAGCAGCTAAAAGCGAAAACAAATAAAAACTAATACTCTCACTGACTGGCTGACGACGTCGGTGATAACCAACCGATTCTTTTCTAGTTGAAATTGGCACACTATTGCCAAGGGTTTTGCTTCTAGAGTTTTTGCTAAAACCTTTGTTTCAACATCATCGACGCAAAGTCAGAGCATTATCGATCCGGCCTTTTGATGCCAAAGAGAAGCCGTAACATCCCTAGTCCTAAGTCACCTACACAGAGGTCCCTTTAATTTGGGATTTTCCGCGCGAACACACTCAGCTTTTTAGATTAAAACATCACGTAAATTTGCGTAAGTTACGGACCAGAATGAAAATGTTCGCACGCCCGTAATTTCAAGGTTACTTGCTATACGGCCATAGAGCTTGGAAATTTACGTTCAAACGAAAGAGGTCCTGTGAATCTTTTGGTGGGAAAATTTTGTTGAATAAGATGTTAAGGTGTTCTAAGTCTCCAGGTGTAGCTTCGCCAGATTATTTATATACTTGGGAGCAAATAAATCGAGCCACTTCTATTTTTCATGTTTAATTGTTGTTACTTTTGGTACCTATTATGGAACAGTTCAATTCGAAACATATATCGCCTAAAAGGTTATTTGATAACCTTTACAATGAGGGTAGGTTTTTGTCAACTTAGTAAATAATCCATGAAACCAAAACTAATAACCAGGACACGTGAAAAAAGAAGTGGCTCGATTTGTTATCCAGATAACTGAATTCATGTTTTAATTTCTGAAGTGTTTTTTTCCTCAGGATTTGCTGAATCTGTTTTGCGAGAAGGATTTTATTGTGCCTCATCATGTGTTCATCCCTGATACTTTAGTTTTCAGCAAAGCATGAAACCTATTTGGAGTAGCTATGGTCGTAGGAGGAACTGCAGAGCAGACAAAGATGACATGGTAGAAAGGAGGTTTCTACCCAGCAATGGGTTTGCGAGAGCTACGAATGATAACGATGATGATACAGATAAATGATATTTATTTCTGTAAATAAATCTGTTACAGACACTTTAATTTTTTTATTATTCGTCTTGGTCGCGTTTGACCCCAGTCTCACCTGATGGTAAGCGCAGACAGGGTCTAAGATGGAGCATACGAATCCAAGTAACAGAGATATAGAGAGATTCCCCTATACCCGTCTTGCTCTCACACACACACACGACGGAACACAGTAAACTGCTTCGCGCCGGACTTTAATGAGAAGGTGCCTAGCCAGGTGGACCGTATAGATCCTACTGTGGCGGCATCTATCCACGCCACATGCGAACTATACAAGCCTACATCGCGATATCAAGATTTAACACGCAGATAGTATATATACAACCTCCCACCATCAACCGTTGGGCAGTAGCCCGCCAGGCACAAAGACTCCGCCTGGTTGGAGGATCCTCCCTTTGGTTGGAGGAACACCACACCTGGTTCCTCCACATTGGTGACCGCGACGTGATCGTCACAGACAGTGTTTCCACACTGGTGACGTCACACGCAACCTTCGCAGCCTCTGCAGCAACATCGTCACTCCCTCCGCTCAGCATTCAACCGAGCAGCAAGCAACTAGTCATGCAGCCAGCCAAGCACCAAGCGTGCTTGGTTTTGTTGAATCTTACAACACGCGTCTATTTCCAGAGTGCGGTGAGGAAGTTTTATATTCTATCCTGTCCCCACACGGAAAGGAATATTAATAAAAAGTGGTTAGTGTTATTTTGTTTGCAGTATACACTATAACTGTTGTAAACATACTCCGTCAAACACTATGTTGTAAACATACTCCGTCAAATTGTAAACTCACGTACGTAGATAAACACGTGTACAGTCAACATAAAATAAAATCCTTTTGCCGAACGTTTAATCCAAACGAGAGAATAGCGGTAAAAATCGGTTTTTCATGTCATCCGACTATCCGACAACAAATTCGATACACCTAAAATTGTAGGCTTCCGATGACCAAATGATAAAATGAAATAGCTTTTGCAGCAAACATGGAGGCTGATGAAAATAAAACTGGTCTTTTGGGAATGAAGTTTAAAACACTATCGTTATATAATATTTTTTCGTCACTTACGATGACTCGATACCCTATAGGCAAAACTTTCAACTCAGACAACGATGTGATAGGTATAAAATTTTACTATACAATAATTGACTATAAATTAAACAGACAACGGAAAAATTTCAGATAAAATTTTTACAAGGGTCCATGGCATATTTTTTGCCTTCCTATGATCAGTGGTTGCTCAATAAAATGGCAAAACATGTAGCTCCTTCCTGAAATTTAACACCATGCACTTGTATTATTTACTCATGTTTTTACTAGGGATGGGCCGAATATTCGTTTTATATTCGTTATTCGGCATATTCGGCAGGTTTACCGAATATTCGTATTCGGCCGAATATTCGGCTAAATCACCGAACGTTCGGCAAAGTGGTACTCAAAGTATTTTTACTGTATTGAGCCGTTTAGATTGAGTATGAGTTGAGTGTTAAATGGCTTATTTTTATGAGGTAAGTAATTTACATGTTTTCGTCGACACTATAGTTTTATTTCCAATAACAGCAGCTAAAAAGATGGCTATTAAAAACAAATATAAGTATGTAGCTGTTTTGGGATTAAGCTACAGTGAACTCTTTATAATAATCAGGTCTATAATGTAAGAAAGAATTGCATGATTAAATTACAACATTTCAGCAGATATTATAATCATATTTCTAGTTTCTACTAGAAGTGGCGAAAATTAAGTAGTTATTGTCTTATAAACTGTAAAGTTCAAGACGATTCGCACACTGCACCGCATCACGCAGCGTAGCGCGGGAGTGCGTGTTCTTATGTTGTTTGCAAGTATCTGTATTTGTATAGAAAACACGCATAGTGCAACACACTGCAAACACTGCACGTGAATGCGTGAATACAGATACTTGCAAACAACATAAGAACACGCACTCCCGCGCTACGCTGTGTGATGCGAATCGCCTAAACGTTAAAAGTATTAAACCAATATAGTTTTTTTAAAAGAAAGAATTAATTGCAATTTTTATAGGTATTCATTTGAGAGATCAATCAATTACCCCTACACAAACAGCGTTACTCAATTATATTAGTGACATATTAAGACAAATATGAGACCTTTATAAGAGACCAAATCGAATATTATAATATAGGAACATAACCTTAAGAATTCACATTTTTATTAACTTTTTATTTAAGTTACATGAAGGCAAATTTTCTTAAAACGCCCTAATGCGCGCTTTTCGTAAACGCATTCAGACTTGTATTGTTTACTTTAGGGAATCAATTATGCCGAATATTCGGCCGAATATTCGGTTCGGTAAAAGTTTTACCGAACATTCGGCCGAATGTTCGTATTCGGTGAAATCCATGTTCGGCACATCTCTAGTTTTTACAAAATAAATATATCTTTATCTTTAAAATTTTTACAAGGGTCCATGGCATATTCTTTGCCTTCCATGTGATCAGTGGTTGCTCAATCAGGAAATTCATCAAAAACTACATGCTTATCTGCACTGTAAGCAGCAAAAACCAGCATCTAAATGCTTACTTTCCATGCAGGATGGTATGATTTTGATCCCGGCCTGATCAAAATTTGATTATTAAATGCGTGACAGTGAAGGAAAAATATCGTGAGGATACCTGCACATGCACATCCGAGGGAGCTTCATAAAGATATCGATGGTGACTCCCTCTAAAGTGATAGTGATGGTGATGGTCCCTCCTACCTTAAAGAACGTTTCAAGTTCCTCCATGACACACATTCGAGATCATTAAGGTTATCAGAGAATCTGACGTTAAAAATGCCAATGCATTCTACCAACTTCTTTGGTAAATCATTCACAGTCCAGGCTGTTCGGCTTTGGAATGCTTTGCCAGTTACAGTTAGAGGTGCGCAATTCTTGGCAACTTTCAAGAGACTCGTCAAGGATCACTACCTATCGATGTAGTTATGTTTGCATCTTTATAATTATGTATTTATTTATTGTCTGTTTATATTACGTATTACATACACATTACACAATATATATGTATACTTCATATAAAATATGTTTATTGTATTTAATATGTATTTGTGTTTTTAGGTTTATTTAAAGTACTTAATTTAATGTCTTCTTATTTATTGCTACACCGAGAACTACCCCTCTCTTTTTTTTCTTGCACTTCATGTCCATCCAAAGGTTGTCTGGAAGAAATCACCTAGTGCGATAAGACCGCTCATTGTACATCTCTATTTTTATAGTAATGTTTCTTGTTTGTTTTGTGTACAATAAAGAGTATTGTATTGTGACTCATGTCCGCCAACTAGCACCAGGCCAGCGTGGTAGACTAAGGCCTAAACCCTTCTTATTCTGAGAAGAGGCCCGCACCGAGCAATGAGACAGTAATGGGCTGCTTGAAGAAGTTTGTTTTTTTGTACGATCAATGATGCATCGTATACGAACTGATTGCGATATTTCTTTCGCAATAAGCCGGAAAAAGTAGGTTAAAAAAAAGAAGAATTTATGGGCCTTTTTTCTCGTAAAATGTATCCCAATTATAAATCAGAGTCATAAATCAAATAAGCTAGCAACAAATAATTTGTTCTTCCTTAAATTTCGCGACAAAAAGGAACCTAATGATTTATATTTGTTTGCGTTACATCAACATTTACATCAATTACAGTTTTTTTTGAGACAAACAAGCGGACGCGACAGTCAACCAGCCATATTAACTGTATAACCAATGACCATGTCTTACGAATACCTATGACATTCGAATCGTTATGGGTAGTCAGAATCCCGAAAGTTTGACAAACGGTCTAACCTTAGGATATCGGCATTACCAGGTTGCGGAGATCCGATGGCAGTCGTTTCGTGTAATATACTGGTATTCAGCCATGTGATGGCCAGCCACGGACTGACCGCGTCAAGCAAAGCTTAACCTCAAAAATCATAAATGATCCACGCGGGTAACCTCATGAGTCCCTCCAACTTCCAAAATCAAATTGTGAAGGAGCCTCGTACAATTTAAGTTCTGCTACTAATTCTATTTTCAAAGTCAACGTCAAAGTTTTTTCTTTCAAACTAGCTGTACCCGGCACGCGCTGCAATGCCACGTAAAGAAAAAAAGTGTAGGAACAGTTTGTATGGGAAAAATAAAATTATTGTTTTTACCATTTTCCTCACAACTTTTCCATATTTTCTCACCATTTAAACCTTCCCTAGACTTCCACAAATATTTCAAAACCAAAATTAGCTTAATCAGTCCAGCCGTTCTCGAGTTTTAGCGAGACTAACGAACAGCAATTCATTTATATATATATATATATGTTACGGGCAACGTGATTAACTGGGCATTATTAATAAGGATCGGCCATTATTAATAATGCCCGACGGCCCGTGGTCCATGTAATAAGTCAGTGTTTGCACAATAAAAACAAATGAAAAACTTAAGGGGATGTTTGCAAGGTTGTTTGGGTTTCCAAAGGAGAGTCGACAGAGCCCCGCTGTGCGGCTCCTATTTCTGTCTGCAGGGTTTAAAGTAACCTAACACGAAGGAGATGACGGGGGCTTCGTTCGCTCGCTTCGCTCGCTCACTCTAGCCCCCGTCATCCCTTTCGAACCTAACCTATCCGTGTCGGGGTGCCCCAAATGAATGACCAAATCTATTTACTTCACACATTGCCGGTGGACCAGCAGGTATTCTATTTTTATCAAAATAAAAGTAGGTAACATATGATGTTATTACATTTTTAACTGTTTATTTTTTAACTACTATGTTCAATAGTTTATTTTTGTCAACTTTTCATGAAAATTTTGTAAGTTTAATTTCATTTAATAAACAAAAACACTACAGTTCACCTATTTTATTACTTTGCCCAAGATAGGGTGGGCCTTATTCATAATGGCCGGGAAAAGTAGTTAATCATGCTGTTTTAATCACATTGCCCAATTGAGTCGGGCATTATGAATACAGACTGGCCATTATTAATAGTGCCCGGACTTATCAAATTGCCCGTAAAATATATATGTAGATAGACCAAATCACAGGCACTTTTAAAGCGTCAAAACTAGGTGCACGGTTCCAAAAGGTAGGTTCTATGGAGAAGATCCGGCAAGAAACTTCACTCCTATTGCGCGCATAATCGTCGTACATCATACTTATGCAGAGGTCACGCGTATTCTGGGCAAATGGGTCGCTAGTGAGTCAAGTCCTTGAAACTTGCTAATGTCCTAGTGTTTTAGATGGACACTAGGAAAGTTCTGTTGGGTTTATGGAGATGTATGACTACAAAGTCAACATCAAAAGTAATTAAGTGTTGATTGCTCAAAGTTTTACAATTGTTTTATGAATTCTAACTTGCCAATTATTATTTTTTATAAAAATAACGATACTGAATGCTACTACATGTACTAAATGTTTTAAAAAATAGTAATAATTTTTTGAGGGTGCATGAAAAGATCTTCCACGAGTGATGATACATAAGTACGTCCGGCGCACCCTGGGCAGTCATCCCTGCGGACTGGCTAATATTTTACCACTGGTATATTTTTAGCTCGTCCCCACACAACGAAAAGATGGTACAGACGCCAGCGGGTCAAGCTACCCGAAATTGTCAAATTTTCCCAATCAACCTTGAACCTAATGCTTTCGCGATAAAGATGAAAACGTATTAAATAATTTTGACAGATTGTAGTAGGTTGATGTGCTGGCTTCTGTACATTTAGACAGACTATTCACTCCTGCTATAATTAATTTCTAAATTCCCTAATATTCATCGACTTTTATTGTTGAAGATTGTACTAGGGAGGAGAGAAAAACAGTATGTAAGGCTTAAAACGCACTAGCGGCCAGCCGCAATGCGACGTGCCGCGCCGCAGCCCCAAAACAACCAGAGCGGTTGACGGCTGGCCGCAAATCAGTGCGTCGAAATGCGGTTTCATGTAAAAATCGATGTGTCGCGGCCAGCCGCTAGTGCGTGGGCTTAGTGTAGAACCATGTTTATTAAAAACCCAGTTCCTCTTATTACGAGAGATTGTCTCCGTAAAACCCGGGTTTTATAACAACTCCGTCTCTTTTAGTTATATGGCTATAAAAAGTGACGAGTATATTTTATTTATATCTGGGTTTACCTGATTTGGTTTAAACTATCTCTCCGTAGGTATATGAAGGAGTTAGTTTTATGATTTAAGATGGACTTCCGTGGGTCGCTGCCGATGTGACAGACGGGCGCGACGGATGTGCCGTGTCTGACGTATGACAATATTAAATATAATGAAAATGTATGGCGCCGCTTCCGTTCGGCCGCAAGTATCCGTCGCACGCGTCTGTCACACAGGCCGCGACTCACGGAAGTTCAGCTTTATATTATAATATTATTTCAGCCCATCACAGTCTGCTACTGCATATAAAATATCCCCTGAATTGCGCCATCAATGCTTGGTTCTTTGCTATCCACATCGATTCTATACTAGTAGAACAGAAACCTTTTTTCCTAACCGATTAAAACATTTTGTATATCTTACTGTTCTATCCTTACTAATCCTAACTCCTGACTAATATTATAAATGCGAAGAAGTGTGTTTGTTTGTTACCTTTTCACGCCTAAACCACTGAACCGATCATCCTGAAATTTTGCATATACGTTGTCAGGTGTACAGAAACGGACCTAGGGCACCATTTATCCCGAAAAAAAATACTGTTCCCGAGAAAAATAACAATAACGTTCATAGAGCCACGTGTCTTTCGAATCACGATTGAATTATATTATTATAGAAACTTTAGTAGTGTGTTAAGAGTTTTTTTGAGTTTCAGTAACGCGAGCGAAGCCGCGGGCAAAAGCTTGTTTATTATAAACGCGAAAGTAACTCTGTCAGTCTGTGACTTCTTCACAACTATACTACTGAACCGATCTTGATGAAACTTGGTACAGAGATACTCTGGAACCCGGAGAAGGACATAGACTACTTTTATCCCGAAAACGTGGAGGACACGATAAACGACATCCACGCGTGCGAAGCCGCGAGCAAACTCTGGTATATTATAAATGTGAAAGTTTGGATGTTTGTGAATTTGGATGTTTGTTAATCAATCACTCCTCAACGGCTGAACCTCTTTGAATGAAATTTGGTACACAGGTAGACCAGGACCTGCATTAGGACATAGGGTAGGCTTTTATTCAGGTACAGTCAACAACAGAGTTAGGTATACAGACAAACAACAGATCGTCGTTGCAAATTTAAAATCACCTATGTGACATTTTTGTAGAAAATTAGTTTTTCAGAAATTCGAATATCGGTTCTATAGCGTTGGCGTTTAAAAAAAACTCCCATGTAAATATCTTCATAATTAACAGACGTACATCTCGTTTCAAAAATATCCTTAGTGTCCGTTGCATTATTTTGTTCATCAAAACGTTCGTTTTTCTGGGAAAGATACATTTTACACATAGGAGATTCTAAATTTGCAACGACGAGATATCAATTCACTACCTAGGCAAATGTCATCGTTATGGTGTGCGTAATAACTTTTTACATGCAAAACTCGCTTAAACAAGCAATGGTAAAAACTTGGTCACTCAACACACCCATCATTTTGTTAAACTACGAATGTATGCGTAATTAGTTGCCTGTATACTTATCTTTTTGGTTGGTTGTACATGAAGTAGTTCCATAATACATTCTAAGTATTCTTTTGATCCCAAAGCAACATTCAAGATACATGAAAAATATTTTTTCCTATCTAGTACAAACCATTCCAAATTACTATCTAGGGTTATGTCAACTAGAAAAATATAAAATAATAACCCAAAACTCTGTTGAACTACTATTAAATATTCAACATCTGCCGAAGCAAAAGTCGTAGGACTTTTTTAGTCGTAAATATATCAATATTATAATTTATGAAGCCCAACTGGGTCGAGGGATGGAATGAGAAAAGCATCTATCATATCGCTTTTTTTTTGCTTTTTTTTAGGTTCTTTAGTGAAATAAAAAAGCCTTAGTGTCGTCATTGTCTGACCGTCTATTACAAAAATATGACGACATAAAAATACAGATAAAGAAAGAAAGAAAAAAAATTGGACACAGTACAAAGACATACAACATAACATACATAGGTATTTGAAACAAAAAAAAGACCTTAAATAATTACCATAATATAAAATTAACAGTTTCAGAAGTCGGTGGCTTGTATTTGTTTCAGTGTAGAATTGCACCGACTTCTGAAACTGTTAATTTTATATTATGGTAATTATTTTACTATTAAATTTTTTTGACGTCGGTTTCAACTTTTATTTAATGTTATTTATTAAATACGTTTTAGTGCCATAAATTACACGGTTTAAGATTACAAATTTAATTTTCGGTTGCGTAATCTTTCCAACAACTAGGTACTTTTCTTTAAGAATAGGTATTAATGTATAATTATTCTGACGGCTCCTTACGCAGCGTCTTACGTAGGCGGTTCAAAGCAACGCAAATTGCGAAGCGATCCGATGCGGTGACACGCGAATTCAATGCGATGCGGTGCGAAGCGGCGGCTTTGTCTTACGAGCTCGCGAACCGCCCGCCACGCGCCGTCGCCATTCAGTAGCACTGTATAGCACCGCATCCAGTTCGCGCGAAAATATCAAGCCAGCTGATCGCGTCGCTTCGCGCCGCGCCGCACCGCACTCCACGTGCGTTTGGTCACGTAGGCCACTTCAATACGTATCGACTGTTTGTTGTTTTCGCGTCGCGCCGCGCCGCATTGCGTCGCTACTAGATCGCTCACGTAAGATGCCGCGTTACAAATACATACAATTCTATTTTTAAATTCAAACAACAAGCAATACAACGGAACCATATTCCAGGCGTAGTTCATCACACACATGGCAGTTTTCTTTTTTCAAAATAGGCAAAGGCATATAAGGGAGTTACGTCTTTAATGTTTGCTAAATGTTACAAATAAAGCTTTGGTTTTGATGCCATTTATTTCTTTTCTTTTAACAGTCTTTGTGAAATGTCGAAAGGTTGTTAAACTCTTGAAGGTTGAGAGAAAGAAGTTAGTATTATTAAGTTAGTGGAAAGTTATGACGAAGTTGATAAATCAATGATTAATAATTTTATTAAGGCAGAGTTCGATTTTGTCGAATAATGGATTAATCTAAACAGAATTATAGTTTGTAATATTTTAAAGAGTTTTGTATACAAGGTGTAACATAAATTAGTATACAACCACTTAAGGGGTCGCTGTACTCATCATTACGAACACCTTTTACTATGGGACCAAAAATCAAATCGCGAAAAATAAATCATCTGTTCCCTACATTTTGACGAGTTATGCGAACATAAATGTAGGGAACAGCTGTTTTTTTCGCATCCTAGATGTGTATTTCACCGTTATGTTTAAGTCCCATTTAATAGGGCAATTGTGTAACGTAACCAATATCAATCTTGACAGTTGATGTGTCAAAAACAATATTCATTGCGCAGTTCATACTTGTAGAGAAGCCGGATTGTTAATAAATAGGTACGTTGCTACGGAAATTGTTGACCTGTCAAAATCAAAGCCAAAGCCGATTACGAGTGTGTTATGCAATTATTAAATTACAATGCTTGTGGTTAAACCCAAGACTGGGGAACCTCACGCTCAGGAGTCGCGCTTGCGAACACTAGAACGACAAGGCAGCCTTTAATATCATTTACAATTTCATTTTCTTTCAAAATAAAATAACTTTAAAAAAAGTAAAAACCGATTCCAATTATCATATTATAATAAAATTATCAGTTTCATAAGTCAGTGCATTCAATTTGTTTCAGCGTGGAATTACACCGACTTTTGAAACTGATAATTTTATTGTATGATAATTGTACATCTCTATTATAAAGTTATGTTCCTTGTTTGTTTTGTGTACAATAAAGAATATTATTGTATTGTATTGTATAATTTTTTTACTCCGTTTAGTTTTTTTTTGAAGTCGGTTTTTACTTTTTTAAAGTTATTTTATTTAATACTTTTTAGTACCACAAATTACAATTACTCTAGTGTACAAATTACAATTTGTACAAATTCTCGGACCACTACTACAACTAGAACGTCGTCCACATACGATTTTTGTATACTTTTTTGTTTTAGTTGATTTTCCAAAAAGCGCTTAATCAATTTCGATTATATTGATATGGGACCAAACGGAAAGTATACCCTCTCAAACAAAACAGTAATTTTTCGTATCGGTTCATAAATGAAGGAGATCTGATAAAACAAACATAAAAAAAAACATACAACCGAATTGAGAACCTCCTCCTTTTTGAAGTCGGTTAAAAACCATATTCATTGTTGTTAAAGACCTAATATAACGGTCGCACGTGCTCGCCGTCATAAATGGCTACTAAACAAATGCAATATCGATATAGAATGTTTATCAAAGCATCGACTTCAATAAAATGCCCTCAAGTCATTGCCGTCTAATGACCATTGGCAAACAAAATATCATCTGCAAACTGCACTGTGCCATAGTATATTATATAAGCTAAAGCAGTACTTCAACTACCAGGGGTGAATGAAAAGTGCTTTCACGAGTCACGATACTTAAGTACGTCCGGCACACCCTGGGCAGTCAGCCCCGCTACCAACCTTACTGACAGGCTAATCTAATCACCACGGCATGAGCTATTTATTTATTTGGGACTAACAAACAGTTACACATTAGATCTTATGAGCTAACTTACAAAACAAATACATGATACAAATGTGCAACTCACACCGCTATCCACAAAATACAAAACAGAATATTTATGTTATGAGCAAAACGAATCAATGTTAAAGGTGAAAACAATTATCTTATATATAAAGAGACTGGTACTGACTGACATTTCATTCATCAACGCAGAGCCTAAACCACTAAAGCTGGAAATATGAAATTTGGACAGTAGATTCCTTACATGACGGAAACATCCACTAAGAAGGGATTTCTCGAAATTCAACCCCTAAGGGGGTGAAAAGGGTGATTAACGTTTGTATGCAAGTCCGTCATTTTTGAAGTAAGAAGCATGAAATTAAGTATTAAGATTTTTGGTTAGGAGTAAATGTACACGTGTTTGAGCGTTTTTGGAAATTCAACCCCTAAGGGGGTGAAATAACTGTTGTAAGTTTGTATGAGCAATCTGGTACTTTTGAAGTAAGAAGCATGAAATTCAATATTTAGGTTACTGGTCAGAAATAAACGTACACGTGTTTCAGGGTTTTTGGAAATTCAACCCCTAAGGGGGTGAAATAAGTGTTGTAAGTTTGTATGAGAAATCTGTTACTTTTGAAGTAAGAAGCATGGAATTAAGTATTTCGGCTTCTGGTTAGAAATAAATATACACGTATTTGAGCGTTTTTGGAAATTATACCCCTAAGAGGTGAAATAGAGGATAAAAGTTTCTACGAAGTTAAAAGCATGAAATCAGATAACAGGCTCTCTGGCTAGGTATAAATACGCGTTTATGAACGTTTTTGTAAATTTTACCCCTAGGGGGTGAAATTGGAGATGAAAGTTTTCTTGAAGTTAAAAGCATGAAATTAAATAATAGGGTTTCGGATTAATAATAAATTACCGTGTGTGAGCGTTTTTGTAAATTAAATCCCTAAGGGGGTAAAATAGCAGATGAAAGTTTGTATGAGAAGTCTGGTACTCTTGAAGTAAGAAGCATAAAACATAAACGTGTTTCAGGGTTTTTGAAAAATCTATCCCTAGAAGGATGGGGGATGAAAGTTTTTTTATTGTTGACACTTGCGCGAGGGTTTCTGGTATAGTATGTACCATCACCGTAATATATATAGGAGGTGGTGCGCGAGTCGTATCGGATGGTTTTAAACATTGACTTAGAAAAAGTATGGACCTCGGGTCATCGCTCAAAAATGTCCGAACCGAAAGACTGTTAAAACACGATGAATTTGAAAAGAGCTACAATTGCGCGCGTCATTCTTCATTTGGGCGAACAAGCAGCTTCACCTCAATGTCACATGTCAACAATGCCGTTCTGTGTAGTGAGATCGTGTAAAAACTACTCAAAAAAGTGAAAAAAGTTGATGGTGTATTATATTTTCAGTGGGTATATTATTGTTTTACAATTTTAAAGTATTATTTTGTTAAGGAACATTGTATTTTACTTAAAATTGAATTAATTACAAGAGCAAAACACACAATAATCCAACTAAACAAAAAGTATCTTATTTTCCTTCCTTTGTTTGACCAATTATGTCAACTTCATTTGGTTGGATTACCATAAGAAACTTGACATATTTGTCAGAATTTAGAACAAAGATTCCAAAGAGTCGTTATTTTTACGCGATGTTTTTTGTATTGCGATTTTGAACCAATTGCAATTTGTTTTGTTCTATTCATTTAAACAAGTTATTTTTAAACTTGCATTGTATGCAAACATATTATGTACGAAAATATGTATGTTGTCCTTCCGTTTCAAAATTGTATTGGTTTTTCGGTCACTACCAAGTTTCTGATCGAGCTGAAATTTTGCAGGTAGGTATGTGCATCTTAGATCATTAAAATGTCATTGAACTAATTTGATGATGGAGCCGAAGATTAGGCAGGCATAGGAACAAATGGTAGGCTCGTCGAATTTCAGCTCATGTATTTTGTCATTATAAGCACTTTTCATTACATAAATAATGACGTAGGTCCGATGGTAGAGCCGGAAAACGGGCTCTGGAACTTCCTAATGGCAAATAGTGGATACGTGACGTTTGGGCTCGTTTGTTTAGTTATCATAAATTCTTTTAAATACACATGACAAAAGATTGTTTCTTTAAAAAAAAAAATATGCCTCTGTTTTAATTTCAGTTTTCCTCGAGATCAATTAGATGAAGATGATGATGATGCTGATGGTGATACTTCAGCAAAGGAAGCGAAATCGCGTTTTTGAAAACGACATTGTTGTAATTTTGCAAAAAATGTTCTATGCTCTTTCAGTTGGATTAAATATTTAGCGATCGCAATAAAATAATATAACTAATAACAAAATCTTTTAAAAATTAAGGTTGCTCTATTACTCCTATGTTCTCCAAATTTTCGTATGAAGTTTCGAAATTTGAAAAATTGAGCAGTGCTGTCATGTTTTCGTATGGTAAAAATTGTTGCAAGCAAAATTAGGCATTATGATAACGACATAGGATTTCGTCCATCGTAAATGAGCTTGTTGGTATTTCTAAGTTTATAGTATGTCAACTCAGGACACTTTTATCGTGAATTTTGTACCGCACTCGTTGTCCATACTTATTCTAAGTCAATGGTTTTAAATAAAAATTCACATCGTTCATCCGATTGAGTTGAAACTTTGTATAGTTGTTGTTACTCACGCGAAAGTTTCTGACATAGTAACTTTAACGTACAATAGATGGCGCGCGAATCGTATTGGATAATTATTTGTCTTCTTCTATTAGAAAGAGAAAGGTACTAACTGAAAAATGATATTTGGAAAGTCGGTTCCTTTTGTAACGTACCTAAGCATAGTCCGTCATTATTGAAGTCAGAAGCATGAAATTAAACGTTAAGGTTTCTGGTTAGAAATTAATTAATGTACATGCATTTGACCGTTTTTCTAAATTCAACTCTCAAGGGGGTGAAATAAGGGTTAAAAGTTTGTATGAGAAATCTGATACTTTTGAATTAAGAAGTGTGGAATTAAATATTTAGGTTACTGGTTAGAAATTAACATACGCATGTTTTAGGGTTTTTGGAAATTCAACCCTTAAAGGGGTGAAATAAGTGTTGAATATTTGTATGAGAACTCTGGTACTTTTGAAGTAAGAAGCATGAAATTAAATATTAGGGTTCCTGGTTACAAATAAATGTACACAGGTTTGAGTGCTTTTGGAAATTCAACCCCTAAAGGTGTAAAATAAGTGGTTAAAGTTCGTATGAGAAATTTGGTCGTTTTGAAATAAGAAGCATGGAATTAACTATTTGGACTTTTGTGTTTGAGGGTTTTTGGAAATTCTACCACTAAGGGGTGAAATATGGAATGAAAGATTTATGTACTGAAGTTAAAAAGAGCATGCATTAAAATAATAGGGTTTCTGCTGGGAAATAAACACACACGTGATTGGTTTTTTTTTTAAATTCTACCTATAAGAGGGTGAAATAATAAGGGTTGAAAGTTTATTTGAGAAATGTGCTACTTTTGAAGTGAGAAGCATGGAATTAAATATTTAGGCTTCTGGTTAGAAGTAAACATACGCGTTTGAGGGTTTTTGGACATTCTGCCTCTAAGGGATAAAGTAAGGGATGAAAGTTTTTTCATAGTTAAAAGCATGATATCAAATAATTGTGTAGTAATGTTTGATGTTATTACAAATTCAACCTTTAAGGAGGGGGAATAAGGGTTGCATGCAAGTTTTTATGAAAAATCTGATACTTTTGAAGTAAGAGGGGAAACTGACTGACTCGCTGACTGATTTATCAACGCATAGCCTACAACTGCTAGGGTAAGAAATTTGACATTTTGAAAGTAACGTCTAATAACGTAGGCAAGGAAGGGTTTTTAATAATTCCACCCCTTAATTGGTGAAATTTTTTGGTAACGTTTGTGTGAAACCCGTATTCCATAGGGTTGTTAACTTCAAATTTGGCACAAACACTGTTCAAAGTAAATAATTTATGACGGGATTTATAAATTCTAAACCTACACTTAAAAAGGAGCTTAAAGAGGGTTTAAATTTCACGCAAGCGAAGCTGCGGGCAACAGCTAGTCTTATATATAAAGAGACTGGTACTGACTGACATTTCATTCATCAACGCAGAGCCTAAACCACTAAAGCTGGAAATATGAAATTTGGACAGTAGGTTCCTTACATGACGGAAACATCCACTAAGAAGGGATTTCTCGAAATTCAACCCCTAAGGGGGTGAAAAGGGTGATTAACGTTTGTATGCAAGTCCGTCATTTTTGAAGTAAGAAGCATGAAATTAAGTATTAAGATTTTTGGTTAGGAGTAAATGTACACGTGTTTGAGCGTTTTTGGAAATTCAACCCCTAAGGGGGTGAAATAACTGTTGTAAGTTTGTATGAGCAATCTGGTACTTTTGAAGTAAGAAGCATGAAATTCAATATTTAGGTTACTGGTCAGAAATAAACGTACACGTGTTTCAGGGTTTTTGGAAATTCAACCCCTAAGGGGGTGAAATAAGTGTTGTAAGTTTGTATGAGAAATCTGTTACTTTTGAAGTAAGAAGCATGGAATTAAGTATTTCGGCTTCTGGTTAGAAATAAATATACACGTATTTGAGCGTTTTTGGAAATTATACCCCTAAGAGGTGAAATAGAGGATAAAAGTTTCTACGAAGTTAAAAGCATGAAATCAGATAACAGGCTCTCTGGCTAGGTATAAATACGCGTTTATGAACGTTTTTGTAAATTTTACCCCTAGGGGGTGAAATTGGAGATGAAAGTTTTCTTGAAGTTAAAAGCATGAAATTAAATAATAGGGTTTCGGATTAATAATAAATTACCGTGTGTGAGCGTTTTTGTAAATTAAATCCCTAAGGGGGTAAAATAGCAGATGAAAGTTTGTATGAGAAGTCTGGTACTCTTGAAGTAAGAAGCATAAAACATAAACGTGTTTCAGGGTTTTTGAAAAATCTATCCCTAGAAGGATGGGGGATGAAAGTTTTTTTATTGTTGACACTTGCGCGAGGGTTTCTGGTATAGTATGTACCATCACCGTAATATATATAGGAGGTGGTGCGCGAGTCGTATCGGATGGTTTTAAATAAAAATTCACATCGTTCATCCGATTGAGTTGAAACTTTGTATAGTTGTTGTTACTCACGCGAAAGTTTCTGACATAGTAACTTTAACGTACAATAGATGGCGCGCGAATCGTATTGGATAATTATTTGTCTTCTTCTATTAGAAAGAGAAAGGTACTAACTGAAAAATGATATTTGGAAAGTCGGTTCCTTTTGTAACGTACCTAAGCATAGTCCGTCATTATTGAAGTCAGAAGCATGAAATTAAACGTTAAGGTTTCTGGTTAGAAATTAATTAATGTACATGCATTTGACCGTTTTTCTAAATTCAACTCTCAAGGGGGTGAAATAAGGGTTAAAAGTTTGTATGAGAAATCTGATACTTTTGAATTAAGAAGTGTGGAATTAAATATTTAGGTTACTGGTTAGAAATTAACATACGCATGTTTTAGGGTTTTTGGAAATTCAACCCTTAAAGGGGTGAAATAAGTGTTGAATATTTGTATGAGAACTCTGGTACTTTTGAAGTAAGAAGCATGAAATTAAATATTAGGGTTCCTGGTTACAAATAAATGTACACAGGTTTGAGTGCTTTTGGAAATTCAACCCCTAAAGGTGTAAAATAAGTGGTTAAAGTTCGTATGAGAAATTTGGTCGTTTTGAAATAAGAAGCATGGAATTAACTATTTGGACTTTTGTGTTTGAGGGTTTTTGGAAATTCTACCACTAAGGGGTGAAATATGGAATGAAAGATTTATGTACTGAAGTTAAAAAGAGCATGCATTAAAATAATAGGGTTTCTGCTGGGAAATAAACACACACGTGATTGGTTTTTTTTTTAAATTCTACCTATAAGAGGGTGAAATAATAAGGGTTGAAAGTTTATTTGAGAAATGTGCTACTTTTGAAGTGAGAAGCATGGAATTAAATATTTAGGCTTCTGGTTAGAAGTAAACATACGCGTTTGAGGGTTTTTGGACATTCTGCCTCTAAGGGATAAAGTAAGGGATGAAAGTTTTTTCATAGTTAAAAGCATGATATCAAATAATTGTGTAGTAATGTTTGATGTTATTACAAATTCAACCTTTAAGGAGGGGGAATAAGGGTTGCATGCAAGTTTTTATGAAAAATCTGATACTTTTGAAGTAAGAGGGGAAACTGACTGACTCGCTGACTGATTTATCAACGCATAGCCTACAACTGCTAGGGTAAGAAATTTGACATTTTGAAAGTAACGTCTAATAACGTAGGCAAGGAAGGGTTTTTAATAATTCCACCCCTTAATTGGTGAAATTTTTTGGTAACGTTTGTGTGAAACCCGTATTCCATAGGGTTGTTAACTTCAAATTTGGCACAAACACTGTTCAAAGTAAATAATTTATGACGGGATTTATAAATTCTAAACCTACACTTAAAAAGGAGCTTAAAGAGGGTTTAAATTTCACGCAAGCGAAGCTGCGGGCAACAGCTAGTTTAACATATTTAAAGGCGAGGAGGAGCTATTGTCATATGTTTCGTGTCAACGCGAGAGAAGAAGTATCTTGATTGCATCTAATGCTTTTATTTTTTAACGACTTCAAAAAGGAGGAGGTTCTCAATTCGTCTGAATGTTTTTTTTTTTTGTATGTTTGTTACGCGATATCTCCCCCAATTATGAATGGATTTTGATGATTCTTTTTTTGTTTGGTAGCCCATACTTCAGAGGTGGTCCCATATAAATTTTATTGAAATTGGTTTAGCACTTTTTGGAAAAATCAACAAAAACAAAAAAAAAAAAAAATCGTATGTAGACGACGTTCTAGTTGTTGTGCTGGTCCGAGAATTTGTACACAATTTTAATTGTAATTTGTGGCACTAAAAAGTATAAAATAAAAAAACTTTAAAAAAGTAAAAACCGACTTCAAAAAAAACTAAACGGAGTAAAATAATTATCATTTAATAAAACTACCAGTTTCAGAAGTCGGTGTTCTACGCTGAAACAAATTGAATGCACCGACTTCTGAAACTGGTAGTTTTATTAAATGATAATTATTTTACTCCGTTTAGTTTTTTTTGAAGTCAGTTTTTACTTTTTTAAAGTTTTTTTCTTTAGGACTGCTTATAGACCATTTCTTCGTAATCCGGTAGTTATTGGCTAGGACTGAGGGGCTAGAGCTATTCTCGTATAGCTCGTGCTGACACGAGAGAAGAAGACTTCAACTACCTATACTCGCCTGAATTGAGTCACACAGACACGCACTGCAACAAGACTTTTAAGTGAGCTTCATAATGCAGTCAGTCACGGCTGTCATGGAGTACATGACAATTAGTACATTATACTCAGTATACAGTGTTCGAGGAGCTCGTGGCTAAATAAATACAGCCGCATAGACCGATCTTCCGGGTTAAGCCACGCTTGCCGAGGTTGGTCTGTGGATGGGTGACCATTTACCATAGCGAGTTTCCTCCGTGCCTCGGAAAGCACGTAAAGCCGTTGGTCCCGGCTGTCATTTATAGATCTTTGACAGTCGTTACTGTTGTTCAGAAGCCAGAAAGTCTGACAACCAGTCTTACCAAGAGTATCGTATTACCCAGTTACTGGGTTGTGGAGGTCTGATAGGCAGTCGCTCCATGTAAAATACTGATATTCAGCTGCATCCGGTTCGACTGGAAGCCAACCCCAACATAGTTGGGAAAAGGCTAGGCAGATGATGATGACTCAGTATACAGTGCGTGTCTGTGTGAGTGTGTCAATTCAGGCGATTATAGTAAGTTGAGGTACTGCTATAGCTTATATACAACTTTATTTTTAGTATTTAAAAACGGAGACACCCCAACAAGATTTTCATCAGAACTGCCTGAATGTGTGTTTTTTTTTTAATGAGACTCCAAGTTACACCTTAGTTTATGTTGCGTTAAGTTCCCTAGTAAAGTGTGAAATGCCTGAGATGTGCTATGCAGGGGTTGTCTAATTCACGGAAACTGACCGAGCGGACCGTCTTAAGCCTCAAGGTGTTTATTTCCGTCCACTGTTATGCGTAGAAACCTACTGAAAGAGAATTGAAGTTCATAAAAAAAAAAGGAAAAATATAATCTGGTATAAAATCTATGTCAATCGATTCTCCTGGTGATTCTTAACAAACTAGTTTCAGGTTTAATGTATACTAAAATGTAACTTGTACATACTGTGATACTGTTTTTCTCTCGGAGTAAACTTTGAAAGTTGATGAATATTTAGGAATTTCAAAATTAATCATTTCAAAAATTAAAATGTAAAATGAAAATTTCTTTATTGACATTAATTAGTTTATACAATTATTTAAAATCCCTGAACCCTGAGCTAGTATAATACTGTATTACAGGAGCCAGTGCATTCCCCTTATTGTATGTAGTTATAGTACAGTAATGCCAACAGCAAAATCAGTAGAACCAAGTAGGTAATCTAAAAAATTAAATTAATATTAAGTAGGTACAGACATGCATTTTAGACTATGTAAGTGTATTATGCGTGTGCATGTGTGCGTGCTTGTGTGTGTTTGTGTGTGTGGGAATGTGTGCGTGTTTGTGTGTGCGTTCGTGTGTAGGAGTATAAATGTTTTTCTGTTCATATTAATATTCTTGAACACCAACACACGCACGCACACACACACACGCACACACACACACACGCACACATATCAGAAGTTAATAGTATTTTTTTTTCATTTGGTCGCGTGGTATCCCTATTCGCAACTGCTGGTAAGAGCAGATAAGGTCTAAGATGGAGTACACGAATCCTAGTAACAGAGATATAGAGGATATAGGAATTTAAACACTATATTCCTCTGACTCTCACATGAACACGACGAAACACAGTATGCATAGTGCATTATACTTAGTAAACAGCGCGTGTCTGTGTGAGTATCTCAATTCAAGCGATTATAATAAGTTGAGGTACTGCTTTAACTTTAATATCTACTGTGTACTATCATCGACACCGCAGCAATATCGATACAGTAACGTTAATTGATTTCAAACGACACGAAACGTAGTTAATATCCAATACTTTAATATCAACATTGAATATTGATTACCTTCGAACCCAGAATAATTAATACGGTTTAAAAATAAATTGAACTCTGACTCCATACAATGAAGTACATAATTGATGGAAGAGAAAACAAATAAAATCAGTAACTCACTGTATTTACCTTTTGCCCGGACACCTATAACATAATTGTACCTTTTCAATTATTTGTCAAAGTTGTCGGGGAAGGGTTGTTACCGTTTCGACAAGCGCGTTCCAATTCTGTTTATTGTAATAATTAATTGACGTTGTGGCGATTTCTTGACAGTATTTGTATTTCTATTTGGGTCAAGTAGAGTGCTGGGTTAAATAATTGATTAAAATAAGGTGTAAAAGAAATGTGTTAGGTTTAGAAGGTCGAAATATTTAACGTATTTATCGTATCCAGTTCGTGTGTACCTAAAGGTACAGACGAACTTCCAAAAATACCTATCAATATGGGCACAACGACAGTTACTAAATAGTTAGGCTAATGTTAAATCATAATTATTTGCATAATTGCTTTTTTGTGAAACAAACAAACGGTTTCTCCTTTAGGTTTTGCTCTTTTCATCTTTCGATGGAGAATTATATGTATAAAGATATAATATTAAACCAAACTGTAAGAAGATTAGTAACTGGCATATTATGAAAAAAAAAATGGAAACAAATAAACTTTAAAAATAATAGTTCCCACTTAAAAAAGATTTAGTTTTAAAAATAGTATTCACTAAGTATAATTTTAATGCTTCTAGCTTCAAAGTCCACGACAATAAGAAATAGAATGACAAACAGACCGCTGAAAGGTAGGTTAGGATATGTTAGAACTGTGACCACTCAACGCACGAGCCGAGCGAGCGAAGCGAGCTGTACTGCGGCAGCGGCCGGCGAGTGCTAGAAACAATTCGCTTCGCGGATCACTTTCCACCATTCGTTTATGGGTTGTGTTCAGAAACGAATGGTTTTTAAATGATTATAGTGCAAACCAATAATGTTATAGTGCAAACAATTAGTTCTGTAGTGGATAGAAATGTTGTAAAGTGTGCCTTAGAGCGTGTCCACATCTCCATGTCACGACGTCGTCAACGTGGAACGGTGCGGTAACGTGGCACGGTGCGTTGACGTAACGTGCAAATTTACGTTACCGTATCGGGAAAATGCACGTCAGGATCATTGTTAGATTTATCGTTGACCATGTAGATCCTGAATTTTAATAAGAGAAACAGTAAGGTATAGGTTTAAAGCATCGGAGGACACAGACGGCGACTAAATCGCGGGCGTGGAGAGCGCGGGCGGAGCAAATATACGGGTGAGCTTAAACATTGTTGTTATTTTAATTCGTTTTAAAGTGCTTTTAAATACATACGATTCTTATCAGCAGCATAATGAACTCTGGCAGACAGTGCACCAAAAGTAATAAGGTGATGAAAAACTCTTTGAAAATTGCTTCAAGTTATTAGTCCTTTCAAATTACTTATTAACTACCTAAAACACTTTAGGAGGAGATACAACATGACTAAATACAATTTAATCTAATGATGAACAAAGTTGTTTCTAATGAAATTAGTTGCCAGTATGTGAGGAAGATAATTGCTTTAAAACTTTGATTATATTGGTTCATCAACACTTGAACAACCGTCTGATGAGACGGTGGCAATTGGCACTACTGATAATTGTCTTTGCAATTACTAAAGTCACTGAACTTATGTTCAAAAGTAACACGACTTTTTTATTTTTTTGTTGGTACTTAAATAGAAATGTCTTTGGGCAAACTTTTATGGGATAAGAATGAAGTCATTTCAATTAAGAAATCTTATTTGTACGACAGTAAAAAGTTGATTTCAACACAATTAGAAAAAATGCCTTATTATGGACGACGAATGAAAATACTTTTGAGCCGTTAATTTTTTTTTGTAATTTCTTCTTTTTTCTTGTTTTGTAATTTAAAGGAGATTGCCCAACTTTGGTCCAAATGCTGCCAGGAATGGGAATGCCTGCGCTGGGTTCCTGGCACTAATCTTTGTCTTTACACAAAATATTTTTAAAATCTATCCGGGGGTTCCTAACTTTTTGACCTATTTATTTTGATGATATTATTTTTATACATGGTTTTTTTTTTTGTCGTACTTTTAAGTTTTTTACACCTTTTTTGACTCTAACTAAAGACAATTTGTGAAAAAAATACAAAAAAATACTCTTGGTCAGCATGGCAGTCCTGCAAGCACTAAGTAGTCAAACAGTTAATTCTGAGCTGGTACACGAGTGGCACCAAACTCTGAACCAGGTGGCTAACCTCAATAATGTAACCATTCAATGGAGCGAAGAACACAGCGGTTCCCGAGGCAATGATGCAACAGATGAGCTCACCAGAAGGGGATCGAGCATGGATGCGGTGGGTCCCGAACCCATAGTACCACTCCCCTTCGGATACCTACGCACCCTGGTAAGGAAATACACCAGAGACCAACACAACGAGTTATGAATAAACCATGGCGAGTGCAGGTAGGCCAAGGAGGCGCTTTCCGCCATTGACGGTCGTCTCACGAAAAAAGCCCTCCGGCTGTCAAAGCAACAATTGCGTACAGTCACAGCAGCCATCACTGGTCATGGTTCATTTAACGAACACCTCTTTGTCATTGGAGTTACAGACAGCCCACTGTGCAGAGCATGCATGGAGGCGGACGAGACGGCAGCCCACGTGCTACTTAACTGCCCTGAGGTCGCCACATACAGGGCCAAGTACTTCGGAAACCCAGGTACTCTCTGAGAGATCACCAGCAACATCAAGGGTGTGCTGGCCTTTTTCGAGGAGTACCCCCGGATAGATTCTAAAAATATTTTGTATAAAGACAAAGATTAGTGCCAGGAACCCAGCGCAGGTCCTCCCATTCCTGGGCAGCATTTGGACCAATTCTCAAATGAAGATGAGCAATCTCCTTTATACTTTCGCCCAACGAAAGCCTCATGAGGTGTTGATCGAAGCTCTTGACTATTAGGCCATTCGCCGTAACGAATATCGGGAGAATGACTGCTGAGTCCACATCCCACATGCCGACAATCTCGTCTGCTAGATCCAGATATTTTATTTGTTTATCTTTCTCGGGCTGAATTATTATTATCTATGCAATGTAAAAATTGTGACCAAACAAAATAATCCCAAAACAAGAACATACCACCACCCAGCAACACATACTTAACCTTTAAACACATTGTAAAAAGTGCTCGTCACTAGGGTTGAACTGTCGAGCAATTACACCAAACTTTCGGGCAAACGAGGGCTGACATTCATTCATTTGAACTTCATTTGGTAGGGCTGACAAGCATTTGTTTTACGGCTCCAGCAATTTCGTTCTGAATGACGTGACGTTTGAAGGGTAACCCCTGAAATCTGTTTTGTTTGCTCTAATATGGGAATTGGTCCCTTTTAATTTTAGGAAACTGGTATTAACGTGGGAATGAATAGTGTTGGCGGGTTGTCAGTTTGTACTGTTTGGGATGAGTCAATTAAAGTGAGAGGATTTTGGGATCTTTTGGGCGTCACGTAAATGGGATATTTGTGTTGTTAGATTGTTGTCGTGAATAGTTAACAGGAGGCTCACGGCTAATTAACAGCCGCGTGGATCATATGATTTGCAAGGTTCGTGGATGGGTGGCTCGCCTCCGATGATATGTGACTTAAACGTAAAAGGTGCTATTCCACCGGTGACTGCAAACTGCAGATTGCCAATCGCAGACCGCAAGTCGCCGTCGAAATAGCGCCTATAAGAGCCTGTCCACATCACCACGTCACGACGTCGTCAACGTGGAACGGTGCGGTAACGCGGCACGGTGCGTTGACGTAACGTGCAAATTTACATTACCGTATCGTAAAAATGCACGTCAGGATCATTGTTAGATTTATCGTTGACAATGTAGATCCTGAATTTTAATAAGAGAAACAGTAAGGTATGGTTTTTAAGCACCGAAGCACATAGACGGCGACTAGCACGCGGGCGTGGAGAGCGCGGGCGGAGCGCATATACGTGTGAGCTTGCGGCTAGAGGCGGAACGTGTTACGATACGGTAACGTAAATTTGCATGTTGTGTCAGCATACCGTGCCGCGTTACCGCACCGTTCCACGTTGACGACGTCGTGACGTGGAGATGTGGACAGGCCCTAAGGTGCACACCTTAAAGGTGCTATTCCGACAGCGTCTGCAAAACTGCAACTGCAGACCGCAGCTGCAAGCGATACCACTGGTTCATACAAACCAATGTGACTTGCGGTCAGCGGTTGCAGTTTGTGGTCTGCAGTCCGTCTCGGACTTGTACCTTAAGTCGAAATGAGGGTCTTTTATACACCTCTGCTCAACCCTTCGGGAAATACAGGCGTGATTTTATGTAATAAACATTCGTGGTCTTTAAGACGCACTCCGTGTGGTACCGTACGTAAAGAATAGCACTACCCCATCTCTTCCTATGTCGTAAAAGGCGACAAAGCGATTCACTAGAGGATGAGCAGCAGCGTTCTCTGAGTACTTTAACAACCATACTGCTATCGCCAACCCACCTGCCAAGCGTGGCGATTATGGAAAACCCCCCCAACATGGCTCGGAGGAGGCCTATGTCCAGCAGTGGACGTTTTTCGGCTGAATGAAGAAAACGCACTTAGTTCGGAAGTGATCGATTTTCCGAAGTTTACCGAAGCGACTTCTTCGTTGTGTACAAAAAACTGCACGTGATTTCATAGTAATTTCACTTCCATATTCAAAATGATACATCTCACCAGATTGGAGGAACACAATGTATGAAGATTGCACGTTTTCATATTGTTTCTGAAGTATTTCGTCGGCACTCCCAGTAACGTGAAGTGACAAGGCTTTGCCGGATATGAGAACACTCTGCCATATAATTTGTCGGAGAAAATGTACAGTTTTCTCCACTAGTTTTGAAAAGAAATAAAAATGGTGTGTTTCTGTTCAGGTTAATGTTTTCTGACACAAATGGTTCTGTTGGGAAGTCTCCATTTATGTTCGAGGCCACGGGTTAAATTTTCAATGTTCACAGAATCAGGTAGCTTTTTTTGTGTTATCACGAGCTATACGAAAATTGCTCCACTAGTTGGCGGACTACACACACTATCGAGAACTTTTTAAAGCCTTCCAGGTGTACAGGTTTCTTCAATTATCCCGTTTGGGGATGGGCTAGAATATAAAACGTCCTCTCCGCACGCTGGGAATAGCCGCGTGTTGTAAGATTCAAAAAAACCCAGCATGCTTGGTGGTAGGATCTATACAGTCCACTTGGTACAACTGCTAATACAACGGCTTAAAAGCAGGCATAGTTTTTTTTAAATCCGCAGCGTCCCGTTCAGGAAACCCGGCCGACGCCCGATGTAAAATGTGGAGAGATACCTGTCCCCCTCTCACTCACTACTTACCGCCAAGAGAGCATCTTCCTGCTGGATCTAAGTTTTCGTGGCCCATCTGGAAATCCCTGAATCGCCTCCAATCTCAATTGAGAAGATGTAACTCCAACCTCGTCAAGTGGGGCTGCCTGAAACATACAGCAGCGGGGTGGGAATGTGGAGCTGCGCTGCAAACTATGCCCCATCTCCTATCCTGCCCTCTAAGCTCAACAACCTGCAGCCAGACTGATCTCTGCGCAGCCACCGATGGCGCCGTGGAAGTGGCGAAGTTTTGGGCTAACAAAATATAATGATTGTCGTCGTGCCAACGACACGAAGAAGAAGAAGTCCACTTGGTTAGCTACCACCCTCACATTAATGTCCGGCGCCAAGCAGTTTACTGTGTTCCGTCGTGTGTATGTGAGAGCCAGAGGGGTATAGGGGAATTCCTCTATATCCTGTTAGGTACTTGGATTCTTGTGCTTTATCTTAGACCCTGTCTGCGCTTACCGTAAGGCCGGGTACTCACTATCGAACCGTAACTGTAAACGTTGCATGTTACTGTAACCAAAAGTCATAGTGTGTACGTGGCTCAGTAGCCTGCCGCGAGCCGAACATAGGTTTGTAGTGTAACAAATGCAGCGAGCCGACTATTGTCGGTTTTTGCCGCGAACCAAAGGGCGCTCGCAGTGTGTTTGTGGACATAGAGTATGAAGATCCATTGCATGTTGCAAACCTACGAAATCATGATTTGTTGATTTTTAAAACAAGAAGGAGATTAGTTCTTTCTCAATACATATGATAAATCGTCATCGTCGTGATCATTAGTAATGATCAAGTAATGAATCTATTAGGTAATATATTATGTAAGCTGCTGCAACAATAGACAATTCGTCCGACATCGTAGAGTTCCAAACGAACACTGCGGATAGGACAGCTCGCTGTTACGATTACAGTCAATGTGGACATCACGTACACACTAGAACCTCGTTACTGTAACTGCATGTTTACGGTTACAGCTCGCTAGTGAGTACCCGGCTTAAGGTGCGACAAGCGCGATAAAAGTAAAATGTTTTCCTTCACAGTTAATGCAACTGATAGTCAAAATTCGAGTATGAATTCAAGAAGTCAGAGCTGCAGTGCAGGCGGGGATCGTTCTCCTGTATGGAAGCATAGCAGTCAATCGCTTGGCTTTCCCTTCTTTTAATTATAATTATACACCTTGCGCCGGAGGTACCCAAAAGATTTTAACCACGCCTTTCTGATGGTATTATGAGTCAAATGTTATATCAACGAAAGTCCAATTCAGTCAATATTTTTTTCTATAGGTACTTAAAGTCAAAGTCAAAGTTTTTTATTTCAAATAGACCAGATTACAGGCACTTTTAAAACGCCAAAACTAGGTGCACGGTTCCAAAAGGTAGGTTCTATGGAGAAGAGTCGGCAAGAAACTTCATGAATACTCTTTTTAAAATAGTAGATCATGACTATTCATGACAATTCCATTACAGTAGCGTGCGACATAGAATGAGAATAATGCAGGCTTAATAAATCAATTAACTTTAGTACTTCCTCGTAAACAATACCTTAGGTTGAACTGGAAACATTTATAAATTATCGTGTGAGTGGATAAGAAACTTCTCACTTCACAACCCTTCCCGACAAATAAGACGTACGGCGAGAGGGGTATGGTATGACAAAAGTCGCAACACCGCGTTCGTAGGACTTGTTACCATAAATATTTTTCGATTTGTGAATTTCCGCAAATAATGAATATTTCGAAAATTAGGCTTTATTTAACAAACAATAGGTATCCTTTTTTTATGTAATCATCACATGTCTTCTTCCGCTCTGGGCGGAGCGGAAGAGAGTGTCAGACTCTTACTGACTAAAACCCATCCGTGTTCCTCCTAATGCCTTTTGCGTTCCAAGGCCGCGGTAACTCCTTCGAACAAATTCCGCAACCCTAACACACTATATCCTAGCTTTTCTTCTCCAATTAGGCATCGGAATCGGTGGTTAAAATCTTTCTGGTACCTCTGGCCCACGGTGTATATGCTCACCACCTTATTGCACGAGTTGGATGTAGAACGCCATAATCACATCTAACTCCCAAACTGAAACTCCCCATCGTCACTGCGATAAACCCGACAATTTTCCATCTTTAACCCCTTATCAACAAGTATATGAAATTTTATGAAGTAAATGACCGAAAACAGTTAACCTTTAAACATATAACTCTGGAGTGTGTTAGGCCATAAAAAGACATTTTATGAGAAACTTGAGGGTCGTAAAATGAAGGGTTACGTGTCTTTGATCTGATGTTACTGTTAAGGTTACGTCCTATATAAGTTACAAATGCGATGGGAAGCGACGGGAAGTGACGTTTATGTCATTTCCCGTTTTAGTTCCTCACCACAACGACGTGTTGTAAGATTCAACAAAACCCAGCACGCTTGGTGGTAGAATCTATACGGTCCACCTAGCTAGCTATCACCCTCACATTAAAGTCCGGTGCCAAGCAGTTACTGTATTCCATCGTGCGAAAGTGAGAGCCAGTGACGTCTCGTGTAGTGCCGGAATTAAAGAATATCATTACCCTATCTCTTCCTGTGGGTTTCGTAAAAGGCGACTAAGGGATTTCTAGAGGATGGGCAGCAGCGTTCTCTGAGTACTTCAACAACCATACTGCGATCGCCAACCCGCTTGCAACCCGTGGCGATTACGGCAAGGCAGCCCCCGTCCCTCCCTTTTGGGGGAGGCCTATGTCCAGCAGTGGACGTTTTTCGGCTGATTGATGATGATGTGAGGATGTGTGTGATGATTGTTGCGGACCCAAAGGACATTGGGACCTTTGTGACCCACTAGCCGAATTTTTGCAAACATTCATTAAACATATTTCTCAAGCATGGTAATTATAGACACAATAGATAAGACAATTAAAGCCTCGTATCCACTAGGCAACAATTGACATGAAACATGTGACGCTGAACATGTTTTGTAACATTTCCAGATGACGCGGGACATGACGCTGAAAGATTTAGTACGCATGAGTTTATTGCACGTTGTCGATCATCGTGTTACTGTACTTTCGGTATCTCGGTTCACTTGTGCAAAGCGATGGTGAAGTAGATCGGACGGTTAAGCACAGAATTAACACTGGATGGATGAAATGGCGGCAGGTCACGGGAACAATCTGCGACTCCCGCATTCCCCTTAAACTTAAGGGGAAGATATACAAAAGCATGATTAGACCTGCTGTCTTGTATGGATCAGAATGTTGGGCCACAAAAGGAATGAATGAAAGGCAATTGCATGCAGCAGAGATGAGAATGCTAAGAGGAATGTGTGGTGTTACACGAATGGATAAAATAAGAAATGAGTACATAAGAGGAAGTTTGAAAGTGGCATCGATAACTGAAAAGTTGTGTGGAAATCGGTTGTCATGGTATGGGCACGTGTTACGGAGAAATGAGGAAAATGTAGTGAAGAGAATTTTGAGTATGAATGTCGATGGCTATAAGAGTAGGGGAAGACCAAAGAAACGATGGATGGAATGTGTGAACGATGATATGGTTAGAAAGGGGGAGAAAGGGGGTGACTACCGAGATGACGACTAATAGAGAAGTATGGAAGAAAAAGACATGTTGCGCCGACCCCAAATAAATTGGGATAAGGGCAGGAGAATGATGTCGATCATCGTGTTGCTACATGTTCAGAAACAAGTTGAGTAACATGTAGCGCGTCAATTGTTGCCTAGTGGATACGAGGCATAAGTGTCGTCCTGGGACGACGGGCGGTACGCAACCGGTAGTTTATTGTAGCTAGTTTTTAGATATTATTATGTGCATCCTAAAAATGTGTTTTTTTTTAATATTCTATGAAAAAATATTGTCATGGATATTTCAATATTCCCATCGCTCACAATAATGCGCCTCACTCTGTGATATCTATATATCTCAGGCCTTAAAGTAAGTTATAATTCGTTAATGTTCGCCGTCGGTATTTTTTTCATGCTTAAGGTCCCAACGTCCTTTGCGACAGCGCTGCAGCGTGGCCTAGTAGGAAATAATATAATTATATTGAAGTTTTATTTGCACGAATCATGGTATAAAAGGGTGTTACATAGTAATTATTATGTGGCATTGCATGTTTCGCCAAGAGCTGGCATGCAAACATTTTGATAAAAGTAATTGCAGGTATTAATACTAGGAACTGTTACTGTTCTATATTTTCCAATATTTTCGGATCTTAAGGCCGCTTGTACACGCTAAGAAATTTCACCGTGTCTGCTGCAGATAGGACCAATTTATCATGTACACGACAAGAATTTTGTCGGATCTAGGCACGAAAACTTCTCGTGTCTACTGCCGACAAGACGAATAGGAACGTGTAAACGTTAAGATTGTTTTCGGGCAGTCGTGCGTCCACGCAAACAAACGTACAAAAACTACCTAAATCACCTCGCCCCCACCGCTCCGCAGCAACGTTCACGTGTCGTGTCTAGCGCAGGCAAGATTTTTTTCTTGATCAGCGCCGAAGTAGTGTACACAGTTCGTGTGTAGAAACGACACGAATTCTTGCATAGGCCCGGCGACTTTTCTTAGCGTGTATAAGCGGCCTAAAGCTTTGCGTAGCGTGTCGCATCTGTCGCCCACATAAGACAAACGGTTCCAGGAGTTTGATCTGATGTTGTAGTACTAAACGGTATGTATATGAGATTTGGAAGTATATCGGATTTACAAACACGCGATTTTGTGTCTAAAGACTACAATACAAACTAAGTTTGGTAATAAGATTGTTTTATATGTTGAGAATTTGAAATAACTTGATAAGGATGTTGAAGTTCCTCGTTTTTGGAATATACAGAACTAGAGGTCGCTCGCAACTTCGCCCGCGTGGATGTCGTTTACCGTGAAGATATTTCCGCACCTTTCGGGATAAAAGTAGCCTATATCCTTCTTCGGATTCCAAAGTATCTCTGTACCAAGTTTCATAATTTTTTATGGAATCTTTCAACTGCTATTTCTCCTAAACTATTGAGTTTTGAGGAAAGTTATGGAACAAAAGTTATTTTTTATTATGGGTACTTTAATATCCTTTCAGATTAGTACTCCCTTTCCAATTAACCTTGTACATATAGAAACCACAGTACCGCCTTCACAGCTACTTACGATACCCGTGGGCAGTCATGAGACAGTCTATTTATAGCCGAAATAATAGCCATGTGGGCCATCTAAAACCATAATCTATGTATTGAGTAATAACATAAAATCTAATCATCGTTGTTGGGCTAAACTAACATTCTAACAAGTGGGTAGCAATAGGTACATTTACCCTGAACCGCAATTATAATCCATTAGTCGATACTTGAAACTTGTGAAGGGTGATGTGATGATGTTTATCTACCGTTCTCGCTGTTGTTAGATAAAAGTATAGTATAATGCGGATGAGTGGAAGAATATACTCTCAGAAGCATTGTGAGAGATTTATAAAAGAGGATTTTCTAATTGTTACCGATATTAAAAATAAAAAAACTGTATCTTCTTCTATGCGGGATTTTTCGATACAAAAGCGCGATCCTTATAGCCAACGTCTCAAGTTTAGGTGAATATGCATCCGAATATGCGGTCTCTAGTCATGATTGATGTTGGTTACGTTACGGAATTGACAACATTTCATATTTTTAACCTGCATGTATTATTACGTTATATAAAAGTAAATCCAAATCCAGAGCACCCGTATTTTTCTGTTTTTCGAAATTATGTGCTTTTCATTCATAATTTCAATTTTGAAATTCGGCGTTTTCTAAAAAGACGTATGCGCCAAATGACGTCATACATACGGTGGAATGGCGATCTAACCTTTGCTTCACTGTGAGCCGTCAAAAAAACTGTTAGTTAGATGTCACTGTCATCTACCACTTGTGTTGTTTAACTTCATAAGTGACATTGACATGTCTTGTTTGACATTAAATGTTTTCATCTAAAACATTAGAACGCATAGGCAAAGTTAATTCCTAATTCCACCGTTTATGTGACGTTTTTTTACTCAGAAATGAGGAAATGAAAATTTTTTTTTTTTTTTTTTTTTAAAACGTTGCCCCACACTAAGATTTCTCTTGTATCGTGGGTGCGTTTACAGACACAAATCTCACAAACAAACGCCCAGACCCGGAACAACCATCTGTAGGCCATACAAATTTTTGTTCCGTGCGGGAATCGAACCCACGACACGCAGCGCAGCAGTCAATCGCTTAGCCACTGCACCAAACGTGTCGTCAAACATTTTTGACTTGATTTGAACTCAGGACACGAAAATAAAGAAACGGTATTTTTGTTTTAAGGTCGCGTCAGTTTTGAAATGTTGTCAATTGCCCGACAGTTCTATGTACCTATATTTGAACAAAGAGCACACATAAAATTCCCGAAAACATAAAATCCACTTATGCATACACTAAATAAAACACTCGTCCACTCTCCCGAATAACTTCAAAAATACTACGGAACTTGTAATGTTATACTACCGTCTCTTCCAAATGTATTTTTACGGTCTTCAGTTTTTATAACTTTGTTTTCTTGCTGTCATCAAACTTGTCTAGACTAAAATGGACGCGGTTTATGTTTTAGAGAAGCACTTAGGCAAGTTATAAGGTAATTTTATTGACTTCGTTGTTTTAGGAAGATCGTTAAAGTGTTATGGGTGTTAGTTGTTTCAATATGTATTTTAGGATTTGATAGCTAAATCGCTACGATAATCTTGAATTAGTCTGAAGGTAAGCCTAGTGCAGGCGGAACTGTACAACAGCTGAGCGACGCAGCATGGAGCAGCCATGGGAAATTGTTTATGGGAAATTGTGTCCCATCAAAAACATTGATGTAAAATAAATTAATGAAAAAAAAACTTTTTAAAAACAAGCCTTTATTTAGTTGCCCTAAAAATAAGAAAAAATAACTTTAAATTAAATGAAACCAATCTTGTGTGTCTTTGCGTAAAAAAATGAAACGCTCTTTAGTATTTATGTTTAAGAAAATGGGGGTTACGTTTACATGGCAACGACCCATACGAAAATTAAGGATATGCTGTTTATATTGCCAGTGTTATAAGCGGTTTTCTTACGAAGTGTCCCATCCCTGGCGGTTTCGTATTCATAAGCGGTTTTCCTTAGACGCGTTTCATCCTTAGTGGCTCACGCACATCACTGAGGCATTGTCAGCCGGCAGTGACACACTAGAGACTTGACGTTGGCGCTTCCCGCAGTAATGTTTGCAAAACTTTTAAGTGCTGTGTAATTTATGCTATAATATACAAGCTTAGTTTTAGTATATACTAAACCTGAAACTAGTGTGTTCAGAATCACTAGGAGAATCGATTGACATATTCTTACATCACTTTTTTTTTTCATAAATTTCAATTTTGTTTCAGTAGTTTTCTACCCATAACAGTTGATGGGAATAGACACCTTGAGGCTTGAGACGGTCCTCTCGGTCAGTTTCCGTATATTAGATAACCCCTGCATAGCACTTCCAGGCATTTCACACTTTTTTAGGGAACTTAACGCGACTTAAACTACTGTGTAACTAGGAGATTTACTAAAAAAAAACACATATACAGGCAGTTCTGCTGAAAATCTTGTTGGGGTGTCTCGGTTTTCGTATAAAGTAAAAACAAGGTTGTATAAATTGTAGGTTCTAGCGAGTATAATTTCTATTCTTTTTATAATTCTTAGCACTGCCCACTGAATCTGGACATATCTAGAACCTTATGACGCATCTATTATATATTAAATCTATGATATTACTAATTGATTATTAAAATTCATTGCGTTAATTATGTTTTACGATTACAGTGAAATGTGTTATTTTGTTAAATAAATTTGATTAAAATCGTATTTGTGATACGTATTCATTACAAGGATTGAAATCCTATCATTCTTTATTCGTAGGTGATTAAAGTATACCAAAAAATAATAAATACTTATGGTCGACTTAATTCACTTCAGTTCTTCAGATACTAGGTGATTTGAGTCTATTACTTAGAGTACTTAAAGCACCTAGGTTATTAAGCCAAGGTGATTTAAGTGGAACAATTCTCCAGAACAAGCTAATCAATGTGGCGTCTAATACTTGATCAATCAATATTAGAAAACTTTATTATTCAAGGTAAAGATGCTCGTTTTTTTACCCGACTGCGCGGCAGCAAAGACAGGGTTATGTTTTTCACGTGGAACTATGTATCTAAGTATCCATGTATGTGGGATTCTTTATACCCTCGAAGCATCCCAATGGCTGGATGGACTTTAATGTTTGAGGTGTCTATCGATTCGTCCAAGCCGTGCGATGGTTAAAGACTACATTTTGTTTTTATTAAATCAAAATGGCGGCCGTAAAATACGAAATGGCGGCAGAGACATATAAATTGAAAATATCATTGAATAGATCTTTTAAAGCAATATAATGTTTCCTAGACTATTTTACAGCCATAAGCTCCGTTTAAGAATTACACAACCTGAAAGTTGAGTAGGATCTAAGTTGCCGACTAAAGCGCGTGATGGTATGGTATCAGACAGATTTATTTAGGCCTCATTAAAATAGTAGGTATTTATGATAAGTTAATTATAAAAATCAAAAAAACCGACTGCACAAAAGCGAACTAAAAAGATGGAAACAAGATGATAAGATAACGTATTTAAGTAGGTTTTCAAAAAGTCATGCTACCTATCAAATCATATTATAATTAACATCAAATAATATAATTAACTTTTTTGTATTATAACTTTCGTGAGACACATTCATATTTATGATTATTTACGGTTTACTCACGTGCATTTTTCGGGATTGCCCGACTAGTTTCGGACCCAAACGGAGCCCTTAATCATGAGCTGAACACGCGGCGAGGTCGCGAGACGAACTGGCGCTGCAGCGCGCCGCGTAGCGTTGCGCCCGCGACGAGAGGGGCGCGCTCTGTGTCGGTATTGCTCGTGCGTCTTCGTCACTTGTCGTGTCCGGGTTGATACATGAAATAGTACCGGTGCATGCCGCGCTAACTGTGTCGCACTCCAGACTTAACTCACTTTTATATGAAGTAGACTTCAGAGCTGGTTTCCAGGCAGGCGGCAGTGTCCAACCACCGTCTCTGTTGAAGTTCGGATGACGGCTGATTTCGATGGCTTCACGTACTTTTCGCGGCACGAAATATTTCTCCTTCGCTAGTACGGAAGCCTTATCGAAACGTATGAAGTGAGCCGTGCCCGTGTTACAGACGTGTTCTGCAACTGCCGACCTCTTGCTGTCCATACTCTTCATACTACTTATGTGTTCGCTAAGTCTGGTTGCGATATTGCGGCGAGTTTCCCCTATATAACTCAGGCCACAGTCGCACGGTATCTTGTATACACCAGGAACGCCTAGCGGATCTTTGTCCTTTGGTGAGCGTACCAACTGCCGCAGTTGTCCAGGCGGGCGATAGATCGTCCTGATGCTATATCTTCGGCGTAACAGGTGACCTATTTTGTCGGTAACTCCTCGCACGAACGGCAAAAACGCAGGAGTACGTTCCGCTCCAGCCGCTCGTCTACGAGCCGTGTCCACCGTACTCAGACTACGAGTGCATCGCCGCCACTGGTAACCGTTGCGCTCCAGTACGTTCTGTAAATGACGTAACTCCGTGTCCACGTACTGAGGATCACACAAACTGAGCGCCCGGTTAATCAGCGTTCTGGGTACAGAAGATAGGTGTGAAGGGTGATGATGGGAGTCTGCGCGTAGATAACGGTCTGTGTGAGTCGGTTTCCTGTAAACAGTGTGTGATAACTGACCGCCGGGCTCACGTATGACGAGAACGTCCAAAACTAGTCGGGCAATCCCGAAAAATGCACGTGAGTAAACCGTAAATAATCATAAATATTAACTTTTTTACTGACAACTTTCGATGTGCTTATTGAAAATTAACTAACGTTCCTAAAGGTGAAGCAATGGTTTAAGATGACGTTTACAATATGACAGCAGCTCGAGTGAAATTGCCCAAGAGCGATGTTGACGCTCCTTAATCCAGTCTTAAAATCTTCTTTGTACTTCGCTCAAGCGTGCTTCAAACATCATTATAATTAATTAAAACTATCAACAACCTATCCCTCAAGGGAATATCCAAGTCTATATTCTAACTTCTATTTACTGCACTCCTACACGCTCCTTTAATCGCGCACTCCTCTACTCTAGTAGTCAAATTGCTGTGTGAATAAATTAAAAGTTACGCCACCTCACCTCAGGAGTAATTTTCTTAGACGAAGTTAACTTTTCATGGAATTACAGAATAACTTTCGCAATTGCTTTTCTTGCTGTAATGGTTGCTGTACAAGTTTTCAAGGGGACTCTGTGTTTAGGTTATGATTATGTTAGGATGTTTAATGCTTTGCACGGTAAACGAGCAGTAGAGGTCCTTGACAAAGAGGTCGTTCGAGGAAGTACTATTGTTGCATACCAGACTTAAATATTGTGCTGTCCACAACATATGGTTCAATCCGCTTGAATGCTGAGCTACCGCCGATCGCCGTATTAGCTGGCCGATGGATGAAGTCGCTTAGCACCCCAAACCAATCGGAATACAACTCACTTACCCTCGTTCACTTCGATAGGAACCGACGATGTTGCTGGTCACCGGCACCGCCGCCGTTACACCATATGTTTTTCAATTAGGTAATTGTCTAAATAGATTTATTTAGAGAAGAAAAAAAAGTGTCACACACTTCAAACGTAACGAGTAACAGGAAGAAGCCGAAGTGGCGCCAGCGAGCGAGACGACCGTCGGCGTCTGTATGCTAAGCCGAAGGTGGGAGCGAGACAACGCATTGTATTTTCAAGAGAAAATACGTTCTGATTGGCTTAGGACGCCGTGATGTGAACACATATCAACCAACCACAGGCAGCAATGAACCCAGCATTCGGCGCGCGATATTTAAATTTATAATTTAGATCGAGTACGAAACAACTATACAGGTTGTAAACGAATTCGTGTAATTCCTGCAAACCGCGTGATCTACTGGTGACACAGATTAACCCTAAATGGGTATTTTTGAAAACCAAGTAAAAAATAAATAAAAAAATCTTGATTTTCTATTCCGGAGTCATTTTAGAGCCCCGACTTAACTGACTGCAAAGACCGATATCGCGTTAGTCGTGCCCGCTAGCCGCGTTGCCGTGCTTTCATTCATTTATGCGTGGTTGCATGGTGATCCGTGTTGTTGATAATTAGTCCCGAGCCCCTCTTCCCCTCCCCTTTCCGTTCATTTCTCTCTTATCTGCTTAAAATACGTATAAATAAAATAAAATACGTCCCATGGGAGACGGATTAAGAATACAATTCCTTTCCATCCGGCGATGGAGATGAATTGTATTGTCCGGTGGCAAACGACTTGTAAGAGGCAACGAACCTGGAACTGTGCCCGAGTAATGGCAATAGGCTCGCCACCTATTACATGGGACTTAACACCAAAGGTGAAACGTGGGTGTACACACTCCTGTAACAGGAGACCACCTCTACTTACCCCTTCGAAGGTTACAGGCGTGAGTATATGTATATATGTTAATAATACATAGCCCTTCATTTCCTTTGGTAATAGATCGATCAGAACTTCGCACAATGATTGTTGATGTTACCATCCCGCATGATTAGAATCTCGTGAAAGTTGAGAAAGATAAACAGATCGAATATCTTAACTTAGCACACAAGGTTGTCAACATGTGGGATGTGGATTCGGCAACTATTGTTTCAATAGTCGCTAATGGCCTAATGGCCAAGAGCCTCGACCATCACTCCATGAGACTCTCGTTAGGTGGCTAGATAAAGGGCCTGATACAGAAAGCAGTCCTCGTCGACACGGTGCGTATTATGAGAAGGTTCCTGTCTCTGGAGCCCTATTCACCGGTAGCTTGGACCCAGCTCTCGATGTATGTTTGGGGGAGCATTTTTACTTATATTTTTTTCATAAAAAAAAAATTACAAGATTGACGGTTAATCATCTGCCTAGCCTTTTCCCAACTATGTTGGGGTCGGCTTCCAGTCGAACCGGATGCAGCTGAATATCAGTATTTTACATGGAGCGACTGCCTATCAGACCTCCACAACCCAGTAACTGGGTAATACGATACTCTTGGTAAGACTGGTTGTCAGACTTTCTGGCTTCTGACCAACAGTAACGACTGTCAAAGATCTACAAATGACAGCCGGGACCAACGGCTTTACGTGCTTTCCGAGGCACGGAGGAAACTCGCTATGGTAAATGGTCACCCATCCACAGACCAACCTCGGCAAGCGTGGCTTAACACGGAAGATCGGTCTATGCGGCTGTAATTATTTAGCCACGAGCTCCTCAAGATTGACGATTAATAAAAAAGGTAAGAATAACACTTTACTTTGCACTTATCTTTTGTAAGTACTAACCTTCATTAAAATGTATTCTACACAAACACGTGTTTTAGGAAATATATACCGTACCTATCATGAATAGTAAATTCGGTTTGTTTGCTAGGAAAAGCTATTATTTGGAAACTAGGTAACGGGATACAGAATTCCCTTGTTTATTGTTGGGCAAAACTAATAAATTTCAATATTGCTACAAACTTTCTTCGTAAAATGATTTTAAGGTGAATGTGTGTTGACGTAACGCAGATAAACGAGCAGTATTATCATGTTCACATTCTTTATTATGAAGAAGAATGTGAACATTGAACATGCTTTTGCATTATCGTGGCCTGCTGAGAGGTGCATTAAAAGAGTTTCCACGAGTAATGATACTTTAGTACGGTCTGGCGCACTTGAGGCAGTCACTGTCGCTATCAACCTCACTGAGTAGCTAATCATTCACCAGCCGGCATGAGGTATTTGTGTATAGCTCATGCCAATACGAGAAGAATGAGAAGCTGTGAGAATCCGGGTCCTGATAGGGAGTTCTTCACATCACTAGGTCTTTGTTATCCTTGAGGGCTTTGCCAAGTGCCAAGGAATGCAATCCAAGGAGTATACCTGTATTTTAGTAAAGGTTAAGACAACATACATGAACAGGCCAAATTGAGTTGGTAAAAAACTATGTTGTATTTTTAAGATTTCTTCTTAGCATAATCGGTCCATTGCTGTCTCACTTTTGAGCACGGTCCTCTTTTTAGTCCACCAGGCTGGCCTAGAGTGGATTAGCGGTCTATACAGACCATAGAGATTTTTTCTGGTCCTTTCAGGTGTGCGAGTTTTTTGCGATGTTTTCCTTCATCGTTAATACAAGTGGTAATCAAATTCTAATCCTTAGCAAGAACAGCAAATAAAACTCCAAAGGCCAAGCTCTCGGTGTTGTGTCAAAACTCATGAGAGGTCTACGTTTGGACTAATGGACTAAACAGTGGAAAGGAAAAAGACTGGGGTAGGCTTAGTTAATTTATTGAAGATTCCAAAGACACATTTCCGGACAAAAGGACCAAATATTACAAAATCTGAGTGCGTTTCGTTAATTCAATTTTGCACGTAGTTCGACTTCTGCTTCATAGATTACATATCAGCAAAGTGCCTTAATGTGTTACTTATAAATAATGATTCCGATATAATACTCCGTGACCTGAAAATTTTCACCAAAGCAAACTCCTTTGCTTACTCCATTGGAGCTTTTCTTTACAACAAAAAGATTCTAGGTCGTAACATAATTTTGTTAAAGACCCATCATTTATCCGGATTTTCTTTAGTTTTATACACTAAATTTGGCAAGAGGATAACATTAAAGTCTGGTAAAAACGATCAATGATCGTGTTCGCCCAGAGGTTTACAGACCCACCCCTTAAAGAAGGATGAGGGTTCAAAAATTTGCATGTACCAATGTAACTACTTCAATGTCACAAAATGTACTTTTTGCGCATGCGCGGTTTGCCCATGAGCCAGCAGTGTAGCATGTCGTAGCGACACGAGTCAGAACGATTTTAGCATCGCACTTTTATGGAGTCACACGGCGCAGCGCCCATGGCTGACGCATTGGTGCACGTCACTGTAGTATGCACACGGATTCTGTCGCTCTGTCATGCGTCACCGTGGGCAAACTACCTTAGATACCACTGACTTACGGTAACAGAAAACATCGTCAGGAAATCTCAGCATAATGGACTGAAATCCTAAACACTACGTGAGCAAGCGTGATGATCAGCTCGTTCAGTCTTTGTATTTGAAGAGGCTCTTACTCTGTAGTGGAACAGTTACAGGCTGGTATTATAATATTATAAAATAATCGATTAAGCTACTCGTATCATAGTCAATAGCAAATAAATAGACCACCAATTAAAATGTTTCATATCTACAGCAGCATTGAAGCTTGGTCCTTAGAGACAAGCTTTCGAAGTCTGATTACAAATACTCAGGTGAATACAGCCTAGCTACACGTTATAAATAGTCCCTTATGTCTAATTTTTTATTTCCATAACTCGTTTTGCTAATCCAGTGTTGCTACTATTACCAGGCTGCTAATAAATAAAAGAAAATGCGCCTAATATTGACTTGAAAGACAATGTTTTAGTATTCATAAGAGAGGGAGAGTGGTGTGCATCTAGGTCCCCTTTTTTGGACTGCTGTAGATGATCTTTGCGGACCCTTTCTACGTAACTGGGCAGTTTTTGTTGAGACCTAAAGGGTCTCCAGCCAATGGTGGGGAAGTAAAATACTTAACCTAAGCTAACTTATACTACACTAACATTATGACTACTTGCATCAACAGCACTAAGGGCGACCCCTAATGTTACTCGGATTTCGGCTTAGGGTGTGGCTTGCGGGTGATTAGGGGGGAGACAGGTTGATGAGGGCTGAATTATCGGTGTGATGAAAGAGCCTCCATAAGTAACGATACTTAAGTATGTCCGACGCACCCTGGATATCCTTAGTCAGTCTCGCTACTAACCTTGCTGACTGGCTAATCTTTTCACCACGGCATAAGCTATTGTAATATGGTTGGTGTCAACACGAAAAAAGAAGAAGTATCTTGATTGCATCTAATGTTTTTTTTTCTTCTTCTTCTTCTCTCGTGTCAGCACGAGCTATACGAAAATAGCTAATGCTGTGGTGAAAAGATTAGCCAGTCAGCAAGGTTGGTAGCGAGGCTGACTGCCCAGGGTGCGCCGGACGTACTTAAGTATCGTCACTCGTGGAGGCTCTTTTCATGCACCCCCTTTTTTTTTCTAATGTACTGCTTGTAGATGATCTTTGGGGGACATTTCTTTGTAATCGGGTAGTTATTGGCTAGACCTGAAGGGTCTCCAGCCAAAGGCTTCTAATGCAAGCAAAGATACTCAATATTTTATTGCATACCAGAATGTGTTCTTAACAGGTGGAAGGCTTCAGACTATGGATCAATTATGGACCCTGTCGGGCACAGCATATTTTAGCCGGAGAGAGGAAGAGAGCTTTCGTTTTTGCTTGATGGCAATTCAATATTTTAAATATTTTGTTATTAGTAATTGTAATTTGAATATTTTTAATTGTTTTCGTAATAATTAGAATTCTCCTTTAAAAAATAAAATTCTCCATTATTCATTGTAAATACTTATAAATGATATTTTTGAATACATATCATAAAAACAAAAACAAAATACATTTAAAATATAAAACATAGTAGCCCACCGGCATCGGAAACAGGGTCCAAGCTGCGGGCAGGGCTCCAGAGAGAGGAAATTCCTGAAAATACGCGCCGTGTCCAGAACTACCGCTTTCTGAATCAAACCCTTGATCCAGCTGCTTAACGAGAGCCTCATCAGATGTTAATCGAGGCTCTTGGCTATTAAGCCATTGGCTGTAACGATTATTTATGATTAAAGTATTATTTAATGCTTCTGCATATTAGAAAGACTTAACTTATGGATGATAGCTTTCTCACACACAAAGACAATAAATACTAAATACCTAGACACAAAACCGCTTCACATTATAATTCTCTGTGGACCTAGTCCAAGTTTTGAGAACTCGCGTTAACCAAGTAATGTTGTTAATAATTTGCGCGAAGGTCGAGTACGTCATTTAGCCAACAACGCTTTGAATGTTAATTTATTAAGACATCTCCCGGCTGATGGCTCTTCATGAGATGATTAAGGCTCTGCTATATAGAAAGCGAGTTGGAAGCGGTGCGGGAGCGATGTGACTATTGCGGCGGCTGTAATGTAGGTATGGGCTTTATAATTTTTCAAGTAGTATGATTTCCGGGGCTTTTCTATAGAACGTACCATCACGCCTGTATTCCCCGAAGGGTTGAGCAGAGCTGTGTAGTACACTCTCATTTCGATAAGGCATATATAATCGGGCACAAATCCCGGCTCCAGGCTGCTACTGAGAAATTCCACACGGTTAATCCAATAACACTTTGCTCTACCTGGGGAGTGAACCCGGCCCTCACGCTCAGCACTCGCGCTCACGACCACTAGAACAACGAAGCAGTCTAACGTAGAACGTAACGATATGATAAATATCAAAATAATCAAGAATAACAAAACGCAGAGAAGCTTGTTATGTCTCATTTATCGATAATCATGTTAACGTTGTTTTGATGACAGTTGCGCCAAGACTTATCCAGCGTGAAAAATAGAATAGTGAGCGATGTAGCGTCGTGTACTGTGTGTTCTTGCTCATACTAGTCAGTACATGATAGTCGCTGTGACCCGCGCCGATCCCGCTCCGCTTTCGCTTCGCCTTTTATGTGGTATAGGCTTTAGGCTCTCGCAAGAAGATGAAGGACTTACGCAACACTTAGGAACTATCCTGTTTTGTAACGAGATGTTTTTGTAGAGGCTTAAGTGGTAATTTGTTTTTGAATCAGATTTTTTATGGATGAAATCTTAGCTATGTTTTATTAAGATTAAGTCGAACAACCACGATATAACAGGTTCCTATATAAAAAACGAACCGCTTTACTTACCAATGGTAGTATTTTGTAAAGTCAAACAGCTTTTTAGGTCTCTATAGTCAAAAAGGAACCCTAATAGTTTCGCCATGTCCGTCCGTCCGCAGCTTAGCTCAGAGACTCTTAGTGCTAGAAAGCTATAATTTGGCATGGATATACATATTAGTCACGCCGACAAAGTGGTACAATAAAATCACGAAAACATTTTTTTTATGTTCTCTCCTGTACCTACACGTAAAGTGGGGATGTTTTTTTTCTCATCAACTCCTTGGTGTGGGGTGTTATTGGATAGGTCTTTCAAAATTATTGCGGGCTTGTGGAAACAATTTTTCGATTAAGGGATCCGTTTCTGAAATATTAAGCGTTAAAGTGCTAATTTTTGTTGGAGTCAAGTGTTTTTTTATCACTGATATTAGAGGCTTCAACTACTTGAAACAGCCAGCCCAAAAATCCCCGGGCGATGCCAAGCCTTTTCCCAACAATTTTGGAGTGAGCTTCCAGTCTAACCAGATGCGGCTGAATATCAGTATTTTACACGAAGCGACTGCCATCAAACGACGTCGGCAATGCCGATATCCTAAGGTTAGACCGGTTGCCAGACTTTCGGGCTTCTGACTACCCGACTGTCATACGTATTCGTATTACTCCCGGGACCGACGGTTTAACGTGCTCTCCGAGGTACTATGAGTACGGAGGGGGCTAGATGTATAACAAATGATCACCCATCCATGGATTGACCTTGGCAAGCGCAGCTTAACCTTGCAAATCGTATGATTCGCACGGTTGTTAATAAACCCCTCTCAAAAATCACCGGGCGATGATGGACGATAACATCAACCCCGTTCAGTGCGTTGATTCTGGCCACCATTTCCATCTTTTGAAATAGGTTTATTATCGACCAAAGAATTGCAATATGCTCAGTCATAGAAGCATATAAATTCTAAAGATTAAATACAGATATATTGCTAAACTATTTTTCATTCGAATTCTGCTGATTTGCAAATACAAAAGACCATAGTATTATATCTGCTTACAATTCAACAAAGTTGCAAGTCAAGTGATCCCTCGTGGCAGAGTTCCAAGTAACGCTTAGGATACGTCTGCCAATGAATTATATTCATTTTAAATACGACGTGGCTCAACAACAGACAGAAAAAAAACTTTCTCGATTGTGTGTGAGTGTTAAATATGTATGTAGATGGACATACAAGTAGAGATAAGCCAAAGAAAAGATGGATGGATTGTGTGAAAGATGATATGGGTAAGAAAGAAGTGAGTACTGAAATGACGGCTGATAGAAAAGTATGGAAGAGGAATACATGTTGGGCCGACCACACCTAGAGTAGGATAAGGGCAGAGAGATGATGATGATAGTGTGTGTAGTCAGCCAACCCGTATGAGGCTACCGTGGTGGACTAATTTATTTATTTAATACTACAATGCACAATGGTGGTAGATAAGGCGGACGTAATGCTACAAGGCATTCTCTACCAGTCAACCTTTGGGTCAAAGAGAACAGCATCGAAAAGAACAACAAAAAAATAAATAAAAAGGATATTTGCGACTTAATTAACTATAGATAACAAAACAATAAAAAATATAGGACAATGCTAATGCATAAGGAGCAGTGAGTCTGTGGTTCAGATATACCCAAAGGGCTTACAATGCTTTGCGGGTCCAGTTTAACAATGCGTTCAGGGCGTTGTTGCGGCTGCCGCGCTTCTGGAGTGCGTCGACTATATTCGCGCAATCGCGCACAGACGGCTTTGATGCCACCTGGCGCAAAAAGACAGCCTCACTGCTCAGCAGAGTGCGTGGAAGCAGCAACGGCATCCTGAACATGATAGCCTGTAAGTTCGACAGTCCACTGGTGTGGAATCTCACCCAGAAGACTATGTCACTTTTAGTTATTAAGTACTAATCTATGTTAAGTTTACTAACAAATAATGGATCTAAAGTTATCTGAAATAAATAAATTATTATTATAAGGCCCTTCTCATTCTGAGAAGAAGATCATGACCGGCAGTGCGACAGTTCGGATTTTATCGACCCAGCCCGATTCAGAACCTTTCCAAGAAGCAGTTGTCGACCGTTTCGGTGTTATATCTCGTTTTGTCTACGATTTTCGTAACAAGAGATAAAAAAACGAATCGTTTGACAACTGATTATTGAAAAAGTTCTGAATCAGACGGCAGATCAATATTTCCTACGCCGCAGTCAATCAATCAACCAAGGTCAAGTCAATGCTGTTGGCTAAGTCCAAAGAGCTCCACTGCACGGGACTCCTATTTCTGAGTGGTTTGATCTCAAGCAAGACCACTCAAAAGAAATCATTTCATCCACTCTAAATAAAAAATCAAAACAACTGGCTCGTGACTGTCTCGTTTGTCTAAAGTAGGTAGCGCGATTGCTGAGCGTGAGCAACGTCTTAATGGATTTTTCCATGTGGAATTTCTCAGTAGCAGTATGGAGTTTGAATTTGTGCCCGGTTGATGGTAATAGGCTCGCCCCCTATTACATGGGACTTAAACATCACGACAAAATAAGGTTGTACCATACACTTCTGCCCTACCCTTAGGGAAATACAGGCATGATGTTCTGTGTACATCCAATAAACTTGTTTACATTTAAAACAATAGTTTTGATAGTTAAATACAAAACAATACCAATAAGTCCTTGAACAACCTACTACACAACTATTTGACTGTCTCGACAGTTTTTGCAGACGAATTTATTACGAAAATAAAATAAAACATCAATAAAATAAATTTTCTCTGAGCAAAGAAATGTTCTGACAGTAATAAAAACTGATAATTTTATCGTAAATGTGGTAGTTATTTTACTCCGTTTAGTTTTTTTTTTAAATCGGTTTTTACTTTTATTTTGTAAAGTGATTTTATTTAATACTATTTAGTGCCACAAATTACAATTTGTACAAATTCTCGGTCCACTACTACAACTAGAACGTCGATGTACGATTTGTGTATATTTTTTTAGTTTTTGTTGACTTTTTAAAAACCGCTGAATAAATTTCAATTAAATTAATATGTTACCAAATGGGAAGTGTATCCTCTCAAACAAAATAAGATTTTTTTTAACCGGTTCTTAAATGACGGAGATCTGAGGTAAAAAACATAAAAAAAAATAAAAAACAAACAACCGACTTGAGAACCTCCTCCTTTTTGAAGTCGGTTAAAAAAAGGTCCGTCGCGATGTCGCACCGCCGGTCGCGATCCACCGAGGTCCCTTCGTAAAGCCAATAGTCTCTTCAGACTCCGTAGTTACATCGATAATTCAGCCCTCATCCAGCTATCTCCCGAAAGCAATGCCCTAAGCCGAGGTACAAGTCCTACTAGGAGTCGCTTTTAGTGCTGTAGTTGCTGATGATGATGTTAGTGTAGTGTAAGTAGCTTAGGCTAAGTAGGTTACTTCCCTCCCATTGGCTGAAGACCCTTAGGTCTGGCCAATAACTGCCTGGTTAGGCTGAGCATCCACCAGAGCTGTGCTAAGCTGCGTAGCGAGGAATGTGTTTTGTAAGCACCAATAGAATCACTTCATTTACCTAGCTTCGCTCTGCGCAGCTCTGGTGGATATGGGCTTAGCGGAGCGAGGTTTTTGTTCATATAACACAAGCGAGAAATGCGTGCGAGGGATGTGTTGCGAGAAATGTGAAGCACGGAATGTGTAACAAGGAATGTGTTGCTAGGAATGTGTGCGAGGATTTGAAAATGTGCGCCTATTAGTCAGTCAATAGATGGTGTTTGGAAGAGGTAGATGATCATTTGTACACATTAACACATTACGCATTTCACATTCCTCACATAGCTCTGGTGGCAAGGGTCACACCGTTTCACATCCTCGCTACACATTTTTGCACCGCACATTTTCCTCGCACAGCTCTGATGGATGTCCAGCCTTACGTAGAAACGGCCCGCAAGGGCCATCTGGCAGAAGACAAAATAGAAAAAAAAACTCATAGCAAAAAGTTAAACGTAATAACATTGAAGCCAAAAAATGAATCAAAGTCTAATCCAATTTCCTAAAACGACATCATCCAGATTTATCTGATCTCAATGCTTTTAACATTTCAAAGTAATATTAAGATTTGATATTGACATCATGCGACGCCGTATCGTTCATATCCTGTGTAAAGATCAGGGTTCTATATAACTTTTTGCTTGTGAGGGGCTAAAAATTGATTGGTCTTGTCGATGAAGTAAGCATCTTTCTAAGGCAAAACGACAATTTTGATGAGAAGATTGCAGATACGGTGGAATGGAAGTATGAAAGTTAGAACGTTTTTATCATCGAGTAAACTGTTGTTCATCCAAATTTACAAGTAGCCACGCCGAAAAATACTATACTATTTACCAATAATAAGGTAAAATTACTGGCAAAGAATTAGCCAAGGGCAAGGGCATGGTCAGTTTATGTAGAAAGCTTACTACCGACATGTTTTTTTTTGTATTTATTTCTAGGCCTGCGTTTGACCGCCATCTCGCCTGATGTTAAGCGATGATGTGGTCTACGATGGAGCACGCTTGCCCAGAAGAAACCGATTCACTCGTGACTTGAAGACACCCAAATTATAGCTGTCGGGGAACACCCACTCGGGCAGCGCATTCCACTGTTTGGCGATTTTCACAATGAAAGTGGAATCAAAGCGCTTCGTTCGGGTTTTTGATATATCAACCATGAACCGATGGCGCATTTTCGTGCTTCTGGCTGTCCGATAGAAAAAAGGGCAGGGGGGAATGAGATCATGCAGATCTGAAGCACACTTTCCGAAATGTATCCGATAAAAAACCGATAGACTAGCAACTTTGCGCCGATGCTCAAGACTTTGGTTCAGACTAAGGAAGAGTATGGTTCAACAGTGGAAATTTCCGGACTATTATGAAAGCGATTTTCAAGGTCTCAGGAATCCTCTGAATGCGAGATGTGTTGCTGTAAGGAATTCGTGTCAATTCTTGCTCTTGAAATCGAAAAAATTGCACAACCTTACAGGTTCCTCGTCAGGAAAAGCCTCAAAATTGTTTACCCTTCAGCATGGACGTACAAAAAAGATCGGACAGATTTTCGCTAACAAAAAACTTAGTCACTCAGAGTCAGTCAGTTTGCTGTACGTACAGGCTGGCACGCACACATTCACAAAAAAAGTCAGTCATTACACGCGTAAACGTCAACAGAGTCGGGACAAAAAGCGGCAAAAAAAATTAAAATATAGCATGTCTTGTGTGGTGAAATGGTGTAAAAACCGTAGTGATCGGAAGAAAAAAAATCCAGGAATCACGTTTCATAGGTCAATGAATAATTCAATCACTTAATTCCCAATTGTATACAATAAAATCAATGTATTCACCAGAAGAAAAGAATCTGTCACAAGGCCAGTGTTGTCAATATTCACGTGTGCAAATTACCCTAAATATGGGAAATTTATGGTTTTTTGTTCAATTCAATTTATTTATTACTAGGTATTTTATTTATATATTTTTTTACTAGATTTCCTAAAGAAAATGAAGTATGGAGAAATAATTGGATTAAAAAAATGAGAAATTGTAAAACGTGAAAACGATTGAATTCCAAACAAATACAGTGTCATTTGCAGTCTACATTTTGAAGCTAACGAGATATATAATACAACTAAAGGAGGACTCCGGTGTGTTGTTACATATGCAGTACGGTACCTCAAAATGTAAATTAACAATCTAAGCTAACATGGCATTTATTTTGCAGATATTTTCATAGGGAGATTTGGTTCTTACCATTAACCTTTTCAAATGGCACGGTATAATTCTGCCGACATTTCCAAGAAATTTGTCTGCCAACCTGTATTTGTCTTAAAATAAAATGATAAAAAATGGGTAAATTTGGCTAACATGACAACCCTAAATTCATTCACACTTAGATAGCCGCCGCCATTACGGGACACAGTTTTGTCTTAGCGGGAGTTCCGTCCGATCTTTTTTGTACGTCCATGCCCTTCAGGAACTGTTTAAATATGTGGCGGCATCTATCTCGCCACATGCGAACTAGCGAACTATCCTACATCGCGCAATAAAGATTTAACACGCAGATAGTATATATACAACCTCCCAACATCAACCGTTGTAACACCGATAATTCAGCCCTCATCAAGCTGTCTCCCCCCCCTATGTCCACGCCAGCAACGCCCTAAGCCGAGGTCCGAGTCCCACTAGGGGTCGCCCTTAGTGCTGTTGTTGCAGGTAGTCATGATGTTAGTGTAGTACAAGTAGTTAGCTTAGGTTTGTAATGTAGCAGACGGCCCTAGGACCTCCTGAGAGCACGTCTGCCACACCAGTTGTAAGGAATGTGACGTTATCAGTGAATCCTACCTATCTATCCCTAGTCGGGCAAATAAGGAAACACTTAACACACAACAATTTTATAATATGATAATAAAGAAACAGTCAGTAAATCCGGAACACACAATCAAGTTTACGGTTGGTAAAGCGAGCACGAAAAATGAGGTGAAGGGTGGTGAATACGTGGCCCGTCAACCAGACGGAGTGCCTGTAGCGCAGCAGCGCCTCAGCGCCGGAGGCCCAGCAATGGCCCACTCGGCGGGAAGCTGGCAGTTCAGCAAGCAGCAATGCCGGAGGCCCAACAATGGCCTACTCGGCGGGGAGCTGGTAGTTCAGCAAGCAACATAGAAGAGGCAGAGGCCCGGTAATCGTCCACTCGGCGGAGTCCTAGCAATTCCGCCGTCCGGCAGACCGTCCGCACCCTTTCGTTGTTCCTTTTCGAGTCCTTGCAAAAACAGCTTGCGTTTTACTTTTCGCATTAAAATTTGAACGAGTGTGTTCCAAATAAGTGGCCTGTGATAGAGAAAGAGGTTTAATTGTAAAAGGTAAAAAGGAGGTGAAATGTGTGAAGTGAATGATGATGATAAAGGTGTGATCCTACAGGTTAAGTATTTTACTTCCCCCCCATTGGCTGGAGACCCTTCAGGTCTCGCCAATAACTGCCCGGTTACGTAGAAACCGTCCCCTAGGACGACCTACAGCAGTCCAGTACTGTTGTTGTTGTGTAAGGAAAACAACAATAACGATAATAGATGGCGCCACGGGTCTTTTGAATCATGATTGAATTATATTATTATAGAAACTTTAGTAGTGTGTTTAGAACGAAGCCGCAAGCAAAAGCTAGTAATTAATAACATCTAGTTTGTAAAAGTAGTATTAAATCGGTCCAAAAGCACTCGTAATCAGTTAGTTCATCGAAATTCTCACATTTATTCAGTAGGTAATTTCAATCTTAAATTATTAAGCTTCAAGTCGACTAAAGGTTGAAATATTACTACTTAATTGGAGTGAACTTTCAACAACTTCCTACAAAACCTCTTAGGGTTCGTTCAGACGAAAAACGTTGAACGCGAAATTGACGCGTGTTACGTTTTTGAGCGTTATAAATAAGTGAGTACACGTTTCTGCAATTTCTCTTGTAACTGTTTTATATCAATCTGCCTAGCCTTTTCCCAACTATGTTGGGGTCGGCTTCCAGTCGAACCGGATGCAGCTGAATATCAGTATTTTACATGGAGTGACTGCCTATCAGACCTCCACAACCCAGTAACTGGTTAATACGATACTCTTGGTAAGACTGGTTGTCAGACTTTCTGGCTTCTGACCAACAGTAACGACTGTCAAAGATCTACAAATGACAGCCGAGACCAACGGTTTTACGTGCTTTCCGAGGCACGGAGGAAACTCGCTATGGTCAATGGTCACCCATCCACAGACCAACCTCGGCAAGCGTGGCTTAACCCGGAAGATCGGTCTATGCGGCTGTAATTATTTAGCCACGAGCTCCATAAATGACGAGCGCATATATGCGTGAAAAGTTTTAATAAATGAATACTCTAATTTATTCTTTGTAGTGTAGTAGTAGTATTTCTAATTCAAATGATCTAGATAAGAGTTTGTTTACGAGTATCTAAGTAATTAAGTGCCCAGTGTCATCACATGTCCGTTATTTTGTTTTTTTTTCTTGTTCCAATCCCGGATGGCCTCGGGCCGCTAGGCTCTGGCGGACCTCTTCTTCTGTGGGGCCTTGCACCACGTCCTTCTGAGAGGCGCGCGCGGAACACTGCGCGTCGCCTTCTCGGGCAGGCTCTGGTCTGGCGACGGGTCCCTTAACCCGCCGCCCGTAGACCACACAATACGGTGGTTGGAGATCGTCGCATGCCCTCCGGCACCCGGTGCGTCTGGCGCGGGATGGGGAGTGGCAGCCATCTCTCACTCCCTCTCCGCTCCCTTTTTGTTCGCCATAACCTCTTCGTAAAAGGAGGCGAACTACGGCCGAGAGGGACCTGTCCGTCTGCCAGGCGCAATCATAATGGCAATTATCCCTTGGATGGTATATTGAAGTGATCATTGGGAGGTCCACGTTCAGAAGTGAAAGTTTACTAACTCAAAAAATTAACTACCTTCAATATAATTATTTCAACTAGTCTCAGTCTCATGTCAGGCAGTTTAATTAATGTTCATTAATTACAATATCAATTAAATGTAGACTAGCTGATCAAATACGGATATTGCGAACGGCCTCCGATCTAGAATCTCAACATCCGTTTCTATTCCGAGCTCCATACGACGAAAGATCATTCAACTGGACGGGCGACTGTGCTTGCTTGCTCGCTACAAGCTAATGTCAATATAGACTATAGAGTGACAGCCACGTAGACGTATTTGCTTAAGACGCTGCAGTAGCAATGAAATCGCCACCTTGTTGGTTAATTAGTTTTAGAAACGGTTTTATGGAGCTCGATCCTGCAGTCCAGGAAATTGATATTTCTCTGATAGAAATTATAAATCACAGTAAAGCTTTCTTTACGAAATGTCGACAGGAATTTATAATATTAAAGTAGACGAAGGATCTCAAGTATGGCGTTTATGTTATGAATTGACGCGCGTCTAAAACGACGTGCATTGCTATGTCATCAATATTAGATCAGCATTCTAATTGCGCAACATTCTCACACACTCTCACACTCGTAATCACTACGGCAATGATTTGTCAACTCAACAATTTCCATAACAACGTTTGCATTAACAATCCGACTTCTCTACAACTATTCACCACGCAATGAATATTGGTTTTGACACATCAACTGTCATGATTGATGTTGGTTACGTTACGCAATTGCTCTGCTGTTCATTTAGTTACGCGTCAACCGTTCGTCTGAACTAATCCTTATAATTGAGGTATTTGAAATTCTATACTACAAAACAAATATTACGAACTTACCTTTTAATAAATACAAAGTGAATATTGGTTACAGGTACAGAACAAATTTGTATTGGAATTTGTGAGAACGGATTTTATTTCATGATTGATTCCGAGAATTATTTCAATCGAAAGAAAAAGCTGAGTGAATCAATTTGCATCCCATCCTAACTAATTTTATAAATGCGAAAGTAAGTTTGTTTGTTTGTTACCTTTTCACGCCTAAACCACTGAACCGATCATCTTGAAATTTTGCATATACTTTGTCAGGTTTACAGAAACGGACATACCATACCTTTCATCCCGAAAAAAAGTACTGTTCCCGAGAAAAACAACAATAACGTTCGTAGATGGCGCCACGTGTCTTTCGAATCACTTGTCAGGTGTACAGAAACGGACATACCATACCTTTCATCTCGAAAAAAAGTACTGTTCCCGAGAAAAACAACAATAACGTTCATAGATGGCGCCACGTGTCTTTCGAATCACGATTGAATTATATTAAAGAAACTTTAGCAATGTGTTAAGAGTTTTTTTGAGCTTAATTAACGCAAGCGAAGCCGCGGGCAAAAGCTAGTCATTCATAACGGAATGATGATCATTCAACATTTGTACAAGACCGCCGATTGTACATCTCTATTTTATAGTAAGAAAAGAAAGAAAATAAATTTTATTCAGCTAAGGATACAATAACAGCATAAACAATAAAATCATAAAAGAATCAAACATACATAATTTATATGCTGTCGATCATGCCCATGCCGAAAAGGTCACCAACTCAGCATAATGCTGGGCGTCAAACACCCAGCGCTGATTTTTTCAGTTAGTACCCTTGCAGTGACACACAGACGAAGGTAATTTTAAAGATATATTTTATTATTTGTTTATGTGGATAGTGTAGTAGTAATGTTTCTTGTTTGTTTTGATTGTATTCATCATGATTTGCTGGGAATTTGAGGATCGCGGTACGGATTTCAGTTAAAAATAAAATGTTCCTACCAAACCGCAGATTGAGCGCTTGGAGTTAATGTAAAAAAACACTTTTGATAGATTTCGTCTCAAAAACTGTCAAAATGTTTGGCTTGGATGTGGTTTGAACAAGATATATGTCAAAACAAAAATGAATTAGTATGCTGATGATAATAATATAAGTCATCCCTTCTTCTGCTTCTTAGCTATGCGCGTAGAAGACACCATTTGAACAGCTTCTATACAAGCTTAATTGAAAAGGGGGTACTAATCCGCATGCCACTTAAAATATCATTGATGATGACTGTCTTAAAGCAAGTGTTAAAATTTCAAAATTCGATCATTTTTATTTCCATAAAAATTGAATTTTATTTTAGTTTTTTCAAAAATTCTTCATCTTTGCCATAGTTACAAACTCAGAAAATAAGTATTCTAATCAGTGACCTAAAATGTAAACACAGAGGTGATCATAGCGGATGCTAGATAGATTTTAACGTTTTTTTATGAATTCTTTGAACCGCTATTTCTCTTAAACTATTGACTTTAGGAGAAAGTTGTGGAACAAAAGTTATTCATGATTATGGGTACTTTAATACCCTTTTGGATTAGTACCCCTTTTCTGACTAACCTTGTATACGTAAGTGCTTCGTTTTAAATTCTAACAAATACTAAATCATCGATATTACCTTACGTAGTCCATAACACACATCCATAACGTACCTAAAATTCCAGCCAGCTAAACGAATGACTTGCCAATATTTCGTCTCGCCTCTCCTGACCGTTTCCTGTGCAATTCTATACGTTCATATCTTTAATTTCCTCATTCGTCCGTTCGCGGGTCACTTTCGTTCCAAAAGGTTCAGCTTCATAAACGTTAATATACATTTGTATTTTCTCATATTTGATGAAGGTTTCTATGGGAAATTGGTCTTTTACATTCTAATCATCTTTTATTCAAAGGTTCTCTCATTTCATGTTTCGTATGTTCGTTGTCAATATTGATTTATGTATGAACCGACAGTATAATGGAAATGTGGAAGAATGAGCTAAGTATTTTTAAACCCTTTTTCTTTTGTTCATAATTTAGTAGAACCTGATTTTATTCTTTTATCAAATAGGTCAAATTACTATCAATGAAAATCATTGTAAATTTTTGAGCCCTTTTTCTTTTGTGCATATTTTACCAGAATTTGATTTTATTATTTAATTAACGAAATAGGTCAAATTGTTATCAATGAAAATAATTTGAATTCGAGTAAATATTCAAAAGTTTTGAATTCATTTGTAAATGTTTCTTATTTTATGACTTACAAAACATTTCAACGATGAATAAATCTGAATATATATACACCAGCGTCGTAAACTTCACAGCTTAAGATTTGATTACATAAACCGTCCCACTTCATGGACAATCTTAAATATCACTAGACGATCTTACCACAAAAGCTCTCTCCCGAAAATCAACTTTAAAATATACAGTTTGTTAAAAAGATTAGCTATATCAGGCACAGCCCTGAGACTCTTGAAGAATTTTTAAGAAACACTTTGGCAAAATTGTTCGGAAACGCGAACCGTGTCAGAAAATTTACATTTTATTAATCTCCGAATGAGGACGAACTGAGTTCGTCAAAAAGAGAAAAAAAAAAAAACAATATGAAAGCTCGGCTACGGAGATTGGAACCGTCCTCTTTCATTGATGAAATTTTGCAAAAGAAATTCTATAAAATTGAAGTCGACGTTTTGGAGAGCGGAGGAAGGATGGTCCCGGCGGTGTGATCCAGAAGTTTGTTTAAATATTATTTCGTTGTTAGCGATTCTTGTAAATTTAGTTAAGGTTAAAGTGAGAACATTTTTTTGCTTTCATAATTAAATTGTACAAGATCTTTCGGCGTCGATTTTTATTTTGAATATCCCAAAAGCTGTTAATATTTTCAACATTCGCTCAATATTTTGTACCATATATACTTGGGAGCAAATTAATCGAGCCACTTCTATTTTTCACGTATAATTGTTATTATTTTTGGTATTATGTAACATATTAATTCTAAACATTATATCGCCTAAAAGGTTATTGTTAACCTTTACAATGAGGGTAGTTCTTTGTCAACATAGAACTATATAATTCATGAAACCAAAACTAATAACCAGGACACGTTAAAAAAAGAGTGCCTCGATTTATTTGCTTCCAAGTGTACTTAGAATAGAAGCCAAATCCTTGGGAGAAGCTAACATGATAATGATGATTCCTAATGAAAAGATTAGCCAGAAAGCAAGGTTGGTAGCGGGGCTGATAACCGGGGTACGCCAGAGGTACCAACTTAAGTATCATCGTTACTCGTAAAGACTGTTTTAATGCACCCCATTATGATGAAGATGAGATGAGATGATGCTTGAAATATAAAACAAAATTTTCTGTGTCTACTTTGATTTTAAAGTAAAGTTGAACTGAAATTCTTTGAAGTGAAAGCTTGAAGTGTTAATGGGATTTAAACTATAACTTTATGTGTATACATAGTTTGCGAGTTACTCAAGTAAATTCGCGGAACCCTAAATCCTTAAGTAATTTGAGAATCAAATTCTTAGTAAAAATTGTAGTGTTTTAGTGATATGCTTAAGATCCTTACTAATATTATAAATGCGAAAGTAAGTTTGTTTGTTTGTTACCTTTTCACGTCTAAACCACTGAACCAATCATTCTGAAATTTTGCATATACGTTGTCAGGTGTACAGAAACGGACATAGGGTACCTTTCATCCAGAAAAAAAGTATTGTTCCCGAGGAAAACAACAATAGCGATAATAGATGGCGCCATGTGTCTTTCGAATCACGATTGAATTATATAATTATAGAAACTTTAGTAGTGTGTTAAGAGTTTTTTTGAGCTTAATTAACGCGAGTAAAGCCGCGGGCAAAAGCTAGTCTTACATAATTTGCATTCAAGGATAAAATTATTATCCAATTTATGAAGGCAGTCTACAAATTGGGTAAAAACCTTTTTCATCTTATGTATAGACCATGCCGCAGATGTAAAAACATATATTTAAAAATTGTTGTTAGGAAGAATATACACGTACCACAACCATACCACATCACAGCGACAAAAAGTGGTCAAGCTGTGGTTACGTGTGAATAGTGTCGCTGCAGTTTCTTGCAGTTGCGTTAAGGTGCTTCCTCATCGGGAGCATTCGCCTGTAATGTAACGTTACAGATTCGAGCATTACATCACTGAGGGAGGAAAATCGAGCATTACAGCGCGCACCTCGTAATGATACAAAACGAGTATTACATAAGTGAAGGAGGAGAATCGAGCATTACAATGCGCACCTTGTAATGATACAATACAATACAATGATACCTTGATACAACTTGTAACATCAATGCGTTCCACTTGTAATTAAATGTGGGGCGGCGGATTTTGAAATAATTCATGACACCAGTAACGTTTCTTCTGTTTTTTTTTAACTTTAATAACAATTTCGGATTAATATTGCCGCACTCAGTACAGCGACCGTTTCGTTTGACATTGTGGAATGGACTAAATCACACGTGAATGCTCGCAAAGTCAAATCTGTAATGTTACATTACACGCGAATGCTCGTCAGTCAGGGAGGTAGTATTGTAATGTAATGTTCAAAGTCGTATACACGCGAATGCTCCTGGTGAGGGAGCATCTTTATGGTAACTACAAAATTTCAATGTGGATGCGTTGTCGCTAGTAATTAATGCTAGTACGCGGTGTCGCTGGTGGTTGTCGTCGACGTCCACTCGGTTGAAATTGGCAGCAAAATGTGGTCCGTGTGAATTAAACTGTTCATTTTCATACAAATTAGTTTCCGCCCACGTGTTGTTGTTGTGGTTTGATTATGGTTGTGGTGTAGTTGTGGTACGTGTAAAACTAGCCTTAGATAAACTTTTTACGTTGTCTCATTTATGTACAGATTTGACAGTTTAACATAGATTAAAATCTCAATTTTCATCTTCTGTCTTATTTTGATAATTTTGCACGCAGCTTCACTTGCGTGAAATTTTGAACCCGCTAAGTGACGATTTTCCATACAAACTGTATTTAACTCCCTTAGGGGTTGAATTTCGAAAAATCCTTCCTTATTCCTTGTCTACATTATAAAGGAAACCTCTGTGCAAAATTTCAGCGTTCTAGGTCCCAGGGTTTGGGCTGGGCGTTGATGAGTGAGTCAGTCAGTCAGTCAGGACTTTTCTTTTTTTTATATAGATTCCAAATTTTTATCTCGATCCTCATCGTCATAATAAAATTCATATAATCTATAATATTCCATAATGAGTTTCGCTTAATCCTCTAAACAGGCAACCGACGTTTGAGCGTGCTATAAACTTAGCTAATTAAACTTTGGCACAACTGAGGTCCTTGGGGTGTCCTCCGGTGTACCTACTGATGTTTATATAAAGACCCCATATTTCGGTTTGGAATAATAAAGTGAAATTAGATTTTTCTTCTAAACGTGATGAAAAAGTTTTGCAGACTGATGTACCTAGGTTTTTGAGAGAAAGGTAGAAAGAAAAAGAATGAAAAAAAATTGTAACGTGTAGGAAGTTTTTAGAATTTGTCTGTTTGTATGTACCAAACGTGGTGGACTACGCTTGGTGCATGTTGGCAGACTACACACACTACTAATAGCAGTTTTTTTAATGCCTCCCTGTTTCTTCTCGGTGTTTTACTTCACCGTTAATGCAAGCGATAATGAAATTCTGATCCACACATGTACTCGAAAAGTCAGAGGTGGAGACTTGGATTGAACTCAGGCCTTCCTGCATGGAGAGCAAGCGTCCAACCGCTAGGCTACCACAGATTGTTATTTATTTTTTTAGGATCTCCAAAAAAAATATACACAAATCATGACATACAAATAATATTTATGATTAATTACGGTTCACTCACGTGCATTTTTCGGGATTGCCCGACTAAACCGAAAAATGCACGTGAGTAAACCGTAATTAATCATAAATGTGAATGTGTTTCACGAAAGTTATAATAATAAAATACAAATAATAGTCACCAAAAAGTATTTAATGATGTAGGTGTACTCCTTCACTTATAGGAGACCACAGCATGAACAATAGAGTTAACAACTAGCTAACAAGTAATCATAATAAAATTTAATAAAATCTGGAAACAGAAAACAATAAAATGAATAAAGGCTATAATAATAACAGTTACTTATAACAAATCTATACCCCATTTCTTGTATTTAACCAGAGATTCGCAGATATCTAAATTTGTGGTTTTAGCCAACATATTGTACTGCCTACAAAGTCTTGGTATAGCGGCGTAATGATATATACAGGGTGTTAACGAATTCGTGTAATTCCTTCAAACCGCGTGATCTACTGTTGACACAGATTGACCCTGCACAAGATTTTTTTCAGAATCAACAAAAAGAAGTTTTCAAAAAATGAACCATCGCATTCTGTATCTGAGTAATTTTAGTGTTCCAAGTTAACTGACTGTGTGGAGCGCTATTGCGCTAGTTGTGACCGTCAGCTGTGTCGCCGTGCCTTCATTAATTTATGCATGGCATCGAAATTTTCAATAACTAATATAAAAAAATTGTAAAAAAGTTTATTTTTATTTTTAATCAATCTAAATCCCGTGCAGGGTTTATCTATACCATTAATAGAGCATGTGGTTTGAAGGAATTACACGAATTCGTTTACACCCTGTATAAAAGGTTAGTCGAAAAGAGGGTACTAATCTGCGGTCCACTTTAAGTATCACTGATTTAAAGTCTGTTTTAAAGCAACTGTTAAAATGTCAAGACTCGATTTTTTTTTATTTCCATGCAAAATTATACATATTTTTTTTTTTTTTTAATTCTATATATCCCTGCTTTAGTTACGAATTTAGTAAATGGAGCTTTTAATCTGTGACACCAAATGTGACCTAAAATGTAAACTCCGCTAATCATAGCTGAAGACAGATGGATTTTAGCGTATTTTTCTTAAATCTACGAACAACTATTTCTCTTAAACTATTGACTTTTGGTAAAAGTTGTATAATAAAAGTTACTCATTATTATGGGTACTTTAACACCCTTTCGGATTAGCACCCCTTTCCGGCTAATCCTGAATATATATAACCTAAAATAAACAACCAACAAAGGTTAAAGTCAAATTCTATGGTAATAGACGTGACCATACCTTAGAATTCTGTTTACCCCTTTACAAAAGATTCCAGAACATTGTTTACCCAAAAAACATTACTCTTTTCTAGGTTTTTGTCATATCGCCTCTGCTCCCTTTCATCGGGTAATGGTACATAAATTACATATGATTGATCACTCTCCCGTTACCCATATCTAAATGTAAATACCGCGTGATATTTTGTCTACGGAACATTATCATTACAATATATATTTTGTCTTATAAAATAAACCATATTTTTCTTGGAAATACAAATCATTGTTTTTGGAATATTTTATGGGAAGAAAACAAATGTATTTGGAGATGTTTTTTTTGGTAGAAAGTTGTTTTGTGATGTTAATGTAAATTCGCTGGGGAATTTTGGCTTGGCTACAATCTAAAGAAACGAAATTGTTGATTTAGAGGTTATAAAAAAACGTACTATAAGGACGCCTTGTTAGGTAAAGTAGTCGTAAGCTCGACTGCTGAACGTGAGGTCCTTGGTTAAATCCACAGGTTCTGCAAAGTGTTATTGGGTTTTTCCATGGGACTTAAACATACAGGGTGTTAACGAATTCGTGTAATTCCTTCAAATCACGTGATCTACCAGTGACAAAGATTAAACCTAAATAGGAACTCATGAAACATTTAAAAAAAAAATACTTGGTTTTCTATTTCTGAGTCAGTTTAGAGCCTTGGGTTATCTGACTGCAAAGAGCGATATCGCGTTAGTCTTGCCCGCCAGGCTTTGTCGCCGTGCTTTCATTCATTTATGCGTGGCATCGAAATGTTCACTCAAATAAAACACAAATTTGCAAAAAAAAAAAAAAACTTATTTTTTACTGAATCCTTATTAGGTGGTTTAGATACGATCGAAAAAAAGAGGCATGAAAAAAATTATATTTTTCATTAACCTAAATCCTTTGCGCGGCCAATCTACACCAGTAATAGATCATTGTGGTTTGAAGGAATTAGACGAATTCGTTTACACCCTGTATAGTACTATAAGGACGCCTCGTTAGGTAAAGTAGTCGTTAGCTCTACTCCTGAGCGCGAGGACCTTGGTTAAATCCCCAGGTCGGGCAAAGTGTTATTGGGTTTTTCCGCGTGCAATTTTTCAGCAGCCCGGAGTTTCGATTTGTGCCCGGTTGATGGCAATAGGCTCGCCCCCTATTACATGTGACTTAAACATATTGCCGTGTGGTGCCGGACGTAAAGAATAACACTACCCCATCTCTTCCCGTGAGTGTCGTAAAAGGCGACTAAGGGATTCACTAGAGGATGGGCAGCAGCGTTCTCTGAGTATTTTAACAACCATACTGCGATCGCCAACCCGCCTGCCAAGCGTGGCGATTATGGCAAACCCCCCCAACATGGAGCACAGGACCGGTGGATGTGGTGATGCTTGGGGGAGCCCTATGTTCAGCAGTGGACGTCTTTCGGCTAAATAATGATGATGAAGATGATGAAAAATATACAACGTTATTTTTACTTTATACGAAAACCGAGACACCCCAACAAGATTTTCATCAGAACTGCCTGAATATGTGTTTTTTTTAGTAAATCTCCAAGTTACACCTTAGTTTATGTCGCGTTAAGTTCGCTAAATAAGTGTGAAATGCCTGAGATGTGCTATGCAGGGGTTGTCTAATACGCGGAAACTGACCGAGCGGACCATTTCAAGCCTCAAAGTGTCTATTCCCGTCAACTGTTATGGGTAGAAACCTACTGAAACGAAATTGAAATTTATGAAAAAAAAAAACAAAAAAAAACTGTGGTATAAAAAATATGTCAATCGATTCTCCTAGTGATTCTGAACAAACTAGTTTCAGGTTTAGTATATACTAAACCTAACCTTGTATATGAAATGAGGGTGTACTATACACCTCTGCCAAACTCCTCGGGGAATACAGGTGCGATGATATGTTATGTTACATCCACAATGCGACTCAGTAAAGTGCTTTTTATGGTTTCGTACCCAAAGGGTAAAACGGGACCCTATTACTAAGACTCCCCCTTTCCTGTAGTCTGTAAACCCTTTTTTTAGGGTTCCGTACCCAAAGGGTATAAGGCTCCGCTGTCCGTACGTCCGTCTGTCACCAGACTGTATCTCATGAACCGTGATAGTTAGACAGTTGAAATTTTCACAGATGATGTATTTCTGTTACCGCTACAACAACAAATACTGAAAAATAGAATAAAATAAATATATAAGGGGGCTCCATACAAAAAACGCGATTTTTTGCCGTTTTTATAGATAATGGTACGGAACCCTTCGTGCGCGAGTCCGACTCGCACTTGGCCGGTTTTTTTTACCTGCAGGAATAGTTTAATATTATGGATGATTTTAAATACTTTTGTGGAGAAACTTGGTGTGGTGTTCCTCCAACCAAAGGGAGGATCCTCCAACCAGGCGGAGTCTTGTGCCTGGCGGGCTACTGCCCAACGGTTGATGTTGGGAGGTTGTATAATTATATACTATCTGCGTGTTAAATCTTGATTGCGCGATGTAGGATAGTTCGCATGTGGCGAGATAGATGCCGCCACACTTTCTATCATTGTTTAGGTAAAAGGATAAGTTTTTTGTGGCTATAAGAACCAAATATGATAGTTATGCTCGTATATCCGATGGCGACAACACGATTGGTGCAGTGGCAAAACGCTAGACTGTGTGACGGGTTGTTTCGATTCCCAAACGGAATTAGTTATTTGTATAGGTAGATGTTACAGGAAATGTATGAAACTTAGTAATTGTATATAATTCCTAGGAGTTGTAAACAATCAATCAATCTGCCTAGCCTTTTCCCAACTATGTTGGGGTCGGCTTCCAGTCGAACCGGATGCAGCTGAATATCAGTATTTTACATGGAGCGACTGCCTATCAGACCTCCACAACCCAGTAACTGGGTAACACGATACTCTTGGTAAGACTGGCTGTCAGACTTTCTGGCTTCTGACCAACAGTAACGACTGTCAAAGATCGACAAATGACAGCCGGGACCAACGGCTTTACGTGCTTTCCGAGGCACGGAGGAAACTCGCTATGGTAAATGGTCACCCATCCACGGACCAACCTCGGCAAGCGTGGCTTAACCCGGAAGATCGGTCTATGCGGCTGTAATTATTTAGCCACGAGCTCCTCTGGCAGGAGCTGTAAACAATGCCAAGCCAATTTAGGAAATGTGTCAAATAATTTGTCAAAGGTTCTTTGATACACACATTTCCTAGGAAATGTATATATTTCCTAGGCATTGTATGCAATTCATATAGGTAAAATTAACATTTTACCTGTAATTTGTAGTTCAAAGGTGAGTTAGATTTTGGGCCAAACACTGTATCTTGTCTTCCAACTGATTAATTTCAAGAGTGAGCGAAGCGAGCTCTCTATTTAAGGGCACCCCGACTCGGATAGGTTAGGCTCGAAGGGTATCCCCTTCGTGTTAGGTTACTTTAAACTCTACAGACAGAAATAGGAGCCCCGCTCAGCGGAGCTCCGTCGACTCTGCTTTGGAAACCCAAACAACTTTACAAATATCAGCGGAGGCACCCCCTTTTTTTTTGCTTACGCTGTGTTTAATCTGAATAATAAGGACACAATATGAAACATACAAATTGTTTTAACACATTTTCGATTGCTGTTTAGGAATTGTATAGAATTCCTAGAAAATGTATATCATTTCTTAGGAATTCTATACAATGACGAATTACATACATTTTCGTTAACATAGATAGTTGTACCGGGTCTGGGTGTTTATACATTTGAAGATTTGTATCTGTAAACGCACCTATAATACATAAACATTCCTAGTGTGGGACAAAGTTTTTCTTAAAAAGAGTGACGAAAGGTAGAAAAGGTAAGATAGATTCATCTTTTCGCGGTCTTCGGACATAATCCGAATAAAAGCCTATTATTTAAGTTCATACCACGTTGTTGATAAACGACGCTGTCTGAACTGAACAAGAAATCCTTTGTCGTAACACAGATCCATTTTATGCTTTACGTAATAACTTATCTTAGGAAATGTCTTAGAAGACAGTTTTGGTGGGTTCAGATATGCGATTTTGTGAAGAGTCTAAGGCTGCGTTCAAATTTGCGCGATTTTTTCGTCGCGAAAGCGCGCGCCCTTCGCGTACGCGTCGCTCCCTCCTCAGAAACTAACTATTAAATCCCAGATGGGTAGAATCTTTGTGGCATAGCCCCCCGCTGCCATTTTGATTTTTTTCCAAGTTGCGGCGCTCGATGAGACTAAAATATATGAGTAGAGGACACTCAAACAAACAAAAAACGTCAGCAATACGGTGCCCCAAAGTGTTACGTTGCCGAGATATTTCGACTTAAAGATTTTTTTTCAAGATTGCAGCGCACATGTAACTGGTGAAAATGGGTAGAGGACACTCAAACAAACAAAAAACGTCAGCGATACGGTACCGTAAAGTGTCACGTTGCCGAGATATTTGGACATAGAGATTTTTTTTCAAGATTGCCTGTTTGTTTATATCTCGGCAACGTGACTATTTTGGGGCACCGATTTGGTGACTTTTTCGTTTGAGTGTCCTCTACCCATATTTATCAGTTACCAATTGCGCAGCGCCCGCGCCGCCTCCACCCTCCCGGCTAGGATGGCAAATGTAATTTGAGATCTATTGATATGTCATAAGACTCAAATTATATAAAACAAATTACAAAGCGAGTTAGAGGCGGGTGCTGACGCGCGTTACGTGCGCTTAGCGGGCGCGTGTTGTCCGAACGCGCCCTAACTTGTCATCCCGCATCAAGAAAGGGTCAAATTATTCTACTGCTTATTGTGAGATGTTAGTCAAGCATTAATATGAAACATGCATTCAAGAGTACTAATATGTCTGTCTACTGAATTTATTACGTTGAGGAGAATGGTAAATACCCTAACAATGCTGGGTATAACACTCTTTACATAAATGACACGTATGATAGCACATTATTTCATGAGCATTAACTTTCATCTTTTTTTCTTCTTAAAACGTTGCCCCACACATGGATTTCTCCTGTATCGTGATTGCGTTTACAGACACAAATCGTCACACATGCAAAAACACCTAGACCTAGAACAATTATCTGTAGGCCATACAAATAGTTGTTCCGTGCGGGAATTAAACCCATCCATGTTTTTAAACTTTCGCGATTTGTACACATTATAAAAATACAGATTCGGGTCTAATCGCGTAAAAACTTAAAAAGGCACTAAATACCTTTTTTATCCCTTAATAATATAAATGTATGTATAAAAGTATGGGATAAAAAAGGTATTTAGTGCCTTTTTAAGTTTTTACGCGATTAGACCCGAATCTGTATTTTTATAAACCCATCCAGTCGCTCAGGCACTGCATCAAACGTGTCGTCACATAGAGTTCTATGTGACGACACGTTTGATGCAGTGCCTCATTCGCCTCAAAACTAACTAGTTTTGAGGCGAATGAGGTGGAAAAGGATACTATTATTTTGTTTTTTTATAACAGTGGTCAATCTCAAACAAAACAAAACAATCAAAACAAACAACAAAGTCTTTTTTTTTAAAAGATTTCATTTCTTCCATGGTTGGCCTAAATCTTCCGATGTCCATTTGCTTTGTTGAATTTTGCTATCTTCTATTTTCTCTGTTGCATCCTGCTAATCAATTGATCTTGAAGTGGTTACTTCAATTGCAAACGTTTAGCCGACTGCACGATTGAAAACCGGGCCCACTCTGGCCGATGCGGCAAACCAATAATTTACAAAACGGCTGTTGTCTGACTCCAAACTAGTGAGGATAGGTACCGATATAGTCAATAGTCATTTATTGGTAATATGCATTACAGCAGGGAAATTGTGTTACGTGACCAACATCAAACATGACAGTTGATGTCAAAAACAATATTCATTGCGTGATACATAGTTGTAGAGAAGTCGGATACATACGTTGCTATGGAACCAAAGCCATTGTGATTACGAGTATGTTGCGCAATTAGAATGCTGGGCATACTACAGGATATAAACGAATTCGTATAATTCCTTCAAACCGCGTAATCTACTGGTGACACTGATTGACGTAGGTTTTTTTCAGAATCAACAAAAAAATAATTTCAAAAAATTTACCATGGTATTCTGTATCTGACTAATTTTAGCGTCCCAAGTTAACAAACTGCGTGGAGTGATATTGCGCTAGTCGTGCCCGTCAGCTGTGTCGCCGTGCCTCCATTCATTTACACATGACATCGAAATTTTCTGTCACATAAAAATTTTATTTGGGTTAAAAAAAGTTTACTTTTATTTTTAATCAATCTAAATCCCGTGCGGGGTTAATCTATACCATTAATGGATCGTGTGGTTTGAAAGAATTACACGAATTTGTTTACAGCCTGTATATTACATTTTTGACTGAAATTATAATTTAAATTGTGTTAATTCGTCAAAAGCGTAGAATGTTTGCTTGACCAGCCAGCTCCTTAGACGAGTCTTGAAACTCGCAAAGGTTTGGCCTCTCACTATACTTTCCGGCAGTTTACTATACTGTTTACGGTATACTAAAGGCAGATATCGGATACATAGCACGTCTGCAAGATCAAAGGTGGACAAAAAGAGTGATAGAATGGAGGAGGCCAGTGGGCAAAAGCAGGAAAGGGAGACCTTGCAACAGATGGGAAGATGAAATTAAACTCTCAGTGGGTCCAAACTGGGTGCAAACAGCGCAATCCAGAGAAAACTAGCTCAATTTGGAGGAGGCATTTGGGTTCCTATAGAATAGCTTTCACTATAATAATTATTAACGTGTCTCAAAATTATTTTATAAAACTGTAACTACTAACATAAAAACAATAAACTGCCAATTTTTTTTTTGTTACTAACAAAACTAATTAACTTTGCAAATCAACATTTTCTGTAGGAAATAAAAGGCTTTTTTTATTTATTTAAAGGCAGATATCATCGTTAAACTTTAAGCAATGTAAGAGGCTCTAAGATAAGTCACCAGAAAGTGCCACAGTAGATTTGGTTTTCGAAAAAATTGTACGTATGAACACGACATTTTAGCCCCAGCAAAGGTATAAAGAATCGTACGCTATCGGCCATCTTGTCTGACGTATAGACCATTACGTCGACAAGAACAGTAATATCTATTTATTGTATTGAAATAACATGAGAAGGAAGAAAGATGTCTTCTGTTATTATGTCGGTCTGGCGACTGATTTAAAGCTGTAAAGATTGTGGAATATGTTTGTTGTAAGTATATTTATAGGTTTTGTATTAATGTTTTGTCACACTGGCTCTAGGAAAAACAAAATAAATTATGGGGACAATTGAGGCCGTCAGCGCAAAAGTGGCCTAAGTCATATTCCCTCGTATAAGAGTTATGTGCGGTAAATATATAATATTGTATTTATTTTAATTTTATTAGCATGTTTGAAATCATTCACCGCACATAACTTCCATACTAATATAATTGTACATATGAACAAATATATATATATATATATTATATATATATATATATATATATATATGTATATATATATATATATATATGTATATATATATATATATATATGTATATATATATATATATATATGAATAAATGGTATTCACACACATACACACACTCGCACTACCCCACTCACACCCACGCCCTCACACACACACACACACGCACACACACCCACACACACTCTCAGACCCACGCCTTCACACACGCACAAAGGCTCTAATTTAATTTTGTTTTATTCTGGCTGCATTGTAATAATGATCTAATTTTATTTATATTGCTACAATTTATTAATTTACAATTTATATTGCTTTTAATTTAATTTTTAATCTTTTATTCTAATTATGATTTTATTCGAATTTTGTTTTTGATGTAATAAGATACTTAACCTGCTTTTATTCTAATTCTATTTTTTGCAAAATTAAAGGTTAAGGTTTTGAACTTAATTTTAAGTACCAAATTAATTTTGTCATTTTTTGCTGCAAAAGACTTGCCCAATTGTAACCTAAATGGAAGAAGTCACTGGTTCCTGAAATACAGGTGCTCTAACCTAGCTCTGGAGCCAGGGTTTCACATTTTTCTGTGCCCTGTTTTTATTGCAATAAAGAAATTTATTATTATTATATTATTATACGAAAAAATGTAGCTTAGGCCACTTTTGCGCTGACGGCCTTAATTCAAAGTCAAGGCATTTATTTCAATTAAATCATTTACAGGCAATTTTGAACTGTCGAATAAAAAAGAAGATACTGCCGCGTTCCAAAGCGTAGCTTCCTAAATCGAGAGAATGGGCAATATACTCCATGGTTACTCTTTTTCATCAAATATTTTCAAAAAATGGATTACATTGTGAATAAGAAAAATAAATGTGAGAACAATGTAAGATATACTATACTAATAAGAGTACCTACAATTCATTTGCCATGGCAGATTAGATATGACCAGTCCCAACTGACGGCGCCCGTTCACAAACATGACGTATCTATCAGCATCGCTCACCTAGACCATTTCGTAGGGAACCGAACGATCGAACACACATGCCACGATCAGCGGGACATTTGAGTGAGCATGACATACTCTAACCGCCAGACCAGACACTAAGTAAAGATTTTAGTTTCGTAAATGTTTACATGGTACTCAACTAACTGTTATTGATATTTAACAGTTTTAATGCCAGTTTATTGAACATCATACAAATATACATGTGCATATATTTGTGGGCGGGTGCTGCATACTGCATCCAAACTAGCGATCTTGTTCAGCGGAATTAAAGCTAGATATTCTATTTGCATTTTTGTATGTCATGGATTTCCGCAAAGTAGCGCCTGATTCCATCATTTATCATACAAATAGACTTTAAAATAAAAGTATGGATTTTTGTCTAACAATTCACTGGTAATATAACAAGAGAACCAAGGTAACCGACACAGCTCGAAGAATTGCCAAACTTAAGTGGCAGTTGGCGGGGCATATTGCTCGCAGAACGGATGGTCAATGGGGCCGAAAGGTTCTGGAGTGGCGACCGCGTACCGGAAGACGCAGCGTGGGTAGGCCTCTCACAAGGTGGACCGATGATCTGGTGAAGGTCGCGGGAATCCGCTGGATGTGAGAAGCACAAGACCGGTCGATGTGGCGATGCTTGGGGGAGGCCTGTGTCCAGCAGTAGACGTCTTTCGGCTGAATGATGATGATGATGCTGATATCTGGAAGTTCCTTGGTACCCTGGGTATCGGTAAACAGCGTCATATAGATTTCCCTAAGACTATTGCCTTAGATGATATCAACCGTCATTTCACTACCACCAGTCATTTGGATCGCCAAGTGTTGTCTCAGACGGTTGGTTTCATTGCAGGCTTAGCAAGACCTAATGTAGATTCCTTTAAGTTTTCTCCAGCCACTGAGGATGAAATTAAAAAGATCATCTTGTCCATCAAATCCAAGGCCGTGGGCTGCGATGACATTAGTCGTTTTATGGTCATTTCAATCCTCGACTTCCTACTTCCTCCCATTACCTATATTATTAACTTTTCTTTGGATTCTGGGGTATTCCCATCCCTGTGGCGTAAAGCTTACGTCCATCATCTCCCTAAAATTTCAAATCCCTGCCTTCCTAGTCATTTCCGGCCCATTTCCATTCTCCCATTTCTGTCAAAAGTGCTTGAGGCCTGTGTTCATAAACAGTTTTCGGGGTACGTTCGCCGTAACAACCTCGTGAGTTCTTTCCAGTCTGGATTCAGGCCTGGACACAGTACAACATCTGCCCTCCTTAAAGTGACTGGTGACGTTAGGGAGGCGATGGAGAATACCAAGGTTACTGTTTTGGTATTAATTGACTTCTCCAACGCCTTTAACGCTGTCAGTCATGATATTCTACTCCCTATGCTCTCGCATCTTAAAGTTTCATCTGAGGCGCTGGAATGGTTCTCTTCCTATCTTCGGGGACGTCAGCAGTCAGTTCGCGTTGATGAGAGCTCGTCGAGTTGGCGTGATCTTGTTGCTGGTGTTCCTCAAGGCGGCATTCTCTCTCCATTATTGTTTTCTATTTTTATTAATTTTATTACTCCCTTTTTTCAGTGTGCGTATCATTTGTATGCTGACGACCTTCAGCTGTATACTTCATCCCAGGTAGATGACTTGTCAGTGGCCATTCAGGATATAAACCGGGATCTGGATGCCATCAACAATTGGTCTGACAGATTTGGGGTGGCTGTAAACCCCACAAAATGCCAGGCCATTGTTACAGGAAGTTCACGCATGATGAGCAGAGTGGCGGTTTCACCCCTTATAAGTTAAGTCACAGCTTATAAGTTCTCAATAGTACTGTCATTCCAATTAGCCCTTGTGTGAAAGATCTCGTTTTATATCTTGATTCTACGCTTGGCTGGCAAAGTCAGGTTTCTGGTGTTTGTCAGAGAGTGAACGGTACCTTGCGTTCCTTATATCGTCTAAGGAACTTTTTATCTGCAAAGACGAAAACAATGCTTGTGCAGACTTTAATCTTTCCCATCATTGACTATGGTGATGTGTGCTACTTTGACTTGAATGCAGTCTTGTTGGATAAGCTAGATAGGGTGCTAAATAATTGCATTCGGTACATTTTTAATTTGCGGAAATATGATCACGTATCCAGCTTCAGGGCGGAGCTTAAGTGGTTACCTATTCGTCAGAGAAGAAGTTTGCGTGCGTTAACCACACTTTTTTCCCTTCTCAATTCTCCTTCTCCTCCTTCTTATCTTATTTCCCGTTTTCAATATCTTTGTTCTACTCATGCTAGGAGTTTACGTTCCTCTAATAATCTTCTACTTAACTGTCCTTCTCATACTTCTGATTTCATTCATTCTTCCTTTCATATTCAGGCTATTCTTCTTTGGAATGCGCTCCCTCTTGATATCAGGGCAGCCACCAGTCGGTATGCTTTCAAGGGGAAATTGCGGAGTTATTTTTCAGAACAAATAGTAAGAGTTGTATCATAATCCTCCTTTCTATTCTTTTCATAAGGTATGTATTTTATAAGTATATAGGTATGTATATATATATTTTTATGTATAGGATTTTATATAGTAAATTATTCATATATAAGTATTGAGAATTTTAATTATTTTGTACTTATGTACATTTAAATTTATTTGTGTAATTGCTTTGAGTTCTTTTTTTTTTTAATCTGAATTGTTCTCGTTTTACTGTCGTACAATAATTTGCACCTGCCTTGATATCTCTTCACCACCTTTGGTTGACTGGTAGAGAATGCCTAAGGCATTAAGTCCACCTTTGTACTTTTTTGTTGCATAAAGTTTAAATAAATAAATGATTGGCATATATAGAGCTTATAAGACGACATAGACAGAAGCATCGATTTGTACTAACTTTTTGTAATCATACGGAGTAAACCTGGTTTCCCTGACCGTTCTTCCAAGGAAATCAGATATGTCAGCTAAATCAACATCCCTCAGTTGCTTAGAAACTGAAAATTCTCCACATCGAAGATTCATGAATATAATGCAGTTACTAACTTAAAAGTTGAGCAGCTTATAAGTTACTTTAAGCGGAGCAGACTCCGGACGAAGACGCAAAGAAAAGATATCGAAAGAGTATCATGAGTTTGCTTTACATGGAAAATATTTTGAAAAGTTTGAGATGTACGCTTGTTAGCTGTAGATCCTAGTAAAAGAGCTCTTCAGGTAAAGTACTACCTCCGTGTATATTTTGGTACCACCACAAAACGAATTATATTATTATAGAAACTTTAGTGTTAAGAGTTGATTTTCAAATTCTAAATTAACGCGAGCGAAGCAAGAAGGCAAAAGCTAGTTACTATAGTCCTTAAAATATAGCTTGATTAGAATGACAGATGTCAGCAAAAGTGACGACTTAACTTTGTAGTTACGTCGAACGGGTGATTTATATTGGCATACGAAAAATCACTCACATAACTAGCATTTTTGTTTTTTAAATACATTGCTTCCCGTATAATTCAAAATATTAAAAATCAGCTTGAAAACTAAAATAATTCTTACTGATTCATAGTCATAAAATATAAATCTTAATTTCTTCAAAAGTCATGTCATATTGCAAAAATGTTAGAGATGGGACACATCGATAAATGTAAATCGATTGAATACAAAAATTATTACGTTTGCGTTATTACAATTTTATGCGATGATAATAAATAATTATAACTACTTCGGACAGTATTAAAAAGGTCTTTAAAAGTTTTAAATGTATGTTTTAGATATAAACTATTGCAGCTATGATTATTCGTCATGGGTATCAAATCCAAAGTTTTCGGGTATGCTGATGCTGGAGATGAGGTCAAAACTCAAATTCAAAATGGCGGCCATGAATATTTGCAAATTAGTTGTCATGGGTGTCAATTTCATGGTTTTTCCGGTGTGCTGATGTTGAAAATAAAGTCAAAATCCAAATCTAAGATGACGGCTACAAAAAAATAAAAAAATAAAATATACAAATTACACGTATTATATTTATTTTTAATGATTTATATCGATTTTATCAGTCCTTTCCCAGCACTAGTCACACCAGTTTGGCAGCTGTCATTCTAATCAAGCTATATTTTAAGGACTATAATATAAAAGGTTCTGAATATTTGTCTACTCTGTACAAGTCTCCAAACTAAACTAAGCGCAGACACATAAAAACTGTTATCGCCCTGTATAATTCACAAATTACACAAATCCTCTTAATTCATTGCTCGAGTTTAACTCACTTTGACGGTGTTAACCTTAAACGACGGTCGAGTGCTTTATATAAAGAGCTGAGAATAAAATACGAAATATGATACGGAAACGCCTGATTTAGTAGTAACACGGACGACTGCACAGTGTGAGGTGCCAAGTTCGATTGCAGGGTTGAAGAAAGTTTTATTTTCTATTAGGAAAGTCTGATCAGAAGGTTTGTTCTTGGTAAAAAGCAATTCTCTAGAGGATGGGCAGCAGCGTTCTCTGAGTACTATAACAACCATACTGCGATCGCCAACCCGCCTGCCAAGCGTAAATCCCCTAATAGTGTTGTGGCGGCATCTATCTCGCCACATGAGAACTAATCCTACATCGCGCAATCAAGATTTAACACGCAGATAGTATATATACAACCTCCCAACATCAACCGTTGGGCAGTAGCCCGCCAGGCACAAGACTCCGCCTGGTTGGAGGATCCTCCCTTTGGTTGGAGGAACACCACACCAAGTTTCTCCACAGTGTTTTATTTAAGTAGATTATCCATTCATAAAATTCGTCTAATCGACAATGGTGCGTACAGAGTTGTCTCACGCTGGTTTCTAAAAAGATTTTTCGAATTTTATATCTATTGTTGTGTTTCTCCTTCTTCATCTTTGTCATCGCCTTTTCTCCTTACTCGGGTTGGACTTTCCTAATCATGCGGCGTACTATCAAGCTCGTAGGTATCATCTTTACTAAGGCCTAGGATTTTCGTCAACCAGGTGGTTTGAGGTCTTCCTCTCCCTCCCTTCTTTGTAGCCATCGAAAGGCACTTTTTCACGACAAGGTCATTCAGTCTTCATGTTACGCAACCGTAGCATCTCAGCTTTACCCTTGTCCTTAAAACTACCTCTTATAAATTCATTGCGCACTTGTCTTTTAGTTTTAATCCTCCCGCCCAACGTAGCATACGCATTTCTGCTGATCAAAATACTATTAAATAATCACATCACAAGAAAATTTACAGCTGATTAAATTTTTGCGTATTTCAACCTTTTAGAAACTAAGGGTCAGCGTATTACAAACTCGTTTCCTATTCCAACGGTCCTAATGACGTCATCAGTAAACTTCACAACACAATCCTTCCATTATCATCTGCCTAGCCTTTTCCCAACTATGTTGGGGTCGGCTTCCAGTCGAACCGGATGCAGCTGAATATCGGTATTTTACATGGAGCGACTGCCTATCAGACCTCCACAACCCAGTAACTGGGTAATACGATACTCTTGGTAAGACTGGTTGTCAGACTTTCTGGCTTCTGACCAACAGTAACGACTGTCAAAGATCTACAAATGACGGCCGGGACCAACGGCTTTACGTGCTTTCCGAGGCACGGAGGAAACTCGCTATGGTAAATGGTCACCCATCCACAGACCAACCTCGGCAAGCGTGGCTTAACCCGGAAGATCGGTCTATGCGGCTGTAATTATTTAGCCACGAGCTCCTCAATCCAAACACAATCCTTCCAAATCCTTCAAAAATAAAGACGTTAAGAATGAATAAAACAGAATTGTAGCAGCCACTATATCTAAAATTAGCGAAATTCCCACTTTACATATTAAGTAGTCTCTTTGAAGCGCACAATATGAAAGGAGCAGCGAATTTACTTTCGAAAACCTCCAGAGAGGTGGTTTTAATGGTATTCAAATATAATATTAACGAGCTGTGTCTGTGACAATTTCAAGGTAAAAGACTGTAGTTGGTACCTACTTAATGAAACTAGAGCTGTTATTGCTATAGTTGGGAAGAAAGTAAAACTAGAACTAAATCTTAATTAGAAAAAGTAATGTAATTATCTTTAAGGATAACACAGTACTGAGATTTAAAATTCTGAATTTATACCTACTAATCGAAAAAAAACGTTTTCAAGGGGCAACTGTGACCCAGAATTCAAGGAAAAAGAACTATTCATTCAGACATAAGTTAAATCAACAGAAAGTTAGCTCCTAGACAAATCGACTAACGGACTGAAAAATGTGTCTGAGATGCATTAAAAGTGAAGAAACGGGTGGTGCATCTTGGAAGAGGCTTAGTGGTCAATAAGACTGCACTAGAGGGCGCGGGCGCTTGGATCTTGGCGTCTGCGTGTTCACAGTAGTGCCAAACAAGCTATTGTACGATGTGTCGGCGGGTGAATCAAAACAGTTTAGAACCACACGCGCACTCACCTAACAGACGCTATATCACTGTGAACGATACGGGTGAACTGAGCCATTAGAAACAACCGCGCCACCCGCGCCCGCGCCGGCCTCATGCAGACGCGCGGCTCGCGGGAGCACTGTGAATGCAACTGGCATCTACATACATTTTGGTTTACACGCGCCCGCGCTAGCACCTGCGCCCGCCTCCTCTCTGAAAGAGTACATAAGCTTAAACATCTGTTTCCGAAACACGAATCTACGTGTTCATGAAATATTGATACATGTAGCGGTAAACACTGTTGTTGTGCCTAGCCTTCCCAACGATGTTGGGGTCGGCTTTCAGTCTAACCAGATGCGGCTGAATACCAGTATTTTACACCGAGCGACAGCCATCAGACCTCCGCAACCCAGTTACTGGGCAATGCCGATATCCTAAGGTTAGACCGGTTGTCAGACTACGGTCAAGGTTGTTAAAACGGTCTAAGTATTCGAATGAATGACACCCGGGACCGATGGCTTAACATGCTCTACGAGGCACGTATAAGTTCGATGTGTAACGAATGATCACCCATCCACGGACTGACCGCGGCAAGCGCAGCTTAACGTTGCAAATCATGTTCGTCACCGTCTTATTGAAGTTCGGATGAAGCCATCGAAATCAGCCGTCATCCGAACTTCAATAGAGACGGTGGTTGGACACTGCCGCCTGCCTGGAAACCAGCTCTGAAGTCTACTTCATTTATAAGTGAGTTAAGTATGGAGTGTGACACAGTTAGCGCGGCATGCACCGGTACTGTTTCATTTAACAACCCGGACACGACAAGTGACGACGATGCACGAGCAATACCGACACAGAGCGCGCCCCTCTCGTCGCGGGCGCAACGCTACGCGGCGCGGTGCAGCGCCAGTTCGTCTCGCGACCTCGCCGCGTGTTCAGCTTATGATTAAGGGCTCCGTTTGGGTCTGAAACTAGTCGGGCAATCCCGAAAAAATGCACGTGAGTCATCATCATCATCTGCCTAGTCTTTTCCCAACTATGTTGGGGTCGGCTTCCAGTCGAACCGGATGCAGCTGAATATCAGTATTTTACATGGAACGACTGCCTATCAGACCTCCACAACCCAGTAACTGGGTAATACGATACTCTTGGTAAGACTGGTTGTCAGACTTTCTGGCTTCTGACCAACAGTAACGACTGTCAAAGATCTACAAATGACAGCCGGGACCAACGGCTTTACGTGCTTTCCGAGGCACGGAGGAAACTTGTTATGGTAAATGGTCACCCATCCACAGACCAACCTCGGCGAAAAAATGCACGTGAGTAAACCGTAAATAATCATAAACTACTGACAGTTTTTGATGGCAAACCTTCGAAACATTTCTAGAAACATTTGTGTCATGTTTTAGAAACTGCTGGCAGCTTGTCTGTGAAACATCGTTTACCAGTGAATACATGGTTTTATGCTTAGCAATGTTTGATGAATTTATTAAATTCTGCTGGTTTTGTATTTATTGTACTGACACGAAAAGAGGCGCTCTTCTTAACGCTGCAGAAATCTTCTGTTGTAGATGGAAATGCCTAAGATGATGATGATACTATATTTGCCACAGAAATAAGTTTGTTTAGACATAATAATACCCAAGAAGACTTTAAAATAAAACTAACTAAAAAAAGTAGAATTCTTTCTACAATCTTCAATCCTTTTAATGTAATTGAAGTTTTTCTTGAGAGAGTTCATTTTATTGATTTTGGGGACAATGCTCTCAAACATTTTATTACATAATTACATGGACATTCCAATTTTAGATGCAATCTAATCAAAATACACACCTCAATCGAATTCGACGCGTTCCGAGAATTCGATTGGATTATTGGGAGAACGTGATTATTATTTTAATAGTATCGAAATTTGAAATTCCAAGGCCGGCAAAGTCAATTATGTTTGTTATTGAGGAAATAGAGGATGCTGATTTGAAAAGCAGGACAATATAATTAAGAAACGTGATGATGGAGATGTAATCAATAAATGTCTTCATGACCTTCAAGCAACTTAATTGAGAGGTACGAATAACGATTTGAAGTAGCTTGATGAAAAGTTTAACCATCAATGTGTGGTAGATACAGAACAATGACTTTCAAAAACCGTGTCCATTATTTACTTTCTAGTAAAATGCTACATGTAGCTATTTAAACGATTTGATAAAAAAAAACTCGTTAATTGGCCGGTTGCCATAATTTACAGAACGATATTGGTTAAAATTAAGACTAATATCTTTACCAATAATGATGCAAAGACCCCATATCTTTGCATAGCAGACCCTCCCATTCGTCAGTAGCAATCACACTTAAAATTAGCTTACGTGCATTATGCCAAGTTTGGCAATGAAAAATGCTACTGTTGGTAAGCAAAACGATTATTTTTTGGCCATAGGAAATTAGAAAGTATTTCGAAAATTGTCTAATACTCAAGGGTATTGGAGAATTTTCGAAATACTTTTATATATATATTTTTTTTATATTTCATTAGCAACGCAGGCCTACTGCGTTTGACCGCCATCTCGCCTGATGTTAAGCGATGATGCGGTCTACGATGGAGCACGCTTGCCTAGAAGAAACCAATTCCCTCGTAACTTGAAGGCACCCAAATTGTAGCTGTCGGGGAATACCCACTCGAGCAGCGCATTTCACTGTTTGGCGGTTTTCACAATGAAAGTGGAATCAAAGCGCTTCGTTCGGGTTTTTGGTATATCAACCATGAACCGGCGCTTGAACCATGAAATGGCGCTTTTTCGTGCTTCTGGCCGTCCTATAGAAAAAAGAGCAGGGAGGAATTAGATCATGCAGATCTGAAGCACACTCCCCGAAATGTATCCGATAAAAAACCGATAGACCAACAACTTCGCGCCGATGCTCAAGACTTTGAAGCTTGGTCTGAAGAAGGGTTTCTTATGAACCTTTAACATTAATTCAAGAGTAGACGAGAGAAATCATGTCGCGTTTTCAATTGTATTCTGTCCATACATTGGCTTAAAATTTCCACGCCACATCTAAAGCACTTAAAATATCCTCCACTACTTAAATCTTACACATTTTTTTAAATAATCTCTCTTCAAACCAAGAACATTTAATAGCCATTTGCAATTTGATTCTTTTTCCATCCAAACAGTTTCCGACAAAGCAAATGGATAATGTATTCGTCCAGCCGTGATCTGCAAAATCCGGCCGACAAGCGAAAATGACGAATGGGTATAGGAATCACACAATAAGGAAACGGACTGAGGTTCGGGGTACGGTTTTTATCCTCATATCTCTTTGTAAAGGGCGTCCTGTATAAATTAATTTGGTTTTTGTTCAGCATTTAGGACCATGGTAATGGGTTCTGGAATTTGTTGGTGATTTGTATTGTACGAAGGGTTTAGAGATAAATTAGGGAAGGTATTTAGATTTTATATTTTAAAGGGTTCAGAGTGATTACAATATATACCGTGCTCTAGATTACTATTACGTTCAATATCTGGACCTTTTATTAGTTGTTGATTAATTTTCTTTATTCTGAGTTCAATTGGGTCACATAAGTTGCAGAACCAATGGCAGGTGGGGTAGGAAGGTACTAGAGTGGAGACCCAGAACTGGACGGAGAAGTGTCGGGCCTCACCCGGCTAGATGGACTAACGACATTGTAAAAATAGTTGGGAAAAACTGTATGAGGTATGTCAAACACCAAGATGAATGGCGTGCAAAGGAGGAAGCCTACATTCAGCATTGGTTGATAAAAGGCTGAGAAAGAAGTAGAAGAGTTCAATTGAAGTTCTTCGGTTAACAACCAGCTATAGTACAAATGGTGATTGAGATTACATCCTCTAAGAAACAGTCGTTCTCTTCTTCATCAATAGTTAGAATCCAAATTACTATTTAAGTAAATACTGTTGACGGATGAACGTTAGAAAGTTCAAAACCAAAGCTAAAAACCATTTGGAAATCTTTGAAAGAAAACCCTAATGAAATGAGATGTTAGTACATACAGTTTATATGCCTACAGCAAAGCACATGAAACATTCCTATAGAACCTTTAAAATCTCGACCCACAGTCGGCATGAAGCAAAGTTGACTCGCAGCCATAATGCTTACCTGGGTTCTTCGCAAAAAACCCGCGTAATTTTTCCTCTGGGCCGTGTCAAAGGACGTGCTCAATCACCTGCCGACTGCGGTTGGGCCATCAGAAGAGCGATCTTGTGGTACCCTTTAATTTTCGTAATGGTATCTTGACTATTTCATTCATTGTTTTCCACTGCTGCAAATTAGACTACACTACTATTGTATAAGAGCTGTGTAACAATTTTGGAGTACAATAAAGCATATTCTATCTATCTACACCAATATCTTTATCATCAGCTCATACGTAAAATTCTCCTGCAGAATATAGATTTCCACTGAATATGGACTGAACACTATAATGAATGTATGTTGCCGTAATTACTACGCTCGGAAGACCGACTGGTGGTATTGGAAATACTAATTTGAAAGAAGGTTCCCGGTGTCTAGCAAATGATTGGTCAACGCTCTCTCTCAGTGGATGTTAAAGGATATTGAAGGGATTATTATTTATTTACTCCAAACATACAAATATCCTTACAGGCTAGACCCAATGCGATACTGTAGCACACATAACAATTAAGTAGTTCCACTGTTTGTACCATAACAAATTCTATAAGTAGCTATCCTTTCAAATTCACCCAAAGTGCAACAGAATATATCAACGTCATCAACAATAAGGTTGAAAATGCGGAGTGCGCTCGTCAGCGGCGCTTCACGCAGCAAGTTAGTTCGCGCGCGCGGTACGGCCAGCAACCGCGGCTGACGACGACGTCATCATACGACGACATACCAGTCTGGCACGACTAGTTCCACCCTTCGCAATATATCCGCATTGTGGATCTTTCCTCAAATTACCTTAAAGATATAGGTTACCAGTGTGAGTTGCCCCCTGACCCTCAGTTCATTATATCCGACCCTACCTAAGACAATTATTCTTGACCAAATTACTATCTAAGTAAGTACTATTGATGGATGGAAGTCAGAAGAGTGAAAAACTTTTTGGAGATCTTTGGAAGAAAAACCTGATGAAATGATATACTGCAATCACCAATCAGTTAACAAAGCATGGTGATAATACCAGTATTTTTCAACGATCATTCAGTTTCTAATGGCGAGCTCTCTGTTTGAAGACCGCTATTTAGTTTGGTGTGCTCAGTTCCAGAGCACATTAGCAGAAAAGCAAAAGCAAAATAATAACTCTTTAAAATCTTCTCGTTGTTTTCATGGCCCGTCTCATGATTCGACTGCATCTGCCGGTGACAAATGAACGCGGTTTTTTAAGCACGTTGAACATATCCGCATTTCGCAAACAGCGTTGCGTCGTAAACACCTTATTGTTCCAAACTTAAGGTACATTTTCGCTTAAATGGAAACTTAAGTTATTTTTGTACCGAAACGCGAGATAGAATGAAGAGGCATAATGTAGGGTGTTTAAGTTATGTAGCGCTAAGTAAAGGTCTTTTATTATATTTTTTTGGCGTTTACCGCGATTTCTGTGTGAGAATTAAAAATCGTGGGAGAAAAATTCTGGCTTTGTTTTTTGTCCCGAAAGGTAAGGGTGGTAAGTGAATCTGTGAAGATCTTTGTGGCCTATAGTTTCTTTGTTAAAAGATTTTTTTTTAAGTTTTCAGGAGAGCGAAAATGTTATCTCGCCATTTTCCTTCCTATTTGGTTTTGATTTGTTTGAATTTGCACTTTGCTCGAATTTTTCTCTACCTTTAGCAGAATTTGCTTTGTCTTTAAGACCTACTTGAATTCTATTATTAAGTGCATAAAGTTGTAAATCTACTGTTAAATTACCACAGCCACGAGTTAGGTAAGCGTTGTAATTTGAATAATTAGTTTTGCTTTGTTTATCAGTAACGAGGGCATTCTGTTGACAATCATTATTGTCTGAAGTATAGATAGTAGATCCGTGATCGAATTAAGGAATTTGTACTAATATTGTAATTCCGAAATTGAGTTTGTGTGTAGGGTTGTGTTTTGGCATCTCCTTTACATTTAAGAAACTTAAGATTAGTGGGGCTCGTGGCTAATTAACAACCGCGCGGATCATACGATTTGCAAGGTTAAGCTGTGTTTGCCGCGGTCAGTCTGTGGATGGGTGACCATTTGTTACACATCGAGACCCCTCCGGGCCTCGGAGAGTACGTTAAACTGTCGGTCCCGGGTGTCAAACGAATACCTATGACAGTTGTTACGGGTAGTCAGAAGCCCGAAACTCTGACAACCGGTCTAACCTTAGGATATCGGCATTGCCCAGTAACTGGGTTGCGGAGGTCTGATGGCAGTCGCTTTGTGTAAAATACTGGTATGCAAACGCATCTGGATAGACTGGAAGCAGACCCCAACATAGGAAAAGGTAAGGCAGAACATTTTAAAATGTTTAAATCATAAAGTAACTTGACAACTAGAGAAGGCACTTCCTTCCAAATATTGTTCACTCAATCTACTTATTTTTTATTACATTTTTTTTACTTGCCTTTTGACTGTCTCACTGCTGAGCAAAGTCCTCCCCTTTTGTCTTCCAAACATCTCTATTTTGTGCCGTTTCTAACCATGCTAGCCCCGCAAACACGTCTAGATCGTCACGCCACCTACGCCGAGGTCGACCTCGACGGCGATGTCCTCCTTCAGGCGTCCAGTAAGTAACGGTCTTTGTCAACCTGTCCGGGTGCATTCGAGCAACATGACCGGCCCACTCCTACTTTAGCTTGGCTGTTTTTTCTCCAACATCTGTTACTTGCGTTATGGAGTGCAGGGTGATGTTTCTAACACGATCGGTTAGTTTGCTACCCAGTACACTATGCTCCATTGCTTGTTGGCAAATCTTGAGTTTGGACTTGTGTTCTTCAGTCTAAAGTCCCCGTCACGAGAAGCTATAAATTTTGTAAATAAAGAACTTCTACAAAGTTACGTAGCGACAATTCAATCAACAACAAATAATCCCAAATTCAATCAACTCAAAGTTACATACGTGTAATACGAAACTAACGAGCAATTTCACTTAGTCGGGTTATATTTTAGCGATATAAAGCGCTATCGTCTAATGTTTTGTGGTACCGGAACGTGTCTGACTCATGGAACGTCAACATTTGGGCCCGCCATTTTGAAGTAAGTTCACACTGACGCTGTCAATGCTGTCATTTGAGTTTTGAATGCGTTTCAGTTTGTTTGTGTTGTTTTCGTAGATTATTATTTATTATTATATAAATAAAATAAAAACCATTATATAAAAATAAAAATCATTACAAAACAGATTTTTTTTATTTGTTCCAAAGGTTGCGAACCCCTGAATGTGTGTTTACAAAATTTATAGCTTCTCGCGACGGGGACTTTAAATAACAATGAAAAAACCTAACCTACGAAAACTCGCCATAACTTTTTTACAGAGTAATTTGAAGTGAGCCATCATAATATTTATTGCAGTTTATTACAATACCTATCTAATGACATAATGTGTGGTTGTTATTGGTCATGTAGACCGTTTTGTCCAGTCCTCCTTTCTAAAATCTTTCACTCGAGCAAAGACGCGGGATAAAGACAAAATCTGTATTAGACTGTCATGTGTAGGTACAGCATTTCCTCCCTCAAGCCTCCAAGGCTAACAACCGCGACGGTAGATAAATATGGTACTCCCAAAAACATGTTTTGGCATCTTTTCACGACAAAATTTGTCTCAAAATCGCTGTATACGAGAGCGTATAAAACCGACATGTATGTCCCATCTATTTTCTCGTGCACGCGAAAACAAAACTGTCGAATTCTCGAATCCTCACGTTACTATTGTCATATCATATTTATTGTATGACTATAAAAGAGAACGGCCTATGTTGCGGTTGGAATTTTAAATCATGTATTTTGTGAAACGCCTTGCTTCGTCGTGGGTACGAATTTGTGGTAAAAATAACCCTGCAATTATTGACGTAGGAACACCTCGGCACAGCGTTCAAATACTTATTCTGTAAGTATACTCCTGTTAAACTTCTTAGTAGCTTTCTGATTTTATGTGCACATGCTTGTTAAGGATTGACTCCTCGAGCCACCCTTAACCCGCTAAGCGTGACAGGGTCTAGTACAAAATTTACAAAAAAAGTGTCCTGAGTTTCCATACACCACTAGAGCGCGCAAAGGTAAACTGCCTTATAAATTAAAAAATACCAACATCATATCAGCCTGAACGTAGGTCTCCCCCAGAGATCGCCAACCATCCCGGTCTTGGGCAGCCCGCATCCATCCACTGCTAGTCACCTTCTTCAAATCGTCGGTCCATAGTGCCGCATGGCGTCCCACACTACGCTTGCCCAAACGCAGTCTCCACTCTAACACATGTCTGCTCCATCTACCATCTGCCCGTCTGCAGACATGGCCGGCCCACTTCCACTTCAGCGTGCTAATTCTACGCGCATTGTCAGTGACTTTACTTCTCTGGCGAATGACTTCATTGCGAATTCTATCCTCCAGAGAAACCCCGACCATCGCTCTCTCCACAGCACGCTGAGCAACCTTTTTGTTGACCAGGCCCACGGTGAGTGTGGATAGGACGCACTGGTTAAAGACCCTATTCTTAAAGGATTGTGGGATCGACGATTTAAAGATATCACGTAAAAAATACCAACAAACTAATTTACTTTCTTAATTCTTTTTCAGCCTACAACCTTACGAAGATTTGACTGCACCCATCGACGTAAATTAGTCTGTTTTTTCGCGTCCGGTTTTTCGGTTCGGATTCGGACATTTTTGAGCACTGACCTGCATTCCAATTATGCAACACACACGTCATCGTAATGGCTTTGATTTGACAGGTCAACAATTTCCATAGTATCGTATGTATTAACAATCCGACTTCTCCACAACTATGTACCACGCAATGAATATTGTTGTTGACACATCAAGTGTCATGATTGATGTTGGTTACGTTACGCAATTGCCCTGAAGCACGCTTCCTGCACATTTCCTGCTTCAAAAAAATACCTGAATTAACCTGTGTAGTACAAGTACAGTGTAATTATAGACACAATAGATAAACAATGGCACTGACGTGCCGGATCGTCGCGCGGGACGATACCGGTTAAGCTATTGGATCCCTGTTTTTACATATAGATGTCGAATAAACATTGACATTATTATCAAATTATTCCATGAACGTTTTAAAAATCGTTTAAATTCACAGTCTCCCTACAACATCTCCACAAGTATCTGCGACCGACAAATGTCTCGAACAAGACTCGGAATTAATTCGCTGTATATTAAATGAGCGCGATTTTTCTAGAAGGACCTAAATCAGACAGTGGTCGATCCGGATTAACCGGTGAGTTACGGTTCCCGCCGTTCGCAATATATCTGACCCGGTTCCAGATATTTTTGGCGGAATAATACGTAGCTAGAATTTGTACTGAGTTTTTTTAAGGGGTTAGAGGATTGGAGTTTTACTTTGGGACCAAAAAACTGGTGTAGGGTATACACCATACAGTATACAGTATACAGTAGTATGCTTTGATTATATCAATGTGTATAATCAAAGAATGCATGTGTGTACTGTATACCGGTACAGAGAAGTCGGTACGGATCGAATAGAAAAGGTTTTGAATTGGGGCTGGATGGATCGGATCATATGGGTTTAAGCTTTAAGGCTCAGACTGATGACAGATGTCCGAACCGGAGACGAGAAGAGATGTTTTTCAGCTAGGGTGTATCCACCGAAACTGTGCAGAGATGCGTACTGGCTAGACTGTAGTGAAGGTGTGCGCTGGCTAGGGTGGAGATGTGCGCTGACTAGAGCGGAACTGAGCTGCGTGCGGCGAGCGTTGGAAGTGTACGCACAGTTTAGCGCGATGTGACACGAAAGGCACCGCACACATCTCGTCTCCGCTGCGCGCCGTCGTCAGCTTGCGAGGCATAGCTCACATCTCCGCCTTGTACCGCGGCCCAGCTTAATCTCAGCGAGGAAACAGCTCACATCTCCGCTTCCATCGCGCCATACAAATATGATACATCTCCGCTCAGTGGTATCCACTTAAGCTGAGTGGAGACGAGACGTGTAAATAACAAAATTCTATTGGTTTTTTAAAACACATCTCCGCTCCGCTCATCTCGTCTCCACTTTGGTGGAGTCCGGGCCTAAGGGTTTAAGATTCAAAGTTTCTTTATGTAGGTTGACCTGCATCGATCAGTACCGATATGCACTGATCAGCTGGGACCGGAAAACCTGGTTCTTAATACAAGCCTACCTACCTATGACTCGTCGACCGGTTGGACGCGAATTTTCTGTATGGAGTGGGACGCATCATCGTAGATTAACCCTAGATCACTAAACATACTTTCGAGTTACACAGTCACTAAACAGTAGTCATTTTGACTAACAAAATGAAACGTCAATATTTTTCTTGAAATTACATGTATTAATTAAAAAAAGGAGTCAACATAAGAGGACATGTATTAAGACTTCTTAAAAACTATTAGACACTTTAAAAATGTTAATTCTGGCAGTCTGAGCAGATAGGAATGGTACGTTCGCCACAAATGGCCTGCCTGCTGCAGTGGCATGATACTTTGGTCATCCTGTGCTTCTGTTATGGGCAAAATGCGCAAATTTTTCTTTTGTTCGGCTGTGCTTGAGAAAGAAGTACTAGCCACGATATCTTCAATTTGCAGGAAGTCAATAAATAAACCAAAATTGTTCAAAGCTTACCTTGACTCATTTTATAAGCGTAATCACTAAACATTAGTCCGTGAGACTAACAATTCGCCGAAACTCCGAAAGTAAAATACGCGCAGACGCAATGCATGTGCACGGGGCACTAAAACACTGAATTAGGAAGGTACTGAGCGCGGTGGGGCGGGGGAATGTCGGGAACTTACCTAAACAGCGAATGCGTCGGGGCCGTGTCGCCTGTGAGACTAATGTTTAGTGATCTAGGGTTAAATGCACTGTACTCTTAAATATAGAAGAGTTGTTAATTTCTGCCAGAAACCACAAAGCCAGCGTACATGTTTTCTACATCTCTATAGGAACAAAGTCAAAACAACAATATTAGTTAACACAACGAAGTTTGTCGTAAATTGAAAGTTTTGTGCGGTTCCTAGTTTGTGTGTTTGTGTATTAGAACTAGAAATTGCACACGCTTCGTAGAACAACTTAAGCTTCCAGCTTAAGCCAGTATAGGTTGTGATGGTTTTGTGTGTACTATAAACTTACTAACCAATGGATATGTTGGTAAAGTGTGGTGGTTATCGAACCTAGTTAAGCCGTTCAGACTACGCTATACTATTTCGCTATATAGTTAAGCATATTGCGTTAAAAGCTATAACTATAAAACTTTATTTTTAGTATATACGAAAACCGAAACACTCCAATAAGATTTTCATCAGAACTGCCTGAATGTGTGTGTTTTTTTTAATAAATCTCTAAGTTACACCTTAGTTTATGTCGCGTTAAGTTCCCTAGTAAAGTGTGCTATGCCTGGGATGTGCTATGCGGGGGTTGTCTAATACACGGAAACCGATCGAGCGGACCGTTTCAAACCTCAAAGTGTCTATTCCCGTCCACTGTTATGCGTAGAAACCTATTGAAAGAGAATTGAAATTTATGAAAAAACAAAAAGAAAATATAATTTGGTGTAAAAACTATGTCAATCGATTTTACTGGTGATTCTGAACAAACTAGTTTCAGGCTTAGTGTATACTAAAACTAAACTTGTACAGCATGACGTTCACACTATACGCCATATCGCAAGCCGGTCTACTATGTATAGCAAGATTTTTGACGGCAATCCGTCTGGCGACGGACGAGGAAGTGAGGCGGGGCGGGGACCGGAGAATCGTACGATATAGCTCTGAGAATCGCTCAAGCTTTTTGCGTACAGCATGCCAATACTTTATATTTTATAGCGTTTTTGTATAGCGTTGTGTGAACGTGTCCACATAAAATATATTCTGAGCTATAAGTATCGTTGTGCTATACAATATTTGCAATATTCTATACAAGGTGTAATATAAATAACCTGTTAAGCGGTCACTGCACTCATCATTATGAACAACTTTTACTATGGGACCAAATCAGAAATCGCGAAAAAAATAACAGCTGTTCCCTACATTTTGACGAGTTATGCGAACATAAATGCAGGGAACAGCTGATTTTTTTTCGGGATTTCACGTTTGGCCCCATAGTAAAAGTTATTCATAATGATGAGTACAGTGACCCCATAGAGGTTGTGCATTATTTATGTTACACCTTGTATACAAGGTTAGTCAGAGAGGGGGTACTAATCCGAAAGGGTGTTAAAGTACCCATAATAATAAATAACTTTTGTTCTACCTCTTTCCCCAAAAGTCAATAGTTTAAGAGAAATAGCTGTTCAAAAATTACATAAAAAATACGCTAAAATCTATCTATCGTCAGCTATGATCAGCTGTGTTTACATTTTAGGTCATATTTGGGGTCACGAATTAGAAGCACCATTTTCTGAATACGTAAGCAGGGATGAAGAATTTTTGAAGTTACTAAAATAAAAATGATTTTTCATGGAAATAAAAGTTATCAAATTTTGAAATTTTAACACTTGCTTTAAAACCGTCGTCAGTGATACTTTAAGTGGCCTGCGGATTAGTACCCCCTTTCTGACTAACCTTGTATACACCTCTGCCCAACCCTTCGGGGAATATAGGCGTGATGCTATAATATATAGGGTGACTGGTAATTAGTGACTGATACTTTAACACATGATTTTACTCATGATAACAAACAACTTTCCCAAAGAAACATTCTATTTATTTTATTTTTTTCATTTATTTATTAATAAACCGTTACGGAATGGACGCAGCTCGTAATTTTTTTAATTTTTTTTTTGTTTTGTAAATAATGTTTCTTTGGGAAAGTTGTTTGTTATCATGAGTACAATCATGTGTTAAAGGATCGGTCACTAATTACCAGTCACCCTATATACAAGGTTAGTTTTAGTATACAGGGCGTCCCACGACTTTGCCACATGGAAGGGAAGTACCTTAAATACTGTAGATAGAAAAAAATACTGAATGAAGACTTCATTTTTATTTTAAAAACAATACGAACTGCATTTAAAGAATTTTAAATAATCACCTGTCTGAACCGGGAATCGAACCCGCTAAATGTGAAAACAAAAAAAAACGGTAATTTTATTGTACTAATCGAAAGGCTCGATCAGACACATTTATTTCTTCTTAATAACATAGCATCTAAAATAAAAGGAACACCATGAAATTTAACATTTATTTGAAATAATAAGACTCGTTTAACTGTGCAACCTACAAACGATTTAATTTACTAAATGCTCAAAATGTGCCCCTTCCTTTTGTATAAAAATTGTAACTCTTTTAATAATCTCGCTTACCGTTGATTTATTTATTTTTTCATGTGTGAATATTTGAAATAATACTTCGAAATAGTAATAAAGCAGAAAGTAGGTCATAAAGTCAGTTGTTACAAGCACGACATAGTCAGAGAAAATTCAATAATCTGAACAAAATTTTAAATCAAATGTTAAATTTCTTGGTGTTCCTTTTATTTTAGATGCTATGTTATTTAGAAGAAATAAATGTATCTGACCGAGCCTTTCGATTAGTACAATAAAATTACAGTTTTTTTTGTTTTCACATTTAGCGGGTTCGATTCCCGGTTCAGACAGGTGATTATTTAAAATTCTTTGAATGCAGTTCGTATTGTTTTTAAAATAAAAATGAAGTCTTCATTCAGTAAAATTCTCTATCTACAGTATTTCAGGTACTTCCCCTCCATGTGTCAAAGTCGTGGGACACCCTGTATACTAAACCTGAAACTTTTATTTTTACACGACTTATTTTTTTTTTTTCATAAATTTCAATTTTATTTCAGTAGTTTTCTACCCATAACAGTTGACAGGAATAGACACCTTGAGGCTTGAGACGGTCCTCTTGGTCAGTTTACCTGTATTAGACAACCCCTGCATAGCACATCTCAGGCATTTCACACTTTTTTAGGGAACTTAACGCGACATAAACTAAGGTGTAACTTGACGATTTACTAAAAAAAACACATATTCAGACAGTTCTGATGAACATCTTGTTGGCGTGTTTCGGTTTTCGCATAAAGTAAAAATAAGGTTGTATATAAAATAATTTTGCATGCCTAAATTGGTACAACACAGTGAACTGCGCATTCACCTAACATCTGGAAATGTATAAATATGTACTGTGTTGAGCAATAAAGATTTGAATTTATGTTAAAGTTGAGTCCCGTTTCAGTTTGGCCAATAGCAGAACGCAACACATTTTTAATCCAGCTCGACATTGTTTCGGAAACGAACCAAAAAGCACAAAGAAAATTTCTAAACACAGCAACAAGGGAAAAGTCATCTCGGCAAATGTCCACTGTAGGCGAAGACTCGATGACACATGCAATTTGTCTGTACAATCGATAGTGGCAGTCGTGTCGATAACGTGGACCTATTTATGGCTCTCTGGTGAATTTAATCTACGGTTTTGGGAAACAAGACTGTATGTTGGTGTACCTAAAGGCTTTGGTTGTTTAGAAAAGCGGGTGGTCTTGCTTTGCTGTAAATTCTCGGTTCATTTTAGTTATGGCATGTTCTATTGGTTGTCTGAAAATACGTGGTCGTGAAAGGTAAGGCTTTTAAATATCACCAATATATCAATAAATATGTGTGGTGTAACTTTGAGTGATAGATTGAAGAATGATGTGATAAGACAAAGTTGCGATTTAAATACTGGTTTAATCAGGGTATACGCTAAATCTCGTGTAGTGCCGGACTTAAAGAATAGCACTACCCCATCTCTTCCCGTGGGTGTCGTAAAAGGCGACTAAGGGATTCTCTAGAGGATGGGCAGCAGCGTTTTCTGAGCACTTTAACAACCATACTGCGATCGCCAACCCGCCTGCCAAGCGTGGCGATTACGGCAAAACGCCCCTCATTTTGGGGGAGGCCTATGTCCAGCAGTAGACGTCATCATTTCATTCATTATCATCATCATCATCATCAAAGATGATGATAATGATGATACGCTAAGTTTGGTGGAAATCGATCCAGCCGTTTCAAAATGATCATTTCTTTTCACAGTTGGTACAGAGATTTCAGTCTTAAGGTACTATTCCGAACCGAGCTACCAACTGCAACTGCCGACAGCACGTGCAGCGGCTAGAGGTGACGCTGGTGTGGCGAGTGCCGTGCGTGGTGCGAATTCATGCAGTCGCTGCACATGCAGTCGGCAGTTGCCGTTGGTAGCTCAGTTCGGAATAGTACCTTAACGATTGATAATTATTTCACTTTCACTCGTCCGATTAAATAGAAGAGCCTCCACGACGAATGATACTTAAGTACCTACGTTCGGTGGTACCCAAGGCAGTTAGCCTCACTATAGTCCTCCTTATCGATTTCGATAACGGCGGCCCTTTAAAACTATTTCCTAGCGTGTGCCCTAGTAGGACTCGCCAGACCGAATTTTGTTTTGAATACCCGGTCACAACTAATACAGTAAAGTTGGCCTGCAGAGTTAAAAGTATAGGTGTAGGAGGGTTTTGGTCTCTCTTTACGTATTTGGCGTTTTTCGTTTAGTGCATCGAGCCGTTTTTGTTCAAATGATTTTATATTTTTATAGATAATAGAGCGCCAAGACGACCTATGCGATGCGAGCCTCTCCCAACCTTTAGGGTCAATAGCGCAAGCGTTTAGATGTCTTTTGAGCACATCTTTATAGCGCAGATGTTGACCACCATGCGTCCGTTTACCTTCTGCTATCTCAGAATAGAATACCGCTTTGGGTAAACGGTGGTTCTCCATGCGAAAGATGTGCCCACACCACCTGAGTTGACGCTGCATGAGTAGAGCTTCCATGCCATACATGTTGGAACGGCGCATCCGTATTAGGAACGCGGTCCTGCCACTTAATGTTTAAGATGGATCTGAGACACCTTAGATGATATGTGTCAAGTTTCCTAATGTCTGGTTTAGCCTCACTATATAACTGTCCAACATCACTAATAAGTTACATCGATGTATCTGATCAAATAACCAATGGCAGTCGCTCATTTTTGTGCGACTTACACTTATTGCGTCAGCATTCAAATCATTTTTAAGTGACGTCAAAAAATGGAGGAGGTTATTAATTCGTCGGAATCTTTTTTTTATGTATGTTCACCCTTTAAGACACCTGGACCGATTTGGAAAATTCTTCTTTTGTTTGAAAGGGTATACTTCCCAAGTGGTCCCATAGTCATCAGGTCAGGATCTGATGATGGGATCTTGGAGAAATCAAGGGAACGATATCACACTTGAAGCGATTTTTTGTTTGAAAGAGTATTCTCCATATGTGGTCCCATTTAAGTTTGGTGAAGGGGCGATGACGACCCTCGGAGATTGACAATGGAATTCTTCAATGGATAACAACAAATTACCCGCGATTGCTGTAATTGCATGTATAAGTACTGTTTATGCCACTTAAAATAGAAAAATAAAATTACTCGTGGTCTTCAAGTCCCACTTAGTTCGAAAGTGATCAGATTTATGAAGTTTGCCGATGGGAAGTTTTATGTGTCATAGCATGAGCTACGTACAGTTCGCGCCAACACGACAGACGAATAAGAATTGGTGAACATTTAACGGGCTCGTATAACAAAGATTAAAACGAATTTTAATGTCCATAATGTTGTTTTATATGCACTTGTTTCTTCGAAACGACTTTTTCTATAGACAATATTCGAGATTAACGTTTCGTAACGGTCTTAAGCTGAATGAAAAGTCGAGCGAAATTATTAAGTATATTTTGAGTTTTTATATTTTACGTAAAAACTGAACATCTGTTCAGTTTTTACGTAAAATACCGGGTTTACCGAAAACTGACGCAGTGTAGGTAACCCATTATTGAAACTAAAATAAGTGGAGATTTTTCACGGATTTTTCCAAATGTACTGGTTTTTAATTTGCCTGTACCTTATTGTATTTCAATTAAGGGTTTGAAAGGTAAATAAATAAACTGCGTGGAAAAGACGGTTAACCAATAATTGACACATGGAATTCAGTTCATTATTTTGAATTGAAAATCCGTGGAAAATGTCAACAAAATTTTCCGTATTTTCGGATTTATAAAAAAAACACATTTTGTTTTTACAACATGCTGTGTTTATTTGTTCTATTCTATTTTAAACTAGGGAAGTGTAAAATTTGTAAAAAAAAAACGGAAATATCCGAGAATTTCCATTTTTTTATGTTTATTTAGCAAAACAAATAAATTAAACAATACAATAATATAATAATTCAATTATTTATTCAAGTCATATGTAACTCTATATAAAAAACTACTAACATAAATAAAAATAAAGAAAACTTGTATGCTAGACTAAAACGACCTACTTATACAAACTAAAAGAGTACATCAAAATATTTCTCCGCATTGCTGTCGACTGATTCAGCCCATTAAACGAATACAAAAAGACTTACTGGTGACACTGATTGACCATGCATAGTCTCTTTTTTTATTTTAAATTGACCATCGTATATTGTATCTGAGTAATTTTAGCGTCCCGAGTTAACTGACTGCGTGGAGCGATATCGCACTAGTCGTACCCGTCAGCTGTGTCGCCGTGTCTTCATTCATTTATGCATGGCATCGGAATTTTCTATCACATTTTTTTTTATTAAGGAAACATTTATTTTTTTAATTTTAATCAATCAACCCGTGCCGGTTAATCTATACCCTTATTATTATTGTACGACTATCAGTTACAAAATAATATGAAAAAGAGACATAGGTGTAGCCACCCAAGGAATATTGTCGCGACAAATCCCTTTAATGCGCGCCAGTTTACCGACAGTGCCCCGATGGTACATCGTCTTTGCCCGAATACTACGCATTGCAACGATCTACCCGGCCACACTCATCGCGTTAACACGAACTTTCGCTGTAGCCCACTAATGTAGCCCCAGCATTAGTAAACAGATTAAATCTTCTTCTCTCGTGTCAGCACGAGCAATTAAAAAAGAGCACTTAATAAAATGCCTGTAACTATCCTACTGCAAATCCTGCAAGGCAAAGACCTCTACTCATGCAGAGAAGGAACGAGTATTGATCACCACGCTTGCCCATTGTGGGTTGGCGATTTGAGACCATTAGGTCCAGGTTCCTCACGATGTCTTCATTTATCGTATGACAGTTAATCTAAGACGCCAGTCTTAGATTAACTAAGAAAGTATATACAACTCCCAAAGTATATACATAATTCCCCTTAAAAAAGAAAATGTTTATCAAATAGTCGTTTATGGTTGTTGTCAGTTACCTCTCAGAGGAAATTAGGTAAGAATGTAAATAACTCTCTGAATAGTCTACTCTTTACTTTTATGTTTTCAGGGTTGCGTTTCAGTGATGATTTTATTTTATGATTTGTCCAATTTTTTTTTTGGTCTTACCTTTGTTTCAAAATATTGCCAATAGACTTAGACTTAGACTTCACAAGGGACCTTTTAATCCCCTTTCGGCTTTAGGGGTATTTTTGTAACACGTATAAAAGTAAAACTACTCAACCAAACTTAATGAAATTCACAAGGGAAACCTCGCACCGAATAAAAAAGAATTACTCAAATCGGTCCACAAATATCGGAGAAATCGATGAACACACACAAAAAAAAAAACGCCTCGAATTAATAATCTTTTCGGAGTTGTTTGAAAAGTAACCCACTTTGTGGCCCTACTAAACAGTTTACCGAGGTAACCGCACTTTCTTTAATTCTACTAAGACTTCAGCGACTGAGACTAATAGCTAGTAATAATCATTTGGCGCTAAACGCTCGCTTAAACCTAACTATCTTTTGGTTTTCGTCGAGCACTCCTAAACGTGCGTTTAGAACGAACGAACGTAGAACTAGAAATACGCGTTCCTTGCAAGGAACTATTCTTGATTTTATTACACGTGAGTAATAAGAAAAGATTTTTAAGAAAATTCACCCCCCACGGGGTTAAATAGGGGAGGAAAGTTTGTATGGAAGTTCGTAATTTTTAACCCCCTATGCAGGGATGTTATAAGTTTAATGACGACAAGTTTAGTGCAGTGGCTAAGCGATTGGCTTCTGCGCTTCGGGTCGTGGGTTCGATTCCCACACGGAACAAAAATTTGTATGGCCTACAGATGGTTGTTTTGGGTCTGGGCATTTGTTTGTGAGATTTGTGTCTGTAAACGCACCCACGATACAAGAGAAATCTTAGTGTGGGGCAACGTTTTTTTAAAAGAAAAGAAATGTGTTTATCTGTGAGTCTGTCTATGGCATCGCTGGCTCCTAAAGGGATGAACTGATTTTGATATTGTATTTTTTTTTAATACAGCTTGATCGAGAGTCACATTCATATGACTATGAATGTATGGGGGTGCATGAAAAGAGCTTCCACGAGTGACGATACTTCAGTACGCCCGGCGCACCCTGGGCAGTCAGCCTCGCTACCAACCGGACTGGACTGAACTGGGACTGACTAATCTTTTCACCACGGCATGAGCTATTCGTTGATACTCCTGCCGACACAATAGAAGAAGAAGAAGACATTCAATATATTTAATTATCTAGTTCTTTCGTGAACGCACCTTTAGAACTAAGCCGTTTGCATTATTGTAATTATCTAGACAAGACTTAGGCTTAGAATGTTGTTGTACTCGTGTTACTTTACCTTTGAAGATAAAGATCTTAATGTAGTTCGTTTTGATAGAAATACTTTCAGCAATACATATTTTAGGGTCTCAAAAACATTGAAAATGGTTTTGAGACAGGTAAAGTTTTGAAACTTTGTGGTCTCAACTAGGAATAAACAAACTTTACCCCGTGTGGGGACGGGCTAGAATATAAAACTTCCTTACCACACGCTGGGAACTGACGCGTGTTGGAACATTCAACACAACCCAGCACGCTTGGTGGTAGGATCTATAGTATAGATCAGTGGCGAAGGGTGAATTTTCTTAAAAGGGAAGCCGGACCAAAAAATGCTTAGCTTGCTCAAGTGTGATGCGTGAATTCCAATAACTACTCGTTTCGAAAGGGAAGCCGATAGGAATCGAGTTGTATGGAGCCTTCGCCACTGGTATAGATCCTACCACCAAGCGTGTACCAGTGGTTCTTAACCGGTGGTCCCTAGAAGCATCCCAAGTGGTCCGCGGAGCCATCCTAGCCAAAAAGCCAAAAGGCAATTTCTTTACCAAAACTTCGAGACATTGCTATTCGCTACATACATTTATTTTCATCGACATAAATCTATGTGAGCAGGGGTTCTCGGTGCTTCTAATTATTAAAAACCACCACTGCCGTTATGCGTTTGGCTTTGAGTAGCACTGAACCAAGGATTCAGAAGTTAGCAAAGAGTATGCAATCGCAAAAATCGCATTAAAATCTGTAACTGTAATGTGAATAATTTACCGAAAAGAAAATTAAAATACTGAGGGCTTTAAATAATTTTATGCGTGTTTTATTTATAGATGAATTAGAACAACCCTCCATTTATTTACATTTAGGTACTTTATATTAAATACAAACTAATTAACCAACTTAGTGGTCTATGGCAACACAGAAATTTTGTCAAATGCCTCATGACTATAAGGTTAAGAACCACTGATCTATACGGTCCAGCTAGCTACCACACTCAAATTAAAGTCAAACAGTTTACTATGTTCCGTTGTAGTACGTATGTTTCACAGATGGGTTAAGGGGAATCCCTCTACTGTAACTTGGATTCGTGTGCTCCATCTTAGACTCTGTCTGCGGTTACCATCAGATGCGACTAGGGTCAAAGGCGACTAAAGGTCATGGGTCATGGGATACCGGCACCGCAACGGCACCACTACAACCCAGCAATTAACTTGTCATTCAAATTAGAGCTTTAAATCGTGTGGCGTATAATATGTTTCATAATGTCAATATGAAAAAGCCAACGGCGAGCAGTCAGCGCGCTTGCCGCTACCATACAACTCAACTCGGAGCCCGTGCGCTGTGAGCGAGCGGACCGCGCCCGAGCTTCTTTTACAAATGTCATATATAACTACTGTGTTCGCGGTGACAGCAAGCTTGCACCTCGCGGCCAGCGTACGGACTGCGAGCTTGCGACTCGCGGACGACGCGTAGTTAGCGCGCTGACGGCTAGCCGTAGCCTAAATTTGAGGCGACGCTGAGCTGCAGCTGTGCAGTTGCGGTGCCGGTATAATGTGCCATGACCTGAAGTCAAATAATGCCAGATACTGGGTGGAAATATGAATTTCTTAAGACAACGTAATATGATAAAGTAGAATATTTCTAGTTAAAACCGTACACCGACATTTTTCAAATAGATTTTCTAGATAAAGAAACTTTGTAGCTAGACGCTTTGGCAAGTAACAAAACTTATTTACACTTTGGATCGTTTGAAACAAAATATGTTCCAAGCCTTTGAAATGTATCTGCCAACAAAATAAATACAGTCCACACCCTATCTCTTAGTACATTATTCTTTGTCTCTAGACAAGAAATATACCGTCTGTAAATATTACGAGTAAAATACGCCAAGTTTTTTTGTTTGTAATGTTGGTATACATATATATATCAACAGTAAATTATAGGCGTATGCTAAATATTTATCAGGATAATTGTATCGCAATCCTAGATCGTGACATTTATTGAGCATTTAGATCAGTATCATTATCCAGCCGAAAGACATCCACTGCTGGACATAGGCCTTCCCCAAGCATTGCCATATTGACCGGTCTGGTACTTCTCGCATCCAGCGGATTTCCGCTCCACCAGGTCATCGATCCATCCATCCATCCATGCTGCATCTTCCAGCACGCGATCTGCCAGAAATGTGCCCCGCCCAATGCCACTTAAGTTTGGAAATTCTTTGGGCTATGTCGGTTACCCTAGTACTCCTGCAGATCTCATCATTTCTGATATGATCACGTAGGGAAGCTTAGCCTTCTCCATGGCCCTTTTCTGTAACCTTGAGCCTTCTTATGTATGCGGCCCGTTATGAGCGACCACGTTTCAGTGCCGTAAGTAAACACTGGCAACACCCGAATCGTTCGACAGCTGGTTAAAGGTACAAGTCCGAGATGGGCTACAGACCGCAAACTGCAATAGTAGTATCGCTTGCGGTGCGATCTGCGGCTGCGGCCTGCGTTCGCAGTTTTACAGTCGCTGTTGGAATAGCACCTTTAAAGTGCACACCTTAAAGGCGCTATTCCGATGGCGACTTGCAGTCTGCGGTTGCAGTCTGCAGTTTGCAGTCGCCGGTGGAATAGCACCTTTACCGAATCGTTTTGAATCAGACTGTTATGAGGTTGATATTTGCAGCAACCCTGTCACTTTGTCAAAACAAGAGCATTAATAATTAAATTTCCTCTTGTGTATTTTATAGCGGAATGTTATTATTAATTAATCCCGGATGCACAATAACTGTTTTTGTCACGTTCAAACGCATAACGTCGTAGATGTGCTTTATAATAGTTATTGCATGAGTTAAATTACTCGAGTGAATAATATTCTGGATTTTATAGAAGTTGTTTTATAGATACTGCCTTGTTGGTCTAGTGGTCGGGCAAACTGTTATTAGGTTTTTCCATGAGGAATTTCGCAGTTGCAGCCCGGAGTCAGAATTTGCCATGTCAGTGTCCAGATTTCCAGAATTGACCATGTCAGTTGTTTTATATAGTTTAGCGTCCTTTTACCTTTTGTAAATGTGAGAGCTTTTGTAAACTTGTTAGATGCCTGGATACCTATTTAATTTTTGACCATATTTTTCTGTTTTTTTTTGGTGTCTACATTGCTCTCTCGTAACTATTCTAAGCCATAACTGTACCCACTTACATTGTTAAAGATATGGATTTTAAAAGAGTAACCATGGAGTTTTTTGCCGGCTCTTCTCCATAGGAAACGACTAATTGGGACCGTGCACCTAAATTCGACTTTTCATAAGCGCCTGTAATGGTTTATATGAAATAAAAACTTTTGATTTTGATTTTGTGCCCGGTTGATGGCAATAGGCTCGCCCCCTATTACATGGGACTTTAACATAACGGCGAAATGTGGGTGTACTGTACACCTCTGCCTAACCCTTCGGGGAATACAAGGCGTGATGTTATGTCATGTTTATAGAAGTTTGTAGTAATTTTCTTTCAAAAGAATTTATCGTTTTAATTTATTGGTGCTAAAATGTTTTTAGAAACAATGTTTTCGGGCAGCTATTAATTTAGTTGTTTATCAATGAAAATAAATGAGTTTTTCAGAAAACATTTTAGCTTGTTTTTATTTGTGTCAGACGTTTTGATGGTTAACTAATAATACTGTGCTGCCTGTGCTCTGAAATAAAAAAAGCATAAGGACCAGAGGTTATTAGGACCAAATTTTAAATGTTGCCACGTGACGTACCAATTCTTTTGATTGTACAGCCGCGGACTCGAAATGTTTATCAGATTTCAAATTCGATTCCTTCTCACAGTTTGCGCAATAAGGTTCAAGATGTCATATCAACTTAAGTATTAGTTTTTAAAATTGTGCAGCGTCGATTCTAGCAAAAAGGCTATATTAACGACTTTTTGATGTTATGAACTCCTTCTTAGGTGCATACCTAAGAAGGAGTTCATAACATCAAAAAGTGTCTAGTCAAAAGTTGTATAGAGCGAATTTTGTTCAATTTACTAATAGGTTGATTTCTTTTTCTATGCTACCTAGTATATAGCCTCTCTTTAAATTAACCTTTAGGGGCTGAGTCACCCTCGTCCGTGGGAAGGCTCCCTTAGTTCGAAACCCAACACGTGGTCCCCGGGTGGTGCCAATCAGGTGACAACTTTTCGCTTGGTGGTAGGATCTATACGGTCCGCCTGGCTAGCTACCACCCTCACATTAACGTCCGGTGCCAAGCAGTTTACTATGTTCCGTGGTGTGTATGTGAGAGTCAGAGGGGTATTATAGGGAAATTCCTCTATATCTCTGTTACTTGGATTCGTGTGCTTCATCTTAGACCCTGTCTGCGCTTACCATTAGGTGCGACGAGGGTCAAATGCGACCAAGTCAAGGAATAAAAAAAATCCTTTTTATTTCAATTAAGAAAAAAATATCTTTGCCCTGTCAATTCTTTGCGAGCGACAGAGCGACCTTATGAAAAAGTAATGAGCAAGCAATTATAGACCTTAGGGTGGTAAACATTTCGAGTCCGCGACTGTACAAGAAAATGTGTCGTCGTACGAAAAGCTTTACTACTTCGGACTACTGTGTACACTTAGGCTGTGTCTTCCACCGTGTGAAAAGAGCTGCAGGGGACGCAAACTTTGTTGCAGATCCTGGAAAGCTGGCCAGCAAAACTGTGAGGAGTTTTGTTCACATACGAATGTGACGCATTTCTTTATACAGATTAGTCTACTAATAGTATAAGGTGTAATAAACACGGTGTTTGTTAAGTATTTTTATTTAGGTAACTATTACACCTTTTGGTATTGTGTATACCTACAGGGTGTAAACGAATTCATGTAATTCCTTCAAACCACATGATCTATTAATGATTAACCCCGCACGGGATTTATATTGATTAAAAATAGAAATAAACTTTTTTTTCCCAATATATTTTTTTATGTGATAGGACACAGCTGACGGGCACGACTAGCGCGATATCGCTCCACGCAGTCAGTTGACTTGGGACGCAAAATTACTTAGACACAGAACACCATGGTTCATTTTCTGTAACGTTTTTTTTTTGTTGATTCTGAAAAAAACCTATGCAGGGTCAATCAGTGTCACCAGTAGATCAAGCGGTTTGAAGGAATTACACGAATTCGTTTACAACCTGTATAGTGTGTCCATTTGCATGCTGAATAGTTTTGTTTTTTTTTTTTGTTTTTTTTTGTGTTTGCGGTTCGGGGAATCATCGTCATCAATACAGTACTCGCCGCAGCCGCCCAGCCTTATTCTTAACGCCCATTTTGAAACAGATGTCTGGGGAGGAAATATATAAATAACACACTAAGATGACAATCATGAACGTAACCTCCTTATTTATTTTTAGTATTCATGGCGACACGTTTGGTGCAGTGGCTAAGCGATTGGCTTCTGCGCTACGGGTCATGGGTTCGATTCCCACACGGAACAAAAATTTGTATGGCCTACAGATGGTTGTTTCGGGTCTGGGCGTTTGTGTATGTGAGATTTGTGTCTGTAAACGCATCCACGATACAAGAGAAATCTCATAGTGGGGCAACGTTAAAAAAAAATAAAAAAAATAACGTGCAACATTTAATTTAAAAAGGCTTATGTTTAAGCAATCACCAAATATAATGAAATATAACGCCCAAAAATCGTAAGTACTAACCAGAATTTAATCCCCATTTTAATATGTAAATGTGTCCAATAAACGTAAAGTCTGCTAACCTAAAAAAGTCAAGTATCTCCAGAATAATCGCTGAGCTACCCAAAAATTGCCACGCATGCACCAAATATGTACTCGTATTTTATTTAAAAATTTCATTCAAATATGTTACACAATTTTATCCTAATAAAGTAAATTAATATACAAAAATCATCGTTTACCCAAAAAAATATAAATGAAGTTCTAAAGGTTCACCGATACTACCGTAAAATGTATATTAAAGGTTGAGCTTCTTAGCATAATAATTCTAAGCGAAAAAAATTCACTCACATTATTGTTGTATGTTTGTAAGGTTGGGTTTCCAAAGGAGCGTCGACGGAGCCCCGCTGCGCGGGGCTCCTATTTCTGTCTGCAAGGTTTAAAGTAACCTAACACGAAGTGGATGACGGGGGCTTCGTTCGCTCGCTACGCTCGCTCACTCTAGCCCCCGTCATCCCCTTCGAACCTAACCTATCCGTGTCGGGGTAAAAAAATGTATATTTTCGCCCACTCAGTATTTTTTTCGCCCAAGTTAGTATTTAATTCGGACACTTGGAATTTTAGTTGCTAGCTCAGATTAACTGTTTCGTACTGCTAATAACTCATTTTACGAATTTTAATCATTCATTAATTATCGCCAGTTAAGTTAATTTTTCGCAAATGTATTTTAATTCCGCTCGGTTTAGTATTAAAGTATCTCATTAACAGTCTTCCATATTTTATTTATTCGCCCGATTAATAATCGCCCTTTTAAAATCTTAACGAATAAATCAGTCTTCTTGGTTATATGCATACATTTTATGGCAAACGTAGTGATATATTTGGGTAGTAATGACACAAAACTTTGCTAGTTAAAATTTGGTGCACGCGTGGCCTTTTTGGGTTATGAAAAGTTTTTGCAGTGCAGGAATGACTTAAATAGCCCAAAAGATTTTGGTACAGGTTTCATTTATTTGTACATTTTTTTTTTTGGATGATGCTGTTTAGTGTAACGATTGTTTTTTTGGTGGTCATTAAATTTCATCCCATTTAAAAATCCCAACAAAAAATAAAACTTGGTCCTTCGCTCCGCACAAGATTTTCTTATTCAAAACCGACTTCAACAACCGTAAGAGGGACATAACGAATGTCCTACAAAGAGGGCCATAAAGGGCCAGATTAATGATCCGAATGGCCAGTCATTAAGTACAGTTAACAGGATCCACAGTGTCACGGCCTGGAGTGTGTTTGCTACGGAATAAATTTTCTTTTCCGATGATCTGGTAGTGACATACGGATGGGAGATTGTACGAGCGGAAAGAGCTAATGCTTGAGTTGTTATGCTGACAGGAAATAAGGATTGGATTTTGTGTTTTTGCAGTGTTATGTTATTGGAAAGCTGGTCAATTATAGTTTGTAGATAAGATTTGACGACTTACCTACATGTAGTAAAGATATAGATTATGGAAACAATGATTATAGATACAAATACCAGGTGTAAGGGACGGTGTACCGAAAACTGAAACAGCGAATTCAGCCTATTATCAGATATTATTCTGAATTGAATATAAGTGGAAATTTTGCTCGGAATTTTCAGACTATTCCGATTTATATTTTCACAAAAAGTAGTAGTAAAATAAGCAATCCTATTAGGACACACAGCACGTTACAAAAATAAAATGTATTTTTTAATAAATAGGAAAATTCGAAAGATTTCGTTGATATTTTCCACGGATTTTCAATTCAAACTAATGTACTATTTTCACAGTGAATTTTTGGTAACCTGTCCGTTACACTCAGTTTATTTACCTGCCAAAACACTTATTGAAATACAATAAAACATAGGCAAATTAGCAATTTAAAAAAAAAACACTTATTTTCGATTCAGAATAATGGGCTGAATTCACTGTTTCAGTTTTCGGTACACCGTCCTTTCCACCCAATATAACAGCAAATAAAGAAAAATATATCTTCATAAAACTAAAATAGGGTATCAAAATATTCCTCCGCATCACTGTCGACTGGTACCGTGCCCAGAAGGCTGGCAGCCACGTTGTATGGCAATGCAAATCCTTTGACCAAAGTAGAGGCCAGCCTTCGGGTCACGGGAAGTGTCGACCAGCCGCCTTGCAACATCTCTGTATAGAATTTGGTCACTTGAACCCCACTCGAGTTGGTTGACCTCAAATGGCTCGAAAATATAATTACTAATGTTGATTATGGAATCAAATATTAGTTAAAGACCATTTCTTCCCTCAACACGTTTCTAATTTCTCATGATACCAGTATCTCATCATCAATCTACCTTGTTTTTCCATGTCACATAATATTATAAAACATATGTATATATACATATATATTGATTTTAAATGTAAGTATTATGTCTATGTATTGTGTGTAGTATATATTTTGCAGTAGTACGACTACGTCACGGACTACCCCCCTACCTTATTCATTGTCTTCCTGTTCACCCAAAGGTTGTCTGGTAGATATCGTTTTCAGCGATAAGACCGCCATTGTATCCTTCAATATAATTATGATATTGTATAAGAGCTGAATTACCATTTTGGTGTACAATAAAGTATATTCTATTCTATTAAATAAATTAAAATATCAGTCCATGGTCTAAATCCTTTTCATTCTGAGAAGAAGCACCCAGCAGTAGGACAGCTAGAGACTAATATTATTTTTGATTAAATAATGTAAGACTAAGGGCTGATTTTTCAATCGTCAAATAAGTTTTATCTGAGGGATAAATATCACGCTTTGACAGCTTTTGTATAGAAAATTTGTCAAAACGTCAAAATTATTCCTCAGATTAAAGTTATTTGACCATTGAAAAATCAGCCCTAAGTATGAAACATTATTTAGATCTAATTCAATATCTAGCAAACATTCCTAGAATTCATAACACTATTTTCGGCACACTAGATCAAAATATAAATAGAATTCCTCTTGAATATTTGATATGGTTTCCCAATAATCTCGAACAAGAATCAGTCAATCTTATCAAAGGTATTATCTTAATCCTTGGAGATATACCTAAACTTCCTAGAGGGTTGCAATCTATTATGATTGGCGGAATATACAGGGTGTTAACGAATTCGTGTAATTCCTTAAAACCACATGATCGGCTACTGGTGTAGACAGGCCCCGCACGGGATTTAGCTTGATTAAAAATAAAAAATAAAAATCTTTTTTTTTTCATGCGGCTTTGTTATCGATTGTATCTAAACCACCTTATAAGGATACAGTAAAAAAATAAGAGTTTTTTTTTTGCAAAAAATAATTTTATTTTTTTTGAACATTTTGATGCCACGCATAAACTAATGAAAGTACAGCGACACGGCTGGCAGGCACGACTAACGCGATATCGCTCTTTGCAGTCAGATAACTCAAGGCTCTAAAATGACTCAGAAATAGAAAACCAAAACATTTTTTTGAATATATTTTTTGGTTAATTTTCAAAAATTCCGGTTTATGGTTAATCTGTGTCACCAGTAGATCACGTGGTTTTAAGGAATTACACGAATTCGTTAACACCCTGTATAAAGTTCTTTAAACTTTCTATAACTTGCAGCTCAATGATATGTCTCTAAGACCTTTAATTTCTGGATAAGAAATTAGATTTATTTCTTCGTTTCTTTAATTTATTCATTTCTTGTTCTAAATTCTCCTCTCACAGGTCTGTTGGAAGTGATTTCTTTTAGAAATAAGCAGTGCCTTTGTATGCTATGCTCCTGATTAACTATATTTTATTATGTTTTGTGTGTGCATAAATTATTATGTATACTAATGATAGCCTACTTAGTCTAGCAGCTGTGAGGCCAACATCGGCTATTTGTGTGTTGGAGCGAAGTATGGAGTTTCTGATGCGGTCCGTAAGTTGGACATCCAATAAACTTCGCTCCATAGTTCGTTGGCAGACTAAAAGTGCGGACTTCTGACGTTTAGTAAGCGACCAAGTTTGCGTTCCATAGGTAAAAAAAACTCCATAGGTAAAAAAACGCTATAGGTAAAAAACTCCATAGGTAAAAAAACTCCATAGGTAAAAAAACTTTATAGGTAACAAACTCCACAGGTAAAAAAAAAACAGAAATAGCCGATGGTGGCCTCACAGCTGCTGGACTAAAGTGGAACTGGGCTGGTCATGTCTGCCGCATGTTGGAGGAGCAATGGGCTAAAATAACCACTAAGTGGATCCCAACTGGCAGAAAACGACCACGCGGCAGGCCCAGAAGAAGATGGCGCGATGAGCTGGACTCATTTTTAAAGGATTGGCCTACTATCGCACTATATCGTGAAAGGTGGAAGGAGGGAGGGGAGGCGTTTGCCCTGCAGTGGGCAAACATGGGCTCATAATAAATAAATGATAGCCTAACGGTTGAACGCTTGCATTTCACGTAGGAGGGTCTAAGTTTCATCCCAGCTCACACCTCTGACTTTTTGAATTCATTGTGTCGTTAAAAAATTGATGATAATTTGCTTTAACGGTGAAGGAAAATTTCGTGATACTGGATTAGTACAAATTGGAAGACTTCAAAAGGTAGACGCTCCGTATAAAATACTGGGGCCTAATTCTCCTAAAATAAATCTTGATAAATCACAACCGAACCAAGGCCGAACCGTTCATTCAAACAGTTCTCAATTTCAAAAGCTTTCAAATTGTTTGACACAAAAAACAAAATCAATCATTTTGAAAGTTTTCGAAAACAAAAACTGACTGACGGTTGTGGTTCGATTGCGTTTGGCAACAATTTATTTTAGGAAAATTGGGCCCCTGGTATTCAGCCGCATCGGGTTAGACTAGAAGCTGACCTCAGCGTAGTTGGTAAAAATCTAGACACAAGGGAGTGCGTTGCTTTTGAGCAAATAAAAAGTTCCTAGAAACCAAACAGATCTGTAATAGGTCAGAATACAAAGCTCAAAGGAAACAAAATTGTTACGTTGTTTTTTTTCGAACGTTGGCCAACCGTATTGATTTATGTATCGTTTGCAGTGGATTTTATATTTTTTCTGTTCGCTTAGGTAAGGTCCCTCTGAGAACGAGAGCTCACTGGTTTATTTTTGTTCTATAGTTTCAGTTCTCAGGAGAGCTGGTATTTTTATTGAAAACAACGCGGATTAGTGAGTATTCTGTGTATCCAAGAAATGTTTTACTTTGTTGTGCGACTTCACGGGGAATTTGTTGCGACGTTTCTTCTTCCTAGCATTACGAAGCGGTGATTGGTGGGCGGGTTTGGGGGTTGTCTATTGTAATTTTGATGCTTAAACTGTACTGTTTTTCAGCCCAGTTTAAATGAATAGATTTTGATTAATTATTATCGCGTTGTCTTCGTCACGTCATGTTTTCATGTCAATCACGAATAGAATGTTGATGTAGTTGTTTGTATTGTCTGCAAAATTGTTCTAGAAAGATGAGGACAACTGGACCTTGTACAGTCTGCTAAGACACTGTGTAATATTGTTTGATTTTGTGATAAATTAATGGCCGCTAATCATAGCTATCAGTGTCGGTTTAAGAGGTCATTGTACTCATCATTATAAACAACTTTTACTATGAGACCAAATCTGAAATCGAGAAAAAAATATTAGTTGTTCCCTACATTTTGACGAGTTAAGGGAACATAAATGTAGGTAACAGCCGTTTTTTTTCGCGATTTCAGCTTTGGTCCCATAGTAAAAGTTGTTCATAATGATGGCTAAAATGACCCCTTAAGAGGTTGTTAGTGTTTTACCAATCACCCTGTTTACGCAGGCACATCCGCGGGAAAACAGCTAGTATTATTGCAAACAACGTTACCCGCTGTATAAAGAACCGCTTCCTCACTTTGTGTCTCTAAAGATCTTAAAAACAAAATGTTAATTAAAAACGGGCAGCCTCCCCGAACTCATTTACTATGCTTTGTGAATTTGCGGCGACGTCTTCACTTATACAATATACATGTTTCGTTTATTTTTTTAATTTCTTTGTTCATTCAGTGATTGTTTTTAAGTCGTGTTTCTGAACTGTTTGTTTTCTGTTAGCAATTATGTTTTGCAATTTTTGATACAACTTGTTGAAGGCGATTCGTTTGTTTGATTTGAATTTTAGTTTGACAATGGTTCCGATTCTCTTGTTCACCAACTAAACTACAATTAGAGAATAGCAATTTTTACTAACAGACGGCGCAAGAAAAGGAGGGCTATAGATAAGAACTAAGTTAGCGATGTCAAACTAGTTTACGCTATGAACTTCACCGTGTTTTTAGACGACATGTTCTGACGTGTCGTCTAAAGGAGAATCGGCAAAAATGTATGGAAGCTGGTTTATGAACCAATACCAACCACATATATGTCATTAGATAGGTATTTTAATATACCGAAATAGCTACTATGGCGGCTCATTTCAAATTGTTGTGTGAAAAAGTTATGGCGATGTTTCGCAGGTTAGGTTTTCTTATTCTGGCTGCGGGCGGCGGGTTAGGGGACCCATCGCCCGGCCAGTAACAGGACCGAGAAGGCGGCGCGCAGTGTTCCGTGCGCGCCTCTCAGGCCCACAGTAGGAGAGGTCCGGCAGCCCCTGGCGGACCGAGACCTGCTGGTGTTGCGGTGCATGCAGCTGTGAATCCCGTGATCCCGGCCAAGGGTAAGGAGAAGGAGCACCGTGGGTTTTTAGCCGGTAAGAGTCCGGCATAACCCCTCGCCTTCCCCAGGTGAAGGGGATCAATGAGGAATTTTCCAATAAAAAAAAAGGTTTTCTTATTCTTCGGTATTGCTAAGTAATAAAAACAAGTAGATAGAGTAAACAATATTACAGTTATACGTATACCTTGTATTATTATATGTTTTAGGGTTTGCCAAAGAACAATGGAGCGCAGTATTCTATGCGTCAAAAGAACAGACAGAATACGGAACAGCACACTGCTCTCCAAAACGGGGATAATAGACGTAGGCAAAAAGGCTGCCAGGCTCAAATGGGATTGGTCGGGTTACGTCAGCCGCATGCGTAATGACCGCTGGGCAAGAGTCTCCACACAATGGGTACCTGAAGGGGGACGGCGCCGGCGCGGTCGGTCCAGAAAGAGGTGGCGAGATGACCTAGACGCGTTCCGCGAGGGCTAGTTTAGGTAGCGCAGGAACATGGAAGGACTTGGGGCAGGCCTTTGCCGAGCAGTGGGACAGTATAGGTTAAAAAATAAATAAAAAAAGATGTATACCGCAATGAAAAATATGGCAATAGTCTAAATTAAATTTCGTTGGTGAACAAGAGAAACGGCACCAATATTTGTTTGACTTAGCTCGACGGTTAGCTGTAGGCCATACACCAAACGGTAACCCAGCTACAAAACAATCTACATATATCGTAACTGCAGCGATCGACAGCCTTCAGCAACTTAGGCTGCTGACACACTGACCGTATCTTGCGCGGCTCATGTTTCGTCGACGCGTATGCATCGTGCTACATGCAAATTCTAATAAAACGGGAATGAACAGTGTTGACGGGTTGTCAGTTTGTACTGTTTGGGATGAGTTAATTAAAATGAGAGTTTTTGCTTCCTGTTGTTGCTGTCGTAAATAGATCCAACTCAGGTTGCAGATACACGGACCGTATCTTGCGCAGCTCATGTTTCGACACGTATGCAACGTGCTACATACAAATCCTCCTGCGCGGCCTCACCACGCTTTATAAACGTCGTTACGTCGAGCGTAATAGGGCTTCCTGTGTTCGATTGATGTTAGTTAACTATATTCGGCGTATTTTCAACAGCTACAGCTACACTTAAGCGTATTTTGCGTCGCGTATTTTGTGCAGTACGCAACGCTAGATACGCTTTGTGGATTTGCTCTTAGTGGCCCATGTGCAATCAGCCTAAAGAGAACCCTTTTTAAACAGTGACGACTGACTGAAATAAAATATCGTATTTCAATGCTCTGCCTGCATGAATTAATTATTTCTCACAGCCAATTTTCGTAAATGAGCAATTAAAATACATTGTATTTTAAAATTAATGAATCTTACGAATTTTGTCACAAAAATATTACAGTCGAATTTAATTGTTTGCTCGCAGGCAAAATGCATAAAATTAAACAAGCAGATTAATTAAAATGTGAAATTTATTTCACGACATGACACGGTTCGGAAATTATCAAAAAATGACAAAAATAATTAAGTTTACTTGATAGTCAATTAATACATGTATATCATAGACCATGGGGTGCATGAAAAGAGCCTCCACGAGTGACGATACTTAAGTACGTCCGGCACACCCTGGGCTGTCAGACTCGGTACCAACCTTGCTGACTGGCTAATCTTTTCACCGCAGCATGAGCTATTTTCGTATAACTCGTGCTGATACGAGACAAGAAGATAGACCACGCAGTTAGAAATAAAATAAATAAACTTCAAAAAAGTAAAAACCGACTCCAAAAAAATACTGACGATCCGGGACGAGAATTGGACCGCTGGTTATAAAAACCCGGCCAAGTGCGAGTCGGACTCGCGCACGAAGGGTTCCGTACCATTATCTATAAAAACGAGCCCCCTTAAATAATTTTTCTTTTCTGTTTTTTGAGTATTTGTTGTTATAGCGGCAACAGAAATACATCTTCTGTGAAAATTTCAACTGTCTAACTATCACGGTTCATGAGATACAGCCTGGTGACAGACGGACAGACGGACGGACAGCGGAGTCTCAGTAATAGGATCCCGTTTTACCCTTCGGGTACGGAACCCTATAAACGCACTAAATACTTTTAAACATTTAAATATCATGCAGTATTCAATTGATCAAACTTGTTTGAAGCACAATCACAGTTCCAAAATACGTCAGCAAATCTGTAGTACAGTAAATAATAAAATGTTGGTAACAGATCTCGATCCAGTGCCCAACTTGTGCATGCTCCGAAGTTGCAATGGCATTGTTATGCTGTTCCGAACACCGTATTGATGTTTCAGCAGTTAAAATAAGTAGTTCTGTGGCACAATGTAGCACAAACGAAGCTTTTGGAGTAAATGTAGACGTCTGGTTGTTTGGGAGTAGTGTTTGTGAATTGTATCATAACAACCGTTTCGGATTTGTTGAGGCATGTGTACAGTTTCAAACTGTAGATTCTGATGCTACAGCTTCGATTGGCCTCGTATGTAGTGATATAGTAACATTACCTTATAAAGGTAGTTTTTTTCTGATTGGCCGATGGAAAGTCTTAACCAGCGCTTAAAACACCAAGAGGACTGCTAAATAGGATTCAGTAAAAAAAAAAAATTTTTTTTTGCCATATAATAATTTTATCAGATTGAACCTCTCGATGCCACGCATAAATGAATGAAAGCACGTCGACGCGGCTGGCGGGCATGACTAACGCGATATCGCTCTTTGCAGTAAGTTAACTCGGGGCTCTAAAATGACGCAGAAATAGAAAACTAAGATTTTATTTTGAATATTTTGAATTTTATTTTCAGTTGATTTTCAAAAATTGCCTTTTAGGGGTTAATCTGTGTTACCAGTTGATCACGTGATTTGAAGGAATTACAAGAATAAAATTCGATTACACCCTGTCTGTGACACTTTCTAAAACCCGACGGGAAAAGGTAGGTTTTGAATTTTGAACCCTTTATCTGTCTGTGTAGCTCCCAAACGGAATAACCAATTTCAATGTCTAATTGGGATGGTTCTTAAGGTACAATTCCGTGCATCGCGGCCGATCGCAGCCGTGCGCGACCTATCGCGTGCGGCTGACGCGCGCGGCTAATGCGTCAATAGTCGTGTATATAGTATATTGACTAATCTGTCGTTAGCCGCACGCGTCTGTCGCAGACTTCGGAAGCGGTGCCATACATTTTCATACTCTAACTATTGACGCATAAGCCGCGCGCGTCAGCCGCACGCGATCGATCGCGCGCGGCTGCGATCGGCCGCGATGCACGGAATTGTACCTTTAGCTATGTTTCATGATAATTGCTTTGGCCATTGCAGTAGCGAGGGCTTTTATAAACAACGTGTTACAAAAATACCCCTAAAACCGAAAGGGAATTAAAAGGTCCCTTGTAAAGAGTCTATTGGCAATATTTTAAACGAAAATAAGGACCCAAAAAAAAATTGAACTAGTCATAAAATAAAATCATCACTGAAAAGCAACCCTGAAAACATAAAACTAAAGAGTAGACTACCCAGAAAGTTATTTACATTCTTACCTAATTTCCTCTGAGAGGTAAATGACAACAACCACAAAAGACTACTTGATTAACATTTTCTTTTTTATGGGGAACTATGTAACACGTTGTATATTTTGTTATTTATGTTGTGTCTTCTTTAAGTTGCTTTATAGGACATTTACGAGAAGAATTATATCAGTTTATTTTCTGATGGGTTGCATGCTGTATTCCTACTTAGTTTTCCACCGTCCATAACATAAATCTAGTTTCCAAAAACCAAAAGTATTTCACGAAGCTAAAGCTATTTGATCTGTAAACTGAAAGTACGGCTTCTAGACGAAACTGCGAAACTGCCATTCGAAGACGGAATATACGAGAATTCTTTTATAAAACTAACTTTTAAACACAACATTGGTTGTTTATTTTTCTTTACCGTCACCAGGTTTAGCTTATATTGCATAAACAACTTACATTATTTTGATTTTGTAGGATTTGTTACAAAATAAACCACCCTCTTCCGTAAATACGATTAAAACAGTATTAGCCCCGGACTCCACCAAAGCGGAGACGAGACGAGCGGAGCGGAGATGTGTTTTAAAAAACCAATAGAATTTCGTTATTCACACATCTCGTCTCCACTCAGCTTAAGTGGATGCCACTGAGCGGAGATGTATCATATTTGTATGGCGCGATGGAAGCGGAGATGTGAGCTGATCCTCGCTGAGATTGAGCTGGCCCGCGGTACAGCGGAGACGAGATGTGTGCGGCGTGCAGTGAGCGGTGTCACACTTCTCATGTCAACTTGTATAGCGACATGACAGACGTCTACCTTTCGTGTCAGATCGCACTAAACTGTGCGGCCAGCACACATCTCCGCTACAGTTTAGCCAGTGCGCATCTCCGCACAGTTTCGGTGCATACACCCTAGCTGAAAAACATCTCTTCTCGTCTCCGCTTCGGACATCTCCGCTTTGGTGGAGTTCGGGCCTTAGTGCGATCTGACACGAAAGGTAGACATCTCAGTCATGTCGCTATACAAGTTGACATGAGAAGTGTGACACCGCTCACTGCACGCCGCACACATCTCGTCTCCGCTGCGTGCCGTCGTCAGCTTGCGAGGCAAAGCTCACATCTCTGCCTTGTACCGCGGCCCAACTCAACCTCAGCGAGGAACTGCTCACATCTACGCTTCCATCGCGCGAGACAAATATAATACATCTCCGCTGAGTGATATCCACTTAAGCTAAGAATAACGAAATTCTATTGGTTTTTTAAAACACATCTCCGCTCCGCTCGTCTCGTCTCCGCATTGGTGGAGTCCGGGTCATTGTCCTCTAATGACTTGCTCATTACACTAAGCAACTCATGCACTCTAGGATACATCATCATCTTTCAGCCAAAAGACGTCCACTGCTGGACATAGGCCTCCCCCAAGTATCGCCACATCGATCATCCTGAGCTTCTCACATCCAACGGATCCCCGTGACCTTCACCAGTTCATCGGTCCATCTTGTGGGTGCCAATATCGACTACCAAACTGAATTTCGACAAATCGTTCTGTGACAAGATTTTACTTCGAGACTGAGGTTTAAAGTAACCTAACACGAAGGGGATGACGGGGGCTTCGTTCGCTCGCTTTGCTCGCTCACTCTAACCCCCGTCGTCCCCTTCGAACCTAACTTATCCGTGTCGGGGTGCCCCAAATTAGGTGTCGAAGTTCTGTAATTGTCGGAGTATCGTAATGTCGGAGTTCCATATCCATATTCCATAAGACAAGATGTCATAGAACGATTTGTCGAAATTCAGTTTGGGAGTAGCCAATATCTGGGGTATGAACCAACAAAAACTTAGAATTGATAAAATTACTATTGATATTTAATTCAGTGTACTATTCTTTAGGGAAAATTACTAATACCGATGGCCCCACCGAATAAACGTGCAAGAGTTCTTACACGATTTTTTTTTTATTTCATTTTTCGTTTCTTTTGCCTATCCAGCACCTACTTAATTTTTTTTATGAATTTTAGACTCAAAATACGCCTATTATAATAGTGAATTTCTTTATTCTAGGGAAATAATTAATTTTAAAATTATACGAATAATAGTTTATGCTATTATTACATGCTTTTTGAGTCGCCAAGTACACAAGAATAAACATGTTAAAACCTACAGACGTTTGAGAAGATTTGTGATTGTTTCCGAATTTGGGTAACGTCTTCTTACACGTTTATTCGCGTAGAAATGTATGCAAATTTTATTACCAATGTTTCATTCCACAAAATGTAAGTTTGAATATAAATAGGTTATTAAAATTAAAGTATTGCATTATCTCTTACTATAATTATTTTTTTCTAACAATTGTGTTAAAGATTCAAACATTAAGTGCATTAATTGCATATTAATTTAAGTTTATACCTAGTAACGGTAAATAAACAAATTTTTACGCGATAAATTCTATTGTAATCTGTTAGACGGCCGACCCCGATTGTCTTTTTAAAAAACTACTTTTTCACAAAACACTATTTATTAAAGAATCACAAACTACATAATACACATAGACCGGAATTATTTTAAGATGACTTCCCAAATATTGGTACTGCACGCGGTGGTATCCAGAATCTAACTGAACTTTAATTAATTAATAAAATCTTAAGTGAACAGAGTGCTGAATTGCATTAATCAGCCAACACTTCATGAAGTAAACAATAGGCGTGCTGATGTCAGCTTTACTGCCTTGTAATAAGGGTCATAACAGCTCCCCCTTTTTGACGAAGCTTTATCTTGTTTAGATGAAGCGAAGAAAATTGAAGTGATGCAGTATAGAAGATTTAGGGAGTCATTTACAAAGATTTTGAAATATAGATTTAGAAAAGATTTAGATATTTGGAAACTTAAATTTTAGAACATTAAGTACATAGAAAAATATAGTATAGTAAAAGAAACTATAATTATTTCTTAAGTATTAATAGTTTAAATTCCTATTGGAAGGAAATTGAACCTTATGACAAACAGTTGATTTATAATTTTGATGACGAATTGGCAAAGATTGTACAGATTTTTTATCATCATCACTTGATGAAGACATTTCGACCATTTCTACTGAATTAGACATCCTAGATTTTGGTTTAACAGATTTTTTATTATAACATTGATTAAATATTTGAACACAATATCCAGAGTTGGTTGAATTTCTACGTTTAATGTATCTATAAATCTTATAGATTAAATATAAAAATAAACACACAATTAGGATGCAAGTGAATGTCGAATAGTATGGACCATATCTAATAAAATGGGATTCTTTTTCTAATTTAGTTAATTCTTCTTCCAAATTATCCATTTGATGATTTGCATATTTTAGAGAGTCTAAGTTAATTTTACTTAAGGAAATTGGCGATAAATGTGGTAAGCTTTTATTAAATATGTCCTTTTTACAGCAGTCATCAACTGTTATATCAAAGCTTATGTCTAAAGGAGACTTAATTATAAAAGAATAAGAATTAGTTGGCAATAACTGAATAGTTTTTGAATAACCAATACAGTTTTCTGTTAATTTTACAATTCCTGTACCAACAATTGAATAATCATTAATGTTATCGTCACATCGAATATTTAATTTATTTGTATTTGATTGAACATAAATCCATCTATTGTTTTGCAACTTTTGCCAAATATCAATTTGGCCATATAGAATTTCGGCATTACATTCTGAAGGCAATGAAAGTATTACCTCGGTTAATATTTTAGACTCACAATTTGGGTTACTTATACAAGAGTATAAAGTAATTAATTCACAAATAGAATAGTTGTTATTTATTATCTTACACTTATCAAGAGTGTCCAGCATAGCATAATGCATTCTGTCGTCGCTTAAGGCGATATATGAATTAGAAGGTTGAATCAAAGCGAATGTATTGTGTGACTCATCGTGAGGTGTAGGTAGAGGTATGTTTTTATAGACTATAAATTTATCAGGTGTTATTAAAGGGATGTGCAACACAAAAATGACCTTATTATTATAATAATAAGAACTAAGTTTAGAAATATCAATCAATGAATGAATGTTTTGAATATTTAGAGGAACTGGGAAATCTAGTCTTTTGCTTACTTGATTACTATGCTTAGATAATTCCTTATAAAGACTTAAGGGACTAATTACACTAGGGTGTAACACATTAACCTTAGAAAATAAGATAGAGTTTAACGTAGTATCTAGTAAATTAGAAATAGTAAGTAAAGAACCTTCAATTATATTCATTAGGTTATTTAACTTGGTAATATAAAGTAATAGGTTGTCAGTTTTTGTAATTTGAGAAAATATTTCATTCATACTATTTATTTGAGCATTTAGTCTAATTTCGTTTTGATTAAGTTTGTAAATAGTAGTGTTAAAATTATTTATTGTTGATTTGATTATATGAATATTATCTCTCATTAAATGAAATATTTCTGTCTCACTCTTTTTGGAGGATTCAATTGCAGCGTCATACTTTCTAGCATCATCTGCATCTAATGTGCCAAAGAAAAACTTTAAAATTTCGCCTCCAAACTCTAAAGATCGTTTCATCTTATTTATCGGTCTGTCAGCAATAATGTGTGACAAGGATTGGAGTTTAATATAACTAGATTGAATTAGGACTTCAATAGGGCTAGAGATATCCTTGCACGAATTTAAATCTTGAGATTGAATTTTGTTACAAAGATTAAGAGTATCTTGTAATAGTTTTTCTATTTTATTAAGATAGGGCTCTAAAGAGATTAAGTCGACGTGTGTTACAACTTTCCAGTAATCACTATAAAAATTAATATGAGTAGTTGGTTCAAAATAGATGCCAGGGCTATGAGCTATGGGAATTATACTTGATTCGGTGTGGCTGTGGCATAATATGCCATGGCAGCATGTTCTGAAAAGAAATATTATATTAATTTAAGGAGTAGCGGGCTTGATTTCGTTAGTGTGGTACTTTATATGTTTGCGACCTACTTGCAGACTTACATTGTGTTTATTGTGAACCTTTACGATTTTGTATGGGCCTTTCCATACGGGTGATAATGCTTTACGTAATCGGTGATGATGTTTTATTAATATTTTTAGATAAATTATATAATTTTTCCTCATCAGTGGCATATTGTACAGCATCACTGAGGGTTGCTGGATTTTTACACCGGACAATAATAGATACAGAGGGGTTCAAACCTAGCAAAAAGGAATTGAGAGCAAGGTCATCCATGGCTGCTATTCTGCCTGGTAATTCCTTCTCATCTTTACAACTATAATGTATATCAGACTGAATACGTGTTAAAATTGCCTCAACTCTAAGTGAGTATTTTGTAACATCTTCATTGGGCAACTGTTTGGAATGTTGTAAATCTGATAAAAGATGAGTGGCGTGCTTTTTCTCACCAAATGTAGACGTTAAAATTGTTTTTAATTCAGACCAGTTAGAAAATGTTTTAAGACTACACGCAACTTGGGCTTTTCCCTCTAGTTGTGTAATAACGAATTTACATAAAATAGACTGCTGATCTGGAGTAGCTAAGCTCATTGCATTTTCGCAATTTGTTAAAAATGCGGGAAGTAGTTCCCTGTCACCATTATAGGTTTTAATAAATTTTGTTAAAAAGGATAAGGTAATTTTGTCCGACATTTCGCTTTTCTTATCTGAGGATTCTTTTTTAAGAGACATAAGATTATGATGTGCTGGACGAAACTGTCAATAACACACAATATTTAAACAAGTACGTAACGTTAGAAAGGGGTACGGGGGGTAAGATGCGAGTAAAATAAGGTGACTAGCTTGGAGTCGGTGGTGACTTCTCGCTTCCGGCCGTGGTTCTGTTCATGGTCGCGAGCGAGAGTGCGTGGGAAGCCGTCGCCTCCTTCTGCGAGGAGGTGATGGCGACCAAAGAGGGAGCGGAGAGGGGGAGAGAGACAGCTGCCACTCTCCCTTCCCGCGCCAGACGCACCGGGCGCTGGAGGGCGCGTGCCGATCTCCGGCCACCATAGTGTGTGGCCTGCGGGTAGTACTAGTACTGGCCTGCGACCAGTAACATGCCCGAGAAGGCGGTGCGCAGTGTTCCGTGCGCGCCTCTCAGGAGGAAGGACGTGGGGCCAGGCCCCACAGAAGGAGAGATCCGCCAGGGGCTGGTGGACCAAGGCCGAGGCAGCTGCGAATCCCGCGACCCCGGCCAAGGGTCAGGAGAAGGAACACCGTGGGTTTTTAGCCGGTAAGAGTCCGGCATACCCCTTTGCTTTCCCCGGGCGAAGGGCATCCATGAGGATTTTCCCTCGAAAAAATAAAAAATAAAAAGTGACTAGCTCGGAAGGACAGTCTTGTTGTGATTCTATGCGCGCTATGACATAATTTTGTTTCGCGCAATTACATTCAATTATAAATATTATAAATCTACTGCCATTGGAAAACTCCATCTCGGTCTCCAATGACAGTGAGGAGTAGGATTAGTGTTTCTAATATCGCAATTCGTTTTTTTTTAATCAAGAAATTTACTTTCTTTGTAACTGTACTTTCTGTTCACGTGGACAAATACATAATTATATTTTCTTTATTCTTTATAATATCTGTATTTTATTTCATCCTTTTGAAGTCAAAGTCAAAGTTTTTTATTTCAAATAGACTAGATTACAGGCACTTTTAAAACGTCAAAACTAGGTGCACGGTTCCAAAAGGTAGGTTGCATGGGGAAGAGCTCAAAACTCCAAGAATACTCTTTTCAAAATAGTAGTTCATGACAATTCCATTACAGTAGTGTGAGAAATAGAATGAGAATAATGCAGGTTAATGTAAGAAATAAACTCACATAAGAGTAACAAATAGAAAAATATGCCTTCTGGGATTGCCATAGCAGCTAAGGGCTAACCAGTCCCGACAGACAGCAACCGTTCACGAGCATGACGTGCACATCCGCATCGCTTAGCTCAACCATATTGCAGGGAACCCAATGACAGGATATACAACGCCACCATAAGCAGGACCTTTAAGTGAGCATGACAGACTCATACTACCAGACAATGGGCAGTAATGTGATATGATTATAGGTGTATCATTAATTGCTGCATGATGCTCAAACTTTACAGATTGGAAAATGATATTATGAAAATTATAATTATAAACAATATCAGACTATTTAGGCAGAGCAGACTATTTAGGCAGAGGCATACATTAAATAATAAAATTATAATGGGAATATAAAAATCTCAGTATTTGAATAAAAAAAAATATATGAAAATTGATCAAATAATGTACAGGTTATTTTAAGTCAATAAAAAGAAGAATACTAGAAGTAAACATTAAAAATAATGTTAGGTCATACAACCAACCAGTTAGATAGGGCCAGAGGATCGCAATGTGCAGGACGGAGTTGTACGCCAGGCATCTTTATCTTCGATGTAATGATTTATGTTTTAATAAGCTTTAGATATCAAAATGCTCTTAAGAAATTATTTAAAATGCTCTTAATTAATGATTTATTGTAGAACCTAACACTGTTCCCCATAAACGTCTTGCTGGTTTGTCTTGGTCTAAAACCAGGTAATGTTAGCTTGTGTTTATTGCGAGTATGTATGTTGTGGACGTCACTTTTCTTGTTATACTGGGCAATATTTTTTCGAATGTACATAGTGTTACTAAGTATATACAAAGATGGTAGGGTAAGTATATTTATTTCCTTAAATAATTCACGAAGCGATTCACGGCAGCCTAGCTTATAAATAGCACGGACTGCTCTTTTTTGTAATATGAAAATAGTACCAACATCAGCAGCCGAACCCCACAGTAATGTGCTATAAGACATAATACTGTGAAAGTATGCAAAGTACACCAACCTAGCTGAAGCTACATCAGTCAACTGCCTAATTTTCCTGACGGCAAATGCAGCAGAACTCAGTTCGCCTGCAAGTGCCTCTATATGAGGTCCCCATTGCAATTTAGAGTCTACTGTGATGCCCAGGAAGACAGTTGAGGGAACCGGATCTAACGCTTTCCCGTCAAGTTTCACATTTGAATTAATGTACACTTGAGGTGGAGAATTTAATACTTTTGGTTTTACGAAATTATTTATATTGCACTGCACTAACAAAGATGTATTACATAAATTAAAACTGATTTTATTAACACTAATATAAATGCATACGATCTTTCCAATCATATAGAAGCAGAACAATGTACTGTAAACAAGCGTGTAAATAGTTATAGCTGGGTTCAAAATAAACTTGAATTGCGGAGAATAATAGTGTAACATTACAGTACATTTTATTCGTTGTGTACTATTACACGAATAAACGTGTAATGATATATTGCTGTGACCTAGTCATGCAAATTTCACAAGAGTATTAACATTAAATAGTTTTTCATGAATTTCCTGAAACTCGTTGATATTTAGAAAAAAGTAAATACACAAGTCTACAGTTTATTTTTTTACCTATAATTCGATAATACATTATTTATACCTATTTACAATGGAATGAGCGTTATTGAAGTTTAAACGTTTTTATTTTTTCCTGAAAAGTTGTCATTTTTCTCTTACACGTTTATTCGGTGGGGCCATCGATAAGTTACGCTATACCGTACTAGAACTGTTATAAGACGGGCGGCCCGCGTGGCCCGGCTGTTCCACGTGGATTCATGAAGGAACAACGCCGGGGCACGAGTGCCTCTTCGTCAACTTGTGGAAACCTATATCACATAACACACACTTATGGACTAAACATGGATATCTTCTCTCTCTCTAGTAAAAAATTTAAAACACTGGCTATAAATATTCTCTCACACAATCTTAATCTAAATTAACTCATACTTACACAAAATTTTCAATACATTTCTGTTCCCCTATATATTCATTTATTAATCCGTGGACAATGGTATGGGTTATATGTCTACCAATTTTTGTAACGACACATCATATTAAACTTGAACATGTAACTGTTTTTTTTGTCTCTAATAAATAAATAAATAAAATAAGGTTCTTAAATACCAAATGCACAAACATTTACAATGCTTTTGTATATTGTCACATAAGATTATATCTATACTAATATTATAAAGAGGTAGAATTTGTTTGTTTGTATGTAGGAGGTAATCTCCGAAACTACTCATTCGATTTCAAAAATTCTTTCAGCAATAGGAAGCTACGGTATCCCTGAGTGCTATAGGCTACATTTTGGGATAAAAAAATAAGGATCCGTAAATTAACGCGGGCGAAGCCGCGAGCGACACCTAGTTTGTAATATATTTGTAATTGAAAGGGATTTGACGGGGTAAATATATGGGGTTACAGCGCGGGATACCGAACACGGCAGGACGAGATGAAACAACTCCCTTGACAGTCCTATTTAATTTTATTTCCCTAAGTTTTGGCGTAGTGTTGTGCCTTGCTACGGATATGTGCGTCTAAATATCCGCGATGATGTATGACCGTGGACGAAGCGAAAGGAGTCTGTAAGGATCGTAACACGTGGCGTTCTATAGTTTCTGCCTACCCCCATGGGGAAAAGACGTGAGTTTATGTATGTCTGTACGTAAATATCCGCTAAGTTTTTTTTTTTAAACATATTTTACGCAGCCGTCTCATTGGTCTAATAGTCTGAAGCTATTGCGCGTGAGGTCCTAGGTCAAAGTGTAACAAGATTTTGCTGGGAAGAAATTTTGAGTACCAGCCCAGGGTTTGCAGTTATGTCGGTAGGTAGATAACAAAAGGCTCTCATCTCATCACAGGGATCTTAAATAATAATAATAATAAATTCATTTATTTTCAGGCAACTTTGGCCCATAGATACATACCTTACAAACTAACATAATTTTGAATAAATGAGTTTTGAAGTTGAAGTTAGGCTTTCACTGCTTTTGCCTAACCCTCCAAAAAACACAACTTTAATATTGTAATAAACACCTAATTAAGTACAATCTTGTATAAATAATTTTCCATTCATCTTTTTCTAGGAAAACCTTTCTTATTAGCAAACTGGCGTCGGCGTGTAGCCAGACAGATTATACAGTCTGGAAAATATAATTCAAAGTAGAATTTTTTCTAGTATCGTATAGTATTAATTCGAGTATCTGAAATTAAAGCCTTAAACCATTAAAGGCTTATCCTCAAAATTGAAAAACAATAAAAATAATTGCCTCATACCTTTTACTAAATTTCACTCAAACAATATCAGTTTCTAAGAACTATTTCTGTTACAAGGAATCAATTTTGAACGTCAAAGACAACAAGCGTCGCGAGCAATTTGCTATGAATACGATATGATACGATACTTAGATATTTTATAAATTTTATTTCAATAACAAAATCAAAACCATTTTCGATATTTAAGGACAAAGTCTCTCTGTATTTTGTAGTTTTATTGCTTCAAAAAAGAACGATGACCGTTAAGACCGATCAGGATGAGGAAATTTCTTCAAAGGAAGAGTCGTTCTGACTTTGTCTTTATCGGCGAGGAAAAGAGAGATAGCATGTGTCTTGTTTTGAAAAACACTCCTCGTGTAAACCAACCTTTATGGTAAAGGTGTTCTGGTATGTCTACACCAGTGCGCTTTCATGTTCATCTTGCGTTTTCGTCTGACGCATGCTTGAAGCGCCATAGCGCATGCAATAGCGCATGGCTTAATACTATTGTAGCGAAACATTCCAATATTAAAATTCGACGATTAAAACATCTGTCTTTGTAAAACAAATATATGACACTTCTGATATATAATAGAAAAATATACTTCTGAATCGCCTTTGGAATTTTCATTTACCAACTCCGAGTTAATTTATAAAAATCAGAGTAATATTATATGGAATAGTACTATCAAGCCTCTAAAGTGGTGACCCCGACGTGATGTTCACGCAAGAAGAGATCGATATGATAAGTATTAAATCGCGTATTCCACCATTCTGGCGCGACAGACCTCGGCTTTGGTTCGCGCAATTCGAAACAATGGTAGCAAGCCAGAAACTCAGTGACGAAGGCAAGTTCGGCCTGGTCGTAGCAAATTTGACGAAACATGAGGTAGAACAGATTAGTGACATCATCATGGCATCACCGAACTCAGGCAGATATGACGAGGTTAAACAAAGATTGGTGTCCGTCTTCGAAGAATCCGAAGGTAAACAATTACAAAAACTGTTGAACGAGATGGACCTCGGTGACCAACGCCCTTCACAGCTACTTCGTCGTATGCGAGACCTTTCGCGAGATAAGATGCCCGATGCTACGCTGCGCATGCTGTGGAGTCCCCTCCACTAGCAGGGGAATTATGTAGCGAGACATTCTAATATTAAAATTCGACGATTAAAACATCTGTCTTTGTAAAACAAATATATGACACTGCTGACATAGAAAAATATACTTCTGAATCGCCTTTGGAATTTTCATTCACCAACTCCGAGTTAATTTATAAAAATCAGAGTAATATTATTTAGAGGGCTAATAGCACTATCAAGCCTATAAACTATTTTGAGGCAATCAATATTGCATGCGCTTGACGCAAGACGAATTGAAAGTTGAAAGCGCAAGATGAACATGAAAGCGCATGGGTGTAGATATACCATTCTTGAGTGGACGCCGCAAATTAGCAAACTTAGTATGGGACGCCTCAAGCTACGTGGAGTGACGATCCTTGCAAGGCGGCTGGTAGCAGCTAGATGAAAGAAGCCGAGGATCAAACTGAGTGACGTATACTTGAGGAGATCGATGTCCAGCAGTGGACTGCTACAGGCTGATGATGATAGAAGAATGAGCGATTTTGTACACGCAGTATACATACAGGGTGAAAACAAATTCGTGTAATTCCTTCAAACCACATGATCTATTAATGGTAAAGATTAACCTTGCACGAGATTTAGATTGATGAAAAATAAAAATAAACAATTTTTTTCCAATAAAAATTTTATGTGACAGAAAATTTCGATGCCATGCATAAATAAATTAAGGGTCAGCAACGCAGCTGACGGACACGACTAGCGCGATATCGCTCCACCCAGTCAGTTAACTCAGGATGCTAAAATTGCTCAGATACAGAATAAAAAGTTTCATTTTTTGAATATTTTTTTTGTTTTTTTCTGAAATTAACCAGTGCCGGGTCAATCAGTGTCACCAGTAGATCACGTGGTTTGAAGGAATTACACGAATTCGTTTACACCCTGTATAATCTATACACTAGAGATCGCTCGGGACCTCGCCCGCGTGTATGTCGTTTATCGCGTATTCCGTATTTTTCGGGATATAAGTAGCCTATATCCTTCCCCAGGTTCCAGACTATCTCTGTACTGTTATCGCTAGTGGGTAACACTGGGCAATGTTGATAAAGAGAGGTAGTCGTCGATATAGATGAACGCACCCGAGGTTATAAAGGCGGCGGTCATTCGACGAAGCGAGAGCATTCCGTGTTGATCAGCTGAAGAAGTCTGACCTTTAATATCTGATTAGCTTGTCCTTATTTTATGATCTTGTAATAATTGTGTAAAGTAATATATTGTGATCTAGTTTATGTTACTAATACTAACCTAAATACAAGTACTCTCAGTGGTGGAGAGTCTATGTTGGTTTTATTTACTGTGTTTACCTTGCTCGCAATCCTGACATACCGATATTAGCTATAACTGTAATGATAGAATCACCCCTGAACGATTATGTTGTTGTGTCATTTACATCAGAAGTGGAACAAGAAAAAACCAGTCCACATTATGATTGTATACCCACATGTAAATATTTTGCTAAATAAAATCCCCTGTAGACGTACTGACAAAAACTTGATTATTCGATTGATATTACAGTGGTGAGAAGTGTGAGAACGAGAAAATGTGATAAATCCGGTGAGTCACAACCATTTTATTATGTGTGAAGGAAGTTTGATGAAGGAAATATAATATGAGAGGTTATTTATTCGTGTAAAATAAATAATAAATGATATCTTTGCTTATTCATGTAAAATAAAAGAGATGTTATCTGTATTTATTCGTGTAAAATAAATGAGATGATATCTGTGTTTATTCGTATAAAATAAATATGATGGTAACTGTATTTATTCGTGGAAAATAAATACCGCATCTGTATTTATTCGTGTAGGAAAAACATTGCAAGTCGTATTAGAGTTTGTGGTGAAATGCAACCAGGGTTGACCTATGGCACCGCCCGGTTTGGCCAGCCGGGGTTGGCCAGAGGCTTCGCCTGGGGAAAGCTGAAACTCTAACATGACGAAGCAATTGTTATAGGGCTGGAACCAAGGCGGGTGATGCCATGATATGGCTAGATCCAAGGCGGGTGATGCCATGTTGATAAAGCAGGATCCCAGGCGGGTGATGCCAAATGAGTTGGCTAGATCCAAGGCGGGTGATGCTATTAATTGATAAATGAAAATGCAGTGAAAATGAGATTCTGTTTTGAATTAATGTTTTGAAAAAGTTTTGAAAATATTGATATTTGTTTTTATTGGTTTTGTTACAATTCTTGTTGTAGAATGGTGCAAAATAGTTTATTGAAATTAAAAAGTAGTTTGTTACTTAATATGGTTTAAAATGTATTTTTTGTAGACGAAAACTTGAATAAAATAAATTGTATTTATTATTGACGATAATTATTATGATGACTTCCGTTAAAGATTAATTTTTAAATAAGAAATAATTTGATTTATTTTCGTTAAAGATGTATTTAATATGTATTGTATTGTTGTAAAAAGGTTGGATTATTAGCGCAATATAGAAATGTTATGTTTATAACATCATGTCAGTTTTGTAATATGAGTTTGAAGTGTTTATATGCTGGTACAATGAATTGTGAATAATTGAGATATAATATAATCATGGAATATTTTAAGTGCTAATGTACTATGAGTTTGTAAATTATTGAGATATTATGTTCTGATTTTGTGAATAATTATGAGATTTTTACGAATGAAATATTTTAAGTGTTTATGTATTATGAATTTGTGAAAAACTATAATGAGATATTTAGCCCTGAAAAATATTGTAAATGTATTTAAATGATTTTATGAATTTGTGTATGATGAGATTGTGTGTTTATATACCTAATAATAATATGATTTATTGAATAACTAAAATTTGATGTTTAACCAAAGTGGAACTGTCTAATAGGCATCTGAGATAGTATTTTATTGTGAAAATGTTGGAAATCTAATGTGTGTATGTTTGTAAGATTTTGATACGAGAAGTTATGAACGAATATAGAACTAGGTTGATACTGAATGAATATCAACTAGTTCAAGCCACGGGTGATAAGCTTGTTGGCCGTCGATGGGATAACAAGCTCTAATCGATTCAAACATTCTTTGGATGCTCTTCGTGTTACTTTGGTCATAGACATGAACACGAGTAAAATGACGAGGTCAAAGATAAGTGATCAGGTGTGGCCGAGATGTGTACTGTATTATTTGTTTCTGTTTAAGGTCCAGAGGTGTCACTGAAGTTAGGCCTTGATGTACAATCTTGAAGATGGGGTTGATGGTGCGTCGACCACCAACCACCAACACACGAGGACGTGTGTTTTGCAGGAGGGCCGTGTTATCGCTAGTGGGTAACACTGGGCAATGTTGATAAAGGGAGGTAGTCGTCGATATAGATGAACGCACCCGAGGTTATAAAGGCGGCGGTCATTCGACGAAGCGAGAGCATTCCGTGTTGATCAGCTGAAGAAGTCTGACCTTTAATATCTGATTAGCTTGTCCTTATTTTATGATCTTGTAATAATTGTGTAAAGTAATATATTGTGATCTAGTTTATGTTACTAATACTAACCTAAACACAAGTACTCTCAGTGGTGGAGAGTCTATGTTGGTTTTATTTACTGTGTTTACCTTGCTCGCAATCCTGACATACCGATATTAGCTATAACTGTAATGATAGAATCATCCCTGAACGATTATGTTGTTGTGTCATTTACAGTACCAAATTTCATAAAAAATGGTTCAGCGGTTTAGGCGTGAATGCGTCACAGACAGACAGTTACTTTCGCATTATATTAATAGAAATTTTGTGCACGCAGTTAGTAGATACCTACGATTGAACCGAATATTTTACGATTCAATAATTATTATAATCTCCTAATCATCATTCATTGTTTGATATAGTTATTAAACCGGATTCAAACAGGCGTGATCACATAACCAAATGCAATTGGATGTATCTAAATAAACAATGTATTGTTATCCGCAAAGCGGATATTGCTCATCGGGTATTCACTTAATTTCCCGTTAGTAACATATTAAGTCAATCTAATTTCCTCACTATTTGTAAATACACTGCATGACATTAACAACCAGGGGCCCAATTCTCCTAAAATAAATTGTTGCCAAACGCAATCGATCCACGACCGTCAGTCAGTTTTTGTTTTCGAAAACTTTCAAAATGACTGATTTTGTTTTTTGTGTCAAACAATTCGACAGCTTTTGAAATTGAGAACTGTCTGAATGAACGGTTCGGCCTTGGTTCGGTTGTGATTTATCAAGATTTATTTTAGGAGAATTAGGCCCCAGATTGGTATAGTAGACGCAAGCGCAGCTGTCAAATTCGAAGTCTCGGTTTCGGTTTTTACGTTAGTTCTTTTTAGAAACCTTTTTTTTCATATTTATTTTAGTTTTAATCTTTTTTTCATATTTATTTTAGCTTTAATCTAGGCAGTCAGCCCCACTACCAACCTTGCTAACTGGCTAATCTTTTCACCACAGCATGAGCTATTTTCGTATAGCTCATGCTAACACGAGAGAAAAAGAAGAAGTTTTAATCTAAGATTTTACATGTTTATATATTTATACTGCACTAGCTTATGCCGGCGGCTTCGTTCGCGTGATGATAAAAATTATCCCATTCTTCAAGATCTAATCCATCTCTGTACAAAATTTCATCAAAATCGGTTTAGCGGTTTAGGCGTGAAAGCGTAACAGACGGATAGACAGAGTTACTTTCGCAATTATAATTAGTAAAGATGATCGTCACTTGACAACCCTAGGCGTGATGTGACATACCAGTGACGTCGCATCACTATAGTAAGCCAGTTTCACCATATTAATCCCATGTGGCAACAAAGTTTGAATGCCACGTTACTTAAATTATTTAGAAACCAATCCTTTTGCGGGGGTCGTGGTGCCCTTTCTTAGACACCCAGTGGCAGGTTCAAAACTTGTACCAATGTAACTTGTTCAGTGTCATATATCGTGTGTAAAACACTCTTAACGATAACGAAAACCACATGTTCTACCCATCATTGGGATCACTTTTTTTTCTATCAGACCATACCTGGGAAATCATTGGTTTTGGAGATATTGAAGGTCAAAGTATACATTTTTTTTTTTTGTTTTTTTTTTAAATGAGTTTCAATTCATAATACTAAACTTTCTTCCAAACAAACTTTATCAAAAATTTCAATTTTTCTAACAAATTACGCATTTGAAGTTACAAAAACGTAATGAATATCAAACGCACATGACCGCTTTGGCTCAGCTGTGTGGTCGCTGCACGCATGCAAACGCGCGGCATCGCCACAACCACACATTGCGCGCTACAAACAAAAGCGTTTTTTTATGCCAAAAAATAAAAGTCGTTTCCCAGAAATTATTTTTGGTCAATGTAATTTAGTTTGATGTACAGAGTGCGTAGATTTCGGCTATGTGATGGGTCTTTTTACACCCTGTATTATGCATAGTCAGCATCAAATATATCGGGATGAATAGACTGTTCAAAATGACCTGGGGCCCAATTCTCCTAAAAAAAATCTTGATAAATCACAACCGAACCAAGGCCGAACCATTCATTCAGACAGTTCTCAATTACAAAAGCTGTCGAATTGTTTGACACAAAAAAAACATTCAGACGAATTGAGAACCTCCTCCTTTTTGAAGTCGGTTAAAAAACAAAATCAATCATTTTGAAAGTTTTCGAAAACAAAAACTAACTGGCGGTTGTGGTTCGATTGCGTTTGGCAACAATTTATTTTAGGAGAATTGGGCCCCTGAACAACTAAGAAATTAAACTATACAAAGTGGGGATGACGATACAACATTCAATAAAACCACGTATTCTATGATGGGTTTTACGACCGAACACAAATTCAATCATGAACATTCAATAGTTTAGTCACAGGAATTTTTGTACGATTTAATAATTTTACGAATATCAAGATCTGTGCGCGAAGTTATGTAAATCTATGAACCGTTTAAACTAAAATTATCTTTTTTATTTACACGTGAATAACAGATATAGTTAACATAAGTTTCTACTTCGACGTCCCTTCATCTACATCATCATCTGCCTAGCCTTTCCCAACTATGTTGGGGTCGGCTTCCAGTCGAACCGGATGCAGCTGAATATCAGTATTTTACATGGAGCGACTGCCTATCAGACCTCCACAACCCAGTAACTGGGTAATACGATACTCTTGGTAAGAGTGATTGTCAGACTTTCTGGCTTCTGACCAACAGTAACGACTGTCAAAGATCTACAAATGACAGCCGGGACCAACGGCTTTACGTGCTTTCCGAGGCACGGAGGAAACTCGCTATGGTAAATGGTCACCCATCCACAGACCAACCTCGGCAAGCGTGGCTTAACCCGGAAGATCGGTCTATGCGGCTGTAATTATTTAGCCACGAGCTCCTCTCTCATCCCTCAGTCCCTTCATCTACATGAATGAGTGAAATTTAATAATCATGCGACAAAAAATGTGCTTGGAAATAACTGATTTATTGTGTATGGTACTAGAACACATCATAGAACACGCGGTATCATTTATTGTTGTATCGTCATCCCCACTTTGTATATCAATGATACAAGAGGTGTTTCAGAACGAAAACAGTACACTAGAAGTATAAAACAAAATCTCCGCCATCTTGAATTAGGACCCCAAAAATGAGTTTTTATTAAATAACTATAAGGGCGCGATTCCATTAGGCAAGTCTTGCATGCTAGTATGACGTCACATTTGCGTACAAGTTGCTTACATTGGAAACATGTTTTTGAGAGTATGCAAATTTCATGCAGGTTTTACTTTCATACAAGTCATCATGGGTGTCAATCACTCATTCGCAATTCGAAAAATGCAACTAACGTTTGCGCGTTGAATTTGCACGTCACTTGAATAAAAATGTACAAGTTCAAACTACCTCATACAAGTTGTAGCTTGTATGAAGGTTTGTTCAAGTTGTATGCAATTTGCAACTTGCATACAAGTAACTTGCCTGCTTGCCTGCTTGGAGGAGCTCGTGGCTAAATAATTACAGCCGCATAGACCGATCTTCCGGGTTAAGCCACGCTTGCCGAGGTTGGTCTGTGGATGGGTGACCATTTACCATAGCGAGTTTCCTCGGTGCCTCGGAAAGCACGTAAAGCCGTTGGTCCCGGCTGTCATTTGTAGATCTTTGACAGTCGTTACTGTTGGTCAGAAGCCAGAAAGTCTGACAACCAGTCTTACCAAGAGTTACCCAGTTACTGGGTTGTGGAGGTCTGATAGGCAGTCGCTCCATGTAAAATACTGATATTCAGCTGCATCCGGTTCGACTGGAAGCCGACCCCAACATAGTTGGGAAAAGGCTAGGCAGATGATGATACAAGTAACTTGCCTAATGAAATCGCGCCTTAAGGGCAAGAGGATGATGATGATTGCGATCATCGATGCATGGTTGAGGTTTTACTTTTATATTTATAAACATAACATCACGCTTGTATTCCCCGAAGGGTAGGACAGAAGTGTATAATACACCCACATTCTGCCGTTATGGTTTAAGTCCCATATAATAGGGGGCGAGCCTATTGCCATCAACCGGGCACAAATCTAGACTCCGGGCTACTGAGAAATTCCACACAAAACCCAGTAACACTTTACCCGACCTGGGGATCGAACCCAAGACCTCACGCTCAGCAGTCGCGTTTTCGACCACTAGAACAACGAGGCAGTCAAATTTTTGTTGCCGTAAATTTTGTGTTGTCACTGTCAGTTTGCCTTAAAATGAAAGTGACAGCACGAGATTTTTAAATGATTGTTAAATGATAAATGATATTTATTTCTGTAAATAAATCTGTTACAGGCACTTTCACAAGTCAATTTTATATGTGTTTTCAAGACTTGATGAAGCCGGCATTTCCTATCTGACTAGCTCTGAGAAGAAAAGCCAAAACAAACTCAGAGGTCAAGGTCTCTTTTAAAATCCAGACATTGTAGTATCAAAAACTATGCGAGTGTATGTAGGGCAACGTCTGGAATGGCCTTTTGAGGAAAGAGCCGTGACAGCTTTGAGTCGACCTGTCCATCCTGACGGTACGCATGCATCAGCCATCGCATAGCTCAACCTTATTTTAGGGAGCTCAACGACCCGACGCACGACGCCACCAATCAGTAAGACATTTGCGTAGGTCACAAGAAACACTCAAAACCACCAAACCCTTATGAAATTCGAGTAGGATACTAGCCTACACGGTACTCACATTCACAATCTATATATATAAAAGAAAGTCGTGTTAGTTACTTCACTTATAACTCAAGAACGGCTGAACCGATTTAGCTGAAAATTGGCAGGGAGGTAGTTTAGAGCCAGGAGAAGGACATAGGATACTTTTTATCCCGTTCGACATCATGTAGGTAGGTAGTAGGTAGGTAGTAGGTAGGTAGTAGGTAGGTAGTAGGTAGGTAGTAGGTAGGTAGTAGGTAGGTAGTAGGTAGGTAGTAGGTAGGTAGTAGGTAGGTAGTAGGTAGGTAGTAGGTAGGTAGTAGGTAGGTAGTAGGTAGGTAGTAGGTAGGTAGTAGGTAGGTAGTAGGTAGGTAGTAGGTAGGTAGTAGGTAGGTAGTAGGTAGGTAGTAGGTAGGTAGTAGGTAGGTAGTAGGTAGGTAGTAGGTAGGTAGTAGGTAGGTAGTAGGTAGGTAGTAGGTAGGTAGTAGGTAGGTAGTAGGTAGGTAGTAGGTAGGTAGTAGGTAGGTAGTAGGTAGGTAGTAGGTAGGTAGTAGGTAGGTAGTAGGTAGGTAGTAGGTAGGTAGTAGGTAGGTAGTAGGTAGGTAGTAGGTAGGTAGTAGGTAGGTAGTAGGTAGGTAGTAGGTAGGTAGTAGGTAGGTAGTAGGTAGGTAGTAGGTAGGTAGTAGGTAGGTAGTAGGTAGGTAGTAGGTAGGTAGTAGGTAGGTAGTAGGTAGGTAGTAGGTAGGTAGTAGGTAGGTAGTAGGTAGGTAGTAGGTAGGTAGTAGGTAGGTAGTAGGTAGGTAGTAGGTAGGTAGTAGGTAGGTAGTAGGTAGGTAGTAGGTAGGTAGTAGGTAGGTAGTAGGTAGGTAGTAGGTAGGTAGTAGGTAGGTAGTAGGTAGGTAGTAGGTAGGTAGTAGGTAGGTAGTAGGTAGGTAGTAGGTAGGTAGTAAGTAGGAAAAAGTGCATTGCAACGCATGCGGGTACAGCTAGTTAAAAATAAAAATAATAATAATATCATCACATTAATAATTGAACAATTATTCATCAAAATGTCAAAGTAAAAAAAATATTCATTGTCAGTATTGTAATCAGATTTTTGTATTCTAACTTTCGTGAGACACATTCATATTTATGATTATTTACGGTTTACTCACTTGCATTTTTTAGGGATTGCCCGACTAGTTTCGGACCCAAACGGAGCCCTTATTCATGAGCTGATCACGCGGTGAGAGTCTGACTCGCGACATCGCCGCGTGATCAGCTCACGAATAAGGGCTCAGTTTGGGTCCGAAACTAGTCGGGCAATCCCTAAAAAATGCACGTGAGTAAACCGTAAATAATCATAAATATGTAATCAGATTGTTTTGTTCCTGGTTCCTGGTCTATTTTATATTTATGTTATAAATAATATCCCTGCTCTTTGCAAGACCGAAATAGCGAGTCATATGTCTCGGTGTTAGAATTTAGGTCTCGAGTCTCGTGTGTGAAGTTTCTTTGTTCAATTTAATTCCGTTTGTGACAGATTAAGAAGTGAAACTGTTGTTTGTTTTAATTATTTGGAGTAAATTGTTCTGTTAAGAGTGTTGTTTGATGAACTTGTGATTTTGTTCTGAGGTTCTGTGTGTGTTTTGTTTTGTGTGGTGCCTGACATAAAGAATAGCATTACCCCATCTCTTCGTGATCGTAAAAGGCGACTTAGAGATTCACTAGAGGATGGGCAGCAGCGTTCTCTGAGTACTTTAACAACCATACTGCGATCGCCAACCTGCTTGCCAAGTGTGGCGATTATGGCAAACTCCCCATCATGACTTGGGGAAGGCCTATGTCCAGCAGTGGACATCTTTCGGCTGAATGATGATGAGGATGTGTGTGTGTATGTTGTTACTGGCGTAAAGAGGCCACCTCATCTCTACCAGTGGGTATCGTAAAAGGCTACTAAGGGTTTACTGTGGGAGGATGGGCACCAGCGTCCTGCTTACTACCAATGACTAACACTATGATCACCAAACTGTCTGGTAAGCGTGGTGATTAGGTATGCAAACCTGGTGATTTTCTGCACTTCACTTCCTCCGCTTCTTGCTTTAAGTTAAGCCTACCATTCACTACACGAGCCCATCCGCCGGATTTGTCGCTGGCGACAAGTCCGCGGACAAATCTGCGTGTGAATGTTAAGCCCACCATAACTTTCACTGGTATTCACTTGCAGATTTGTTCGCGGACTTGTCGCCAGTGACAAATCCAGCGGATGGGCTCGTATAGTGAATGGTGGCCTTGAGTGAATGTTAAGTGAATTATGTCGGGGTGCTAAACCTTTGGATTAAATAAAGTTTGGGTTGGTATTAAGTTGGGTTTTTCCGTGTGGAATTTCGCAGTAGTAGCCCGGAGTCTGGATTTGTGGCCAGTTGATGGCAATAGACTCGGCCCCTATTATATGGGACTTAAACATAAAGGTGAAATTAGGGTGTACTATACACCTCTGTTTATTTGTCCCTTCGGGGTTTACAGGAGTGATGTTATATTACGTAATATTTACTATATACAGGGTGTTAACGAATTCGTGTAATTCCTTAAAACCACATGATCTACTACTGATGTAGACAGGCCCCGCACGGGATTTAGCTTGATTAAAAATATAAAAATAAAATTATTATTTTTTCATGCGGCTTTGTTACCGATCGTATCTAAACCACCTGATAAGGATTCAGTAAAAAAATAAGAATTTTTTTTTTGCAAAAAAAAAGTTTTATTTCTGTGAACATTTCGATGCCACGCATAAATTAATGAGAGCACGGCGACACGGCTGACAGGCACGACTAACGCGATATCGCTCTTTGCAGTCAGAAAACTCAAGGCTCTAAAATGACTCAGAAATAGAAAATCAAGATTTTTTTTTAAAAAAAATTTATTTGTTGATTTTCAAAAATTCCCATTTAGGGTTAATCTGTGTCACCAGTAGATCACGTGGTTTGAAGGAATTACACGAATTCGTTAACACCCTGTATAGTACACCCTCATTTCACCGTTATTTAACAACTCTGGGCTACTACTGAGAAATTCCACACGGAAAAACCCAATGACATCCTAACTTCCTATCCTAACTAATATTATAAATGGTGTACCTGAACCGATCGTCCTGAAATTTTGCATATACGTTGTCAGGTGTACAGAAACGGACATATGGTACCTTTCATCCCGAAAAAAGTACTGTTCCCGAGGAAAAAAACAATAACGTTCATAGATGGCGCCACGTGTCTTTCGAATCACGATTGAATCATATTATTATAGAAACTTTACAGTTAAGAGTTTTTTTGAGCTTAATTAACGCGAACGAAGCCGCGGGCAAAAACTAGTAGTTCATAAATATGAGTGCGGTCAACATAAATCATTATTTATAGCTTATTTACACGCGTCAATATCAATAAATTTAATGTAATCCAATGGTTTAGCACCCCGACATAATTCACTTAACATTCACTTACTTAAAGCAAAAAACAGGGATAGTGGAGCGCAGAAAATCAAAGTTTTTCTTTTAAGCTTTTTCTTAACGGAAAAAAAATCTTATAAGAATTACTTTTTCATCAGATTGTTTACATTGAGCTTTTCTCAGTATTAAATCACGGGACGCTTCCTCTGATAAAATGTACTGCGGATATCTTTTAATAACAGCCAGCTGGGAAGTATGTTTCGCATTATAGAAGATTGTAGGTAGAGGGCTTGGTGGCTTATTAACAATCGCGCGGATTATATGATAAGCGAGGTCAAGCTGCACTTGCCGCGGTTTGTCCATGGATGGGTGCCCGTTTGTTACACATCAAGACCCCTCCGTGCCTTGGAAAGCACGTTAAACTGCCGGTCCCGAGTGTTATACGAATACATATACAACACTATTTTTAGTATACACAAAAACCGAGACACCCCAACAAGATTTTAATCAGAATTACCGAAGTAAGTATTTTTTTTTAATAAATCTCCAAGTTACACCTTAGTTTATTTTGCGTTAAGTTCCCCAGTAGAGTGTGAAATGTGTGATATGCTGTATGAACAAACTGACTGAGCGGACCATCTCAAGTCTCAAGGTGTCTCTTTCTGTCCACTATTATGCGTAGAAACCTATTGAAACAAAACTGAAATGTATGAAAAAAAAATGCAAGATTTAACGTGGTGTAAAAACTATGCCAATCGATTCTCCTAGTGATTCTGAACAAACTAGTTTCAGGTTTAGTGTATACTAAAACTAAACTATTGTATATGACAATAGTTACGCAGTCAGAAGCCCGAAAGTCTGATGAGCGGTCTAACTTTAGGATATCGGCATTGCCCAGTAACTGGATTGCGGAGGTCTGATGGCAGTGGCTCCGTGTAAAATAACGGTATTCAGCCGCGTTTGGGGTCTACTCCCTAAGCACGAAGTCCGTGGTTTCGGCCTTAGTTACGAGCGTTTCATACTCCCTATCATCTACGGATATACGATTATTTTGGGGGCCTGAACTAAGAATGAATGACAACACGATTTGACAGTTGTCCCTACTACCGATGTGTTTTTGCCCGTCCGAAAAGTTGAACTTGAAACTTGTTTTGTTCACTCCTACGTTTCGGGCTACCATCGGACGGGTGACTTACTTCGTTGACGGACGTAGGGAGTAGGCTGGTTAGACTGTAAACTGACCCCAATAAATGTAGTTGGGAAAAAGCTAGGCAGAAAAAAAAAACAATTGTATAGGAAAAACACACTAGTTATAATCGCGACTTCAAACTGACTTCAGTAAATGAAACTACTTATTGTTTAAATGTTCTAAATAACATGCAAAACAGCTGTATGAACTAAACACACAAACTAAAGGAACAACTTCTAAGCGGATATTCAGAACAACAAAACATTAGTTAAATTGTGCCGGATAATGTTGGTTAACAAACAATCAACACTTCCTATATTTTCATTTGTTTCAACCTCTAGATCTATTTAGAGCAGGGGTGGGCAACATCGTGCGTCGGGTCGTTGAGCTCCCTATAATAAGGTTGAGCTAGACGATGGCTGAAGCATGCGTGCCGTCAGTTAGGATAGGTCAACTCAAACCTAGGCTGCTATGGCTCTTTCCTCAAAAGGCCATTCCAGACGTTGCCCTACATTGTTTTACGCGACTTCTTACATAGGCGGTTTAAAGCAACGCGAATTGAGAAGCGATGCGATGCGGTGACACGCGATGCGGTGCGAAGCGGCGGCTTTGTCCTACGAGCTCACGGACCGCTCGCCGCGCGCCGCCGTCATTCAGTAGCACTGTACGGCACCGCATCCAGTTCGCGTGAACATATCAAGCCAACTGACAGCGTTCGCTTCGCGCCGCGCCACGCCGCACCGCACTCCACGTGCGTTTGGTCACGTTGGCCACTTCAATAGGTATCGACTGTTTGTTGTTTTCGCGTCGCTTGTAGATTGCTCACGTAGGATGACGCGTTACACTCACATAGTTGAAGTCGCTTAAAAACAAATCATAAAAGATCACAGATTAAATTATTCCTGTCCTTTTCATTTGTATGCCAATGAATACAGATGGCAATAGACTTAAAAGCGATCATCATCATCTCCCTGCCTTTATTCCACTCTAGCTGTGGTCGGCACAACATGTATTCCTCTTCCATTCTCCTCTATCAGCCGTCATCTCAGTATTCACTTCTTTCTTACATATAGCGTGACTGGTAATAAGTGACCGATCCTTTAACACATGATTGTACTCATGATAACAAACAACTTTCCCAAAGAAACATCTATATATATAAAAGAAAGTCGTGTTAGTTACTTCACTTATAACTCAAGAACGGCTGAACCGATTTAGCTGAAAATTGGCAGGGAGGTAGTTTAGAGCCAGGAGAAGGACATAGGATACTTTTTATCCCGTTCGACATTTTGATATTTAAAAAAAAAAAAATTATATCAGTATATCCATATTCTTAATCTGTTTAGGTAGTAGGTAGGTAGTAGGTAGGTAGTAGGTAGGTAGTAGGTAGGTAGTAGGTAGGTAGTAGGTAGGTAGTAGGTAGGTAGTAGGTAGGTAGTAGGTAGGTAGTAGGTAGGTAGTAAGTAGGTAGTAGGTAGGTAGTAGGTAGGTAGTAGGTAGGTAGTAGGTAGGTAGTAGGTAGGTAGTAGGTAGGTAGTAGGTAGGTAGTAGGTAGGTAGTAGGTAGGTAGTAGGTAGGTAGTAGGTAGGTAGTAGGTAGGTAGTAGGTAGGTAGTAGGTAGGTAGTAGGTAGGTAGTAGGTAGGTAGTAGGTAGGTAGTAGGTAGGTAGTAGGTAGGTAGTAGGTAGGTAGTAGGTAGGTAGTAGGTAGGTAGTAGGTAGGTAGTAGGTAGGTAGTAGGTAGGTAGTAGGTAGGTAGTAGGTAGGTAGTAGGTAGGTAGTAGGTAGGTAGTAGGTAGGTAGTAGGTAGGTAGTAGGTAGGTAGTAGGTAGGTAGTAGGTAGGTAGTAGGTAGGTAATAAGTAGGAAAAAGGGCATTGCAACGCATGCCGGGAACAGCTAGTTATTTATAAAACAAAAAAATTATATTTCCATATTACGAGCCGCGGCCGTTCCGTAACAGTTTACTAATAAATTTTAAATGAAAAAATAAAATAAAAGAAATGTTTCTTTGGGAAAGTTGTTTGTTATCATGAGTACAATCATGTGTTCAAGGATCGGTCACTAATTACCAGTCACCCTATATATTATTTTTCTCACAATCCATACGTCTTTTCTTTGGCCTACCTTTTCTTTTATATCCATCCTCATCATCATCTGCCTAGCCTTTTCCCAACTATGTTGGGGTCGGCTTCCAGTCGAACCGGATGCAGCTGTATATCAGTATTTTACATGGAGCGACTGCCTATCAGATCTCCACAACCCAGTAACTGGGTAATACGATACTCTTGGTAAGACTGGTTGTCAGACTTTCTGGCTTCTGACCAACAGTAACGACTGTCAAAGATCTACAAATGACAGCCGGGACCAACGGCTTTACGTGCTTTCCGAGGCACGGAGGAAACTCGCTATGGTAAATGGTCACCCATCCACAGACCAACCTCGGCAAGCGTGGCTTAACCCGGAAGATCGGTCTATGCGGCTGTAATTATTTAGCCACGAGCTCCTCTCTCCGACTTTTATATCCATCCTAATAGACTTAAAAGCCATTTTAGTTAAACAACCTTTAACCATTGTTTATGAATAAGGGTGAAATTTTAAACACAAACCAAATTACTTCACAAAAACATAACTCCCAAAATTTGCTTTTAATTTTCAACACTTCCATTGCCTGTACAAAGTGCATAACCGGCAGCGTCAGTTAGATCGGTATTTGTGCTCCTATTTACGTCAAACCGTCGCGCGAACTGTTGGGATACTTAAAAAGTTCCGTTTGTTCCGGGCGTTAGTGCCGGGCGGGTGCTAGTTCGGGATATTCCAGTTGGGAATTTCCATTTTGTGGAATGTGATAGTTTGGATTAATATTGGGTAGATAATGTTAAAGCTTTCGGCACACTAAGGCCTCATTTACGGAGACGCGGGGCACCGCGCGTCGCGTTGTGCGGGGCGGCCCGCACTGAATTCAAACATATGGCGTTGTATGAGAACGTTTACGGAGAAGCAATTTTACAAGCGTTTGCTTGAAATGCAGGCGGAGCCCGCGGACGGCATCGCCGCGTCAGGGCCAGGCCACACGGTGCTGTGCGGCTCCGGCGCGGCGCGTAAGCGACCAATCAGCGGGCACACGAGTGACGTCACCCCGCTCGTACGGCCCGCCGATTCGTCGCTCAAACGCCGCGCCGGAGCCGCACCGCACCGTGTGGCCTGGTCCTCACACGCGACGTTTATCGCGGTGACGCACGCAGCATTGCGACCAACTATTCCTGCAATTCTCCGTCCACTGTAAAACGTAGCGTCAACCACGGCGGGGCCCGCGGCGTCGCACGCGCCGCATCTTCAAAACCAACACCGTACATTGCCATACGTTTGTGTTTGCCGCCGCTCCGTAAGCAGAAAAATCGTACGACGCGCCGCGAGACGTTACGCCGCTCGCGACGCGCGACTCCCCGCGTCTCCGTAAATGAGGCCTAAACGCGTGTCGTGACGAGTGCGTTTTGTCGACAGCCTGCATGAGTCGTATACAAAGAACTAATGACATCAAATTGAAAACGAGCACCACTCATGATCTTTGTTTAGCCTGCCGAAGGCTGGATCGATAGCTATATCTTTTTATTTATTTAATACTAGATTTTGCCCGCAGAGTCGCTTGCGTGAAATTTTGAACCCGTTAAGTGACGATATTCCATACAAACTTTCATCACCTATTTAACTTCCGTAGGGGTTGAATTTCGGAAAATCCTTCCTTCTTCCTTGTCTACATTATAAAGGGAACCTCTAAGCAAAATTTCAGCTTTCTAGGTCCAAGGGTTTGAGCTGGGCGTTGATGAGTCAGTCAGTCAGGACTTTTCTTTTTATTTATATGGACTGTCTTTATTAATTCACAAAAAAAATAAAAAAAATGCCTGTAACTGTCCTACTGCAAGGCGAAGAACTCATCCTATACAGAGAAAGAATTAGCATTGAACGCGCGCTCACTGCGGGTTGGCGATTTCAGACAATTAAGTCCAGCAATGCGATTCACTAACAGACTCATCATAGATGTAAACAACGACGAGTTTACTGATGTGTCATCGTAAATATCGCTTTTAAAAACAACGTTAATAAAAACCGTATTCGCTAAGCTACCTGTGCTCGTCGACGATCTGCCGAACATGAACGGAACCATATTTTAGTTCTATGTCGCGCCGTCGACATCGTTGAGGCGCTACGACCGCGCAGTTTTAACTAAAGAATACCGAAATGTTTTCATCAGATGTTTCAACGACGATTTTATGGTTGTAAAGATGTTTTGCCTTAGTGAATCGCACTCTAGGTTTCCTCACGACGCGAAGTTTTCTTTTACTGTAATAATATGTCAGCAGTTTCTTAGATTAACTAAGAAAGTACATTTGACATAGAAAATGTTCACTTGAATCCGAAATCCGGGCAATGGTTAAATATAATTTATCATAATTTTGGTAAACCGCCACGTCGCACTACTATTCTATTCAATCAGAGGTCGTAGGTTCAATCTCTATTAGGATTTTGTGTTTCAAATTTTTAATATTACATGTGACCAAAAATTTCTATCGATGAATTTTATATGTACTTGTATGAAAAACAGGTACTTAGCTGCCTGTCTCTTTATATGATATGGGTATGACGTTTATTCATTCATTTCAATTAATCAAATTCGCTACTTTAGTAACTTTTACAGATGATACAAATATTATTCCCAGCCCTTGATTAACTAAATCTCTATAATACTAATATGATAAATAGCCAACGTTTCTGTTCTGCCCAGCCTTACCCCAACTACGTTGGGGTCAACGTCCAGTCGAACCAGGGGGCCTACTCCCTCTCGCTTCCAGCCGTGGTTCTGTCCATGGTCGGGAGCGAGAGTGCGTGGGAAGCCGTCGCCTCCTTCTGCGAGGAGGTGATGGCGACCAAGGAGGGAGCGGAGAGGGAGAGAGAGGCATCTACCACTCTCCCTTCCCGCGCAAGACGCACCGGGGGCCGGAGGGCGCGTGACGATCTCCGGCCACCGTAGTGTGTGGCCTGCGGGCGGCGGGTTAGGGGACCCGTCGCCCGACCAGTAACAGGCCCGAGAAGGCGGCGCGCTGTGTTCCGTGTGCGCCTCTCAGGAGGACGTGGGGCAATGCCCCACAGAGGAAGAGGTCTGCCAGGGGCTGGCGGACCGAGGCCTGTCGAGGTTGCGGTGCGTGCAGCTGCGAATCCCGCGACCTCGGCCAAGGGTCAGGAGAAGGAACACCGTGGGTTTTTAGCCGGTAAGAATCCGGCATACCCCTTCGCCTTCCCGGGGCGAAGGGCAATCATGAGGATTTTCCCACGAAAAAAAAGAAAAAAAAGGAGGCCTACTCCCTAAGTCCGTCAACGAAATTAGTCGCCCGTCCGAAAGTAGCCTGAAACGTAGGAGTGAACAAAACAAGTGTCAAGTTCAACTTTTCGGATGGGCAAAAACACATCGGTAGTAGGGATAACTGTCAAATCGTGTTGTCATTCATTCTTAGTTCGGGGCCCGAAATAATCGTATGTCCATAGGTGATAGGGAGTAAGAAACGCTCGTAACTAAGGCCGAAACCACGAACTTCGTGCTTAGGGAGTAGACCCACAGATGCGGATGAATAAGGCCTCTTGTCCACACACGTTTTTTTCGCCGGGAGAATCTACGGTTAATTCGCCGTGTGTAGGCACGGTTGTCAGTGTTGTATGGATCACTAGGGGAGCTTGTTGACACACACGGCGAATACAAACAACAAGCTTCCCTAGTGATCCATACAATACTGACAACCGTATCTATACACAGCGAATTAACCGTATATTTTCACGGCGGAAAAACATGTGTGAACAAGAGGCCTAACAGTATTTTACACAGAGCGACTGCCATCAGACTTCCGCAACCCAGTTACTGGGCAATGCCGATATCCTAAGGATAGATCGGTTCTCAGACTTTCGGGCTTCTGGCTACCCGTAACGACTGTCATAGGTATTCGTATGACATCCGAGACCGACACGACAGTTCAACGTGCTCTCCTAGGCACGGTGTGTAACAAATGGTCACTCATTCACGGTCGGAATGCGCAAGGGCAGCTTAACTTTACAAATGATATGATCCACGCGGTTGTTAATTAGCCACGAGCCCCTATATAAATAGCCAATTAATTATCGATAATAATAGCCACATTATTATATTAATAAATACAATATCCCAATAACAAACTATACAACGTGTAATGAAATACCGCAAAACCTCAGACACCTCAACTGATTTTTATTATAATCAAATTGACCTCAATATACGGATTCGAATATTCTGAGCTGAATTTTCTGATCGGACGACTACCCACCTCGCCTCTCTGATTTCCCGTTACCTACGTTCACGTATTGAATTTAAATGTAGGTAAATCATGCGGGTAGTTTGAGATAATTATGAAAAGACACAGTAAAAATGATAACCAAAAGAACAGCAGACGGTAGGACCTTTAACAGCTCGTTCCCATGGTAACAACCTGTTTTTTGCAGGAACAATTTTTTGCAAGAACAAGTTTTTGCAGGAACAGTTTTTTTACGAGAACAGTTTTTTGCGAGAACAAGTTTTTGCAGGAATAATTTTTTACAAGAGCAGTTTTATGCAAGAACACGTTTTTGCAAGAACAAGTTTTGGCAGGAACAGTTTTTATATGAACAGTTTTTTTCAAGAACAAGTTTTTGCACGAACAGTTTTTTTTACAAGAACAAGTTTTTGAACGAACAGTTCTTTGCAGGAACAGTTTTATGCGGGAACTATTTTTTACAAGAACAGTTTTTTGCAAGAACAAGTTTTTGCAGGAACAGTTTTTTACAAGAACAGTTTTTCGTAAGAACAAGTTTTTGCAGGAACAGTTTTCTACAAGAACCGTTTTTACAAGAACAAGTTTTTGCACGAACAGTTTTTTACAGGAACAGTGTTTTGCAAGAACAAGTTTTTGCAGGAACAGTTTTCTACAAGAACAAGTTTTTGCACGAACAGTTTTTTGCAAGAAAAAGTTTTTGCACAAACAGTTTTTTGCAGGAACAGTTTTTTCCGGAATCCTGTACAGTGACGGAAATGTTTCAATACTAGAATCCACACGAGCATACTCTTTGCGGGATCCTGCAAAAATCCAGTCCAGTCGAATTCCGCCATTCGGTTTTGTCGCCGCACGCTGGATCTGGCCGCCCTTCAAAAAAGCAGGATTCAGCTGTGGTGACACATATATTTCAATTAAAGTATTCACACGAGCGTCCCGCCTATGGCCGTGGCCCCATGTCTACGGTGCGGCGCCGCGCCGCAGCACGGCGCCGTATACGGCACCACGTATGGCGCCGTGTGCGGTGACACGGCGCCGCGTACGGTGCCGCGTACTGCTACACGGCGCCGTACACGGCGGTTGCACGGTACACTGCTGGCTGGCGTGAATATGACATGTCTAAAATTGCAATATTTCAGGGCGGCCATTTTAAAGCTTTGACCTCTTCTGGTAAATCGGTAAATTATTTTAACGTATATTTTAGTTGTTTTAAAATATACAGGATGTTAACGAATTCGTGTAATTCCTTAAAACCATATGATCTGCTACTGGTGTAGATTGTCCCGGCATGGAAATTAGGCAGATTTAAAAAAAAAACTTTTTTTTTTCAGGCGGTTCCTATGGCTAAGTGATCGAATCTAAACCATAGGATTCAGTAAAATACAAATGTAAATGACATCAACGTCAAAATCCAAGATTGCGGCTGTGAAATTTTACAAAACATGCATCATTGGTGTCGTTTCCGTGGTTTTCGGGGGTGCTGATGACGAAAATGAGGTCAACGTCAAAATCCAAGATGGAGGCGTATTTTGTAAAATTTCACAGCCGCCATCCTGGATTTTGACTTCGACCTCCGTTTCGTCATCAGCACCCCCGAAACCATGGACACGACACCCATGACGCATATTTTGCAAAACTGAATCCTGTGGTTTAGATTCGATCACTTAGCCATAGGAACCGCCTGAAAAAATAAAAGTTTTTTTTTTAAATCTGCCTAATTTCCATGCCGGGACAATATACACCAGTAGCAGATCATATGGTTTTAAGGAATTACACGAATTCGTTAACATCATGTATATTTTAAAACAACTAAAATACATACGTTAAACTAATTTACTGATTTACCAGAAGAGGTTAAAACTTTAAAATGGTTGCCCTGAAAAATTGCAATTTTAGACATGTCACATTTACGCCAGCCACGGAGCTAACATGCGGTGCACCGTACACGGCGCCGTGCGCGGCACCGTGCTGCGGCGCGGCGCCGCGCCGTTTCACGGCGGACGGCGTCGCACCGTAGATATGGGGCCACGGCCTATGGTTTTAAGCTAGACCGTGTTCACGTCCGTCATATCTGAATTGTTATAAACGTCTGCGCGCTGTATCCCGCAAAAAACAGGACAGATATGGTAGCGTCGTGTTTCGGGTCATTGAGCTCCCTAAAATAAGGTTGAGATACACGATTGCTGATGCATGCGTGCCGACAGTTGGGACAGGTCAACTCAAATCTGCTATGGCTCTTTCTTCAATAGGCCATTCCAGACGTTGCCCTACATTGTTACACTCGCATAGTTTTATACCACAATGTCTGGACTTGAAAAGAGAACTGGACCTCTGAGTTTGTTTCGGATTTTCTTCTCAGACCTATTCAGATAGGAAATGCGTGCGCCGTCTAGTCTTAAAAAAAACATTACAATGACTTGTCAAAGTGACTAGAACAGATTTATTTACAGAAATAAACATCATTTGTTGAAGCTACTGCGTGTGGACACACCAGTCAGTTTTCCGGAAACCATTGAAAAGCCGTTTCTGCAGAACTGAAAGTTCGTGGAAAATGGGCCGTAATACGAGTATTATGTCTTGCGTGCCCTGATACCTGTACAATAGAAGAACTCATGGATTCCACTGATAATGTACTCGTGAACGGGTGCTGTCTGTTGGGACAGGTCAGCTCGTACCTGCTATGGCAATCGTTTTAAAAGGCTAACTTTCTTATTACTTTTATGCTGTTAACTGCATGTACATTTAATCTGCATTGTTCTTACATTATTACAATGAAAATTGTCAAATCTTTTTTTTTTAAGAGTTTTTTTTGGAGTTTCTCGCTGGCTCTTCTCCAAAGGATCTACTACTTGGAACCGAGCACCTAGTGTTGACCTTTTGAAAGCACCAGTGATCTGGTCTACTTGACTTTGAATGCAGTACGCTACTCGTAGCTAAGTTCAGGGCTGACAAAATTTCAACTACCATCAACTCGCTAAGAAGAAAAGTAGTTGAATCGATTCCACTCTCGATTCTGAACGAACTATTTTCAATTATTGGGTTATTTAATTAAGAGTAGTAGAGCTCCTTGTGAAAAAGTTTGTACGAGGAAATGCAGCACGACCGTGTTCCGGCTTGAAGGGTATATATGTATATAGGTGCCGGTGAAATTACAGGCACATGAGACTTGCCAACTTTTTCTCTAAGATTGTCAACCCATCAGCAATCCTCTTGGTATAGGTTTAATGGATAGGTGGCGATAACTACTTTCCTTGGAAGGAAATTAAATTAGATAAATAGGTATATTGATATTAATAATTTGTATATTAAGCTTCCTCTCTCCTAATATTTTTGGTGTGCCCGACAGGGTCCATAATGATCACATATTTTTTTTTACGTTACCACCTAAGTCTACATTGTGGAATGCAACAAACTTATTGAGTATTGAGTATATCAGGTGGGCCATTGGCTTGTTTACCAACCCAGTATACACCGTGGGCCCGAGGTACCAGAAAGATTTTAACCACGCCTTTCTGATGGTATTATGAGTCAACTGTTATATCAACGAAAGTCCAATTCAGTCGATACTTTTTTTTTACTTTAGTACTTCCTTGTAAACATACTTTAGGGTGAACTGGCAACATTTATAAATAAGACATACGGCGAGAGGGGTATGGTATGACAAAAGTCGCAACACCGCGTTCGTAGGACTTGTTACCATAGATATTTTTCGATTTGTGAATTTCCATAAATAATGAATGAATCGAAAATTAAGCTTTATTCAACAAACTATATCCTAGCTTTTCTTCTCCAATTAGGCATCGGAATCGAAGGTTTTAATCTTTCGGGTACTTCGGGCCCACGGTGTATAATAAGCAAAGCCGCGAGCAACAGCTAACGATAAATATATTTCTGAAATGTGCTAATAAGCTCTTTCATTTGAAACCCAAAAGGGCACCAACATTTTTTTTTAGTTCGTGTCTTTTTGTCCTCTAGAGGGCGCCACATTCAATTTAATGTGACATCATGTAACTTATAATCAGCAGACAATCAAGACGCTTCCAACGATACCTAATTTGTCAAATAATGATAAGTAGTTTAGAAGTTATAAGGGAACAGATGAACATACATACAAACCAAAACTGATAGCGGTTCCCTGATGTTGACATTTAGGAGGTACCTACGAGGCTTGCATAGTCACAAAAGTATACTAATGCCTCGAAAAAAAAGAATAAAAAAAAAGGATTTTTATTGGTATACAGCTTGTAAGGGTAAACACCGTTGTCGCTCAAACCATGGGTTCATAAAAATAGGGACTTATACATAAAAATAAAGAAAAGAGTAAAAAAAATATACGCGCGTGAAATGAGCGGCGCAGCGGCGCTACGATGAGACGTACGCTAGCGAGACAGCTGACTGACTGGGGTAGCGACCTGTGCGGGGCCGTGCGTCGGGCCACGCGGCGAGTTCCCCGCGCCCTCTCCCGTAGCTTGTTGTCCCCGCGCGTAGAGTGAAATGCTTTTGAGGAAAAATTAAAATTTTAGATTTTTTTTTTTTAAATTTTCATTGATTTTACGTTCTATAAATGAAACCAAACAACTGGTTTCAAGGATAACGGTGTTTACCCTTACAGCCTGTATACTAGTATGTGAATATATACGAGTACCAATCAAAATCCTCCTTTTTGCTTCACCGTAGCCGGGTAAAAAAGAACACGCTCCACAAACATACAGTTTTAATTAAATGCACTGCAGTAATCAACGTGATAATTAAAATTTATAATTATATATTATTAATAATGACATTTCTGTAGTTATTAAATCAGAGTACTTGCATGATTGGGGGAACAAATTAAATACAATTAGTTAAGTCGACCGCGTTTATTGATAATTTGGGTTAAGTGGGCGTTTAACCTAATTAAAAAAGTATTCGTAATTAGTGAAAACTTGGAGCCTTGTAAAGAAATTAGGTTCATTTTAGGTCCATTTAAATATACTTATTTGAAGTTTGAAAAGACTTCGCAAGCTGAAGTGACGGTGGAAGAGGATGTTATTTAGTCTTATAGCTAAAATTGACTTGTATCAGCCCGTATACGTCCACTACTAAACATAGGTTACCCAATGACCATTACCATAAACGGATAGCCAAAAATTAAAATCTAATGAAAATTTTGGAAAAAGTTATAAGCGATTTAAAATTGTTCACAAGACAAACAGCCGGGAGCGACAGTTTAACGTACTCTCCAACGGCATGGATGGCACGAAAGATCAGTGATGGGCAAAGTACGGCCCGCGGGCCAGCTCCAATCCTCGAAACGCTTTGATCCGGCCCGCCAACACCCGTAGTCATAGGAACCTTCCGAATAGTCTAGAATAAAAAGTAGATACTTACCTGCGTTGTGTTTGCGTCGACATAAAACAATGTATAGAAATTTTGGCCTCCATAAGATTGACTCGGTTTTTTTGGCCCTTGATGAGAAAAGTTTGCCCACCCCGGATAACCGTTCGTTACACATCTAGACCGGGGGGTCTAGATGTGTAACGGTTATCCATCTACAGATTGATCGCAACAAGCGCAGTTTAGCCTCGCAAATCGTATGATCAACGCAGTTATTAATTGACCACGAGCCAACGAGAGAAAACAAAACCCAGCACGCTTGGTGGTAGGATCTATGCAGTTAGACTAGCTATCTACCGCCCCCTCACATTTAGGCGATTAACACAAGGCATCGCGCACCGCCGCGGTAGGCGGTGAAGCGGATCTCTAGTCGCATTGGTCTCTAAAGCGTGAATTACATAGAAATGGCGTAAGGCGCAGGCACGGCGCAGGCGCGTCGCATTCATAATTTTTTTGCGAAAAAGATTTGAAGCGGCACGACAATACGTATTTTCATACGCGCCTGCGCCGTATCTGCGCAGTGCCGTGTGCTAATCGCCTTAAGTCCGGTGCCGGCGCCAAGCTGTTTACTATATTCCTTCGTGTTTATGTGAGAGTCAGAGGTCGTCAGAGGAGTCAGACGTCGTGTTCATCTTACTCACTGTCAGACTAGGGTCAAACGCGACAAAGTCTAAGTGTCTAAACATACTACGCCGAAGATACGCGACGTCGTTGTAAAACGCGACGTAATTTCAGCCTGGTGTGTCGCGGGTAATTTAAAAAGCATTGCAGGCGTAATCGTGCCGAACTTCGGTCGCGTATCTTCGGCATAGTGTGTTTAGACACTAAGAATAATAAAACAAAACACACTGAATGCAAAGTTTTTTTGTGAATATCAAATTAAATTGTGGTTACACGATCTAAAGACGACACCAATATTTTACGGTTTACATCGACTTGAAGCTTTTGGGACAAAAAAGTAATAAAATTAATTACTGCATTATTTCCTTACAAGTGTGACTCTTGTCACGGAAACCGACATAAATTAAAGCAAATTAAAAACTGAAGAAAAAAATGTCCAAGAGAAAAAGGTTTTTTCGTAAAACAGGAAAAACATTCTTTGTTAAACGAACTGTCGCTTGAAACTGTTAAATACATCTGTTAAATAAATCTGGGAAAATAAATAAATGAGGAAGAAGAAGAATCTGCATATACAATTGGTTTGACGTACTTGTATCCGAAAGAGTATGCGATGTAGATAACGTTATTTTTAGTATATACAAAAACCGAGACACCCCAACAAGATTTTCATCAGAACTGCCTGAATGTGTGTTTTTTTTAATAAATCTCCAAGTTACACCGTAGTTTATGTCGCATTAAGTTCATTAGTAAAGTGTGAAATGCCTGAGATGTGCTATGCAGGGGTTGTCTAATACACGGAAACTGACCGAGCGGACCATCTCAAGCCTCAAGCTGTCTATTCCCGTCATCTGTTATGGGTAGAAAACTACTGAAAAAAAATTAGAAAATTATGAAAATAACAAATATGTTGTGTAAAAAAATGTCAGTATGTATTCTCCTAGTGATTCTGAACAAACTAGTTTCAGGTTTAGTATATACTAAACTAAGCTTGTATAAAGCAAGACTGGTTAGTCGAAAAGAATTGGGTATAATAGGGAATAAAAGCCTTTGGCATTTTTTTTTCGTTATCCTATAATCAAATTGATCCATCACCAAATCTTATTAATTTGAAGTAAACGTCCTAACTGTTATTATAATTGCGAACGTAAGTTTGTTTGTTACCTTTTCACGCCTAAACCACTGAACCGATCATCCTGAAACTTCGCATACACTTTGTCAGGTGTACAGAAACGGACATAGGGTACCTTTCATCTCGAAAAAAAGTACTGTTCCCGAGGAAAACAACAATAACGTTCATAGATGGCGCCACGTGTCTTTCGAATCACGATTGAATTATATTATTATAGAAACTTTAGTAGTGTTAAGAATTTTTTGAGCTTAATTAACGCGAGTGAAGCCGCGGGGAAAAGCTAGTTCATACTAAAACAGTAAAAACAAAAATTTTGAAATAAATAAATCGATTAAATAATATCTAAATTCAAATAAATATATTATTTGAGACGGTATTAATAGTCATCCGGTTCACACCGATAATTCAGCTGTCATCAAGCTGTCTCCCCCCCCCCCCCCCTAAGTCCCCACTTGCAACGCTGTCGCCCTTAGGTGTAGTACAAGTAGTTAGCTTAGGTTAAGTATTTTACTCCCCCCCCCCCCCCCCCCATTGGCTGGAGACCCTTTAGGTCTCGCCAAGAACTGCCCGGTTACGTAGGAAGGGTTCCCTAGAACCACCTACAGCAGCCCAATAGAAATAAAAAATAGTCATCCGATATAGGTAATGTTTTTTTATTATTTATGTACCCAATCAACCGTTCCCAAACTAGAACAACACCAAATAACAACATAACCTAAACTTGTCCCTTGGTGGACTCACACGGCGAAACTTGCACTGTATTTTACTCTCGCACAACCGAACTTACTCGCATACTTTATACTTTGATTTCTTACTTAAGCTACTGCATTATATGCTGATATAAACTTGTGCCAGTTAACTTTTGTGCTGATCCGGAAATGAGAGGAAATGTTGGATTTATTGAGCTGTTTGTCGAGCGTTTGAAGCGTAGTTTAGACGATGCTATATTCTATGTGGGCGCGTTATTGGAAGTGTTATCGGTAGCGGGTAGCATTGGGCAATGTTGACAAAGGAAGGTAGTCGTATGGATCAACGCACCCGATGTTATAAAGGCGGTGGTCATTCGACGAAGCGGGAGTATGCTGTGTCGATCAGCTGAAGAAGTCTGACCTTTTATATCTGTCTAGCTTGTCCTTATTTTGTGATCTTGTAATAATTGTGTAAAGTATTATATTGTGATCTAGTTCATGTTACTAATGCTATCCCAAATACAAGTACTCTAGTGGTGGAGAGTCTATGTTGGTTTTATTTACTGTGTTTACCTTGCTCGCAATCCTGACATACCGATATTAGCTATAACTGTTATGATAGAATCACCCCTGTTGTTGTGTCTTTTATAGAAGCTATTTTTAAGCGACTTCAAAAAGAAGGAGGTTCTCAATTCGTCTGAATGCTTTTTTTTTTGTTTGTTTGTTACGCGATATCTCCGCCAACTATGAATGGATTTTGATTATTCTTTTTTTGTTTGGTAGACCATACTTCAGAGGTTGTCCTATATAAATTTTATCGAAATTGATACAGCGCTTTTTGAAAAAATCAACAAAAACAAAAAATATAATACATAGATGACGTTTTGGTTTTTGGTTCCCTTCAACAAAAGTTTTGATGAGGACTTTCAATCTCTGTTTAAACTGTCATCACAAAAACATTAGCCAAGAACAAGAAGATTGTATGTATTTGTAAGGAGCCGTCATGATAACTGTACATTAATACCTATTCTTAAAGAAAACTACCTAGTTGTTGTAAAGATTACGCAACCGTTTCATTTAAATTTGTAGTCTTAAACTGTGTAATTTATGGCACTAAAATGTATTTAATAAATAACTTAAAAAAAAAAGTAAAAACCAACTTTAAAAAAAACTAAAAAGAGTAAACTAATTACCATAATATAAAACTAACAGTTTCAGAAGTCGGTGCAATTCTACACTGAAACACATAAACGCCACCGACTTCTGAAACTGTTAGTTTTATAATTTATAGTAATTATTTTACTCTTTGTAGTTTTTTTTGAGGCCGGTTTTTACTTTTATTTATGTTATTCCAAAATGCCAGCTGAAAGAGAACATGCACCGTGCTCGAAGCACACCTTTGAAATTACCGACTTGCGTCGGATGTGACGCACCGATATGCACGTGTCCGCATTACCACGGACGACTCTCTTCCCATGGTGCGCCGGTGCGAGCTCGTGTGTCGCGGTGCGCTATATCATGCACCGTGGGAAGCCACCTTTAAATATTTTACAAGCTTTTATTTAACTTGAAATGTATGTATGTATGTTTGTCCAGGTGGAATCTTGCAACTGAATTTTAAATCAGTAATCTTTAACCGATTGAGATGATGCATGCTTAGCTATGTGACGTCATTCTAATTCCAATATGGCGGATCATCCAAGATAGCGGACTAGTTATTTTTTCTGTAGGTACTACCACAGTTTGGGTATCAAATGAAAGGGCTTGCTGACGAAAACAGACTTAAAAACATTCCCAATCATAACTAAAAAATAAATTAATGGATAAAAGCTTGTTTTTAAAAAGTTTTTTTCACCATTAATTTATTGTATCACCACCTTCACTTAACAGTTAAATCACGTGAAGCCAATAAATAATAACACATCCGTTAACTCAAAAGTTAAAACATTCACCGAATTCATGTTAGTCACGTCTTATTAAATGTAAAATATTGAACATCTCTCAAAGTTTTCGACGTAGTTCCTAAGTCAAACTTTACTGTTTTACCGAAAACTTCGTTTAAACGGTTTTCTTTGACTACGCTACATAGCTTCGGGTTTATTGCTCTTGGATTTCAAAATTTGCTTCTTGGAATCTTTTTGTCGTTTCTCTAAAGTTTATTTTTGTTCATAATCAGCCGACTGTTGAGCATGTTTCTCTTCTAAGAATGAGAACAGGCTTTAGTGTGCGTCCTGAGTGACGGCGCACGTGCGTATTGCGGATTGCGGGGCGGCTTTTACCGTGGCTTTACCCTCGATACCTGTCCTTAGTGCACGCGGGAAAGTTGACGCGTACGCGCGTGTTTAGTGTTTCGTTTATTTTAGTTTGGTTTTAATAATGTCGATGTCAAAATTCGAACGTTTCGAACATTTATTTAATGTGCCGTTCATTCCGCCTGCGTGGTGCGCCGTCACTCAGGACGCACACTTAGACAACCATATTGGACTGGTGACATTGGGAGACTATACACGACACCTAAGAAACTACCAGATCCATCGAGAACTTTCTTTTTTCTAGAGCATTCTCATGTGTGCAGTATTCCTCAGTTTTTCCATCACTGCTGCAATTATCACACACAAGTGAAGGGGCTCGTGGCTAATTAACAAACGCGTGGATCATATGATTTGCAATGTGAGCGTCCCCTAAATATCGAGACCTCTCCGTGCCTCGAAAAGCATGGTAAGGCGTTGGTCCTGGGTATCTTTCGAATACCTACGACAGTCGTTATGGGTCCAGTCATATCGGCTTTGTTTAGTAACTGGGTTCAGGAGATCTGATGACATTCGCTTCGTTTAAAATACTCGTATTCAGCAGTATTTAGTTAGACTGAAAGCTGACCCCAACATAGTTCAGAAAAAGGCTACGTAGAACAGAAGTGATAACCTAATTCTGATCCGTACAGCCGCGGACATGAAATTTTTATCAGATTTCAATTTCGGTTCCTTCTCACACTGTGCGCAATAAGGTTTAAAATGTCATAACAACTTACATAAGTATTCGTTTTTAAAATTGTGAAGCGTCGATTCTAGCTAAAAGGCTATTAACCACTTTTTGATGTTATGAACTACTTTTTAGGGTTCCGTATCCAAAGGGTAAAACGGGACCCTATTACTAAGACTCTGCTGTCCGTCCGTCTGTCACCAGGCTGTATCTCATGAACCGTGATAGTTAGACAGTTGAAATTTTCACAGATGATGTATTTCTGTTGCCACTATAACAACAAATACTAAAAAACAGAATAAAATAAATATTTAAGGGGGCTTCCATACAACACACATGATTTTTTTGCCCTTTTTATAGATTATGGTACGGAACCCTTTGTGCGCGTGTCCGACTCACACTTGGTCGTCGGTTTTAGGGAAGTGTGTCTAGTCCAAAGTTGTATAGAGCGAATTAGATTGAATTTACTAAATAGATTGATTTCTTTTTCTATGCTACTTAGGTAATATAAACCCTCTTTAAATTAACCTTTTGTGTCAATTAAGAAAACAATATCTTTGCCCTGCCAATTCTTTGCGAGCAAGAGCGACCGAGCGATCTTATGAAAAACGAATGTGCAAGCAATTATAGACCTTAGGGTGATAAACATTTCAAGTCCGCGACAGTACATGAATTTAAGTCAGCGGTGCGGGCCGGCATCGATTTATCGTTCAACCGATGGGCCACCACAGCTTTTGCCATCGCAGCATATTATTTATTATTCTTTATGGATAACTAACAGTACGTGGTTACTGTCACCTATGGACACCTGCCGTCTCGTGTAGTGGCGGACTTAAAGAATAGCACTACCCCCTCTCTTCTCATGGATGTCGTAAATGGCGACTAAGAGATTCTCTAGAGGATAGGCAGTAGCGTCCTCTAAGTACTTTAACAACCATACTGCGATCGCCAACCCGCCTGCCAAGAGTGGGGATTATGTCAAATCCCCCCCTCCTTTTGGGGGAGGCCTATGTCCAGCAGTGGACGTCTTTCGGCTGAATGATGATGAACACCTGCAGCTATTCTCAAACAGCTCAAGCGGCACACGAGAGAAGAAGAAGAACATAGAATAGATTTTATACTTCCTAATTTTGCTTTAGTCGTATAAAAGTCCTTGTTATACATTCAACTGACATTACTACAGAATTAAAACTAAAGTACCCATTGAACAAGGGACTCCACTCTAGTCTAATGGCTTAAATGTGGTACTAAATATTGGAACCGCACTATGTTTTTAAGTCTAACACTAGTCGTTATTTCTTAGCAATCTGATCTCTATAAAATGTAGGGCTGTGTCTTACAAGATGTTTTATATAAACTGATTTGAACCTAAAAGATCCGTTGTGCTTTTCTTCGGGAAACCCTTTTGCCACACGTTGTAGTTTCTTTTTTGTGTATCAAAGGACCAAATTCGAATACTCAAGAGATGACCATAAATCCTACAACTTAATGAAAACCTCTTGACAAGCGGTGAACAGTAATCTGACATGCCTTTTCATAACACTTCTATACAAGGTTAGTCGGAAAGGGGGTGCTGATGACTGTTATAAATCAAATGTTAAAATTTAAAATTTCGATAATTTTTATTTTCATGAATAATTTTAGTTTTTTCAAAAATTTCTTCTTTCCTTCATTAGTTACGAATTAAAAAAATGGGGCCTTTCTGTGACCCCAAATATGACCTAAAATATAAACACAGAAGATTATAACTGAGAATAGATAGATTTTACCGTATTTTTATGAAATCATAAACTATTGACTTTTGGTGAAAGGAGATGGACAAAAATTGTATAGGCCTGTACCCCAGGCGGTACAGAGATGAAATCTTTGTAATTTAAAAGTACGTTTCGTCTATATAAAGAATATGAAAGGTACATGTAGCTCTGCAGATTTTGACAATAGTTACGAAGGTTTAAAAATGTTGTTTTTGTCACTTTGATTTTACTATGATTTTTCTACTACTATTCTTTTGTAGTATATTACAGTCTGAAAATAAAACAAAGTGCACTGTATTATGCACTTTACATTTAATATGATTAGTTAATACCGTATATTATAATTATGATCATCAATACTTTCTTGGTTGGTATATCGGATCTCGCTCATCTCAAGTACCTACCACAGGTCCATTTTCCTTATTCCATTTCACTTATATACAACATTGTTTATAATAAGTGGAGAACTCGTATGGAACTACGACTCTATAATATAAAGGTGAAATAAAATAATAACACAAACACGAAGCCAAAGAACCGAGAAACGGCGCAGAATCGAGTATAAAGCACGAAACACATGAGTCGCCATCGCGACTAACGGACGCGACTGGCGGTCGTGAAAAGGGTGCACGGTCTTTTTCGGGTGGGTGCTATATAAACGTAATAGGGTCTAAATCGGTTACACTCAACTAAAGCAAACATCCAAAGCAAATCTGGCTGAGGCGCAGTGTAACCGTTATATGTAAAGAGAGTACTATTGCTATAAACGTAGGGTTCATATTGCGGGGCGTCCGAAACCGATCGTACAGACTGTTAGTCACGATACGACAGCTAGTCGCATCCGTGAGTCGCGATATATTGTATTGTGTTTCGCGCTTTATTAGTTTGATAGTTTTGACACTTGGTTTACTTTTTTACTTTGACACTTGCGGCATAGAATAAAGTGATATAGAATCTACTTGTAGAATTATTGAGTGTTGCTGGTACTAAAGTCAAATAGTCCTGTCCGTAAGCGCACTTTAATATTTTAATAAATAAATTAAGTAATTAATAGAAGGTCGCTTTTACAGACAACTTATCATAAAGAATTCTTAATATATTTTAGGTTACCAATATTTTCCTTGTTTTTTTCTGCCAAGCGTTTAGTTACTATTTTTTCCCTACTCGGATTTTTGTTAATATTATATGGCAATATTTAAGGTAGTTTAGAACTGTTTGGAAGTTTGGAATGAATTCAATAAAGGGGAAATCATTAAAAATACTTTTAAACTTGTACTTTTTTTTAAATCTGCTATGAAATATAAATAGCTATTCAAAAATCTTTTTTTATTTTGTTTAAATTAACTGCAATACTTTTATTTCTGTACTACTTGGGGCACAATTTGGCCATCTCCTTTGTAGAACAAAAGTTATTCGTTATTATGCGTACTTTAACACCTTTTCGGATTAGTACCTTCTTTTTGACTAACCTTGTATATTCAGAATTGGTCCTTATATCCGCAAAAAAAATCCTTGTGGCAACCAAGTACGTAGTTGGTAGTGATGTACAGCAAACATCTATCAGTCTCCCCAATCTCCGTCCACAAAGGTCCGTAAACTAAAAATCAACAACCCTCAATCAGGGATCAAATATATTTTCTTTAGCACTGACCTTGTTCCAAACGGCCAATAAAATATTCCTCGTTCGGAGCAGAACGGATTACACCACAAATACCAATGCCTCACAGTGATTGTCACATTTGTCTTTTTTACGATCCCCAATGACGTTGTACGGACATTGGGACGCTGTCTTATAATTTTGTGACCTTTCAGATAGTAGAAAGTTAGATTAGGTTTGATCTTTTAAGATTTTTATTTCGCCCCTGATCCCGTTTGGGGAGGATCGTCATAATTCAATTTTGGAAATTCTACTTCTTTCTGGAGGTTTGCTTTTAGGGATTTTGGGTACGTGTGTACTAGAGATTGGTCTTAGGTATAGGTATAATCTCTTTTAAGATTTAAAATTCATGAGCCTATCACAGGTAAATGTATGAACTGAAATGACGTTGTCATTTTGACAGTTACTTGAGTTATATCACTTTAAAGAGACGTTTTAATGTACAAGTCCGAGATGGGCTGCAAACTACAGACTGCACGCAAGTCGCCATCGGAATAGCGCCTTTAATGTGTGCACTTTAATGGTGCTATTCCGACAGCGACTGCAAAACTGCAACCGCAGACCGCAGCCGTCGATCGCACCGCAAGTGATACTACTTTTGCAGTTTGCGGTCTGCAGCTCGTCTTAGACTTGTATCCTTAAGAGTAGTGTGCATGTGCGATGTTAGTCGCTGGTCCGGATCTGATCTCGGGTGCGAAGAGGAAAGCCAATTTCTTTGCTGTTGCCCCACACTTGGATTCCTTCTGTATCTTTTTTGCATGTGAACAAATCTTCACATACACAAACGCCCAGGCCATGCAAATACTTGTTCCATGCAGGAATTGGGCCCGCTACACGGTGCGAAGTAGCCAAGTGCTCAGCCACTGGGTTAATTGTGTCATCGTATTCTTTCCCGGGAATCGTATGCTACAAGTCATGATATGAATCAATAAAAGTAATTGTTTGGCAAACAAGACGATGACCCATCTGATGGTTACCATCACCGCTTATATACACCAAGAGGATTTGCTGATCCGTTGCCAAGCTCAAGGACAAAGTTGGAAAGTCTCATGTGCCTGTAATTTCACCGGCACCCATATGCTTCAAACCGGAACACAGCAATGCTTAGCGGTAAAAATAAGTTTGGAAGCAGTACTTCTTCGGACGAACTGTTTAACAAGGGGCTCTACTACTCTTTAAGGTTCGCGCACATTATGTCGGGCCGCAGCGGGGCGGAGCAGGCCGCAGCGCAGCACAAAATGCTTACTTAGCACATTAGTGACGGGCCGGGTCGCAGCGCATTGTCAGATTTTGAGTACAGTGTACTGCCCTGCCAGACTTGCAAATCACATAGCTCTTTGTATCCATGAACTAAATTAATCAAAAGCTCTTCATCCATTCTTGTGTACACCACAGGAGCACGCAAATACTAAAAAAACGCAAATATCGTAAAATGAACACGTGCGCACGTGCACTCCAATCCGCTTGCTATAGCACACTGTGTCGAGGCGCAGCGGGGCGGTGCGGGCCGCAGCGGGGCGGTGCGGGCCGCATCGCACGCAACCAAAATCCGCGGCTGAATATGCGGCCCGCTGCGCCCGTTCCTAGTATGCGATAGTTCATATAAAACACATACGAGCGATTTGAGCGGATTTTTGCGCTGGGACCCGACCCGCTGCGGCCCGACATAACGTGCGCGAACCTTAAGAATACAAAATTAAATCTACTTTATAAAATGTTTTTCAATCTACTCGCCACTCGACTAAATCACAACCTACGAACCAGACTTTCCCATCTAACAAGAAAATCTTATTTAACAAAACACTGACAAATTTAAGACCCCCAATATGCATCATGGTATCATGCCTTGTAATTTAGGACTCAAAACTTCCTAAGATATTAAGAAGTTAAATAAACTTGGATTACATTTAGGAAGGACTTATCTTCTTGACAAAAGGGACTTGGTGCGTATCAGTGTGGCATTTTGTTATACAATTTTGTGAGATTAGACTTTTGGGAAGCTTTGAAGTTTGGGAAGTAGGCATGTTCTTGTGGAGTTTGGGTTTATAGGTCTTGTTCAGTTTTAGATTGTTTATTATACTTTAGTTTTACATATGTGTATATAACAGGGTGTAAACGATTATAAAAATATAGATTCGGGTCTAGTCGCGTAAAAACTTAAAAAACGGTGTAAACGAATTCGTGTAATTCCTTAAAACCACATGATCTACTACTGGTGTATATTGGCCCCGCAAGGGAGTTAGAGGGAAAAAAAAATATACTATCGGGCTAAGTGTCTAAACCACCTTATAAGGATTCAGTACAAAAACATGAAAAATTCTTTGCAAAAAATTCTTTTTTTGTTATTCAACATTTAGATGCCACGCATAATTGAATGAAAGCACGGCGACGCGGCTGACGGGCATGACTAACGCGATATCGCTCTTTGCAGTCAGTTAACTCGGGGCTCTAAAACTCAGAAATAGAAAACCAAGATTTTATTTTGGATTTTTCTTTTACTTGATTTTCAAAAATATCCTTTTATGATTAATCTGTGTCACCAATAGATCACGCGGTTTGAATGAATTACACAAATTGGTGTACACCCTGTATTATGTTTATTTAATAACATTGGCAACAATGACAAAAACAATGAAATATTTAATAAATACCCAAGTTATAAGCGAAACGAATATTGTTTAATAAACAGAGACAGCACTACGAGGCAATGACCTCATACCCTGTGAATTAGTAAGCGCGAAATGTGTTTGTAAGTCGCGATTTACGGACGCGATTGACAGTCGTGACCGTATGTACGGTTGATTTTGGGCACCCCACAATATGAATCTACGGTAATAGGGTTTAAAACGGTTACACTGCGCCTCAAAATTTGGTTCAGATATCGGAGCGCTCAAGATTACGTCTGCTACTTATAGCTCTCAGATGTCAGAAGCAAATCTGGCTGAGTCGAAGTGTAATTGTTTTAGACCCTATAACTATTATTGTATGTAGGGTTCATAATTACGGGGCGCCCTAATACAACTGTGCACATTGTGAGTCAAGACCATCAGTCGCGTCCGTAAGTCGTGACTTATAATGTGTTACGCGCATATTATTTAACATCACTCCGTACAATGCCTGTTCCGCGTGAAAAGAAAAGAAAATATTCCCTCCAAGTATTTTGTAAGCGATTGTTTTTATTCGTTTTTTCAACAATCATGTTCATGCTTTCAAAATAATGATATATGGGCCATTTTCTTAAATACCCAACTACCCTATTCAAAAACATATACAAGCTTAGTTTTAGTATAGACTAAACCTGAAACTAGTTTGTTCAAAATCACTAGGAGAATCGATTAACATATTTTTTTTCATTTTCAATTTTGTTTCAGTAGTTTTCTACCCATAACAGTTGACGGGAATAGACACCTTGAGGCTTCAGATGGTCCTCTCGGTCAGTTTCCGTGTATTAGACAACCCCTGCATAGCACATCTCAGGCATTTCACACTTTTTTAGGGAACTTAACGCGACATAAACTAAGGTGTAACGTGGAGAATTACTAAAAAAAAAACACATATTCAGGCAGTTCTGATGAAAATCTTATTGGGGTGTCTCGATTTTCGTATAAAGTAAAAATAAGGTTGTATAACAAACACTTCAATACTACTAGGAGTGGTAAACAAATACTAGCAGTTAATTTAAAGGCTAAACGGCCGCGCCCGTACTCCTTTGACTGAAGCAGAAATTGCTCAAAGGCTTAACATGTGTGCTCTCACATTCACCTTAGCCAACTATTTATTTACGTATCCAGAACTAGTTCCGTCTGTATGAATAATAATTACGTTTGCAGAACTTAAAATGTGTGTTTAGAGTTAATTCTTGATGTATGCGAAGGTTCCAAGCCAATGTCTGTGATTTCTAATTAAGACAATTTAACCTAATTGAGATTTCTTAGTAGTAGAGCGCCTTGTTGAAGAGTGGAAAGGGAATCGATTATCTTGGTATGGGCATGTGATGAGCGACGAAAAGCATGTGACTTTGAGAATGATGAATATAAATGTTGATGGATGGAGGGGAAGAGGGAGACCAAAGAAAAGATGGATGGATTGTCTCAGAGATTATATGAATGAAAAGAGAGTAAATTATAGCGGCTAATAGGAAAAAAATGGAAGAAGAAAACATTTTGCACCGACCACTTGACTGACTGTAACTTGACATAAAACCTCAATAACATAACCATTCAATGGATCAAAGGACACAGAGGTTCCCGAGTCAACGATGCAGCAGATGAGCTCGCCAGAAGGGGATCGAGCATGGATGCGGTGGGTCCCGAATCCATAGTACCACTCCCCTTCGGATACCTACGCACCCTGGTAAGGAAACGCACCAGAGACCAACACAACGAATCGTGGAGAAACCATGGCGAGTGCAAGCAGGCCAAGGAGGCGCTTCCCGCCATTGACGGTCCTCTCACTAAACAAGCTCTCCGGCTGTCAAAGCAACAACTGCGTACTGTCACAGCAGCCATCACTGGCCATGGTTCTTTTAACAAACACCTCTTTGTCATTGGAGTTACAGACAGCCCACTGTGCAGGGCATGCATGGAGGAGGACGAGACGGCAGCCCACGTGCTACTAAACTGCCCTGAGGTCGCCACATACAGGGCCAAGTACTTCAGAAACCCAGGTGTTCTCCGGGAGATCACCAGCAACATCAAAGGTGGGCTGGCCTTTTTCGAGGAGTTAGGGTGGATCGAGTAACTACACTTACCACCTATCACCCAAAATACGCGCTTAGACGTGGAGTTGCGGACACCAGCCCGTTATACCTTATACTTTAACTTGAGATAGGTAAGGGCAGGCAGAAGAAGAACTTGACCATGTGGTGCTGGACGTAAAGAATAGCACTACCCCGTCTCTTCCCATGGCTATCGTAAAAGGCGACTAAGGGATTCACTAGAGGATGGGCAGCAACGTTCTCTGAGTACTTTAACAACCATACTGCGATCGTCAACCCGCCTGCCAAGCGTGGCGATTATGGCAACCCCCCACCTTTTGAGGGAGGCCTACGTCCAGCACTGGACGTCTTTTGGCTGAATGATGATGAGAAGAAGAACAAGAAAGAGTTCCTTGTGAAAGAGCTCGTCTGGGGAAGTAGTACCACGCTTTCACGCCTAAACCGCTAAACCGATTTTGATGAAACTTGGTACTGTCTGGAACCGGAAGAAGAACATAAGCTATTTTTATCCAAAAAAACGCGAAATATCTATGCGATAAACGACATCCACGCGGGCGAAGCCACGAGCTATCTCTAGTTATTTATAAATCTAACTAGTCACTTAGCACTAAGCTCAATATTTACTAGATCGAATGGAAAATGTTGTTTACACAGTTCTAGCTAGCTTTCGATCCTTGGCCTGGTACTGGCATTGTGTATTTAGAGTTTAACTGTCGCGTTAAATATCACAACATTGTATAAATTGCTGCAGATTCAAGAGCTTTGTTTACGAGTGTATTTAATTGATTGCACTTATCTTGTTTATTTCAATATAAGTCTATTAGTAAAATAGTCCAAATGCTTATCGAGTTATTAGTTCAGTAATTTAATTTACTATTATTCATGTTGTTTTTTTTAATAATTTTTTTACTCAATACTTGGCACCTCATTACTCACAGGTCTGTCTGCGGTCAAGACTTCACTGTTCTCGCATAACTATCCTGAATCATAGTACTGCATTCACGTAATTTGTTAAAGATATCCTTTTTAAAAGAGTAACCATGGAGTTTCTTGCCGGCTCTTCTCCATAGGAAACGACTAATTGAAACCGTGCACCTAAATTCGACTTTTCATAAGCGCCTGAATTGGTTTATGTGAAATAAAAAATTGTGATTTGATTTGAACTTATTTTACTGGTTGTCGTACATTCTTGGGTTGAATTTTTAATTAATGACAAAAAGTAGTCATTTTTTTTTTCTTTAAAATGTGTGTCGAAGTTAAGACTTAGAATTAGGCATTCATGAATGATAATAAGCTTTCTTTCTGTCACAGTGTAAAGGACCAATATTTCTGTGCAGAGGACCAATATTTTGTCTCTTAGGACCAATATTTCAGACCGTAGAACAAAATAAACGTAACATCACGCCTTTATTTCCCGGAGGGATAAGCAGACATGTATAGTTATAGTACACCCTCATTACGCCATTATGTTTAAGTCCCATGTAATAGTAGGCGAACCTATTGCCATCAACAGAAAATTTCACACAGAAAAACCCAATAACACTTTGCCTGACCTGGGGATCAAACTCAAGACCTCACCCACTAGACCAACGAGGTAGTTAAAACAAAACAGTCACCTTCAAACAGTGTTTGTAAATTCGTAGTTCCAGCCTTCGTTAGCCTACTTCGAAATCGCTAATACATATTCATCTAACAGCGGTGACAGTAACAAAAATTGCGTACCGAAGGACCAGATAGATATTAATCCACTAAGTCATGATGATTTACCCTCTATACAAGAATCCTGGCAACCAGGTGAGATAAGTAATTTCCCGTAGAACCACTGAATATGAGACTGGGGACTAACCCAACCGACCCTATCATAAATATAACGTAATATCACCTACGTAACTTGCGTTCGAGGGTCCTGCTTTTGTCATACAAAATCCAACCTGAAGACCTCGCATTAAGGTTTGTTTTAATACAGGTGTCATGATAACAAATGAACGCAAGTCTTAAGTAATATGTTCTCACATAATTCTTGGGTTAGGCCCTCGTTGTAAATTTTTTTTTTTTCGAGTTAACTTTGTTAGGAGTAATTATAATTATGACCTTTATTACTCCATTGTGATGAAGGCTTAAGGAGGGTTATAATTTTTATAGATATGATAATTATTACGTTTCATCTGTTATGAAAATAAATGGCTAACAAATGTTCTGCGAGGTTAAGCTGAACTTTCTACAGCGGTCTGTTCCTGGGTGGGTTACTGTTAGTTACGCATCGAGAATTCTCCGTGATTTGATAAGCATTGTTTTAACCTTTCATATTTATGATTAGTTACGGTTTACTCACGTGCATTTTTCGGGATTGCCCGACTATTTTCGGACCCAAACGGAGCCCTTAATCGTGAGCTGATCACGCGGCGCAATGTGTCTCACGAAAGTTATAATAATAAAATGTTTAACCGTTGGTTCTAGATGTCATACGAAAGCCTATGACAGTTGTTAGTGTGGCGCCACACCATGCCGAAATTACGCGACCGAACTTCGGCGTCTATGTTTTTTATATGGGTAAAACGCGACGTAATTTCAGCCCGGGCGGTGTGTCGCGAGTAATTTAAAAAGCATTGCAGGCGTAATCATGCCGAACTTCGGTCGCGTATCTTCAGCGTAGTGTATTTAGACACTTACGGGTAGTCAGAAGCCCGAAATTAAGACGGGTCTAACCTTAAAATTTGTATTAATTGTCTAGTCACAATGGTAATCGCTCCGAGTAAAATTCTTATGTATTCCTAAAGGCCGCGTATCAGTTATGTGGGTTTGTGCCTTGAAAATCGACTGATAGATGAAAGTTAATAGAAGTCAATTTATCTTTGAAAATAAATCTTGAATTTAAAAAAATAACATTAACATTAGCAGCCAGTTTATATCTCAATCTTTTGTGAAATGATTAATGTATGTGTCGATAGCTAAAAAGTATTTTAACTTGTAAAATTATGACCGTTAACTCAAATGTCAAGTACTAGTAAAATAATGACTTTTTCAGCTGCAAATAATACTTTATCTTCATTATTAGCTCTTTATATAACTTCGACTATGCATTTTAGTTTAAATTTGAATTTAAGTTAAAAATACTGAACTCACTACAAAATATTTTGAAAGCTCATAATACAAAGGATCTCGTATCTCTAAAATTTTCCTGATACATACACCTGAGTTACTTGAAATCGTTCATTCGTTCACTCACCTCACTCGTTCAGTGAACTGACGCTATCTGCGTTATGTCGTCATGAACGAATGAACGAGAATGGATTCAAAATACGTGGAGCATTTTTGTGAAATTCAAATTCCGATTCTAAATTTTTATTCGAATTCCGATATCTATGGATCATTTATCTGTGACTATTAAATTTTTAAAAAATTGTTATTTGAGATTAATTGTTTTAATTTGCATTATTTTTCATTGAAGGGTGATTGAACCGGTGTACAATATTTTTTAAACCCCTTAATTGTTTATTTATTCATCTAGGACCGCCACAAAAATACTGGAGTTGTAATCACAAACTAATACATTTTGGTCCTTTCACTCTTAAGGCGCTTCCCCCGCCGAAAGTGTCGCTTCAGAAAAAAAGCATTATTTCTATCAACACACAATGTATTAAAATTTCGTACGTACAACATTTTAGTCAAGTGTTGTAGAAATTTTCGAACACCAAAAAACAACACTTGACATCCTAGTGTTAGTAATTAATGCTAAAAACGGCCGTTATTGGTACTTAACGCTAAAACTTATTGAATAAATAAATAAAAAAAATAAAGAATAAACTTCGAATCCAGAATCTCTACCTACGTGTTGATATTTGGTGTTTGAAAATTTCTACAACACTTGACTAGAATGTTGTATGTACGAAATTTCAATATGTTGTGTGTTGACAGAAATAATGGTTTTTTTATGAAGTGGTGAAAAACATTTTTTTTTTCTTGTTTTTAAAAAAATGCCAAATTATTTTAATTGTTTACTTTTTCTTAAAACCTTATAACCGTTAAAGGGTTAAAAAAACTATTCTATGTTCTCCCACCATAATGAATTCACTCAAAAAAGACTCAAACACTTTCGATGGCTCAGTAATATCGAACAAAGTTCGTTCCGTCACAAGGCGCTGAATAATTCAGCACACCAATAACTAGTTGGTTTAAAAGTAAAATTTTAAATTTACTCTCAAAGCGTGTTCCCGTCACATTTGCTTAGAGCAGACAGGTTCCCTCATGTGGCTGAGAGTATTGTTTGTGGCTTAAGTTGAAAGAGAAAGCGGTGGTCAGAAAGTTTGATGACTTAGATTTAGTTTCTTTCAATTATTTGAAGTCAGAAGTACTTTTGTTGTAATACGTCTTTAAAATAACCCAGAATCTTATGGATACCATGAAAGATATGGGGAATAAAGTCCCCCGTTATCCTAATCCTAACTAATACTATAAATGCGAAAGTAAGTTTGTTTGTTACCTTTTCACGCCTAAACCACTGAACCGATCATCCTGAAATTTTGCATATACGTTGTCAGATGTACAGAAACGGACATGGGGTACCTTTCATTCTGAAAGAAAGTACTGTTCCCGAGGAAAACAACAATAACGATAATAGATGGAGCCACGTGTCTTTCGAATCATGATTGAATTATATTATTATAGAAACTTTAGTAGTATGTTAAGAGTTGATTGTCAAATTCAAAATTAACGCGAGCGAAGCCGCGGGAAAAAGCTAGTAAGAGATAAAAAGAAAACCAGATACCTGAAAAGTAGGTTGGGTTATGTTAGAATTGTAACCGCTCAACGCACAAGCGGTGCCGCGGCAGCGGCCGGTGAGCAGCAGAAACGATTCGCTTCGTCGACTACTTTCCATCATTCGTTTAATGGATGCGTTCAGAAACAAATGGTTTTTGATTGCAAACCAGAATTTTGTAGTGGCAAGCATTATTTTTAAAGTTAACGTTTTTTGTTATTATTTTCATTAATTTTAAATACATCCTAAAGAAATGTAGACCTTAATGAAATCGTCTACATAGTTTTGCTTTTAATTCCCTCATTATTGCTTCAGAGACAGAAGTGCAGCGTTGTTTTTCACGATCTATTGGTCAGTTTGCTAATAGGACACGGGCGAGCGGGGCGGCTCAGCGCTTATTAGCCGAAACCAGTTGCTTCATTCCGTTGATACCTTACATCTAACACAGAAGCGAATAAAGTAATTTTTAGGGTTCCGTACCCAAAGGGTAAAACGGGACCCTATTACTAAGACTCCGCTGTCCGTCCGTCCGTCCGTCTGTCAACAGGCTATATCTCATGAACCCTGATAGTTAGACAGCTGAAATTTTCACAAATGATGTATTTCTGTTGTCGCTATAATAACAAATACTAAAAATTGAATAAAATAACAATTTAAGGCGGCTCCCATACAACAAACGTGATTTTTTTGATCATTTTTGCTCGATATTGATAACGGCAACAGGTAGACGCTTAAAATATTCATAGAATATTTAGTTATATATTCACTTTAAAAATAATTTATTAAAATAAAACAAATATTTAAGTGGGGCTCCCATACAACAGACATGATTTTTTTGCCGTTTTTATAGATAATGGTACGGAACCCTTTGTGCACGAGTCCGACTCGCACTTGGCCGGTTTTTTTTAATCCTCTTACGTCTGATTTTGTTAAAGCCAAGAACAGGAAGGTATACAGTTCGAATAGAAGCTCCTTCTTTCGACTTACATTAGAAGTTTTTCATCTCTCTTCGCTTCTGTTTGGAACACACTACAAAAACGTCGTCGTGTTCTCGTGAGAACATCTTATTTAAGCTCAAGCGAGCGTGATGTCTCCAGGATTTTCCTGGTATTTTCCGTTCAATAACAAAATTTAGCTTTTAAAATATCACCTATCAGTTACAATGTGTCCTGACATTTTTGCGGCCCGTCAAAAAGGCAATTTTTGTTGATGTTTTCTAATGGAAACGTACTATCATTTTCAATAAAATATGTAGAAATAAGACTCTTATTTTAATAATCCTTTTAAAACTTTCAATTTTTATAAGTTTAGAGCCTACAAAGTGTAAACGAATTCGTGCAATTCCTTCAAACCCCGCGATCTACTGGTGACACAGATTAACCCTAAATGGGTGTTTTTGAAAAACAAGTAAAAAATAAATAAAAAAAACCTAGATTTTCTATTCCTGAGTCATTTTAGAGCCCCGAGTTAACTGACTGCAAAGAGCGATATCGCGTTAGTCGTGCCCGCCAGCCGCGTCGCCGTTGCCGTGCTTTCATTAATTTATGCCTGGAATCGAAATTAATGTTGGCATGGAAATAAAATATTTTTTTTGCAAAAAAATGTTTGGTTGTTTTTTATAACCCTACCGCATGAAAAAATAAGGTTTTTTTTTGATACAAGCTATTTTTCGTGCGGGGCAATCTACACCAGTAGTAGATCATGTGGTTTTGAGGAATTACACGAATTTGTTTACACCCTGAATAATTATAACAGCCCAAAACGCTAGAAATTATAAACACTTTAAAATTTATAAAAATAACAACAACATTTTTAAGGCACACTTCAAAAAAATGCTTTTCACTACAAAATTAATGGTTGGCACTGTAATCGATTAAAAACTATTTGTTTAAAAACGCACCCATTAAACGAATGACTGAAAGTGATCCGCGAAGCAAATTGTTTCTGGTAGTCGCCGGCCGCTGCCGCAGCACCGCTCGCTTTGCTCGCTCGGCTCGTGCATTGATCACAGTTCTAACACAACCTAGCCTACTTTTCAGCTATCTGTTTGTCATTTAATTTCTTATTGCGGAAACTTTCAAGTCGGAAGTATTAAAATTATAGTGCAAACAATTATTTTTAAAGAAGACTTATAAGTTACGATTTACTGCTTCTGAAATCGCCAACTCACAGAGCAAGCGTGGTGATCAATGCTTGTTTCTTCTCTGTATGAGAAGAGGCCTTTGCCCTGCAGTGGGACAGTTACAATCTAATTTGCTTACTTTACAGTTTACTCAGGTGCGTTTTTCGGAATTGCCCGACTAGCTACTCATTCCTACTTATTTATAACTAATGATAAATATGAATCTGTCTGACGAAAGTTATAATATAATGAAATATAAGAAGTATCACAATGAAATATAATTGTAACGTGGTCGCGACTTTTGCGGTTATTCCTTAAATGTCATAAGCTATGTCTACACCAGTGCGCTTTCATGTTCATTTTGCGTCTTCGTCTGAAGCATGCGTGAAGCGCCATAGCGCATGCAATAGCGCATGCCTTAATACTATACTTGGGAGCAAATAAATCGAGCAACTTCTATTTTTCACGTATAATTCTTACTATTTTTGGTACCTATTATGGAACAGATCAATTCTAAACATATATTGCCTAAAAGGTTATTGGAAAACCTTTACAATGAGGGTAGTTTTTTGTCAACTTAATATACAATCCATGAAACCAAAACTAATAACCAGGACACGTGAAAAAAGGAGTGGCTCGATTTATTTGCTCCCATGTGTAGTTCGACAAAAGCACATGCCCCTAGCGCACGCTAATCCGTCTTGTATGTCGCCTGACTGAGGCGCACCGGTGTAGACGATAAGCTGCACGCGTCTTATGGCAATCAATATTGCATGCGCTTGACGCAAGAGGAATTGAAAGTTGAAAGCGCAAGATGAACATGAAAGCGCACTGGTGTAGACATACCGATAGATAGTAAGGGCCCAGACTATAGAAAGCAAAGTCATCCCTTTCCCTCATCTGGTATATTGATCACACTGCTGTCTGTCAAACAATTGCCTTGAAGGCCACCTGTCAATGTAATCTTCTATCTATAATATAAAATATAAATATAAAATTCAAAGTCCTGACTGACTGACTGAGCCATCCACGCACAGCCTAAACCGCTGGGGTTAGAAACTCCAAATTTTGACAGTAGGTTTCTTTTAAGACGTAGACATTCACTAAGAAGGGATTTTTCGAAATTCAACCCCTAAAGGAGTTAAATAGGCGATTTAAATTTCTATGTAAGTCAGTCAATTTTGAAGAAAGAAGCATGAAATTAAATGTTAAGGTTTCTGCTTACAAATAAATGTAGATGTGTTTGAGCGTTTTTGGGAATTCAACCCTTGAAGGGGTGAAATAAGTGTTGAAAGTTTGTATGAGAAATCTGGTAATTTTGAAGAAAGAAGCATGGTATTAAAAATAGGTCTTTGGTGAGAAATAAACATACACGTGTTTAAGGGTTTTTAGATTTTACCCCTAAGGGCTGAAATAGGGATACAAGATTTTTTGAAGTTAAAAGCATGAGATCAAATAATAGGGTTTCTGGTTACAAATAAATGTACACGTGTTTGAAAGTTTTTGTAAATTCAACCCCTAAGGGGGTGAAATAATAAGCGTTGAAGGTTTGTACGAAAACTCAGGTACTTTTGAAGTAAGAAGCATGGGGAGAAATTGACTGACTGGGCGACTGATCTATCAACGCACTGCCTGAAGTGCTGGGGTTAGAAACTTGAAATTTTGACTGTAGGTACCTCTAATAACGTAGGCATCCATTAAGGAAAGGTTTTTGGAAATTCCACCTCTAAACGAGTGAAATGGGTAGTTAACGTTTACATAAAAAATCCTTATTCCAAGGGGTTACTAACTCTGAATTTGGCACTAATAAAAAAAAACACTTCAAAGTAAATAATAAAAGATGGACTATTTGGATTATATAATTTCACTAAAAAGGGGCTTAGTGAAGGTTCAAAATTTCATGCAAGAGAAGCTGCGGGCAGAAACTAGTTAGAATCTAAACAATGTGAGATGCGCCCTAATTTACCCTGATAGGCACAGTTTCAGCTTATTACATCTACCCCTTAGAACTATTGTTACTAAGTGCAACCGCTTCAGCTGTTAGCCCTAATATTACATTGTATACGAACAATATTACAGATAGTAATTAATAATTACGCCACATTGAATGATTGCAGGCTCATTATCATGTGAATTGAGCTATAAATAACGTACTTAATTATCGTATCGTATAATACGATGTCATACAATCAATACATAAAGTTCATTGTCCAGTTTAACTTGATACGCGGCGAAATAGGGTACTAAATTTATTTGTATTGATTTTGACATATTGTTGACATGTGCCTTTGTACGCAGCGCCGCCGTGATATGTCAAGAAATAATGGTTTTACAGATAAAGTGTATTACTTATAATAATGAGGAAGTACATTATATTGTTATTACTGTTGACTCGATAAGTAGGTATGTTGTAATACAATTTTGGTCAAGTTTTTTCCGCTCTAGCATTGATGATTTGATTGATTCGTAGTGGTAGATATAAATTCTGTTTCTAATGCGTTCTCTTTCTATAGCGTAGGCTTAAGAGTAGGTCTCATATGTAAAAGACACAACAACATAATCGTTCAGAGGTGATTCTATCATTATAGTTATAGCTAATATCGGTATGTCAGGATTGCGAGCAAGGTAAATTAGCAAATCTATATACATAAAAGGAGAAGCTGACTGACTGACTGATCTATCAACGCACAGCCTAAACCGCTGGGGTTAGAAACTTGAAATTTTGACAGTAGGTTCCTTTTGTGATGTAGGCATCCACTAAGAAGGGATTTTTCGAAATTCAACCCCTAAGGGGGTGAAACAGGGTATTTAAGTTTGTATGTAAGTCCGTCATTTTTTAAGTAAGAAGCATGAAATTAAATCCTAAGGTTTCTGGTTAGAAATAAATGTAGACGTGTTTCAGCGTTTTTGGAAATTCAACCCCTACGGGGGTGAAATAAGTGTTGAAAGTTTGTATGAGAAATATGTTACTTTCGAAGTAAGAAGCATGGAATTAAAAATGTAGGCTCTAAGTGAGAAATAAATATACACATGTTTGAGGGTTTTTGGAAATTCTACCCGTAAGTGGTGAAATAGGGTATGAAAGATTTTTTAGATTTTTTAACTGCACCTAACTAGGGGCTTAACGAGGGCTCAACATTTCACGCAAGCGGAGCTGCGGGCAAAAGCTAGTAAAACCAACATAGACTCTCCACCACCGAGAGTACTTGTATTTGGGTTAGTGTTAGTAACATGAACTAGATCACAATATAATAGATATAAATTCTGTTTCTAATGCGTCCTCTTACTATAGCGTAGGCTTAAGAGTAGGTCTTATATCCTCGTGAATGTGTGCCGTCAGTTGGTACTGGTCATATCTAATGCCATAAAAAAACTTTCCTGTAAAAAAAGCTACGTCTCGCAACTCTTTTACCGTGAAACATTCTGAGATCTAAAGTAGAGTTAAGTCGGACATTTCATTATTAAAGACATTTTTTCGACTTGGCAGTCACGCAGCATACTTTATTTATTTATTTATTTATCTGGCACATCAACAACATAAACACAAACATGGACATTTTGACATTGCAGAGGTTAAGGACTAGTGTTCACACCAATTACAGATGTGCACAACATTTGATAGTAACACAGTATTAAATTATAAATATTAAAATATGAAATAAAATGCAAAAAAAGAAATGAGATGCATTCAAGTAAAAATACTTATACATTTAAAATAAATTATAAATTAGTGCAATTGGAACAACAAATAATTCATTTAATGAAATTAAAAGTATCCAACATAATTATACAAACAATTTTTTTTTAAACTAATTATTGACTTTTATTCTTTTTCTCTATAATTTTGTTTCTAAATCGTGTGGGGTGGTCATGAAAAATATCTAGATCGAGTAGTTTATGCCAACTGTTATATGCTGAAGTCAGTCTCACGATTGGGGAATTCAGGCCGAGATTTGTTCTACATCGAGCAATATTAAAAAAGGAGCCGATAGATACTACTTTTATCCCAAAAAATACGGAATAAGCGATAAACGACATCCACGCGGGCGAGACCGCAAGCGACCTCAAGTAATCAATAAATAAATAAACTTCTCCTTGAAGTCTTCACGTTGTTTTATTAGATTAGATTTTTACATCTAAAAAACTAAAACTATATACCATCAAAATTAGGTTTATCAAAACAGCATCCACGAGTAACGATACTTAAGTACGTCCGGCGCACCCTGGGCAGTCAGCCCCGCTACGAAACTGGCTGGCTAATCTTTTCACCACGGCTTGCGCTATTTTTAACAGCGAGAGAGTCATGTGTCATTTAATAAAAAAAACTGTTAAGGTTGTCTTGATATTATATTAGGTATAATATCAAGACAACCTTAACAGTTTTTTTTTGGGTTTTGCACCCCTGTTATGCAAATAAACTACATAGATTTTAAATCTAGAAAACATAAACTATATAATATCAAAATAAGGTGCATTAAAACCACCTCCACGAGAGATGATACATAAGTGCGTCCGGCGCACTCTGGGCAGTTAGCCCCGTTACCAACCTTACTCACTAGCTAATCTTTTCATCACGGCATGAGCTATTCTCGTATAACACGAGCCGACACAACGCGAGAAGGAGGAGACATTTTAATAAAAAACCTGTTAAGTTTCTCTAAATTAAAGCTAAGGGTGTCCCACCCCTATTATGCAAATAATCTATTTTCGCATAATAATGTCATAATGGACCCGGGCCTTTGCAGTTTTCACGGGTTGTTATATAATACGCCGTAAACCATTTCTGAGGAGGGTACAAATATTATGAAGGTAAGGTGGAGCAAGGAGTGTTTTTTATTTTTTTCCTTAGAAATTCTTCATGGAGGCCCTTCGCCCGCGGAAGTCGAAGGGTTATGCCGAACTGTTACCGGCTAGAAACCGACAGCGTTCATTCTTCTGACCTTTGGCCGGGGTTGCGGGATTCGCAGCTGCATGCAACGCGACCCCAGCAGGCCTCGGTCCGCCAGACACTAGCGGACCTCTCCTTCTGTGGGGCCTAGCCCCACATCCTCCTGAGAGGAGCGCACTGCGTGCCACCTTTTCGATCCTGTTACTGGTCGGGCAACGGGCCTCCTAACCCGCCGCCCGTAGGCTACACTCTACGGTGGCCGGAGATCGTCGCGCGCCATCCGGCGCTCGGTGCGTCTTGCGCGGGAAGGGAGAGTGGCAGCTGCCTCTCTCTCCCTCTCCGCTCCCTCCTTGGTCGCCATCACCTCCTATGCACCGCGACCCTGGCAGACCTCTTCTTCTGTGGGGCCTAGCCCCACATCCTTCTGAGAAACTTCGGAGAGGACTATATCCAGCAGTATATAGCCATAAGCTGAGTTGAAATCATTACTGGGCTCTTACGCAGATGCAATCGTAATTGTATTTGAGAATCGCGTTATGAGCCCATTACAATCCTACAGCTAATCGCGGGCCTGCAGTCTGATTTCGCAACACACTCGTAATCGCTATGGTTTTCATTTTGACAATACAACAAAATATTCATTGCATGGTTGTAACGAAACGTTACATGACTAATCATGTTTTATTAATTGATGTAGTTCAAAAACCTTAAAACTATTAATTAATTAAAATCTATTCTTAAAACTAAATCTAAATAATAACAATTTTAACCAAACCAATATTTAAAAATAAAGGAACACATTTACAATAAATTAATGTTCGTTCTTTGAGTATAGTAGGTATGCATTTCCGAACGCGCGGCGCATCTAGTCGTGTGGGGAGTTTTTTCATAGCCTTATAAGGCGATACGTTTGCGCAGCTCGGCGCAGTCGCTACTAAGCTGAACCTGAGTGCACGTATCAATTATCACTAAATCGCGTCCCGTTGAAGCGCCCTAGCCGAGACGGACGTAATAAGTTTAAATTAGTACCTAATAAGTAGTACTTAATTAAAAGTGAAAGTTTTAAATTCCCGAATTGGGGTAAGTTTTGAATAGCACACAAATAATTACTAACATAATATCATCTCATGTTTACTAATTACTTTTCTGTGTTTTTTATGTGTAATTCCATTTGTTCACATTGTGTTTTTATAGCAGCATTTAAATCATAATTCAGTTCAATATGTAACCGCTATTTAGATGCAATAATTTACGAAGTTGCTAATAATGCTTCATCATGCAATTCGGTTTTCTTCTACCTTCATATAAAAAATAATTAATAATGTAGTAATTTTTAAATTCTTAACGTTGCTTATGTTCAACGTATATTTCAAATTTAGTTTTTTTAACCGACTGCGGCAAACCCAAAGGAGGGTACTGTTTTGCGGCTTTCATTTCTTTTTTTTCTGAAGCTTGCTTTTTTCTCAAGCTTGCTTCGCTTTATTCATGTAAACTCCGCTCTGATAAGTACCACCGCGACAAAGCTACTACATTAAATTGGGTCCTTTCCTGTTGTCGTCGGTGCTACCTACCCCAGAACGGAATATTAATATAAAAATATTAATGAACTGGAACGGTGGTTTCCAGGAACTACGGCCAGGTTAATACTGCCCAATTAACCATCATAATACAAGATTACGGCATACGGCGAAGATAAAACATCCGTGGCGCGCTGAGCAAGTCGCCCGCTGCACCTTCCCGCCAAACTCACCGCGCCATCGTGCATCATCGGCCACCCACCATCTCCGGCCTGGGAGGACTGCTGCCGAATTTCTGCAAGGAAGTCCCTTTCACTGCAGGTGTGACAACAGACGGCCGTAAACCCACGACCTACAAATTTGTGTGCCTCCGCATAGTCAATTTTTTTTTTTATTATACGTTTGTATTATTGGACACACTCGTTTTTTTTATTTAGTAGACATCGTCCTAATTATTAGGTGCCTATAAAACGGGTGGAGGTTACATGGTACATAGTTGTGGAGAAGTCGGATTGGTAATACATACATTGGAACGGAAATTCTTGACCTGTCAAAATCAATGCCATAGCGATTATGTGTCATCATCTGCCTAGCCTTTTCCCAACTATGTTGGGGTCGGCTTCCAGTCGAACCGGATGCAGCTGAATATCAGTATTTTACATGGAGCGACTGCCTATCAGACCTCCACAACCCAGTAACTGGGTAATACGATACTCTTGGTAAGACTGGTTGTCAGACTTTCTGGCTTCTGACCAACAGTAACGACTGTCAAAGATCTACAAATGACAGCCGGGACCAACGGCTTTACGTGCTTTCTGAGGCACGGAGGAAACTCGCTATGGTAAATGGTCACCCATCCACAGACCAACCTCGGCAAGCGTGGCTTAACCCGGAAGATCGGTCTATGCGGCTGTAATTATTTAGCCACGAGCTCCTCGATATAGCGATTATGTGTGTTTTGCGCAATTAGGATGCCGTCCTGACCTAGAGACCAAAGTTCACATTCACGAGGTACTATTTTAGGAACATTTCAACGGGCCTCCACTGTTTCGTTGCCCCAGTACCCCCGAACCTTTAAGTCTGGCTCTGCACCTTGATACAGAACTTTTTCAATAAGCATTTGCCGACCGATTCGATTTATTTTCTCATTCGGTCTACGATTTTCGTGACAAGAGAAAAAGAGATAGCTTATGGAATCGTTTTTCTTTTTTTTATAAAACGTTGCCGCACATTAAGATTTCTCTTGTATCGTGGGTGCGTTTACAGACACAAATCTCACATACACAAACGTCCAGACCCGAAACAACCATCTGCAGGCCATACAAATTTTTGTTCCGTGTGGGAATCGAAACCACGACCCGTAGCGCAGAAGCCAATCGCTTAGCCACTGCACCAAACGTGTTGTCGTTCTACGTAGTACGTGTCTACATAGATTTTTTTTTTAATTTACACGGAACCCAAGAACTACAAACACAAAATAGTAAAACAGTGTTGTTTGTTGAAGGTTACGATAACATCGGTGTCGTTAAACTTTATGACCTTGTTTTCGGAGTTTTTCACCAACTGGCTGTTTTTTACGCAATCTTCCCTTCTCTTAAGGACAAGACCGAACCGAAAGAAATATCAATATGGAAAATGACACATCTGAATAGCCCGAGTATTGCGAACGATCTTGATTGATGCTGCAATTTTTTTTTTTCAGTTTTACACACAAAATGTAACTAATTCGTTAAAGCATAATAAAACCTATCTTTTGAAAAAGAATCGTTGGTGTCTAAACACACTATGCCAAAGATACGCGACCGAAGTTCAGCATTATTACGCCTGCAATGCTTTTTAAATTACCCGCGACACACCAGGCTGAAATTACGCCGCGTTTTACCTATATTAAAAACATAGACGCCGAACTTCGGTCGCGTATCTTCGGCATAGTGTGTTTAGACACTTGAAATCGCATTAAATTAGCTTGACAGAATATATCGCTGCTTAAATTCAAAAGGGCCACAAATCAAAATAACTAAAAATCCTTTTTATTGCAAAAATCGTTTCAATTCTGTTCATATTTTTATATGCGAAAAAGACACCCAGTATTTTCGCATTAATAATAGTCCAATCACACTACTGCCCTCTTTGCATTTTTACACTTTGGTGGCTAATTTCAGGTCAAAGCGGCCATTTTGTCAGTTGTGACCCGGCATTCTGCCTGACCACACGTATTCTTTGTAAAAAAGGGCCACATTTCCAAAAATATCTCAGTTTCATTTAAATTTTTTATTAAATAAAATTTATATTAATATTAAAAAGTGCCACATTTTGGAATACGACCGTATTGAATTTAAAATACATGTAAGTGTAACATTATTTTATCAGCAAAAGTGCCGTGTTTTGTAATGCGTTCGTTTTGAATTTAAATGAAATGAGTTTTATTATTATTTTACGAAAAAAAAAGTGCAGTATTTGGAATGCTTCTGTTTTGCACATAAGATTAAGGTGAATATGATAGTTTTTATTGAAACAAATATGCATTATTTGTTTAGGTTGTTTGTATGTTTCAAAATTAAATCAAAAATTATAATAATTAGAGTTTCAATCAAATTATTAACATATGCTTCAAGCTTAATACTAAATATTTGACAAGGCACCTGGCCGAATAAACCGAATATTCGACCAAACTTGCTAAAATTAGTTTCTAAGTTTTCGATAATTGTGTTGCCGCGTAATCACGTTGTTATAAGCATGTATTTTGTCCGTCAAATATTCTGCTAACAACATTGTTTCTTAATTTATAGATGAGCACCTTAAAGAAAAATGTCTGGTAAGATTAGAAAAAGAGAAAGACAAGGAAAGTGTAGGCAAAATTATTATTCTAAGGCAAAAACTACAAGTCGCAGTCTATGATTTAAAAGCGGTAATACCCTGTCCACAAGGTGAAGTATCAAGCTTCTATTAAGTCCCAAAGCTGAATCTTTTGAATTTTACTATTACTGAGCTTGGCACTAAAAACACTACATGTTTTGTGTGGCACGAAGGAGAAGGAGGCCGCGGCGCTAACGAAATAGATTCATGCGTACTTATGTACTTAAAGAGTTTGCACGATAAAACAAGTGAAGATTTTGACGTTGTTTTTTATAGCGACAATTGCTGTGGTCAACAGAAAAATAAATTTATGTTGGCAATGTATCAGCACGCTATAAATGAGTTTCAGAAACTTAGGAGCATAACTCATAAATTTTTAATTAAGGGGCACACCCAGAATGAGGGGGATGCTGTTCACTCCGTCATTCAGAGGAATATCACAAGAGCATTAAAATCTTCGCCAATTTATGTACCTGACCAGTACATAACTTTAATTAAACCGCAAAGAAGAAAAAAACACCTTTTACTGTTAAGGAACTCACACATGAGAATTTTATGAATTTGAAATCTCTGGCTGTTGGCAACTACACCACCAATGAAGATGGAGACAAGGTGAAATGGGCAGATCTTAAAGTCATTAAAACTGATCAAGAGCATAAGAACATGTTTTTATATAAGACTTCATACGAAGACGCAGAGTATGCCCAAGTAACTACATTAAAAAGAAGGCAAAATGCACCTGAAACTGGTCAGCGAACTATAAAAAAACTCTATGCCAATAAGTTACAAGTTGCTGAAGCGAAAAAACAAGGCATTTTAAACCTGATTGAAAAGAATGTGATCCCAAAGTATTACGAAACTTTTTATGCTAATCATAATTATAGTTTTAAATCATAATTAAGTAAGTATACTTATTTAAACCAGGGTATTTTTAAGACTGATTGATACAGACTGATTTTAGTAGAGGAATAATTTAAAGTGTTAGTTAACGTTAAAAGTTTTGCATGAGAGATTATTGTGATGACTTTTACTCTGTTCAACGAAACATGAGTCCTGACAGCTCGGTTATTTCATAAACGATAGCCGTAAGACCGCTATCGAAAAAATGACAACAACAGCATCAAAAACCGTGAAATAGCTATATTAATTGCTTTGTTTTTTTTAAATTGTTTAAATGTTGATTTTATAGAATGTTATTGCAAGGTATTGCTATCATTTAGTTATAATTGCGTATTCTTAACACATTGCACTAAACAATGATGAAAAACATCTAATAAAACTTGTTTGTACTATGATTTGTGGCTTTTTATTAATTACATTCATAAACATTATGGTCATTTTTTATAAGCAAAAGGGACTTATGTGATATTTTACTTAACTGGGTAAAATTTATAGCAAAAATGAAATTATAGAGCAATAGAGGCTTAAAATATACATCCGATGATATATAACACATAGGTATAGAATATATATTTTTTTAATAAAAAAACAAATACCACGCCCAAAACTTTGATGAGCTCTCCTGTAAAAAAATGACTTTTAGACTTATGGCCCCTTTGAATTTAAGCAGCGATATTATGTAAATTAGAGGTCGTTCGCGGCTTCGCCCGCGTGGATGTCGTTTATGTCGTATTTTTCGGGATAAAAGTAGCCTATGTCCTTCTCCAGGTTTCCAGATTATCTCTGTACCAAGTTTCATCAAAATCGGTTCAGTGGTTTAGGTGTGAAAGCGTAACAGACAGACAGAGCTACTTTTGCATTTATACTATCAAAGTAGCAAAAGGTAAAAACGATGCTTGCAATTTTTATTTTACAGGAGCATTTATTGATTTAAATAAAAAACTTATCAACGTTTTCACTAGACAAATAATGAAGTAATAACTTTATTTTTAAGATTTTGCCTTATGCAAGTTTATTTGGAAAAGGGGCTCTAATCCGAAAGGGTGTTAAATTACCCATAATAATGAATAACTTTTGTTCTACAACTTTCCCCGAAAGTCATTAATTAAAGAGAAATTACTGTTCAAAGATTTCAGAAAAAATACGGTAAGATATATCTATTCTGAGCTATGATCAGCTGTGTTCACATTTTAGTTCATATTTTGGGTCACAGATTAGAAGTTCTATTTTTTAGATTCGTAACTAAGACGCATCTCACACTACCACGCGCCACGCTCTGGTGCGAGGGGCGAAACATCCACTCGCGCGGCGACGGAGCGCACGGCTGTCCCATTTCAAAACTTAGGAAGGGCTTAAAACCAAATTTAACAAGAGAGCGAATAAACGTAAAATCCGTATTTATGTAAGGTAAAACCATCTGGTTAAAGTGACTTACTAGGTTTAAAAATGATCACAGGCAGTGAATGGCACTTACGAGTACTAGGGATTGATGCTTAAATATATCTGCTTATTATTTGAGTTTTCAACGCTGGTGTTTTTGTATTTGGTAGAGACTTTCTGAGTTAGCAAGATTATGCAATAAAACGATTTTTGTAAAAACTGTCCTTTACTAGGTATTGAAATGGGACAGCCGCGCAGGTCTGCGTCATCATGCGGTTTTATCTGCGTCTCCGTGCGGGGCCGCAGATAAACCCGTCAATATCGAGTACCATCGTGGACACGTCCAATAGTCTCAAAAATCTGCGCGTTACTAAAGATCGCAGTGTGCCATACCTTGCGGGATGCCACGCGACCCCGCGCGTGTTCGCGTGATCTGCGCACGGTCTGCAACCACGCGCGTCGATGCGTTGTCATTGTGTTGTACTATGCGTGTTTTATATACAAACTGATGTGCTTTACGGTCAACGTTAAAAAACGCAGCCCCGCGCACCGGAGCGAGACGCGTGGTAGTGTGCGATCCGCCTAAAGCTGGCTTCTAGCGCGCACCGACTATGCGTGGTATCATCCGTAAAATCACGCACCGTGGTAAGCTACATTATATGGGTGCGTGATTCGAAGCTATTTTTACTTTCTAAAATATCAATTGAAAGAAAACTCGCACCGCACATTTGCATTTACCGACTCGCGGCGGATACGGCGCACCGCTCCGCACGCATCCGTAACGCGGATGCAACAGCTTGCGAATGGTAACGCCACGGACGAGTCTCTTCCCATGATGCGTCGACGCATAAAACAGGACTGAAGATTTTTGGAAAAAACTTAAACAAGATTATGTACCTAGTATGGAAATAAAAATTGTCGAATTTTGAAATTTTAACACTAGCTTTAAAACAATCATCAGTGACACTTTAAGTGGCCCGCGAATTAGTACCTTCTTTCCGACTAATCTTGTATATTCAGGGAAAAGGTTTTAAAACATAGACTTTTCCGTCGGTCTTGTCCTTAATTTTATCTTGTTTGGCATTTGGGAGTGTTCGTTACTTGATGTTGTGGTATAAATCTTATTTTCAGGGACGTTTCGTTAGCCTACGTTTTAGGATAACCCACTTAAATGGACTCCAAAAACTGGTGGGACGTACATTAGGGTCAATGTCCTCTAAAACGCACATGGAAAATAATAAATACTGAGACTGGTAATCGTAGGCTTACGGATAGTGTATTAAACATAAATATAGATGACAAACTAGTTTCAGATAAATCCGTAGTAGCAAATTTTTTCGAGCAATTTTTTACAAATATTCCCATTGAGACTACTAAATATCTTCCATCGTCCCCTCTATCAGCTGAGACACTCTTAAAGGAAAATGTAAATTTGCATGTACCTAATACTGCAAATTTCGAATTTAGTATTATTTCACACTTAGACATAATAAAAACATTTAAAACAATAGCAGTTAAGAAAACCGAGCACTTGTGGGGATTGTCAGTAAAAGCTGTCGAGTCAATAATAGTTAACATCGCGCCTATTTTGGCGGCGATCTTTAATACTTGCATCATGGATGGCATTTTTCCCGATCTTATGAAATGTAGTAAAATTGTGCCCATTTTTAAAACAGGTTGCCTAAACAACGCATCTAATTATTATAGGCCAATATCTGTGTTACCAGCACTTAGTAAAATTTTTGAAAAAATAATTTTAAGTCAACTGTTAGTTTATTTTAACAACAATGGGATTCTTCACGACAGTCAGTTTGGATTCACGAAGGGACGATCAACGGAGGATGCTGGATCCACCTTAATCAAATCAGTATTAGGGGCTTGGGAAGAGGCACGGGATGCGGTGGGAGTGTTCTGTGATCTTTCCAAGGCGTTTGACCGTGTGGATCACCGCACGCTCATTCTAAAATTAAAATACTACGGAATCCGAGGTAAATCTATAGATCTTGTAAATTCATATTTGTCGGATCGGGAACGAAGGGTGGCTATTGGTAACGTTACTTCTGTAGGCTCATTAGTTAAAATGGGAGTTCCTCAAGGATCAAATTTAGGCCCCTTTCTGTTCCTTGTATATATCAATGACCTTCCAAACATAATAAAGGATACAATGTCTAACATAGTCCTATTTGCTGACGATACGTCACTTATATCTATACATATAATAAAACAGTAAAAAAACTGTGTCTGTACATTGAAAATATTAAAAAAACAATAGTTGAGGGGGGTTTAGAAACAGTAAGAGAACACGAATCCAAAAAAAAAAATCTGTCTGTTTGTCTGTGTGTCTGTTTGTTTGTACACGCTAATCTTCGGAACTACTGGACAGATTTGAATGATTTTTCTTTTGTTGTATAGGTATTAAGTCTAGGCAACATATAGGCTATAATTTATCTTGAAAACTTGAACACCTGATGCAGAACCGTAACAGACCAGCTAAACTATAAGAGATACAAAGACAGTACTTAGCCTAAATTATTCCACGTGATGAGCATTTTCTGCTGAGAGAATAAATTTGAAGATCTGGAACACCTGATGTGGAACTCCAAGAGCCCAGCTACACTATAACATATATAGGAATGACGTCTTAGCAAGAGTTGTTCAGCCTGATGAGCACTCTCTGTTGACGTATAAAAATTGAAGATCTGGAACACCTGTTGTGGAATTGCAAGCGCCCAGCTACACTATAACATATATAGGAATGACGTTTTAGCAAAAGTTGTTCAATCTGATGAGCACTCTCTGTTGACTTATAAAAATCTAAGATCTGGAACACCTGTTGTGGAATTCCAAGCGCCCAGCTACACTATAACATACATAGGTATGACGTTTAGCAAAAGTTGTTCAATCTGATGAGCACTCTCTGTTGACGTATAAAAATTGAAGATCTGGAACACCTGTTGTGGAACTCCAAGAGCCCAGCTACACCATAACACCATATAGGAATGACGTCTTAGCAAAATTTGTTCGGTCTGATGGGCATTTCCTGTTGTCTTATAAAAATCGAAGATCAGAAACATCTGATGTGGAAATCAAAGCTATCACTAATTTCACTGTTTAATTATAAAATAACATAAGCTGGGAGTACCTCCACGCGGTGAAGGCGGTAACAGTTTAGGACTGATTTTCGAGGACGATGGTATATCACTGAAAATTTGACTCTACTGGCCAAAACTCTCATTTTTTTATTTTATCGAATAAATATGCCTTCGGGCTTATGTTATTTGAGTGTTTAATTTCCTTTTCCATTTATCTTCGTGACACGGTAGCCTACCCGGTAACGTAGGGGAGCAGTCACTTAGATTTTAATTGATCAGGTATCTTCACCATAAAACTATAACCATGCCTAGAAAGAGGTCAAATCTTTCCCAATGTTCCAAAGGAGCTAAAAGATTGAGGATCATAAGATCTCAAGAATCTACCGAAGAGCGTCAGGAGAGACTTGATGCTGTTCAAGAACTGCAACTCGCTCCGTGGAAACCTCTTCGGATCGCGAAGCACGCCTGCGTTCTTAGCGTATTTACACATCTACATCCAGGTCTCTAGAGACCAGTGAAGAATATGATGCGCATCTGACCGCTAATCGTGAATGTCATGCATTGTCTCACGAGTCGGAGACGTTCACGGAAAGAGAATAACGCATTAGTTCTCAGCGTCTATACACATCTACTTCGAGGTCTTTAGAGACAAGTGCGGAACGTGATGTGCGACTGACCGCTGATCGTGCAAGTCATGCATTGTCTCGCGAATCGGAGACGTTCACGGATAGAGAATTACGCTTGAGTTCTAAGCGTATCTACGCATCGACTTCTAGGTCTCTAAAGACAAGTGGGGAATGTGATGCGCGACTGACCGCTGATCGTGAACGTCACTCATTGTCTCGCGAATCGGAGACTTTCACGGATAGAGAATTGCGCTTGAGTTCTCAGCGTATCTACGCATCGACTTCCAGGTCTCTAGAGACAAGTGCGGAACGTGATGCGCGACTAACCGCTGATCGTGAACGTCACGCATTGTCTCGCGAGTCGGAGAGGTTCACGGATAGAGAATTGCGCTCAAGTTCCAAGCATATCTACGCATCGACTTCTAGGTTTCTAGAGACAAGGGGGGCACGTGATGCGCGACTGACCGCTGATCGTGAACGTCACGCATTGTCTCGCGACTCGGAGACGTTCACGGATAGAGAATTGCGCTTGAGTTCTCAGCGTATCTACGCATCTGCTTCTAGGTCTCTAGAGACAAGTGCGGAACGTGATGCGCGACTTTCTGCTGATTGTGAACGACATGCATTGTCTCGCGAATCGGAAACGTTTACCGATACAGAATCACGCTTGCGTTCTCAGCGTATTCGTACATCTACTGACATGTCTTTTGAAACGAGTGATGAACGTGATGCGCGACTAATTGCTGATGGAGATTATCATACATTGTCCCGAACACGTACACAACAAAATATTCATAATCGGTTAGAAAGTGAGAGAGAAAGAATTGCTGGAGTACGGCATGAAGAGACAGAAAAAGAGCGCAACGAACGTTTGAATTCTGATCGACTTCGACATTCTCTGAACAGAATGTCAATATTATCTGAAGAATCGGATGTGGACCAGCTAAAGTATAAGAGATATAAAATGGTGCCATAGCAAAAATTATTCCACATTATACACAAGAGCATTTTCTGCTGTGAGAATAAATTTGAAGACCTGGAACACCTGTTGTGGAACTCCAAAGCCCAGCGACACTATAACATATAGGAATGACGTCTTAGCAAAAGTTGTTTAGTCTGATGGGCATTTCCTGTTGACTTACAAAAATGAAAGATCTGGAACGTCTCGAATCGTCTCGCGCATCCCGTTGTTTTCCCGTCCCCGGGCTCTTAGAATTCAACATAAGACGTTTCAGATCTTCGATTTTGACGACCCCGTTGTCGCTGGCATAAGCAACAGGATCCGCGTACGAAGTCGCGGGCAGAAGCTAGTTTAAAATAGATAGGAAGGACAGGGATCTTGCAGAACCTAATAATACACTTAATGTTATCTCAAATTGGTTTTCTGCTAATAATCTTCTCGAAAACGCAGGAAAAACCAAATGTATTAAATTCTCCACCTCAAATGTACCCCACATTAGTTCAAATGTGAAACTTGACGGGAAAGCGTTAGATCCGGTTCCCTCGACTGTCTTTCTGGGCATCACAGTAGACTCTAAATTGCAATGGGGACCTCATATAGAGGCACTTGCAGGCAAACTGAGTTCTGCTGCATTTGCCGTTAGGAAAATCAGGCAGTTGACTGATGTAGCTACGGCTAGGTTGGTGTACTTTGCATACTTTCACAGTATTATGTCGTATGGCATATTACTGTGGGGTTCGGCTGCTGATGTAGGTACTATTTTCATATTACAGAAAAGAGCAGTCCGAGCTATTTATAATCTAGGCTGCCGTGAATCGCTTCGTGAATTATTTAAGAAAATAAATATACTAACCCTACCATCTTTGTATATACTTAGTAACATTATGTACATTCGAAAGAACATTGCCCAGTATAACAAGAAAAGTGACGTCCACAACATAAATACTCGCAATAAACACAAGCTAACAGTACCTGGTTTTAGACTACGAAAAACCAGCAAGTCGTTTATGGGGAACAGTGTTAGGTTCTACAATAAAATACCATCTAGTATTACTGATTTACCGGATATAAAGTTTAAATCATTTATTAAGAGCATTTTGATATCTAAAGCTTAATATAGCATAAATCAGTATATCGAAGATAAAGATGCCTGGCATACAACTCCGTCCTGCACATTGCGACCCTCTGGCCCTGTCTAACTGGTTGGTTGTATGACCTAACATTATTTTTAATGTTTACCTACTTTTATTATTCTTCTTTTTTATTGACTTAAAATAACCTGTACATTATTTTATCAATTTTCATATTATTATTTTTTACATTCAAATATTGAAATTTTATATCCCACTACAATTTTATTGGTATAACACTCTGCCTTAATAGTCTGATATTGTTTTATATTTATAATTTTGATAATATCATTTTCTAAACTGTAAAGTTTGAGCATCATGCAGCAATTAATGATACACCTTTAATCATATCATATTACTGGCCATTGTCTGGGAGTATGAGTCTGTCATGCTCACTTAAATGTCCTGCTGATGGTGGCGTTGTATATCTGGTCGTTGGGTTCCCTACAATATGGTTGAGCTAAGCGATGCGGATGTCCACGTCATGCTCGTGAACGGGTGCTGTCTGTCGGGACTGGTCGGCTCTTAACTGCTACGGCAATCCTAGAAGGCATATTTTTCTATTTGTTACTCTTATGTGAGTTTATTTGTTACGTTAACCTGCATTATTCTCATTCCATGTCGCACACTACTGTAATGGAATTGTCATGAACAGTCATGATCTACTATTTTAAAAAGAGTATTCATGGAGTTTCTTGCCGGCTCTTCTCCATAGAACCTACCTTTTGGAACCGTGCACCTAGTTTTGACGTTTTAAAAGTGCCTGTAATCTGGTCTATTTGAAATAAAAAACTTTGACTTTGAAAAGACTACATTTTTTCTAGGTTTTGATCCAAACGAAGACCTACTCGTTATCTAAGTAGCTGATTGTGATTTTTTGTCACGGTGACTTTTTGTTACCAAGTCGAATGCTGTGAAGATACATGGGAGTGCGCTCACTGTGGCGACGTGACATTATGGACTTGGTAACAAAAAGGTCACCGTGACAAAAAATCACAATCAACGCTTAGCTTAAACGCTTGCCTTCTTTGCGGGTGGGTCTGCGTTCGACCTAACCTGCACCTCTGACTTTTCGAATTCATGTGCCGATCAGGAGCGTTAATGATGAAGAATACATTGTCAGAAAACCTACACAACAACTCTATACGGTCCACCTGGCTAGCTACCACATTAAAGTCCAGCGCCAAGCATTTTATTGTGTTCCGTCGTGTGCATGTGAGAGCCAGAGATGTATAGGAGAATCCCTCTCTCTCCTCTATTTATCTGTTACTTGGATTTGTGTGTTCCATCTAAGACTCTGTCTGCGAGGGGAAAACGCGACCAAATAAAAAAAAACGAGTCTGCGAACACATACAAAGGGGACATCTTCACTACATAATTTGGGTGATCAACTCCATCAAATATTTGTTCACGTGTCCCTATTTATATTTACCCCCGCTCTGATTAAAGCGGGGAAACGTGGTCAAAGTTTTCTTAAAGAATTTTCCCTAAACATTACGTTGGATTTATTTTTCCTTCCCTTTTGTTAAGGAAATGGGCCGTACGTGTCTCGTTGTGTATTGGGCTTAATCAGTATATTGCGAGGAGTAATAGATGGAATATTTATAATATAACTAGTTGGTGTAAGAAGCTTTGCTTCTGCCTGCTTTTGATCTATGACCTTTGGATTTTATTGATTATTTCTTAGTGACATTGAAAGTTTTCGTCTTATTACACCATTTTCACCGTAAGCTGAGTCCTGCATTTTATCTACAAAACGTGATCGTACAGAGAATATCAAATATTTAAAAAACATGCCATGGATACTACAGGGTGTAAACGAATTCGTGTAATTCCTTCAAATCGCGTGATCTACTGGTGACACTGATTGACCCTGCATAGGTTTTTTCAGAATCAACAAAAACATGTTTTCAAAAAATGAACCATGGTATTCTGTATCTGAGTAATTTTAGCGTCCCAAGTTAACTGACTGCGGGGAGCGATATCGCACTAGTCGTGCCCGTCAGCTGTGTCACCTCATTCATTTATGCATGGCATCGAAATTTTCTATCACATAAAAAAAAATTGCGAAAAAAAAGTTTTTTTTTTCTTTTTATTAATCTAAATCCCATGCGGGGTTAATCTATACCATTAATAGATCATGTGGTTTGAAGGAATTACACGAATTCGTTTACACCCTATATAAATGAACTTTAAAAATAATAGTAAGCTTAATAAAAAACTTTAAATAAAAGTAAAAACCGACTTAAAAAAAAAACTAATAAAGAGTGAAATAATTAGCATGATAGAAAATTAACAGTTTCAGAAGTCGGTGGCTTTTATTTGTTTCAGTGCAGAATTGTACCGACTTCTGAAACTGTTAATTTTCTATCATGCTAATTATTTCACTCTTTTTTTAGTTTTTTTTGAAGTCGGTTTTTACTTTTATTTAAAGTTTTTTATTAAATACGTTTTAGTGCCATACATTACAAGGTTCAAAAACACAAATTTAAATGACACGGTTGCGTAATCTTTCCAAGAACTAGGTAGTTTTCTTTAAATATAGGCATTAATGTATAATTATCATGACGGCTCCTTACAAATATATACAATCTTCTTTGTTCTTGGCTAATGTTTCTGTGATGACAGTTAAAACAGAGATTGAAAGTCCTCATCAAAACTTTTGCTGAAAGGAACAAACCAAAACGTCATCTAAGTATAATTATGTTTTTTTTTGTATTTGTTGATTTTTTCAAAAAAACGCTGTATCAATTTCGATAAAATTTATATAGGACCACCTCTGAACTATGGCCTACCTAACAAAAAACGTTCAGACGGAATGAAAACCTCCTCCTTTTTGAAGTCGGTTAAAAATTAATAGTTTGCATTTCAATTTTAATACTTTTAACTTTAAAAGTCTTCATAAAAAATTATCGTTTACTCTATAATTTTAACACATTCGAGTCCACCACACTTTTCATAGAGCTCATACGCCATCCCGCCATAAATCTTGGTAGTGGACCTTCCAGGAGGGTCCTCAGCATTACGTTTGCGTTAAGAGTGAACCCTCGAGGAGGGTTCCTGGCATTGGGTTAAAAACCTTGAAAAATACGCTACTACGTCGTAAAATAGGTGTTTGCTTGTTTCATGATGGTGAATTTTCCAAGAAAAACCTACATTTAAAATGAGCCTTCCACGAGGGCACCCGGCATGGCAAATGTGACTACAGGGTACCCGGCACTGAACTGTTAAGGGTGACTGATCCACATTGAGCGATACTGCGCTGTGCTGTACTGTCTACGCACGGCAGACGGAGGGCGCTGGCAGCGCACACGCAATGTGTGCATGACCGGCGTGAGCGGGCGTCGGCGGTGGCGAAGGACGGGCCCGCGGGCGGGGACTTGGAGCAGGTCAGCGGCGGCGAGCCACGGGACCCATTCTTCACTTCAAATTTTACCACGACCTCGACACCTCGCTTGTTTTAAACTAAATATAGTCTTGTCTTTATTGTAATTAATAATTATACACCTATTAACAGTCCAGTGAATTTTACTGCTTCCCTGAGCTATCGAACTCATCCTCAACAGTACTGTAAATAGTCAATTCGCTCCTCTTAGATTATAATGAGAACACAAACAAAACGTGCTGCGCTGTGGTTTGTGTGGCTGCATTTTGTTTAAAACATAGCAGGAATCACGCGATACGTGCTGACTCGCGCCTCTGCGCTTTGTTTAAAATGAAACGGCTACACGTGATCTAATAATGATCTGTACTGACTCAGTCGCACATGACACTAGGTACTCGCGCAGTTCAATGTTATTTGTAGAAAAAAGATATCACTCCAAAGTTAGCTTAGCTAAGTACAGCACAGCGCACTATAGCTCAATGTTGATAAGGCTGCCTTTCCACCAGAGATGTGTGCTACGGATGTGTTTCAAATTAGCCAATAGGATAACTTTATTTAACTAACATTTTTTTCTTTTTTTTTATTGTGACTTCCTCATGGATACCATTCACCCGGGGAAGGCAAGGGGTTATGCCGGACTCTTACCGGCTAAACACCCACGGTGTTCCTTCTCCTGACACTTGGCCGGGATCGCGGGATTGGCAGCTGCATGCACCGCGACCCTGGCAGGCCTCGTTTTCGTTTAAGAAAACTGTCAAAATATTTGGTTTTGTTTATGTTGTCAAACAATTTGATAGTTTTTGTAACGAAAACTTTCTGAATAAACGATTAAGTTGCAATTGATAAACGTTTCTGTTAGTAGAGTTGGGCTCCTGGTCTTTGGTAGGTTGAGTATTATTTTTGAATGCCAAGAGTCAAGACAGTCTTTTGAAGAGAAATGATATAGAGTAGGTATTCTGTACTGTAAATGGAGAGGCTCGTGGTTAATTAACAACCCCGCGGATCTTATGATTTGCAAGATTAAACTGAGCTTGACGTGGTGAGTTTATGGATGTGTGATCATTCGTTACACATCGAGACCGCTCCGTACCTCGGAAAGCACGTTAAGGCTCAAAATACACGTCCGATAGTTGCTTCCGGGAGCCGGATATCTGATCTACAACTATCTGATCGGATTCATGAAATACACGTACGATTCTCGTGTCCGATTTTTTCTGTACGACGACGACGCCCGGACAATGCTTACGATTCTGACATCCGATCCGATAGTCTGATCGTACGTGTAATTCATGTTCAAACAAATGTATGACGCAGAGGCCTTCAGATAGTCTGATCAGACTATCGGAACCGACTATCGGAGGCAAGTATCGGACGTGTATTTGGGCTCTTAACCGTCGATCCTGGGTGTCATACAAATACCTATGGCAGTCGTTACGGGTTGTCCAAAGTCCGAAAGTCTAGCAACCGGTCTAACTAAGCCGGTCTAAGGATATCGGCATTGCCCAGTAACTGGGCTACGGAGGTCAGATAGCATTCGCTCAGTGTGAAATAATAGTAGGTATTTAGCCGCATCTGATTAGGCTGGAACCTGATCCAAACATAGTTGCGAAAAGGCTAGTCAAAACATTATGCATAGACTACACACTATACAACAGGTCCGGTCATGGACTAGCGATATTCTAGGTACAAATATAATAACTATTCTAGTACACAAATACACTATACACTAGGGTCCAATCCACTTCCATTTTTTTGTTGAGCTATTCTGTACGTGTGTACAAAAAAAGTCATATCTCTCAAAGTTTTGGTCCTTCTCAGATAAAAGTAGGCTTATTCGGAGGGCAACAATGTTGTCTATCTTTTACATTACGGTACAATAGGTTCACATAAATACATACAGTTGTAGACAATATCTCAACAAAAAATAAAATGGCTGCCAAGTAGCGGGGAAGTGGATTAGACCCTAGTGTGTAGTGTATTTGTATACTAGAATAGTTGCTATTTAAGTACCTAGAATATCGCTAGTTCATGACCGGACACACTGATTATGACTTTATATAGTGTAAGTCAATTCGAAGACGTTTGAAATCGCTTATGTTTAATAACTATCTGCAGCAAGGACGTTGTTCTTAAGAGTTTATGAATAAAAATAGTTTATATAATATATTTGAATGATGTCCGTAAGCGACGGCCATCCGGCTGTCCGGGTCCTGGGTACGGGTATTGAAAATATACATACCTGCGCTAAAAATAAAATATTAACCAAATATAAACTCTTATAACTTCATGTATGACCTCAGGGCTAAGAGGATAATAGTATGCCATAAATATTCCGAAAACGAACTGAATACCCTTACCGCAAAAAAAATATTCCTCTGATATGCAAAAACTATTTTATACTACAAAACCGTCCACTGGATGAAATTTCAAAGACTTCATACATCAGGTCCACACATGCCAACGGAGTAAGGTAATTGCCACTTTCAATGCAAAAACGACATCCCCGCTTGAATTTTAAGCGTCGGGCTAAGTGTGAACTAATGCCAATTTTTACGAGACAACCCTGAACTGAATACTCGATGAGCTAGTGATGTAATGACGCGGAACGTCCGCTCAACCTTAGTCGATTTATTCGATGTAAAAACTGTCGATTTATAATCGGACTGGTAATCGATAACGCTAAGTGAATCAGCTTTGCGCAAAGGTCACGGCTATCTGTTTTTCTTTCATCTTCAGTGTACCGAATTATTCTGGAAAAATATTTTTCGTTAAAACGTTGTATTTTCTTTTATTTTTGATCGTTCGCTCGTGTGGACTTCAATCAAACAGGACGGGGTGAATTTAAATAGGTTTTTTGACTGTTGGAAAATGAAACGCTGTGTGTAGTTAGATTTTTAGAAACAAGGTAATATTTGATTCTCACGCAATCGCTTTGGGTTAACTCAGGTATTTACAGTTTCAACACTATAGTAACACAGTTCGTTCAGTTTATGTAAGTCTATGAGCACATTACAATAATTTTACTATTAATTGAGTCTAAGAATTAGCAGACAAAAAAAAAAAAGTCTTCGATGGTTTGTGTAGTCCACCAATCCGCACTAAGCCAGCATGATGGACTAACGTCTAAACCCTTCGCATTCTGAAAAGAGGCCCATGCCCAGCAGTGGGTTAGTAACGGGCTGATTGTGTTATGATAAGTAGACAGCAAAATTAGGAATTAAATTAAAATGTACTTGATACCCTTCTTGTTTTTTATCTTCATATAAAGCGTCACCTTGGACTGCCAACAACACTAGGTTGAATTGTCTGCTCCCTGATTCAGAACGATTCGATTAGTTGTCGTAATTTCTTTAATCGGTCGACAACGGCTTTTCGAAAAGGTTCTGAATCGGGGAGCTGGTCTTATCCGGTAGGTTATTTTTTATGATGTGACGGTGCAGTGGTGGCGACTAGCAGGGTACGCCTATAAAAGGGCCGGCACGCTGCACTTCGTCCTCTCTCGCGCCTCAGCAGCCTCCTAGTTAAGTACTACCTACTACACCTGAAGACCCTGGACTCCTCGTATCGTATTGTCTAAAGAACCACGCCCTGTAAACTAAAACTAATTTGTAACTATTATCTTCTTCTTATATATAAAGAGACTGGTACTGACTGACATTTCATTCATCAACGCAGAGCCTAAACCACTAAAGCTGGAAATATGAAATTTGGACAGTAGGTTCCTTACGTGACGAAAACATCCACTAAGAAGGGATTTCCCGAAATTCAACCCCTAAGGGGGTGAAAAGGGTGATTAACGTTTGTATGCAAGTCCGTCATTTTTGAAGTAAGAAGCATGAAATTAAGTATTAAGGTTTCTGGTTAGGAGTAAATGTACACGTGTTTGAGCATTTTTGGAAATTCAACCCCTAAGGGGGTGAAATAAGTGTTGTAAGTTTGTATGAGATATCTGGTAATTTTGAAGTAAGAAGCATGGAATTCAATATTTAGGTTACTGGTCAGAAATAAACGTACACGTATTTCAGGGTTTTTGGAAATTCAACCCCTAAGGGGGTGAAATAAGTGTTGTAAGTTTGTATGAGAAATCTGGTACTTTAGAAGTAAGAAGGTACGCAAGCGAAGCTGCGGGCAACAGCTAGTAAAATATATTAATGTATGGTTAAAAGTGTTTTCCTTAATATTCTTATGTAAGTATACCTACTCCTGCTTCTTGCTAGATTCTGATTTTATGTGCACATGCTCGTTAAGGGTTGACTCCTCAAGCCACCCTTAACCCCCTAAGCGTGACAATGAATAAAAATATTGGGCATGCCTTTGTCCAGCAGTGGGACAAGACAAGTCGGTAAGACGTGTTTGAACAATTTGGCACCAGGTTTCATTTTCATTTTTCATTTATTACTGCATAAATTATCCTTGAACACCTAAATATTAAACAAGTCTGGGATAATTCAAGCGAACCAACCAGAACAAGACCATTTTATGTCGAGCTCTTCTCTCGTATCAGCACGAGCTATAAGAGAATAAGCTCATGCTGTAGTGAAAAGATTAGCTAATCATCAAGGTTGGTCGCAAGGCTGACTACCCAGAGTGCGCCAGACGTATCGTCCGTCACTCGTGTAGGTTCTTCCATTCCCATTATTTTTATGGCTCCATCGTTATTCGATGATTCTGCTAACGTCAGGGTTAAAAAAGACGCTGTGATAAGTACGCAATGCATTATACACTGAACAAAAACTATTGACTAGTGTTTGTAGCGTTGAAATCAGACGAGCATGCTGAAAAAGGACTTTATATTAATTAACAAATACGAGACGTAACAAATTACTTGTAGTGTTCGACTTGCTCGTTGGGGTTAAATAAAAATGGACTGTAGTAATTAGGTTTGGTGAATTGCCGTTGGTCTTATAACATTTAACTGTCCCAGACAAATATAAATCAAGTAAATATAACGTTGGAGAATGTCATCCGTCGCGGTGGGCTCCAAGAAAGCGAGTGACCGCCGGCCGCGCCGGATCTCCCGCGCCGGACCTTCGCTCGCTCGCCGATGACGATGAGGCTAAGCGTATGCTGAGACGCAAGTGACGCAGGTGCACGCAGCGCAGCGCAGAGCAGATTTTGTAATGTATGAACGTACTAAGAGCTGCGTCCGCTGCGGCGCAGGCGCGTGCGACGAAGACATGCGTCTATCCTGTTTGCGCTTCGTTGTAGTGTCGGCACAGATTTCTGCGCGACGCGTGCATGTCGCCATGTGTTTTTTACCGCTAATTTGAATTTTATTGCAATTACAGAACATTTAATTGAATTACTGCGTTGCGAACCTTGTTTGTATGATACAAATCACCCAGACTATTAAAAAAAATGTTCGTCAACTCGAACGCGTCTGTTATTTGTACTAGTTAAAACTCGAATGTGTCTTCGAGCTGCGTCGCAGCATGCGGTCGTGGCCTACGTCTGCCTTGCCTGCCCTGCGCGGCAAAATCTGTACTGTGCTGCGCTGCGTCACCTGCGTCTCAGCATACGCTTACCCTGACGCGGAGGTCGGTCACGCCGCCTGCGCGTGCCGTCTGCGTGGTTGTTGGGTGCGATTCTCAACATATAGAGTTAAAAGGAGGAAAAGAGAAGATACATTTTTGGGTTGTAAGAGAAGGAATAAAAATAAGCAGGAGTTTTACTTTCACGCACCTAAGTTTTGTGGACTATTCCCGGACGTGTCCCATCCCTAAGAACGGCCGAAAGAGTTAAGTTTTTATAGCAGTTTACTTATTTCACTGCAAAGCACTCTGGGGCTGTAAGATTAATTCCCATGGGTGTATTTTTCGACGGGCCGATTAAATGAATTGCGAGCTTGAGTAGCGCTTCGGTAAATAAAATTTTGAAAACGTTTCCTTTAATTTATTAGAAAGAAATGAAGAAAGAAAGTAAGGTATATGTTTCTTGTTCTTTTACATTTATTTGCTTCTTGAGCTGAGATATTTATTTGCGCACATATCCACGAAAAATTTAATTTAAAAACAAATGCAAACGAAAATAAAATACATAAAAAAACCGGAAAATATGCGTCACCTCCGAGCAAATCGGCTATCGTTTCATTACGATCTGATGAGGTATCACATTTCATTTATGTCTTTTGATTTAATTTTTTTCTGTCTAACACTGAATGAGCAGTGAATCTTTTCCTCTTCGCTTAACTTCTAGCATCCATTTTAAAGGCTTTTTATTTAGCTAGCTTTGTTGTGTCAGCTAAAAAAATGCAAGTCAATTTTGAGTTAGTAGTTTGTTATCCGAAGAGGCTGAAATTTTGCATAATATATACATGAAGTATTTTTCTGTTTTATTCGATTATTCGACGTTCATACATATAAATTAAACATTAAAAACAAATTTTAAAAAAAAGCAACTCAATTCAATGTTATTTATTTGCGTAATAAGTGTGATAAAATAAACAAATCATAATGATCGCCATATTCAGGCTTACGCCATGCAACATTTAAATTAATTACATACATTTAAACAAATTAATGAAATTGAGACAACGACAAAAAGGACAATAAATATTTTAAAAAAAATTTGTTGATCACCGGTATCGAGGCTAAGGTCCCTGCTGCCGGTGGTCAGAGAAACCCAATAACAATTTGCCCGACCTGGGGATCGGGACTTTACGCTCAGCATTTGCGTTTGTGACCACAAGATCGACTAGGCGATCTACATAGGTTCGTTAGTAAAGGTTTTAATTTTTTTTGAACTAGCTTTTACCCACAGCTTCGCTTGCGTGAAATTTTGAACTCATTAAGTGACGATTTTCCATACAAACTTTCATCCCCTATTTAACTCCTTTTGGGGTTGAATTTCGAAAAATCCTTCCTTGTTCCTTGTCTAAATTATAAAGGGAACCTCTGTGCAAAATTTCAGCTTTCTAGGTCCAAGGGTTTAGGCTGGGAGTTGATGAGTCAGTCAATTAGCCAGTCAGTCAGCCAGGACTTCTCTTTTTATTTATATAGATATATGTATTATCTTGTTTTACGTACAGATAAAGTCTCTAAAGAATATAGTTATATTCCATCCATAACTTTCATAATCTTTCAATCGCTACAAACGACACTCAAAGGACCAAAACCGAATTTTCATCCAACACATCATTTTCTTCAGCGCCATGACGTCATCAGCATCATTATTCAATTTTAAATCACGTTGTTCCCAATGATTACATCTGAAATCAATATGAGCAATTAACAACGTGAGATGAAAACGTATACCTTAATTAGCATACGGTAATGACGTCACATAACTTGTATGTACGGACATTTCGACGAATTAAATTCTAGGGAAATTGGTGAAATTATAGTAAGAATCAATTACGTAATTAATTGGTTGTACTGGTGGTGGAAAATGCGGTTCTGGGTACGGAGTTCATCCCTCGGGCATTGTCAGTGGATTTTCTAGTACTGTCACCAGAATCAGTTCCAAGCGCACTCTAAAGCTGGGACCACACTTACGCCTAACGCCATTAATAAACGCATGAAGCGATAAGGATACAAGGGATTTGTGTAGATTAATGCGTTTGGTAATGGCGTTAGGCGGAAGTGTGGCCCCAGCAAAATCATGCAAACGCTTCAACCATGTATATTACCTCGCATGCTAGAATATAAAACTCGTGTTGCAAGATTCAACAAAACCCAGCATGCTTGACGGTAGGATCTATACGGTCCTCCTGGCTAGCTACCATTCTCACATTAAACTCCAGCGCCAAGCAGTTTACTTTATTCCGTCGTGTGTATGTGAGAGCCAGAGGGCTATAGGCGAATCTCTGTGTACTCTGGATTCGTATGCTCCATCTTGTTAAACTCTATCTGACTTACGATCAGGCAACCAAGACAAAGAAATAAAACAACGCTGATGAGTAATGGTATCAATTATCAAGAAACAGAGACGTGTTGCTGGGAATGATGCACCGCTTTATCGACAGACTTTGGGTGAACGCGGTAGCACCTAGTAACTTGTGTCGCAGCGCGCACGTTTCCCTTCCGCGCTGCACCATCCGCCCCCGTTAACATTTACAGTACCGCGTCCCCCCGACGTCTGTCGCCCCGCAAGACGGCCGCGCACAAACTTGTCGTACTATATGAAGCACAGTGAAGAGTGGGCTAGTTTCGGGACTGCCTTGTAATTGTAGTTTAGGGTGCTTTTCCACCAGAGATGTGTGCCCCGCATGTGTGTCAAATCCACCAACAGGATCACTTGATTTTCAAATACGTGTCACGGTTAGTAAAATAAAATGATTCCATTGGGTGATTTGAAACAAATCCGTAGCACATATCTCTGGTGGAAAAGCAGCCTTAGGCCTCTTGTTCACACACGTCTTTCCGCCGTAAAAACCTACGGTTAATTAGCGGTGTGTAGGCACAGTCATCAGTGTTGTATGATCTACTATAGCAGTTTGTTGACGGACACGGCGGCCCAACGGCACGCCTGCGCCGCCGTATGCACCGTGGCTACTCCACTTTTGCACTCGGTTTAGTTTACATTAGTGTTCTACGGTCTATAACACGGTCTATGAGACGGTCTATGAGAGTTTGTTAACGGCACCGGACGTTTTCGCGACGGGCAATTATTGCATGACAGCTTTTCAACGCTGGTTTTGTGCCTTAGGCCTCTTTTTCACGGCACGGTTTCTTAACCGTACACGACACGGCAAACCACCAGCTGAAACTGATTTATGTCCATTTTGTTACTCAAAATCGCTTATTGTTACACAAACAGCGCGCGGCGTGAAGCGAAACGAACGCGATCAGTTGGCTTGATATTTTCACGCGGACTAGATGCGATGCCGTACAGTGCTACTGAAAGGCGGTGGCACGCGGCGGGTGGTTCGCGAGCCCGTAAGACAAAGCCGCCCCTTCGCACCGCATCGCATCGAATTCGCGTGTCACCGCATCGGATCGCTTCGCAATTCGCGTTCGGTTTGAACCGCCTACGTAAGATTCCGCGTAATAGGCTGATTATGTTATGTTATACAGGCTGTAAGGGTTAACACTGTTGTCCTTGAAACCAGTGGTTAAGTTTCATTTATAGAACGTAAAATCAATGAAAAATAACAAACATTTTTTTTTTAATAAAATTTTCATTTTCCCACAGCACAGTTCGCTACCCCAGTCAGTCAGCTGTCTCGCTAGCGAGTGCGTGTACGCCGCGTCGTAGCGCCGCCGCGCCGCTCATTTCTCGCGCGTGTATACTATTTTTTTTTTACTCGGTCCTATGTTTTTGTGTTCACGTCAACTACCCATGGTTTGAGTGATAACGGTGTTTACCTTTACATGCTGTATACGCTCTATTTGCAAGCCAAAGTTCAATAGTCATCATAATAACACCTCCATCTAACCCACGAGTAATCATAGATGTGACAGTTATACATTACGTATGCGAATCAACCACCGTCAAATTGCTTTTTAGGAAGTAATACCTCGAGGGAGTTAAGAACATAAAATATTTCGTTTAATGTTTGTTATGATGTGTCATGTAATTACTTTCGTTCGGATCAGAAGACCGAACTCCTGTCAGATGAACAAGTTGTAGGAACTTGGCTGTAATTTGTTAGGTTATGTCTAAATTATTATGGTATTTCTATGTTTGAATGGAGATAATGAAAGGTATAACCACAGTCTACCTATATCTTACTCCTTACAGTTGGTCAACGTAGAACATTGTCTTAGAGCAATCGTGCGGGGGGTTGCGGGGTGAAGGAGCGGAGGTTATGTCCCGAGTAGCCATACTGCATACTTGGACATAACCTCCGCCCCTACATAATTTTGACATTTCATAGGACCTGTCAAATGTATGGGCGTTGACCCACTGTATGGAGTAAGTAGGTACACTGTGGTATAACTATTAATCATCATGTGCCCTGCTGAACTGAGTATCTTAATACATTACTATACTTATCAGCAGCAGGTCTCGTGTAGTACCGGACTTAAAGAATAGCACTACCCCATCTCTTCCCGTGGGTGTCGTAAAAGACGACTAAGGGATTCTCTAGAGGATGGGCAGCAGCGTTCTCTGAGTACTTTAACAACCATACTGCGATCGCCAACCCGCCTGCCAAGCGTGGCGACTACGGCAAACCCTCCCTTTTGGGGGAGGCCTATGTCCAGCAGTGGACGTCTTTCGGCTGAATAATGATGATGATGATGACATACTTATCAGCAATAGTGAAAAAAAAAAAAAAAAAAAAAATAATGTTGCGTTTACTTTCGCTCGGTAGAAGAAATTGTACTTTCACTTTTACCAGAGAATATACTTTAAAAGTATTTTTTCGTAATGTATTACTAGTGGCACCCCCATTTGGTCGTACTCTTTTTTGCAGAGCTTCAGACCTTTGATGTTTATGTCAATAACTAACTTCCAAGAATAAGTCGCGCGGAGAAGGTTTGCAGATAGCCTCATGATGTCACGTGTCGATGGTCGGTACGATTAGTAGGTAAGCCAGACGAGCGCGGGTAGCGGACGGTGAAGTGGGAGGGGCAGTCATCGGCAAACCTTCTGCGCGCGACTAGTAGTACATATAACTTCTATGCTAACTTCATGGTGTCACAAAAAAGATGTATGACAACTGACTTCATGGTGTCAAAAAAGAGGTTTATACAATGTGTTAAATAATTCCTCTTAAAAAAGAAACTGTTAATCTACTAGTCGCGCGCAGAAGGTTTGCCGATGACTGCCCCTCCCACTTCACCGTCATCTACCTGCGCTCGTCTAGCCTGCCTACTAATCGTACCGACCATAGACGCTTGACGTCATGAGGCTATCGGCAAACCTTCTCCGCGCGACTTATAGTAGTCTTTTATGGTTGTTGTCATTTACCTCTCAGAAGAAATTAGGTAAGAATGTAAATAACTTTCTGGGTAGTCTACTCTTCACTTTTATGTTTTCAGGGTTGCGTTTCAGTGATGATTTTATTTTATGGTTTGTTCAATTTTTTTTTTGGTTCTTACTTTTATTGTAAAACATTGCCAATAGACTCTTTACAAGGGACCTTTTAATCCCCTTTCGGCTTTAGGGTTATTTTTGTAACACGTTGTATAAACAACTAACTTCAAAACACGAAACATGACGTGACGGGATGGTGTTTTCGTGATACTGCGTACGCTCAGCTTCCAATTTTACTCGCCAAAATAAGTTTACATTCAAAAATGCTCAAGTTGTAAGAGTTTTTAAATTGTTGACTCAACAGACAACACTAGTGTGTGCTGACGTCACAACACCAGCACAACCTAACCAATGTCCGTTTCGCGCGACAAGTACACAAAGTGTCTCCTTCAAAATCTTCGAAAGCGTGTACCTTAATCATTTTAGTTTTTTCTTACATATCGTCAGTGAAGTTCTAACAGTGCGGAAGTCAAAAATGGCTACTTTACAAGAGAGTGAAAAAACTATTTCAAACGAGCAAAACCTACGCTCAACGCAGTTGTTTTTAATTATCACTAGCGACCTGCCCCGGCTTTGCACGTGTACGTTTTATAGCTTAGAACCTTCCTCTTGAATTACTCTATCTATTAAAAAAACCGCATCAAAATCGGTTGCGTAGTTTTAAAGATCTAAGCATATATAGGGACAAACAGCGGGAAGCGACTTTGTTTTATACTATGTAGTGATTACGCACGTGCGCGCGCGTGTAAATTATTTTAACTGAAATAAACAAGATTACTATATAAACATGATATTTATGAACATGTACGCATTAAACAGCGTTCGTACATTACTTTTCAGTAGGGAATAGCTGCTAATATCATTACGGATTACGAAATCTAAGTGGCGTTGCCAGAGAGTACGCTCTGCAGCAACGCCACAATAAATGTTCATTAACTCGTTGTCTACTCTAGGTACACTAATTAATGGTATACGTACATTATGTACGTTCAAAGTACATTATATTCCGCTATGATAGATCGCTATCGATTAAGGTGGCGTTGCTGGAAAGTAGCACACACAAAATGACTTACGCACTGTTAGAACTTCACTGGTGATATCTTCTTTCTGTACCTTCTTTAAAATTAGGTCGATGAAATCCTTGTACATTTTCAATGGCATTCAAATACCCGTTTTTGCTACGAGACACTGAATTTCTTATCTTTGTGTTAGTAGGTACTTGTGTTATAAGTTATGTGTTACTAAACCAGACTATACAGCATCAGTTTATATGCAAAAAAGTTATTCTATCTCTGGAGATACCTAATATTTTCTTTAGCAGATGAAATAATTTACTGTAACCGCCCATATTATCTGTGAGCGACGCGGCTTACTGTACGCGTTATACACTCGCACGTTACTGTGACCAAATATTTTAATATTGTATTGTTTAAACAGGACTATGTAAGAAATAAATTATTACCCATTTATACAAGGTGTTAAAAAATCAACTCTAAGAATTTTATGGGGTTACTCGGTATCGGAAATTGAACAACATTTGTTCTACAACTTTTCAAAATTCGAGTATTTTATTATAATTTACCATACAAATCAAAAAAATATTTTAATTGATTTGAATGGACAGGCATAAAAAAAATGGCGAATTTCGAAAAAATGTGGAACAAAGGTTCTTCAATTTCCGATACCGAGTAACCCCACAACATTCTTAGAGTTGATTTTTTAACACCTTATACAGCGTGTAAAAAGACCCATCACATAGCCATAGGGAAATCTACGCACTAGCGCGCAATGTGTGGTTGTGGCGATGGCGCGCGTTTGCATGCGTGCAGCGGCCACACAGCTGCGCCAAGACGGTCGTGTGCGTTTGATATTCGTTGCGTTTTTGTAACTTCAAATGCGTAATTTGTGAGGAAAAATTGAAAATTTTGATAAGGTTGTTTGGAAGAAAGTTTAGTATTATCACTCAGAATACGTTTTTGGAAAAAACTAAAAAAAAAAAATGTTAACTTTGACCTTCAATATCTCCAAAACCGATGGTTTCCCAGGTATGGTCTGGTAGAAAAAAATGATCCCAATGATGGGTAGAATATGTGGTTTTCGTTATCGTTAAGGGTCTTTTTACATCCGATATAAAGGGTGTAAACGAATATGTGTAAGTTTTTCAAACCGCGTGATGAACTGGTGGCACAGATTAATCCAAAATAGGTTTTAATGAAAATCGACTAAAATAATAAAAAAATAGAGTCATTTTAGAGCCCCAAGTTAATTGACTGCAAAGAGCGATATCGGCCTAGTCCTGACTGCCAGCTGTATAACCTTTTTTTCATTTATTTATGCAAAAAACAACATTGTATTTTGCTTATTTTTTATTTTATCCTCGTTAAGTGGTTTAGATACGATCACTTAAGATACAAGTCCGAGACGGGCTGCAGATCGCAAACTCCAAAAGTAGTATCGCTTGCGGTACGATCTGCGGCTGCGGTCTGTGGTTGCAGCTTTGCAGTCGCTATCGGAATAGCACCTTTAAAGTGCACACCTTACAGGCTCTATTCCTATGGCGACTTGCATGCAGTCTGCAGTTTGCAGCCCGTCTCGGACTTGTACCTTTAACCTTACCACAAGAAAAAAAAGTTTTATTTTAATCAAGATAATTCCCGTGCTTTGTCAATCTACACTAGTAGTAAGTAGATCATGTGGTTTTAAGGAATTAATTGAATACGTTTACACGCTATAGAGTTAAATAGATAACGTAAGTTGTCGTAATTTGCATGCCATTTGGTAGGAGCAATCCTCCTACATCTTACGCTGCTAAGACAGTTCTCTCACGACCGTGTCGAGGCATGCGCAATGTTTGGTTTGAGTTTAGACCCTTATTATCCTAATCCTAACTAATATTATAAATGCGAAAGCAATATTTCAGGATGATCGGTTCAGTGGTTTAGGCGTGAAAAGGTAACAAACCTACATTCGCATTTATAATATTAGTTAGGATTTAAAGATCTAAAAAAAGCTCAAAAATCTCTTCTAAACAACTAAAAACGAAAAAATGAGGTTCGCATATCATGTCCCATGCAACGACAAAAGGCAAGACGCCATATCGCGAAAGATAATAATTTACCGTTCAAAAACACTTTTATTCATGAAAAGAAAAGAGAATTTATCCGTGCAGACGTCGGGAAAACGCGTCGCGAGATGTACGCAGACCTTGGACGTTTCAACGATAAAGATGGATTTACAAGGAGTTCATAAATTAAGAAATATAATACAGCTACCATTTGTATCTTTGTACACGAGTATTTTCTCATCTTAAAAGAATTACTGCAAAAAGACAACTGTACCTACCATTGGAGGATGAAATAAAAGCACTTTACGAGAATCAAAGAACACAATAATTATTATGAAAAAAAAATTAACACGTTGCAGAACAAATTCTACACGTGTCGCGAGTTATTTGCTACAACTACTACGCCGTAGCAGTAACCACAGCTATGCCGTAAAATCAACATCAGTTGCGCCGTAGCGGTAGGTATCATCAGCTACGCCATCAGTAATATACTACGTAGCATAGACTACGAAAGTGGTAGTACGCTACGCTGCGGTAGTAATATCAGCTACGCCGTAGCAGAATGTAGTTCCTTGTCCATACGCTTACAATGCGCCTTTGTATGTTGTTCCCATGTTCAGCAGTCAGCTTACGGGTTTATTGATGTGACCCTAACGTCTTAAATGTGTTAATGAAATAAATAGCAAATGAACCACAACCGTCGGTAAATTTTCGTTTACAAAATCGGTCTTATTGTTTGGTTTTGTTTTGCTGTTTTTTTTTTGTTTGACAGTTTTTGTGAACGAAAACTATCTGAATAAACGGGACTCGTTTTTCTTCTGTTTCTGTTAGTAAAGTTGCCCCCCAGGAGCCTACTTATTGAAAGTTTCATAAAACTTACTGAAATAAAAAAAACGTTTTTTAAATTTTGCCTTCAATTAGAATTGTGACCGAAAATTTACTTCAAATATATCAGAAAATACTTTCTATTAATTAAATCACTTGTACAGATAAACTTATACATGCGTACTACTCATTCGTTTTTAGTTTTTCATGGATTAAGGTCACGACAACTTACATAATACCATAAACGCTAAACACAATTAAAACATAATTTTATCCATATTAGCTTCATGATATTTTAATTATGATTAGAGCTAATTATACAAAGTCACTCATCGTAGGCTACCACAAAACCGTGAAGGTCATGTTTTCTTAGGCAGAACGTATTTCACCGTTCTTATTATTTTATTTTTTGATTTGGTCGTGATTTAACATATTCGCACCTGACGGTAAGTACAGACAGGGGTCTAAGGCCTCATTTACGGGGACGCGGGGCGTCGCTCGTCGCGTGCGTCGTGACGTCTCGCGGCGCATCGTACGATTTTTCTGTTTACGGAGCGGCGTCGCGTGCAACGGCCTGCATCATCACACGCGCAAACACAAACATATGGCAATGTACGATGTTGTTTACGAAGACGCGGCGCGTGCGACGCCGCGGGCCCCGCCGCGGTTAACGCTACGTTTTACAGTGGACGGAGAATTGCAGGTGAAGTAGTATAGTACTCCGTTTAATTATACTACTTGCGATACTATGTAAATAAAGCTGAGTAGATACTGAAGGAAGCTGAAGGTAGCAGTAGGCAATGAAATAAAGATTCGAGCGAGAAGCGACAGAGTTTACTTGCAGTTACAAAGTAAGAAGCAGTAATGAATGAGCATATTTTTTTTTTTTTTCTATTGGACTGCAGTAGGTCGTCCTAGGGGACGGTTTCTACGTAACCGGGCAGTTATTGGCGAGACCTGAAGGGTCTCCAGCCAATGGGGGAATGAGCATACAAAACACACAGATATTTATACTAAATTATTAAAACTAAATAATAAAGGTTTACGCTTGACCGATTTGCGCAGGAGTTGACGCCCTCTCAGTAACGCAGACAATAGACGAGTGCGCGGACATCTTGTTTCGTTAGCGCTCGAACAAAAGATGCGCGGGCGCCATGTTCCGGAAGGCGGCGCCGAGCGGCGGAGTAGGCGGAGCTTTGCCGTCTGTTATGCACACGGCACGCTCTGACGTAAAATCGTATGATCCTGTGCTGCGTTGAGTCGTGCAAGTGAACTTGCCTACTCGCTACACAGGAACAGCTGGTCGCAACGCTGCGTGCGCCGCCGCGATAAACGTCGCGTGCGACGCAGCGATGCCATCCGCGGGCTCCGCCTGCATTTCAAGCAAACGCGTGTAAAATCGCTTCTCCGTAAACGCTCTCATACAACGCCATATGTTTGAATTCAGTGCGGGCCGCGACGCACAACGCGAAGCGCGACGCCCCGCGTCTTCGTAAATGAGCCCTAAGACGGAACACGCGAATCCAAGTAAAAGATATATAGAGAGATTCTCCTATACCACTCTAACTCTCACATACAGACGACGGAACACAGTAAACTGCTTGACGTTGGACTTTAATGAGAGGGTGATAGCTAGCCAGGAAGACTGTATAGGTCCTACTACTAAGCGTGCTGGGTTTTGTTGAATCTTACAACACGCGTCTATTGCCAGAGTGCGGTGAGGAAGTTTTATATTCTATCCCGTCCCCACACAAGTTCAAAATATAACATGTATTGCTTACTTTCATCATAATTATCGTCCAAAAGACCTCCACTACTTGCCCACTATCTACCCTTATAGATAAGACTTAAGCCGGACTTTAATGAGAAGGTGGTAGCTAGCTAGGCAGACAGTAAACAAGGTTAGTACGTAAAAGGATACTATTTCAAGGACCACTTAAAGTATCACTGATGACTGTTTAAAAGCAAGTGTAAAGAAATTCAAAATTCAACCATTTTTATTTCCATTCAAAATGAGATTGAAATTAGTTTTTAAATAAGATTCTTCACAAAATTCTTCCCTGCTGTTCGAATTCAAAAAATGAATCTTCTAATCCGTGACCCCAGATATGACCTGAAATGTGAACATAGCTCAAGCTGAGGATAGACAGATTTTAGCGTATTTTATATGCAATTTTTGAAAAGACGTTTTCTGAAACTATTGAGTTTTGGGAAAAGTTGTAGAACGAAAGTTATTCATCATTATGTTTACTTTAACACCCTTTTGGATTAGTAGTCCTTTTCCGACTAACCTCGTATAGATCCTATCACCAAGCGTGCTGGATTTTGTTGAATGTTACAACACGCGTCTATTCCCAGCGTGCGGTGAGGAAGTTTTATATTCTACCCTGTCCTCACTTCATGGTCATCCTCCTGTCCGTATCCCAACTTATTTATGGTCGGCGCAGCATGTCTTTTTCTTCCATACATCTCTATTAGCAGTCATCTCAGTGGTCACCCCCTTTCTAGTCATATCATCTTCTTATATATAAAGAGACTAGTACTGACTGACATTTGATTCATCAACGCAGAGCCTAAACCACTAAAGCTGGAAATATGAAATTTGGATAGTAGGTTCCTTACGTGACGAAAACATCCACTAAGAAGGTATTTCCCGAAATTCAACCCCTAAGGGGGTGAAAAGGGTGATTAACGTTTGTATGCAAGTCCGTCATTTTTAAAGTAAGAAGCATGAAATAAAGTATTAAGGTTTCTGGTTAGGAGTAAATGTACACATGTTTGAGCGTTTTTGGAAATTCAACCCCTAAGGGGGTGAAATAAGTGTTGTAAGTTTGTATGAAAAATCTGGTAATTTTGAAGTAAGAAGCATGGAATTCAATGTTTAGGCTACTGGTCAGAAATTCTATAATGTACGAGTATGTATTCTATAATGCAAAATTTCACGCAAGCGAAGCTGCGGGCAACAGCTAGTCTTTTACATTATCCATCCATCGTTTCTTTGGTCTTCCTCTACTCTTACAACCATCCACATTCATACTCAAAACTTTTCTCACGACATGTTCCTCATTTACCCTCACATGCTAAAATTGTGTTTTTTTTTTTTAGAAATTGTGGGTAAACCAAACCGTTTGTCATGGTATGCAATGACAACCGGTTTCCACACAATTTCTCAGTCACCGGCGCTACTTTCAGACTTAAGCTGCTTTTCCACCAGAGTTATGCTATGCAACGTTGCTATAGATGCGTTTGATATCCACCAATCATATTCATTGGTCCACATAGCATAGCACTGGTGGAAACTGATTCAACTAAGCTACGTTTTTATATGGAAGGATGTGTGCTGTGGATGAATGCTATGGCTGCGAGCTATGGATGCGTGCTATGGATGGTCACGAGTGGTTTAGCTATGTGCAGAGCAGTGTACCTACAGTAGGCGCGCGTTTATCACCAAAAGTAGACATTTTCATAGCACATCTTATACCGGCTTCCCACGGTGCGTGATAGCGCACATCGCGACGCACGAACTCGCACCGACGCACCATGGGAAAAGACTCGTCCGTGGTAACGCCGACACGTGCGGAGCGGTGCACCGTATCCACATCACGCACCTTCATAATGTGGCTTCCCACGGTGCGTGATTTTACGGATGATAGCACGAACAGCCGGTGCGCGCTACCACACACCGTGGGTAGCCAGTTTTACTCGCTTCGCTACATAGCTTAGCATCAGTGGAAACGGTCACATAGTTTCGTAGCTTAGCTTTTACATTCTCGCAGCATAGCAGCATAGCACATCTCTGGTGGAAAAGCACCCTTACTCTTACATACTTATCTAGTCTGTCCCCAACACCGGACTCTTATTGAAGAGTGGAGCAAAATATCGGCTAGGTTTTAATATTCCACAGGTAGAATGTTACATCGACATCAGCAAGTCTCTTTCAAGTTAGAACCTATTTCCAGACGCGGAGCCATTGTAGATGCCAGTCGGAAAGAAGACAAAATTAGGCGGCATCGTTGTATTTGAAATTTAGACTTTCTGGCAAAGTGTTTAAGAGTTAATTTTGTATAGAGATTTTATTTTGGTAATATAAAAATTATGCTGGAGTAACGATGAAGTTTCTGCTAACAGTCGTACAGGTTGTGACTTAAACTTCTATAAAGATATGATGTTCTATCACTTACCTTTTCTCAATTCTTATCAACTACGGTAGGCATGCTCAGATATGCAAAGATTGGATCTTTAACAAGGGAGATTAAGGGTGCCTTTCCACCAGATATGTGCTATGCAGCTGTGCTGCGAGAATGTAAACGGTAAGCGACGAAACTATGTCACCGTTTCCACTGATGCTAAGCTATGTAGCGGAGCGAGTAAGATGTGCTATGAAAATGCGCCGCCGCAAGGTAGCTGTGCGAGGAAGATGCGCAGCTTGAGCTATGCGACGTATCGACAATAGGGAAGGCATCTGCACATAGCTTTACCACTCGCGACCACCCATAGCACGCATCCATAGCTCGCATTCATAGCACACATCCACAGCACGCATCCTTCCATATAAAAAACGTAGCTTAGTTGAATCAGTTTCCACCAGTGCTATGCTATGTGGACCAATGAATATGATTGGTGGATATCAAACGTATCCATAGCAACGTTGCATAGCACATCTTTGGTGAAAAAGCACCCTTAGGCTGAGACCCATATAGTATACTTGGACTTTGCTCAGACTTTAATTTGAGTTAAGTCAAAGTCGATCTTTTAATGCACCTCCCCACGGGCCTTGGTGATAATAATGATGATGTCATGGTCACCACGGTCCTTGGCCTTTCCCAAAGAGTTAGAAAAAGAACTATGTTGGGGTCAGCTTCCAGTCGAACCAGGGGTCGACTCCCTAAGCACGAAGTCTGTGGTTTCGGCCTTTAGTTACGAGTGTTTCCTACTATATCACCTACGGACATACGATTATTTCGGGGCCCGAACTAAGAATGAATGACAACACGATTTGACAGTTGTCCCTACTACCGATATGTTTTTTCCCGTCCGAAAAGTGGAACTTGACGCTTGTTTTGTTCACTCCTACGTTTCGGGCTACTTTTGGACGGGCGAATAACTTCGCTGTAGGCCCCCAAATGCAGCTGAATACCAGTATTTTACACGGAGCTACTGCCATCAGACCACCACAACCCAGTTATTGGGCAATGCCGATATCCTAAGATTAGACCGGTTGCCAGACCTTCCAGCTTCTGACTACCCGTAACGACTGTCATAGGTATTCATATAACACCCAAGACATACGGTTTAACGTGCTCTTCGAGGTATGAAGGGGTCCCGATGTGCAACGAATGGTCACCCATCCACAGACTGACAGCGGCAAGTGCAACTAAACCCTTTTTTTATCGTGGGAAATTCCTCATCGATACCCTTCGCCTGGGAAAGGCAAAGGGTTTTGCCGGACTCTTACCGGCTAAAAACCAAGGCTGTTCCTTCTCCTGAACCTTGGCCGGAGTCGCGGGATTCGCAGTTGCATGCACCGCAACCTCGGCAGGCCTCGGTCCGCCAGCCCCTGGCGGATCTCTTCTTCTGTGGGGCCTTGCCCCACGTCCTCCTGAGAGGCGTGCTGCCTTCTCGGGCCTGTTACTGGTCGGGCGACGGGTAAGCGCAGCTTCCAATCGTATGATCCGCGTGATTGTTAATTATCCCCGAATCCTTCACCTGTTGATAGGTATTACTTAACATTATTACTATTAAGATAACCTGAAAGAAGACTTTCAAGACAAAAAGATTTAAAAGTACTAAAACATGGATAAACGGTAGAACTGAACTTGAAGATCTTGTAGCTATTCCTGGGTGGAATCGGAATGAATTTATTGGGCCATTAAATCTACGAGAAAAGACGTATTCGCGTACTATCGAAGATAATACACGGGCCAAATGCAAGTCAGGTTCCGTACCTTGGAAAGATCAATTTTTAATTTTTTTTGGAACTGCTCGTTTCTTTTTGTAGTAAAAGTAAAAAAGTTTATTGACAATATAAATGAACAAACCTTACACACAAATTCCAACAATCCTGTGATTTGTGTCTAATAATACAAGAATATAATTACGTATGTCGTTTTATAATGCGGTTGTTTGAGCTTAATTCACACTTACCTCCGTACTAGTGAAGACTGTATCACGGTAGGTCAGTCTTCCTCATTCACAAACACTCACACACTTCCATACAATTCCCGATAATTTGCATTAGACTGTTAAATAAAGCACTGATTTATGAGTACCTATGGCTATAAGAATACACATACTTAGTGCGTATTTTTGATCATTTGACAATTTGATGACAATACAATAATTAGTAGTAAAGGATTATTGCTCATTTCAAAAAAATTGTGCTACTCGTAGTTACAGACATCGTTTTATTATTCTTATAATATTTTTATAAACCTCTATCAACTCGATTTATTCCAGGTGTTTTTATTTGCAAACTTCGGAGATAAAGCAGGGTATTGTATTTTGACAGACATTTTGCATCATTAGTTAAAAACTGTGCAGCATAAATGAAAATAATAATAATTATATCTTATAATGAGCAAATGAACCCCTTTTATATGATACCACATTTGATACAGTAATCTCATTATAAAATTCAACTCCCCACGTCGGTCCCTATTGCAATGAAAATAAAAGATTTTCTCAATTCTTTCACTTGCGATATACAAGGTTATTTATGATTATTTACCCGGATTGCCCGACTAGTTTCGGACCCAAACGGACTACGGACTACGGAAACGGTTAAGGGCTCCGTTTGGGTTCGAAACTAGTCGGGCAATCCCGAAAAATGCACGTGAGTGAAACGTAAATAATCATAAATATGAATGTGTCTCACGAAAGTTTTAATACAAAAATATACAAGGTTAGTCAGAAAAGGGGTACTAATCCGAAAGGGTGTTAAAAGTACCCATAATTATGAGTAACTTTTGTTCTACCACTTGCCCCAAACGCCAATACTTTAAGAGAAATAACCGTTCAAAAATAGCATAAAAAATGTGCTAAAATCTATCTATACTCAACTGTGATCAGCTGTGTTTACATTTTAGGTCATATTTGGGGTCACGCATTAGAAGCTCTATTTTCTGAATTCGTAACTAAAGCAGGGATGAAGAATTTTTGAAAAAACTATAGTCAAAATCATTTTTTATGGAAATAAAAATTATGGTATTTTGAAATTTTTACACTTGTTTTGAAACAGTCATCAGCAGTGATCGGAAAAAGGTGAGCTAATTTCCTAAACTTCATAGAACAGAGACAAAAAGTGGAGACTTCAAGACGACAACATTTTTTTCTATTTTTTAAAATATACTCAAAACCAGTAGACACGTTTTCTATTGTTTTCAAAAAAATAAAACACAATCTTCTTATTTGAAAACAATAAAAATCTCTTTTTTGAAAACAATAAAAAACGTGTCAACTGGTTTTGTGTAAATTTTGGAAAAAAAAATAGGAAACGAATTCAATTGTTTTCTGTATTAATAACATTAATATTAAATGTACTCTGTCTAGTGATGTCCCGAAATCCGGGACAATTTTCCCGAAAAAAATGTTGTCGTAGGGAAGTCTCCACTTTTTGTCTCTGTTCTTTGAAGTTTAGGTAAATTAGCTCACCTTTTTCCGATCACTGATCATCAGTGATACTTTTAAGTGGTCTGCGGATTAGTACCCCCTTTCCGACTAACCTTGTAGATGGACAAGCATTATTTACAACTAATCCAGTCGATAGCATTGGTAGTTCCATCAGCAGCTGTGACGGACAGACGGAAGGACAAAGTCGCAACACAAGAGTTCCTTTATTACCATTTTGGTACGGAACTCTAAAAACCGGATTTAAACGACCCTGAAAGACATTTTTAATACAAAAGAACTTTATAACATTAACTCTAATGTTTAGAAAAGCAGTGATAGCCTAGCAGTTGCACGCTTGCTTTCCATGCAGGAAAGTCTAAACGTGGCTAGCCACGGTGCGTGATTTTATGGATGATATCACGCACAGCCGACGACCACGCACTGCACCGAAGCTCTTCCAACGGCACGTGTCCGTCTCTGTGGATGCGTGATTCGAAACTATTTTGTCATTCCAGAACGCCAAGTGAAAGAGATCTCAACTCGCTCGCACTGCACTTTTTAAGTTACCGACTCGCGGAGGATATAACGCACCGCTACGCATGCATCTGCGTCACCATAGACGGACTCGTCTGAGACTTCATGCCATGGTGCGCCGGTGCGAGCTCGAGTGTCGTGGTGCGCAATATCACGCACCGTATGGTAGGAAGCCACCGCTTGAGTTCGATCCCGGTGTCGATCATGTGTGAAGTCGGCTAAAGCTGGGCTTCCCACGGTGCGTGGTCGCGCGCACCGGCTGTGCGTGATATCATCCGTAAAATCACGCACCGTGGGAAGCCACATTATGAAGGTGCGTGATTCGAAGCTATTTTTTCATTACAAAATACCAAGTGAAAGAGAACTTACACCATACCTTTGAAGTTACCGACTCGCGGCGGATACGGCGCACCACTCCGCACGTGTCTACGCTACCACGGTCTCTTCCCATGGTGCGTCGGTACGAGCTTGTGCGTCGCGGTGCGCGATATCACGCACCGTGGGAAACAAGCATAACCCGCACCAAGCCAGCGTGGTGGATTAAAGCCTAAACTCTTCTCATTCTGAGAAGAGGCCCATGCCAACAGTTTGTCAGTAATTTGCTGATGCTTATGCTGCATGGTCGTCAATTTTCATTTTAACGTTTCGTAGAACAAAAAGACAAAATACTATAGAAAATTTATTTGAACGAGATCAAGGTCCCAAAACAAACCGTTTCCGGATACGCAATCAGCATTCGAGAAAAAAATAAGTGACCCACATCAGGCCACATCCTAAATATATTCAGTCTTGCAAAGGAGTTGGTGATAACTGGAAAGGCCTAAGTGTTAGATATGAAGAGAAATCTATCCTGTTTTTTTTCTGTCAAAATGAATCACAAGAAGTAGAAAGTAGGAAACTGTGTTTATATGATTAGCAGAGATCAGATTAGGTAGAGTAATTTACCTAAACTTCGAGGAAGGAAGTAACATAGAGTGGATTATACCTCCTCTAAAATCCCGGAATAATTATAATGACGTTTTAATCCCGGGATTTAAAAATCACGAATTATTTATTGGGCTTTATTTATAGTTACAAACTCTTGATTTGAAAAATCATTTAACATTTTTTAGGGTTCCGTACTATGTAAAATGTAAAACGATGTATGTAAATGTAAAACAAAGCTCTATAACTTAATACTTTTAGTACAGAACCCTAAAAACTGTTATTTATATGATTCTTCAAAAAAATTATTTATAACTATAACGAGGGTAGTTCACTCATTGGGGGTACCTCGTCATCAGAGTCCAAGCTCGACTTCGTGTAGGCAGGAAATAATAGTCACAACACTGATTATAGTCCTCTATTTATTCACTCTCGATAACAAAATAATAAAATCTCTAGTGATCAAACCGATGGAAACTGATTAAAGTACGGAAACGCGGTAAGTTCGGTGCAGGCTGGCAAAACGACCTCTCGCCCTCGTGTCTCACGCCAAAGTGACTTCACTCAAATCAAATGCATCATATGTCAAAAAGGATGACAGCTGACAGCCGACAGCTGACAGCTGACAGCTTGCTAACAGCCGTCAAACAAGACATGCCACGCCCCGCACCGACCTCACCCAAGCACACTGCTTGACGTTTCCGACAAACGATATAGATGGCGTTGTACTACATTAACAGTAATCAATAGTGATTCTAATAGTTGTGCCTCTGTGTTGATTCTGCGACAACTATAAATAAAGTCCTATAAGTAATTCGTGATTTTTAAATCCCGGGTTTAAAACGTCATTATAATTATTCGGGGATCTTAGAGGAGGTATTATCCACTCTATGTTACTTACTACCTCGAAGTTTAGGTAAATATACTTTACCTATTCCGATCTCTGACGATTAGTTATGATTTACTCACGTACATTTTTCGGGATCGTCTGAACTTACGTTCGACTCGTGATTTCGTCATGTCTTCCCTTTGGGTCCGAAACTAGTAGTGCAATCCCGAAAAATACACGTCAGTGAACTGTAACTGATCAAAATATGAATGTGTCGCACGGAAGCCATAATACTGCGTTTAAAAACAAGCAAACACTTAAAATTCCATATTAGAAATACCAGTTGTTTTTTTTTTAAACCGTATTGATATCGGTTCATTCGTTTAGGCGTTACAATGCCATAGACAAACACACAGACAGATATAGTCTTCAATCTTATAACACCCCTTTTTTTTTCGCCGAGTGTTAAAAACTCTTTGCCTTTATTACTCCAGTAGGGTGCGGAATGTTAGAAGTGTGTCATGCAGGGGTTGTTTAATACACGGAAACTTACCGAGCCAACCGTCTTAAGCGTAGTTCAGACTACGCTATTCTGTTTCGCTATATGTACTTACCTATAATAAAGCATATTGCGCCATATAAGCCATAACTACGTAAGTACTTTGTGCGGTCTAAATATGAATCTTACTTTTAAACATTGTTTCTCAGTAAGTGAATTATGTATGCAATTCTTTATGAGAAATAAAGTTGTTCTTAAACCAAAAAATTATATAGAATGACGTTCACACTATAGGCTATATCGCAAGCCGTTAGCTACTATGTATAGTAAGTTATTTGACGGCGATCCATCGGGCGACGGACTGGCTAAAAGTGAGGCGGGGCGAGGACCGGAGAATCGTACGATACAGCTCTGAGAAGCGCTCAAGTTTATCGCGTACAGCAAGCTAATACTTTATAGCATAGCGGTGTGTGAACGTGTTCATATAAAATGTATGCTGAGAGATATTGTTGTGCTATACAATATTTACTGTATGCTATATATTATAGTGAAGTCTGATTTGCGCTTTAGGCCTCGAGGATCTATTTTGCGGTCAAAGGATATGCGTAGTTTGAATGCAAGATGAAATATAAACTTATTTTTGGAATAAAATATAACGTGTTACAAAAACGATATCAATCAATTCTATTAGTAATTCTGAACAAACTAGTTTTAGATTTCGTGTATAGTAAAAATAACCTTATATACAAGGTTAGTTGGAAAGGGGATATACTAATCCGAAAGGATGTTAAAAAACCCGTAATAATGACTAACTTTTGTTCTACGACTTTACACAAAAGTCGATAGTTAAAAAAGAAATAGCTGTTCAAAAATTTCATAAAAAATACGCTAAAATCTATCTAACCTTAGCTATGATCAGCTGTGTTTACATTTTAGGTCATGTTTGGCGGTACGGATAAGAAGCTCTATTTCCTAAATTCGTAACTAATCAGGGATGAAGAATTTTTGAAAAAAAAACGAAAGTTAAAATCATTTTATGTGGAAATAAAAGATCAAATTTTGACTTTTTAACACTTGCTTTAAAACCATCATCAGTGATACTTTAAGTGGCCTGCAGATTTGTACTCCCTTTCTGACTAACCTTCTATAATTCCGTATTAAACTAAGGACGTTGCCATAGTGGAAACAGTCCATCCAATTATGAACTTTTTCTAGTAAACTGCCATATAAAAAGTCATGAGGAAATAATATCATAATGAGCATGCATTGCATGTTGTTATTAGCGCTTGATGCTAAACTTCTCGGAAATAATTAGCGTGAATTTACCTTTATTTCCAAGACTTCTTGGAATTAACCCCTTAATTATTATAATATAGGCTTACGTAATAATAACCCCTTAATTATTATAATATAAGGCTTACGTACTTCCGTGTGTGATGTAAGGCACGGACGCATTTTGTTTCTGGACGGCAGCCATCACAGGCTAATCAAGTATTTTTTTTTGAAGCATCTATCTTGTTCAACGTAAACTGTCAAAATGTCTGGTTTTGTTTGTACTGTCAGTTTGACAGTTTTTGTAAACGACAATGTGAGATCAGGGGCCTAATTCTCCTAAAATAAATTGTTGCCAAACGCAATCGAACCACAACCGTCAGTCAGTTTTTGTTTTCAAAACTTTCAAAATGATTGATTTTGTTTTTTGTGTCAAACAATTTGATAGCTTTTGAAATTGAGAACTGTCTGAATGAACGGTTCGGTCTTGGTTCGGTTGTGATTTATCAAGATTTATTTTAGAAGAATTAGGCCCCAGCTCATACTGTCAATATCTGTGTAGCTGAAATGTAGCCGTGCGTATCTTGTACGAAATCAGGGCGGTTCGCTAATTTTATTATTATACTGGAGGTTGCTCGTAGCTTCGTCCGCGTAGAGGTATTTAGCTCGTATTCCGCGTTTTTTGGGATAAAACTAGCTTATGTCCAACTCCGGGTTCCACCAAACTATCTCTGAACCAAGTTTCAACAAAATCGGTTCAGTAAGTCGTGATTAAGTAACAGACAGACAGAGTTACTTTCGCATTTTATAATCTTAGTGGGGATTACGGTTTAATCACGTGCATTTTTCGAAGTTTCGGACCCAAACGGAGCCCTTAATCATGAGTTGAACACACGGTAAGGTCGCGAGTCCATTTAATGTGTAGATGGCATTGTATAGCTTGATATGAAGACGTGTGTACCTTGTACGAAATTCGCTAATTATCAATAGTCACTTACAATCATGTTTATACTCAATTTTTTACGGACATGCCACAAAAATAAAACATTTTATTTCAGCAAAACATCAAGTTAAACTAATTGGTACTCAAATACTTACATTGTCAAAACTACGTCTCCAATTCTAGCTGAGAGAAATTCCTAAAATAAAATGTGTACAATGTAACCTGTCACTTCCAGTGTAACCTAAGCAGTGCGGGGGTAAAAACGGGCGAGTGTTGCTCCAGACAGGTGAAATAGTGCGAAAAATTGCCCAGCGGTCAAACGGGCCCGTTTCCCCTGTTCGCATCGGCAGGGTTGGATTCACATTGTTTATATTGAGCTAATCAGGTTGCAGAACAATGTGGGAGGGTAATAAATTCACCGGTCACCAGACTAACGTATATACCAAAAACGCGAAAAACTTTTTTTTAAAACGGTAGTAAATTTGGTCCCGATGATGTACCGAATCAGTATTAGGGCGTATACATAGAAGAAGCAGGTAACCAGCGCCGTCCTACCAGCGCTTATCGGTAGGTACTGGTCCGGGCAGGTAATCGCTACTTAAAGGAAGCGGGTAGAAGCAGGGGCTGTAATTTTTTTAACAAAAATACGCTTTATTCCCTTGCAAATACAGCAACAAATGACGACCTACCAGCGCTGATCGGAGCAGGTCGGAACTTGTCGGCGCTTGTCCGCCACACAATATAGAGACTACCTGCGCCGACTAACTGCGCGGACCAGCACCGATTAGCGCTGGCAGATCGGCGCCGGCAACCCGCTTTCTACGTGTATACGCATTTAGCCTGTAACTGTCCTACTGCAGGGCACAGGCCTCTTCTCATACGGAGAAGGAACCAGCATTGATTACCACGCTTGCTCACTGCGGATTAGCGATTTGAAACCATCGTTACGTCCAGGTTTCTTCACGATGTTTTCCTTCACCTTATGTTAGTGGCATCTTAGATTAACTAAGAAAGAACATATGACATTGAACAAGTACCTCTAGTCTCAGTAGTTCGGTTCATGATTTCAGTATTCTCCGTTCAGTATTCTTTTGATTGTAAATTGATTGTAAACTTTCACGATTTGTACACATTATAAAAATACTGATTTGGGTCTGATCGCGTAGAACTACCCGTGACCGGTGTAATTCGGTCGAAACGTCGGAATGAAAAAGGTATTTTGTGTCTTTGAAATGTTCTACGTGATCAGACCCGAATTCGCATTTCATAGTTTTGATTGTGATAGTTTTATGTATTTTCTGTCATCAGCAAATAAAGGTTATTTCATTTTATTTATTCAACGATGGACTATTGACATTGTGTAGTGCTCTAAAGATCGATTTTCAGTACTGTGTACAGTGGGGATACAAAATAAAATAAAAAATGTGTATGGGGCTCACTTTTTGCTGCACCAAAAAAAAAACAGATTAAATAAAATGGAATGTCTATTTTTAGATCGTAAAATATTCACACGTACCTTTTTGACTGTGATATTTATTTGTATTTTTTTTTTAAGTCAGTTTGCAATCTGTTTTACGAGTTCGAAAAACGTTTTGCTATTGTTTGTGGATTTTTTTGCAACTTGATTATTGTAAATTATGACACACTATATTCACATAGGTACTATATTCTCATCAGCATATTTTTGCAACATGAAAGGCGTAAGAAACACCGTGCATTGTACTGTATTCACTCAATAGCGCAAACGGTATTTACTTGTGCAAATTAAGCGTTTGTGCAAGCCGTTTGCGCTGTATACTATTTTGCCGTCTTAACGTTCATGCTTTCTTGTGCAAATTAGGTTTTTTGCAAATAAGATGTGTGAGTGTGTTACCAAACATTAAGGGCAGTTCAGACTACACCATATCGTAAGCCGGTCTATTATACAGGGCTACTGGTAATTCGACATATTCCTTGCACCACGTTATAGGGGGGCTAATATGCAACAAATTTAACCCCACATATGTTCTACGAAATTCAATGGATTTCGAGATATTGCAATTTTTATATTATTTTTAATAATACCCAGAATTCCTTCTTAAACACTATTTATCTCTAAAACATCAAATTGATCGGCTTTGATTATGATATTAGCTTGTAGCTGATACTTTTACGAAGCTTTCTGCGTATTTAACAGTTCTTAATGACCATCCAATTGAAAGTAATCATTAAAAGTTAAATAAGTGTATTAGAAAATCATCGAGGTACACGATAAAGAATGATGTTTATCTCAAAAAATTACTATGACACTAAGTGTAAAAAATGCAAGACAAACATCCTTATTTAATCAGCTATCCAACGAGGTATAGACGTTCAAAAAATATTTAGAAACTAATGTAAAAATGTCATAAAATACTGACAAAGGCGATTTCTGAAAAATCTCTACACGCACGCAGGTGGCCCGTTAAGTGCAATTCATTGCATAATCCTCGCGTAGAGATTAAACAGCAGTCTGTCGGGCACCAACTGTCCTCTAAATGTCAGGATTAGATTAGGTCAGGTCGTTAGGTTATGTTTGGTCAGGGTTAGGTAGGTTAGGTTAGGACCTAAGTGAGCGAGGGAACACCGGGGTGGTTTTAGTCAGTAAGAGTCTGACAGACCCCTCTGTCCACCCCCAGGACGGAGGACATCCATGAGGATATCCAGTAGGCAAAAAAAAATGGTCAGGTTAGGTCGTGTCCCCGCGCGGAGCGCGAGGGCCCTCGCCTCTAGATCCCAGGGCATCGAAGTTATGACCTAACCTAAGCCTAACCGTGACCTAACCTAACGACCTAACCTGACCATTTTTTTTTTGCCTACTGGATATCCTCATGGATGTCCTCCGTCCTGGGGGTGGACAGAGGGGTCTGTCAGACTCTTACTGACTAAACCCACCCCGGTGTTCCCTCGCACACTTAGGTCCTAACCTAACCTACCTAACCCTGACCAAACATAACCTAACGACCTGACCTAATCTAATCCTGACATTTAGAGGACAGTTGGTGCCCGACAGACTGCTGTTTAATCTCTACGAGAGGATTATGCAATGAATTGCACTTAACGGGCCACCTGCGTGCTTGTAGAGATTTTTCTGAAATCGCCTTTGTCAGTATTTTATGACATTTTTACATTAGTTTCTAAATATTTTTTGAACGTCTATACCTCGTTGGATAGCTGATTAAATAAGGATGTTTGTCTTGCATTTTTTACACTTAGTGTCATAGTAATTTTTTGAGATAAACATCATTCTTTATCATGTACCTCGATGATTTTCTAATACACTTATTTAACTTTTAATGATTACTTTCAATTGGATGGTCATTAAGAACTGTTAAATACGCAGAAAGCTTCGTAAAAGTATCAACTACAAGCTAATATCATAATCAAAGCCGATCAATTTGATGTTTTAGAGATAAATACGAGGACGACACGTTTGGTGCAGTGGCTAAGTTATTGGCTTCTGCGCTACGGGTCGTGGGTTCGATTCCCACACGGAACAAAAATTTGTATGGCCTACAGATGGTTGTTCCGGGTCTGGGCGTTTGTTTGTGAGATTTGTGTCTGTAAACGCACCCACGATACAAGAGAAATCTTAGTGTGGGGCAACGTTTTTTTTAAAAAAAAAAAAAAAAAAAAAAAAAATAGCGTTTAAGAAGGAATTCTGGGTATTATTAAAAATAATATAAAAATTGCAATATCTCGAAATCCATTGAATTTCGTAGAACATATGTGGGGTTAAATTTGTTGCATATTAGCCCCCCTATAACGTGGTGCAAGGAATACGTCGAATTACCAGTAGCCCTGTATATAGCAAGTCATTTGACGGCGATCCCTAGGGTGACGGACGGGGTAGAAGTGAAGCGGGGCGAGTACCGGGAATCGTACGAAATATGAATCGCTCAAGTTTATCGCGTAGAGCAAGCCAATACTATATAGCATAGCGTTGTGTGAACGCGTCCATGAAATGTATGCTGAGCAATATCATTGTGTTACACAGTACTTACTATATACCATATACAGGGTGTAAACGAATCCATGTAATTCCTTCAAACCGCGTGATCTACTAGTGACACAGATTGACCAAGCATTGGTTTTTTCAGTTTCAAAAAAGTTTTTTTTCATAAAAATAACCTGATTTTCTGTTTCTGAGTCATTTTAGCGCCCCGAGTTAACTGACTGCACGGAGTGATATCGCACTAGTCGTGCCTGTCAGCTTTGTCGCCGTGCTTTCATTCATTTATGAGTGGCATCGAAATGATCTATCAAAAAAAAAATTGTAACTTTATGACTTGGTTTAGAATTAGATGCGATGACTTAAAAATATCGCAAGAAAAAAAATGATTTATTTTTAATCAAGCTAAATTTTGTGCTGTTTCTATATTATTAACTAGCTTTCGCCCGCAGCTTCGCTTGCGTGAAATTTTGAACCCGTTAAGTGACGATTTTCCATACAAACTTTCATCCCCTGTTTAACTCCCTTATGGGTTGAATTTCGAAAAATCCCTTCTTAGTGGATGCCTACGTTACAAAAGGAACCTATTGTCAAAATTTCAACTTTCTAACCCCAGCGGTTTAGGCTGTGCGTTGATAGATCAGTCAGTCAGTCAGCTTCTCCTTTTATATGTATAGATAGATCATGTGGTTTGAACGAATTCGTTTACACCTGTATTAAAGTATAGTCTGAACTGCGCCTAAGGTTCTACTACAAAGTGCACAGAATGTATTTCTAGAAGAAAATTTTATCGTTATTTTTACTCAGTTACGTCATACAAGTATTTTTTCGCGTCCCAACATATATTTTTAGAAGCTCAACTTTCTTATACAAAGTCTTTTGGCTTTGTAGAAACTTCTTAGACCGTCGGATGACCTATGTGGGTATTTGAATATTGTGCCTCCTTGCGGCTTGGTTCGTGTGGTTTGGTAGTCTAAATAGTTGATAAAATTTATACTTAGTCCCTTGTGGTTTGGGAGCATTGGCTTCTATGATCTTTATTATTGTTTGTATTTGAAAAGAAAGATATTGTTTATTCATATACAAGGTGTAACATAAATAACGCACAATCTTAAGGGGTCACTGTACTCATCATTATGAACAACTTTTACTATGGGACAAAATCTGAAATCGCGAAAAAAAAATCAGATTTTCCCTACATTTATGTTCGCATAACTCGTCAAAATGTGTTGTGATTAAAATCTTGTTGGGATGTCTCGGTTTTTGTGTATACCAAAAATAGTGTTGTGTACAGAAGTAAATTGGCACTAGATCAAAGAAAATAAGTGCCCTTCTCATTAGCTATGTGCTTTACATTTTAGTTTGTCGCTGTCTGACATTGAAAGTCCTGACGACATTGGTTTGTCTCGGCGCTGCTAAGAACTTATGTAAAACATATTCCTAACCGCTTAGGCCTGTTTACTATGCTTACAATCCGCAAATAATCCCCAACTAAGATTATAAATATTCGAAATCATATTTATACAAGGTTAGTCAGAAAGGGGGTACTAATCCGAAAGGGTGTTAAAGTACACATAATAATGAATAACTTTTGTTCTACTACTTTTCCCAAAACTCAATAGTTTAAGAGAAACAGTTGTTCAAAAATCTCTAAAAAAAATCTCTAAAATCTATCTATCCCCAGTTATGATCAGCTGTGTTTACATTTTAGGTCATATTTGGGGTCCTGAATTAAAAGCACTATTTTCTGAATTTGTAACTAAAGCAGGGATGAAGAATTTTTGAAAAAACTAAAACAAAAATCATTTTATTTGAAAAAAAAAAAAACAAATATTGAATTTTGAAATTTTAACACTTGCTTTCAAATAGTCATCAGTGATACTATAAGTGGGCTTCGGATTAGTACCCCCTTTCCGACTAACCTTGTATAAATAACTAGCTTACGTCGGGTAACCTAGTTGTTTATAAGACGTTATTGTCCTGTCATACAAAAATCCTATGAAAAAACCAACTTTCTTACTTAATTTGCCAATTTTTCGGGCAACTTTTACAATTATCCCTTAAAACGTAATTCAGACAAAGATGAACATTACAAAAAAAAAAAAACAAATCTGTCCAGCCGTTCTCAAGCGATGCGCTTACCAACGAACAGCATTTAATTTTATTTATATAGATATGATAGAAAATGTCGTGGTGGCCCAGAGGTTACAGACCCGCTTGTTAAGCACCTAGTTGCGGGTTCAAACCCAGGCATGTACCAATGTGACTTTTTCAATGTATTAAGTACTTTCTTAGTTAATCTAAGACACCACTGACATACGGTGAAGGAAAACATCGTGAGGAAACCTGGACTTAATTGTCTGAAATCGCCAACCCGCATTGAGCAAGCGTGGTGATTAATGCTCGTTCCTTCTCTGCATGAGAAGAGGCCTTTGCCCAGCAGTGGGACAGTTATAGGCTGATTTATTATTATATAGATAAAGGATATACTTATTATGATTTAATACAACTAAAGGCTCTTACGTACCACGTTTTTTTCAGGCGCTGTCGACGCGCGTCGCACGCATCTATAACGCGCTGCAAACGCGATGTTACCGCAACCAATTTACCTATTCACTCGTTCATAAAATTGTAGTATGCAGACGACGACTTTTTCGCGAGCTGTCGACGCGCTCGTAGCGCGGAGATACATCGATACAGACGCGCTGTCTCGTCGTGACAGCGCGTCTCTTTAGCTGCAAACACATACGTACAGCGCGTTTTAATCCAAGGAGAGTTGCTTACGCGCGTTTGTAGCGCGATACACGCTCCTTCGCGCGCGTGCTACACACGTTTTACTTTGCAAGGAGAATTACTCACGCGCGTCTGTAGCGCGTTTTTCGTGAGTTTGCAGCGATGCAATCGCAAGTAATCTGCCTATTTCAAGTTTAGCAGCGCCGTCGACGCGCGATTGCGAAACGCGAAAAAAAACGTGGTGTGTAAGAGCTCTAAGAAGTTACATTAATGTACCTGATTGAACAATCAATGGCAGTCACTCATTTTCATGCCACTCACTCTTATTGCGTCAGCGTAATGTATATATGTATTTTCTTACGGCTGTACTAACTTAGTTTTTATCTATCACCTTTTCTCGCGGTGTCTGTTAGACTGCCGCCATCACCGAGAAACGAGATTATTTTGGATCGAATTCGGAACGACGTGACGACGATTGTGTGTCCTCCGCGACCTACCTCGGTGGCTCCCAACACAACACAAAAAATCATGCACTAGCTTCGGGTATAGTGGACAAGTGCAGGCGTGTTTTGTATTGCCGGCATGTAGGTATGCTATCTAAAGCTGGCTTCCCACGGTGCGTGGTAGCGCGCACCGGCTGTGCGTGGTATCATTCGTAAAATCACGCACCGTGGGAAGCCACATTATGAGGGTGTGTGATGTGGATACGGGCGCATCGCAACGCACGCGTCCGCGTTACCACGGACGAGTCACTTCCCATGGTGCGTTGGTGCGAGCTCGTGTGTCGCGGTGCGCGCTATCACGCACCGTGGGAAGCCAGTATAGGTAATACTCGTAATATCGGCGGCGGGGATGACAGCGCTCGGATGACGGACGTGCAGTGGATACCTAGCCATAGTAATAATATAAATAAATAGTAATGTATGTATCGCTACTTCGGCAAAGTAATTTCGTTCTTGGTGACGGCGGCGGTGTGCAAACACTCTTAGAGCGTTTGTCGAGAAACGAGATTATTTCGGACCGACTTCGAAACGACGTGACGGCGACCGTGTGTCCACCGCAACCGATCTCGGTGATTCTCAACATAAGACAAAATTCCATGCAATGGCGCCGTCAATCTCGGACGTAGTGGACAAGAGCAGACGCATTTTGTATTGCCGGCATTTCGGTCCGTCACGATCTCGGCGGAGTTCTAGCGGTAGCGCCGAACTGCTCACAATCTCGGTGGCCGAGATGACGGCGCTCGTATGACAGACGTGCGGTGGACACGCAGCCTTAGCAATGTAGGTATGTATCGCTACTTCGGCAAAGTCATCTCGTTTTCGGTGACGGCGGTGGTGGTCAAATGTTAAAGATAGAAATCCTCAGTAAAAGATAGAAATTCTCTCATTTCAGTTTAGTTGGTGAACAAGAGAATCGATACCGTCAAAATTGTAAATTGATTGCGTATAATACATTCGCGGTAGTTACTTTCCTTAAAATATCCTGATAAAGTAAGTTCCGAACTTTATCCACAGCTTTTACTAAAAGGTAACTGGAAAATTCCATTTTTTTTATTCCAAGGCCATAAAAAATTCAAACCTATTGACCCTCGTAAATGAGGTTTCTGAACTACACTAGTTTCTTTCTCCAAAACAGCTTCAGCCAATTTCATCAATATCGTCGGGCGTAAGTTTAGAAACAAATATAGGGGAATTTCACTTATAAGGGTGGAACACATTAGTGCAGTGCGGCACGCAACGAACGGTCTACTGCGCCGCTTACCGCAACCAAAAACGTGCGACGCAACGCAACGTTTGAATGGTCACTGCTTCGCCATACGTTACCACTCCGGTGCAGCGACGCAACCTATGAATTGGAAGCGTCGTTTTTGCATCTGGCTAAACGAGGTGATGACATGTGGAGTCGAGTCTTGACGCACTAGAAACAGAGCGTGGTACATCGAACAGCGTGTTGAGTTGAAGATTTAAAGAAAAATGAAGGGCGGGCGTTTTTAAGGGCTGTCATTTATTGTTTGACGTTCAAAAAGCACTAATGGATTTCTAGTCTTTTTTTTTTATTAATTATTTTAAATTCAGGTTTGACCACTATCTCTTGATAATAAGCAAAGATGCGATAGTGCGTCCACGCAGTTAGTCGGCGCAGGTAGTCTCTATACTGTGTGGCGAACCAGCGCCGACAAGCTCCAAACTTCGCCGACAAGTTCCGACCTGCTCCGATCAGCGCTGGTAGACAGTCATTTGTTGCTGTATTTGCAAGGGAACAAGGCGTATTTTTGGTATAAAATGCCAGCCTCTGCTTCTACCTGCTTCACCCCCCTATGTCCACGCCAGCAACGCCCTAAGCCGAGGTCCGAGTCCCACTAGGGGTCGCCCTTAGTGCTGTTGTTGCAGGTAGTCATGATGTTAGTGTAGTACAAGTAGTTAGCTTAGGTTAAGTATTTTACTTCCCCCCCATTGGCTGGAGACCCTTCAGGTCTCGCCAATAACTGCCCGGTTACGTAGAAATCGTCCCCTAGGACGACCTACAGCAGTCCAATAGAAAAAAAAAAAAAAATCTACCTGCTTCTTTATGTAGCGGTTACCTGCACGGACCAGTACCGATAAGTGCTGGTAGGTCGGCGCAGGTTACCTGCTTCCTTTATGTATTCGCCCATAGATAGTGAATGCTTGCCGAGTAGTAACCTATTAACTCGAGATTTGAAAACTCCAAGGTTATAACGAGTCTAATTTGAATAAACGATATTTTGATTTTTAATACCTTCAGGACTTGTTTATATAGGTATAGAAATTGGCACAAGCAAAGGGAGGCGCAATACTTAGCAGTGAGCACATTCAGGCCGCATATACCAATGACGATACTATGCGTTGCGGCGTCCGCACCGCATTCATGTGTTGTCACCCTAAGACCTTTCGCCTCACACCCAGTTATCGGTATAAGTACAAGCTAGGTCGCCGCTCAATTCCACTGTTATTTCGGAAAGCTCAAACCGGCGTGAGAATGTTTGTTCACTTCAATGCGAAAGGAAAGTGTCGTTTTATCGAGAACAAAAATGATATTAAGTTCTTCAAGTTTTTCTATTGATTTTTTTAGGGCGGAGCTATTTCCAGATACTTATTGTTAGCTTGCTTTGATTGATAAACACAGTGAAGATCGCAAAATTAACCAGTTAGCACCCGACGTTTGTCAAATAGGCGCAGTTCTGACTACGCTATACTATTTCGCTATATAGTATAGCTTATTGCGTCATAAGCTATAACTATATAGCATGACGTTCACACTATACGTTATATCGCAAGCCGGTCTACAATGCATAGCGAGTTATTTGAAGGCGATGCGTCTGGCGACGGACGGGGTAGAAATGATTCGGGGCGAGGTCGAAGAATGGTACAATACTCGTATAGCTCTGAGAATCGCTCAAGTTTATCGCGTACAACAAGCCAATACTTAATAGCACAGCGTTGTGTAAACGTGTCCATATAAAATGTATGCTGAGCAATATCGTTGAGCTATACAAGGTTAGTCAGAAAGGGGGTACTAATCCGAAAGGGTGTCAACGTACCCATGATAATGAATAACTTTTGTTCTACAACTTTTTCCAAAAGTCAATAGTTTAAGAGAACTAGGTGATCAAAATCTCAAAAATAAAAGCTCTAAAATCTATCTATCCCCAGTTATGATCAGCTGTGTTTACATTTTCGGTCATATTTGAGGTCATTAATTAGAAGCACCAGTTTCTGAATTTGTAACTAAAACAGGGATGAAGAATTTTAGAAAAAATTAAAATAAAAATAATTTTGAATTGAAAAAAAAAATTACCGAATTTTGAAATTTTATCACTTGCTTTATAACAGTCATCAGTGATACTTTAAGTGGCCCACGGATTAGTACCCCCTTTCCGACTAACCTTGTATACAATATTTGCTATTAAGTATGTTATAGCGTAGTCTGAATAGTAATTGTCATGAATAGTCATGATCTACTATTTTAAAAAGAGTATTCATGGAGTTTCTTGCCGGCTCTTCTCCATAGAACCTACCTTTTGGAACCGTGCAGCTAGTTTTGACGTTTTAAAAGTGCCTGAAATCTGGTCTATTTGAAATAAAAAACTTTGACTTTGACTACCCTTTTTTGCTAGCATAGCAGGCTTCTTGCCTTGTTTAATGAACACAATGCAAATCGCAAAATGAACCAGTTAGCACCCGCCGTTTGTTTTTTTTTTTTCTATTTGACTGCTGTAGGTCGTCCTAGGGGACGGTTTCTACGTAACCGGGCAGTTATTGGCGTGACCTGAAGGGTCTCCAGCCAATGGAGGGGAAGTAAAATACTTAACCTAAGCTAACTACTTGTACTACACTAACATCATGACTACCTGCAACAACAGCACTAAGGGCGACCCCTAGTGGGACTCGGACCTCGGCTTAGGGCGTTGCTGGCGTGGACATAGGGGGGGGAGACAGCTTGATGAGGGCTGAATTATCGGTGTGACTGCGGAGTCTGAAGAGACGACCGGCTCTACGACGGGAGAGCTCGGTGGATCGTGACCGGCGGCGGTGGGACGTCGCGACGGGCCTCGTCGGTGAGGACGATATGCCGGACGGCGGCGGACGTTCTGTATTGTGCTGGTCGATTTACTCGACTCCTGGAGGAGGGTTATTTCGTCATCGGGTTCTAAAAGTGTGTGCTTGGGACGGCGAACTTTACTTATGAGAGAGGGACTGTAGTCGGCCGCTGCGGCAACTAGGGGGTTCGGATGGAGGGCAACCGCCGTTTGTCAATTCATATTCTGCCTAGCCTTTTCCCAATTATCTTAGGGTCCGCTTTCAGTCTAACCAGATGCGGCTGAATACCAGTATTTTACACGGAGCGACTGCCATCAGACCTTCGCAACCCAGTTACTGGGCAATGACGACATCCTAAGGTAAGACCGGTTGTCAGACTTTCATAGGTATACGTATGATACTCGGGTTTAACATGCTCTTCGAGGCACGGTGGGGTAATTGATGTGTAACGAAGGGTCACCCATCTACGGACAAAACGCGGCAAACACAGTTTTACCTTGCAAATCATGATCCGCGCGGTTTTTAATTTGCCACGAACCCCTCATCTATACATATAAAAAGAGAAGCTGACTGACTGATCTATCAACGCACAGCCTAAACCGCTGGGGTTTGAAAGTTGAAATTTTGACAGTGGGTTCCTTTTGTAATGTAGGCATCCACTAAGAAGGGATTTTTCGAAATTCAACCCCTAAGGGAGTTAAATAGGGGATGAAAGTTTGTATGGAAAAACGTCACTTAACGGGTTCAAAATTTCACGCAAGCGAAGCTGCGAGCGACAGCTAGTTTATCAATAAATACATAAACTCACGCCTGTATTCCCCGAAGAGTTGGCAGAGGTGTATAGTACACCCACATTTCGCCGTTATGTTTACGTCCCATGTAATAGAGGGCGAGCCTATTGCCATCGACCGGGCACAAATCCAGACTCCGGGCTGATACTGAGATATTCCACACGGAAAAACCCAATATCACTTTGCCTGACCTGGAGATCGAACCCAGGACATCACGCTCAGCAGTTGCGCTTGCGACCGCTAGACCAAGGAGGCAGTATCAATAAATAATATTGTAAAATTCTGGTTTTATATAAAAATTAAGTCGCACGTAATCTACGAATCTCAGAACTTCGTCCTCCCCTCAAAATAGACTTTGAAAGACTTTATTGAAAGCATTCTTAGAAATATTTTTACGTAAAAGCTTAAGCTAAATTTAAATTTCTTATAAGCCTTTTGGCTAGATTGTAATATAAATAAAGTAAAAAAAAAATAAGAATGAAATGATTTTACTGAGAATTTCGGATAATCCGCACTTTATTATCTCGATAATATCCTGAATACATAAAGCTTGGTTCCATCAAAGTCTGATGCTACCAGACTTTGATGGAACTAAGCTTTATCTATAGCAGGATACTATATTGTTTTTAATTGATAATAGATATAACTGGTTTCCATTTCGAAAGCCACCTTTTACAGTCAAGATCACCAATATGTATACACGTTGTTATGGAAATTCAAAACCATTGTGGAATTTAGCATATAAAATCCTAACTGACATTATAAATGTGAATGTGAGTTTGTTTGTTACCTTTTCACGCCTAAACCAATAAACCGATCATCCTGAAATTTTGCAACGTTGTCAGGTGTTCAGAAACGGACATAGGTTACCTTTCATCCCGAAAACAAGTACTGTTCCTGAGGAAAACAACAATAACGTTCATAGAATCACGATTAAATTATATTATTATAGAAACTTTAGTAGTGTGTTAATTAACGCGAGTGAAGCCGCGGGCAAAAGCTAGTATTTCATAAATTCAATCTTCATTTAGGGAAAAATCACTTGAATTTCTTCATTTGAAGTTTTATTATAATATTGCCGGCGTTATTACAGTATAGCATTGGCTTTTACAATATCGCTGCGACATAACATAGGTACTTGTTTGTGCTCATGGCTGTACCTCTAAAGCCGGCAATTCATGCTGACAGCTAGAATAACGTTGCACAATATAAATTATCTGATTGCAAAATATAATTCAACGTGTAGGGATAGTATTGAAACATTGCGCAATATTTGATATCTGAGCGAGCTTAAATTTTATCGTGCAATATTTTTTTCTTGCACTGTGTAGGCTTAATATCGCACAATATTTTCCATTCCAGTGTTTGGAGCGGTCGCGATTGGTCAGTCAAGTGTGTATGGTCGTGTTGTAAAATTGAGTAAAATGGCGAGCAAGAATACTGTGAATGATAAAGAATCTCTTTTCAACCAAGAAGATCTTTTCAACCATTCTTTAACCCATATACGTTTTCTTTTTTTTATTCAATGAAATCACTAGCACGGCTGGCGCCAAAACTTCGTCGTCAGACATGTTGCTCACACGAAAATATTGATCAGACTGGTTTGTCAATTTTATTGAGTGAATTTATTGAACCTTTGGAATCAAAGGGGGTATTCAATATTATTCCGCAATAAAAATATTGTGCAATATTATTGTAGGTGAATGGGGCGCCTAAGAGTCCGGCATAACCATTCGCCTTCCCTGTGCAGATATCCATGAAGATATTCCAAAAACAAAAAAAGTCAAAAATTCTTGGCCTACATGCAATTCCCGGTTTAAGTACTAGCAATAAATCCCGGACACTTATTTCTCACTCCAGGATAAGCAAGAAAATTAATAATCCATTATCCTGAAACTCAAAACGAGCTGAGCAGAAACAAAAGACGGTAATTAATCCTCACACTGTTTACGGTGACGCAAAACTTTCGAACCTTATTTAAGCACCTTGCTCTTAGAAGATTGCAAACTATTTTAATTAAAAATCTTAAAGTTAGGGGACACGGGACAATATGAGGGGGACAAAGAAATCTTTTGGAGAAATTAAAACAATTAATTTGTTTAGACGGTGCACCTTTACGGGGTAGTGTTCGGTTTTATAATTTGTTTTAGGTGGTTTGGTTTTGAGCTTAAAGTTGGGAGTTGTGTTATAAGGAAGTAAGAAAATATTAAGACAATTTGTTTCCTTGTTTTTAGTTCTAAAATGTTGTTTTTAGTTTGAAAAGATGTTTTAGCAATACGAGAAATTATGAGATAACAGTATATTAACATTGTGTCCGGTAAACTAGGTTCCCTTTTATGGGAATTAAAACTATTATTAATTAAAAAAAATCCCATGGGGGTAAGCAGAAACTGTAGAACGCTGCTATGATCCTTACATACTCCTTTCGGTTTGTAATTTAAAAACTTTTATTTAGCTTGCTTTGCGTTTTGCCAATTTTAAAAGTGTCGTATCTTCGTCAATTTTGGTTTACGTAACAAAAGAAAAAATGTGGGTCAAATATTTTTTGATAATCTAACTGACGGACTAATTAGGTTTTTTCAGTCAAATACCCTATTAGAATGCAGAATTTGAGAAACGCAAAAGATTCCGATTGTTAACACACTTTATTTTAGAAAAAATATTGTTACTTGAATAATAATCAGTGATCGGATAATACGCTTTTAAACCTAAACTTCTTCCCACAAAATAATAATATGGACATTCCTTTCTGAATAAGTAATCCTGGGTTTCCGGGATTGAACAATTTTGTAAAAACAACTATAACAAACTGTATGAAATTATAGCAGTGGTTATTTTGATTTGGTATCTTTATTTTATTCAAAACAAATGGAATTTCAATAAAAAATTATAATGTGTACAATGTGTAGTGGAAATTGATTTATCTATCTAGCAGATTAGTGATCGAATCGACAAATTTATTGTACTTTATACAAACTGAAGACATTTTTTTTTTCTTTTTCACAACTATTTCTAACCATATTTTGTAAGCAGGTAACATTTTTAACAATCTCAGGAATTTCAAACGATTCCGGGATCCGGGATTCTGAAAGGCATGTCCGTATAATTCTTTCGTGGGAATAAAACTGAAGTTTACGTATATTAGCGCCCGATTATCCGATCACTGATAATAATTGAACATGATCATTCACACGAACTAACAATCAATTTATAATTGAAAACAACATCGATATTGTATTACAATTATTTGTAAATCAATTAACTATTTGCATGAATTTGTGATAGTTAATGTAATCTGATAATTTACCGCAAATAGCTGTTAGTTTAATTGCAGATTTATTGCTCTTATAACGGAATTGTGCTAAATATTTTGTAGAATTATGTTTTATGGATAACGTGGACATGTCTAATGTACACTGCAAAATATATAAGTATATGTAATAGAATAGTGTTAAAGACACAACAACATAATCGTTTCGGGGTGATTCTATCATTACAGTTATAACTATATCAGTATGTAAGGATTGCGAGCAAGGTAAATGTAGTAAATAAAACCAACATAGACTCTCCACCACTGAGAGTACTTGTATTTAGGTTAGTGTTAGTAACATGAACTAGATCGCAATATAATACTTTACACAATTATTATAAGATCATAAAATAAGGACAAGCTAGTCAGAGGCTAAACTGACTGACGAAAAAAACATACGTAGCCTCCGACGATTGACGATTGATAGCATGATTTTTTGAAAACCTACGTAAGTTTGTATTGACGCTAAGTTATGTATTATATGTTATGATTAGAAGTACGTCTTGTTTACATCTTTTTAGTTCGCTTTTTATGCAGGCGGGTTTTTTGTTTTTTTTTTAATAATTAAATGGAGTGTTGACGATAGTGAAACGTCCCGCTCGTCGCCTTAAAAAAAAAAATAACATCACTAGCTTAGATTCCCGCGCCGCGCAGCCGTGCGGGGCGGCCAGTTGTCATCAAGCGCTCACCGCGACACCGCGTATACGCGTCTACGCACGCGTCGGTTTTCGGTTTGCATTGTACTGTACTTACCTACCGAATAAACATTTTAACCACAACTCGTATTTTTACTTCTCGTATGACCACCTATCCGCTACATGGAGTATACAGCATGTTAGGGTAAACACCGTTATCACTCAAACCATGGGTAGTTGACTTAAACATAAAAATAAAGGACCGAGTAAAAAATAAATAAAAAATTATACGCGCGAGAAATGAGCGGCGCGGCGGCGCTATGACGTGGCGTACGCACACTCGCTAACGAGAGAGCTGACTGACTGGGGTTGCAAACTGTGCGGGGCCGTGCTTCAGGCCACGCGGCGAGTTCCCCGCGCCCCCTCCCGTAGCTTTTTGCCCCCGCGCATAGGGTGAATTGCTTTTGAGGAAAAATGTAAATTTTATAAAAAAAAAAAAGTTACTTTTCACTGATTTTACGTTCTATAAATGAAACCAAACTACTGGTTTCAAGGATAACGGTGTTTACCCTTACAGCCTGTATATACATTGTTTGGTTGTTGCGACACAATGTTGTTTTCCGACTTCCACGTGGACGAAATCGCGGGCACAGACTAGTGCTAGTACAGAATATAAATTGAAATCTAAAGAACGCTGTAAATGGTAATGCATTCCGTTCTGATCGCAAAATAAAAACAAGACTATATGTATAAAGTGTATCCATCTCGCTTCCACTCCCTCTATAAATGGTGGATAAGGATTGATTGATTGTTCTCTCGTAAATGTGTTAGTATCGGGGGTAATGGTTACATAGAAAAATAGCTTGGATATTTTCTTCTTCATGAAGTAACATAAAACTGACGGTGGTCAATGACCCGCTTGCAAACCATCCTAAGAACAGCAGGGCAATTGCGTAACGTAATGTACGATTTCCAACAAAAGGGCCGCGGCGGAGCGCATTTCACATTGTGCTAAAGGAAATTCAGGCTTCTATACAATAGTTAAGTTTCATGTTTGCATGGAATTTACACTGCTTGGAACTTGGTTAGATCCGCGCGTATTCCGCGGCAGCCGGTCGGCTCCTCGAGTATGCCGCGGCAGCCGTTCGGCTGCTCGCGTACGTGGACGGTGGCGCTCGGCTGTCATCGCCGTGCGGTCGGCTCCGCTCGGCCACACCGCAGTTAAAAATTGACTGCGATAGCGGATACGAGAACACGCGCGCGCTTGTGCCTGGGTTCCAGCAGATTGTAGCCGTTGGGCGGACGCGGTCGGCTACGTGCGCATGCTCGAGCATCCGCTGCGATGCTCTGCGCTGCGCTCCTGCGTGGCCCGGTTGGTGGAAATCGTACTTAGCCAACATAAATCATGACAGTTCATGTGTCAAAAACAATATTAAACTTTGCACATAGTTGCGGAGAAGTCAGATTGTTAATACTACGTTGTTATGGAAATTATTGACCTGTTATAATCAAAGCCATAGCCATTACGAGTGTCTTGCGCAATTAGAATACGGGTTTAACTGCTAGCGGCCCGACCGACGAACCGGTTCGTCAGTGCCATTGTTTATCTGTTGTGTCTATAATTATAGTACTTGAGACTGGTGACTTGAAAATTTAAGAACAATAGACGTAGATTTGCAATGTTTTCAGGCATTAATAAAAAAACAGATTTTATAAAAGCTTCAATAAACAGTGTGAAACTCCATAAAGTGCACTCATGAAATTGGATGAAACTAGACATAACTTTACAGAAGGAATAAAAAGAAAAAAGTGATTTTTAACTATCGAGAAAATTTCTGAAAATTTTTAGATTTTCCGCAAATTCTACCTTATTTTAAGAGACAGTAATTTTTCTGGTCTGAACTGAGGGATTAAGTTTTCTACCGTAGCTTTTTTTAAATCGCGTTTAACAAATTTTTGGACTATCACGTTAGGTTTTTATGTTTTTTATTAATTCTGCCTTTTTGTTTTCCAAGGATTTAAAGGATTTGATTCCTCAGTTCAGATACACATGGTAAATTGTATTTTATACTCGTTGCCTGTTATTTAAAACCAATATTGTTTTTTTTTTTTAATATGATAGACCACTTGGTTCAAAAACTACAGTAAAAAAGTTAACGTCTATGAATCCAAGTTTCTTTTTTTTACTTGTTTTTCCGTTCCGTCGGTGCCGTCGACAGAATTGTGATTTATTTCACCCAATTTCATATGTGCGCTTTATGGAAACTTAAAATCCGTACTAATATTTTACGTGCGAATGTAACTCTGTCTGTGACTTCTTCACAACTAAACTATTGAACCGATTTTGACGAAATTTGGTACAGATATACTCTGAAACCCGAAAAAGGACATAGATTACTTTTATCCCGGACGCGATAAACGACATCTAGTTTATAATAAACTAGCGACCCGCCCCGGCTTTGCACGTGTACGTTTTATAGCTTAAAACTTTCCTCTTGAATCACTCTATCTATGTAAAAAAACTGCATCAAAATCCGTTGCGTAGTTTTAAAGATCTAAGCATATAAAGGGACAGACAGCGAAAAGCGACTTTATTTTATACTATGTAGTGACAGAGAAACAACATTTGGTTCCATTTTTGACAAATGGGACTTACCACACTCTTGTAGCCACTCGAAATATATATATGCAAACAGCTTGTGACCACCCACTAGTGGCTGCAGCGAACTCTGCCTGTGGGTGACCACAACGACCTCGTATTTGTCACTTTTAATCTACCCAACAAAACATAAACTCACAAACGAAAAAATAAAACTAATTTAAGACTTGAGGCTTTTTGCCGGTAAAGTACGAAGCTTCCTCTAGTAAACATCACGTCTCAAGAAAAACGGTCACTGTAAAAGTAGCAACGAATTAATTTGTACATCGAGAGACTTTCTCGTTGCAGTGAGAAAAGCCTCGACAAAACATTGAATAAAAAAAAAACTTTTGTAACCACTTAGCTTTGTATGTAGGGTTATTATGGGCTGCAAAATAAACTTTTTTGTAATTGAAAATTATTATCATATTGAATATTAAAATAATGTTTTTTTTTCTTCCATTGCGCTGCTATCGAACGTCTTTAGGGACCCCTTCTACGTAACCGGGCAGTAATTGGCGTGACCTGAAGGGTCTCCAGCCAATGGGGGGGAAGTAAAATACTTAACCTAAGCTAACTACTTGTACTACACTAACATCATGACTAACTGCAACAACAGCACTAAGGGCGACTCCTAGTGGGACTCGGACCTCGGCTTAGGGCGTTGCTGGCGGGGCGGGGGCATGGGGCGGAGGCATCTTGATGAGGGCTGAATTATCGGTGTGACTGCGGAGTCTGAAGAGACGACCGGCGGAGTGTGAACAGTCTGTTCGTCCCGATATATTTGATATTGACTGTACAACCCTCATATTAAAGTACGGCGCCAAGCAGTTTACTGTGTTGCGTCATGTGTATGTGAGAGCCAGAGGGGTAAAGGGAAAGCAATCTTTATCTCTGTTACTTGGATTCGTGTGCTCCATCTTAGACCCTGTCTGCACTTACCATCAGGCGTGACTAGGTTCAAACACGACCAAACAAAATAATACAAAAAAAATATTTCGCGAGATTTACCTGTGTACACGGCTACACATCAAGCTATACATTTCCAGTTTACACTGACCTATCATTGTAAGGAAATCCTATACAATACGAGATCAGCTTATACTGGAAATGTATAGCTTGATCTGTAGCCGAGCGTACTAACTAGTCTTGCTTGACATACTTATTAAGTAATTCTATGAAAGAAAATGTTTCCTATAAAATATGCAAATCTCGCGACAAGCTTTTATATCATTCAATAAATTATGTAATACTAAATTGATTGGTTGGTTAAATTTAAAGTTTTTTTTTTCTTTTTAGGGCAATTAAATAAAAGCTTGTTTTAAAAAGTTTTTTTGCCATTAATTTATTTTTTAGTTATGATTGGGAATGTTTCCAAATCCGTTTTCGTATTCTCCTCAGCAAGCCCTTTTATTTGATACCCATGCTGTGGTAGTACAGAAAAAATAACTAGTCCGCCATCTAGGATGATCCGCCATATTGGAATTAGAATGACGTCACATAGCTAAGCATGCGTTGTCATCCAAAATAAGCGTGTATACCAAATTTCAGCTCAATCGGTTAAAGATAACTGATTTAAAATTCAGTTGTAAGATTCCACCCTCACAAACATACATAGGTACATTGCAAGTTAAGTAAAAGTTTGTAAAAAAAATACGGACATGTCGACATTAAAAAGGTTCCGTTTTACGATAAGGCTAGGGCACTCTAAAATTGCCCTTCATACTCAGAGTCAAAAAAATCTTCCATAAACCATCCAAAAAACTTCCAAACCCAACAGCAAACAGATCAGACAAACAAAATTCAGTACTACAAATTAATTAGTTAGTGTCATTTATCATGACAATCCGAACGGCAGAGCTACAACAATTAATGCTCGGTTAACCAACTCATTAGTGCACGTTAGATTTGGAATTATGCGTGTGGCGATGATAATTGGTGACTGGAAGTGGCTTGCAATTTAAATACATATATAGGATTTGGGGCAGTGAAGGAGATGGCGGGATGAGCTTGATTTCTACCTAAAGGATTGGCCGTAGATTGCAAAAGATGTTTAAAATAGAAAGAAGAAATGGCATGCACCAGTGCGTTTTTATGTTCATCTTGCGCTTTCAACTTTCAATTCTTCTTACGTCAAGCACATGCAATATTGATTGCCATAAGACACATGCAGCTTATCGCCTACACCAGTGCGCCTCGGTCAGTCGTCAGTCGACATACAATAGACGGATTAGCGTGCACTAGGGGCATGCGCTTTTGTCGAACTTGTATTAAGGCATGCGCTATAGCGCTTCACGCATGCTTCAGACGAAGACGCAAGATGAATATGAAAGCGCACTGGTGTAGACATAGCTTATGAGAGACCTTTGCCCTGCAATAGAACAGGCTCACAAGATAGATAAGGCAGTGACAGACTATGGGATGAACGCTCTTGCCTTTCATGTAGGAGGTTCTGAGTTCGATCAGGGCTCGCATCTCTGAATTTTTGAATTCATATGCGGATCAGAGTTTGATTATCATTCGGTGAAAGAAAATATCTTGAGGAAGAAACCTGCACAACATACCACGGCATAAAAAGAATGATCCTCGATGGTGTCTGTTAGCCAAACTGCACTAGACTACCGTGGTGGTCTAAGGCCTAACCTAAACCCTTCTCATTCTGGGAAGAAGCCCGTGCCCAGCAGTGGGACAGTAATGAGCTGATTATCTATGTTTATGTTGAAGGGTTTTTTGTAGATTTTGGGCCTCCGTCGTGTTGTTAAATCGTAAGACCTGATAATTCTGAAGATTTAAAAGTACTACGTAAAAATTGTGATACATATCGTTGAGGATCACTTAAACTTCCCTTACAGGACAACTTGACTTAGTATCAGCAACTGCGCCAGCAGCCCAAAGAGAAGTTCGGGATACTCTTTACAATGTTCTTTCTGTGTTATGATAGTTTGTGTTAAATGATAAAATGATCTTTAATTCTTTAAATAAATCTGTTACACACACAAGTCAATGTAACGTTTTTTTAAGACTAGACTAGGCGTCGGCATTTCCTTTCTGACTAGCTCTGAGAAAAAATGCCGAAACAAACTCAGAGGTCAAGGTCTCTTTTAAGTCCTGAAATTGTGGTATGAAAACTATGCGAGTGTAACAATGTAGGGCAATGTCTGGAATGGTCTTTTGAGGAAAGTACCATAGCAGGTTTGAGTAGACCTGTCCCAACTGACGGCACACATGCTGCAAACATCGTATAGCTCAACATTATTTTATGTTGAACGCACTTCTGCGTTGAGTGCATCATTTGAATTTAGGAGGTCCGTCATTGTGGCTCAATACTGATAGATTGCATTTGTCATAGTCTCTAATCTTGATAAAGAGGAAAAAAAAGAAAGAAAAAATAAATTCTACGCCCATACGAATGCACACGCATACTTAAAATTAAGAACATCATATTTCTGAAAATTAATTCAAAGGCATGTTGATAGCATCAATAAAATGCAAATCTAATAAGTCCGCCAGATAAAGTTTTGAAAAATAATGGACACGTATTTTTTATTTTGATATATCTATGATTTTTTTTGGAAAGATAAAACGCATCAAAACTCGAGAGTGGTGGCTTGTGACGTCAGAAGCAAGTAAAAATTGTACTTGCTTGTGATGATGTTTTGCACATTTTAAAAGTGTCGTATCTTCGTCAATTTTGGTTTACGTAACAAAAGAAAAAATACTGGTCAAATATTTTTTGATAAACTTACTGACGGACTAATTAGATTTTTTCAGTCAAATAAATACCGTATTCTAAATAAACAAAATACATTACTTCTGAAACAAACACAGCCTGGCAATCCAAAAAAAAAAAAAAATTGAAAACTATGGTTAGTGTAACCTATGGTGCACGGATTACCTAGGCATCTTAAATCTACTAAAAAATATACTGAAAATGTTGAATTTGCGCATCGCAAGGTGCTAAAAATTTAGGGCGTTGCTCAGCATTATGATGTAAAAGAAAACAAAACAAAAAACTGAGTATACCTACTAAAATTGAAAAAAGGAACATACTTGAGCCTACAATATGCCTACAATCTAAAATTGAAGGCCTAATAAACTTACGCTATCGCCCTTTTATTGGCACTTAAGTCAAGACATACGTTAAAGCCACTAGAATATAATAACAGATTAGACAATGGCTTGAGTACATCATAAATAACAGCAGCTATAATTTCCCAAATAAATTATAACCGTGTGTGTGCAAAATGTATTATCGTTTGTAAGAGCTAGTTATGTAAATCTAGTTTAAGATAACTGTAGTGTAATATTTTGGAACATAACAAGCCTCTTAATATCGATGGGGTTCTCCCATAAAACCGCTATATGAGGAATCTTGCTAATTGACTAATTTTCTCACCACAGCATGAGCTTTACTCGTATGGCTCATGCTGACACGAGAGAAGAGAAGCTTATGGATAACTGTGATGCAAGATACCTTGTTAAATTTTTAAAACAAATCTTTACCACGGTAAACAATTTGTCTAGTATATCCTTATGGCACGACATTGGCAAGTCCGAAAAAAATCTTTATATTATAAAGCACGATAAACCGCCAGCCCCAGGTGTCAGTGTGCGTTCGGGCGCCGCCGGGGGGCGCGCGACTATCTCTGGCCACCCTAGGGTGTGGCCTGTGGGCGACGGGTTAGGGGACCCGTCGCCCAACCAGTAACAGGCCTGAGAAGGCGGCGCGCATGTGTTCCGTGCGTGCTTCTCAGGAGGATCTGGGGCAAAGCCCCACAGAAGGAGAGGTCCGCCAGAGGCTGGCGGATCGAGGCTTGCCGGGGTTGCCATGCATGCAACTGCGAATCCCGTGACCCCGGCCAAGGGTCAGGAGAAGGAACACCGTGGGTTTTTAGCCGGTAAGAATCTGGCATAACCCTTCGTCTGACGGCGGACGGACGTATTGCGGATTGCGGAACGACTTTACCGTGGCTTTACCGTCGATACCCGTCCTTAGTGCACGCGGGAAAGTTGACGCGTACGCGCGTGTTTAGTGTTTCGTTTATTTTACTTTGGTTTTAATAATATCGATATCAAAATTCAAACGTTTCGAACATTTATTTAATGCACCGTTCATTCCGCCTGCGCGGTGCGTCCTCGATCAGGACGCACACTCATACGAATACCTATGACGGTCGTTACGGTTAGTCAGAAGCCCGAAAGTCTGGCAACCGGTCTACCCTTAGAATATCGGCATTGCCCAGTAACTGGGTTGCGGAGGTATAAAGGCAGTCACTCCGTTTAAAATTGTATTCAGCCGTATCTGAGGGTCTACTCCCTAAGCACGAAGGCCGTGGTTTTAGCCTTAGTTACGAGCGTTTCCTACTACCTATCACCTACGGACATACGATTATTTCGGGGCCCAAACTAAGAATGAATGACAACACGATTTGACAGCTGTCTCTACTACCGATATGTTTTTGCCCCTCCGAAAAGTTGAACTTGACACTTGTTTTGTTCACTCCTACGTTTCGGGCTACTTTCGGACGGGCGACTAACTTCGTTGACGACTTAAGGTGTGTCCAGACCTGGTAAATGCGCCGCGAATGCGCAGCCCGCGAGCCACTTGCGAAGTGCGCGCGTGTTTCGCGTGCAGTTGCGGTTGCGGCAAGGCTCGAGTGGGGCGCGCGTGCAGCACGCACGCAGCTCGTGCGGACATAGCTTCTTTCGCGTTTGAACTATGAGCCTCAGTTGTGAATTAGCTTCCGAAGATGTCGGACTATACGACTGCTGTTAGCATAATTGCTGCGGCATTGGCTATTTCATTACCGACAGCAAGATTACTGAGACACGGGCCGGGCGAGGGAGGAGCACCGCGGGCGGCACGCGCGCACCTCCTGCGCCGCTCGAGTACGGCGCGTAGCTTGCGCGAGAGCGACGCGCGGACGCCGCAGGGGCTGCCTACGAACATGAAATGCACGCGCGCAGTCCGCAAGCGGCTCGCGAGCGGCGCATTTGAGGCGTATTCGCCAGGTCTGGACACACGTTTAGGTAGTAGGCCCCCAGATTAGATTGGAAGATTACCCCAACAAAGTTCAGAAAAAGCTAGGCAGCATACATTTTAAACCTAACCACTTCCACGAATTCAATATCAGTAACATCCTCAATGATAGCGGAATACTATTACGCAAGCCTCGCTCAGTTACAAGGTATTATAACCTATTTATACTATGATTAATTGACATTTCAGCGTACCAAATGGACAGCTGTCTCCTGAGGTTTGATTATGGCGAGTTAGTCTGCTGACGAGTAATTAACTGCTCCATGATTTAGCATTAAACGAGCCTTTGTTTCGGCAAATTGCCAAGTACAGTAAAGACGGTTGAAAAATGAGGTTTGAGGATAATGAAGACGTACTAGCAAAGGAGATTTGATAGTGATCAGTAGACTTAAATGTGAATGGTTCTTTGAGTTTGTGCACCTTTAAATAGACTCAAAAGATCACTTGGTCTTTAGTTGGACTCAAAGATCACTTAATCTTTTGAGTCTTGTGCACTACCTTTGAACTATGCAATATGACTACGTTACCATTAAAATCCATTTTCAGTTAAACGCGTTATAACTAGTGAAAAATAGTAATTCCTTCAAGCTAGCCAGCAAGTAACTGATTAATACACTTGGCAGCAAATACATTGAGCCACTCCTTTTTTCACGAGTCCTGGTTATTAGTTTTGGTTTCATGAATTTTTATATGTATAATTCTATAGAATATGTCATTTGAAAGTTTATCAAATAATCTTTAAAATCAGGGTAAATTATTGAATGATAACCGTTTTGAATGATAATTTATTGGGTCATAAAGAAAAACAGTATTTTTATAGAAAGTTGGGTAAGGTTAAAACAGTCCAGAAAAAACAGTTAAAAACAAAAATATTGTAACAATCACACTACAATATGGATATAATTAACAAAAACACCCAATTTACCCTTTTCTTATTTGAGTGCAATTAAAATGTCACAAGCAAATTAAATGCGACAAGTTTATTCAACCCTTTAATTTTAAATGATAGGTTGACAAAATTCTACCCTTATTATAAAGGTTATCAAATAACCTTTTAGGCGATATACGTTTAGAATTGATCTGTTCCATGATAACAATAATAATAACCATTATACGTGAAAAATAGAAGTGGCTCGATTTGTTTGTTCCCAAGTGTATTTTAATTTCTTACTAGGAAGGTTTTGTTTTACGTAACACCCGCTGCTCGCTGATAAAAAATTAATTAAATATGAACATTACAGTGGTAGTAAAGCTCTGGCTATCATCCTCGTCCCGTATACTGCAAATGTCAATGAACTTTCTCATTACGGGATTTAATTAATAAACCGGTTGACGCCCTGCCATATTTTTTTTCTTAATTATTTTTTGATAATTTTGCTATAAATTTGTGGTTTAAAATTTGGGCCTTATGACACATCAACAGATCTCAAATTGCATTTGCCATCCTAGCCAGGAGGGTGGAGATGGGGCGCGAGCGCTGTACGATTGCGACGAGTGTACTACGTACTACTAGTACCCCTGAGATGGCTCCAAAAAGTTCTTGATGGTGTGTAGTCCGTCAACCGGCACTAGGCAAGCGTGATGGACTAAGGCCTAAACCCATCACAGTACACTTTCACAGTGGAGGCGAGCGCTGGTGCTAGCGCGGGCGCGTGTAAATCAAAATGTATGTAGACGCCAGTTGCATTCACAGTGCTCCCGCGAGCCGCACGTCTGCATGAGGCGGGCGCGGGTGGCGCGGTTGTTTCTAACGTCTCAGTCCGTCCGTATCGTTCACAGTGATTTAGCGTCTGTTATTGGTCAATCAGACTGCACTAGCGGGTGCGAGGGCGGGCGCGGGCGCTCGGGTTTTGGCATCTGCGTGTTCACAGTAGTGCACGACGGGTGTTTAGGCTTTATAACATGTTAAGATATAAATAAGATACTTTATTGTACAACTGTAATCATACACATAGAACCTATAATATTTTTGTACTATAACACAGTAAGCGTAGTTTTGTTTTTGTTAATTTTAAATGTTAATTATAGTAACCTTATTTAATTAGTTCTAAAATTACTCCTAGATGGCGTTGTACAATTTTGTCGTTCCGCTGAATGGCGGTGTTAAGATTTTCCGCTAGTTAACGACCTCCGTGGAATGTATTTATTTATTAATTCGCCAATAAACCAGTGTTCTCGATAGTAGTTGGTGTTGCTATTACTTCCTACTATTTCCGATAGTACTGGGCATGTCCTGAGTTTGTACAACGGGTGAATCAAAAACCACACGCGCAGTCACCTAACAGACGCTATATTACTGTCAATGATACGAACGGATTGAGCCATTAGAAACACCCGCGCCACCGCGCCCGCACCCGCCTCTTGCAGGCGCGCGACTCGCGGGAGCACTGTGAATGCAACTGGCGTCTACATACATTTGATTTACACGCGCCCGCGCTAGCACCCGCGCCCGCCTCCACTCTGAAATACGGCTAATGGTTCAGTCCGCCCGTTTCGTTCACAGTGATATAGCGTCTGTTAGGTAACTGCGCGTGTGATGATTCACCCGCCGAAGCGTCGTACTATACTCGTAGCTCGTTCGGCACTACTGTGAACACGCAGACGCCAAGGCCCAAGCGCCCGTGTCCGCCTCCGCCCCCGCATCCGCTAGTACAGTCTACCACTAAGTGGTCAATCAGACTGCACTAGCGCTGAGAAGAGGCCCAGTGCCCAGATAGTACCCAGTAGTTAGACAGTAATGGGCTAGTTATTATACTTGAGCCTGTCAGACAAAATAAACGTACGGTCTTAAGCCTTGTACGGACTAAGCGTTGCAATGTACGCGTCATCTAGGTATGTTGAATACGAGTACAGGCTAATTGAGCGTTCACGTCCCCTTTGTGTACACGTTGCTGCAGGTACGGACTAAGCGTTACTGTGTACACGTAACCGACTGCGCGTACATTGGAACGCTTAGTCCGTACAAGGCTTTAGATTTCTTGCAGTCCTTTTATATTTGACGCGAAAAGTTTCTCGGATTCTAATAATTTCTCTGAACTTCTTATAAGATTTAAAATATAATTAATATTACTCTTTGAAAATAATATCACGAGTTACTGGAATGTTCAAATTTTAATAAAATTTTATTAAAAATCTTCAGCTGTTCTTTTGCGTGTAGCGTCAATGAAATATTTTATAAATTATTACATTTTAATAATTTTATGAATGTTCGTTGAGGAAATTAAATGCTATAAAAAGAAGAAAATAAACTATGTTATGTCAATATCAATTGGAGACAATATCGGTGACCAAAGATACAAAAAAAAGACCTCGATTTGAGCACCTCCTCATTTTTTGAAAGCCGGTTAAAATTAAGAGTTTGTTTTAAATTAAGTAGCACCAATGGTAAGAAGAAATCTTCCCTAGTGCTACCAGATAGCGTTCTAATTGCTCAACACACTCGTGATCGCTATGGCTTAGATTTTGACAAGTCAATAATTTCCATAGCAACGTTAGTATTAACAAACCGACTTCTCTACAACTATGTACCACGCAATGAATATTGTTTTTGACAAATCAACTGACATGTTGGTAGTACTATGGGCAAAAAAAACCGGCTAAGTGCGAGTTGGACTCCGTACCATTATCTATAAAAGCGGCAAAAAATCATGTCTGTTGTATGGGAGCTCCCCCTAAATATTTGTTTTATTTTAATTAAATTATTTATTTTTAAAGTGAATATATAACTAAATATTCTGTAAATATTTCAAGCGTCTACCTGTTGATATTATCAATATCGAGCAAAAACGAGCAAAAAAAATCACGTTTGTTGTATGGCCCCCTTGTTTTATTCTGTTTTTTAGTATTTTCTGTTCAAGCGGCAACAGAAATACATCATCTGTGAAAATTTCAACTGTCTAACTATAACGATTCATGAGATACAGCCCTGGTGACAGACGGATAGACAGACGGACAGATGGACAGACGGACAGCGGAGCCTTAGTAATAGGGTCCCGTTTTACCCTTTGGGTACGGAACCCTAAAAACCCGTAGTACCACTAGTAGTATGGCCGGTAGCACCGCAAGTAAGGACTATAGGCTGATTCACCTAACTAAAGAAGTTCACTTACAGTGTAGTTGCAGTTAAGTTCCGACCAAAACAACGCTTATCCTATTCTCTTAATAAGCGATTGCTATCAGATACGCTCGCGGAACGGATGGTCGATGGGGCCGAAAGGTTCTGGAGTGGCGACCGCGTACCGGAAGACGCAGCGTGGGTAGGCCTCTCACAAGGTGGACCGATGACCTGGTGAAGGTCGCGGGAATCCGCTGGATGCGAGAAGCACAGGACCGGTCGATGTGGCGATGCTTGGGTGAGGCCTATGTCCAGCAGTGGACGTATTTCGGCTGAATGATGATGATGATGACGCTCGCGTGCACTTAACTGCAGCGTAACTGCAACTTGATCGGCACGTCATGAAATTACGTGACTGAATATTTCACCTTCATAGTTTTCCACACCCATTTAACCACATTGGACCAACCCAATATGCTGCTGCGACCCGCAATACCCTCGACACAGCTATACGTGTCCCGTCTTCATCTCTCCACGAAGGTTGAGGAGATCGTGAAACTCATTCTGATCAAGACCAATTGGACTTTGAGGGTCGAGAAGTTGGAGTCGCGCCATAATGTGAATTTTAAATCGTTTGTGGTGCGGGTTTCAACTCGACATCTGGATACTTTCCTAAAAGAGGAATTTTGGCCGAAGAATGTCGTGTATCAGCGTTTCCGCGGAAGATTACGCGACACCACACAGCGCAACACGACGCCGACACTACGTGCATATTAGTGCGTTATTAAGTTATATTTAATATGTATGAATTTATTTTGATATGTATGTTAGTCTTTAAGGTATTTATCTATGGCCCTTTGTAGCCTGTAATATGTATAGTATATGTGTATCTATTAGTTTCGGCTAGCTTCCACGACAAACGGAATCCCAGTGTGGAAGCTAGTACCAAATATAATATTATTATTATGTAAGTTTATTGAATAAAGTATTTGAAAGTATAAAACATCTACCTCCTTCACGTCAAAGTTCATTCCCCATTTAATGAACAGACACCATTCCCTTCCCAGAATACCACAAAATGAGCAGTAAACCATAATGCAACACTAAAAGAGTCCAAAATGAATGTTTTAGCCACGTAAACCGACAAGGGACCGAATATTTTAATTTAAAGGTAAGTTAAGTTACCTAGTATAAAGTTTATTTCGTATAACAGAGCTTCGTACATTCTGTGCAGCCAAACGTTCTGCCGTCCGATGTCTAAAAGGCCGTTAAGTGAGTAATTTTGAGTTATGAGCAAATACGTGGAAAATGTTGTGCCTAGAAATTCTGAAGGCATACAGATGTTTTTGTTATACCAAATTATTGGGGTACTATTAAGCTCATTGTAGAACATTTAACACTCTCACTGCCAGCAATAAATAGCATGATTCCTGTTCAGCAAGCCATGGAGTCCGCTGGCGGGTCCCAACGATTCCACTGCGGTAGGCCATCACTCAAAATGAAATTGACTTGACTTGATTTTTTTTCAACATGTAACTCACTGTATACGCACGCCAATACTAGACATATTTTTTCCTTATTAGCAGGCACTGGCCTGCTAATAAGGAAAAAATATGTCTATACTACTGAGTACAAAAATCTATTTGAATTTAAGGGGTCACAGCGGATCCCACGGCGTGCTCAAAGCATTCTTAACTAGCCGCTGGCGGACCCCACGGCCTGCTGTTAATGTTTCTTTAAAATAAGACCGGCCCTTTGCACTCGAAATCTTGGGGCCCGCCAGCGGATCCCATGGCAGTGAGAGTGTTAATGGGTTATAGGACTAATATTGTTTTTAAAATTAAAGTTTTTGTTTTTTAGTCATGCTTTACTGAAATATGACCATCAACAGTATGGTACGGTATGTTACGGTAATGTCTCTTTAAAAGTTTCTTGATCTCATAACTGAAAAATTATAGAAAAATACGGATCAGACTGTTCGATAGAGAAAAAGTTGCGCTTTTATAATCCGAAAGGCTGTTAAAGTACCTTTAATAATGAACAACTTTTGTTCTACAACTTTCCCCAAAACTGAATAGCTGAGAAATATTAGTTCAAAGATTTAATGAAAAATACGCTCAAATCTATCTATCCTTAGCTATGATCAGCTGTGTTTACATTTTAGGTCATATTTTGGTTCACAAATTAGAAATTCCATCTTCTGAATTCGAAACTAAAGCAGCGATGAAGAAAAATTGAAATAACTAAAATAAAAAATAATGTTACATGGAACTACACAATTTGCCTGGCTTTTTCCATCAGCGGACTACCAGACGTACGGCAATGCGCCATCGGTACATGGTGGACATCCCACTCATAAGTACAAAGCGTTTTGCGAACACGTTCATTGTTCGCACAGCTAAGGAGTGGAATTCCCTGCCGGAGTCTGTGTTTCCTGATAGTTACAGCCTTGGGGTCTTTAAGTCAAGAGTGAATAGGTTACTTCTAGGCAAGCGCGCTTTACCGTCAACCACATCATTGCCTACCACCAGGCGAGATAGTGTTCAAACGCGAGTATACTGCAAAATAAAAATAAAATATCGAATTTTTGAAATTTTAACACTTTCTATAAAACAGTCATCAGTCGTCACATTAAGTAGCCCGCAGATTAGTAAACCCTTTCCGACTAACCTTGAATAAAACTCAAATTTGACAAAAATACACTTAACGTTCTTTTAGAATTCGGACAGCAGCGTTGTCTTATTAGTTTTTTTTTAAGACTCTATACAAAGTATTTCGTCTTGCAACAAGCTTGTCTTACAATGTTATGAAATTTCATGTTATGTACAGTGCACATAATGTAAGCAAGATTAGGATGACGCAAAAACTACATGTGAGGAGTTTGTAGCAACAAGAAAGTATAGAGGTGCTTTTGTTATGAAAAACTAAGTAGAAAAGTGCTTACTACACTTGTTGGTTTAGAAGATGACAGAATTTTCTGGCTTGATTGAGACACGACACATTACAGATGTGCCTCCCACAAGATGGACTGATGATCTCGTGAAGGTCACGGGAATTCGCTGGATGCAAGAAGCATAGGACCGCTCGATGTGGCGATGCTTGGGGGTGATCTATGTCCACCAGTGGGCGTCTTTCGGCTGAATGGTGATGATGATGATGACATATCAGATGATGTATTTATCTCATTATAACACACATAACATAAAAGAGTTGGGCAGAGAGTACACCCTCATTTCGCCCACCGTTATGATCAAGTGCCATGTAATAGGGGCGAGCCTATAGCTATGTCTACACCAGTGCGCTTGTGTTGCATGTCAGCACGAGCTATATGAAAATGGCTCATGCTGTGGTGAAAAGATTAGCCAGTCAGCAAGGTTGGGAGTAGGGCTGACTGCCCAGGGTGCGCCGGACGTATATAAGTATCGTCACTCGTGGAGGCTCTTTTCATGCACCACCCATGTACTACTAACTTAAAGAGTAAGCCAAGAGCAAAAAAAGTTATTAATTCATTAATAAAGCCACAGCTAACGCAACTACTGAAAAATTATCAATTGGCAGTTATTGACAGTTAGCGCGGAGGGTGACATATTTGACATAAAAAACAAAACAGTTTTCGTAAACAAAAACTGGTTGACTGTTGTGTTTCGTTTGCGTTTGGCCACAATTTTCTTATAGTGGCTTCCCACGGTGCGTGATACCGCGCACCGCTACGCACGAGCTCGCACCGACGCACCATGGGAAGAGACTCTTCCGTGGTAACGCGGACGCGTGCGGAGCGGTGCGCCTTATCCACGTAACACACCCTCATAATGTGGCTTCCCACGGTGCATGATTTTACGGATGATACGCACAGCCGGTGCGCGCTACCACGCACCGTGGTAAGCCAGCTTTAGTTGAATTGTCCTCCAGCAAGGTGACAGTAATGCGCTGATTATGTTTTCCTTTTCAGTATACGGAACTCTAAAAATGAAGGCCGAGCAAGATAATGACCAAAACCGGACGATACCGAAATAATTTTCAATCAAAATTCACCGATAGCGTGTTACCCAAAAATATATAAGGCACTCAAATGGGAAGCGAATTTTCTTCTTAATTATACCTACTATTTACATATTCATAAAGCGGAGTTGGATTACATACTTACTTGAATTATACGGCTCGATCTATTATTAAGTGAGGAAATGTAATTAAAATTGTTTGTTAAAATTCAAGGGTGGATTAGAACGTGTTGTATTATGTTCGTCTAAATGGATTTACCTTTGAGTCTTGTTTTAGCTACCTTTACTTATTTTAAAGCTTTTGTGTTTGATAGCACTGAGGCAACTTTCTATTTAAAGGATGTTAACGAATTAGTGTAATTCCTTCAAACCACGTGATCTACTGGTGACACTCATTGACCCTGCATATGTTTTTTTCCGAATATACAAAGCAAAAAGTTTTCTAGATATAAACCATGGTATTCTGTATCTGAGTCATTTTAGTGCCCCGAGTTAACTGACTGCGAGGAGCGATATCGCGCTAGTCGTGCTTGTCAACTGTGTCGACGTGCTTTCATTCATTTATGCAAGGCATAAAAAAACTATCACACACATTTTTTATGAGGGAAAACAAAAAGTGTTTTATTTTTAATCAGTCTAAATCCCGTGCGAGGTTAATCTATACCATTCAGGTCTTTTGGGACTAGCCGAGCGGCAAAATGTTTCATACCCAAGTGATTATTTAAAATGGTACGGATCGACTTGTAAGACACAGAAAGTTCAGCGGCTATCTCTCTCAAACTTGAATGAGGATTTTCAGTCACTATTTCCTTCACTTTTGCGATGTTAACTTCAGTTGAAGACGTTGATGGCCTACCAGAGCGAGGCAAATCTTCCATCACATCTCGACCACTTTTGAACAGTTTGTACCACTCATAAGTACGTGGTTTTTATAAAGTCGATTAACCGTAGGCCTTCTGTAATATTTTCAGTGACTTCGAACACGAAACTCCATTGGCGATGCAAAATTTAAGACAAACTCTTTGTTCGATGTAGGTATTTGTCTATTATGAAATTCGCAATATACACTAGATTATGACCTAACAAAAAACAGCACTGTATTTAATCTAAATAACAGATGCAACTCACACTCCGCGCCAAAACAGAAAACAGTTGCGCCAAACAAAATACATTTTTTTTAAAAATTGAATTTGGAACCATAAACAAATCATCCATTCCCGATACTTTTTTGACAGAATGTATTTTAAATTATTTTTATTGAAAAAATATTGCACAAATCTGTATTCCTAAAAGCGCATGTCTCTACGACTGCTGCACGCTGTCTGCATACATTGGCAATAAAATGAAGAGCATACTTGGTGAATAAACCTTAGACACATTATTATTCCTTCACAAATATGTATTTTCGCCATCCAAAACAAGTATTTAATAATAATTGAATAGTGATAAAGTAATAATTAAAGTCTCCTTTGCTTTATTTGCCTGATCCAGTTTTAATCCCGGGGGATACTCCTGAGATTCCGGGAATGTTAGTGGAAAAACCCGAAATCCCGGGATTAGAAGTAGGGGTTGGGATTGGATTTTCTAAATGTACAGGAGCATCCTCGTTTGATAACAACATAATGTGATTATTAATAAGGTTTCTAAGCGTAGTTATTGCGGTAATTATCTCTCACGAACGTTTGTTCCGTATTGTGCCGGACGTAAAGAATAGCACTATCTCTTCCCGTTTGTGTCGCCAAAGGTGACTAAGGGATTCACTAGAGGATGGGCAGCAGGGCAGCAGCGTTCTCTAAGTACGTACACACAACAACCACACTGTGATCGCCAACCCGCCTGTCAAGCATGGCGATTATCGTATACCCCCCCCCATTTAGGAGAGGCCTATGTCCAGCAGTGGACGTCTTTCGTCTGAATGATTGAATAAAAATGAATGAACATTTGTTTTAACGATCTGTAGAATGGCCTATGTTTCATAGTTATTAACGAGCTCAATGGTGATAATTTACATCGTATCATATTTGCAGGAAGATATGTACTAACATAGGTAATCATTTGTCTTGGTATCGGAATGTGATGGGGAGGGATGATACGCATGTGACTAAAAAGTTAGAATATGAATGTTGATGGAGGGGGAGAGACCAAAGAAAAGATGAATGGATTGTGATATGAAGGAAAAGGAAGTAAATGAAGGGCTGACAGGGAAGAATGGAAGATAAAAATACATTGCGCCGACCCCAAGTAACTTGAGAACAGAAAGTAAAAGAAGAATAAAAGTTAAATGCAAGGGTTGTGGAGGAACGAGGTGTGGTGTTCCTCCAACCAAAGGGAGGATCCTCCAACTAGGCGGAGTCTTATGCCTGACGGGCTACTGCTCAACGGTTGTTTTTTTTTCTATTGGACTGCTGTAGATGGTTTTAGGGGATCGTTTCTACGTAACTGGGCAGTTATTGGCGAGACCTGAAGGGTCTCCAGCCAATGGGGGGGAAGTAAAATACTTAACCTAAGCTAACTACTTGTACTACACTAACATCATGACTACCTGCAACAACAGCACTAAGGGCGACCCCTAGTGGGACACGGACCTCGGCTTAGGGCGTTGCTGGCGTGGACTTAGGGGGGGGAGACAGCTTGATGAGGGCTGAATTATCGGTGTGACTACGGAGTCTGAAGAGATGACCGGCTCTGCGACGGGAGAGCTCGGTGGATCGTGACCGGAACCAACGGTTGATGTTGGAAGGTTGTATATATACTATCTGCGTGTTAAATCATGTCCATTTCAACCGCGCGGCCAAGTCATAAAATTTGATGAAACTTTGCCAGGAATTAGTGGTAATTTGTTACTATACACACCCCTTTTCCTGAATTTGTTGCAAAAAAAACTAAGATGCTATGACCAAAAATAGTTGGCCGCTAGAACCGCCACTTGCCGTACTGATCGCCTGAGATTTCACAGAAACTAAATAATGCAGATTGGCGAATGATGCATCAAAAGAAAGGTCTTTATTTGTTGTATTTGTTGCAAAAATAAAAAACCTCAAAACGTAAATATACAAAAAGTTATACAATATTTGGTTTCCAGGTTAAGGGTAGGTAGGTATCTCACCATAAATATCAAATTAATAGAGGCTAATGTGTATGGACAATTAGTTGCTAATTTGTTGCAGCGAATAAACAAGAAAAAGTACCAGAAAATAGGTTCAATAATTTATTAGAGTCGATTTTAGTTGGCCTCTCGGATGGCAATATGCCTAAAATACAATGGCGTTTATTTCGTTATTAAAAGTAGGTTCAAGCTTAGTTATGGTACTGATCGACAGGTAACGTAACCTAGTTTGGATAAATGTGGCGAAACTGGCGGTGAAACTCAGATTTTAGGAGATATTCACTAAAATATAGTAGTATGAGACTGTATTAGAGTAGTGTAACCATGAATTTTCACAATGAAGTGAGACTGAAGCTTGATTTTTGGAATGTTCGATAGCCATATCTTAATTTTTTAGGGCGAGTGCTTGTATAAAATACACTTTACTTTAGCATACTTTATAAAAGTAAAAGGAAGAAATCGGTTAAAAGTTCTTTATTTTAAAATCAACACAAAGGCAAAAAATCAAGTAATAACCATAGTCAACAAGATAAATATAAAATCTTTAACTAACACAATATCATATTTATAATACGAGTATTAACTGACACGAATGTAAGACACAGAATGTAGACATATTTTCTTACAGGTACTTAATTCAATTTTAAAAGAATTGTCGTCGTAACAAAAATATGTATTTTTATTTACAAAATGACATTTATAGTGGCCTATTTTTGTGCCTGGTACAAATTCTATAGCACCAACTAAGAAATAATAATTTATGATTATTTACGGTTTACTCACGTGCATTTTTCGGGATTGCCCGACTAGTTTCAATCCCAATATTAAAGTATAAGTAATAGTAGCAATCCCGAAAAATGCACGTGAGTAAACCGTAAATAATCATAAATATGAATGTGTCTCACGAAAGTTATAATACAGAAATAATAATTGTCTTTAATATTAATAGTAATCGGCAGTTCGGTGAGTAAAACTGAGTCTGCAGCTCCATTTAAATCAAATGTAATGATCTCGCCATCTCGCCTAACTTAAGCTCACCTTCTAACTGTGTGTCACATTTTTGACACATGGTGTTAATATTTTCATCAATACAAATTGCTTCTTCTAAGCTTGTTATTCCAAAAAACCTTAAAACGTCAAGGTTAATTAAAATAAATACGTGGTCTCTTTTCAATTGGTTATTACAATTTGTACAAGTTTTCAAATACTGAGCACTTGTAAAATATTTAATAAATATGTTTTCAAATATATAGGCCACATTGCAACTGCAGTCTTTATTTTTGAAAAAAGTTTTTGTTATATTCGATCTACAGTTGTAAATTTGCTCTATATCATGTGCTCCGTTCAAAAGCATAAAAATGTAATTAATGACGCAATCTCCTTTTAATTTACTTAAAAAGCTTTTGAAAGCTGAACTTCTAACACAGGTTTGACCTATCAGATAAAATGCCGAATCGAAGGCACATGTATTGAAATAACCTAAGCTTTCCCTTAAAGCTACATTCCCGTTTCTTATAAATACTATTTCATCATATTTTTTGAGTTCCAGTTCTCCAAATATGATGGTCTATCACTAAATATATGTAAAATCACTCGAAAAATATAAATCTTTTTGTTTGATTTGTTTTTTTACCTTTTCTAATGTACTATTAACCGATTTGTCCTTTTACTTTTATAAAGTATGCTAAAGTAACCGTGGGGTCCGTGTGCCCAACTCTTGTACAAAGATATTTCAAGGCGGCTGGTCGACACGACCCGTGACCCGAAGGCTGGCCTCTACTTTGGTCAAAGGATAAGCATTGCCATACAACGTGGCAATGCTGCCAGCCTTCTGGGCACGTTACCAGTCGACAGCGATGCGGAGGAATTTTTTGATGCCCTATTTTAGTTTATAGTTTATTAGGATATTTTTTTCTTTATTTGTATATACTTTTATTTGTAATTATTAATAGATCATGTAAATATTATTTGTGTAAATAAAAAACCCCTTTCAACTAAAGTGTATTTTAAACAAGCACTCGCCCTAAAAAATTAAGATATGGCTATCGAACATTCCAAAAATCAAGCTTCAGTCTCACTTCATTGTGAAAATTCATGGTCACACTACTCTAATACAGTCTCATACTACTATATTTTAGTGAATATCTCCTAAAATCAGAGTTTCACCGCCAGTTTCGCCACATTTATCCAAACTAGGTTACGTTACCTGTCGATCAGTACCATAACTAAGCTTGAACCTACTTTTAATAACGAAATAAACGCCATTGTATTTTAGGCATATTGCCGTCCGAGAGGCCAACTAAAATCGACTCTAATAAATTATTGAACCTATTTTCTGGTACTTTTTCTTGTTTATTCGCTGCAACAAATTAGCAACTAATTGTCCATACACATTAGCCTCTATTAATTTGATATTTATGGTGAGATACCTACCTACCCTTAACCTGGAAACCAAATATTGTATAACTTTTTGTATATTTACGTTTTGAGGTTTTTTATTTTTGCAACAAATACAACAAATAAAGACCTTTCTTTTGATGCATCATTCGCCAATCTGCATTATTTAGTTTCTGTGAAATCTCAGGCGATCAGTACGGCAAGTGGCGGTTCTAGCGGCCAACTATTTTTGGTCATTGCATCTTAGTTTTTTTTGCAACAAATTCAGGAAAAGGGGTGTGTATAGTAACAAATTACCACTAATTCCTGGCAAAGTTTCTTCAAATTTTATGACTTGGCTGCGCGGTTGAAATGGACATGTTAAATCATGATAGCGCGATGTAGGAACTGTCATCTATGAGAGTTGTTGATATTGTCGCTGTAGTCGTCTACACCACAGGTGTGTTGCGTAGTTCGCATGTGGTGTGATAGATACCGCCAGAGGGTAAGTTAACTTAGCGGTCTCCGACTCCTGGATCAAAAATCATCTGAAAATTCAAACGTCAAAACTCTGTTATTCAAAATAGACTACTTACTTAGTTTTTTTTTGAACATCAATATTAGAAAAGACAGCCCCCAGCGCCACAGAAAAACTAATGATTTTCTGTGACGTCATGTTTTAGAACACTCTCTGGATCAAGACCGATCCAAAGGCACCTCATTTATTGAAATCGGTTGAGTAGTTTAGGCTGTGTTAGGACGCAAACTTACATACATATATAGCTAGTGAGATTCAAAACCCTTCCTCTCTGCCATAGTCGGGTAAAAACCCATCTGAACCAAGGCTTTTGTTTAACACGTGAATAAAATAGTGCTGTGCAATGTTAGTGCAATTTATGTCACTGGTGCGAGTGAACTTTTAACCCAGTAGTTCACGCTACGCGTGGTTTTAATGAGTTCTACGTAACTAAAAGTAACTTTCTACAGAAAAGGTAAAATATACTTCAACTTCAAAACTCATTTATTCAAAATAGACTAGGTACTAGAATTATTTATCTAGTTGTTTTTGAACGTCAATGAAATGAAATGAAATCATTTATTCTGCAAATTGGATACTTAAAAATCACTTTTACATATCGGTTTGTTGTTTTTTTTAAAGCTAGATGTCGTCAGCGTTTCCTATCTGTTTACCTCTGAGAAGAAAGGCCAAAACAAACTCAGGGGTCATAGTCTCTTTTAAAGTCCAAACATAGTTTCTGTAGCAAATATTTGTGTGAGGACAATGCAGTGCAATGCCTGGACTGGCCTTTTGAGGAAAGTTCCAGAGCAGTTTGAGAGGATATGTCTCAACAGATGGCACGCATGCATCAGCCATCGTGTAGCTCAACCCTATCTTAGGGAGCTCAACGACCCGACAGACAACATTACTATCAGCAAGGACCATGAAAGTAGTCCATACAATACTCAAATCGCCAGACAGTTATGAAAATACTGAAATTATTCAACCTGTATAATACTCACACTCACAATTTTAGGCATTATTACAATATTAATAATGCCACAACACAATGTTACAAAGGACAGTCCCCAAAAGCGCCCGACCTTCACCGCTTCCTAGTGTTTATGCTGTGAAGAAGAAACGCCGCAACAATCTCCCCAGCAACACCGTTCTGTATGAAATAATTAACATGTATTATTTCAGCCGTCTCGTGTAGTACTGGATTAAAGAATAGCACTACCCCATCTCTTCCCGTGGGTGTCGCAAAAGGCGACTAAGGGATTCACTAGAGGATGGGCAGCAGCGTTCTCTGAGTACTTTTACAACCGTACTGCGATCGCCAACCCGCCTGCCAAGCGTGGTGATTACGGCAAACCCCCCCTTTTGGGGAAGGCCTATGTTCAGCAGTGGACGTCTTTCGGCTGACTGATGATGATGATGATGATTTCAGGCTTTTATAACAGTTCGTTTTGTTTGTAACACAGTTTTTTTTAATTTTAAAAGGATCTGTTTCTCAATCCTGTGCTTTTCCCGCTATTCCGCGTGTCCGCGGGATTCCTGCGACCTTCACTAGATCATCGGTCCACCTTGTGGGAGGCCTAGCCACGCTGCGCCTTCTGGTACGCGGTTGCCACTCCAGAACCTTTCGGCCCCATCGGCCATCCGTTCTGCGAGTACTGTGCCCCGCCTACTGCCACTTAAGTTTGGAAATTCTTCGAGCTATGTCGATTACCTTGGTTCTTCTGCAGATCTCATCATTTCTGATATGATCATAGGACCGGTCGACGTGGCGATGCTTGGGGGAGGCCTATGTCCAGCCGTGGACATCTTTTGGCTGCATGGTGATGATGATGATGATATTTCTCAATCTTCATTCAGCTTTTATCTGAGAAATAAAGCTGTTACGACAGATTTTCTACACAAAAGTCAAAACGTGTTATCTAACGTGTGTCTTCATAAAACTTTTACAGAACTTACTACAACTAATAAAGTACACTTTGAAGGTTAAACGGAACAATATCATGTAAATCAACTTTACCTTGTCCTTGTGAGTTTAAAATGAAATATTCAATCGCTACGCCTAAAACTTTTTCTAAAATAAGTTTCGTCTTAATAAAATGTAGATGAAGGAACAGCCCAAAGTTTTACGGAACATCAATAATTTTTATTCGAAAGTAACTTCAATTAAACATGGCGTCTTGTAAGTAGAACAAAGTAGGATCTTTTGTTCCTTGCTTTTTTAATTTTAGTACGTTATTTGATACAGTATCAACTGAACAATTACCGAAAACATAGACACAATTGTACACCGTGGGCACGAGGTATCTGAAAGATTTTAACCACGCCTTTCCGATGGTATTATGAGTCAAATGTTATACCTGTCAACGAATGTCCAATTCAGTTTTTTTTTCTCGTCTTAGTAAATCAATTAACTTTAGTACTTCCTTCTAAACAACACCTTAGGTTGAACTGGCAACATTTATAAATTATCGTGTGAGTAGATAAGAAACTTCTCACTTCACAACCCTACCCGACAAATAAGACATACGGCGAGAGGGATATGGTACAACAAAAGTCGCAACGCCGCGTTCGTAGAACTTGTTACCATAGATTTTTTTCGATTTGTGATTTTCCGTAAAAATGAATATTTCGAAAATTAAGCTTTAATCAACAAACTGTATCCTAGCTTTTCGTCTCCAATTAGGCATCGGAATCGAAGGTTAAACTCTTTCGGGTACCTCGAGCCCACGGCATAGATAAACAATGGAAGAGGTTAATGTTTCTATTATCTAGATGACTAGAGAGCCAATTGTACTTATAGAAACGTTGATCACTCACAACCGAACCGAAGCTGAACTGTTCAAGTGTTCCTTTATAAAAACTGTCACATTGTTTGAAAACATAAACTGAGTTCGACTCGCGACCTCGCCACGTGTTCAGCTCATGATAAAGGGTTCCGTTTGAGTCCGAAACTAGTCGGGCAATCCCGAAAAATGCAGGTGAGTAAACCGTAACTAATCATAAATATGAATGTGTCTCACGAAAGTTATAATACAAATACCAAACATGTCAAAATGTTTCCCCCGTTTTCGTTTACGAACGGTGGTTCGTTTGGGGTTTGACAACTTTGTTAATACAATTGGGTTTTCTACCCGTGTTATACAATGTGTCCGGTCATGAACTAGCGATATTCTAGGTACTAATGTAACAACTATTTTAGTACACAAATACACTACACACTAGGGTCCAATCCACTTCCATTTTTTTGTTGAGATATTCTGTATGTGTGTACAAATAAAGTCATATCTCTCAAAGTTTTGGTCCTACTGAGATAAAAGTAGGCTTATTCGGAGGGCAACAATATTGTCTATCATTTACATTACGATACAATGGGTTCACATAAAGACATATAGCTCGGCTGTCCCATTTCAAAACCTAGTAAGGGACACTTTTTACAAAAATCGTTTTATTGCATAATCTTGCGAACGTAGAAAGTCTCTACCAAATACAAAAACACCAGCGCTGCAAACTCACATAATAAGCAGATATATTTAAGCATCGATACCTAGTAAGTGTCATTCACTGCCTCTGATCATTTTAAAACCTAGTAAGTCACTTTAACCGCATGGTTTTACCTAACATAAATACTTTTCAAAGGCTGACCGATTTAACGTTTATGTATCCTGTAAAGCCCTTTTAAGCCCTTACTAGCTTTTGAAATGAGACAGCCGAGCTGTGGACAATATCTCATCAAAAAAACAAAATGGCTGCCAAATAGCGGGGAAGTGGATTGGACCCTAGTGTGTAGTGTATTTGTGTACTAGAATAGTTGCTTAATAAGTACCTAGAATATCGCTAGTGCTTGGCCAGACACACTGTATACAGCTTCACATGTGTGGCTACACTATACACCTAAAAAACGCTGTCTTGTATAGTGAAGCCACACACGTGGGAAATAAATAAATAAATCAGCCTTTAACTGTCCCATTGCAGGGCAAATGCCTCTTCTCATACAGGGTAGATACGAGCATTGATCACCACGCTTGTACACTGCAGGTTGACAATTTAAGACCAATAAGTCCAGCGTTCTAATTACGCAACACACTCGTAGTCGCTATGGCTTTGATTTTGACAGGTAAACAATTTCCATAGCAATGTTTAACAATTTAACTGTCGCACAACTATGCTGCCGCGCTAACCAAGAACACAATAAGTCGGTTTTGGTAAATTTTGAGTTATATATTGGGTGTAAGGGACGGTGTACCGAAAACTGAAACAGTGAATTCAGCCCATTTTTCTGAATCGAAAATAAGTGGGTTTTTTTTCTCGGAATTTACGTGCTGTGTGTCCTAATAGGATTGCTTATTTTAAAATCGGAAAATTACGAACACAATATCCACTTTATTTCAATTCAGAATAATATATATGAAAATAGGCTGAATTCACTGTTTCGGTTCTCAGTACACCGTCCCTTACACCTGTACCCCAAGTGTGAGTTTTTTTCGTTAACTACAGTAGTTGCGTCACGACAAAAATGTATGAAAATTTAGGCAGCACCTCTAGCGGCGAATAGCGAGACTAAAAAACGAGAGTGCGAGTTTTTTGACACTTACTATAGTAATCTATTCGTAAACCTCGAAACTACAGTGGGTGTAGATTACTATCCGTCCTGTAGTTTTGCTGTAGTTTACTTACAGTTTACCAAAATTTTGCGAGTGTGAGCTGCAAATTTGACATTTGGTATAGTTACAGCTGTCAACGATACTATAAATACTGTAGTTTGTCAGTCACTTTGATTTCCAAGGTGAAAGGCTTGCTTACTATAATAGTTGTGCAATTTTCGTTATTTATTCATAGTTAGTGTCATAAATTATGCCAATGTGTATTTTTTCCTGCTTGGAGCATGTTCGTGGCCTACCAGGCAAAAGAACAAAGTGTTCGGATTCGAACATTTATATTGGAGTTTTCGTGGAGTGTCTTGAAAACGTACTATAGTCTGAGTAGATTTAACAAGTAAAGACGGATCACGCTCATGATTTCTTCAAACGCTACTAGACAAGCAATTACAAGTAAGTTTTTACATTTTTATTATGTACAGTATCAAATGCACATAAGTACCTACATGTAGTAAAAGTGCAATACAAGCCTACACAATGTGTTCATATCATTCAGGCTATTCATGATAATAAATACACGTTATCATGGTACCTGCTTTTCAACCGCTTCAAATAGCGATATTGAGAAGGCTGCCAAAAGCATTAGGACTCCCGACAAACGAATTAGTGATTGCAATTATAACCAGCGCTCAGGAGTAGGTATGCTGTGCGGCTGTGACCCATCTTTTTGAATTATAACCCTAAGAGCAAGCTCCTACCTACCACTATGACAGTCATATTAGTTAATTATTTTGGTTTTAATATACTTAGGTATAGTTAAAAAGAAAAAATCTTACTAACGTACATGTTTTTATTTTTAGATCACGGTGAATGTGAATAGCAGTCGACACTACCTATGATAAGAACTAGAAGATCTTCTTGGTTGCAGAGACTCAATCATTTCAAATCGAGAAAGATTCTACCGAGGTGTCTATCAATAAAAACATAGCGGCGATATTTTTTTGTAATTTCTTTAATATCAGATTTAAAAAAACATGTCTTTATGATACAATCAAGTAAATTCTTATTCCCAAATTATTCTAGTTTTATTCCTATAGTTACATCGAAATGCTATAGGAAAGATAGGTACGACGAACAACAATATAAAATAAAAGCATTTCTAGGCAGGCTTCAAATGTAACATAGAGACTATTGAAGTCCACTGCTGGATCTAACAGGTTTCTTAAGTTACACCACTACACCTAATTCTGCACTCAACATCACTGCGCTCGACTTTGTTACATCTTTACTAGGGACAAGGAGATTGCATGTTTCCAGCCCTCCTCGCCCACATTTAAATGCATATGGATCCATCTTCCATTCATCCTGATAGGTATATCAGTTTGATTTTACGCGCTTTTGCGGAAGAACACCAAAATTGTAAATCAGCCTTCTTCTAAACATTCACCGTTAAAATATACCTGAAGTTTTAATGATAAGCTCCAAAAGATAATTTCTTATTATTTACCAATAAGATTTCATATTAGAGCATTCTGTCTGTGACAGCGAATGACGTATTTGTTTGACAGTCATCTAGAATTTTTTGGTTGCGATTTTTAGGGTTCAGTAGTAAAATATAGAAAAACGTTAGATTTCGTCGTTTGTCACAGGCAGATTAGTTTGACTCTTGATTTCTATATTTATAAGTTAGAAAATTATAAATGATGATAAAGGAAGACGTCATACTTCAAGCTGTTATAATGAAGCCAATAATGTTTTGAACATCTTTAATTTAGCATAGAAACATGTATACATACAGGCTGGAAACGTTAAGTGTCAACAGGCAATTAATTTGTTATTTTTACAGATATTGCCATACTGTCAGCTAATATTAAAACTAGCTTGCCTACGAAATAAAATGGCATAAATATCTTAACGAAATTAAATCGCTATTATGTTTTACTTTTCCCTTTTTTTTTCTATTGGACTGCTGTAGGTGGTCCTAGGGGACCCTTCCTACGTAACCGGGCAGTTATTGGCGAGACCTGAAGGGTCTCCAGCCAATGGGGGGAGGAAGTAAAATACTTAACCTAAGCTAACTACTTGTACTACACTAACATCATGACTACCTGCAACAACAGCACCCGGGCGAGCCCTAGTGGGACTCGGACCTCGGCTTAGGGCGTTGCTGGCAGGGGCTTATGGGGGGGAGACAGCTTGATGAGGGCTGAATTATCGGTGTGACTGCGGAGTCTGAAGAGACGACCGGCTCTACAACGGGAGAGCACGGTGGATTGTGACTGACGGCGGTGGGACGTCGCGACGGGCCTCGTCGGCGAGGACGGTATGCCGGACGGCGGCGGACGTTGTGTATTGTGCTCGCGTTTACTCGCCTCCTGGAGGAGGGTTATTTCGTCATCGGGTTCTAAAAGTGTGTGCCTGGGACGGCGAACTTTACTTATGAGAGAGGGACTGTAGTCGGCCGCTGCGGCGACTAGGGGGTTCGGATGGAGGGATTTTATTTACACTGCGCCTATGCCTTAAGTACGAAAAGCAATCTGTTTGAAAGATTATTCCATAATTATACGTAACATCATTAAACTTTGAACTGATATTGGAACTTGGCAACCAAATGAATAAAACATCACCAATGCCTTTTTAAAACAAAAGAAAATAAAATACTAAAAAATGTGGGAGTGCGAAAAAATAACATTTATTTGATGTAAGGTTTTATTTTGAAAAAATATTAATGTCGCTTTATGCAGTAAGCAACTAAGTTTCGATACGAGTTTTTTTTTTAAATAACTTTATTTTAGCCGAATAATCCCATAAAAACCGTATTTTGCGCATAATGTATTGGCGATGTAAAAATAAAATTTTGGTCATAAAGCGATTAAATTAAAAAAAAGATTATAGTGTCATTTTGCTCCTTTGGCAACTTAGATTTGATATTAGCCTAACATTTTTCAATACTTAAATAATCGCCTGGTGTCACTTAACGTTTCCACCCTGTTCATAATTATTATTCTATTATGTATTGATAGTCGGTACTTCTCATTTGTAACGAAAACTGTACACTGCACAATTATTATTAATAACGCGTAGTATATTATTTGGGTATCTAGGTTGCGAATTAATAAGTTACATAATTCTTGGAATTGCTATACGGAATTTCACTTTATGCATGGTCACACACTTAACGAAAGGATAAACTATAAACTCCATGGTCTTTCGTGGGAAGAGACAATTTTAATGATGAACTATAGTGTGGCTAAATTAAGTAGCATTCTTTTATGTTTAACTAGCTTTTGCTCGCGGCTTCGCTCCCGTTAATTTACGGATCCCTAATTTTTTGATCCCAAAATATAGCCTATAGCACTCAGGGATAACGTAGCTTCCTATTGGTGAAAGAATTTTTAAAATCGGATGAGTAATTTCGGAGATTACCTCCTACATACAAACAAACAAACAAACAAACAAACAAACAAATTCTACCTCTTTATAATATTAGTATAGATATACTTCACCAAAGTTGTCTGTTTAAATTGTACGTAGTACTTATTACTTCTATGGTTTAAATAGGTCGTAGTATAAACTTACGAAAACAGGCCTAGTGATGTCCTTAACGATCGAGGCTGTAGAAAAGGCACAGTTAAGGCAGTGAGGAAACTACACAGTAAACTGTAATAGTAATGAGACTCGCACTCGCACGTTACGATTCGAAAGATAGTTTATAGTAACCTCGATTGACGGAATAGTTACGAAAACGTGTAGAAAACTACAGAACTCACACTTGGGGTACTGGTATATGTATTCGGAAACAGCAAATCGAGATCTATTAACTCTCTGTAAGTAATTTTTTTGAATCCTTCAGGAACTCGGTTTTTCAGTAAGCAAGAATGTAATAACTAAAACAGTTCAAAAGTTTGAGCGCGTTTTTTCGGAAGCGGCAAAATCGAGTTATTGTATTCTTCATTAGCGTGGTAGTATGTATCACGCAATGAATATTGTATTGTCAAAATCAAAAACAAGGATTACAAGTGTTTTGCGCAATTAAGGTACAGGTTTCCTCACGATTATTTCTTCTACCGTGTCAATGGCGTCTTAGATAAACTTAGAAAGTACATATCGCACCTTCATTTCGAAACCGTTATTAAACAAAATAAAAACCGGCCAAGTGCGAGTCGGAATCGCGCACGAAGGGTTTCGTACCATTATCTACAAAAACGGCAAAAAAATCACGTTTGTTGTATGGGAGCCCCCTTAAATATTTATTTTATTCTATGTTTTAGTATTCGTTGTTATAGAGGCAACAGAAATACATCATCTGTGAATATTTCAACTATCTAACTATCACGGTTCATGAGATATATCCTGGTGATAGACGGACAGACGGACAGCGGAGTCTTAGTAATAGGGTCCCGTTTTAACCTTTGGGTACGGAACCCTTAAAACTAAATTTGACAGGAAAATTAATTTTCGATTTTTGCATTATTATTTACCTCTTAATAAAAAAGTGATGAACTCATTCGAGATATTTCTGAGATTATTTGTTAAATTATTATTGGTTCCTTTTTAATGTGTGTGTTCATAGATTTTGCTGATTTAAATAGAATGGCGTTATTAACTATGAAAATTTCGTTTAGTAACGTTTTTGAAATAAAGATGTGTTAGGACATTGAAAAAGTCACATTAGTACATGACTGGGTTTAAAGCTGGTGTTTAAGTGTTTAACAAGCGGGGCTGTAATCTCCAGGCACACACGTGAATACTAATAAATTTGATTCAGTCGCTTAAACAGTGTGGGTCAAAAATTTGGGTCAAAAATCGTGGATCAAGCGAAACAGGGCGATAGTTGGGATTATTTGCAGTCAAAATATCCGTGTAGCAGAGCCCTAATTTAATAATTTTAAAAGTTATGACAATTTGAGTGTTTTTAAGAAAATATCAAAATCCTAACTAACATTATAAATGCGAAAGTAAGTTTGTTTGTTTTGTTACCTTTTCACGCCTAAACCACTGAACCGATCATCCTGAACTTTTGCATATACGTTGTCAGGTATACAGAAACGGACATAGGGTACCTTTCATCCCGAACAAAAGTACTGTTCCCGAGGAAAACAACAATAACGATAATAGATGACGCCACGTGTCTTTCGAATCATACTTTAGTATACTAATAGAAACTTTAGTAGTGTGTTAAGAGTTGATTGTCAAATTCTAAATTAACGCGAGCGAAGCCGCGGGCAAAAGCTAGTTTGTAATAAATAGGCAATTAGAGTAAAATGGGTACCTATTTTAAAACAATAAATGATGTTTAGTGGCTTGAAAGTGCTTTTATGACAGTGAGTACCATGATTGAGTATTAGCACTTTTTTCAATTTAATTAAGTCTCACGAAAAAATATTTGTAACATTAGAAACTTACTGTAACAAAAATGTACTACAAAAAAATGCTGCAAATAACCCAAACTATCGCCCTGGGGCCCAATTCCCCTAAAATAAATCTTGATAAATCATAACCGAACCAAGGCCGAACCGTTCATTCAGACAGTTCTCAATTTCAAAAGCTGTCGAATTATTTGACACAAAAAACAAACTCAATCATTTTGAAAGTTTTCGAAAACAAAAACTGACTGACGGTTGTGGTTCGATTGAGTTTGGCAACAATTTATCTTAGGAGAATTGGGCCCCTGTTTTGTTTGATTCACGATTTTTTACCCACCCTCTTTAACGCAGTTCACGTCGCGGCTAGAAGTACTCTCGGCCTCCAAAAAAAGTGACGACGCGAAAGACGGCAAGACGTGTCAGATTATTGCCTACTATTTTTCATATCCCCGATATCAAATCATAACCCTTCCATATCGGAGATTTATGAGCAGTACCACTAAGTTTGTCCAACAGCCGACAGCTAGTATTAACAGGAAAGTGTGCTCAAGCAAGATTGCATGTTACACAACCTAGATTTGTTAGTTCAGGATTATTTCTTTCCGTCAGATATTACGATCCGGTGTCAACATAGGGATCTTTGTCAGATATTTTTGGATGGAAATATTAGAAATGGCAATAGGCGAAAATTTGAATGGATGACAAAGACTCGGCCTTGATTTTTTACGGTTTATTGCTTGGAATTGTTCGAGGCCTTTTAGATTTGAAAGGCAATCTATAAGGGTAGATAGTGGGTAAGTAGTGGGCGTCTTTTGGACGATAATTATTATGATGAAGGTAAGATAAATGATGGAATCAGGCGTTACTTTGTGGAAACAAAATGCGGGTACAAATGTACAAATACAATATCTAGCTTGCAGGATATGTTGACTCCTCGCGATCCTAGCAGTCGAGGAGTCAACATATCCTGAGGATGCCCCATGCAGGGGCGAAACACGTGTCGTGTATTAGTTTGGTTGCATATTGCATTATTTTTTCACTCTTTCTGCATGTGCATAAACTTGTGGGCGGGAGGGTGGTGCTGCATACTGCATCCAAACTAGCGATCTTGTTCAGCGGAATTAAAGCTAGATATTGTATTTGCATATTTGTATGATGAAGGTAAGCAGTACATGTTATATTTTGAACCTGTGTGGGGACGGGCTAGAATATAAAACTTCCTCACCGCACGCTGGCAATAGACGCGTGTTCTAAGATTCAACAAAACCCAGCACGCTTAGTAGTAGGATCTATACGGTCCGCCTGGCTAGCTACCACCCTCACATTAAAGTCCGGCGCCAAGCAGTTTATTGTGTTCCGTCTTGTGTATGTGAGAGCCAGAGGGATATAGGGAAATCTCTCTATATATCTCTGTTACTTGGATTCGTGTGCTCTATCTGAGGTACCCTGTCTGCGCTTACTACCAGGTGCTACTAGGGTCAAGCGCGACCAAGTAAATTAATAATAATAAAAAAAAACATCTGCTTATAGGAAAAAAATTACGCAACGAATCTTTTTTTACTTTGGGCCCTCATGGATGGGTTATGCCGAACTCGTACCGGCTAAAAACCCACGATGTTCCTTCTCCTGACCTTCGGCTAGGGTTGCGGGATTCTCAGCTGCAGTCATCGCAACCCCGGCAGACCTTTCTTTCTGTGGGGATTTGCCCCACGTCCTTCTAAGAGGCGCGTACGGAAGACTGCGCGGCGTCTTCTCGGGCTTGCTACAGGTCGGGCGACCACAGGAAAAGATGGAACCAATATAATACCATAAAGCTTCATCACCATCATCAGTGAGACGCATTCTCTTACTAGACTAGGTTTACTTAGTAATTTTTTTATATGAATATTCTTTTTTCTTTTTAACGACTTCAAAAAAAGGAGGAGGTTTTCAATTCGTCGAAATCTTTTTTTTCTCTATGCTCCCCGATTACTCAAAGACGCCTGGACCGATTTGGAAAATTCTTCTTTTGTTTAAAAGGATAGGTATACTTTCCAGGTGGTCCCATGGTCATAAGGTTAGAATCTGATGATGGGATCCTGGAGAAACCGAGTGAAATATTAAAATTTCATAGGTACGCTTGAATCGATTTTTAGTTTGAAAAAGATGTTTGAAAGAGTAAAATAATTACCATATTATAAAATTAACAGTTTCAGAAGTCGGTGCTAATCCACCCTGAACCAAATTGAAGGCACCGACTTCCGAAACTGTTAATTTTATAATATGGTACTAGTAATTATTTTACTCTTTTTGAAGTCGGTTTTTCTTTTATTTTTAAAGTAATTTTATTAATGTCTGCAAAACAGTTAAGTATACAGGCAAACAATGGATATCACTAAACTACGCAAGGAACTGTCATTGGAATTGTGTGCATAATAACTTTTATACGCAAAACACGCTCAGATAAGCGACGGTAAACACTTGGCCGCGTGATAAACGCAAAACTCTGTTAGAATACGAATGTAATTAGTTGTCTGTACACTTATTTGTTTTGTTGACTGTACCAAAAAATAAAACCAGCCAAGTGCGAGTTGGACTCGCGCACGAAGGTTTCCGTACCATTATCTATAAAAACGGCAAAAAAATCACGTTTGTTGTATGGTAGCCACCTTAAATATTTATTTTATTCTGTTTTTTAGTATTTATTGTTATAGCGGCAACAAAAATACCTACATCATCTGTGAAAATTTCAACTGTCTAACTATAATTGTTCATGAGATACAGCCTGGTGACAGACGGACGGACAGACAGCGGAGTCTTAGTAATAGGGTCCCGTTTTACCCTTTGGGTACGGAACCTTAAAAACATTAATCTTAAAAATACATACCGATATATATAAATGCGCTCTGTATCTCTTTGATTTTGCGTTAGTCTATGCTATTTTGTCCTAGCCACCTTAGTTCATTGTTATCCTGACATTTGGCCCTTCGCTGCCATACCAGTAGCACAGTGTACCTACGTACTTCATACAGTGGGTCAACGCCCATACATTTGACAGGTCCTATGAAATGACAAAATTATGTAGGGGCGGAGGTTATGTCCCAAGTATGCAGTATGGCTACTCGGGACATAATTTCCGCTCCTTCACCCCGCAACCCCCCGCACGATTGCTCTGCGACAATGTTCTACGTTGACCGACTGTAAGGAGTAAGATATAGGTAGACTGTGCCAGTAGCTTGTTGCTCTATTGTCCATTCTCTTTACAAAACACATTATTGTAGGGCCAATTTAATATCACCTACAACCTTTAAGATCACATTTGACACTTCATTAAAATTTAACAACGTAACCTTGTAACGGCGGGCATAAAATATTATTTATTTTTTCGACGTTAGAACTGCACAATTGCTTAACTTTTTTCAATTACGATTTTTATTTATTGTAATAATGACAAAAGAAGGTAATTTTACGATTTACTTTCACTAATAAACCACTCTAAACATAATAAACAATTTCTGTTCTACAGAGAACTGAACGTCGTTGCAATGTTGCGTCAGTGAACCCTTTTTCTTTGTAAACACTAGGGATGTTACAGAAAAAAATCGAATGTTGATAAGTAGATTCGAATGCAATGATTATGTACTGAATTCGATTTACATATGTTTGAAATCCGTATCGATTAATTCACTCTAATCGATGTTTTTAAGCAGGTCACCTCACTATGAAGCTAAAACTGACAGATGTCAAATGTGACGTATTAAATTAGCCCTACGTTACCTGCCCACATTCATTTAAAAATTGCTTTCCTAATTTAGACCGGCCCATTTCCACTTCTGTGTAACTTGTTTACCTAATATAGACACAGAGATTGCACAGAATAATCATTTCTATTTAACTAACTCAATCTCCCTCAACAAAGTCGAAGAAAATAGCTTAAAGCCACACATTAACTAATTAAACGCAACTTCCAACATACTGAGCACAGAACAAATATTAGTCTGGAATCCTCCTCCAGAAAAAACTGGTAAGCCAATGAAATATTACCATTGCGGTACCCACTTAATTAAATAAAACGGGCCACGTCAACTCTGGGGAGACATTAACGGTGTTTACGCAAAAACCCGCCAGACAACTGACACGGCAATTAGGGAGGTTTTGAAATTAAAAATATTAAAACTCTGGGTTTGTAGTTAGAAATTCGTATGAAGCTTTTAGGGATCTGCAGATTGATGCTAATAATTTTAATGTAATTTTTTTCAGTATATATATTGCTTTAATTTACGACTGCCTTTCCCGGAAGGATAGGCAGAGGTGAAATTAGGTAGAACAATTTCAAACAGAACGTTTTAAAATGAATTTTAGTTCGCGTTTGTTTCAAGAGTCTGTTTAATTTAAGGTTTTGACTTTCCAGAAATTAGAAGTATAAATATTAAAGAAAATACTGATTTTGCTATTTGGAGACATTGTTTTAATTTTTAGACTATGAAACAATAGCAATGCAGAACCACTTCTTCTTCTTCTTCGTGTCGTTGGCACGACAATCATTATATTATGTTAGCCCAGAACTTCGCCACTTCTACGGTGCCATCGGTGGTTGCGCAGAGATCACTCTGGCTGCAGGTTGTTGGGCTCAGAGGGCAGGATAGCAGATGGGGAATAGTTTGCAGCGCAGCTCCACATCCACACCCCGCTGATTGCTGATATTTTATGATTAGTAATAATAGGTTTGATTTTCAAATCGGCCTTAGGCCGTGATCTGTTACGAACGCCGTAGGACGCGTCTCGTGGGACACAGTGCGAAGCCGATGAATGTTTATTATGGAAATGCAGTATAGTCGTATCTCCCAGGCGCCTGACGTGGCGTCAGGCCTACAGCGTAACGCTGGACGTGGCTTCCAGTGCTTGTAACAGACCACGGCCTAGGGCCGACTTGAAAATCAAATCTATTTAAAGCTAATCATAAAATATCAGTAGTTACGTGGCATTGCCATTATTTTATAGTCTAAATTAAAACAATATCTCCAAACAGAAAAATCAGTATTTTCTTAAATATTTATTCTTCTAATATCTTGAAAGTCAAAACCTTACATCAAGCCGAGTCTTGAAATAATCTCGAACTAAAATTCCTTTAAATAACGAAAGAGATATCCAACTATATATTTTCAAAAGTCACAGGTAGGATCTATGTGTTAATTACGTTGAGATATCAAAAACTCTTTGTTGTGAATAAATTACACGGAATGTTGGAGTGAGGCCACGGACTGGAATAGAGCGGCAGCGATTTGTACCGCTGATTTTTCATGAGGCCAGTTTTAAAATCGTGTGGAATGTATATTTTACAAGAAAGTATGACTAGAATGTGACGAGAGTTTCCGCATATTCATCAAGCTGCAAAGAGAATAACAGGAAAATCGGAAGTCGTTATAATAAAAAAACTGGTTTCAGAAAAAACTTTTTAAAGGATAATCTGTGTTGGAATTTTACGAAACCAACCAAAACAGTAGATACACATAAAAACCCAAAAAATACTGCGAGAACGACAAAAATAAAACAATCATAAAAGTTAAAGAGCAAACGCATTACAAGGCCAACATTACAATCCCTGGCCTGAGGAGTCCGAATTACAAATGACATTGCATAAAAATGAGGCTAATTTGACCTCCCCGCTACTGCACCCAGGCCACGGCCTAGCAGTTAAATTACATGTTTTGCAAACCCATTCATTTTTAATATGAGAGATAAGAGCCCTTTGTACAGACTCATTATTATAATTAAAAGATTATGAATGCCAATTATTTTTTGGTAAAACGCATTCATTATTTCAAAGGGAAATATATTAATTTGTTGGCGAGACAGAAAGTCAATGTCCTGGAGGTTTTAGAATTATTGTTAGACGAATAATTATTTAGATTAAACATGGTTTGAGAAGGTATTTCGTTCTAGAAATACAGGGTGTTAACGAAATCGTGTAATTCCTTCAAACCGCGTGATCTACTGGTGACACAGATTAACCCTAGATGGGAATTTTCGAAAATCAAATTAAAAAAAAAAACAAAAAAAAATTTTGGTTTTCAATTTCTGAGTCTTTTTACAACCTTGAGTTATCTGACTGTAAAGAGTGATATCGCGTTAGTCGTTCCTGCCAGCCGTGTCGCCGTACTTTCATTAATTTATGCGTGGCATCGAAATGTGCACAAAAATAAAACAAATTTTTTGCAAAAAAAAAAATGATGTTTTTTTACTGAATCCTTATTAGTTGGATTAGATAAGACCGGTAACAAAGCCGCATGAAAAAATAATAATTTTATTTTTTTATTTTTAATCAAGCTAAATCCCGTGCGGGGCCTGTCTACATCAGTAGTAGATCATGTGGTTTTAAGGAATTACACGAATTCGTTAACACCCTGTATTTAAGTGTGTTCTTTGAGAAAAATATTTTTTTATTATGACTGAAGAGTTTACCGACGCTTTTTGCACGACTGCCCAAAAAAGTGTCCCGTAAATTATAGTTTTAAAATTTCCCTCGACTGCATAAAAATTTCAGATACTTCAATTGTAAGTACAATGCTTGCGTGCGTAGTTAGGTATCTCTATGCCAAGTAAAACATTTCTGCGGTATCTTATTCCCGTCCAACACAACTTATTTTTTGGATTTTCAGTTTAATTTTGAAAAAAATGTCGTGGTTTCCCGGATGTTACAGACACGCTTATGAAGCGCCGAGTGGTGGGTTCAAACCCAGGCAGTACCGATGTGACTTTTTCAATGTCAATACCACTGACATACTGTGAAGAAAACGTCGTGAGGAAACCTGCATTCTAATCGCGCAACACACTTGTCATTGATAGGTCAAAAATTTCCATAGCAACGTTTGTATTAACAATCCGACTTCTCTCCACAACTATGTACAACTGGCGAGGCGTAAGCTTTGCATTTCTGTGAGTGTACCTAGAATCGATTGCCAAAAAGCAGTATAAACCGGTTTAAACCAAGCAAAGGACGCGTCTGCATTCATTTTCACACAAATGCAAAGCTCAGCTTAGGCCTTGCGGACGGTACTACGCAATGAATATTGTTTTTGACACATCAACTATCAATATTGATGTTGGTCACGTTACGAAATTGCCCTGCAGGACTCAATGGTCTCAAATCGCTAACACGCAGTGAGCAAGCATGGTGATAAATTCTCGTTACTTCTCTGTATAAGAAGAGGCCTTTGCTCTGCAGTAGAACAGTTATAGGCAATTTTTTTTTTAGTTATATTTTGTTAATAGGTTTTTAATGAAGAGAAAAAGGCAATTATGATTGAAGAGCCAGATTGATCAACGCTGGTTTATTGTTGGGGTATTAAACTTAAACACATAACTAGGCCGTAGGCCACTACAAAGAAAAAAGGTTACAATACTTTTGAACTCGTATTTACAACACCTATTTTGAATTGTTTTATTTTATGTTAAAACACACAATTACAACAAAATTCGTAACAACTAGCAATCAATGAAACCCAAATTGATCCAATTCAATTATAAATTCTTGCGAAAAACCGATGAGATTAAATCAGATGACTTTTGAAACCAATTAATGGTTTGATAATTTCAAATAAAATGACGTACAAATTGTATTCGGAGTTCAATTAATAAGTTGCGGGTTGAATATTTCAAATTGATTTTGGGATCAAAGTAAAATGCAATGACGTATCAGGGAGCATGGTAGTGCCCTCGCCAACGTTGAGCAGGCGCGATCGTACACGTTTTTCTCGAAGCAACTAAAGACAATTTAAAGGGGTTCCCGTGTTTTTGCCTAAGTATTTTAAAATATCGAATTTCATTTCGCCGACAACGATTCGCCGAATTTATCTTTGCCGAAGCAATATTTACCCTAATTTGATTTCGCCAAATTATTATTAGCCACCATAATTAATTGGCCAAAAAAACATTCAGAAATTTTGTTTTAGTCGAATACTTCTTTGGCTATTGTTTAATTTACCAAATAAGTATTCGCACAACATTATTTTCACACAGCTGAATGTAATGTTAATCCGATTCAGCGCACCCAGACTACACGTAGTCAGACTATGTCCTACTCCTAGAGTGTTATTTAAAAGAGTGGAGCCAGAAGCTCACGAAGGAGGTTCTTAGTGGAACGAGTGCACGAGTAGCGTTGGCCGAGTGTGCGACCGAAGCGAAGGGGCGACAAAGCGAGATTTCTGGCGGAACAAACCCAGAAACACTTGCAAGCTTGCTTGCTTTCTTGCTTGCATGATGGGAAAATGAGCTATCTAACAAGTGTAAAGTGGCCAATAATACAGTTTACTAATGAAGCAGTGGCCAGCAGACTAGTCGGGGTAACAAAAAGTTACAAAACATAATCAGGGACTTTAATCATTCGGCGAAATGAAAAGTGGCGAAAGGTTGTCGGCCAGATAAGAATCGGCTAATAATATTTCGATATTCCAACAGAGAACCACTTTAAAGCCCCCTATATCTTTGTAACAGATGAAAGCGAAAGCCTGAAATTTTATATCATCATCCTCATCCTCCTTCCCTTATCCCAACCTGTCTGTCGGCGCAGCATGTATTTTTTTCCATACATCTGTATTAGGCGTCATCTCAGTAGTCACCCTTTTTCTAGTCATATCATCTTTTACAGTATCCATCCATCGTTTCTTTGGTCTTCCTCTACTCTTACAACCATCCACATTCATACTCAAAACTTTCCTCACGACTGAAAATCTACATAATTTTTGTTAATGTATTTAAGTAAATTGATGAAATATACCTTATTATTTTGAAACAAATCTGTACTACTGTAAACAAATAGTCTAGTATATCCTTCTTCTATCGTGTCGGCACGAGCTATACAAGAATAGCTCATGCCGTGTTGAAAAGATTAGCCAGTCAGCAAGGATAGTAGCGAGGCTGACTGCCCAGGGTGCGCCGGACGTTCTGAAGTATCGTCACTCGTGGAGGCTCTTTTCATGCACCCCAAGTAGTCCGAAAAATATATTTATAAATTAAATGCCAGACTTCGTTCTCAAAATATCTCAATTTTTTGTATGGCAAGAGACGCGAGACTTAGCTTTTTTTACTTGAATGTTTTCGATGGGATATTGGTAGATAATAATCACTTCAATAATATACGTGGGCATCACCATCTCTTCCTTCTACTAGGCCGAACGCTCGTCCATGCACTCATAACGTGTTTATACCTGATTACTCTGCCGAGAGCACTGTCTTGCCACTGTACTCTTTGCGTGAGCAATACACGATACAGATGCACTGACGCACGATAGCCTTTGTTCTAGAATTAGTCAGGTGTATAACCAATAAGCCTGCTTAGGATTAGTTATAGCACAATGAAATTAATAGGCATAAATGATAATTGTATTATTATCGACTAGCTGTGCCTTCGACTCCATCCGCGTTGAAGTCGTAAATCAATAATATGTCGCAATAACTAAACAAACTTATTGACAAGTTTAAATTCTAATATCTTTTGATTGAGCGAACCAATTACGATGAAACAAAAACTAAATGTTACTTCGAGATACGCACAATTTTTTGCCGCATTTTGAACCGCATTTTTAAGTACTTTTAACGTAATGCGTGTACAAACAAATCAACAAGCCGACAAACAGATAAACAGACAAATGTTTCAAAAATGATATGAAGGAATTTTATTGGTTCTCCTTTAAACCACCGCATTTTTTTTATCTATTTCAAATTTTCGAACACGCTAAGTCTATAGATTTACTATAAAAAGTAAGTTCAAAAACTAAAACCCGACTACTGAAAAACGAATGAAACACATTATCATCTGAAATTGTTATGTGCAAACTATTCAATATTTATCGTCTATTAAATAAACAACTTGCACGTAAAATATTTTAATGTATTTAATTCATAGTGATGTTCAGAGGATAGTCATGGTCAGTGGTCATATTATTATGCTACTTTGCCCTGATCGCTTGGTACTCTTTCAGAATGGAGGCGGGCGCAGGTGCTAGCGCGGGCGCGTGTAAATCAAAATGTATGTAGACGCCAGTTGCATTCACAGTGCTCCCGCGAGCCGCGCGTCTGCATGAAGCGGGCCCGGGCGCGGGTGTTTCTAATGTGTGTAGTGATATAGCGTCTGTTAGGTGACTGCGCGTGTGGTTCTAAACCATTTTGATTCACCCGCCGAAGCGTCGTACGATAGCTCGTTCGGCACTACTGTGAACACGCAGACGCCAAGACCCAAGCGCCCGCGCCCGCCCCCGCACCCACTAGTCAGTCTGATTGACCGCTTACTACTATTAGAACGTGTTGTTTTGTTACGAGAATTGCCATCAACCGAGCATAAACCCAGTCTCCGGGCTGCTACTAAGAAGTTTCACACAGAAAAACCCAATAATACTTTGCCTGACCTGGGGATCGAACCTAGGACGTCACGCTCAGCAGTTGCATTTGTAACCATCAGACCAGGCATGGGCAACTTTTGGCAAGTTGCGAGCCAAATTTTACAATATTAAATGCAGTCGCGGATCATGACAGAAAATAAAAAAGCTTAATTTATTTGTCTCGTTTATTCGTCTAAATACACATGTAAAGTTACATTTTTAAATATTTCTATGGGGGTGCATGAAAAGAGCCTCCACGAGTGACGATACTTAAGTACGTCCGGCGCACCCTGGGCAGTCAGCCTTCCTACCAACCTTGCTGACTGGCTAATCTTTTCACCACAGCATGAGCTATTTTCGTATAGCTCGCGCTGACACGAGAGAAGAAAATATTTCTATAAAACAAAAAACATTTAGAAATATAAAAAAATTGTATCCCACCGGCATCGGGAACAAGGTCCAAGCTGCCGGCAGTCAGGGCTCCAGAGAAAGGAACCTCCTCACTATGCGTGCCGTGTCAAGGAGTACTGCTTTCTGTATCAAGCCCTTGATTCAGACGCCCAACGAGAGCCTCATGAGATTATTTATCTATTTATTAGGTTACCAATGAAGTTAATTTATTTGTAACATTTAATGTGATATTTATGTTGGAACTTCAGAAACAACTTTATCAATATCTGGACGAATTCCAGTTGTACAGAGACGTAACGAGTTTTTCAGAATTTCATCTGTTCATCGGAAATTTCAAAATGTCGCGGGACGGTTCAAAAACCGAGGCGAGCCGGATCTGGCCGTACGTTGCCCATACGAGCATTAGATTAACGAGGTAATCACTAAGCATAAACAAGTAATCTTCCTCCTAGCCTTTCACAACTATTTTGGGGTAGGTTTCCAGTCTAACTAGATGCGGCTGAATACCAGCATTTCACACGAAGCGACTGCCATCAGACCTCCGCAACTCAGTTATTGGACAATGCTGATATTTTAGAGCCATTACGCACTGTCGAAGACTTGGTCTCTCGGCAACCAAAACATAAGCAACTAGGGCCAGGAGACCAAGCTGAGCGTTTCTTGTTTCTTGTACATTCGTGCATGATGGACGTCGAAGAAGCTGCAATAGTATCGTTACTAATCTATACATATAAAAGGAGAAGCTGACTGACTGACTGATCTATCAACGTACAGCCTAAACCACTGGGGTTAGAAAGTTGAAATTTTGACAGTAGGTTCCTTTTGTAACGTAGGCATCCACTAAGAAGGGATTTTTCGAAATTCAACCCCTAAGGGAGTTAAGTAGGTGATGAAAGTTTGTATGGAAAATCGTCACTTAACGGGTTCAAAATTTCACGCAAGCGAAGCTGCGGGCGAAAGCTAGTACTAATTATAAAGAGAAAAAAAATGCAAGAGAGTATTGGGTATCCCGATTAGAATATTGGTCACTGGATAAATCTCAAATAACTTTTCGGAATCGTATTTCTTATATTAATTTCTCTGTATCGAAAGCCAGAGCCATTTTTGTGCGCGACGTCCGGTCGTCTTGACAGTTGCTCGCAGTGTGAACGCTTCCATTTGAACCAGTGCCCCTATTGGTCGCCGGCGACCAGCAGTCGCTTGTGCGTCGCCACTGCGCGGCGAGTCGCCGAGTCGCCCGGGCGATCAGCGACCAAGTGCGTAAACACCTATTTAAACTGTAGAAAGTCACAGTCGCCGTCGACCAAGTCTCCGGCGACCAGGGGTCCAATTCTCCTAAAATAAATCTTGATAAATCACAACCGAACCAAGGCCGAACCGTTCATTCAGACAGTTCTCAATTTCAAAAGCTATCAAATTGTTTGACACAAAAAACAAAATCAATCATTTTGAAAGTTTTCGAAAACAAAAACTGACTGACGGTTGTGGTTCGATTGCGTTTGGCAACAATTTATTTTAGGAGAATTAGGCCCCAGTCGACAGTGCGTAGCGGCTAGAGGTTAGACTGGTCGTCAGACCTGGCTTCTGGCTTCCCGTAACGATTGTCATAGGTTTTCGTATGACATCCGGGACCGACGGCTTAACGTGCTCTCCGAGACACAGAAGGGTCTCGATGTGCAACGAACGGTCATCCATCCAGGTACTGACCTCAGCAAGTGCAGATTAACCTCGCAAATCGTATTATCGACGCTGTTTTCAATTAGCCTCGAGCCCTTCCACAAACGCACAAACATCATCATCATCATCATTCAGTCGAAAGACGTCCACTGCTGGACATAGGCCTCCTCCAAGCATCGCCACATTCACCGGTCCTGTGCTCCATGCCACGGTAATGTTATACTAACAGTATTCTATCTTCATACAAACGGTCGGAACGCGAGTCATACCTACGCCCCTTGCGTTCGGTATACACTCGGTACACAAACAGTTAGGGATGTCACAGTACCTATGCTGAGGGGTTTGCCATAATCTCCACTCTTGGCAGGCGGGTTGGCGATCGTAGTATGGTTGTTAAAATACTCAGAGAACGCTGCTGCCCATCCTCTAGTGAATCCCTTAGTCGCCTTTTACGACACCCATGGGAAGAGATGGGGAAATGCTATTCTTTACGTCCGGAACCACAAACGCACAAACAAGTAATAATATACTTAAATCCTTGCAAACTGTATTTTAACAAAGTTTCAATGTATTAAGTTAGTTTTAAACCAAATGATGCTTTACAGTCGACTGCAACTTAAGCCAGGCGGTTGATCCCTTTGAAGTAAAGGAAAGATTAACTCTATATAACTCAGTTTATACAGTGATATTTCTTAAATATACAGGTTGTAAACGAATTCATTTACGCACGGGATTTAGCTTGATTTTAATTTAAATATTATTATTTTTGCGGTAGTGCTGTGTTCGTGTCTAAACCAACTAAGAAAGCAACAACAAAATCTTTTTTTTTTGCGTTACCATTATGTAGGTACTACTACATTTCGATGCCACACATACAATGTCACAAAATGAAAGCAATGTCACACAGTTGTCAAGCACAACTAGCACGATTTCGCTCCGCGCAGTTAGTTAACGCGGGGCGCTAAAATGATTCGGAAATAGATTAACCTGTTTCTTTTTTGAATTTTTATCCGACTACATATACTATGTATGTGTCGCAGTATGATAGATAAAGCCGCAATATAGTTATATCCTTAAGAATATAATTATACAGGGTGTTTGGCAGAACGTTGAACATACGAAAATGGTGGATAGGTGGGGTCATCTGCTACTTACTCGGCCCTAATTTATTTGGCCCTGGCCCCCTGGATATTTTTTTTTATGCAAGTTGAAATTAAGATTTAAGTATTTTTTACGTCTTTCTACGAGTTTGAGGACTCATAACTTTTTTTCTAGCTAACATCTGAATAAAGCCATAATGTTATAAGAACCTGCCAACATTAAAGATTGGAAAGTTAAGAAAGTGGTGAAAACAGAAGAAAGCAAAAATATTTTTTTTTAAATATCCTTGCGTCCAGGCCACATCAATTAGGGCTGAGTAAGTAGCATTTGACCCCACCTATCCACCATTTTCGTATGTTCAACGTTCTGCCAAACACCCTGTATACCGTAACATAGTTATACGAAAGCGATTCGTTACTATCTTACGGTCGCAATCTAGTAATATGTTTATCTGACTAAACTAATCTGGTTAAATAGTTATAAATTTACCATAGAATCAAATAAAACAATATATTTGTCGCAGTAACATGGTTATAGCCGTTATACGATCATATGCCTAGCGATTTGATCATATACGTATATCGGGAGATGCTAATAGAAAGGTTAAGGTTGTTTAGGTTTCCAAACCAAAGTTGACGGAGGCCCGCTGCGCGGGGCTCCTATTTCTGTCTGTAGAGTTTAAAGTAACCTAACACGAAGGGGATGACGGGGGCTTCGTTCGATGTATGTTCATCTGTTCCCTATTAACTTCCAAACTACTTATCATAATTTGACAAATGAGGTGTCGTTGGAAGCGTCTTGATCGTCCGCTGGTTATCTATAGGCTATGTGACGTCACAATAAACTGAATATGGACCACGGCTGTCCTCTGAACATCACTGTGAATGTATTAAATACATTAAAAAATATTTCGTGTAAGTTGTTTATTTAATAGACGATAAATATTGAGTAGTTTGCACATAACAATTTCAGATGATTAATATTTTCTTGTTTCATTAATTTTTCAGTAGTCGGGTTTTAGTTTTTGAACTTAATTTTTATTGTTTGTAGATTCTGAAAAAGTCCCCTGCAGTGTCAATCTGTGTTGCTAGTAGATCACGCGATTTGAAGGAATTATTATTGTTGGTAACACCAATACAAATATTTTTATTTTACGTTGCGTGCGGCAACACCTTTCTTTGTTGTCTTCGATGCGATCTCGTGCCAGTAGCATGTGCTAGTTTGAACTTTGGTGGACTGTGTGTGTGTGCGCTTCCAACTTCTTGTGTGGATTTGGATACAGCCTGTATTTCTGGTAAAGATATTTCTATCAGAATAGTTTATAATACGACGAGTTTTCTGTATTTCCTTGAAACTTTCTTTCATCTTAGTGCTTTATCAGTTTAATCCCAGGATTTTTCACTGTAAAAAGGATTTGAAGGCTTTCTTTCTTGGAAACTGATCATTTGAAATTGCAGCTGAGATTTTAGAATGTAGATCATAGAATCAGATGAACATTGCAGTTAAAATAAGACCAAGAAAGTTCCTAGATCTTTCTCTTCCGAGAAAGATCAAGTCAAGAGTTTGACCAGATTAGAAAAAAAGAACAGAATTGCATTTTGATCGCGCTCAGATTCTTGCAATAGATTAGTTTTAGGACTTGTTTCAAATAAAACTTAAAATAAACGAAATCAAATCAAAATACATATCGAGAATATTAGAAAAAAAAACAGCCAAGTGCAAGCCGGACTCGCGCACGAAGGGTTCCGTACCATTATCTATAAAAACGGCAAAAAAATCACGTTTGTTGTATGGGAGCCCCCAATATTTATTTTATTCTTTTTCAGTATTTTTTGTTAAAGAGATAACATAAATATATCATCTGTGAAAATTTCAACTATCTAACTATCACGGTTCATGAGATACAGCCTGTCAAATCAAAGTAATTTTGTCAAAATCTGATTGAGATGAAAATTCTTCTACTGATTCAATTAATTTCATTAAATCTTCAATGATCATTAAACCGTATGGTTTAGTTTCAACTTAGGCCTTATAACATCCCAAGGGTATCATAAAAAGAGATTATACTTTGTGGATGGGTAGCATCGACCACCTGTGTCCTAATAACTGCAATTACTTCGCTCGCCACGCGTTGTGACCATTCGTTGTAATGGTTTATGAAGCATATACAGCTGGAGATATTTTCTGGTGGAATTGGATTCCTTTACTAAATACTTGGATAGATAATAATTGATATATTATTATTGCATTTAAACGTTGACGTAGAAACACATAGGCCATGGTTCTAGTTCAAAATTCAGGAAAAAAATGTCCTGAGTTCACATACACCACTAGATGCTCGCCAAGGCACACCGCCTTATAAACTTAAAAATACCAATAAACTAATTTAAATCCTATGTCGTAATCATCATCATCTTCCTGCCCTTTCCCATGTTACTTGGGGTCGGCGCAACACGTTTTCTTCTTCCATTCCGTCCTGTCAACCGTCATAATATCACTGACTCCTTTCTCTTTCATATCATTGTTCACACAATCCATCCATTTTCTTTGGCCTCCCTCTTCCTTTCCATCCATCCACATTTATATTCAGAACTCTTTTGGTCACATGCGTTTCATCCCTCCTCTTCATATGCCCATACCAAGAAAAACGGTTCCCTTTCAACTTTTCTGTCACTGGCGCTACTTTCAAACTTCCTCTAATATACTCATTCCTGACCTTATCCATTCTGGTCACTCCACACATCCATTTCAACATTCTCATCTCCGCTACATGCAATATTTTTTCACCCGTCTTATTCACGGCCCAACATTCCATTCATCACAATGCCTAATTTAGCTTACAACCACTTTTTTCCATACGAAGATTCGACTGCACCCATTGACGTAAATTAGTTTACTTTTTCGCGTTTTAGTCTGCATTTGTTTGGGATATTTTTGAGTACGGACTCGATGTCCCTGTTTTTTACGTCAATGATTTTAAATGGAGAATTCCTATATTTTTTTTAAACTTTGTCCCTCTCTAGGATTTCTCTTGTATCATGGGTGCGTTTACAGATACAAATCTTCACACGCACAAACACTCAGACCTGTAACAAGTATCTGTAGGCTATACAAATATTTTTTCCGTGTGGGAATCGATCCCACAACCTGTAGCGCAGAAGCCAATCGCTCAGCCGGTTACGTATCATAATACCTACGTTTATTCTAACTATTTTCAACTTAACTACGATCAAAAGACCTACCGTTTAAAACACCTAAAGATCGTTTCACCTATTTTTGTAATAACTAATGGACGAAATCCATAATGGAGAATTCATCTACGGTTTATTCGACTACAATTAATTCACCTAACGTTGATTAAACTAACGGACGATTCACCTACTGTTGATTTATCTGTGGTCTTGTGTTTGTCTTACTGGTGATTTTGTATATGTGACAACATTTCTGCGAGCAACTTGGAAGTAGCGCTAGCCGGCCGCTGCCGCGGCACCGCTCGCTTCGCTCGCTCGGCTCGCGCGCGGTTTGTCACAGTTCTAACCTAACATAACCTATTTCACCCAGTTCAAAATGACGAATCATACAATCTGCCGCAGAAATGTTTTTACCATTGTCTAATTATCTAGTCGCATATACGAGTGGCTGCATCTTCAATATTTCCATACCTATTCACTAAATATTATGAATTCTTTTAAACCTTTTTGCAGCAATCAATACACACTCGAGATATTTCCAGATGCGTCTCTTACAGGTTGTGGTATCTGTTGTAATGGAAAAAACTCTAATAAGTTTTGGAGTTTGTTGGAACAACCCATTACAGTTTTCTCCTTGAGGTTTAAAAGAGTTCATAATATTTGTTGAATGAATATTCATTCAACAAATATTATGAGCTTTTCATATGAAAAGCTCATACTAATGCAAGATATTATTCTTAGAAAAGATGGGCATGATTGCCGAGCTCATATTTGACGACGTCTGTGGTCTAGTGGTTCGAGTACCGGACTGCTGATCACGAGGTCGTGGGTTCGATTCCCACAGGACACAAATATTTATGTGATGAACATAAGTGTTTGTGTTGGTCTGGGTGTTTCTTATGTATTATAAGTATGTATTTACAAAAAAAAAAAAGTATATAAGTATTGTATCCATTGTCTAGTACCCATAGTACAAGCTCTGCTTAGTTTGGGACTAGATGGTGCTGTGTAGAAAATGTCCCAAAAATATTATATTATTATTATTATTATTATTTTCCAAAGGGGTAAGCTTAGGCACTGTTAGAAATGAACTACGTTACAATGGCACGCCCCTCCACCACCTTGACGTAGCTTGGTACCGTTTGGAGGTTTGTTTGAACGAAACACTTTAATTATGCACTAGTCGAGCAATGAATCTACGAAATATCAAACACAAAATTGGTGACTCGTTAGTATACGTACACACACATTGAAGACAGATGTTGGCGTGTCATGTTATCTTGATATCTATGCACTTACAGTTTATATATTTATTGTACATTTATGATAGTAATGGTATAAGATCCCATGGACAGGAAGTTAACCCATCACCTACCTTGTGTGTACGGTCTAACTACTACGGGTGCATGAAAAAAGCCTCCACGAGTGACGATACTTCAGTAGGTCCGGCGCACCCTGGGCAGTCAGCCCCGCTACCAACTTTGCTGACTGGCTAATCTTTTCACCACAGCATGACCTATTCTCATGTAGCTCGTGCAACACGAGAGAGAGAGAACTACTTACGTGTGTGTAGGTATTGGCCTTTTGAATGAGTAGTATGACAGTGTATCCTAGGGTGCCGTTGCTTGCGTGATGTATGTTGTAGGATTATACATATATATGTAGTTGTATAAAAATGTTTTTTTAAGACACTGATTTCGTTTCCCCTATTGTTTCAGGGAGCCTTCGATGAGCTGCTGGCCAGATACACCCTTCAGACCAGAGAATTTTCGTTAGGGAAAATTCTGGCCTAACGAGGGGGGTGTGTGACGGTGGTAGTGGTGGCGACTGGCGGGGTGCGCCTATAAAAGGGCCGGCACGCTGCATTTCGTCTTCTCCGGTCACGATCCACCGAGCTCTCCCGTCGTAGAGCCGGTCGTCTCTTCAGACTCCGCAGTCACACCGATAATTCAGCCCTCATCAAGTTGTCTCCCCCCCCTAAGTCCCCACCAGCAACGCCCTAAGCTGAGGTCCGAGTCCCACTAGGGGTCGGCCTTATTGCTGTTGATGCAGGTAGTCATGATGTTAGTGTAGTACAAGTAGTTAGCTTAGGTTAAGTTTTTTACTTATCCCCATTGGCAGACCCTTCAGGTCTCGCCAATAACTGCCCGGTTACGTAGAAACGGTCCCCTATGACCATCTACAGAAATCCCAGAGAAAAAAAAATTGTCCGCTCTGGCGCCTCAGCAGCCGCCAGTTAAGTTTCTACCTACACCTGAAGACCCTGGAATCCTCGTATCGTTTCTTCTAGAACCACGTCCTGTAGTCTAATTTTGTAATAAATATTAAAATATATATTGTATGGTTAAAAATGTTTTCATTACTATTCTGTAAGTATATTCCTGCTAAACTTCTTAGTAGCTTTCTGATTTTATGTGCATATGCTCGTAAGAGTTGACTCCTTAAGCCACCCTTAACTTGTTAAGCGTGACACTTGTATAACACGTAAACTCCGAGCTGACAGAAACCATGACAAAAAAAACAGTCCGTATTTTTACACCACAAAAACATGATGATACAGTCATTTCCTTATACGAAACAAACAACCATTATCACACCAACAAAACAAATATTTGTCAGAAAACACTGAAGAATCCGCATCTCTTAATACCCACACTTATTCAATATACGAACGAAGACCAATCTCACAATAGCTAGGTTACAAAAGAAGGAATTTTTCAAAAGGGAAAAATTACTTTTCTAAATTGGGGCGATATAAAAGACCGTTTTGTCAATATTAAAATTTTTTGTCAGCACTCGACCCCGCGTTCTCGAAGAATCTGGCGGAATTAAAAAGCCGAATTCCTTTTTATTTTTGTATTTTAATAATAAAGGTGTTATTTGGAATTTTGAGGAGTCGTGATGAGGTGATTGTTCGATTGAAGATGGCTGCTTTGTGGGATCCTGTGGTTTTCTGTGGACATTATTGAAATGGATAGATGCATAACTAGATTAACTTTAAGTATGTTTTGTGGTAGAGCTATAATGTTAGGTCTTCTTCTTCTTCTCTCATGTCAGCATGAGCTATACGATGCTGTGGTGAAAAGATTAGCCAGTTCGCAAGTTTGGTAGCGAGGCTGACTGCCCAGAATGCGCCGGACGTACTTAAGTATCGTCAGTCGTGGAGGCTCTTTTCATAGATCCCATGTTAGGTCTTGAATGTGCAGTAATAGTCTGTGACTGGAAGTGGCCTGCGATTTAAATACATTTTATGAATTTGAGGCTGTTACGCATCAAAAGCATCTAGCAGCGTCTTTCAACATTAGTACAAAATCGCATACTGAACTTTTTCAGACACGGCTCACGGCGGGCAAATGACTACATAGAGCATTTGGTCTTACAGGGCAGAGTGGAAGGCACCAGACCGCGCGGTAAGTCATCGATGCGATGGGCCGACCAAATAAAATCAGCCGTGGGTGCCACCAAAAGGGAGAAACGGGGAGACGAGCCACATCTGCTGTAGTAACTCATCATCATTCAGCCAAAAGACGTCCACTGCTGGACATAGGCCTCCCTCAAGCATCGCCACATCGACCGGTCCTGTGTTTCTCGCATCCAGCGGATTCCCGCGACCTTCATCAGATCATCGGTCCACCTTGTAGGAGGCCTACTCACGCTGCGTCTTCCGGAACGCGGTCGCCACTCCAGAACCTTTCGGCCCCATCGGCCATCCGTTCTGCGAGCAATGTGCCCCGCCCACTGCCAATTAAGTTTGGCAATTCTTCGAGCTATGTCGGTTACCTTGGTAGTAACTCATAGTGCTACATGACTACCACGACCACTCTGATAAGAGCGAAACGAATAAGAAGAGGGCAGTAAAGGAAGACGAGATGAGCTAGACTTCTACCTAAAGGATTGGACTCAGTTGCAAATCGGAAAATGGAAAGAAGGAAATGAGGCTTTTGCCCTGCAGTGGGACACAACAGGCTCATAAGATAAGATAAAAAATGTAAGCTAATAATAATATAAGCTCGCAATCCGCGCGCTGGCCGCGAGGTTCAAGCTCGCTGTCACCGCGAACACAGTAGTTATATGGCATTTGTGATTGAACGCCTACACTTACACACGCCTAGGACTTGCACGTTTTCATAACGACGTTGTTTCGCTTGCAACTAGGAGTCGGCGCGCAGTAAGCACGCGGTCCACTCGCTTGTATGGTAGCGGCAAGCGCGCTGACTGCCCGCCGTTGGCTTTTTCATATTGACATTATGAAATAATATTGTACGACACACGATTTAATGCTCTAATATGAACGACAAGTTAATTGCTGGGTTGGAGCGGTGCCGTTACGTTGCCGGTATATATGCCATGACCCTTAATCTATGCCAGTAAATAGATCATATACTGACGATGAACTGACGATCATCATCCTCCTGCCCTTATCCTCATTTGGGGTCGGCGCAGCATATCTTTTTCTTTCATACATCTCTATTATCCGTCATTTCAGTAGTCACCGTGTTTTTAGTCATATTATCTTTCAAATTCATCCATCCATCGTTTCATTTGTGTTCCTCTACTCTTATGACCATCTACATTCGTACTCAAAACTTTTCACGATATGTTCCGCATTCACTGAACTAACGATATGTTTAATTCTGTTGCTCCTTTGTCGAAGAGGCAATATATATTCATTAGTTACATCACGCTAAGATTAGTGGCGTATACACATACGTAAATTGGTAGCAGTTCTCAATAATACCGTATTTAGCATACTCATAAATACATTACAGCGGAGTCCTGTACTCGTATGTATGATTGTATGAATCCATTATGTTGGTATTTTAGTCTTAGAGTGCGTAGTTTGTAATTGGATATCTGCATTGAGATTCTAGCAATAAGAGCGGTTACGCATTACACCCGATCCGAATCCGTGAAAATACGTTCCGAAGTAGTCATAGAACTATTATATTACTAGATCCGACTTCCGTCATCTGATTTCTCTCCGTTATCCGTGAGTCTCCAATTCGGAAGAAACATTAAGGAACCGAAGTAGCCGTAGTACTATTTGTATGAACGCTTTCTCATTACCTCGGATTCAAAACGGACATAATATGCCAAAGATGGCCCCTGAACTGCTTGGATTTGGATCAGAGATCGGATTAGTGCGTAAGGAATATCCGAATTCGGTCCGAGCTTTTTAGACTCTAGATCCGAATTTTCACGAATTTGGATCGGATGCAGTGCGAAAAGCAATATCCGAATTCGGTCGAGTTTTTTTATCCGTATTTTCACGGATCCGGATCGGATGCAGTGCGTAACCGCTCTAAATGTAAGACGTTTTTATTTATTGTTGTTTTAAGCAATATAAGAGGGGCTCGTCGACAGGTTAAGCTGCGCTTGCCGCGGTCAGTCCGTGGATGGGTGGCAGTTCGTTACATATCGAGACTTCTCCGTGCCTCGGAGAGCATGTTAAGCCATCGGCTTGAATGAAAGCACGGATACAGCTGGCGGGCACGACTACTCAGTCAGTCCGCTTAGTCAATTAGGTAACTTGGGGCGCTAAAATGATTCAGAAACAGAACACCATGTTTTTAGGGTTCCGTACCCAAAGGGTAAAACGGGATCCTATTACTGAGACTCCGCGTCCGCCCGTCTGTCCGTCTGTCAGCAGGCTGTATTTCATGAACCGTGTAGTTAGACAGTTGAAATTTTCACAGATGTATTTTTGTTGCCGCTATAACAACAAATACTCAAAAACAGAATATATAATGGTACGGAACCCTTAGTACACGAGCCCAGTTTTTTTTTTGTTGTTTTTTGATGAATCTGAAAATATTACATGTTGGGTCAATCTGTATCAATGTAGCAACAAATACTTTGACTTATCATCAGTGGATCTCGCGGTTTGAAGTAATTACACGAATTCGTTTACATCGTGTATATGTAGAACTCTAGCTATTTGATGCAACACATTCGTTTACCAATCAATTTTTTTTTTTTTTTTAATCTTTTTAATTTATATTGGGGTATTTATCCATGTGGAGACGCCAACCCCATCATGCCTTATGCTAACTACCGACATCAGGTATCTTACTAAATAAAACTAAAATTAAATAAAAGTTTTTAAAAATCCTAGTCAACGAAATGAACCAATCTATTTATATAAAAATGAATCGGTATTTCCCTTGGTCATCGCATCACGCATGAACGGCTGGACCGATTTCGCTATTTTTTTTTTGTTTTGTTCGTAATTATCAGGAGAAGGTTCTTAAGAAAGAAAATTTTGATATTTAATAAAAAAACTAATTATATCAGTATATCCATATTCTTAATCTGTTTACCGCATGCATGAAAATGGTTTTAACTTTTTGTTACTATTTTGATTTTGTTTCTGAAGGTAGGTAGCAGGTAGGTAGCAGATAGGTAGCAGGTAGGTAGCAGGTAGGTAGCAGGTAGGTAGCAGGTAGGTAGCAGGTAGGTAGCAGGTAGGTAGCAGGTAGGTAGCAGGTAGGTAGCAGGTAGGTAGCAGGTAGGTAGCAGGTAGGTAGCAGGTAGGTAGCAGGTAGGTAGCAGGTAGGTAGCAGGTAGGTAGCAGGTAGGTAGCAGGTAGGTAGCAGGTAGGTAGCAGGTAGGTAGCAGGTAGGTAGCAGGTAGGTAGCAGGTAGGTAGCAGGTAGGTAGCAGGTAGGTAGCAGGTAGGTAGCAGGTAGGTAGCAGGTAGGTAGTAGGTAGGTAGTAAGTAGGAAAAAGTGCATTGCAACGCATGCCGGGTACAGCTAGTTATTTATAATAATATCATCATTTACCTTTCTTTACAATCTTTGTGGAAAATCCGCGTCATCGCTATAGCTTTATTTTGACAGGTCAACAATTTCCATAGAAACGTATGTATTAACAATGCAACTTCTCCACAACTATGCACCGCAAAATGAATATTGTTGACCTGTCAAAAGTGTGTTGCTCAATTAGAATGCTTTTCAAACAACTCGCAACAAAATGTCATTAGAAATCACCTTATGTACGATTTTCACTAAACGGGCCGCGCCGCGCCGGAGTGCGCCGGAGCGCATTTCACACTGTGCTAAAGGGAATTCAGGCTTCTATACAATAGTTAAGTTTCATGTTTGCATGGAATTTCCACTACTTGGAACTCGGTTAGATCCGCGCGTATGCCACGACAGCCGGTCGGCTGCACTCGGACGCCGCGGCAGCCGGTCGGCTCCGTGCGTACGTGGACGGCGTCGCTCGGCTGTCGTCGCGCCCGGTCGGATCCGCTCGGCCACACCGCAGGTAGAATCTGACTGCGACACGAAAACATCACTAGTCGCTGAGAGCATGCTAGCGGATACGCGAGCACGCGCGCGCTGCGCCCGGGTTCCAGCAGATTGGTAGCCGTCGGGCGGACACGGTCGGCTACTGGCGCGTGCTCGCGCATCCGCTGCGACGCGCTGCGCTGCGCCCTTGCATGGCCTGGTTGATGGAAATCGTACCTACATAAATCTCCCTCTAGATATCCCCGAGTGAGGCTCTTATATTTCGTAATGATCTACGTTTGCCACTTCCCACTTAGACTGAGCTATTTCTAGACTTACATTAGCGTTGATTGCTAGAGACCTGTTACCGCATTAAAGGCAGTTCGGTGCAATATCGACGGGTGGCAACAAAATTGCAGCAGAAGTATCAGAAATCATTACACGTATAATTATTTAATCAATGCCAGGACAACGTTTGACCTTATATACAAGGTTAGTCAGAAACGGGGTACTTAACTTACCCACCCTAACAAAAAAATACATTCTAATTTAAATTATTAATTTAAACTCTAGCTTACGATCGCTGACTACTCCGTGGTCATATGCCACTTTGCCCCAGGGTGGTATCCTCTGAACATCACTATGAATATGAATTAAATACATTCAAATATATTACGTGTAAGTTGTGTATTTAATAGACGAGAAATATTTAATAGTTTGCACATAACAATTTCAGGTGATAATATTATCTTGTTTCATTCGTTTTTCAGTCGGGTTTTAGTTTTTGAACTTACTTTTTAACCGACGTCAAAAAACGAAGGAGGTTATCAATTCGTCGGAATATTGTTTTATGCATGTTCCCCGATTACTCAAAGATGCCTGGACCGATTTGGAGTATTCTTCTTTTGTCTGAAAGGGTATACTTCCCAGGTATACATTTTTGGTAAAGATCTGATGATGACCCCCGGAGATTGATAATGGATAACAGCAAATTACCCGCGATTGCTGTAATTGCATGTTTATGAACTACAGAAATGCAAATAAAATATCTAGCTTTAATTCCGCTGAACACGATCGCTAGTTTGAATGCAGTATGCAGCACCACCCTCCCGCCCACAAATATGCACATGCAGAAAGAGTGAAAAAATAATGCAAAATGCAACCAAACCAATACACGACATGTGTTTCGCCCCTGCACGGGGCATCCTCAGCGAGGAGTCAACATATCCTGCGATCTTGTTCAGCGGAATTAAAGCAAGATATTTTATTTGCTTTTCTGTATGTCATGGATTTCCGCAAAGTAACGCCTAATTCCATCATTTATCTGTTTATGAACTGTTTATGCCACTTAAAATTGAAAAATAAAATTACTTTAAAAATAAAAGAAAGACCGATTCCAAAAAAACTAAAAAAAGAGTAAATAATTACCATATTATAAAATTAATAGTTTCAGAAGTCGATGCTAATCCACGCTGAACCAAATTGAAGGCACCGGCATTTTAGTTTTTTTGCAGGCGGTTTTTCTATAATTTTCAGTTTTCGTTTACAAAAACTATCAAATTGTTTAACAACAAAAACAAAACCAAACACTTTGACAGTTTTCGTAAACGAAAACTGTAGGAACAAACGATTCAGTTGCAATTGATAAAAGTTTCTATTAGTAGAATTGGCCCCCTGGTTGTCATATATCGCGGTCGAGTTGATAAGGTGTAGTGTATTTCTGACGTAACACTAAGCTCATGCTACATAATTGTCGAAAACAGCAGCATGTGTTGACTTCAGTGGTTTGAAACCGTTTTGTTCTACCTGTATTAAATAACTGCGACCATAAATGTGTGAGCTTCCAATGGTTTCTCATTGTTGTTTTGACTTTCTGAACTTTATTGTCTATTGGTACAGTTTTGGCGTTGGTTTGACGGCGAGTTCGAGAATTTGAAGTGGTTAGATGCTGCCTCTGATAGGAACGACTATTTAGGCGTGATTTTGCTTGTTTTGTACCATGAATCTCGATCATTGCGATATCTAGTAAACATGTCTGTTGATGTTTCCTGCACCGAACGACGTTATTACGTCGGCGCCGGCTGTCACTGAAAACCAGCGCTGGGGCTCTGTCTTGCATAGGGTCGTAGCATAATGCTGAGCGATAGGCATTTTGCGTAGATGTAACGCATGTTCTTTTCAACCTTCTTATTTTTTGTTTATGTGATTTATTTTCTTTTTTTGCGTCATGTTTATCTCAAATAAACGTATTTTCTTTTTCTTTCTTTTTTTCTTATGTCCTAAAGATTTTGCAGTCATAAGGCTCGAATTAATAAACCTTCCTCAACATAGTGGCCTGGGAAAAGCATGCCAAGTGGAGCTGTCTAAATGCAAAAGTCATGTCGAGAAAGGTATAGGCCTCTGCCCCAACGCTCGCCTGGGGGCCTGCTCCCTAAGTCCGTTAACGAAGTTAGTCGAACGTCCAAAATAGTCCAAAACGTAGAAGTGAAGAAAACAAGTATTGAGTTCAACTTTTCGGACGGGCAAAAACACATCGGTAGTAGGGACAACTGTCAAATTGTGTTGTCATTCATTCTTAGTTCAGGCCCCGAAATAATCGTATGTCCATAGATGATAGGGAGTAGGAAACGCTCGTAACTAAACCCGAAACCACGGACTTCGTGCTTAGGGAGTAGATCCGGCTGTATTCGGCTGAATACAATTTTAAATGGAGCGACTGCCTTTAGACCTCCGTAACCCAGTTACTGGGCAATGCCGATATCCTAAAGTTAGATTGGTTGTCAAACTTTCGGGTTTTTAACCACTCGTAACGACTGTCATATGTACTGATATGACATTCAGGACTAGAAAGACAGATGTGCGGGCTGGGATCAAACTGTGCATTCTGCTTGGAAGACATAATTGTGTTCAACTGCGAATTTGAATAAGACAAACCGTAAGGTATGGTTTTAAAGCATCGGAGCACACAGACGGCGACTAACTCGTGGGCGTGGAGAGCGCGGGCGGAGCGCATATACGTGTGCGCTTGCGGCTAGAGGCGGAACGTGTTACGATACGGTAACGTAAATTCGCACGTTATATCAACGCACCGTGTCGCGTTACCGCACCGTTCCACGTTGACGACATCGTGACGTGGAGATGTGGACAGACCCTTAGTCTGATAGCACCATTATACCGTACCTCTATGACTAAATTCCATCCTAAATATGCAAATTGAAAACCAATTAAGAGCGTGTACGCCGTACGGCATTTCAAACAAATTTTCAAGGCTTTGTTTTTCGTAATGACTGAACCGATTTTGATGAAACTTCACACACATAAGCAAGATACTTAGGTCTAAAAAGTTATCAGAAAACATTTTCGAAATGTCTTACTTAAAAAAAGATATTTGAAAATTACTGTTTGTATGGAAAATTTAAAATCGGTCTAATTTAACTGTAACACTATTTTTCGAAAATGTTTTCTACTAACTTTTTAGTCCTATGTATCCTGCTGATGGGTATGAAGTTTCATTGAAATCGGTTCAGTCATATCGAAAAATAAGGACTTGAAAATTTGTATGAAATGTCGAACGACGTATACGCTCTTAAAGGCAATAAACACTTCGATATTAACCGGCGGATACCCACCAGTTGACGCTTCCGTACTTGTGTAATAGAAAATTGAAGTCAAAATGTCGTAATAATGTCGACTGGCAGCTCACATCACCTCACATCAATTTCAGAGGCTCACAGTCAAAGCATTGGCTGCACGTCATTTTGTCGTGAGCTAGGTGTCGATGCAGTATTCGGTGAACTATTGCCAGAGTTACAATTTACCGGTAAAGGTCGCCCCGGTACCTCTACCGGAGCAATACTGCTCTCAGTCTTTTGAATACAATAAATCAGATTACTGTTAGGTAAGAAAAATGCTGCTTTAGGCTGGTCATACATGGGCAGCTCGAGCAGTTAGCCAGTGATAAACATACACGGACAGCTCGAGCAGTCAGTGGACTGCTTGACCGCACGCCGTGCCGCCAACCGCCCGAAGCAGTTGCAACTGCTCGAGCTGTCCGTGTATGTACGTACGTAGAAAGCTGTAGTTTACTATGCAGTTGCAGCTTCAAGCAGTCGACCCTGACTGCTTCAAGCTGCCCGTGTATGGCTGGCCTTAATCTCCTTTGTTTAAGACGTATTTTAATCAATCAAGGCATCTCATCGGAATGGGCTAAACCACGGAAATGGTGGCAAGCAGTATCACCAAAAATAACAAACATTAATTGTAACGCAGTCGCATAATTTTCGTGTTTTTCCTCAATTTCAAAGAGAATTAGGATCCAGTTTTAAGTCTAAACAGTGTAGGATATCTCAGAAATAACCAGGAAAATAACTTCTGCAACGTATCTATTAAATTAACCAATATTTCAACAAAGTCAAAAGTCAAAGCATTTATTTCAATTAAACCATTTACGGGCTCTTTTGAACTGTCGAGAAAAAAATAAGTAACTGCTGCGTTCCAAAGTGTAGATTTCTATGGAGAAGACTGCAAGATGAGCAATAAACTCCATGATTATTCTTTTCCATCAAATATTTACAAAAAGTTACTTCCATTGTGAATGAGAAAAAAAAATGTGAGAACATGTAAGATATGCTATGCTAATAAGCGTACCTACAATTCGTTTGCAACAACTGAACAATATCCAAGTACATCTAATTAGCTGACACACGTCCACTCGGTACCAAAGCCCATCCAAGAATGCCCGCTCTGCCGACTCTTCCTAACTCTCGCTTCCCTAGTATAATAATTTAAAAAAATCTAATAACTTACCAAGGCCCAAGTGCCCAACGCTTATTCAGAGATGTCGCAAAGCGGCTGGTCGACACTTCCCGTGACCCGAAGGCTGGCCTCTACTTTGGTCAAAGGATTAGCATTGCCTTATAACGTGGCAATGCTGCCAGCCTTCTGGGCACGTTATCAGTCGACAGCGATGCGGAGGAATATTTTATGCCCTATTTTAGTTTATATGTAGTTTTGTTAGGATTTTTTTATTTGTAGGTACATACTTTTATTTTTAATTATGTAAATATTATTTGTGTAACATGAAATATTAGAAGGTACATTTCTTGAATACAGAAAAAAATAAGGACCAATTTTAAATTTAAAAACATACTAACGCCGCAGCCAGTTAGGCCTTTGTAAGAAATTTTAAACAATTGTCTTTATTAAAATGAATAAAACCTTACAATAGTGATAAAAATTATACATTCAACATAACACAAATTAATGTAAAAACATAGTTAGCACCAAAATTAACATCAACAAAATCACATTGAAACACGAAAATTCATTAGAATAAAATTCTAACGTCATGCAAAACAGAACCAACGCCAAAATAATTGCATTTCGCCAGCCTTATACAACATGCATGAGACAGATGCAATAACCGAAATTGGTGAAGCCATACAGTGTACTACGTCACAAGCTGTGTATAATATTTTGTTTATTTAATTCGCTTCATGGCTCACTGTTGCATAATATACACCCAAAGCATTTCGTTGTATAACTATTTTAATTCCAATAATTTATAATACATTTGAATTTACATAATATTATTTTGTTTAATTGTTGTATTTTGTTTTCGTTAATTAGGTATATTAGCAAATTAGATGATGTTTTAAGTAAAATAGAGGTTATTTATGCAGTTTTGTTTTACTTATTTATTCTGTTATGTTCAAATACGAGTGTCTTGCCAATTTAAAAGTAAAATAATACCCGAACATAATATTGTTCGACATAGTCCTCAATATAAAGCAGTGCGGATTTTTAATAGGTTACCATTGAATTTAAAAACTATAACTTACAAGAGCTCTTTTAAGTCAAGATCAAGACTCGCGTTCCTATTGGAGAAATGTCTGTATTCGATAGACGATGACATATCCACGTTTTAAAGGAATTTGTGATTATTTAATGAGAGACTGGGTAATATTAGAATGTAGAATGTTATTGAATTTTGAATTGTATTTAATGTTTTTAATTTGTAATGTTATTATTGTTATTTAGTTTTTATTTTTATTATTTCTATCATTTATTGTATTAGTTTTATAATTTTAATGAACGTGTCTTTATTTATATAATTTCAAACACAATGTGAATGTCTAGCGAAATTATAAAAAATCTTAAATCAGTAGGTAATAATTTGACTACTATTAAAATGTAGGTACAACAATTTAGTATTATTTATAGAAAGTATAGAAAGAACATGGTAAATAAGTGCAAAAATAATAAATAAGTCGATAAAAAAATAGAGAAGATACTCGTACACGCATTCGATGTTTGTTGAGAAGCCATTTTTTGTCCTTATCACGTGAAACAGATAAAGTTTTTAAGGTATGACGTCATTATTATGTCAAAAACAAGGTCTAAATATATAAATAAGTGTAACTACTTTTACTATAGGACCAAACATGAAATCGCGAAAAAAAAAACAGCTGTTCCCTACATTAATGTTCGCATATCTCGTCAATGTAGGGAACAGCGGACTTTATTTTCGTGATTTCAGGTTTGGTCCCATAGTAAAAGTTGTTCATAATGATGAGTACAGTGACCCCTTAAGAGGTTGTGCCCTTATTTATATTACGCCTTGTATATTAAATATTTAATTTCTTTTTCACTGTTGTTTGTTATTTTTGTAACAGCTTTGAGATTACTAATTAAACAGTTATCGTCAAATACTCTATTATAACGTGAAAATTAAATATGATCGGTTGACAATATTTTGTTTAATTATTTCGCTAAAGGCATTATTATAATAGAGCTTTGATAATAATTATACAACCTCTACGTCAACGTGTCATGTGAAAAGATGGCAATAACCTCGAACAACTGATGGTTACCGACAAGGTGGACGGTAAACGACCAAGAAGTTGCAGCCCTTTGCGATGGTCTGATCAGATAAGCTCTTCTCTCGATAGGAAATTAATAATAAATAGACAGAGATGGCGTAACATCATCAGGGAAAAGATGTTTTCAAGGGAGGATCACGACCCTCAGTAATGAGGAGTACGGCTTGAGGAGGAGGGTACAACGTGTAACAGAAAATTGGGCCCCTGGTCGTGACGTATCGTGTTTTATGACGAATCGTCAATGACGGAACCCGTGTGAGCCCTTAATAGCGATATTTCGCTGCGACAAAATCCAAGTCAAAAACCTACGCGTGCAGACAATCACCAAATCGTCATAACATTTCCCACGCAGGCAACAGCAATACCTAGCATACTAAAATAGTAGGAAAACGCCATAAAAGTGACTTTATATTCGGTTTTATTACCTCATCTCTTTTGAATATACCGCGCCCATATTTATATATCAGTCTATCAAAAGCTCTACGTTATTCTTGTGATGTTTTTATTCGTGTGATTTTTTTATTGTAAGACTAGTGTGGGGCATTTTATTGGATTTGTGTAGTATTTACATCAACTTTAAAAGTTATTTATTCAAAATAGACTGGAATTACTTTAGTTCTTTTTGAACGTCAATTTTACAAAAGACAGTCCCCAAAAACGTCCTCTCTTCACCGCTTCCTAGTGTTTATGCTGTGAAGAAGAACTGGCGCAACAAACTCCCCAGCAACACTGATCTGTCTGTCATGCTTCGGCCGCATCTGCGTGTATCGTCACGAAGCTTCGCGCCACGAAACGATACACGTAGATGTGACCGGCCATTATCGGCTATCGTCGCGAACATTCGGGCTGCGTGTGCGTTATCACGCGGGTGGTGGTACATCAAAGGGTTTTAACGCGCTAACATATCGCGCTGCGTGGTCAGATTAGCGTTGTTCATTTCGTCCGTTGTTTTCGATCAGTTCAGACGCGTGCTTGAATTCCTCCATAATTATGAAGCTGAGCCCATCATAATTGGGATCAAAAAAAATTGAATCACAAAAAAAAAACATTTGGTGGCCGACGCATGGCGTCGTTTGAAAAGTAATTTGAGTTACGACAACTCCACGAGTATCGAAGAACTGAAGAAAAAGAGGGATTCTTTTATCGTGTCTTATAGAATTCATCTCGTCGTCGTCCAGAATTAAACGTTTCGAAATGATTTCGGCCATCTTGGATTATTACACGATAGTTCATGCAAAATAACGAAGCCGTTAATATGACCACAGCATTTATCGCGATAATTTTTTTTATGTCAAAACGTACGAAGCTTCGGCACGCATTACTTCGGGACGATACACGTAGATGCGGCCGAAGCATCAGGTAAATAAATTAATTGAGTCGATTCAACAAAAAAAAAAAAAACAATATTAATCACAATATTATAATTGTGATTACTTAATATTACGTTTTTAATTAACTTACCACGTGTCGTTTCTGAAGTTCGAATCTTTTGTAGGTAACCTATCTACCCTTTTCTTCTTTTGCAAATGTTATTTTATAGTGAGGAACTTTGCTACTATTTATCATTTTCCATATTGCAAAAGAGAGTTCTAAAATTTTTGTGAAAAAATAAAAAAACAATTTCAATGTTACTATCTTTATTTGTCAAAGTTTGCCTTACCATTAGTTACATAATCATTTTATTTACCAGTTTCTACTTTCTTTATTGATCTCTTTGTAAAGTAATCCAACTTTTATCAAACATTTCGATTTTCTACCGCTTATTATTGCATATCAAAATAAAAATAACAAATTGAAATAATTATTTCAATAAATAATTATTCTCTTACTATTTACAAATAATTATTTACATTTTATATTACACATAATTATTTTATTATCCTATTTAAACATTCGACTAGAAAAACAACTACAAAATAACAATAAAAGTATAATTTCCGTGCTATTTTACTTTCGATCGTGTACTTAAAATTCTGTTTAAATATAATTATTTACATTAAATTATCTATGAATTAAATATAACATTTATTATTGAAAACAATAACTGTATAATAGAATTCTAATTATATTAATTTATTAGAAACACAAATTATAATAATATTATTTTCTAGAAAATTTACAAGTCTTTCAGGATTTACATTTTAAATTAAATTACAAATTATCATGTTAATAACATTCATACTGAAAATTAAAATGAAACCGTATCAATTAATTGAACATTTATCTATTTAAAAATCCTATCGATTACAATGACATGTTTAAAAAGAAAAATGATCGTATTTAAATTAATTTTTATTCTTAATCAAATTCCAAGTAAAAGGTTGTTTAAAGCCCAAAAGTGTCTTAATTTACTTTTTATAAAACCCGTGCAATTATGTGGGATAGAATTGAAATTGCTATATAATCCCTTAAACTCAAATTAAATTGCCAAAAAGATTTCGCAAAGAGAACGAAAGGAAAAGTGACAGTTGCTTGCTCAAGCTACAAGAGACCGGCAAGTACCTACATGACATGTTTTCTTTATTTGAAAGATAAAAATAATTAAACAGATAAAATTCTTTATTATTTATAATTATTATCAAAAAATATTTTTGATAATCACAATAATATCAAAGAAAACACAAAAATGAATGTCAAAATAATACTTCAAAATTTGAATGCACAGGAAAAAAACTTAACGCTTTTCTGAAAACGACACTTGAGGCTGTCGAATCATGTTCGTTGAACATATTTTGCTATCAAAAATAATAGGTTGGACTATGTCCACCTATTATTACGTTTTCGAATGTTTAAATTTACCAGTCGTTCTGACTATAATTTTCAAGTTTATTTTTTCATTGCTCGTTTAAAACTAGCAAGAAATATACAACTTTACGCATTCACTCAACAAATTATCAGTTCACATATTAGTTTAGTAGTGTCAAAAGTAAGAAATATAACAATGAGAGTTAAAAATTCTACTCTGTTTATATTACAATCGCTATCGCTTGTAAATAGTACCACTCCCTCTCAATAGTATACCTATCTAAAATTTAATTAAGTTTATTTACATTACGTTTTGCCGAAATTAGAAGGCCATTTTAACATAGGTACAGTTTCTATTTTATTTATTGAATTAAATAGTAAAGCTTGGTGAGGTGCTCGGAGAATTTTAGAGGCTGTGCAAACTACTTGGAAATATTTGCCAGTTCCAAATTATGAATTTATTTTACTTAATAAATATAGTAGAAGCGAAACTTTCAACTCAGACAACGATGTGATAGGTATACAAATTTTCTATACAATAATTGATTAAATTAAACAGACAACGGAAACATTTCAGATAAAATTTTTACAAAATGGTTCTTCCTTTACTGGAGCAACTATTCTTTGCTTTGACATCTTTTCTGAGAAAATAAACTTATGTACGAATTTCAGTATAAGCAACAAAATAGTTAAAATCTAAGTTCTTTCAACAGATAAACAATTTTTCTTACTTTTAGTATTAGTTTCTTATAAAGAAACTATACCTACATCGAGTTTATCCCGGCAAGACAATGAAATTAACAATCAATATAATTACGATATTCATAACTTAGCCTAATACTTATCAACATAAAATCTATCCTATACACTGTTCAATAAAAAACGGTTTTTCGATTATCATTACGAACGTGAATTAATTATCGATCTTCAGCCCTATTCACACAAAAAAAAAACGAATTACAAATTCCCTGATTTTTCTCTGTTAATTCTTTAATCTTTAATTAAACAACGTAAATTTTATTTTTCCCGTTTTTCATTTTCACTTCATAAATTTCAGTAAATTATGAAGTAATAAAGCAAAAACGTAATTCTACCAAACCACTGAGCAGGCTTATTGAGCCAAAAAATCCATTGACAAAATTCAAATTAACAGTTTGGAATCAAAGAGCAAGGGTGTCTCGTCACTTGAATATTTGATCATCCATTACAATTCGTCCGTTAAAATCCTTCCATTTAAAACCTATTCGACCGTTCCTGACATATGTAGCACATACAAGATAGGTTTGAACGAATTTAATTATTTTCTTAGATGGTTTATGCCAAACAGATTTCACCTTTTGATTCGTATCACGAATGTTACTACTAAAATAAAAGTAGTAAGTGATCCAACTTTAGTAAAAGTAATTTTAGGCCAACAAATTAACTTGATTAGTCCAAAATTTTCAGTAATTACAGGTGTAAAAGATTAAATTAGTTTTACAAATTCCGAGGCCTAAAATTAATTCCATTAGAACGGCGTGAATAATTTAGTTTTTCATCAAGTTTAAGGCTTTGAATATTAAAATCAATCGTATTTTATTATTTCTCGATATAAGGTAAATTATTCATTGTATTCTCATTGCATAAATATTCACGTCCGTAACAATAACGCCTTACCAAAATCTACTTAAGACCTGTTTATACAATAACAACATTATCTAATGTTGCTTCATAGTGCTTTATGTAATTTTCATCTGAATCCGTCTACTGTGCTTGTGTATAAAGTAGCGAGAGTGCAATATAATGAAATGAGTAGATTAACCGACAGCGCACACGGAGATGCTGTGTTTGCGTTTCCATGTTGCATTGCTGCTGGGTGTTCACCTGGTGAAAGAATATAAATTTTAGATGCTGGTTTTTAGAAATCGCATTTTTTTTCTAAATGTTGCCGAGATTTGATCTTTTCATTTGATAATTCTGTTTCTCCAACATTAATAAAAGTATTGAGCTGAGCGGACTGGGTTCACGGTATATAGGTCACCCCATATCTCACCACGGGTGTCATAAGTGGCGACTTAGAGATTATATTTGATGGACGGGGTGCAGAATTCACATGAGATTTATGGTAACACTTAGTAACTTAACGTAAAAATCTAGTTTTACTTAACATTAAGAAGTTATACTGTGTGGCGCATCAATGGCGACATCAATTTAACACACGGGTAGGGCTAGTGGTTAGTGATCATAAAAATAATAATAAAATGAAAAAGGTCGTAAATTGAAAAAAATAAATTTTGAAACAAAGTATGTAGTAAAATAAACAACCGGCTAGCAAGTAGCTGCATAGATGAATCTGTTGCACAAAGTGATACGAATTTGGTTACTTTATTTATTACTTTGACGGTTTGAAAATTTTAATTATTTAATTTACATTTTTTTTAGTTTTTGGGATTACTAATCACCAGCCCTAACCGTGTGTTAAATTAATGTCGCCATTGTAGCGCCACGCTATATTAGGTGAAGAAATTAATTATACTCTGATTAGCTAACTGCATTTACATTTCAGCGAAACAAATTTTGGAAATAGTCCGACATAACTTTAAAAAAGTAAAAACCGACTTCAAAAAAAAAAACTAAACGGAGTAAAATAATTATCATATAATAAAATTATCAGTTTCATAAGTCGGTGCATTCAATTTGTTTCAGCGTGGAGTTACACTGACTTCTGAAACTGATAATTTTATTAATTATGTTATGTTTTTTTTAAAGTCTGTTTTTGCTTTTTTTAAAATTATTTAATTTAATACTTTTTAGTGCCACAAATTATAATTACAATAGTGTACAAATTCTCGGACCACTACTACAACTAGAGCGTCGTCTACATACGATTTGTGTATATTTTTTTAGTTTTTGTTGTTTTTTTTAAAAAGCGCTGAATCAATTTCGATGAAATTGATATGGGACCAAACGGGAAGTATACCCTCTCAAAAAAAATAAGAATATTTTGAATTGGTTCATAAATGACAGATCTGAGGTAACAAATATAAAAAAAAAACATACAACCGAATTGAGAACTTCCTCCTTTTTGAAGTCGGTTAAAAGATAAAAATGAAGTAATAAAGGCAGTTCAGGTTGATAATAAGAAGAAATAGTAAAGACAGTATAAGAGGATCATCTTGTATACGATCTATTTGCTTTGTAGTATGTAAGAAAACCATTCAAAATCATAATAATAATATCCTTACCATTAATAACGTGCACATTAACCGAAGCCGCTTCGGCCATAGTCGGCACGCAGCTATAGTTCCCGCTGTCACCTGGTAACAGCTTCTCAATCGTCAGTCGTGACGTCAGCTGCTCCGTCCATTCCGTCTTCAGTCTCACACGAGGCTCTTCAACCAGCTCGTTCTCTTCTACTTCCTTATACTCTATTATGTTTGATCCTGAGAAGAATGGTATTGGTTAGAAATAATTTAAATCGTATTGAATTTGTTAGGTTTGGATGTATACAAGCTTTGTTTTAGTATATATTAAACCTGAAACTAGTTTGTTCAGAATCACTAGGAGAATGGATTGATATATTTTTTACACCACATTTTTTTTTATACCTAAATTTTAGTTTTGTTTCAGTAGGTTTCTACCCATGACATTTGACGGGAATAGACACCTTGAGGCTTGAGATGGTCCGCTCGGTCAGTTTCCGTGTATTAGACAACCCCTGTGTAGCACATTTCAGGCATTTCACACTTTACTAGGGAACTTAACCCGACATAAACTACGGTGTAACTTGGAGATTTTAATGTTGTATACAGAGTATAAACGAATTCGTGTAACATAGCGCGCTTGTAATTTTTTATAACAACTATTTTGTTGTTAACAAATGATTAAATGACTAAGATTATTTATTAATTCCTTCAAACCCACGATCTACCGCTGACGCAGATTGACCAATCACTGTTTTATAATAGAAGAAGCAAATAAAAAAAATTGACTCAATTTGGTTTTCTGTTACTGAGTCATTTTAGCGCCCCGAGTTAACTGACAGCACGGAGCGATATCACGCTAGTCGTGTCCGCCTGCTGTGTTGATGTGATTTCATTCATTTATGAGCGGGAACGAAAAGTGCCACAACATTAAAAAAAATTAGTTAAACATTTCTTTGCCTATTTTTTTATTGAAACCTTATTACCGCAAGAAAAAAAAGTGTATATTATTTATTTTTAATCAATCTAAATTCCGTGCGGGGATCTATACCATCATGTGGTCTTAAATGATTACACGAATTCGTTTACACCCTTTAAACTGTCATGGATTTTTCACTTGAATTCTGCAGTTCTTGTTATTTGTATTTAACAGTTACTTATTTATATTCTGCGTCTCAAATAGAATATTTAATGTCTAGAAGCATTAGCAAATATGTGACCAACCGGATATAAAACACAACCTTTTTGTGGCTATCGTACAACAAAATTGGAAATGTATTGACAGAATGGTTGATAGTCTAAATGTGGATCCAGACATTGCGAGGCATGTGCCGCAAACGGCGCAGAATGCATGCGTATCCCTACTGACACACGCTGCTTCGCCTCGCACATTGCTCAGCCTGTGCGCAGCACATGCCTCGCCACAAACATGAAGACAGACAAACGAAGCATTTGTTTCGCACGCGATGGCTCGACCCGAGCATACGTTGGTATATTTTTTCGACACGCACGCCTCACTCCGAATCATTCGTTGTGCGCCGTTCGTGGCGCATGCCTCGAAAAGTCTGGATCCACCTTAATCTTTACAATTAATTTTCTAAGATCGCGGAAATACATTTTGAGATTATTTCTTACTTACCCTTATACCAAAATATCGTGCCCAAGTCATGTGGACCCTGGCTCAGTATGCACGTCAATGACAGTGAGCTGCCAGTTTTCACGTACAAGTCGACAGGACCCAGAATGTGTGCTTTCGCTTCTGTTGACAAAAATAATGCCAATAATGATTATGATGATACAGTGATAGAAATTGTGGTTCGGTATTAGGCTGACGAAATAAATGGATGTTATAGAATTACAATCAATTGTTTGGCGTTATAACATATAACAGATAATGTAATTCATTATATATTTCTAACATTCTAATCATTACTTATTTGCAACAAAGACTGTTATAATATAAATATATTATTGTCTATAGCAAGCGCATCGGTTCGACAACAATCGGAGATTGTCGAACTTCACATCGTATTAAAGCGTCACACAATTATTATGAACTTTAACCCACAAATAACAAGAACAAAAATTTTTACCACCGTTAAAATAACACAATATTTATTTTATATCAGTGTGAACTTAGTTTCATATTACTGGCAAAATAATATTGTCGTACTTCACATCGTATTAAAGCGTCACACAATATTATGAACTTTAACTCACAAATAACAAGAGCAAATTTTTACTACCGTTGAAATAATTCAGTATTTATTTTATATTAGTGTGAACTTAGTTTCATATTACTGGCAAATAATAGTGTTCCTTCAATACGATGTAATATAATATATATTATAACAGTTAAAAACAACAGTTAGAAAATTATAATATAATGCATTAGGAAAATATATCAGTTACGCCCAACATTGTCAATAATACAGGCTTGTGTCACATGGTATGTAAGTGCTAATAGTTATCAATTGGGTGTGAATCGGGTATTCATTACTTGATCTAAAACAGTTCAAATCAGTGAATTAGCAAGCACCTACTCTACGAATAACATTACATGTCGCACAAGTTTGTGCTCATCCTTAGGGAAATTCGTTGCTAAGAACTCTTAGCTAATTAGCTTAAAGATCTTTGCAACCAATTCTCTTATTACAGTTGAATTTACTTTTAATCCATACATTAATCTCTTGCGACTATCTTTAAGCAGTCTGCTTGCTATTACTAAACAAAGACATTCCTTTCATTGTTGAGATATCAAATCATTTTTATTTCAAATTAAATTGGATTAAGAATCTAAAATACCTACGAATTGTCTTATGTTCAAGTTTATATACTGTAAATATTCATCACGAAATTAGTCTGCGAATATATTTAGTTATTCTGCAGAATAATTTTCAGTCAAAAGAAGTAATATTCAAGTACCCTAGCAGAACATGTCATACATTTATAACGACTCATTCCAAGTTTTAATATTAAGTAGACTTTGCCGACCTTATATTTTGCGGTTCTGAAATTACCCAAAAAACAAATTTCCTAGCTCAGCATTATCTAGATCGTAACAATATTTAAAATTCAAATTATACTACTTATTATGAAAAATGTATTCTCCAAATCCACTCGGCTCATACGACCGAAATTCTTAATAACACAAGTGTTCTCCATAACAATAATAATTCTATGAATATATAAGTCTGTTGTGTAATGGCGGCGAAAAAAACTCATTTTCTCGTTTACCGTCCTAATTCCGCAAGAGATGTTGTCTGTTAAGATATTAAAGACACAAGAGCCTATCAAGTACCTTCAAACCGTGATACAGCACGTCTACAGTAGGAAGAAAATGCCCCTTAAAACGATGAAGAAAAAATTAGGCCAAGATTAAATCTGGCGAAGGTTGCGTTGAAGGCTTCTTTTCACATTGTTATCGGGGGATTTGGAAAGTTCAAGAGGGTTCATGCAAGGAGTTTCTGTGAAGTCACGGCTAATAAGCAAGGATAAAGAAAATTGGGGGTTGTTATTCACAAATTATGGGTATGAGCGAAAAATTTGGACATAAAAATAGATCACCAATGTAAACGAAAATAAATTGGCAATACCGTAAACATTAATGTGTTGTAAACGGTCTTAATAATTTCGCGGACTTTTACAAAAACGAAGAAAATAATCGTCTGAGTAAACAAGTTTAAATTTGCATTACTATGGCTCTTGTAGTTGGTAACTGCAGCGACAACTAACAATAACTATTAAGCAAAGCAGTTTCCAAGAAAGTTAAACTTTCTTGAGAGAACCCAATTAAGTTATAAAAATAATGGAGGTTCCAAGAGAAATAACATTTAGGTTTTCTTTGCGAAAAGGATGAAAATGTATACCTGTAATGATTTGGAATGCAGTTATAATATTGCGCGACCTATCTTGACAATATTTTATTGGATTTTACACCTAAAAAATGAGTTCTTAGATGTGAAAATCTAGTGTTAATTTAATGGGTTGAATAAACTTTAGATTTTTATTTGACATTTGTGACTTTCACAACAAAACATTTAGATATTGTTTTAATCTAAATGATTTACGGCTTTCTAAACTAAATTTTATCCTTTAAAACATTTTTATTTCACCAGCTATTCTATTACTAAGTGCTGACCAAAATACTCTGATAAATCAAAACTTCTTGCAACAGCCGAAATCTCCAAACCATCTTAGCGTTTGACCCACTTACTTCGTAAATATTCAAGTTTGGTAGCATGTTTTGCTGTGTCATTAGACCGGCTAGAGGGAGGCAAGTGGCAAGACAGCCAAGCATTAAGTGCTCAGGAAGCTTGGAAAATTGCAATGTCAAGTGACGCCAGTTTTAGCCTTTGTATTGTATGTAGTTGGAAAGTTTGCGGTGAAACTTAGACTATGTCGTTAATAAAGGCTTCTATTTCGCTTAGTTTACGCTTCATTCCAGTTATTTGACGCGCTGGTTCTGGATTTGAGATATTATCTGTTTGAAGCGCAGTGGTTTTAAAGTTTGGAAGAATTTTGGCTAAAGGAGTTTTGAGAAGTTAGTCGACAAAATTGGTGATCTGATTGGTGCAGTAAGTAAAATTTGATTTTTTGCACAAAATACCGCTCACAGAGATAAATTTTGTTATGACCCGCAAATTGTAGGTGTTTCTCTATAATGTCACTCACTAAACAATAAATGATGTTTGAAGCTACGTTGAAATAAAACAGTCGATTTTATTTTGTGAAGAATTTAGGTTGAAAGTAGTTTCGTGAAGTTAATCAATCAGGAAGCGCTGGCGTGACGACTTAAATGGCTTTTGAAACGATTGGCCTCAGGAAGCAACACGAAATAAGAAATAAAAAGCCAAATGCTAAAGCAAAAATATCTGGAGTAAGAGCAAATGATTTCGCTAAAGAATGGTTACGGCTGCTTTTGTGTTTTGAAATAAAACTCATTTCAACGAGTCTGCATAGCGGATGATAAAATTAGACTTCTAATGAAAACGTTGACACCTTTTTTGGGTGTATACATATTTTGTAATTTTAAACCTATTATTTTCTTTGAAAAGATAAAATTGTATGATTCTCAGATAGTATTTTATTTTCATCTTCGTAATTTGCTAATAGTCGATTTTTAGGTGTTGAATCTCTGATGATAGAGCCATTATCTAAATATCTATAATTCATTAATAAATCAATCTTTTGTAATTTCACATTTAGTTTTTTTGCCAACGCTCCAAAAAGTTTCCTCAATCTTAATTGAACTTTAACGAAAGGTAAGGAAATCATTTCTCCGCCAACTTCCGGACACGTACGAACCTCAGAAAGATTAGAAATTAAAGTAATTGCTGTAGTAATTGAACTTACCAACGACGTTGAGTTGAAAAGCCAAAGACATCTTCGGCTCTGTATTGACTTGGCATTCGTAGATTCCCGCGTCTCGTTCTTGAGGGAATTTTATTTGAAGCGTCCAATTTTCTGACTTCTCTGGCCTGATCACCTGATAGAAACAGATTCAGTTGGTATTTGATCTAAACTTCGAGAGCGGAACTCCTAGATAGTAACACAAGATATGTAGTTCCTAGTTTGAGCTATGTAGCGTTTCCTCCGCAGATTCAATTTGCAGATTGTATCATATTGTATTGAAGGCGTTATCTGCACTAGAGTTCTGGGAAATGTTATTAATAATGTGATTTCTTGCAGTAATTCCGTTGTTACGAGTATGTAAGTAAATCATATCCTAATGGCCGAATTCTCAAACGTCACTATTTTTTTAGTTGCCATTAAGTCTCATGCCATCACTGTCTCTTCGCCTTAAAATTACAGTGACAGCTCGAAAGATAACAGGAATTTTAAAATTGCGTAGCGTTTGAGAATTTGGTCATAACTCCCTTAATAATAAAGGCTGATAAACGTTATGTGTTGTATAGGGTCAGTGTAATCATACATTTTTTCTATGTAAAAGCTTGTATATTTAGCGTTTATTACTAAGGAGATAAAGTAATTATATTGCAACTCATTTCACTCAACTGACTTTCACAATATTTTTCAAGCAATATTAAAAATGGAAACATATTTTTATCTTGCCTGGAAAAACTGAGAAGTAGGAAGTTGAGTTTTAATATTATTATATGAAATTTTCCATGGGATCATTTGCAGAACTTTCGCCAAGTCAGTCAATGTCATGTCTTTCGGAACGAGTTTTCAGCGAAACTCTCGTTTCATGAAGCTGAAGTTTATTTGAAACTGTAGCAGTTTCAGAAAGAAGTTTTCTTAAGGAATTGAATTTTCTATTTGTAAGATTTTTCGGTTAGTAGATTTTGTTAAAGTTTTCGCTATACCGAATTTTATGCGACTTGCTGAGGTATTGACTAGAATTCATTTTCTAACATTACAAAAGTGGCCCATCAAGGCAGAAATATATTTAGAACCATTTCTACAAGTAGAACTTCATCTCATCTTCACTCCACTTTCACTAAGATTCATAAAAGCATGATACTGTGTTGATTCTCTGCTGGAAGCAAACATGTTGCTTATTTCTATAGATACAGTCGGGGACTTCACATGTTTACCATCCTAAGGTCTATAATTGCTTGCACATTTTTTCATAAGGTCGATATGACACAAGTTGATATGACATCTTAAACCTCATTGCGCACAGTGTGATAAGGAATGGAATTTGAAATCTGAAAAACATTTCGAGTACGCGACCGTACATTTCCTTGCAAAAATGGGTCTTATTTGTCTAACGTTATATCAATAAGAGTGTAGCTAGCAATTCCTCTACTTGAATTATTTTCGCTACATAATATGACCTCTCATTGTACGGATATCCTATTCAATGCGAGATCAGCTCATATTGGAAAGGTACCTATGGCCTGATATATAGCCATGTATACAAATGTATAGGTGTGTACAGCATGAATTAATCATTGAACTTCCGCAGATAAATTAGAGCGACAGACGGGATTGACCTCCGGAAATCACGCTACCGACTGAGCTTGACATTTGAGTAGAGATGTTAAATTCTAATTCTTCTATTGGAAGCCAATACTAACAAAATTGTTGCCAAATCGTACATGAAACACAACCGTCAATCAATTTTCGTTTACCAGTACTGTCAAAATATTTGGTATTGTTTTGCTGTCATGCATTTTGACTACGGTATTGTAACGGTTCGGTTTTGGTTCCATTGCGATTGATCAACGTTTCTATTAGTAAAATTAGCCCCCTGATTAATGCCCGATTCCTTTATATAATTAATAATGTATTACCGATCGTTATTGGTTAAAACTAAGTCTCAATCATGTAAACAGCATTTAGTGGTAAAACCGGCTGTAGTTAATTTAAAAAATGAAACCGGTGTCTTGCTACCATTGGTAAGAATAACGAATCGTTTTCGGGTATAGAAACCGGGCATTGATCAAACAAGTAACATCATCAAAACAATATATTAAAGGTTAAATCAGATAACACATACCTGAAACCTCTGATCCGAAGTATAAGTCAGGATACCGGCCGTTAATATATGGAGATCTCTCTTCCTAATCCAAGATACCTGAAACGAAAGGAAGTTCAGTACCAACTTTTGCCATTTCTTGTTTCCTTGACCCACTTTTGATTCACCATACTAACGGACCTTTCGTCAAGTCACTTAATAATTCAACACCCGGAGATACGTTCATCGTTCCCAAATTACATGAAACGTGCTAAAATAATGTTTCTGAATTTGTTTTTGGGGAAATTCAAATTCTATCTTTGAATGTTTTTGAAGTATGGTTCGGTTTGTTGTACTTTTTAGGGTATACCAGGAAATGATGGAATGAATTTTGTAGAAACTTGGTTAGATTATGTTAATAATAATTAGTGGATATAACTTAATTATCACCATACGAATTCATCCTGACTTCGTACAGTGATTATAAAGTTACAAGTCCGAGACGCACTTGTACGAGACTGCAAAAGTAGTATCGCTTTCGGTGCGATCTGCGGCTGCAGTCTGAGGTTGCAGTTTTGCAGTCGCTGTCGGAACAGCACCTTTAAAGTGTACACCTTAAAGGCGCTATTCTGATGGCAACTTGCGTGCAGTCTGCAGTTTGCAGCCCGTCTCGGACTTGTACCTTTAAGTTATATAGGTACCCTTCGACGCTGTAGATTTTTTTCGACTTGACAAAAGACGTGATAGATCAGCTAATATAAACAACACTTGTAAATTATACACATAAACCTTCTTATAGTTAAAATCGGAATCAAATTCGTTCAGTAGTTACTCAGATAATTGCGTACAGATAAACAGACAGACGCTGCTGGGGAGTTTGTTTTATATCTAGTGATTTGAAGGTCCACTAATACAGTGAACAGTCGTAATGGCTTTTACCGTAATCACTACGCTTGGCAAACTGAATGGTGATATCACTAGGGTTTCATTAGTGTGCCAGGGGGACGCTGACACATATTATTAACTCGAAGGATTTATTAGTTACCAGTGTGTAAAAAACATGACCTTATTTTGCCGGAAAACGCCGTGAAGCTTACATGTGTTTTTATCGTAAGTATACAGCATGTCTGGTTAGTCTCTCTTCATCCAGAAACCATTACTCTGTTCATCATTAATCATCATTCACAAAATAATCAATGTTGCTAAACAAAATATATAGAACAGCTGATTTTTTGTCACGAATTCAGATTTTTCCCGTAGTAAAAGTTGTACAGAGTTCATGGTTTTTGGATGTAGAGTGCCTTACCAGTCATGCTGTATATCGTGACAAAAACTTGTGTATACAAGGTTAGTCGGAAAGGGGGTACTAATCAGAAAGGGTGATAGAGTACCCATAATAATGAATAACTTTTGTTCTACAACTTTCCCCAAAAGTCAATAGTGTAAGAAAAATAGCTGTTCAAAAATTTCATGAAATACGCTAAAATCTATCCATCCTCATATCATCATATTTGGGGTCACGAATTAAAAGCTCCATTTTCTGAATGCGTAACTGAAGAAGGGACGAAGAATTTTTGAAAAAACTAAATAAAATGATTTTACATTGAAATACTAATTATCGAATTTTGAAATTTTAACACTAGCTTTTAAACAGTCATCAGTGATTCTTTAAATGGTCTGCGTTAGTACCCCCTTTCCGACTAACCTTGTGTAAGGTCTTATTTTAATAACCCACGATATTTTGTATAGTGTCTTTGTAAATGCTAAAGATGACGTACGTATCACAAAAAAAATGATCTGATGGTATAATTTATCATTTTGTTTAAATAATTTAATGAATACATCAATTAATTGAATACAATAAAATAACACCTGTCCACGCTACCTATTTTTTTGTTAGACGTACGGATGTCTTTACAACTTAGAGAACCCATAAATAATGAAATGCGTAATTTACGAAAAAAATATGACAAAAAAAAATACAACTGATTTCATTTTTTGTGACACCAGCATAATCTCCAGCGTTCACTTAGGCGCTATGCAAAATACCGTGGATTATTAAAGTAAGACCTTATAATATATACATACACAAGTCTGCATATATTCCTCAATCAATACGAGTATTTAATGAACTGAACTATCCATGTCAAACTATACAAATAATTTATTCACCTAACTCTAACAACACCAAGAGCTAGCTTCCATCCCAGATTGTAGTGCTAAAATAGCTAATAATCGATACTAGCCTCTTTGTTGGACCACTGGTATTGTATGCAAACTGGAACACTCTATATCCAGAAGGCTGTTAGCTTTTTATTTTTAAATTCAAAAGTGTGTCAAAGTTAGTTCGAGTTACATTTGTATTGGTTGTGGAGTGTTTTTCTTTGAGATTTTTATATGCTGTCTTCCCTTCATCTTTTAATTCTTGGACTTTGATATCTTCAGTCATATCTTCTCCCGAGTCACTTTCTCAGATTGTTAGAGCCCAGTTTACATTAGTAGTATAAAGGTCGCTTTTACCATAGTGTTTACGTTTTGGCAGGTTTTGTTTAAAAATTCTGTCAAAACGACGATACTTTCGTTCTTGGATAAAAGTTATCTGATGTTGGTAAAATTGACTCTAAGTGGTCAAGTATAGTAGAGTTCTTACTTTTTATTTGATAATGGGCCTGAGTTTGACCGCCATCTCGCCTGATGTTAAGCAATGATGCGGTCTACGATGGAGCACGCTTGCCCCGAAGAAACCGATTCACTCGTGACTTGAAGACACCCAAATTGTAGCTGTCGGGGAACACCCACTCGGGCAGCGCATTCCACTGTTTGGCGGTTTTCACAATGAAAGTGGAATCAAAGCGCTTCGTTCGGGTTTTTGGTATATCAACCATGAACCGATGGCGCTTTTACGTGCTTCTGGCCGTCCGATAGAAAAAAAGGGCAGGGGGAATTAGATCATGCAGATCTGACGCACACTCCGAAATGTATCCGATAAAAAACCGATAGACTAGCAACTTTGCGCCGTTGCTCAAGACTTTGGAGCTTGGTCTGAACAAGGGAGGCGTTGCTGATGAGCTTCTTGGCACGCTTCTCAATGGACTCCAATGCCTCAAGCTGGTATTTGGCTGAGCCATCCCAAAGATAAACTGTACTAGCTCAATAACTAGAAATGGTAGTCTAGAAAGGATTAAACTAAAAGTAGACTAGTGTACGCAACATAACATACGCAAGCTCTTCATTTCCAGTATGGTCTGATCTCGCATTGTATCGGCTTTACGTACAATGAGAGGTCAGTTTATACTGGAAATGTATAAGCTTGACATATAGCCGTGTGTATGTGTATTAGACTACGTACACCACCAATGTGTAAACTAAGCTTAACTCTTGGAAAGTTGAATAGTATTGCGATAGTATTTGATCCAATAAAATTCAGGTACATTTAACAATTGATGTCAATCAATTACTATCATGCGTTGTGTGGTGCCGGACATAAAGAATAGCACCACCCCATCTCTTCACATGGGTGTCGTAAAAGGCGACTAAGGGATTCACTAGAGGATGGGCAGCAGCTTCCTCTGAGTATTTTAACAACCATACTGCGACCGCCAACCCGCCTGCCAAGCGTGGCGATTATGGCAAATTCCTCCAATATGGAGCACAGGACCGGTGGATGTGGCAATGCTTGGGGAAGGCCTATGTCCAGCAGTGGACGTCTTTTGGCTGAATGATGATGATGATGAATTACTGTAAGGGGATAGAACCTTTGTGGCATAGCCCCCCCGCTGCCATTTTGATTTTTTTTCCAAGTTGCCGCGCACGATTACACTAACATATAGAGGACACTTAGACAAGCAAAAAATATCAGGGATATGGTGCCCTAAAGTGTCACGTTGCCGAGATATTTGGACTTAAACATTTTTTTTCAAGATTGCAGCGCACTTTGTAACTGGTACATATGGATAGAGAAAACTCAAACAAACAAAAAATATTCAGAGATATGGTGCCCTAAAGTGTCACGTTGCCGAGATATTTTGACTTAAAGTTTTTTTATTGCAGCGCACTTTGTAACTGATAAATATGGGTAGAAGACACTCAATCAAATAAAAAATATTCAGAGATATGGTGCCCTAAAGTGTCACGTTACCGAGATTTATTGTATCGAGATAATCTTGAAAAAAAATCTTTGAGTCCAAATATCTCGGCAACGTGACACTTTAGGGCACTATATCTCTGAATATTTTTTGTTTGTTTGAGTGTCCTCTACCCATATATGTTAGTCGCATCGTGCGCCGCAATTCGGAAAAAAAATGAAAATGGCGGCAGGGGCCTATGCCAGCTTCCATAGAAAAATGTTGGAACCCCTTTCGTCGTCGACTCCATTGATTTTACGCTGTACGTAAGTATATGTAACATCATACTACTGTTTCGGTTCGTTACCTGTACGGTGAGCCAATCTTACTAACAGAAACTATATCAATAACGAATGAACCAAAGCGGAACCGTTCATTCATACAGTTTTCGTTTACTGTAAAATTATTTGACAACAAAAACAAAAGCAAACATTTTGTCAGTTTTCGTAAACGAAAACTAAAATATGGTTGTGCTTCGTTTGCTGCGCAACGATATTATTAGTAGAATTGGTCCTCACGCTAATTCTGATATTTTTTTGGAATCAGGAAACGTGCAGAAATCATGCAGGATTCTTTAACAGTATAGTTTTCGTTTGTATAAGGTCTATCTATTCATACACGCAATATTTTAAGGGATACATTTATAGGTGGTAAGTAAGCAACAAAAACTAAAAAAAAAAACGAAACATATTTTTTTAAATTAAATACCTAATTTAAATTCACTTGATGCACATCACAAATACTGACTCATTACTATTTTCAACATCCATGACGCTAGTTTCTACGTAGTATTTATTGTCATTGAAGCGGGCAATTCTTTTCAAGTTTTCAAGTTTTTCAAGTTTATGCAAAATGTCTCAAGCCTTATTCCAGTTATAATAATTAGTAATTAAGTAAAAAATTTACTTAAAAAAAAAACTCTTAGCCATGGCTTCTTTACCACCTGTAGATGTATCCCTTAAAATATTTCGAGTATGAATAGATAGACTTTATATATAAAATGTCAAAATATTTGACAATGTAAACCAAACATTTGTTAGTTGCCGTAAACAAAACGTAAACGTTACGTAACGTAAACGTTTCTGCTTCAAAAAAATACCGAATTAGGGGGCAGGTCTATACCACAGATGGGTGGCTCCGAGACTTCTTTCTCTACTTCGTGCTCCGAGATGTTTCAACAATCAAAACAATTGAAGTCGAAGCAGCAATTGGCGAGCTCTCCAACAAAACAATCGAGATATTTTCCGATTGTTCATAGCTCTTGCTCACAGCGCGTGTCAGTCGACTTGAGTCGACTGCAACGCGCCGAGTCATGAATAATTCTCGATTGTCCGCAACAACCGATGATGATTCCGAGTTCCGATGCACTCGAATGTGCACGAATCGGTGACTGAGCTATTCGCGATTGCCTCGACTCGAGTGCAAGAGAAAACCATTGAAAATCATCGATGTTCGAACGTTTGGAACAATCAACTTTTACATCATGTCATCGCGGATAGCTAGTCTATAGTGTAAGCCTAAAAGTCTGTGTATTATATACACAGACTTTTAGACGTTTTCAATAACTTAGCTAGCCGATTATTTATGGTAAAATAGCCAGCTTGCTAGCCAGCTATTTGGCTATTGAATAAATGGATCACCAATTGACTAGCGCTAGCGGCGGCGTAGCTAAACTAGCTAGGCGATTCGAGTTCGATCCTCACCGCGGCAATAAGTTTAGATGATAATAATAAGTTTATTGTGTACCCCAAGAGTGCCCGCAGGACTCTCAACTCTGGCTTGCCTTAATCGGCCGGTCAGAGGGGGGCCGCCAGAGCTATATGCTCGGGGGTGGAAGTGTCTAATGGCGTAATAGCGGGGAAACCCACTCCGGGTCTTTTAGACCCGCGACGGCGAAACCGGGGCCACACCTCTCTACACCCCTAGCCGCTCACTCGTTTGTTGCCCCCTTCGCCTATGTACTGGCGGCTTTCAGGGGGCCCAGCTAGTGAGCTGGCGAGTCACCGTCTGCCAACGCATTTCAAATTTAAACTTGAAAAGCAGACGCCGTTTTCTTCCGGCAATAGAGGTTAACCGATCCACTAAACACCCTCTCCCATAGACCAGATATTTTTTTACCATAGTTTACAATAGTTTTGCACCCACTTGGAACGGTCCATGACTGTCCATGGTGTCCCACCCCATTTTAGATTAAAGTTCTCAAAGGGGCCTCAGCGCGTTGGACCTGTGTCCCCGTGTATGCCTTCCAAAAGACCGGACATCTTCCGCACGGAAGATGAGCCGTGAAGAGAGACACAGTTTATTGTAATGATTTCGTTTTTTTTTTTTTAAGTCATTACTTTCCCTCATAAGTCGTATGTATTATTAAAAAAAGCCAGTAGCCAATAGCTAGTTATCGTCTTGACGGATATCATAGTCGAGGCAATTTTTATGAATAGCCGCTTTTTGGTTATACCCATCTCTAGCCAAAACATACTTAGCGTTTCTTGCCGCGTACTGCGCAAGATACGCGACACAGAATTCGCTTAAGTGTGGCTGTCGTCGGTGAAAATACGCCGAATATATTTAACCTAACATCGATCAAACGCAAGATGCGCGCGAAACTTCTAGGCCCTATTATGCTCGGCGTAACGACGTACTTAGGGCATACTGAAAGTTTCTGGATTCAGATAAAATGAAACACTTATATTGTTTTAACTGTATTTTCTCGGAAAATTCATTCTTTGAAATCATTAGAAAAAGTTTTATCACACTACTCGCTGTCGTTTTTGAACTTTCCTTAACTCATGCGCTATCCATCTCGAACAAAGCTTCCGAACGTTCAAATGTACGTGGAAAATATTATGCACTTAGCTCGTATTAATGTTTGATGTTGTACGAATTTACTGAAATGCAACTTTTTTATCCGATTGAATTAGTAACAGTGCAGCAATTTCTGTTACTGTCGTCGGCCTTCATGTGAATCGTTTGGAAATGAATACGTTTACTTTTGAATTTATTATGCTAGAAGTACGTAGACCAACGAGATGGGGCTTCATCACCAAACGCTAATTAAGTCTTTGGCAACTCTTTTGTTGACAACCACAGCAAAAATCGTAAAAATCATTCGTTTATTCTCGACTTAAATCCATCTTTAGGTATACACGCAATTTTCAAATTGGCGCCACAAAGAAAAAACAAATGACAGACGTAAAAAACAAAACCAATTCTATAGCCAAAGAGTTCCATTCTCAAAAATAGGAATGACTTTTTTTATTTTTAACACAAGTGGCCCGTTCCAGAAACTGTCAGTATGGCCTACGTATAGTTAAGTTAACGTCGATCGAACGCAAGAAACTTCTAGGCACTATTCTGCCGTGTTAAACGCAAAAGCGGTATCTCAAGGAAAGCTAATTTTGAGAAAATTAAAGTTTTGTAAATATAGTTTCCTTATCTTCTTAGTAATTTGAAAACTTTTTTGTGTTGTGCGAGAATGTTTTAAATAAGATACCGCTATTTAGCTTAGTTCAGAAATACTATCCGATGCCATACAAGTCAACTTTACGTTTTTTTTTGAGATACTGCTTTTTAGCTTAGCACGGCAGTATTACGCTCCGCGTAACATCGTATAATATGCATGGTGAGGCCGCGGAGCAGAATGTGTACGTAGCGCGATGCATACGCGTAAAGCCTTGTATCCATTTGAGCACGCTCAGGCGAATGAGCGGCTCATTTGGCCGAGCCGCTCAAGTGGAGACGCCTGAGTACGCTCGGCCCGAGCACGTCCGAGCACGCTCAAGGCGAGCCTTGTCGGTTTTTGTCCGCGCTCAAATGCGCTCAGTATAACGAGCTCGGCACCGGTACTCGGAACTCGAAGGAACTCGGCCGATATAACGATTCGGCGCTCAGTGCGGACGGTTGTTTTTGTGTTTGAAAGGCTCGGCGAATGACTAGCGCGCTGAGTTCCCCGAGTTTGATATAGTTTAATTAATAACGTTTTATTTTACCTTTTCTGTTATTTATAAAATGATTGGTCTGTGGCTCCTTCGAAAGTCAATTCACGAATCATATTAGCCGAGTTGTTCCCTCGATGACGATACATTTCTCTCATCCACCACCTTGGTGGTTTTCTCTTCTTCTTTATGGCGCTGAGAATGATTATAAAGGCTACAGCAGCTACACGGACACGTGAAGACATGACGGAGCCGAGCATATACTGAGCAGTCTGAGCACAGCTTTTTTAATGTTGAGGCTCGTTCGACCAAAACTTTCAATTTGTTCCGCTGAGCACGCTCAGGCGAATACGCTGTACGATTACCTATATGCTTTACGCGACGAAACTTGAGCCGCGTAATGCACGCTCATCGTGTCTGCAGCCTTATAGGCTGATTTGGTATAGCCAGGCGCTATATTGTAGCTATATATATGTGTGGTTGATAATCTAACGTGTAATACCCAGGAGTGCAACAGCTTGTGTCAACAATACGTTGGGCAGGAATTAACTGAACCACGTTTAGCCTCAAGTCAATCCACGTATGTGTATTTAATTTATATTATGTAATGTAGACGCTGACCCAACATTACATAACATAACATCACGACTGTATTCCCAAAAGGGTTTTGCAGAGATGTACATCCTCATTTTGCCGTTAAGTTTAAGGATGCCTTTGATATCCACCAATCATATTCATTGGTTCACATAGCATAGCACCGATGGAAACTGATTTAACTTAGCTACGATTTTTATATAAGGATCGTCAGAAAGGGGGTACTAATCCGAAAGGGTGTTAAAGTAGGTACACATAATAATGAATAACTTTTGTTCTACAACTTTTCCCAAAAGTCAATAGTTTAAGAGAAACAGTTGTTCAAAAATCTCAAAAAAAAATCTCTAAAATCTATCTATCCCCAGTTATGATCAGCTGTGTTTATATTTTAGGTCATATTTGGGGTCATGAATAAGAAGCACCATTTTCTGAACTTGTAACTAAAGCAGGGATGAAGAATTTTTGAAAAAACTAAATAAAAATCATTTTATTTGGAAAAAAATATATATCGTATTTTGAAATTTTAACACTTGCTTTCAGACAGTCATCAGCGATACTATATGTGGGCTTCGGATTAGTACCCCCTTTCCGACTAACCTTGTATAGAAGGATGCGGGCTGTGGATGCGTGCTATGGATGCGTGCTATGGAAGGTCACGAGTGGTGTAGTTATGTGCAGAGCAGTGTACCTACAGTAGGCGCGCATTTGTCACCGAAAGTAGACATTTTCATAGCATATCTCACTCGCTCCGCTACATAGCTTAGCATCAGTGGAAACGGTTACATAGTTTCGTAGCTTAGCTTTTACATTATGCATAGCTGCATAGCATATCTCTGGTGGAAAGGTACACTAAGTCCCATGTAATAGGAGGCGAGCCTATAGCCATCAACCGGGAACAAATCCAGATTTCGAGCTGCTACTGAGAAATTCCATACAGATAAACCCAATAACACGTCATGCTTAGCAGTCGTGCTTGCGATCACTAGACCAATGAGGCAATCCAATCCAATATTGTCACGTTTTTTTTATATTTTTGTGTTAAGTCTTTTATTTTTCTGATAACTCTACCACTGCTGGGCACGGGACTCAACTCAAATCAGCGTTGTGGCTCTGTCTTGCACGTGAGTCAGAGCATTAGGCTGCTTTTCTACCAAAGATGCGCTATGCAACGTTGCCATGGATGCGTTTGACATCCACCAATCATATTCATTGGTCCACATAGCATAGCAATGGTGGAAACTGATTCAACTAAGCTACGTTTTTTATATGGAAGGATGCGTGCTGTGGATCCGAGCTATAGATGGTCGCGATCGGTGTAGCTATTTGCAGAGCACTGCGCCGCCACTAACCGTGCCTTCCTCATTGTCGATACGTCGCGTCGCATAGTTCGAGCTGCGCATCTTCCTCGCACAGCTACCTTGTGGCGGCGCATTTTCATAGTATATCTTACTCGCTCCTCTACATAGCTTCACATAATTTCGTAGTTTAGCTTTTACATTCTCGCAGCATAGCTGCATAGCACATCTCTGGTGGAAAGGTACCGTAATGCTGAGCGACGGCCGTTGCGCGGATGCGATGCATATTTTTCCCAATAGTTTTTTTTTGGTTTTGTTTATACTTTTATTTTATTTTTGTGCGTCATGTCAAATAAGCTATTTTTCTTTCTTTCTCTCTCTGGGCTCTGGCCTGGTACAGATGGCAGACTACGCAAACTTTTTTTTCTTTTTTTATTCTTCATTAGATGGTCCTTGGGGACCCCTTCTACGTAACCGGGCAGTTATTGGCGAGACCTGAAGGGTCTCCACCCAATGGGGGGGCAGTAAAATACTTAACCTAAGCTAACTGCTTATACTACACTAACATCATGACTACCTGCAACAACAGCACTAAGGGCGACCCCTAGTGGGACCTAGACCTCGGCTTAGGGCGTTGCTGGCAGGGATTTAGGGGGGGAGATAGCTTGATGAGGGCTGAATTATCGCAGTGAACTACGCACACCATCACGAACTTTGTTTACGTAGTCCTCTTTGGTGTGTAGGTTTTCTAACGACGTTTTCCTTCACCATTGACATTGAAGGTGTGATTAAAATGCAACACGCAACCTAAACTGATACGACGCGTGTTTCGCCCCTCCACGGGGCATCATCAGGAAATGACTCATCGACCGCTTGGACCATCTTCTGCATGTGCATATATTTGCGAGTGAGGGCGGTGCTGCATACTGTATCCAAGCTAGCGATCTAGTTTGGTGGAATTAAAACGAAATATTGTAATTGCATATTTGTATGTCATGGATTTCCGTAAAGTAACGCCTGATTCTATAGAACCCATCAGGCGAGACAGGAATCAACTGCGATGGTAAAGCTTTACCTTGTAAATAGTTTTTTTTTTATTAAGTATAATGAAGGCTTACAGACTAATGTAATAACAGTTGCCAAAAATTAAATAAACTAGTTGCTAATTACAAGCCTCCACAGATGTAATATAAGGTCTTATTTTAATAATCCACGATATTTTGTATAGTGTCTTTGTAAATGCTAAAGACGAAGTACGTATCACAAAAAAAAAATCTGATGACATAATTTTATTTTCTGTTAAAAAATAGTTTTATGAATTAATCAACTAATTTAATACAATATAATAACATCCGTACACGCTACCTACCAATGAGCGCGTGGCCATTTTTTTGTTAGATGCACGGATGTCATTACATACAACTTAGAGAACCCGTAAATAATGAAATGATTAATTTACAAAAAACTTATGACAAAAAACTAATAATTAAAAAACAACTGATTTCAATTTTAGTGACACCAGCATACTCTCGAGCATTCACTAAGCTGCTATACAAAATATTGCGGATTATTAAAGTAAAACCTTATACAACGTTATTTTTAGTGTATAAAAAAAACCGAGACACCCCAACAAGATTTTCATCAGGACTGCCTGAATGTGTGTTTTTTTTTAATAAATCTCCAAGTTACACCGTAGTTTATGTCGCGTTAAGTTCCCTAGTAAAGTGTGAAATGCCTGATATGTGCTATGCAGGGGTTGTCTAATACACGGAAACCGACCGAGGGGGCCGTCTCAAGCCTCAAGGTGTCTATTCCCGTCAACTGTTATGGGTAGAAATCTAATGAAACAAAATTGAAATTGTTGAAAAACAAAATGAAAAAAATGTGGTGTAAAAAATATGTAAATCGATTCTCGTAGTGATTCTGAACAAACTAGTTTCAGTTTTAGTGCATACTAAAACTAAGTTTGTATATTATCAGAAAAGTCCTTTATTGATCAATTCGTTGGCCAAGCGTGATGATAATGACGACATTTTGATAGTGGTGAGCAATCATGAATGATTGTCATAATCGAGACTTACTAATTACTAATATTAATAAATCGATCATGAAATTAGTAATTTACTTATTTTCACAGTCGTTACTAATTAGTATTACTAATCCTAGATCACTCATACTTCCAGTCTTAAGTAAGTCATCCAATCGATGTCCGTTGTGTAGGACGGGTGCTATTTGTTTTGTTCTGGTGGTAAGAGTGGTGTGGTGACGCTAAGTTTATTTGGTGATGTCTACTGTCACTTGTCGACTAAATTACTGTGACTCCGCGGCGCGAACAACGAATTCGTAATTTTTTTTAACCTTATAGGTATGTATTGTTATAATCGAGATTTCTCGAGACATCTTCATAATCAAATGATCAAACTCAAACCTCATTTATTCAAAATAGACTAGAATTATTTAGTTTTTTTTGAACGTCAGATTAACAATAGACAGAAAAACAATCCCGACGCCAAAAAATACCTTCCTTCACCGCTTCCTAGTGTTTATGCTGTGAAGAAGAAACGGCACAACAAACTCCCCAGTAACACAGATCTGTCTGTCAGGTGAATAAATTATACAAAGCAAATCAGAATATTTATACAATAATAAGATTATGCATATAAAGGAAAAGTAATAATTTTTTTTTTTTTAAAGAAACTAATCAATTCTGTATGATTGAGCTAAATCAAAATCATATCTAAATAATATAGATACGTACATAAACCTACACATAAAAACTAATGGTTTCCAGGGAAGCCACATGTGCAGAAAAGAACTAGCGCCACACGTCCCTATCGTCAACATAATCGTTTATCTTATAATATGCCTTTTTAATGAAAACTGATTTAACGTAAGATTTAACGCCTTCGGTGAGATCCATAATTGTTTTGGGAAGCTTGTTATAAAATGATTCTATAAGTATATCTCATAATCGCCTACCACTAGTTTTTGATATCGTTTTGTACGCTGTACCGCACATATCGATTCCTTGGGTCTCGAAGGACGTAAGGTACACTACATTAATGTCCCTTACGCCCCAAGGTCCTACAGCAATATACTGTACATTGGTTCAATAGTTTACCAACTAATTTACCAGACTCAAACAAATATACTCACAGCTTTGTCCCCGAGTTGTTCAACCCTACAATGCAGGAAGGCGGTCTGGCCGACCACGGTGGTGACATTCCGAGGCACATTGTATTCGAAGTACGGAAATGACCCCACACTGTCCTCGCCGTAGTGTGCTGTACCTGTGGACAAAGAAATAATTATCTGTTAAAGTGAATATTCTAAAATTTAGTTAGAAGTTATCTTGGGGTCACTTTCTGTCCTTGTGGGGTCATAAGAGATAAAATTTTATTTCACTTAAGCGCACAATATCTATCAATCTATATAAATAAAAGAAAGGTCCCGACTGACTGATTGACTGACTCATCAACGCCCAGCCCATACCCTTGGACCTAGAAAGCTGAAATTAAAGTAAACAAGGAATAAGGAAGGATTTTTCGAAATTCAACCCCTAAGTTAAGTAGGGGATAAAAGTTTGTATGGAAAATCGTCACTTAACGGGTTCAAAATTTCACGCAAGCGAAGCTGCGGGAAAAAGCTAGTTCAATAATAAAATATTTTAAATAGTGTATATTGCCTGGCCTTTTATTTGGCCAGATGATTTCCATTGCCATACAACGTGGTAATGCTGCCAGTCTTCTGGGCACGTTACCAGTCAACAACGACGCGGAGGAATATTTTGATGTCCACTTTTAATTTATAATTTTAACAAGGATATGTTTTTCTTTATTTGTAATTTATTTATTTATTTATTTATTATTAAACTTACACACACTATTTTTACAGGATGACCCCAATACAATAGTGGTTTGCAAACACACACTAAATAAATTGAAAAATCAACTTACGGTTACTTAATACATAAAAATATACATAAATCTTAAAAATACACAGCAACAATAAACTCCATTATAATAAACTCAATTTGAAGTCATACTCTTTAAACCATAAAATTATTATCTATAAAATCTTAACCTAAAATACAAAATCAGACTTAACACAGAATATTAATATTTAAACATAACTGACAAAATTCAACAAGACTCTTGCGAATTCACTCATATTGCACGAAAATATGTCAATTCTCTCATGCACTTCATTTAGTACACGTATTGTGCGGGTGAGGGGTGTCTTTGACAGCAGATTGGTTCTGGCAGCAGGCACGGCCAGCAGTGGCGGTCTCCGCCGCCTCCCCACGTACCGGTCTGGCACGCACAGCTTCAGGTGACGCAGCACATTCGGGTTATGAGCTACTCCACGCAGGAGCTTTAGCGCATACGCCGCAAGTGTAAATTCCCGGCGCACTCTGAGTTCGTTGTACCCCACCATATCCAGTACAAACAGTGTAGGATACATCAGCGGGTAAAAAGGGTAAACCCCATAAAGTTTAAAATACAAGTGTCTTGTAAATTTATTCTGAACTCGCTCAAACATGACATTGTATTTCGCTTCATGAGGAGCCCAAATCACCGCACTGTGTTCCAAGTGACTCCTTACCAAAGCGTCATATAGCACCCTGAGCGTGGTTACGCTTGTGAATCCCTGCGACTGTCTCAGCACGAAACCCAGGTTCCTGTACGCCTTCTTGCAAATCTTAACTATATGATCCCGGAAAGTTAGATCTGGCATAAACACTACTCCTAGATCTCGTACCTGAGCCACTCGCTGCATCGGCGCTTCCTCTACTTTGTATTCATAGGCTAAGGCAGTCTTCGCGCGCGTAAATGTCATCACTGAGCATTTCGCTGTGTTGAAAAACAGTTTATTTTTATGGCTCCACTCTACCACTCTATCTATGTCTTCCTGCAATCTCTCACAGTCCGACTCACCCTTGACCTCGAGCAGCAATTTGAGGTCATCTGCAAACAATAAACATAAACTATGTTTGACTACTTCAGGTAAGTCATTTATCATTAAAATAAATTCGAGAGGACCCAAATTGCTACCCTGGCTCACGCCTGACCTGGTGTAGTATGGCTCGGATTCGAACCCGTTGTAGTCAACGTACTGCTGTCGGTCTTTCAAGTAGCTGGCGAAGAACTGTAGTAGGTGCGTAGTGCAGCCAATTTTTGCCAGCTTCATTAGCAGTACATCATTGTCGACGGTATCGAACGCCTTTTTAAAATCAAAATATGCCGTGTCTACCTGTACTCCAGCATCGACGGCCGGCACCACCCTCGCCATGAAGTTAAGCAGGTTAGTGGCAGTGCTGCGCGCCGGCCGGAACCCGTGCTGCGCGTCCGATAGCTGTGCGCTCACTTGAGCCTGCACGCAGCGTTGGATAGCAGACTCGAACACTTTTGCAGGTGTCGACAACACTGCCACCGGTCTGTAGCCACTGACATCCGGACCTGACTTACCCTTGGGAACCGGAATCACTCGCGTGATTTTCCACCTAGGCGGAAACGTTGCTTGTTTTAAACAAGTATTAAAGATATGATGCAGGGGCTCAGCCAGCACCCTGCCACAGTCTCGGAACAGAAAAGCTGGAATTCCATCGGGGCCAGATGAGCGCTTTGGCTTGAGCTTTATGAGCGCTTCCTTTACATCTTGAAGACTGAGGGTCTCGATGTGGACTCGCGCACTGTTCGCTGCCGCCTCCGCCCCCGCCGCCCGCGCCTCCAGCCGCGGCCGCTCTTTATTATACACCGACTCAAAAAATGACGCAAATTGTCGAGCACTCTCCTCATCCGCTATCCAGCTTAGTTTTTTTGAAAGTTTTGTGAAATCTAGCTTTATTCTTTAAATCTCTTATAATATCTGCGGTGTACCATTCGGGATAAACGTATCGAGAATTTTCACATTTAGGCTTTTTCCAGGGTACACATCTATCTAAAATATCACTCAGTAATATATTGTTTGTGTAAATAGTTAAGAAAATGTTTATCGTGTAATACTTATGTTTTAATAAATTATAATCAGTTGGGACAGGTCACGGAGAAGAGAAAACAGGTCAACTCAAACCTGCTGTGGGTCTTTCCTCAAAATGCCATTCCAGACAGGTCAACTCAAACCTGCTGTGGGTCTTTCCTCAAAATGCCATTCCAGACGTTGCCCTACATTGTTACACTCGCATAGTTTTATACCACAATGTCTGGAATTTTAAAGAGACTTTGACCTCTGTGTTTGTTTTGGCTTTTCTTCTCGGAGGTAGTCAGATAGGAAATGCCTTATAGTCTTAAAAAAAAACATTACATTGACTTGTAAAAATGTCTAATCATTTATCATTTAACGATGTCTCCTGTTTATAAGGAGCTCGTGGCTAAATAATTACAGCCGCATAGACCAATCTTCCGGGTTAAGCCACGCTTGCCGAGGTTGGTCTGTGGATGGGTGACCATTTACCATAGCGAGTTTCCTCCGCGCCTCGGAAAGCACGTAAAGCCGTTGGTCCCGGCTGTCATTTGTAGATCTTTGACAGTCGTTACTGTTGGTCAGAAGCCAGAAAGTCTGACAACCAGTCTTACCAAGAGTATCGTATTACCCAGTTACTGGGTTGTGGAGGTCTGATAGGCAGTTGCTCCATGTAAAATAGTGATATTCAGCTGCATCCGGTTCGACTGGAAGCCGACCCCAACATAGTCGGGAAAAGGCTAGGCAGATGATGATGTCTCCTGTTTATACAATATATAAATTACTGAATAAACTGCTGCCAAGCACAAAAAATATCATACTGTGCCAACAATGATGTTATAATATGCAAAATAAAGATATTACGTCATTGATGCGCCAAGAAATACGATTCAAAATTACAACATTTGGTGTAGTTGCAGGTAGCTATCTCTTTCTCTCTAATACTACTACCGTTTTATCGTCTCACTCATTACAGATACTAATGACAATAATGTTAGATCGAATTTTAAACGCCATGTTTCATGTTCACACATCAAAAAATTTGCGATCACTTTGAAAATTTATTTAACCTTATTGAAGCCGAATTTTCTAATCGGGATTCAAAGCAATAGTTATCATTTTTGTATTATAACTTTCGTGAGACACATTCATATTTATGATTAATTACGGTTTACTCACGTGCATTTTTCGGGATTGCCCGACTAGTTTCGGACCCAAACGGAGCCCTTAATCACGTGAGTAAACCGTAATTAATCATAAATAATTATCATGATCAAAATAGATTGATAGTTATCTAGATAAATATAAATCAGATTTCAGTTGGACTTTGAATTCGGAATCTTCACATACATAATTCGATGGCCCCACCGAATAAACGTGCAAGAGTTCTTACACGATTTTTTTTTTATTTCATTTTTCGTTTCTTTTGCCTATCCAGCACCTACTTAATTTTTTTTATGAATTTTAGACTCAAAATACGCCTATTATAATAGTGAATTTCTTTATTCTAGGGAAATCATTAATTCTAAAATTATACGAATAATAGTTTATGCTATTATTACATGCTTTTTGAGTCGCCAAGTACACAAGAATAAACATGTTAAAACCTACAGACGTTTGAGAAGATTTGTGATTGTTTCCGAATTTGGGTAACGTCTTCTTACACGTTTATTCGCGTAGAAATGTATGCAAATTTTATTACCAATGTTTCATTCCACAAAATGTAAGTTTGAATATAAATAGGTTATTAAAATTAAAGTATTGCATTATCTCTTACTATAATTATTTTTTTCTAACAATTTTGTTAAAGATTCAAACATTAAGTGCATTAATTGCATATTAATTTAAGTTTATACCTAGTAACGGTAAATAAACAAATGTTTACGCGATAAATTCTATTGTAATCGTACGTCACGTTAGAAAGGGGTACGGGGGGTAAGATGCGAGTAAAATAAGGTGACTAGCTTGGAGTCAGTGGTGACCTCTCGCTTCCGGCCGTGGTTCTGTTCATGGTCGGGAGCGAGAGTGCGTGGGAAGCCGTCGCCTCCTTCTGCGAGGAGGTGATGGCGACCAAAGAGGGAGCGGAGAGGGGGAGAGAGACAGCTGCCACTCTCCCTTCCCGCGCCAGACGCACCGGGCGCTGGAGGGCGCGTGCCGATCTCCGGCCACCATAGTGTGTGGCCTGCGGGTAGTACTAGTACTGGCCTGCGACCAGTAACATGTCCGAGAAGGCGGTGCGCAGTGTTCCGTGCGCGCCTCTCAGGAGGAAGGACGTGGGGCCAGGCTCCACAGAAGGAGAGGTCCGCCAGGGGCTGGTGGACCAAGGCCGAGGCAGCTGCGAATCCCGCGACCCCGGCCAAGGGTCAGGAGAAGGAACACCGTGGATTTTTAGCCGGTAAGAGTCCGGCATACCCCTTTGCCTTCCCCGGGCGAAGGGCATCCATGAGGATTTTCCCTCGAAAAAATAAAAGGTGACTAGCTCGGAAGGACAGTCTTGTTGTGATTCTATGCGCGCTATTACATAATTTTGTTTCGCGCAATTACATTCAATTATAAATATTATAAATCTACTGCCATTGGAAAACTCCATCTCGGTCTCCAATGACAGTGAGGAGGAGGATTAGTGTTTCTAATATCGCAATTCGTTTTTTTTAATCAAGAAATTTACTTTCTTTGTAACTGTACTTTCTGTTCACGTGGACAAATACATAATTATATTTTCTTTATTCTTTATAATATCTGTATTTTATTTCATCCTTTTGAAGTCAAAGTCAAAGTTTTTTATTTCAAATAGAGTAGATTACAGGCACTTTTAAAACGTCAAAACTAGGTGCACGGTTCCAAAAGGTAGGTTGCATGGGGAAGAGCTCAAAACTCCAAGAATACTCTTTTCAAAATAGTAGTTCATGACAATTCCATTACAGTAGTGTGAGAAATAGAATGAGAATAATGCAGGTTAATGTAAGAAATAAACTCACATAAGAGTAACAAATAGAAAATTATGCCTTCTGGGATTGCCATAGCAGCTAAGGGCTAACCAGTCCCGACAGACAGCAACCGTTCACGACCATGACGTGCACATCCGCATCGCTTAGCTCAACCATATTGCAGGGAACCCAATGACAGGATATACAACGCTACCATAAGCAGGGCATTTAAGTGAGCATGACAGACTCATACTACCAGACAATGGGCAGTAATGTGATATGATTATAGGTATATCATTAATTGCTGCATGATGCTCAAACTTTACAGATTGGAAAATGATATTATGAAAATTATAATTATAAAACAATATCAGACTATTTAGGCAGAGTATTATACATTAAATAATAAAATTATAATGGGAATATAAAAATTTCAGTATTTGAATAAAAAAAAAAAATATGAAAATTGATCAAATAATGTACAGGTTATTTTAAGTCAATAAAAAGAAGAATACTAGAAGTAAACATTAAAAATAATGTTAAGTCATACAACCAACCAGTTAGACAGGGCCAGAGGATCGCAATGTGCAGGACGGAGTTGTACGCCAGGCATCTTTATCTTCGACATAATGATTTATGTTTTAATAAGCTTTAGATATCAAAATGCTCTTAAGAAATTATTTAAAATGCTCTTAATAAATGATTTATTGTAGAACCTAACACTGTTCCCCATAAACGTCTTGCTGATTTGTCATAGTCTAGAACCAGGTACTGTTAGCTCGTGTTTATTGCGAGTATGTATGTTGTGGACGTCACTTTTCTTGTTATACTGGGCAATATTTTTTCGAATGTACATAGTGTTACTAAGTATATACAAAGATGGTAGGGTAAGTATATTTATTTCCTTAAATAATTCACGAAGCGATTCACGGCAGCCTAGATTATGAATAGCTCGGACTGCTCTTTTTTGTAATATGAAAATAGTACCAACATCAGCAGCCGAACCCCACAGTAATGTGCTATAAGACATAATACTGTGAAAGTATGCAAAGTACACCAACCTAGCTGAAGTTACATCAGTCAACTGCCTAATTTTCCTGACGGCAAATGCAGCAGAACTCAGTTTGCCTGCAAGTGCCTCTATATGAGGTCCCCATTGCAATTTAGAGTCTACTGTGATGCCCAGGAAGACAGTTTAGGGAACCGGATCTAACGCTTTCCCGTCAAGTTTCACATTTGAATTAATGTACACTTGAGGTGGAGAATTTAATACTTTTGGTTTTAAAAAATTATTTATATTGTTATACCTTGCATTAACAAAGATGTATTACATAAATTAAAACTGATTTTATTAACACTAATATTAATGCATACGATCTTTCCAATCATATAGAAGCAGAACAATGTACTGTAAACAAGCGTGTAAATAGTTATAGCTGGGTTCAAAATAAACTTGAATTACGGAGAATAATAGTGTAACAGTACAGTAAGTACATTTTATTCGTTGTGTACTATTACACGAATAAACGTGTAATGATTTAATGCTGTGACCTAGTCATGCAAATTTCACAAGAGTATTAACATTAAATAGTATTTCATGAATTTCCTGAAACACGTTGATATTTAGAAAAAAGTAAATACACAAGTCTACAGTTTATTTTTTTACCTATAATTCGATAATACATTATTTATACCTATTTACAATGGAATGAGCGTTATTGAAGTTTAAACGTTTTTATTTTTTCCTGAAAAGTTGTCATTTTTCTCTTACACGTTTATTCGGTGGGGCCATCGAATTATGCTAGTGATCGCAAACTTTTTTTTGATGTGTACGTAACATATAATTATATTTATGGTATAAAATGTAATTTTGAAGGTCTAGTGTTTTAAGTATCATATTTAGCATCTTCTAATTGGATAGCTAATAACTTTTTTCCTGAGGTAAATTCTAGGAAATACCTCACGGCTTGTGGCCAGGCGAGATGACTCGCTATTGAATTCTTAGCAAGGTTTTCTGTCTCTGTTATTCAAATTAACACACATTTACATACGATTTTGCATCTTTTTCCCGGATAAATTGGATCAATTTATCTTCTTTGTAAGTCAAAATAGAAAAAGAAATGTTCCTAACCTTCGAGCGAGTTGGTATAATAAATTATCCGGAAAGGGTCACTTTGACGTTTGATATACACGGGTGTTTGAATTTGTAGCCATTCGTTTTCTATAACGATTTCCGAGAATTTGCAGCTATTTTCTATGTGTATTAAGTGATACAAGTGTAGTCCTTTTGATGCATAAAGGAGATTGAAATTTGCATTGAATGCTTTTCAATTCTTTGGACAGTAAGCAAACACTCGCAGTGGGGGTAGGAGGTAGTAAATATGCATTTGCAATTGTTGGAAACTATCTTACTAGAGGTTTTAGATTTTTTATTCGAATCTTGGAGATATCCAAGGTTTTACTTTTTTTCTCGATGCATCATCATCATCTGCCTAGCCTTTTCCCAACTATGTTGGGGTCGGCTTCCAGTCGAACCGGATGCAGCTGAATATCAGTATTTTACATGGACCGACTGCCTATCAGACCTCCACAACCCAGTAACTGGGTAATACGATACTCTTGGTAAGACTGGTTGTCAGACTTTCTGGCTTCTGACCAACAGTAACGACTGTCAAAGATCTACAAATGACAGCCGGGACCAACGGCTTTACGTGCTTTCCAAGGCACGGAGGAAACTCGCTATGGTAAATGGTCACCCATCCACAGACCAACCTCGGCAAGCGTGGCTTAACCCGGAAGATCGGTCTATGCGGCTGTAATTATTTAGCCACGAGCTCCTCTTTTCTCGATGCATCATACTAATAAAATTCTTCTTAAAATTTTCAAAAATAACTAAATACCATACAAATAATGTAGATTGCCAAGTCGTTAGCCACCGCTAGCCAGTGTAATCTGATTTTTCTAATGCATGTGCTGGTCAGAATTTGATTACCACATGCGTTAATGGTGAAAAAAAAACATCATGAGGAAACTTGCACAACTGAGAAAGCTTCATAAAAATTTCTCGATGGTGTATATTTCGCCAACCCGCACTAGGCCAGCTAGGTAGGCTAAGACCTAAACCGTAACTTAAATGAGAACATTTTGAGAAGATGCGTGCCAAGAAGTGGGACAGTAATGTGGCGATTATGCTAGCTACCGTGCCACCAATCAAATTGTCCAAAAAGAAAGTATATTTTGATAAGTACCTATATTTAGAGATAAGATAGATAGATAAATATATATAATATAGAGATAAATATATATTTAGATAAGTATATTTTATAATATAAGAAAGTATATTATATTTTGGTATTCTTATCAGGAAGTAAACAAGATTTGCAGAAAAATATAATGCACACGTAGAACACAAGTATGTACCAACAATAAATATTACAACAAACGCGTGTACGACTAATGCTGCTCATTATATCATACCTAGGGATGCTGTTTACAGCAAAAAGAATACAGAACGACACAATTACCTTAAACAAAAGGTTCTGCTGATTAAGAAATTATTCAGGACAGAACAACATCTGAGCTATAATGTTCTTATTCAGGTGAACTGCCTTAATTTTGGGGGTCATTTAAGTCCCTTTTTGCGGATGAGGCAATGTTGGGGTGGACGTGGCAGTTTGGTGTTAATTTTATTATACGCATTTCAAAATCGATATGATCATGTTGATTCATGAAATTGGAATCAATGCTTTGTCTTCTAATGCTGGTTTACTAAATCTTACTGTCCAATATTCCGGATCGAGAAGTTGGAGTCGCGCCACAAGATTAAATTTAAGTCTTTTGTGGTGCGGGTTCTGACTCAACTATTTATTTATTGAAGACTTGAATGAAAGTAGAATTTTGGCAGAAGGGTGTTGTATACCGGCGTTTTCGCGAAAGATCACGCGACACCACGCTGCAGCCGAATGCGTCACCGACAGAACGTAAACAAGAACATTTAATTTTAAAAAAATGATTCGTACTTGTAACAAATTTTGTGGCCTAGTCTGAGTAAAGCAAGCATCGACAGGTAAAATCAGCTTAATTAAAGGAAAAAATTGTTATAATGGTAATTGCTAAATAGTTGTAAATAAAGTAAGTCGTTTTTCTTCATCAATAGTTGATTTAGGAGTTACTGATAAATATTCAAAATCACAGCTGTTTACCTGGTGATAGTTAAATGAAGGTGATAAATATGTTTTACTTCTGTAAATAAATCTGCTACAGACACTTTTACGAGTCAATTTGATATATTTATTTTAAGACTAGATGGCGCTGGTACTCCTATCTGACCATCTCTGAGACAAAATGCCGAAACAAATTCAGAGGTCAAGGTCTTTATTAAATTCTAGACAATTCCAGGGTGTACGCACAACGTACAGCGTTGATCAAAGTAAATTAAAGAATTGCACTCGTATAAAAGCGAATAATAAATAATAAACTATACCAAACATACTTTTAACAAGTGCTTTAGCACTATCTGCAACTCCGCTGAACTCGTTAGGTTATAAAGCAAATTAAACATTAACTCACGCGAATGTATAATTTTCATTTATACAAACAACATTTTACACACTAAGCGTAATTTAAAACAGCTTTACTACTGCATATACCTAATTTGGTTTAGCAAGCATGGCTTTAGGTGTTATTATTCCATTTGTTTTCAAGTTTCGCTTGGGACTATAGTTGCTGGAAGTGGCACTGCTGTGTTTGAGGTGAGCATGATTTCCAGGATAAACAAAGTTATTATTGAGGTTTTCATTAGGGTTTTAAGGCTGCAGGGTGTCGGCAATATCCAGCAGAGGACAGCGATAGACTGAGTTGAATAGATTTGCGTGAAGATAGGCCCGATCTGTCATCTTCCACTCCTCTTCTTTTTAGCCTTTTGTCACCCAATGCTGAGTTTAGGGCTCCTCATTTGCACGCCATTTTTCTCGGTGTTTAATATACCTTATTTAGTTTTTCCCAACAATTTTTACAATGTCGTCAGCCCATTTAACCGGCTGATCCTCAGAACTACTTTGTCCAGTTTTGGACCTCCACTCATCTTTATCATCTCATGGGACTTATTACCAGGTGACAGACTGTAATAATTCCCTCTCTGAAATGTTGTTGTTGGGAAAGTTGTTGATAGTGCGTGTAGTCCCCCACCCCGCACCAGGCCAGTGTGGTGAACTAAGGGCCTGTCCACATCTCCACGTCACGACGTCGTCAACGTGGAACGGTGCGGTAACGCGGCACGGTGCGTTGACATAACGTGCAAATTTACATTACCGTATCGTAAAAATGCACGTCAGGATCATTGTTAGATTTATCGTTGACCATGTAGATCCTGAATTTTAATAAGAGAAACAGTAAGGTATGGTTTTAAAGCATCGGAGCTCATAGACGGCGACTAACTTGCGGGCGTGGAGAGCGTGGGCGGAGCGCATATACATGTGCGCTTGGGGCTAGAGGCGGAACGTGTTACGATACGGTAACGTAAATTTGCACGTTATTTCAACGCACCGTGCCACGTTGACGACGTCGTGGCGTGGAGATGTGGACAGGCCCTAAGGCATAAAACCCTTCTCATTCTGAGAAAAGGCCCGCTCCATGCAGTGGGACAGTAATGTACTGATTATGCACCATTTCTATAGATCTAAGGCGTGATATACTTTCATCATGCTTGTATTACCTCTTCAGGTCTTACAACCATGACGCATTCATGTCACAATGTACGTGAAAATTCTTCTATAAAAGTTTTAAAGATGTACTAAACGAAAGTGGGTGAACAAAGAAAGTCTCAATTAGTTGGAGAATTAGTACTGTAAATGTTTGTAACACAGTACACTGTTGCTCTAGCATTTCATATTGAAGTAGCAGATGGTATTACATACCACTGTTGAAGTTATTACTCGTAAACTGGTTCAGAGAAACTTGCTTCGGACCGGAGTGACTCGAGATCTTTTTCGTTTAAATTCTTTTAAGTAGTTCCGGATTTCAAACTTCAAACCTCATTTATTGAAAATAAACTAGAATTACTTTGTCTTTTTGAACGTCAATTTTACAAAAGACAGTCCTCAAAAACGCCCGTCCTTCACCGCTTCCTAGTGTTAATGCTGTGAAGAAGAAACGGTGAAACAAACTCCCCAGCAACACAGATCTGTCTGTCAAGTGAATAAATTGAGTTTATAAGCAAAAAAAGGCAGTATCAAATTATGTAAATTGAGGATGATAAACAAAGTATATATACCTAGAACAATTCTGGATGAATTGAAAACAAAGTTATAAGTACCAATCTAAATAATATAGACAACAATTTGTTCCAAGGACTGACTGGTATATCGTAGTTTTAAGTATTTCTCGTTCTTCTAACTCCATTAGATGTGATGATGGTAAAGGAAAAGGAATATCAATCAAATATACTAGGACCCATAAATGATTATCCCATACATTGATCATTTTATTCCTTTGAGATTGAAGATGGTCATGTCGTTTATGGTGTACACTTTAATACTATTGATAAATGTTTTGCAACATTTTGGAAACTTTTCACTACAAACAAATAAATTGAATCAAAATTCTGATTTATTTTATTGAGCCATACCGCATCCGTCACCAATTATATTGAACTCAATGAAACCCTTTCACTGCGCAGCTACCGTCATTTTGCCAAATTGCCAGACTTAAATCGCGCGGTTCACATCTCATTTACCCTGTTTTTACGATTTCGTGGGTTGTTTTTAAAAGATAACCTTTAACAGAAATCATATCCTATGTGTATACGCTTTGGGTTTCTTTTTGCCTGACAATGTTATCAGGTAGACAACAATAGGATTATACTTAGTTATTGTGGTTGAGAATGCGGTCTGCTATTTAATTAAAGTAATTTAGTTTTTGGGGTATAATTTTCAGTTTTAAGTGGTCATTTGGAGATATGGGAAGGTCGAATGAATAATGAAATTCTGTTATTGTAGTTAAGATGTGGTGTTGAATTTTGAATTTTTATTATGATTTCACGCGTGAAATCATTTGAGTTCTAAAGGCCTTTGAAGACAAAATAAATTATGATCTTGATAGTCTAGCAGATGCACGCAGTTTCTCTCACACTAGATTACGAATTTGAAATGACGATGAGTCTTAAACTGTTATAAAAGAATCTCAAAGACAAAGACAGATAAAATAAAGTTGCGATAGTATCTAATACGAATAATATGGGCACAAAGTTCACTAATCAAGAGAAGGTAAAATCTAGCAATGGCCTTCAATGAGCCATGTGAACAGATACTGCTGTAGAACATAGAGAAATCAAAGTTTTAATGACATTCATACACAAAAAAGTAAAATGTGAAATTATACATTATTCCACGTAATTAATTCGTTGCGACAATACAACTACAGTTATATTCGTTACTTTGTTGCTATCACAGAAAGTAGATAGCATTACAATGGCTTTAATGTGATTATACAAACGTAAACACGATAAGCCTGTTAATGGTGATTCAGTTACGATCGGATGTAAACAGTTGGATTTAATACTATATAATATTGTAATAATGCGTGGTATTGTGCTTTTTGTTCTGTTTTACCGCGTTTCTATATTGTACCGATCGTTATTGTTTACAAGAACGCATCTGGTAGTCTCTTTAGCGTAGTGCAAAAGATCGTTAGTAGCATTCACAGGTAAAACAGTTATTCATAGAAACAGCTTGGCATTACTATCTCTATTAATTTAATCATTGGCAGACTAAGTATTTGTTTTTAAATTACGAGACCGAGCTTAAATTTTCTGAGAATAATTACATAAGTTTAATGCTTTAAAGGTGAATCAGCCGTGGAGTACACAATTTTATGAAGAAAAGCTAAGGATTATAAGACAGTAACTTTGCTTTCAACAAGAACACCTATTTTAATGGATGGAAAAACTTGCAATTGCTAAAACTATACTAACAGCTCTCGAAGAAATAAAATGGATTTCCTAAAGCTTTTTAGATAAACTCATGAATTGATGTACTCCAAATAACTACTAGCATTATGACAATGTATTTTAAACTGAGATCCCTGATAAGAAGAACAGTTCTTTGAAAACGTATCTTTATTTTGCCAGATTCTACAGCTAGACATGATATCGGAAAAATATATAAGAAGTTTAAACAAGGTAAAAGGTATGTAATTGAACCCCAAAAATTATCAGAATAATCTTACTAATATATTTGCTTAGTCCTTCCAAGAAAAAAAGCACCAAATACCTTGCAAAATATAATTCATACAAGATATCCTTCAACCTTCCTCAGAAATATCCTTCCACCTTCCAGATCCTTCAAACTTCCACAAAACTTACCATCAAAGGAAAAAAAAAATACATCAAAAAACGCAAAAAGAAAAACCTTTTTGCATTTGCATCCTTAGGTCTAATGCGTTTAGATAGCTAGATATTAGTACTTCCTTTAAAGCCTAGAGGCTTAGAGTAAAGCTATTAGGTCAAGTGGCCGTCGTATGTGTGGCTTCTTGTTAAGCCTGTTACATTAATAAGAGTCCTGGGTGAGAACCGTCCGTAGATTTTAATGCAGAGATTTGGTGGCGACATGTTATAGGATAAAGTGTCCTTGGTGAGGATTATTTAAAGTATTGAAGATAAAGGTACGTGGTTTGGTTAAAGTAGATGAAATTAAAATTTTGGTCAATGATGATGAGAAAGAAGTTGATAGAACAGATTTTTAGTAAGAAGAAGCAATATATTTAACTACAATTTTGAGAATAGAAACTGATAGTACTGCAGTTTGAGATGTTAAACAGAAACGTGATACTGCACAATAGAATAAGCTTAGTATTGTTTGTTCCAGAAACGTAGGAGAAATACACATCTAGTTTCCTAAATAATTTTACACATTTTATGAACCTATCCTTAGGTTTGAACAAAGTTACATTCTCTAGTTCTAGATTAAAATCAAATGATTTTAAATGAAAAATATTTGCTGAATCCTTTTGTCTCAAAACTGCTTATATTACGAATTTAATTCTGATTGTAAAGTAAGCAAAAATATTGCAAATACGAAACGTTTAAGTCTTAAATTTTCTTCAATACTTATTGTTTGTTTGATAATGGTATTAAAAAGATCTACATAAGATTGGATCTTATTTTATTGCAAAGAGATTTTGCTATTCACAAAAGTTTTGACGTAAAAGTGTTTGACAAACAGTGGAACTTTTCTCTCCTGAAGTGGTAATTGAATTAAAATGAAAATTGGGAATCCGAACGTTCTACAGAAAACACTTAGGTACTTCTATTACATTTTATAATATGTATTATTTTCAATTACGATTTGCAGTTCAACATTTGGATTATTTAGACCTGCAATTTGAAAATGTCACAATCAAAATTGATGATCAAAATTTTGAACTCCTGCATCCTAACGCAAAACACTAGTAACAGTTTTGATTTTGACAGGTCAACAATTTCCATAGCAACGCATGTATTAACAATCCGATTTCTCCACAACTATGTATCACGCAATGAATATTGTTGTATGATCAAAATGAAAGCTATTGGAATTACGAACACACAATTCGGATGATCTTGGAACACTCCAAAAATTATTCCTTTACCTAAATGTTCATTAGAAACTCCCGTGTGTAAGTATGCTCCAAGAAGAACATGACTTGTACAGACACCTGCTTCAAAGTTTTTCAAGGTCGCGGTAACTCGAATAGAACAGCCATCAGCCGAAGTGGTAACGATTTTGCCCGGTCAAGTGAAAGGTCGACGTTACCGCAAAACACATTTTGAATACAGATTACTTTTTTTCTCGAGAGCCTTCCCAAAGTTTTCTGTGCAATGAAACAGTGGCAAGGTCGAAAAGAAAGCGACAGGCGTTTTAATCAATAGTTACTGAAAGTACAGTTAATTGTTTACTGAATTTTTGTCTTTAGCTACACAACGCACGTTCGTTGTCTCCAAAGAGTTAGGCCAAGTGTCCTTTGGATAGCGAATGACCTTTCCAATGACGGGTTTTCAAATCCCGTTTAGTACAGCGCAAAGTCAATGAAAACTTGAAACTAAAAAAAATAATTGATAATACTTTGTCTGTCTAATGTTTGGGTGTTATACAAACAGTCATTACTGGTAGTTAGAAAGTATCGGCACTGTCCAGTAACTGGGTTGCAGAGGTCTAATAGCAGTCACTCCGTGTAAGATACTGGTATTCAGACGCATCTGGCTAGACTGGAAGCGAATCCAACATAGTTGGATAAAGGCTATGCAGAAACGAAGTTTTTCTGATATCAATAACATTGTATCCTTAAAAACCCGCAGCTCCATAGAATTTCTATTATCTAACCTCAGATTTATCTGGACTAAACGCTCTAATTGGAAAACCCGCACAGATAGCCTTAATTGAACCCTCAACCACATACATTTTACTAAAGGCAAGAGATCACCTTATACTGGCCTTGTCAGAATTTCGCTTGAGTGTGCTACTTACGTTGAAGCTATGATTTATATTTCCGTTTTAATTGTTAACTACTCTACTTAGTACGTACTAATGCGTGCCTCATTAATCATTAAAGTACTGTCTGTGCCCGCGGCTATGGTCGCCTGGAAATAGTTTTCGTTTTGATTCTGAGATTGAATTTTTATTTCTTCTGATGTGTTTGTCGGAGTAATATTTCACCTGAGTACTGTACGAGGTGGATAATAATATGATAATACGACAATAAATGAAACCACGTCTTCTATGATGGATTTTAAAGACCGGACCCAAATCAATCATGTACGTTCAATAGTTTAGTCACAAGAATTTTCGTACGATTTAATAATTTTACGAATATCAAGATCTCTACGCGAAGTTATGTAAATCTATGACCCGTTTAAACTAAAATTATCTTTATTTTCACGTGTAGGATGGATAGTTAACATAAGTTTCCACTTCAGCGTCCCTTCATCTACATGAATGAGTGAAATTGAAAAATCATGCGAAAAAAAGTGCTTGCAAGTAACAGATTTTTTGTACGGAACTAGAACACATCATAGAACACGTGGTACCATTTATTGTCGTATTATCATATCCACCCCATATTAATTTATGTTTATTGTGTATATGGGTCTTTGAATCCTGATAAAAAGCCACTGATCACTCATACATTGATGGACGCATTTTTATTTTTTTGTATTTATCTGTTTGTAGATCGTCTTTGCGGACTGTTTCTATGTAACTGGACATGACCTTTCAGGTGAAACCTGAAGGGTCTCCAGCCAATAATGGGGAAGTAAAATACTTAACCTTTACTGCACTAAAATCATGACTACTAGCAACAACAGCACTAAGGGCGACCCCTAGTAGGACTCGGACCGCGGCTTAGAGCGTTGCTGACGGGGGATTGGGGGGAGAAAGCTTGAGGGCTGAATTATCGGTGTGACTGCGGAGTCTGAAGAGAGGGCCGGCTCTAAGATGAGAGAGCTCTGTGGATCGTGAGACCTAATGACCGCTACAGTGAAGGATCAAAGGAGAAATTGCCGTGATCACTAATTCGGCAGACCGATTGGTATGTTGTTATTAGCAGTCAGGAGAACGCTGCTGCCCATCCTCTGGAGGCACTCTTTGCCTAGTCACCTAAAGCCAAATGTCGCCTTTACAACACTTACGGGTAGAAAGCGGGGGGCATATATTAAAACCGGCGAAGTGAAAGTCGGACTCGCGCGATCTATAAAAACGGCAAAAAAATCACGTTTGTCGTATGGGAGCCCCCATAAATATTTATTTTATTCTTTTTTTTTTAGTATTTGTTGTTATAGCGGCAACAGAAATACATCATCTGTGATAATTTCAACTGTCTAACTATCACATCGTCATGGTTCATGAGATACAGCCTGGTGACAGACGGACAGACGGACGGACACCGGAGTCTTAGTAATAGGGTCCCGTTTTACCCTTTGGGCACGGAACCCTAAAAAACAAAAACGAATAATGTAAGTGGTACGCTCATACATGTTTTTCAAAACTTTTGCATTTTAATCTGCAACAGCTGTACAAAACGGTGCACTTTAAAATTCAGCGTACACAAAAATTCCCGTAAAAACCAGAGGTGTCGTCGTATATATTTACTTTTACTCCAGAGAGGTAAACATAAACCGCCGATCGAAAGTGGTCAAAGTGAGTATTTCTCTTGTAAAAGCAGACCGTAGAGGACTGGGTTGACGTACTCTGTGTTTCAAACGTGCATATACAAAACCACACAATGCAAAACGCTAACAAAACGTTTTCGAGTCAAAGAGTTGAATGATGGTATGATAGTTAAACCTGATCCCTGTACAGAAGTGTAATAGTCCGGTCAAATTAGACATTTCAAAGTGCAAAAATTCGCATAGAGCTGAAAATTGGTAGGTACGAATGTTTGGAACACCATTATAAATGAAATGTAAAAAGTCCCCATCGATCAGGTGGCATGGAAACGCATATTATGAAGAATACAACTTTTTCAACCACTATATCTCAGAAACAGTGACGTTTAAGAGAAAAATTGTAGACATTTTTTGTAGATAATCTACAATTTTTGTCGGGCCTATTTTTGTCATAAAACTTACCGTTCGGCTAAAAAAACGCAAAAAACCCATATTTGCGAACTTCGACCTTGAATATATTTTTTTGCAAGTGTTTGATCGATGGGGACTTTTTATATTTCATTTATAATGGTGTTCCGAACATTCGCACCAATTTTCAGCTCTATGCGAATTTCTGTTAACCTACCCCTATTTTGTGGGCTAACTTGACCGGACTATAAAGACTTTCGCCATCAAGAAAAGCTGCAGTCTGCAGCATATAAAGACGTTGGAAGTTGGCTGATTTGCTGGTAAGTGCATGTGCTTGCTATTATAAGGCTTCTATAGCATTTACTGCGAACACGGCCCTTCTCCTTCGCATCCGCGCCTCATTATATATTTTCCGTCCGCTTGCTCCGCCTTAAGTTCGCCATTTTTAAGCGGGCTCATGTAAATTGTTACTTAAGTTTAAATCCCGACATACACTAGCGGCATTGCAAGAGGAATCTGAATTTGCAAACTCAGATCATATTCTCAACTGCACATTTAACTGACAGTGTCGAAAACGTATGAATAATTGTGACTCACTGTGTTTGCAAATTATACTCCGGGTATAGTTTGTGAAATCTTTGCTGTTCTCTGTTGGAATATCGAAATATTATTAGCCGATTCTTATCTGGCCGACAACCTTTCGTCACTTTTCATTTCGCCGAATAATTAAAATGCAGAATGAATAAAGTCCCTAATTATGTTTTGTAAGTTTTTGTTACGCCGACTAGTCTGCTGGCTACTGTTTCATTAGTCAACTGTATTATTGGCCACTTTACACTTATTAGATGGCTCATTTTGCCATCATGCAAGCAAGCATGCAAGTGTTTCTGGGTTTGCTCCGCCAGAAGAGTCGCTTTGTCGCCCCTTCGCTTCGCTCGCCTTCGACCTTCTTCGCGAGCTTCTGGCTCCACGCTTTTAAATAACACTCTAGGGTTAGGACAGAGTCTGACCACGTATAGTCGGGGTGCGCTGAGTCGGATTAATATTACATTCTGTTTTGTGAAAATAATGTTGTGCGAATACTTATTGGGCAAATTAAACAATAGCTAAATAATTATTCGACTAAGGGCTGATTTTTCAGTCGTCAGATAACTTTTATCTGGGGAATAAGTTTGATGTTTTGACAGCTTTTCTATAGAAAATTTGTCAAACCGTCATATTTATTCCTTGGATAAAGGGCTATGCAACTTTTGCCATACATAGCTGGCATGTTTTTTTTTTTCTTTTCGCCAGAATTGAAACCTAGGTCATATGTTAGAGGACTGTATGACAAATCAATAGCAAAAAGAATTAGATCTACTAACCGTAACAAAACCAAGTTAGAGAGTGTTTAGTAGATTGCTATTGTTTTTAATCAGGCGTTATTTTTCTTAAATAAAAATACTCCGTGTGATGTTTTAAGTTTCCCATTGTTAAATACTACCTACTCGGCAACTCTAATGAGTCATTCCGCGTCCTCCGCTTCCACATTATTATCTTAAATATTCTTTCTAGATCTTCTTGATAGAAGGGCTTAATGATGGCGTAGCAGCAATAAAAAGACATTACTGTTCCTGTATTTCTGGGAAGAGAACACATGGTTGTTGTAGCCACGTCATGTCTGTATTGTGGTATATGTCGTGGGGTAGACATCAACAAAACTTAGGTCCTCCAGCTCAATTTCTGGATTTCATAATAAGACATGATGTGGAAAGAGAGACGAGTACTGATTACGATTAATTAACTTTATTTATAAGAATTTAGTAGCATGTAATTGTTCTATGATAAGGTAAGGCAAAGATTTTTGTAAAACCAGAAGTACCTACTAATTATTTAATAAATAGTTTTGGTTTCGGTTTTTATGGTTGTACTTATAATTTCTTTTTTGTAAGAATATTTCATAGTACAATTTAGAAAAGTAACCCAGAAGACCTATCCTATAGTGGATACGCGTTAAATAGTGTTGCAATAGCGATCATCGACTCCTGTCAACCACTGTACGCCCGTGATTGGGTTAGCGATACTTACTTATTGCGTGCAACGTTAAAAATTGCTATCGTAACACTAATGGCGAGGCCCCACTAGTGCGTTGCGTTGCGTTGCGACGTTGCAGCGCTAGATTTGGACCAATGAGACGTCGCAGCGCTACATTTGGAATCTATAGATTGGTCCAAATAGATTGGTCCAAATCTAGCGCTGCGACGTCGCAACGCAGCGCAACGCGCTAGTGGGGCCTCGCCCTAAACGTATACCCACTAACGCGTATCGATTCGATACGTTTATCAGTTTTTTTGCTAGTTTTAGTGATAAAAAAACTGCCAGTGCGAAAAAAATGTAACAGCAACAATCAACTTAATCTATTTTATCAGAGGAAACCTCATAATATCACGTATGATTGTATTTTCATTTAATTATAATATAAGAAAAATAGGTAACGCGGGTAACGCCTGACAAAAAGATACTAGCAATACTTCTCTGGTTATCTTCGTTCGGTTACGGTTGATAGACCTGGTTCTTTTTGCTATTGATTTCTCGTATTGTCCTCTAACATATAACCTAGGTTTCATTTCTGGCGAAAGGAAAAAAGTAAAACATGCCAATAGTTTGCATTGGCCTTTATCTGACGATTGAAAAATCGGCCCTAAAACAAAATTTCATAATGTTTTATGGTGGCTAACAATCATTCGGCGAAATCAAATTAGGGTAAAAATTGCTTCGGCAAAGATTGCGTTAGCGAATCGTTGTCGACGTAATGAAATTCGATATAAAATACTTCGGAAAATACACTGGCATCCGATCTTTGCTTTTATAACTAACTAGCTGACCCGACAAATGTTGTCCTGTCATACAAAAATCCCATAGATAAGAGAACTTTCAGCTTTTCCCGAACTTGGCAATTTTCCGGGATTTTTTCCCAATTTTCCTTTCCATAAAAATCTATTTAGGAAAACAAGGAAAAAAATGCTTAATCCGTACTGTCGCTCTCAGGTGATGCGCTTCCAACGACAGCATTTAATTTTTATTTAAACAAGGTTAGTCGCAAAGAGGTGATAATGAATAAAGGCCAATGCAAACTATTGGCATGATTTACTTTTTTCCTTTCGCCAGAAATGAAACCTAGGTTATATGTTAGAGGACAATACGAGAAATCAATAGCAAAAAGAACCAGGTCTTTAAACCGTAACCGAACGAAGATAACCAGAGAAGTATTGCTAGTATATTTTTGTCAGGCGTTACCCGCGTTACCTATTTTTCTTATATTATAATTAAATGAAAATACAATCATACGTGATATTTTGAGGTTTCTTCTGATAAAATAGATTAAGTTGATTGTTGCTGTTACATTTTTTTGGCACTGGCAATTTTTATATCACTAAAACTAGTAAAAAAACTGATAAACGTATCGAATCGATATGCGTTAGTGGGTATACGTAACAGTGAAGCCACACTGCTCCGTTGCGTTGCGTTGCGACGTCGCAACGCAATGCAACGCACTAGTGGGGCCTCGCCCTTAGTGTTACGAAAGCAATTTTTAACGTTGCACGCAATAAGTAAGTATCGCTAACCCAATCACGGGCGTACAGTGGTTGACGGGAGTCGATGATCGCTATTGCAACACTATTTAACGAGTATCCACTATAGGATAGGTCTTCTGGGTTACTTTTCTAAATTGTACTATGGAATATTCTTACAAAAAAGAAATTATACAACCATAAAAACCGAAACCAAAACTATTTATTAAATAATTAGTAGGTACCTACTTCTGGTTTTACAAAAATCTTTACCTTACCTTATCATAGAACAATTACATGCTACTAAATTCTTATAGATAGAGTTAATTAATCGTAATCAGTACTCGTCTCTCTTTCCACATCATGTCTTATTATGAAATCCAGAAATTGAGCTGGAGGACCTAAGTTTTGCTGATGTCTACCCCACGCCATATACCACAATACAGACATGACGTGGCTACAACAACCATGTGTTCTCTTCCCAGAAATACAGGAACAGTAACGTCCTTTTATGCTGCTACGCCATCATTAAGCCCTTCTATCAAGAAGATCTAGAAAGAATATTTAAGATAATAATGTGGAAGCCGGGGACGCGGAATGACTCATTAGAGTTGCCGAGTAGGTAGTATTTAACAATGGGAAACTTAAAATATCACACGGAGTATTTTTATTTAAGAAAAATAACGCCTGATAAAAAACAATAGCAATCTACTAAACACTCTCTAACTTGGTTTTGTTACGGTTAGTAGACCTAGCTCTTTTTGCTATTGATTTGTCATACAGTTCTCTAACATATGGCCTAGGTTTCAATTCTGGCGAAAAGAAAAAAAAAAACATGCCAGCTATGTATGGCAAAAGTTGCATAGCCCTTTTGTTCTACAAGTTTTTCCAAAAGTAAATAGTTTAAGAGAAATAGGTGAAAAAAGATCTCAAAAAAAAAACCGGCTAATTGCGAGTCGGACTTTGTTCTGTTTTTTAGTATTTGTTGTTATAGCGGCAACAGAAATACAATATATAAATAAAATTTCAACTGTCTAACTATCACGGTTCATGAGATACAGTCTGGTGACAGACGGACAGACGGACGGACAGCGGAGTCTTAGTAATAAAGTCCCGTTTTACCCTTTGGGTACGGAACTTTAAAAAAGCGCTAAAATCTATCGATCCCCAGTTATAATCAGCTGTGTTGTCAGTTTAGGTCATATTGGGCTCATGAATTAAAAGCACCATTTTCTGAATTTGTAACTAAAGCAAGGATGACGCGAATTCGCGTCCTAGCGGTCGAGGAGTCAACATATCCTGAGGATGCCCCGTGCAGGGGCGAAACACGTGTCGTGTATTGGTTTGGTTGCATGTTGCATTATTTTTTTCACTCTTTCTGCATGTGCACATATTTGTGGGCGGGAGGGTGGTGCTGCATACTGCATCCAAACTAGCGATCTTGTTCAGCGGAATTAAAGCTAGATATTCTATTTGCATTTTTGTATGTCATGGATTTCCGCAAAGGAACGCCTGATTCCATCATTTATTTTAGGATGAAGAATATGAAAATCATTTTGCATGTTTTTTACCGAATTTTGAAATTTTAACACTCGCTTTAAGGCAGTCATCAGTGATACCTACTTTAACTGGCCTGCGGATTAGTACCCCCTTTCCGACTAACGTCGTATAGGTACCTAGATTAATCTGCATTTACTGGAATTAGTAGGTACAGTAACAATGATGACTTGAAAACCGTTAGGAACACTAGCACGAGTTAAAATCACATCGAGTGGTTCTCTAAGGCTGAGAATCCTCCAGAACTGTGCGAGGAAAATGTGCGGTGCGAAAATGTGTAGCGAGGATGTGAAACGGTGTGACCCTATCCACCAGAGCTGTGCGAGGAATGTGTACAAATGAGCGGTGCGAGGATAGGTAGCGGACTCTTTTCGAATACGAGGGAGAATAATACACATTCCTAGCAACACATTCCTCGTAACAAATTTTTCTCAACACATTCCTCGCAACATATCCTTCGCTCGCATTTCTTGCTTGTTTTGTACGAACAAAAACCTCGCACCGCTAAGCCCATATCCACGAGAGCTGCGCAGAGCGAAGCTAGGTAAATGAAGGGATTCTATTGGTGCTTATAAAACACATTCCTCGCTACGCAGCTTAGCACAGCTCTGGTGGATGCTCAGCGTTATTGTTAATAACGGGCCACCATTTAGCAAAATAATAGACGGTACAGTAGAATACCAATATAGTAGCAGAATATGAACCGACATAGTTATTATTATTTACTTCATTGTGGTTAGTCTCAAACAGATCATACTCATTTAGAAGATGCTTATTTACTTCTACTATGAAGATTCCAAAGTTATATTGCTCCCAAAATATACAACGAATTCCATTCCGTAGTACGCCTTCTAATTAACAATGAGGTATTGCTTTAATATTCGCTAGTTGGCTTCTATTTGCTCGAGGAACTCGTGGCTAAATAATTACAGCCGCATAGACCGATCTTCCGGGTTAAGCCACGCTTGCCGAGGTTGGTCTGTGGATGGGTGACCATTTACCATAGCGAGTTTCCTCCGTGTCTCGGAAAGCACGTAAAGCCGTTGGTCCCGGCTGTCATTTGTAGATCTTTAACAGTCGTCACTGTTGGTCAGAAGCCAGAAAGTCTGACAACCAGTCTTACCAAGAGTATCGTATTACCCAGTTACTGGGTTGTGGAGGTCTGATAGGCAGTCGCTCCATGTAAAATACTGATAATCAGCTGCATCCGGTTCGACTGGAAGCCGACCCCAACATAGTTGGGAAAAGGCTAGGCAGATGATGATGAGTTGGCTTCTATTTGCGATGACTCGGAAGCGGCTTAAGGCTCCTACACACATTGCCGCCAGGTTTGCCGCCGGCATTGCCGCGCGGCTTGCCGGCGGGTGTTTAACCCGGCCGCCGGGTATAACGCCTATTAAATTACACCCGTGCGGCAATAAGCCGACGGCAAAGCCGGTGGCATGTATGTAAAAGCCTTTATACAAGCTGTCCAAAAAATTGTGTCAAGCGGAAGTTCAAAGGTAAAGAAAGCATCCTTAGAGGTACCCGAATCACCCGGTACATTGTTCTCTAACGTTTTTGATTATAGTGTCATGAACAGTTGAAATAGTGCATGTTTTTAAAAAATTAGATTCTCTAATCGTCTTACTTAGAAAAAAGACTATTCACGTCACTATGATCAAAAATTACATTAAAGTCAAAGGACAATTCTCATGGAAGTATGGAATGCCGTACCATGCTGCATCAAAGTCAAACTTTGTTTTTTGTCGACCACACTTATCATATTAACTCCTACAAAAGCTCTTTTCGTAAATAAAACCTGGGAATCGGAGATTTTCAAAAAAATCTAAATATCCTTAAAACATAAGTATACAGGGTGTTAACGAATTGTTGTAATTCCTTAAAACCACATGATCTACTACTGGTGTAGACAGGCCCCGCACGGGATTTAGCTTGATTAAAAATAAAAAAAATAAAAATTCTTTTTTTTTCATGCGGCTTTGTTACCGATCGTATTTAAACTACCTAATAAGGATTAAGTAAAAAATAAGTTTTTTTTTGCAAAAAAATATATTTTATTTGTGTGAACATTTCGATGCCACGCATAAAAGAAATTACGGCGACGCGATATCGCTCTTTGCATTCAGATAACTCAAGGCTCTAAAAAGACTCAGAAATTGTAAACCAGATAATTTTTAAAATTATTTTTTTGTTTTATTTTCGAAAATTTCCGTTTAGGGTTAATCTGTGTCACCATTAGATCACGTGGTTTAAAAGAATTACACGATATCGTTAACACCCTGTATTTTGTCTCACATGTGGACATGTCATACACGATTTATTATTGCTCTAAAATCAGCAATCCGCATCTATTGATCTCTATGACCTGCTGTGAACGGCCAATTAACCATAGATAAAAACAAAACTTGTTTAATTAAAAATTCTATTCTATTCTAGTTGTTTTTAACAATAATTAATGTAGAATCGGCAAAGTATATTTTGCTTACTTACATGTTTTTTAAAAGACGTGATCATGACACTTTCAAAATTCAATGTTATTAGTAATCATAAATCATGTGAAACGGAACGTCATGTAAAGGGAATAAAACAATGTCAACACTTTTTTACTTTAAATCAAATTCCCTGTTTAAAAATCAAATTCCCGACGTGTAATATCGTAGAAAAAACATGAAAATAATTAATTTTTGATCCTGATGCTTGAGACTTTTTGGTACGACTTTTGGTCATTCCCCTTTGTTTAAAACATGAAAAGAAACGAAAATTCGAAAAATGCAAAATGTGATTCGGTTACACTACTTTTTGGGGCAGCCTGTATATTTGATATTTACTTCCAATATCCTAAAGAAAACCGAATATTCGTCGAAACAAATCTATATTAGAAACCAAAGCTATGCTGGTATTTGTGTGATGTTCATTTGAATGTAAAATATTGCTTGTCAAACGAACGATTCTGATGGAGGAATTATGCATTCGTGTTCCGAAAAGGTAGACAAAACAATGATTTATTATACCAAACTTTGGGTCAGGGACGAATCAAGAATCATTATGGGTATGCTAAAATTCTTACATTCGTTGAGGACGACTTACAAATGTTTGACCCACTTAAGCTGAAGAAAAAAGTTAAAAACATTCACCAGGAAGACTCAAAATGTGTTGACAGAACGGCGCGAAATTTTGTTAGCTAAAAATGTATAGAATATTTTAAAGCAAGCAGCAGGTATACTATAGGGTGTTAACGAATTCGTGTAATTCCTTCAAACCACGTGATCTACTGGTGACACAGATTAACCCTAAATGAGAATTTTTGAAAACCAACTAAAAAAAATTCAAAAAATAATCTTGGTTTTCTATTTCTGAGTCATTTTAGAGCCTTGAGTTGTCTGACTGCAAAGAGCGATATTGCGTTAGTCATGCCTGCCAGCCGTGTTGCCGTGCTTTCTTAATTTATGCGTGGCATCGAAATGTTCAGACAAATAAAACATTATTTTTGCAAAAAATAAATTCTTATTGTTTTACTGAATCCTTATTAGGTGGTTTAGATACGATCTGTAATAAAGCCGCATGAAAAAATAATAATTTTATTTTTTTATTTTTAATCAAGCTAAATCCCGTGCAGGGCCTGTCTACATCAGTAGTAGATCACGTGGTTTTAAGGAATTATACGAATTCGGTAACACCCTGTATTTTATATAAGTAAAACAGTCTTCATCGTAATCATTCAGCCTAAAGACGTCCACTGCTGGGCATAGGCCTCCCCCAAATCATGTTTGGGGGGGGGTTGCCATAATCGCCACGCTTGGCAGGCCGGTTGGCGATCGCAGGATGGTTGTTAAAGTACTCAAAGAACGCTGCTGCACATCCTCTTGCGAATCCCTTACAGCGGTTACGCACTGCATCCGATCCGAATCCGTGAAAATACGTTCCGAAGTAGCCATAGAACTATTTGTATGGTAGTTTAAGCACTACATCCGGCATCCGTCATCTGATTTCTATCCGTCATCCGTGATTCTCCAATTCGGAAGAAATATTGACGGACCGAAGTAGCCGTAGTACTGTTTGTATGAAAGCTTTCGCATCACCTCGGATTCAAATCGGACGCCAAATGGATATGCCAAAGAAGCCTGACATGCTTGGATTTGAATCAGAGATCGGAATAGTGCATAAGAAACATACGAATTCGGTCCGAAACTTTTACTCTAGATCGGTATTTTCACGGATTCGGATCGGATGCAGTGCGTAAAGCAATATCCGAATTCCGTCCGAGTTTTTTATATCCGTATATTCACGGATTCGGATCGGATGCAGTGCGTAATCGCTCTTAGTCGCCTTTTACGATACCCATGGGAAGAGATGGGGTAGTGCTATTCTTTACGTACGGCACCACATGAATGAAAATAGGCTTGCATAATATGAACAGAAACTTCTGACGCAATTTCTGAAACAAGAAACGAGAAGTAGAAAAAAACACAACACGAGTAGGAAACGTATATTAAAAATCAGGACAATTTTGCTTTAAAAACGCGAATCCGGAACTTTATACTTCAAATTCGCTTCAAAAAGCGCATTGAGAGTTTAAAGTGCTGTGTAAGCCGTACATCATGGAACAGGTAGAGTGCTGCTCGTAAAGGGACACTTATTCAATTACGAGTCTGTCCATATCTCCGTTCACGACACGTTTATGGAAAGGTCTACCATTCTTTCTTTTCCTTGTGGAAATCCATTAGACAGTGATTTGGGTGCTGCCAAAAAGTTTTGTTTTTGATTTTACGCCTGTAGAGGATTTCAATTTGGAAGCTGAAAACCTATTCTAAATAACAGGTCTTAAAAAGGACTTCAGTGGCGCTGATTTATATTTTATTACAGACGTGCAATAAGGCTTGCTTCACACGTACCAGAACTACACCACAACCATACCACAATAACGGGGGCGGGCACTAATTTGTATGAAAATGAATAGTTTAATTCACATGGATCACATTTTGCCACCAAATTCAACCGTGTCGGCGATACCGATCATGCTAGGAGTTTACGTTCCTCTAATAATCTTCTACTTAACTGTTCTTCTCATTCTTCTGATTTCATTCATTCTTCCTTTCATATTCAGGCTATTCTTCTTTGGAATGCGCTCCCTCTTGATATCAGGACAGCCACCAGTCGGTATGCTTTCAAGCGGAAATTGCGGAGTTATTTTTCAGAACAAATAGTAAGAGTTGTCTCATAATCCTCCTTTCTATTCTTTTCACAAGGTATGTATTTTATATGTATATAGGTATGTACGTATATGTATACAGGGTGTTAACGAATTCGTGTAATTCCTTAAAACCACATGATCTACTACTGTTGTAGACAGGCCCTGCACGGGATTTAGCTTGATTAAAAATAAAAAAAATATTATTTTGTCATGCGGCTTTGTTACCGATTGTATCTAAACCATCTAATATGGATTCAGTAAAAAAATAAGAATTTATTTTTTTGCAAAAAAAGTGTTTTATTTGTGTGAGCATTTCGATGCCACGCATAAATTAATGAAAGCACGGCGACACGGCTGGCAGGCACGACTAACGCGATATCGCTCTTTGCAGTCAGATAACTTAAGGCTCTAAAATGACTCAGAAATAGAAAATCAAGTTTTTTTTTAGTTTTTTTTTTTAGTTTATATTCTAATAAAAATCACATTTAGGGTTAATCTGTGTCACCAGTAGATCACGTAGTTTAAAGGAATTACACGAATTCGTTAACACCCTGTATATATTTTGTGTATAGAATTTTAAAAATTATTCATAAAAAAAGTAAATTATTCATATTAAGTATTGAGAATTTTAATTATTTTGTACTTGTGTACATTTCAATTTATTTGTGTAATTGATTTGAGTTTTTTTTTAATCCCATATCTCAATAGTAGGTAAGCCTCAATGTTTGTGTAGTACAAATGACGACCCTTCTTCATTTCTTTTAATAACACTAACTTTGTGTCCTTCATTCCAGTCGCAATTAAGGTCACAGCCTAAACATACTTTCAAGGAAAACTGCCATACTTACGTCACAAAATTTCACCTTGTCGTAAGAATATGTTTGCCCATAAATATAATTTCCATTAAAACGCCCGCTAACAACATAACCTAGTCCTTACGAAGCTCATAAAGGCAGTATATTACACCAATGTGTAATACACAGTGTTTGTTGAACGAGCAAAACTTTTATAATAAAGACGAGAGAGTGGAGGACGGCCTATACCAGGGTAAGTGGCTAGGCTCCCAGAAGAGAACTTCAAAATGTACTTGAGTACTTTATGCGATGGTATGTTAATGGACGCACCTGGTGGTAGGGAAAGTACTGGGTAATTTTGCATGCGTTTATGTCCGTGTGTCGAGTGCCTAAATGGTTAGAGGATGCGTGAGGCTGATAGCTAGACATGTCTTACTGAATGAGGACACGCTAATGGCAGAGACATCTTCAAGTTCAACTTTAAAACTTACATTTAGTCTTAGATATGTAATATGTAAGTCCCCAAAAGCGCCCGCCCTTCACCGCTTTCTAGTGTTTTTGCTGTAAAAAAGAAACGGCGCAACAAAGTCCCCAGCAATACATATTATCTGTCTTTAAAGTGAATAATTTTACTTAATTACCTATAATATAAAGAGACTGGTACTGACTGACATTTGATTCATCAACGCAGAGTCTAAAGCACTAAAGCTGGAAATATGAAATTTGGACAGTAGGTTCCTTACGTGTCGAAAACATCCATTAAGAAGGGATTTCCCGAAATTCAACCCCTAAGGGGGTGAAAAGGGTGATTAACGTTTGTATGCAAGTCCGTCATTTTTGAAGTAAGAAGCATGAAATTAAGTATTAAGGTTTCTGGTTAGGAGTAAATGTACACGTGTTTGAGCGTTTTTGGAAATTCAACCCCTACAGGGGTGAAATAAGTGTTGTAAGTTTGTATGAGAAATCTGGTAATTTTGAAGTAAGAAGCATGGAATTCAATATTTAGGTTACTGGTCAGAAATAAATGTACACGTGTTTCAGGGTTTTGGTAATTCAACCCTTAAGGGGGTGAAATAAGTGTTGTAAGTTTGTATGAGAAATCTGGTTCTTTGAAGTAAGAAACATGGAATTCAATATTTTGGTTACTGGTCAGAAATTCTATAATGTTGTGTTCTATAATGTAAAATTTCACGCAAGCGAAGCTGCGGGCAACAGCTAGTATATTTATAAGGAGAAGCTGACTGACTGATCTATCAACGCACAGCCTAAACCGCTAGGGCTAGAAACTTGACATTTTGACAGTAGGTTCCTTTTGTAACGTAGGCATCCACTAAGAAAGGATTTTTCGAAATTCAACCCCTAAGGGGGTGAAATAGGGCATTTAAGTTTGTATGTAAGTCCGTCATTTTAGGAGTAAGAAGCATGAAATTAAATACTAAGGTTTCTGGTTAGAAATAAATGTAGACATGTTTCAGTGTTTTTGGAAATTCAACCCCTAAGGGGGTGAAATAAGTGTTAAAATTTTGTATGAGAAATCTGGTAGTTTTGAAGATAGAAGCATGGATTTAAAAATGTAGGCTTTTGGTGAGAAATAAACGTATACGTGTTTGAGGGTTTTTGGAAATTCTACCTGTAAGAGGTGAAATAGGGGATGAACGATTTTTTTGATTTTATAACTACACCTAACAAGGGGCTTAACGAGGCCTCAAAATTTCACGCAAGCGGAGCTGCGGGCAAAAGCTAGTTGCTTTGTATAATTTTTGCATGCTGTGGTCTCTCATAATTGAAGGAGTACACTGGCCATATATTATAATGTATGCGACTTATTACCATTTTTTTTTTTGTGTATATCCTTTGTCAGAAATCCTTAAGTAAATAAATAAAAAATTGAGTCTGTACACATATTAATTACAATATTGAAATTGTGCAAAATATGGATGATAAACAAAGTATAAGTGTAGTATAAAATTCTGGACGAATTGAAAACAAAATAACCTATTAAATATTAGCCTGTAACTGTCCCACTGCTGGGCAAAGGCCTCTTCTCATATGGAGAAGGAACGAGCATTGATCGCCACGCTTGCTCACTGCGTGTTGGCGATTTCAGACCATTAAAGTCCAGGTTTCCTCACGATGTTTTCCTTCACCGTATGTCAGTGGCGTCTTAGATTAACTAAGAAAGTACTTAAGACATTGAAAAAGTCACATTGGTACATGCCTTGGTTTGAACCCGCAACCCGGTGCTTAACAAGCGGGTCTGTAACCTACAGGCCACCACGACATTTACGAAAATAACCTATTAATTATCTGAATAATATGGATAATTCTACATAATATAGGTACACATAATTGTATACACTCAATGTATTTAATTCAATACAATAATATTAAGGTAATGTGAGGACAATGCAGGTCATTGCCAGAAGTACACGACTGATCATGAGAAAGTGCCTTACAATTGCCATAGTATGTATGAGCTGACCAGTCCCGACAGACAGCACCCGTTCACGAGCATGACGAGTGCACCAGAGTTGCTTTACTTAACAATATTGTAGGGAACTTGACGAACCGATACACAGCGCAACCGTCAGCAGGACATTTTAGTGAGCATGGCAGATTCTGACCCATGAAGGTATAATACGAATACAGAAGAATGTTCAGTGCTGGTGTTTCCCCAACTAAAATAATGTTGAAAACGAGCAATGATTTCATAAACTAACTACTCACTAATATCTTCAAAGAAACTAATGACAAAGTCCAAAAAGTTGGAAGACTGACAACTATAATAATCGGATAACTTTTGGCACTGTTATTATTAATACTGGACTAAGATCTAAATTCTTCTCATTTTAAGGTACAGAATAGCACTACCCTATCTCTTCCCACGGGTATCGTAAAAGGCGACTAAGGGATTCACTAGAGGATAGGCAGCAGCATTCTCTGAGTACTTTAACAACCATACTGCGATAGCCAACCCGCCTGCCAAGCGTGGCGATTATGGCTAACCCAACCAACATGAAGCACAGGACTGGTGGATGTGGCGATGCTTGGGGGAGGCCTATGTCCAGCAGTGGACGTGTTTCGGCTGAATGATGATGATGATGATTGTGAATGCGAAAGTCAGTCTGTCTGTCTGTTAAGCTTTCATGCCCAAACCGCTGAACCGGTTTTGATGAAACTTGGTACAGAGATAGTCTGGAATCTGTAGAAGGACATAGGCTACTTTTATCCTGAAATATACGGAATACGTGATAAACGACATCAACGCAGGCAAAGCCATGAGCGACCTCTATTTATTAACAATACGGAATCATTTTAATTATTCTGTTCTAGACATTCGCAAATCGTAACAGTAATAATAGGTTTCCAACCAAGATTGTCACAGTCCCTGAATGTCTTTCTGAATTGCACTGAATTACACTCAGGAGCAATCCGGTCACCAACATAAACCTAAAAACACTGAAACTAAAAACGATAGCTTATTGAAATAATAGTTATTTGTTATGCAAGAGTGCAAAGTTGCTTTTTAACCGCGTGCTCTATTTTGATGACCGAGCAAGCGAAGGATTCTAAAATTGCGCGCTTAAAGCAAATAAAAAAAAAAGTAATACACCAAGAAGGTTCCGAGTCTGAGTTTTAATTAATTAAAAAAGGTTGTATGATAAATTCGGCACATGCGAAAATAACTCTGCCTGTCTGTTATGCTTTCACACCTAAACCGCTGAACCGATTTTGATGAAACTTGGTACACACATAATCTGGAACCTGGAAAAGAATATAGGCTACTTTTATTCCGAAAACGGCGAACATCCATGCGGGTGAGACCGCGAGGGATCTCTAGTTATTAATAATACGGAAACATTTTAATTATTCGGTTCAAGACATTTGCAAATCGTAAGGTTACATATATACACGGTGACACTGACATTCGATACAATGCAATCGCGACACTAAAATGAAACCCGAGCTAATGCAAAACCACAGAATAGATAATATGGCAAAACTCAGTGTAACAGCGACGTACACACTACGACACTCGGTGTCGACACTGAGTGTCGAGTGTAATGTGTCGCCGTGTATCCTTACCTTAACAGTAGTTTGATAGGTTTGGTTTCCAACCAAGATTATTTCAATCCCTGAATGTCTTTCGGAATTGCAGTGAATTACACTTCGGAGCAATGAATACGGTTCACCAACATAAACTTTAATAACTTTGAAACTAAAAATGATAGTTAATTCAAATAAAAAGTACTATAAAGACTATTTTAAAGCTTCTATTAATTTAATTTAAGAAGTATTAAATAGTCTATGAAATAATTTTTATTTGAATAAGCTGGCATACTTAGTTTCCGAGATTTTAAAGTTGGTTGATGTTGATGACCCGCAAGGCAATTGCGTAACGTAACCAACATCAATCATGACAGTTGATGTGTCAAAATCAACATTCATTGCGTGGTACATAGTTATGGAGAAGTTGGATTGTTAATACAAAACTAATAAAAAAAAATATGGGTTCTCTGTTGGAATATCGAAATATTATTAGCCGATTCTTATCTGGCCGACAACCCTTCACCACTTTTCATTTCGCCGAATAATTAAAACGCCGAATGATTAAAGTCCCTTATTATGTTTTGTAACTTTTTGTTACACCGACTAGTCTGCTGGCCACTGTTTCATTTGTCAACTGTATTTTTGACCACTTTACACTTGTTAGATAGCTCATTTTTCCATCATGCAAGCAAAAAAACAAGCAAGCATGCAAGTGTTTCTGGGTTTGCTCCGGCAGAAGACTCGCTTTGCCGCCCCTTCGCTTCGCTCGCACACTCGACCAGCGCTACGCTCGGGAGGTCGCCGACTCGCTTTGCTCGCCACCTCCCCCCACTCGCACTCCCTGCACTTCGGCCTCGTGCAATCAGGACCTCCTTCGCGAGCTTCTGACTTCACGCTTTTAAATAACACTCTAGGGGTAGGACAAAGTCTGACCACGTGTAGTCGGCGTGCGCTGAGTCGGATTAATACGAGTATTACATTCCGCTGTGTGAACATAATGTTGTGCGAATACTTATTTGGCAAATTAAACAATAGCCAAATAAGTATTCGACTAAAAAAAAAATCTACATGATTTTTTGGCCTAATAATTATGGTGGCTAATAAGTAATCATTCGTCGAAATCAAATTAGGGTAAAAATTGCTTCGGCAAAGATTATGTCGGCGAATCGTTCTCGGCGCAATGAAATTCAATATAAAATACTAAGGCAAAAACACGGGAATCCGTTTATATGGAAATTGTTGATCTGTCAAAACCCTAGCCATAGCGATTACGAGTGTGTTGCTCAATTAGAATCGATTCATTCCTCCCAACTGTAAAAGATGAAATACATATAATGGCAGCACTACATCAATGATAAATCTCAAAATGGCGGCACTTCTCGTGAGAAATTTACGAGTGAACTAATATCACACTGCTTCAGCCTGTTGAGCGCACCGATTGTGGCAATTACTCGCCAATTAAAGAGGAGTCTTGCGTTCTGCATCGGACGTATTCCGGCCAAGACGAGCTGGAAGAGACGTGATAATTACTTGCTCCTAAATAATGAACCGGTGACGTCACAATTTGTTGTAATTATCGCGATATTTCGGAGAATTATTTTGAAATTTCCGTTGTTTTCAGATGATTACATAATGATACAAATATCGTATAATCTATACATATAAATAAAAAAAAAGTCCTGACTGATTGACTGACTCATCAACGCCCAGCCCAAACCCTTGGACCTAGAAAGCTGAAATTTTGCACAACGTTTCCTTTATAATGTAGACAAGGAATAAGGAAGGATTTTTCGAAATTCAACCCCTAAGGGAGTTAAATAGGGGATGAAAGTTTGTATGGAAAATTGTCACATATCGGGTTCAACATTTCACGCAAGCGAAATTGCGGGCTTTAAGCTAGTTAATAATAATTTTATAAAAAGCCTGTCCGTGTGGTGCCGGTCGTAAAGAATACCACAAACCCATCTCTTCCCATGGGTGTCGTAAAAGGCGACTAAGGGATTCACTAAAGGATGGGCAGCAGCGTTCTCTGAGTATTTTAACAACCATACTGTGATCGCCAACCCGCCTGCCAAGCGTGGCGATTGTGGCAAACCCCCCCAACATGCTTTGGTGAGGCCTATGTCCAGCAGTAGACGTTTTTCTATAATGATGATGACAAATATCGTTTCTAAGCATATTTATGTTATTAAACGTTTCAAGGGCAGCTGTGCGCAGCGTACCATCAGACAGATCGCATCAAAGGGATTCGTAAAGTGTAGTACGACCACTGCATTCTCGGCATTTAAAATGTCGACGCAAGCATGCGCGAGCTAAGTAATCGGATTTGTGATATTGTCATTCGGTAATCCAAATGACGTCATCTGCACGCGCGTAAGTTGGTGCTTTTAATCATGACATGGTTCGCAATCAATGCAGTAAGTGTCGGTACTTATGGATCTTCTAACCTATGGCCTAAAATCAAGAGCGCTAAAGCCAGTTTAATCTGTTTCCAACATCAGTCTTTTAAGTGACATCACTTATGTAGATATGTAGCTGTGCTTCACCATCTAAATAGCTATCAAAACTCTCATACACGAGGGCGCTTGCAGGCGTTAGATCTTGCGTCATTCAGATTAAACCAAAATGTTTCTTCTGATGATATGGAGAATTTTTATTTGTAAACCTTTACTTGACTTTAAAAAGAATCTAACATTAACATAAAAATACGCCTGTATTCCCCGAAAGGATGGGCAAATATGTATAGACACTCACATTTTGCTGTTGTGTTTAAAGACACGCCTGTCGAGAATATCATCTCGTCATAGAACATCATCTCGTCGGCGAAGAGGCAAGCGCGGGGCGCGCGGGGACCGACGCGACGAAGAAGCGAGCCACCACTTCACTTGGTCCCACCGCCGAGCACATACGCGACAGTTCTGCCTATCTACTTCAATAAACCAGCACTTATAGTTATTAATACAGTCCGCTTTTTATTTACGACCATCAGTAACCCTAACAAGCCTGTTGCCATCAACCGGCCACAAATCTAGACTCCGGGCTGCTACTGAGAAATTGTACACGAAAAAACCCAATAACATTTTGCCAATTTTGAGGAGAAAACTCAGGACCTCACGCTAAGCAGTCGCGCTTGCATCTACTAGACCAACGAGGCAGTCAGAAGAATAACCCCTGCTTATTACGAAAGGCAAGGCACACCAGAAAATTTTGCATAGAAATATGCTTTTCCTGCACAAAATTCAACGTACAATATAAATTTCTACATACATACTAGTGGGTAGCGAGATAAGTTGAAGTGATACATACACATTTCAACTCACTCAAAATATACAGCCACATAAGACCCTGAATATCTCACAGAGAGATAACCTTTATATGGATTCCCAGCACACCTCGGGGACCAACGCTCGTAACGTTGAGCACGCTCTGACGTATAAATGGGCGAATTTCTATGATTATGTCTATTTTTACAACCCGCCACGCTACCGTGAAGTTTTGGAAGAAATTTTGAACGCACTGTTTAGTTTTTGTGTTCTTTGACTTGGATTTGAATAATGGGGGTTGAGAAATTCAATTCATTATCTTCCTGCCTTTATTCCACTCTAGGTGGGGTTGACACAACATGTATTCGTCTTCTGTTCTACTCTATCAACCGTTATCTCAGTACTTACTCCTTTCTTACCCATATTATCATTCACATAATCCATCCATATTCTCTTTGGCCTACCTGTACTTGTATATCCATCTACATTTATTTTCAACACTCTTCTGGTAACATGAATTTCTTTCCTCCCCATAACAAGTCAACCTATTACTTGTCAATTTAAAGAAACTCAATTATACTCAAAATTGTTTCAAAGATTGTAAAAAATAATTCCGTTTCAACATGTGTATATATTGTAACTGAATGAATTTTACTCAAAGCTGCCGATCCAATATCGTTGGTATTCTCAATGTTTACTATAAAATTGCTGTTGTATTTAACCTTTAGTGCAAATGCAACGGTACTATCAGTTTTCAATCGAAAACTTAATTCCATTCCATTTGCAATTTGTATGTTGATCTAGAATTGAAAGATGAAGTTATTATGGATGTTGGAAAATTCTAGAGAAGATTAGAACCATTTAAATAATGTCATAAATTTATGTTATAGATTTAAAAGCTATTCCGCGGGGGAACGCGGACTAGCTTCATAATTTTATTAAGATTAGAAGACGGATTAAAAATACAATTCCCCTAAGTAGCTAGCGAGTTCCGACGAGCGTAAGAGGCGACGAACCTGCGGTGAGAGCACGGATCTTTTTATCCAGTCGATTCGACAAATTTATCTATTCTAAACGTCAAATTTGACAACAGTTGTCGTTTTATCTACATCTTGTGTCAAATTTGACGTTTAGAATAGATAAATTTCTCGAATCGACTCGATAAATAGATCCGTGCGAGCACAATTGTTGTTAATTGTGCCCAAAAAATGGCAAAAGACTAGGACCTATTACATAAGACTAACGAGAGGCAAAACGTGGGTGCACAGACTCTTCTAATAGGAGAACACTCTGCTTACCCCTTCGAGGATTTTTTGGCGAGAGTATGTGAATAAACGAGGTTTAGATATTATACAACTTTATTTGTTTTTAGTATAGGTATACTAAAACCGAGACACCCCAACAAGATTTTCATCAGGACTGCCTGAATGTATGTGTTTTTTTAAATGAATCTCCACCAGTTACACCTTAGTTTATATCGCGTTAAGTTCCATATTAAAGTGTGAAATGCCTGAGATGTGTTACGCCGAAGTTGTCTAATACACGGAAACTGACCAAGCGGATCGTCTCAAGCCTCAAGTTGTCTATTCCCGTCCCCTGTTATGCGTAGAAAGAGTATTGAAATTCATGAAAAAAAAAAGGAAATAATGTGGTGTTAAAACTATGTCAATCGATTCTCCTGGTGATTCTGAACAAACTAGTTTCAGGTTTAGTGTATACTAAAACTAAACTTGTATAAACATATGTATATATTTTAAGAGCTTTTGACCACACTGCACACCTGCACACCTAGCGTACAATATATTATGTTTTTGATCAAATAGCAGATAGTTTTAATCAGATTACACTTTTGGTTAAATCGACTGTTTTTTTCGAAATCGTGCTATACAATATTAAATAGAAACCTCAGGTACAGAAAATTAAACCACCTCAATTTCTTGCATTTTAAGAAGCTAGAAATGCTTAATATAACTTTCTGTAGACTCATTACCAAGCTTGAGACTTCTGATCGAAATCGATTCTTGGAAGCCAACGACTTCTGTGGAAGACGATTATCTTTCAGGCAGGCGTTTAATTTCACAAGGATGAGGAAAGTTTTCCCACCTTAAGAAAACTAGATATCAGTGCGAGTTATCAATATTCATGGGGTACAATAGAAGAGCCTCCACGAGTGATGATACTTAAGTGCATCCGTCGCACCCTAGGTAGTTAGTCACGCTGCCAATGAGGAATATACATGTATTTTTTTTTCTCTTAATCCACAAATCAAATTAATATAAACCCAAGAAAAGTATTAAAAGTCAAATGTTACTATTGTTTGTTGCTCAAAACAATTATTAAACTTCATCAATCTTCTTCTACAGCTCAAACATACTTTATTGTCGCGGCCATAATGTGATTGAAGAATTTTGTTTGAAAGAGTATTCTTCCGAGGTGGTCCCATTTAAATTTGGTGAAGATCCGATGAAGACCCTCGGAGATTGACAATGGGACTCTTCAATGGATAACAGCAAATTACCCGGGATTGTTGTAATTGCGTGTTCGTGTACTGTTTTTGCCACTTAAAATAGAAAAATAAAATAATTTTAAAATAAAGTAAAAACAGACTTCAAAAAAAATATACTAAAAAGAGTAAAATAATTATCATAATATTATAAAACTAACAGGTTCAGAAATCGGTGCCTTCAATTGGGTTCAGTGTAAAATTGCACCGACTTCTGAAACTGTTAGTTTTATAATATGATAATTATTTTACTCTTTTTAGTTTTTTTTGAAGTCGGTTTTTACTTTATTTTAAAGTTATTTTATTTTTCTTTTAAATCTTTGTCCTCTTTTATTGCTTTTAACACTATTACCTCCTGTTTCAACTCCACTGTGAACTTTTTCATCGCAATATTTGAATTTTATAAAATGTTGGACAATTTTTATTTCTTCATCGATCCGTAATCTACGTTCAGGTGTTCAGTATTTTTATTCTCCGCCGGGGAAACGTCTTTAATAATTTATAGTTCTCTGATCCCTTACCAAGATGAAAAAGTATCGTCATTTATTCATCCTGACTCGATAGCAGGTAGGGTTGCCAGATCTAAATCAGAAAAGGGGGACAAAGTTAATAATTTAACTTGACAGTTGCAGCATGATAAATTACCTCAGACAGATAACTCGAAAACATGTTACGATAGCTGGAGCATTTTTGCTGTTGGAACTAGAAGCAGACGGCAAAATGTTAAGGCTCAGTTGGACTATACCGTTACATCAATTAACTACAACCATACGATATTTGCGTCAAACCTTTAATTTGACAGAAATTTTCTTACGGGTATGGATATAGTTAGTTGTGCAACCAAGCCTAAAACACTAGCTAAGAAGATTACACAGTTAATTAAAACGACAAATTGACATTCTAAACAATGATCATGAACGGCAAACAGAAAAAAAGCCTAACAAAATCTAACTACCTAACCTACATAACGGAGATGTTTGATTTTGGGCCACCGCTGTGTACAGTAGGTATATAGAAAAATAGGAAAAAAATAGGGGATTTCCATTAAATACAAATAAAGTAATTTAAAGAAGAGCACGCTTGTACTGGAATTATTATTTGGGGACGTTTTTTAATATGTTAACCCTTTTTTTTTCTGGCAGCCATGACAGTTGTGTTTGGCATTGACATGAGTTTGACAACTTTCACGGTCATAAACTTATCCTTCCATCAAATGACATGTCAGCAGTTGTCAAAATCACATTTCACATAATTTCGATCCACCATATTTTATGTGTTGTGGTGCTCTCCTTGACCAAGATATCTTGAATGTACAATTAAACGAAGTAAAATTATAGAAAATTAACATCAAAAAACGGTTACTTTATTGTATAGCTTTATTTACATATAGTGTACATGGTGCTAGCCTAGACTCCATACATTTCTGAAACATCTCTTTTATTTTTTGTTTTAATGTAAAAAAACTATGTAAGCGTATCGGTGTCCAAGTACGGCTTGACATCTGGCAACCCTGATTGCGGTAAAGGTAACTCGTCTATGTCCAAGATGACTTGTTATTCTTTTAGTGTTGTCAAAGGAAATATTTTCTAGAAGATGTAAATACTGTTTTACCAGTATCTTTTTTTCTACTGTGTAAACAACTGTTTACTCGTCTGTTTGACATGAAATGTCTTTTGAATGTTTTTCGAGAACAAAATGTACCTTTCCTTGGTATTTTGTTACTGAATTAAATTACGACAGTAATACTTACGTTGACAGAAATTCTTGGATAATATATTCAAAGTAATAAGAAATTGAATATTTCAATTGTTGTTGTATCTTTTTGTTTATTGTTGAAATTAAGGACACCAATGTATTTTCTGTTTCTGTATTTCATAATAAAGATATATTTTCTTTTACTGAGCATTTTCTTCGATTATCTAAGGTAAATGGCACCAGTCATGCTTCCAGCTTGAGTGCGAACTAATTAATGATAAAGCCTTTAATGATTGAAGGCTTTGGATTCAAAAGCTAAAACCTCCGATTTGGTATCTCCAAGCCTTTGTTTTTAAATCACTATCCAGAATATACAGTCTTTTTGGCCTCGCACAGGCCTTTTTCGTTTGTTAGATCTAATTTAGATTTGTTTTGTTTTTCTTTGCGTGTTCCGAATAAATACTTTTTATTTCTTTCTTCCAGAATACGTACTTTACATTCAAGAATATGTCTCTTTTAGAAGCCTATTTCGGTTTCAAATAATGAATTACAAACAGAGAATTGTTTTAAGTATAGATACATATTATATTATCCTTAAAGAAGCTTGAAGATCAGCGGCCTAATTCTCCTAAAATAAATCTTGATAAATCACAACCGAACCAAGGCCGAACCGTTCATTCAGACAGTTCTCCATTTCAAAAGCTGTCGAATTGTTTGACACAAAAAACAAAATCAATCGTTTAGAAAGTTTTCGAAAACAAAAACGGACTGACGGTTGTGGTTCGATTGCGTTTGGCAACAATTCATTTTAGGAGAATTGGGTTTCAGATCATCCTTAGGTCGGTCGGAGCAAAGACAACATGTTTAGGTTCGGGATTCAGTGATGCTACCGATTTGAGCTATTTGTGCTGCACAACCCATAATAATATGATGGCCCATCTCACATCATGCCGTGCTTACCCTAACAGCTGCACGCAGGAAGATTTAATGGTTGCCAATGACAACGCAGTCCAAGTGGCCAAGTTCTGGGCCGCAATAATATAATTAAGTTTTAATCGTTATCAAAACGCTAAGAAGAAGAAGCTTGAAAAGAGAGTTTACTTTTTCCTTCTTTTTGCGAAGACCCGAACAAAATTCAGGACAAGAATTTCTTGTAATCTAATCTCAAAGACTAGGCTTCAAAGTATAAAACCATTTGTAGTAATACCGCCAATATAAAGATAAGTAGATTGGAGATCGTTGAAGCTTTTAAAGGTCTTTTAAGTCGCTATGAAAAGTAATGGCCGGAGGTAGAGATTTTGGACGCGATGTCACTTGATTACTGATTATCATAGTTAGTACTCTTTTATACTCGTTCTCTTTAATACTATGAGTAGGACGTTATATTAGTATTCAAACGTCTTAAATGAGATTTAAAATGTTACAATATCCTCAAATTACTTGCATTTGTTGGTTCGCAACTTTTGAGCACAGGAGAGCATCATATATGGTCCTTCTATGAGCTGTCGTTTGGGCCACCTTTTAATCAAAACTTAAAAGGTACTACTAGTTCCACATGGGAGTCACGTACTAATAACCATATGAATGTATTATTGTATTATATATATATTATAATTGTGTAGTATTATTTTTTATTTAAAATAGTCCAAATTTCAGGCACTTTTAAAATGTCAAAACTATGTGCACAGTTCCAAAAACTATACTTGGGAATAAATAAATCCAACCACTTCTATTTTTAACGTAAGTATAATTTGTATTATTTTTGGTATTATGGAACAGATCAATTCTAAACTTTTTACGCCTAAAAGGTTAATTGATAAACTTTACAATGAGGGTAGTTTTTTGTATTTTGAATTATATCATTCATGTAACCTAAACTAATAACCAGGACACGTGAAAAAAGGAGTGTCTCGATTTCTTTGCTCCCAAGTGTAGTTTATATGGAGAAGAGCCGGCAAGAAACACCACGAACACTCATTTATAAAAGTACTTCATGACAATTCCATTACAGTATGAGAAATAGAATAAGAATAATTCAGGTTAATGTTAGAAATAAAGTAAACTTGAGAGTAACAAATAGAAAAATATGCATATTAGGATTACCATAGCAATTAAGGTAATGATGAGTTAATATTCCAATCTAAAGGCATACCACTGGTACGCATTTTTTTTTATAAATCTTTATAAATAAACACCCCACTTGTTTCAAATTGTAGACTATCTGAATACATGATGCAGTTTTTACCTCTCGTAAACGAATGAATACCCCTATTGTATCGCAATACGGCTTTGTCCAATCCTTCGAGACTCACGGGTGAGCCGCTTATGTCAGGAGCGTTGCTTTCAATCAAAGGCAAGTGCATCACAGAAATGTGAGGTTCAAAGTTGGCAATAACGTATAAGTACTCGTCCGTGACCGACACAATAACCCTTTTTTGCTTGCACGGGATGGTAAGCAGCTTATGCAAGTACACTCATTAGTTTGTGAAGTCTATTTATGTATAAGTTAATAACTATGTGTTCTGTAGGAGTACCTAGAAATATGTATTGTAAACAGTACCTACATTTTGCCATTGTTGTTATTGTTTTCATGTAATAAGGGTCAAGCTAATCCACATTTACCACCACAATTCCAAGCTTCGAGCTGGTAATGATAATTTTTCAATAGAAAAAACTAATAATAGGTACTTGCTCTTGGAAATCAAACCGACCATTTTACCATTAGAAGCCACGCTTGCGACCAAAACACATATCGGCAGAGTAGTTATAGTCGTTTTCTACAAGAACGCATTTGTATTCCGAAATCTGATACGTTTGTAACGACATGCACGAGGTTTCCATTCCTAGAACTGGTTTTGATCTTCAGCTCGGATAGAACGTGATTAGGTTTATTGGCCAGGAAAATTCTCAGTTACAGACTGAGATTGGATCTGCAAAGGCGATAAATTGAGATAGTAACGCTACTTGGAACATCGAAATCTTAGTACTGTTGGAATCGGTTGTTAGGCTGCTCAAGCCTACGCCTAACAGGCATATCGGTTGTTATTCTAGTCTAGATTCTTAATTAAACACTACATCCATCAAACACTGCTCCTTAAATTATAATTTCCACTGCCACAATTAAAATAATAATACCATTCCCAACATAGTACCAGTTTTTGTCGCCAAAGAGAGCTAAAATTCAGAGATGTTTATCAAAATTTTGCAAATCGACGTGAAATTCTTGAGCAAATCAGTGCTTGTTCAAGAAAATCCAGCAATTAGTTGAGTTTCTTCGACTTTATAACTTGACTTTCCATTTCACAAATATTGCTAGTACTTACAAGGATTAAAATGTGTGTGGAAATGACATGATAGAAATTAGTTTGATTTAGTTCTACAACTGATTTGATAACAATTCATCTTATTAACATATTCTTGGTACGTAATTGCTTTTGGTTTAAAAATATTTGAAATCTATTTTGTTTTAATTGAACCTTCGTGTTCATTTGAATGTTCTTAATAATTCATTTTTTGATTGCTTTGAGATTTTATAAAACTCTGTCAACTTGAAATGAATTCTGTCAACTTATTTTTCGCAATTACCAATTCTGCTGTGTTTTCATTTTCTTTGAATGATTTAGATGCTTCTAGAGATGGTTCAATGTTTACGTCCTTTCCTTTTCTTTTCGTTAGTAAGACATACGACATGAATAATCAATTTTAAGTACTAATTGTCAAAATTAATATTTTTTATGAATGTTCCACTCATTCTAATATTGTAAGCTATGAAACAGTCAAATGGATAGCACATTATAATTATTGTAACATCTCTGTTATTATGGTCGATGCAATAAACGATCACCAGTAAAGCCCAATTATATTAGCATTAAATTGTTTCAAAGCGAAATTGATTCATCATCTGCCTAGCCTTTTCCCAACTATGTTGGGGTCGGCTTCCAGTCGAACCGGATGCAGCTGAATATCAGTATTTTACATGGAGCGACTGCCTATCAGACCTCCACAACCCAGTAACTGGGTAATACGATACTCTTGGTAAGACTGGTTGTCAGACTTTTCGGGCTTCTGACCAACAGTAACGACTATCAAAGATCTACAAATGACAGCCGGGACCAACGGCTTTACGTGCTTTCCGAGGCACGGAGGAAACTTGCTATAGTAAATGGTCACCCATCCACAGACCAACCTCGGCAAGCGTGGCTTAACCCGGAAGATCGGTCTATGCGGCTGTAATTTCATAAAAATTTCACAAAGCGAAATTGATTATAGATACCAATTAAATCGTTTCATACCAAATATGCACATACATTTTTCCCAACCAGCAAAAACTAGGCTTAAAACAATCTCTAGACTACTGTTTTGTTGCTCTTAAATCACTCCTATATAATGATATAAGCCCGGATTTGGGCACCATTCTAAGCCTATTTAGTTTAATATCGTTCTAATATCAGTCTAATTGAATGCTGTTTGCACTTACTGAAATCTAGCCAAAGTTAATTTAAGCCGACTTAGGCTAATATTGCTTTTACGTAAGTATCATATAAGCCTGCATAGGCTTATATTGGTCTAAGGTTAGAATATTTTGAGAATTTTTCGTCAAATCCAACTTAAAAGTTTGTGTGAGTGTTGGCTTGAAATTAAATGAAACAAATTAAAGTTAATATTGTGTGAAGTTAATGTTTATACTGTGTGGTACGGCACTTTAGTACCTACCTTTAAAAGTAGTTATACGGTAAGTAATCGTATTGGAATTTATTATTTACTGTTAAATAGACCTCGTTTTACGCTTCAAAATTCATGCGCCTGTTAAATAAGGTATTTCCTGTTCTCGTTTAATTATTTTATTTGTTAATTTGTATTGATAGTGTCGCCATTAGTATAGCTGCATTTTACAAGCGCACTATTAAACTAATGTAAGATTGTTTACTCTAATATTAGCATTCGGTATACTAAAGATAACTCCATATTGGAATAAATTAGGGTTCCTCGCAATTTTACTTAAAACCTTAAATCGACAGAGAGAAAAACAAAACACGAAGTCGGCGCGCGCGGCGCGGGTGGCGGTTGTCTTTTGTACTGTAAATATGTTGAACCAAAATCACTCTAATATCATACTTAACCAGTGGTATTGATCTTATATTAGTTTCAAATAAGATCAGAAATGCACGTACTCACAGTACTCTTATGCTATGCTGATATTAGTCTGACATCTTACAATAGCATTTAGCAAGTCTAATATAAAATCAAACGAGCTTAGAAAATACCCATTTAAGAGCAAGTTTTTCTCAAGTGCAACTAGTCTTAGTAAATGCTCTTATATACATATATGAGACTTGGTTATGAGACTGAGCACTCTTGAGGCCATACCGGCTTGTCTAAAAGTAATATAGGATCGATGGTATTTCTAAAACAAATATAAGAGCGCTTTAAGCCTACTACTCTTAAAAAGTGCGAGTTCTGAGACTGTTTTGCTGGTTGGGTTGTTAATTAAGATACTGGAATCACCTATTGAGTAGTTTTAAGTGTTCTTAGAGTAAATGTAAGGATACTTGAAACTCTCGAGTATATTTAGCTAGACTTGGTCAGGAACGCTTAAATACATTGTGATAGAACAAAGGTTAATAATGATACTGTAACATAAAATCTGGTAATGTTTTATTACAATAGTGTTTATAGCGTTGCCGTTCTGAGTATTAATATTTATTTTTTATTAAAGAATCCTAACATCTGCCCAACAATTAAATACCGACCTATATTATGAAACCGAAAACTAAAATGAAAACTTGGATTGAAAACTGCGCTCAAATTCTAACCAGTTTTACTTTCTACCGCTTCCATTCCCCACTATCCGTGCCCCTTCACTAATGAAACACATTAATAACATCTGTGCTCACTAAAATGTCTTTTGTTTCTTGTGCGATTTCGGAAATTGTACCCCTCTTTTGTTTCATTCAGTTAATAACTCGCTGTGGACGAAATATTGTATACAAACGGCATAGAAAAGGCCTACGGTCGCAATATGGGTCGTTTTGTGTGCAAATGTAGGTAAATTGCTAAATATGTTGTGTCACCTTCTATTTTGGTCGGGTTTGTTTTGGTGGGAGCCGATGGTTTGGAAAATATCTATGTTGAAGTAGTTAAAAATTTATATTTTCCAATTCAGTAGAATAAAAAAAAAAAAATGAATGAACAAGAGATAATGGAGCTTTTACAAATAAATGATACTACGATAATGAAATAGCAAAGAAAATAGAACAAAATGATTTGTTTGAAACCAAAGAAAGAAATATGAAAATAGTAACAAAATATCATACACATTATTTAAGATAAGAAAGTAACAATTGCAATAACAACCCTCACTGCTGAAAACAATCCCTAAATTCTCTAGAATTCATAAGAAAAATTCTCAACTAAACCGAGGTAAAATTATATCCTATTAGGAAGAATCGTTTAATTCCAAAAGGTCTCCAATTAAGGGTCATTTAGAAAGATCCCAATTATTAGAAGAAAAATTGATATCGCCAAGGCATCTGGCTTTCCTGATTATTTTATTGTTCTAATTATCCGTTTCTGTATCTTCTTCGCTTGATCATTTCGGTTGTATCTTATCCTTATTTATGATTATTACTTTATCTTCATTCTAGCATTAGCATCTTTTTGATTTATACTTGAGTCTGTTGATTTATACGAAATTTTGGATTATTATCAAGTGTTTTTACATTTTATTTATCTGTGATATGGCAGGTTTTCGGTTATACGAGAAGAGAACGGTGTTTGAAAAATAAAATAAAAAAACGAAATTGATTGCTCATCATTGGCGGTTTGAAAATCAAGGGGATAGCCCTTTGCCCACCAGTGGGATGTTACAGGCTAATGGAAACAGTAACAGACTGCTGTTTGATCTTATTGACTTTCGTAACAGTTTTGAATTTTGATACTCATTGAACTGAATCAAAATGTTTATAACTTAATCCATGATCTGGGATTATGTAAAGCAGCGATCAAAATCTAACCAAAACAGAAAACATTAAAAACAATTTCAAATAAACAATGATAACAAAAATAAACATCGATAAAGTAACTTTTAATTGAAAAACAAATTCCCATAAACTTGTTTGCGGTAACCATCCGTACAATATGAATCCAAGTTTCACAGACAAATAAACGTGACAAACAATATCCAATCCTTGGAAGTAAAATATTCTGAACAAGGCTGAGCATACTCTGTAGTTTGCGAGTGAATCTATTTGAACAAAATAATCACATTAGTTGGACAAACATTTGGCTTGGTGCACAAATACTGTAACACTCTACGCGTGTTATTTGATGGGTGCGATTTGATATTTGCAATTGCGTTTCCATTTTTTGCTGGTAAATGGGTTATTTCAATATTGGACTAGGATTCGAAACACTAGTTGCTTTTGTAGTTTTCGTTTCGACTATAAATTGAAATTTGCCAAAAAGTGATTTGTTTTAAAATAAATACACGTTACGCTGGTATTCCGCGAAGTGGCAAGGCATACTGTCATTTGCAAATTTTGCCGAATTTGGTAAACGGTACTATATTCAGTTCCATGTAATTGGGGCAAACATACACGTAATTCGTTAAAACCACATGATCTACCACTGGTGTAGATTGATCAAGGACAGGACAAAGATTGATTAATTATTTTTTTCGTGCCCCATTTCATTTTTTCTTTTCTTAACCTAATGACATTTCAACAAAGCTTAAGCAAAAAAAATGTATTGTGCTGTTTTTTTTAACATGGTATATCATTTCAATGCCACGCATAAATTAATGAAAGCACAGCGATACATCTGGCGGGCATGACTAGCGCGATATTGCTCTTTTCAGTCAGTTAACTCGGGGGGGGGGGGGGGGGGTAAAATTAATCAGAAACAGAACATCAAGATCTTCTTTTGAATTATTTTTTTGATTTTGAAAAAAAAAAAACAATTTTAATATTTAATCTATGTCACCAGTAGATCACGCGGTTTGAAGGAATTACACGAATTATTTTACATTTATACAGGTAGGTATAGTCATTTATATGTCAGTGCCTAATTCCGAACGTCTACTGAAAATTCCTAACCCATTTGACTTGAACTGGGAATTTAATCCAAGAGCGCATTATCGGTAGCTAAACTCGTCACCACTTAGGCAATAAGATAGACTAGTATTTAGCTATTGATAGCATAATCACCACGTTTGGTAAGATTAGTAATCGTAATAGAGATCAAAGGTATGTAGGTCTCTCCATCCTTCTGATAAAGGTAATCCTTTAGGAGCCTCCTACGTCACTCACTATAATATGGTTTAAGGTTACTCGTTTACTCCCTCATGTTTGATAAATGAATAATATTTAGACTAAACATAATTGTTATGCAGTAATTTTTAGGGTTCCGTACCCAAAAGGTAAAACGAGACCCTATTACTAAGACTCCGCTGTCCGTCTGTCTGTCTGTCACCAGGCTGTATCTCGTGAACCGTGATAGTTAGACAGTTGAAATTTTCACGGATGAAGTATTTCTGTTGCCGCTATAACAAAAAAAATTGTTTCAGAAGTCGGTGCAACTCTACACTGAAACAAATAGAAGCCACCGACTTCTGAAACTGTTAATTTTATATTATGGTAATTATTGTACTCCTTTTTGTTTTTTTGTTGTCGGTTTTTACTTTTTTTAATGTTACTTTTATAGAACGAACGATCCTGCATGGAAATCAAGCACTGCTTGCCAGCTACTCTTATTTATTGGTAAAGATAAAATGGTCTCAGTTTTAAATACTGAAGCGACAAATCCACGAGCAAATTAAATTGCACAAGTAATTGAAGCAAATGCTTGCTTACCTGTTAACACTGAAAGCAAATGTTTAAAACCTTCACGAGCGGCTTGCGGCAAGCCACGTTCGGTACAACTTGAAGAAGTCGACTTGTTGCGGGTGTGTCCACAGTAAAAGTTGGTTGCAACTAGGGCAATTTAATTCGCTTCAGTGAAATATAAGAATTTTCTATTGGCGAATAAAGTCAGAGTCAAATATTTTTAATTTTAAGTAGACCAGAAGGGCAATAGCGTAACGTAATCAACATCAATTATGACAGTTGATGTGCCAACAACAATATTCCTTGCGTGATATAATATTGTTGTAGGGAAGTCGGATTGTTAATACATACGTTGCTATGGAAATTGTTGACCTCTCAGAATGCTGAATACTGGTGTTTTCAAAAGGTCAACCCTAGGTGCTCGGTTCCAAGTAGTACGGCCATGGAGAAGAGCCAAAAAGAAACTCCATGGACACTCTTTTTCATTAGAGTAATGTAAGAACAATGCAGATTAATGTATATGCGGTTAACAACATAAAAAATAATGAGAAAGCTAGCCTTCTAAAATGATTGCCATAGCAGTTACGAGCTGACCAGTCCCAACAGATAGCACCCGTTTGCTCAACCATGTTGCAGGGAACTCAACGACCCGATGGACAACGCCACCATCAACAGGAGAATTTAGTAAACATGACAGACTCGTACCTATTTATAATATAGGCAGTCAAATATTAAGAATTCAAGTGTAAAGTTATTTACTGCATGATCCTCACATTTTACAGCTTTGCGTAAAAAACATGCCTTTTTTTTTGTCCTGTTATCCTCATGAATTCCGGCATAACCCTTTGCCTTTCGCGGGTAAAGGGGACTCTTACCGGCTAAAAACCAACGGTGTTCTTTCTCCTAACCTTTGGGTTGGGTCGCGGGATTCATAGCTGCATTCATCCGCAACCCCGGCAAGGCTCGACGGGTCCCCTAAACCACCGCCCTCTGACCACACAGTACGGTGGCTGGTCGCTCCCTCTTTGGTCGCCATCACCTCCTCGCAAAAGGAGGCGACGGCTTACCACGCACTCTCGCTCCCGACCGGACAGAACCACGGCCGGGAGCGAGAGGTCACCACCGACTGCCGTGACCAGTTCACGGTGCTGCGCAGGGCACGCCAGCAGCGTGTGCAGCTCCGTGTCTTCAGGGCAGTCGACGCATTGATGACAACCGGGCGTCTACTCCGTATGCGACACAGGTACTTCCCGAAACATCAATGTCCCGGGTGCCGTGCCACCTCTCCAGCCACTTCTTCATGACGTCTGTAGTCTAGTAGTTCGAGTGTAAGACTGCTGATCACGAGGTCGTGTGTTCGATTCCCACAGGACACAAATATTTATGTGATGAACATCAGTGTTTGTGTTGGTCTGGGTGTTTCTTATATATTATAAGGATGTATTTACAAAAAAAAAGTATATAAGTATTATATCCATTGTCTAGTACCCATAGTACAAGTTCTGCTTAGTTTGGGACTAGATGCTGCTGTGTAGAAAATGTCCCAAAAATATTATTATTATATTATTATGATGGATCGGCGTGCCTAAGAATGAAATGCTTAAATATTCAAAGGTAGTATCCAAGTATAAGTTACGAAGCTCTTGCTTATTAAACTAAGATAAGCAACTGTGTTATGATTTCGACAGAGTTCCTAACATAACTAAATCGTGAGGTGCCAAATTAGTTGGCGGCTTCTACAAACTAAGCCTGGAAAATACCAAGTTTACCTAGAGCAAGCTTCCAATTATTCTAAACTATTGTGGTAAAGTTTAGTGATATCTTAGTCTTTGATGAAACAGCAAGGCATTTGTGTTTTAGAGACAAAGCGTGAAATACCTATTGATGACCTAAAAGGCACAGAAGGAGTGTTTGCCTTTTGTGATCATGGGAACGATAATATTTCTGGCATAAATTATTAAATTTTTTTGTATGTCAATACAGATTTGATTACAAATGCGTTTACTAAACTTGCAGCCCATTCACGGTTTGTCAATGACGAAATAAGGAAAGTTATAATAAAAAGCGAGCCTATAGTTACTAAAATTGGGGAGCACAATTCAAACCCTGGCCTGGGATAGACCTAACTTCTAAGAATTTCATAACAAAAAATCCAACCTCACTTTGTTGATGGAACCCAAAACCTGCAGCTAAGTAGATGCACTCGCGACCATTGCACGAATATTTCATTTTTGTAACCTGCGGTACTTTTTAATGACCTAGCAAAATAATTTTCAAACACATGAAAGTGTTTAAAACCCACCTATTTGCTTTGAATACTAAAATGAAATAGATGCAAAGACACAAATCCATAAAATCGCTCCAATACTCCCAAAAGGCCATTCATTGTACTGCATTACAGAACGCAGAACACAAATTCATAATATCAAAGACAATAATTTCCAAACAACTGAGTTTACTGGCCCATACCGCACAGTTTATGGTAGCGTAATAGCCCACTACGTTGGACTACTAAATCTAACTTATGATCTAATTAATGACGAATTAGGCAACATTAATTACGGTGTTCCCAATGATGCAGTACAAATGGATTTGACGTGTTTACAGAGTGGTTAAGTAGGTATTGGAATGTACTGTTAAGATTACCTCAGAATTTGTGTATAGGCTAAATTATTGCACACTGATTTAGAATTTTAAGGCAGTTCTAGATTTTCTTCTTTACTGTACTTACTTTACTCTAAAAATATTTTATGTACTTACTATAACTAATTCACAAAGTCGATCTTTTATTTTAAAAATAAATCTATGAAATCTGTCTTTAACATTTTATTTAAGTAGGTCATAGATTTATTCGCTATTTCGTTTTCTTTCTGTCGTATCCTCTGTTTCGCAACATACTTTTCTTTGAAGTTAATGACACCTAAAAGTTAATACTTAGGTACTTATGAAATCATTAATTTCTACTATTTTATTACATAATAATTAAGTTTTTTATTATACATTTCACTTAGAACGGGTTCGTGCAATAGTAAAGCTGTAGTAATTAAATAATCTAAGGACCATTATTTTGTATTCAGGAAAGTTGCAGTTCAGTTTATATTGACTCCATTGAAAAGGTAAACGGAGCTTAAAGCGCTTCGAGATTTATTAGTAGGTATGTGTAGTCTATCTAGATTGTAGTTCATCTATTTTTAATATCCGTAGAAATAATTACAAAATCAAAAGTTTGTTTACGCTGATTAATAGTAATTTAATAAAAAAAATAAAAAATGATTAATAGTGCCATTTTTAAAAAGTTCATTGTACTGAATTTCATACCCGTTTTTGTCCCGCAAATACTTATAATATGAACGTATCTCTTTTAGGAAATAAAACATGTGTTTCTCTGCTACGAAAAAAACGACATTTAATGTAATTTCCTCTCTTTAACAATCTATTTTAATAATATTGTTCGCACTTACGGCATTAATTCAACCATCAAATCTTATCTTTAAAATTTTCTTTCTTGACAGTTGAGCTGTCACGCAGAGCGCGTCAAATTAATTAAGAAAAAGTATTTATTTCTTTACATACTTATTATTAATACATAACGTGATGGAATATTAATTTTATCTTCGAAAAATAATAATTTTATAGGTGATAGTATTATTTTCTTTTTCATACCAACTTTAGAAATTTATCATTGTATGCTTTGTTTATAATTTTTTTGCTAGAATGCCGCTGCTTTATAAAGGGACTGTTATCTTAGAAGACCTAAAATATTATAATAAAGCACTAACCTTGACTTTCGTTAAAGAACCCCAGCACCATGATAACAATAACGACGATACCGATCTTGAGTCGGTAGCTGAACCCCAACGCATGCATGTCGACCCGCCAATTCAGCCCCGGCATTACTCAACCTCGCCTCATCCATTCGTTGTATAGTTTTGTTCCTCCACTGTGTTCCTGTTCTTTGTTACTCGAATGCATCATCTGGAACAAAAAAGGAAGGTATAAGGGGAATGCTAATTAGGACAGACAGTGTAGCAGTATGTAGTACATATAAGTGTCAGGTTGTGTTGAGATTTCTGAAGGATTAGATTGATTGAGGGATAATGGTACATTCATTAGATTTGATGACGGTGTTAGGGTATTAGAGCTCAAACACACCACGTTTTTGTCAGGCGCCGTCGACGCACGTTTCGCTATCGCGCGTTGTCGGCGCTGCTAAACTTGAAATAGGCAGATTACTTGCGATTGCATCGCTGCAAACTCACAAGAAACGCACTACAGACGCGCGTGAGCAACTCTCTTTGCAAAGTAAAACGCGTGTAGCACGCGCGCGAAGGAGCGTGTATCGCGCTACAGATGCGCGTGAGCAATTCTCCTTGGATTAAAACGCGCTGTACGTATGTGTTTGCAGCTAAAGAGACGCGCTGTGACATCGCGTCTGTATCGATGTAACTCCGCGCTACGAGCGCGTCAACAGCTCGCGAAAAAGTCCATACTACAATTTTATGAACGTGTGAATAGGTAAATTGGTTGCGATAACATCGCGTTTGCAGCGCGTTACAGTTGCGTGCGACGCGCGTCGACAGCGCCAAAGAATATCCCCATACCCCTATAGCTCTCACACAAATACACAACGGAATACAGTAAACTGCAAGGCGCCGGATAGAAAGTCTCAAGTAAGAAATAAATAAACAATGGCACTGACGAACCGGTTCGTCGGTCGGGCCGCTGGCACGGTGTGACACGACTTTTCGGCTAATGAGCCAAATACACCCGGTCCCATCACCCCCGCACGTACCACACTAATACGTGTCGTAACCTGTTCGCGTGAAATGCACTGGATCTTCCGCCGAATATTCGGAGGCCGAATATTCGGTATTCGGCAGGGAGCGCCGCCGAATATTCGGTATTCGGCCAAATCACTATTCGTGGCATCTCTACCTGGTTGCACCTGATGGTTATCGCAGACAAGGTCTAAGATGGATCGCAGGAATCCAAGTAACAGGAATATAAAACAATATCCCTATACCCCTCTAGCTCTCACACAAATACACAACGCAATACAGTAAACTGTAAGGCCGGATTTAAATCTTAGGTTGTTAGGTAGGTAGGCGGACCGTGTAGATGTGGATCACCTCACCAAGCATGAACATTTACAAGCTCAGTGTATCATGCACTCACGAGATCTCCGTCTACACCATCTACATAACTTTTCAATCCTATGACTTAAATCAGTTCTCTTTGTTATGACAAAACAAAGCGCAGTGAATCAACTTTATAACAGAACTAGCATTTGTCCGCAGCTTCACTTGCGTGAAATTTTGAAACCCGTTAAGTGACGATTTTCCATACTTTCATCCCGTATTTAACTCCCTTAGGTCGTTTGTCCACCGCTGCCGTCACCGAGGACGAGATGACGTTGCCGAAGTAGCGATACATATATTACTATGACTGCGTGTCCACCGCACGTCCGTCATCCGAGCGCCGTCATCTCGGCCACCGAGATTGTCAGTAAATTGGCGCTACCGCTAGAACTCCGCCGAGATCGTGACGGACCGAAATGCCGGCAATACAAAACACATTTGCACTTAACCACTACATCCCGAGATTGACGGCGCCGGTGCACGGATTTCTATATTGTGTTGAGAACCACCGAGATCGGTCGCGGTGGACACACGATCGCCGTCACATCGTTCCGAACTCGGTCCGAAATAATCCCGTTTCTCGGTGACGGCGGTGACGCTCTTACGGGTTGAATTTCGAAAAATCCTTCTTTATTCCTTGTCTACATTATAAAAGAAACCTCTGTGGAGAATTTCAGCTTTCTAGGTCCTAGGGTTTGGGCTGGGCGTTGATGAGTCAGTCAGTCAGGACTTTCAGTCACCTAAATTATGTTGTCCTAAAATCCGCTTTGCATTGATATCTTGACTCATTTATCACTTCAAACTTTTGAAAACTAAAATGTATCCTTCATTTATTTCTCCAAAGACTTTGTATCACAAGAGTTATGTTCAACTAGTTAACAGTACTTCGTCATAATTATCAACTAAAGTTTTTGGACCCTCAAAAGATTATGTTACAAAGTTACAAATTAATGTCAAAGTTCGGTAAATTATCAAATATCTAGATTGCAGGCGTGGTTCTAGTGTTAGATGTTTCGATCTGATAATATAAATATTTTAAGAATAAGAATAAACTTATTTACCAAAAAGATTTCTACAAAAAAATCCTTAAATCTAACAGGTGTTGGATGTTCTTGTGCGATTCCTTATATATTAGGAAAATATTAACTGTGGCTTCCACACTAGGTCGAGCCGGTCTCGCGAAAACCGCAGTGCTTAAAAAAAACATAGGTACAGTTTGATTTTTTTCTCAATCGGATAAAAAGTAAAAAAAAAAAACAAATTAAATAGCCGTTTCCAGCAGTAACATAGCGGTATCGAAGAAAATTAGTAAAAAATGAAATACTTACAAAAAACAAAGGGTCTCTTCATTACCTTAATTTTACTTTATTTTTGGGACTAGTTATTTAAAAAAAAGGGAAAACTGACTTCAATCAGTCAAAACAAACTCGCACATATTTATTTCCGAATACAATATAGAATTAGTATCTCAATTTTTCGAAGCATCTCTGCGTAGTAAAAATTCAGCACTAGGCAGATATATGTATAGAAGGAGACGCCCCGGGCATCGAGAGTCGTAGGGCGATTCCCGGCCACCGTAGGCGCGGGCCTGCGGACGGCGAGCGTTGGGTGGCTCGCCGTCCGATCAGAACCAGGCCCGGGTCGACGGCGCGTTGTGTTCCACGGGCGCCTCAAACAGCCAGCTTTGTAGACGGGGCCCGCTAGGGCCAGTGCCTGCCAGGGTTGCGAAATTTGTTCGAAAGAGTTACCGCGGCCCTGGAACGCAAAGGGCATTGGTAGGAACACGGATGGGTTTTAGTCAGTATGAGTCTGACACTCCCTTCCGCTCCGCCCAGAGCGGAATGAGTCATATGATAATTTTCCATCCATAAAAAAAGGATGCAGATATTTCTGTTGAAATAAGCAGTACCTTTGGACTCATGATTGTATAATGTTTTTCTCTTGTAAATTATTGTTGTGTGTGCATCAATTATAAAAGAAATAAATAAAATATACAAAAAGAACAATCATACAATCAATTGAGAATCTCCCCCCTTCGGTTTTCTTTTCGCGGTCGGTTAAAAATCTTTCTGTTATTAAGTGTCATGTCAAGCGCGCCTTTTTCCGTTTATCGGCCACAAGCAGGTACAATCGTCGGTCTGCTTCTAAGAATTTGTTACAGGAGAACCCAATAAAACTTTGATAAACCTAGAAATAGAACCGAGACAAGGCCAAGTAAACTAGATATTTAGCCACCAAAAAAAAATACCAGACAATCTATATAAATAAAAAGAAAAGTCCTGACTAACTGACTGACTGATTGACTGACTCATCAACGCCCAGCCCAAACCCTTGGACCTAGAATGCTGAAATTTTGCACGGAGGTTTCCTTTATAATGTAAACAAGGAATAAGGAAGGATTTTTCGAAATTCAATACCTAAAGGAGTTAAATAGGGGATGAAAGTTTCTATGGAAAATCGTCACTTAACGGGTTCAAAATTTCACGCAAGCGAAGCTGCGGGCAAAAGCTAGTTATTTACAGATTGTGTCACGTTTTTACGGTCACATTTATAGTACAGCAAGTTTTCTTGGTAGCGATTTACTTCTTTTTCTATTAGAGAACTTTAGCTACAACTTTAGCAAGTTTAAACTTTTTTCCTTTTTAATTTGTCACTGAAGGTAACTTTTCTTTTTTAGTTTCCAGTTTAATGAGAGGAGGCAAAGCTGAACGCAACGCTTCGTTCAGTTCCGTTTACCTTGTTCATTTCTATTTGAACAGCTAGTGGCATCCTACCAAAGCCTGTATCACTACATAGTATAAAACAAAGTTGCTTCCCGCTGTCTGTCTCTATGTATGCTTAGATCTTTAAAACTACGCAACGGATTTTGATGCGGTTTTTTTTAATAGATAGAGTAATTCAAGAGGAAGGTTTTAAGCTGTAAAACGTACGCGTGCAAAGCCGGGGCGGGTCGCTAGTAGTCTAATATAACTAAAACTTCACTTTCTAGAAAATATTTGTTGAATTTGACTAGGGTTCAAACAATTTTTCTTTGAGCTTCTTCTGTAAACATGAAACAACTCTGTAAAAGGATTTTTAATACTATTTTTTTGTCTGAGTAAAGTCTTTGTGAACAAGTACTAACAAAGGTTTCAAGTTTGTTAATGAAAATATAACAATGTAGACGTAAAAATGAAAACATCTAATTGTACTTTAATAATGAACGACTTATAAAATATTACAAGTCCTTTTGCTAACGATGAATCCAACCGAGTATAACAATTTCAATGTATATAAAATTTAAAAATACCCCGGCGTTGTAATGTGGCTGTCAATCCTTTTTAGCGATTACTATTAATGCATAGAGAAAATGCTTTCTATAATGAGTCATACGGTACGCTCATTGCGGAGGGCCAATCACGACCCAGAGCCACCTTAAAAGTCCTTCTTGTCAAAATGAATCATGAGGCAAATTCTGATTTATTTATTTGATTTTTTCATGATTATTAACTATTTTGAAGTAAGTTGTGTTAACAACCTTCCCATCCAAACTCTCAATAAGATCAGCTCAATGGTACTCTAAAGGTTATGGCACACTATACCGGCTATATAGAGCATTAAATCTTGTGTCGTATAATATATTTCATAATGTCAATATGAAAAAGCCAACGGCGGGAAGTCAGCGCGCTTGCCGCTACCATACAACTTTACTCGCAGCCTGCGCTCTGCAAGCGAGCGGACCGCGTGCTTACAGCGCGCCGACTGCGTGCTTACGGCGCGCCGACTCCGTGCTTACAGCGCGCCGACTGCGTGCTTAAGGCGCGCCGACTCCGAGTCGCCAGCGAAACAACGTCGTAAAACACATTATGAAAACGTTCAAGTCCTAGGCGTGTTCAATCACAAATGCCATATAACAATTGTGTTCGCGGTGACAGCAAGCTTGCACCTCGCGGCCGGCGCGCGGACTGCGAGTTTGCACCTCACGGACGACGCGTAGTCAGTGCGCTGGCGGCTAGCCGTAGCCTAAATTCGAGGCGACGCCGTGCTGCAGTTGTGCAGTTGCTGTATCGTGACCTTTATATTGTGTTGTCATTATTAATATTAATACATGTATTGGTTTGCATTTATGTTAGAATTTTCCAGTCAATCAGACGAGCGGAAGTTAAATGAATACCCATTGTGCAGCTGAAATCCTTAAACCAACTGTGAAAAGAGCTGATCATTTTGAAACGGCAGCGATTTCCATTAAAAATAGCCTATAACTATCTAGATTAAAACTAGCTTTCAAACAAAAAAACCGTGTTGATATCCGAATTCTAATTGTGCAACACACTCGTTATCGCTATGGCTTTGATTTTGACAGGTAAACAATTTCCATAGCAACGTATGTATGAATATTGTTTTTGACACATCAACTGTCATGATTGATATTGGTTACTACGTACGTTGGTACGTTGGCACTACGATGCCACAGACAGACATAGGCTTCAAAATCAAACTCATTACAGGTGCTTATGAAAAGTCGAATTTAGGTACACGGTTCTAATAAGTCGTTTCCTACGGAGAAGTATCGGCAAGAACCCCATGGTTACTCTTTTAAAATCCATATTTTTAACAATTTGAGTGGGTACAGTTATGACTTAGAATAGTTATGAGAGAGCAAAGTAGACTTAAGAACAGGAACCACACAAAAAAAACAAAATGAAAAATATGGTCACAAATTAAATAGGTATCCTGGCATCTAGCAAGTCTACAAAGCTCTCACGTTTACAAAAGGTAAAAGGACGTTAAACTATACAAAACAACTGACATGGTTTAATTGTCATCAAAACACATTACAAAAAAAAACACTGTATAATATGGTAAAGATATCTTGAGAGTAACGATAGCAATAAAAAACCGGCCAAGTGCGAGTCGAACTCACGCACGAAGGGTTCCGTACCATAATCTAGCCCCCCTTAAATGTTTGTTTTATTTTAATTTAATTATTTATTTTGAAAGTGAATATAATATAACTAAATATTCTGTGAGTATTTCCAGCGTCTATCTGCCGTTATCAATACCGAGCAAAAACGAGCAAAAAAAATTACGTTTGTTGTATGGGAGCCCCCTTAAATATTTATTTTATTCTGTTTTTTAGTATTTGTTGTTATAGCGGCAACGGAAATACACCATCTGTGAAAATTTCAACTGTCTAACTATCACGGTTCATGAGATACAGCCTGGTGACAGACGGACAGACACACGGATAGACGGACAGACGGACAGCGGAGCCTTAGTAATAGGGTCCCGTTTTACCCTTTGGGTACGGAATCCTAAAAAAGAAAAAACTTCAAACTTAAAACACCCCTCTTTATTCGTCGGTAATTAAAAACAGGAACCAACAATTTCCTAACCTACTTATATTCTATAACACCACAAACTACTAGAGATACCGGAACGCCAACTTCTACAATCTCTACACATTTAATATCATGCAAGTCCAGAACTAATTATGAACTTTAGACTTTAAACACGGGTAGAGTTTCTGATAGTAATTTGATGCAGGCAATAGCCAAAGATCAGGCACTCGAGGAACTTAGAAGGAATCATATACTTATTAACAAAGAATATTTAGAAAAGTATAAAGAAAGCCTTGACCCAAAAAATGCGGATGGCAATAGGGATATAAGTATAGAAGGGAGATAAGAATATGAGGCAAATTTGAAAGCAGTACTGGTTATAATACAAATCCTGGCACAAAACTAGAATATCACACGAAAGAAAAAGCAGAAAATATTCTTAGTACTAGTGATAATAAGTTACTTAACATAAATAATCTCGATGACACAGCACTTCCCAAATTGTATACCTATACTATATTTTTGGCATCAACCTATTTCTACAAGGTTAGTCGGAAAGGGGGTACTAATCCGAAAGAGTGTTATAAAGTACCCATGATAATTAATAATTTTTGTTCTGTAATTTTTTCAAAAAGTCGATAGTTTAAGAGAAAGTGACTAAAGATCTAAAAACAAGCGCTAACATCTTTCTATACCCAGTTATGATCAGCTGTGTTTACATTTTAGGTCATGAATTAGAAGCACCATTTTCTGAATTCGTAACTAAAGAAGGGATGAAGAATTTTTGAAAAAAATTATATAAAAATAATTTAGCATGTTATTTTTTTTACCGAATTTTGACATTTCAACACTTGCTTTAAGACTGTCATCAGTGATACTTTAAGTAGCCTGTTGATTAATACCCCCTTTCCAACTAACCTTGTATAATAGTGATTTGTACTTAACATCAATTTGTGACATACACATAACCCCACCACAATTCGCTGCCCTATACAAAACATAACCAAACAACAAATAAGCCGTAACAGCTTCACCCTCTAATCTCTAAGTCTCTAAAACTTTTCAATTAGTAAGTTCACTGCTAAGAAAAGTGGTCTCAACTTTCTTCGGGCCATTAAAACAGTCTTTTAGAATCGCCACCGTGCAAGTTTTAATGTCTTTCACGGATTCTCTTTGTGTTGGTCGGTTGGGTTGGCAAACAAAAAATTGGTCAAGTGCTACCTCTGTGAATATTAAAGGTTTCTGCATCTAAGTAACGTCTATTTTTGTTTTTACAGCAGAATCGTTAAGGTTTTGTGTATTTGAGTTGACTTTTATGTGACCTTGTTTATTTTACTTACCTATATTTATGTTTGTGTCATACTTAGGTAATCAATCAATCATTTATTTCGGAAAATATCCATATTGTATAGTATTATTAGAACATAAAAAATAAATTAGCAGCATTAAAATCGAAAACAATATTACAATTAAAAACTAAAAATTAGATTAAAAACAATAGCAAAATTAAAATCCAAATTAAAAATCAAAATTACAATAAAACAAAATAAAAATCAAAATTACAATAAAACAAAATTAAAAATCAAAATTACAAAACAAAAAAATTAAAAATCAAAATTACAATAAAAACAAAATTAAAATAAGAAACAAACAAAATTAAAACTTAAAATAAATCCAATCAAATCAAAATTAAAATTAAATCAAATTATCAAGGGTGTCTCGGTTATATTGAGGCATTAAACTTATCTGCTCAGCTAACTAGCTTAGCGACTGTATTATTTTTTTCATTATTCTCAAGGATATACAGCATGTTAACTTAGGAAAGGCGTTCACTAAAAAAAAAAAGAAAAAAAAAGTTTTGGTAAAACAACGTTTACTGTACATGCACACTCATCTATCAATTTGAAAAATACGGCAACACAGCATATAACCTATCTACGCAACTTTTTTGGTTTGAGACAAGCCGTTCAGAATTTTAATTTTATTTTTCGATTTTTTCTTTGCATATTTTTGTATTTTTATATTTTAATTTTAATCTATTAATGATGTACATTAATGGGCTTAAGGGAACGCTCTCTGTTACTTTACGTACTGTATTACTTTAGTTATTCAGTAAATTATTATTCTAACCCCTTCTTCAAATATGCTGCCAAATATCTTGCTACGTTAACATATATTCCCTCATCTTCAAAGTGAATAGTTTCATTACTCCTAGAACAATAAGAAACAATGTTCCAATCCGACGCCCGCGGAACCCTAACAACGTTAGATGGTGCGGACATCCTGTGGAAACGATGGTAATTCCCATTGGGAATTCTGTTTTATGTACTATTCTTAGGAAAACGAGTTTATCTCCGCTCGGTTTGTTAGGTAGGTAGAAGTTTTGATAGTTTCTACAGTAAACACTTTTAGTTATAAACTGGTTACATCTCGGATAGTTTAATGGAAGTAAGTAACTAGTTCAAAGTTCAATTGTCCACTGGTAAACCGAATTAGAACTGACTAGATACTGACTGTGCCTGCACTGTGCGAATTGATATACATATTATTATTATTGTAAAATTTAGATGTTCGCATTATCACACGTGATGATGAAGGGTGAAAAGTATGTGACTAAGAGAGTGATGAATATAAATGTTGGTCGATGGTGGGAAAGTGGGACACTAAAGAAAAGATGGAAGGATTGTGTGAGAGATGATATGAATGAAAAGGGAGTAAATGATAGTGGGAAGGCTAATAGATAAGAATGGAAGAAGATAATATTTTGCACCGACCTTAAGTAACTTGGGATTAGAGCAGACAGAAGAAGTAGAAGTAGTTGTTCGCATTAGGATCTTACTTGTTATACTAAGATACATAACTGTGTAAGACTATAGCCAGTTAATGCTCTAGGCATGGTTAGCTAATCAGACAACTATTGAATTCTAACCCTCAATTTCAGAATGGTCAACTAATCAACTGTCAAATTTTAGTATTTGGTTGACCAATCACATTCGTTAACAAAAGATTAAACCTTTCAGAAAACGGGAGTCTTGTAATTTGACAAGATTTTTATGAATATAAATTTTGGTCTAGTCATGAGGGACAGTGATATTAACAATCGTTGTGCGGAGCTCTGATCGATCTATTACTACTATGTCAGGCTTATTGGCAATAGTCCTGTCAGTGATAATAGATATATAAAAAAAATACTTATTATTGAGATACTGGGTCTAGCTGAGCAGATATTAAACTAGACTTATAGTTTTTGAAAAGAATTTTCCAATTCATTGCTCAACTGAAAATAATATAAATACTTTTTCAACTTTTACCTTTTATCTTTTTCATTCGCTGTCAGATTAACGAGTAGTTTCAAAAATATTCAGCTTTAAACTATACTGGTTCGGTAAATAAAGCATAACGAAGATAAATAATAAGAGAATAAAACCTAGCAAAGCTTTGATACAAAAATACACATAAATCCAAGAGCCACCCGTCTCGCGAGTTGCATCCATTTTCGCGTTGAAGCAAATAAAAATGTTCGAACAATACCGTTATGAGATTTTTTGTTTCAGACTTTTGCACTTATTTTCACTGGAGTAGAGCCCTTATTTATAGGAGTAACTGTTTGAAAAGGTTTTAAAATAGGGGTTAAATGACCTTGACAATGTTTTGTACCACTATTTTTGTCTCGGAGATGTCAGGTGGAAAGTTTATTCAGCTTTCCCGATCGTCAACCTCAACTGTACTCAGACATGCTTCCACCGGCCAATCGGTAACGAGACTCGAGATGAGAAGGACTTTGCCCTAAAGCTTATAATCGGCTACTACTGTTAGAAAGTATTGTTTTGTTAGGGTAGGTGGCATACGACCACGGATCACGGCTATACTCTGAAAATGAATAGGAATATGTATTAAATACATTAAAATATATTGTGTGTTAGTTGTTTATTTAACAGACGATAAATATTGAATAGTTTGCACATAACAATTTCAGATGATACTATTTTCTTGTTTCATTCATTTTTCAGTAGTCGGGTTTTAGTTTTTGAACTTAATTTTTATTAAGATTAGATAGAATGATTTTCGGGGAAGGTTTATGTGTATAATATACAAACGTGTTGTTTATATTAGATGAGCTATCATGATTTTATGTAGAAAGTCGAAAATTTTGTTGACAGCTGTTAAAAAAAAGCCTCAATTAAGTAACTTAATGGCACCCGTACGAAGTTACGAGTCCTTAGTTTAATACAATTCATACAGTTAATCTCCTAACACTTTGTTTTAATTCTAAAACCAGTATCAACGCAAAGTTTCATTGTACGCTTAGTGGTTTAGCACTGAAATAAACCTAAAAACACTATTCCCATAATAGGGTGCAAAATTGCAGGCGTTTTGATCCGTGTAAAACAATTCAGAGAAGTGTCAATAAAACTTTACGCGTGTGATGTGGAGTTAACCACGTGTTGTCACATAACAACGTGTTTTAAAATATCCGATGTTTTTATCGCGATTTTAAATGGATCAGAACTTTATGAAGTTGGTATTTGATGAAAAGAATGCTCTTTTGAACTAGAGTAGAGTGCGAAAAGAGGTAGACAGAGCAGTACTGTTATATTCACAGTTCATTGAAACCATTAATGGGGATAATTGGAAACCCAATGAATCAATAAGATAACTTTCTAATGGAGAAATCATCAATTTTGCCCTACTTAGGTGTCAAACTTAAGACCTCAAGCTTGCTAACTGGTCTTGCGAACTCGTGAACAATAAGCCACCTCATAAGATTTAAGGTAAGAGTTCGTAGCCGACCGCATTCAGCAGCAGCAGACGACGTGTCGATACGATACGTCGTAGCGACACGTCGCAGCGTCATGTCGCTGCAGTCATGATTTCAAACCCAACAGCAGATGGCTGCAGCAGACGACACGTCGTATTCCAGTTAGTTCTGAATGTTCCGTGAGACAAGATGTCTGACCTGTTTAGGATTAGCGATCGCGATTTACTTTTGTATCTTTTGTTTTTGTTAGATGCATCGTACAGTGCAGGATATTGGGTCACCTGGTTTATCAGTTTTTCTTTCTCGGAATTGGAAAAACTCATTTTTGAGCAAGATTCAACGTGTCGTCGCTCCAGCGTCGGTGGCACTACTGATTTGCGGTCGGACGACACGTCGTCTGCGGTCGTACGACGTGCAGTCGGGCGACGTGTCGCTAGCTGCGGAAGGTGTTTCATAGAAATACATAGAAACCAGTAGTGTCGTAGCGACACGTCGTCTGCTGCTGCTGTATGCCGTCGCCTACGAACTCGTACCGTTAACGTCGCATGTTTTAAAGAAGAATACCATCTTCTTCTCCCTGCCCTTATCCCAAGTTATTATGTGGTCAGCGCAAAATATTTTCTTCTTCCATTCTTTCTTATTATCCGTCCCGCTAACATTAACTCCCTTTTCATTCATATCACCTCTCATACAATCCATCCATCTTTTCTTTGGTGTCCCTTTTCTTCTCCATCCATCAACATTTATATTCATCACTCTTTTAGTCACATGTTTTTCATCCTCATCACATAGGTACACAGTACTGAGGAAAATGGTGAATGACGATCTCCATCGGTACCTTAAAGTAGAGTTCGTAGATAAAGTAATTTAGAAAGTATGCAGAAGCTCACGAACGTAGGCTTCATCGTCATGTGAACATCGAGGCAATCCAGCTTCTCGACCACACGAACATAGTGAGAAGACTCAAAAGAACAAAACCGTTCGAGCTAGTGTTTAGTGATAGTGAATAAGTGTAATGTAGTACAAGTGCTACACATAAAGAACACATGAAAAAGTGTCTTCGCCTTAACATAGACAATAAGAAAAGTGCTATGGGAGACATTCTTAGTAAAATACAATTTAACAGTTGTAAGTTATAAATAAATTACTTATTAGCCTAATTATAAGGCTAGATTGTAATAAGATTAGGGCGCATCGTCATGAAGTGCAAGATTGTGCTAAGAACGGAAAAAAAACTCAGTATTAAATAAGAATACAGGGTGTAAAAGACCCATCACATAGCCGAAATCTACGCACTCTGTACATCAAACTAAACTACATTGACCAAAAATAATTGCTGGGAAACGACTTTTATTTTTTGGCAAAAAAAAAAACGCTTTTTTTTGTAGCGCGCAATGTGTGGTTGTGGCGATGCCGCGCGTTTGCATGCGTGCAGCGGCCACACAGCTGAGCCAAGGCGGTTGTGTGCGTTTGATATTCGTTGCGTTTTTGTAACTTCAAATGCGTAATTTGTGAGGAAAAATTTGATAAGGTTGTTTGGAAGAAAGTTTAGTATTATCACTTAGAATACGTTTTTGGAAAAAAACTAAAAAAAAAAAAATACTTTGACCTTCAATATCTCCAAAACCAATGGTTTCCTAGGTATGGTCTGGTAAAAAAAAATGATCCCAATGATGGGTAGAATATGTGGTTTTCGTTATCGTTAAGGGTGTTTTTACACCCGATATACTGGCTAAAAATCCATTACAAAATGCTCGATACATTTTAAAAGTTGAACCATCAAAACTTCAAACTGCTGACATTCGTTAGAAGACACATACCGACACACGAAGAAAAATAAAGTGCACTAACAAACTAGTGCAGTTGATTGCTACAGCCACCTACATGAAGAAGTTTCTTTTGTTTCGTTTTACAAGTTCCACGGACCGGCTGTTGCAACGTGTAGTTTTTGCATCTGCAAGTATGACGGTATTAAAAACACGTCTAGAAAGTGTTGCTATTTTGGTGGAACGTCTTGCATCTTGTAATTACTTAATAGTTGTTTTAGTAGCAACTACTTCACCAACTTATGGATCTTATGAACTCTTAGATGCTTTTTTTTCTGCCTAGCTTTTTTCTCACTGTGTTGGGGTCAGCATCCAGTCTAACCAGATGCGAGCGATTGCCAACTGACCTCCGCAACCCAGTTACGAGGCAATGCCAATATCCTAAGGTTAGACCGGTTGTCTGGTATTCGGACTTCTAACTACTCGTAACGACAGTCAAGGTATTCGTGTGAGGCACGGAGGGTTCTTGATGTGTAACGAACGGTCACCCATCCACGGACTGACCGCGGCAAGCGCAGCTTAACTTTGCAAATCGTATGATTCGCACGTGTTAGCCACGAGCACCTCTAGAACTTTTAGATGTTTTATTTACTTTATAATTTATTGTTCGTATGTACTATTCTTGTTAGTCGTCTTACAATTCCTCAAACTAAAGCATTGCCTTCTTTGGCTTCTTTGTACGGTCATACATACAACTACAACTCTTATAATACGCGTGAAAAACGTGTCTCCATAAAGGCTCTAATACATCGTCACAATGTGTAAATTGTTTGCTTTATGCTCCGCATCATGCTGCAAAATAACTTCCGCGTCTCAAGGCCTTTTGAGTTAGTAAAAGTGCCCTTTTTTCTATCGGACGGCCAGAATCACGAAAAAGTACCATTGGTTCATGGTTGATATACCAAAAACCAGAACGAAGCGCTTTGATTCCACATTCATTGTGAAAACCGCCAAACAGTGGAATGCGCTGCCCGAGAGGATGTTCCCCGACAGCTACAATCTGGGTGTCTTCAAGTCAAGAGTGAATTGGTTTCTTCTGGGCAAGCGTGCTCCGTCGTAGACCGCATCATCGTTTAACATCAGGCGAGATGGCGGCCAAACGCAGGGATAGAAAGAAACAAAAAAAAAAGCACTCTGTCATACTATGATTTTTTGTAGTCTTTCTACTAGTACGACAACAACCCTTCACTTCAATCAACGACGATTGTCTAATACAATAAGCAGCAGATACATTACGTATTTCTCTATTACTTCGAGACCCTGAATAATCCAGCTAATAAACAAAGAAAATCATTGAGCCTTCATCTTGTTTCTTTACTTAAATCCGGATTTTTTTCCTTATAAAGTCCTGGCAGCGTGGAATGAAAAATAAGGGAAGAAAATAACGAGTGCATGTTGTAATTTTCGAATATAGAACGCTTAGCTTTTGTGTTACCCGTTTCTTTATTGTTCCTGTTTGACTACGTTTGACTTTGTATTGCTTTTATGTGTAGCTTGCAGCTCTTGTTAATCTTGATCGGTAGGTAGGTAGATTTTCTTCCTTTATCTAATACATCATGGTTTTCAGGGTTGTCTACTCGGTTTTTGTCACTTTCGTCTGAAGATGCGACTGTTTTTTCTGCTTAAGATCCATTATCTACCAAATCTGAATTGTAACAGGATTTTGTTTTTTTGCGATCTCCCCTCTTATTTCATTCCGATGTTGTGTCCAAGGTTAACGTGGTGAAACTGGCAAATTTGAAACACAAACATTTTTTTTAAATGATATCTCTGTGACTATGATGAGAAAACCAGGTAGTCCAAGAAGAAAGTACACAGACCAATTGAAGAAAAAGACAAAAGTGATAACATACAGAGAAATGAAGGAATTGGCTCTGGATAGAGAAAGATGGAGATCGCTAAACCGACAAGTGAATGGCACTTAAATTTTGAATGGAAAGACATGACTAGTGTACATGCTTCTGATCATTCACCTGCTGTAATATTAGATTAGATATTTAAAACTACGAAAATAAAATGGTGTGACCTACATACTACTTTAAATCGATCAACACAATTCTTACAAACATTATTCTCCACCTCAGTTCAATCGAAACCTAAGCCGAGACAGCTAAATGTCACTCAAATTTCCCAATTCCCTTCATTCCCAAAATTAATACTGTACCAGAAAAAATCCATGTTGCCAACGAAGCCATAAATTTTCTATCCACATCTTAGCTCGGATATACACAAAACGTTATTGGAAAGGATCGAGTAAGCCGGTCTTACGGAATCTCGAGAATTTATTCATGATGTTCGCAACAAAGGGTGGAAAAAATGTTTTTCTCCGCGCATGACGGACAACGAAGAAAAAGTATCGAGACAGATATTCGGATTCTTACGTCCTGCATTATTGATTGTTTTGAAAGGATATCTATTTTTCACGTTGTTTGTTTATGTGTGTGGATTCATATTTTCTTTTGGATGTAATAAGACTTTGGGTGGTCTACGATGGGTCTTGGGAGGGAAAGATGGAAAAATATTGTGCGGATCAGCTGTTTCTGTTCTCATGTGATTTAGAAAAATGAACTATTGGATTAGACTAGATATCTGTTACTTGAATATTTTGCTTACAAAGTACGTTATTTTGGAGAATAAGCAAGATACTTCGGGAAGACAATAGATTAGGTAAAAGATTATCATCATCTCTTGCCCTTATCACAACTTATTTGGGGTCGACGTAGCATGTATTTTTCTTCTAAGTATATATCTATATTAGCCGTCATCTCAGTAGTCACCCCATTTGATGTTCCTCTACTCTTATAGCCATCCATATTCATGTTTAAAACTTTCCTTACGACATGTTCCTCATTCCTCCGCATCACATGGTCATACCATGACAACCAGTTTCCACACAATTTCTCAGTCGTCAGCGCCATTTTCAGACTTCCTCTTAGACAAAAGATTAGATCTCTATTTCATGTAACATTAGACAAATAAGACCTATTTTAGCGAAGGAAATGTATAGAAATAAAGAACGTATTTGTTTCCAGTATTCAATACAGTTTATGCTTTTATGAACCCTAATAGTCAATCAAGATGAGCTAAAAGTCTATTTGCAAAAATAGTTCATAAGACATTCTTCTTTTGTCTAATGTTCTATGAAATGAAGTTGCTATAGCTGTTATAGGAAAATATATATCGTTTTCATCTAAGCGGTATCCGCTTTGCTCAAAAGAATTGATCGGGAGCTCATTAATGCAAGAGCACGGTAGGTTCCTTTATCCAGGATATGGTAAAATTCTGATTGCACGAGAAGCGACTGTTATCTAATCTTTACAATCCTTCGAGAAATAAATTGAAATGTGAAAACGGAGATGGGATGATGATGAAGATCTTGTAGATAAAGGAGAAGAATATGCTGGTCTTCCGTATTTTCAGTTGATGTGTAACCTTTAACGGAAGGTTTTAAGAAAAAGTGAATAACAAATAATTTGGCAATTTTTTTTTAAATTAAAAAAAAAATATCTTTCTTTTTCTATTACTTAAATAAAATAGTTAAAAAAAAATGATATTGTCAGGATTAAAAATAAAAATATAACAAGGATGTTTTCGCGACATCTTCCAAAAAAGTTGGTGGGGAAAATATTCCCTATAACTGTAAAAGGGTTAGATGTTGAATAAGGAATTATATTCAGAATGAGAATCAACATCTTCCTGTAAGGCAATTGTGTAAGGTAACCAACATCATTCATGACAGTTGATGTGTCAAAAACAGTATTCATTGCGTGGTACATAGTTGTAGACAGGTCGGATCGTAATACGTACATTGCTATGTAAATTGTTGACCTGTCAAAATCAAAGCCTACCAAACCGAACCAAAGCTATTTGGAATGTGTTGCGGAATTATAATGCTGGCCATTAATAACGACATTCTTCTTAAATAATCATCATCATCCACGCTGAACGATATTGGAGGCATTTTTCTATTTTAAGTTGCATTACAATGCATAAACATGCAATTACAGCAATCGCGGGTAATTTGCTGTCATCCATTGAAGAGTTCCATTGTCAATCTCCGAGGGTCTTTATCAGATCTTCACCAAATTTAAATAGGACCACCTCAACAGAATAGTCTTTCAAACAAAAAAAATAATCATCAAAATTAATTCATAATTGGCGGATTAATCGCGTAACAAACACAAAAACATACAGACGAATTGAGAACCTCTTCCTTTTTATAGTCGGTTAAAAAACAACTTATACTGTTGGTATTAGAGCTTTAGTTGTTACTAGCTTTTGGCCACGGCTTCGTTCTCGTTAATTAAGCTCAAAGAAACCCTTAACACACAACTAAAGTTTCTATAATAATATAATTCAATCGTGATTCGAAAGACACGTGGCGCCATCTATGAACGTTATCGTTGTTTTCCTCGGAAACAGAAGGGGCATGTGCTATACCTGTGGACGATTTCCAGAATTTCAAATAAAAGTATTTTTTTAAAAAAAACCTCCTTCTTTTATCATGAAATTATTTATTGTGCCGCTTAATAACTAATCAACTTTTAATAATTATCATTCTCAAATACGATTGCAAAAACAATTGCTTCGAAAATTAAAGATCTTCAAAAACCCTTATTTCGTTCCTAGGTGTACAAATGTACCTATGGACAGCACAAATGTACTTATGGACGGTAATGTACCTATAGACAAGCATTTAACATTGCAAAAAAAAACAGGTTTTCGCAGCGATAATTCTGGAAAACGTTGTCAATAACATCGAAAACATCCTATACCAGCCATTTTGTATTGATGCCAGCTTTTAGGAGTACTTTCTTAATTTTTTTCCACTGAAAACTGCTAGGCAAGTTCTCGGACTTGTTTAAAATGAGGACCCAATGCATGTAGGCTGCCTTTTCTAAATATTCACGTAAAATAATTTTCTTCATGCTTTTGAAACACCTTTTTTACGTCATTCTTCAATAACTCTATAAATTTTTCATTGAGATCATTATCTTTATTGAGTTGAAAATATTTAAAAATGGTAGATTTTGACAAGACACCTTACAAACTTAACATACACTTTTGACCTCTAACTGCTTTGGAGAGAGTGTCTGGACATATTTTATCCCGTTTCACCCTGGTTTAACTACGTGGCACTGAAAAAAAACCCAAAACAAATGTAATAATTTGTCTGTGTAAATTACTGTCCAAAGGTACATCCGATATTATGTATCTATGGACAGTCCACAGGTACATTCAATCCCCTGTCCACAGGTACAAATGTTAAGACATAAGCTAGAAAGGGTTGAATCTTTCTACAGAGCATTAATAGAATCGCAGAATGGTCCTTATTTCAATGAAAAACAACTAAGTTCTGTAATGCATCTACAGTCATACTTCTAGTTTAAGTGATCTCACAGAAAAGCACCTTGAAAATGTACAAAAAAACTTAATGTTTGAAATAAAAATCTTCAACAGTACATCACAACAGATTTATCACTGACAGTACAATGGCAGTTAGTCAGTGTAGCCATTTGTCAAAAAAAGTTTACGAATGCGTTCAAATTATGAATTTACGCCTTTTAGTTTTTGAAATATTGGTAGTGTCCATAGGTAAAGCCGTCCATAGGTACAACACTTGACCCTACTGTTTTTCGGGATAAAAGGTACCCTATGTCCACTTCTGTACACCTGACAACGTTTATGCAAAATTTCAGGATGATCGGTTCAGTGGTTTAGGCGTGAAAAGGTAACAAACAAACAAACTTACTTTTGCATTTATAATATTAGTTAGGATTAGGATTTTATGAATACAAACTACCCAAAAACCTGTTTGATATATGTAAATAAAAAGGGCAGACGAAACACAAACATTAAAGAAAAACTTGGTAATTAAACATCTAATATTTTATGACCTATCTTCCATCTCTGGCAGACATTTAGGTGTAACCCTTACTTCTAATTCGCTTTCATGAATATTAATCTTTCTGAAATTATAATCGTATTAAATAATTTTGTTTTGGGTATCAAATTATGTTTTATACGGAACAATATTTTATACTCGTGTCATGTTTGAAGTGGTTTGAAACCTTTTATTGTCTGAAAAGGGACGTACTTCTAACAGTAGGTTTTCCAAACTTCGAGATCTTTACAAGATATTCAAGCTGCGGTGAATCGTTTCAATTTAAACCATTTGTCAGTATTATAAAACACAATTCCATGTGAGGACGGGCTAGAATATAAAACTTACTCACCGCACGCTGGGAATAGACGAGTGTTGTAAGATTCAACAAAACCCAGCACGCTTGGTGGTAGGGTCTATACGGTCCGCCTGGCTAGCTGTCTGGTTCACATTAAAGTTCGGAGCCAAGCAATTTACTGTGTTAATGTAAGAGTCAGAGGGGTATAGGGGAATCCTTCTATATCTCTGTTACTTGGATTGATGTGTCTGTCTTCGCTTACCATCAGATGTGACTAGGGTCAAATGCAACCAAGTCAACTAATAAAAAAATACTTTAAATAAAAGTAAAAACCGTCTTAAAAAAACGAAAAAGAGTAAAATAATTACCATAATATGAAATTAACAGTTTCAGAAGTCGGTGCAATTCTACACTGAAACAAATAAAGCCACCGACTTCTGAAACTGTTAATTTTATATCATAGTAATTATTTTCCTCTTTTTAGTTTTTTTGAAGTCGATTTTTACTTTTATTTAAAGTTATTTATTAAATAAGTTTTAGTGCCATAAATTCCACGGTTTAAGACTACAAATTTAAATGAAACTGTTGCGTAATATTTCCAACAACTAGGTAGTTTTCTAATTAATGTATAATTATCATGACTGCTCCTTACAAATACATACAATCTTCTTTGTTCTTGGTTAATGTTTCTGTGATGACAGTTAAAACTGAGATTGAAAGTCCTCATCATAACTTTTGTTGAAGGAAAACACAAACCAAAACGTAATAACTAAGTATTAAATTTTTTTGTTGACTTTTTCAAAAATCGCTGAATCAATTTCGACAAATTTTATATGGGACCATTTCTGAAGTATGGCCTACCAATTAAAACAGAGTAATCAAAATCCATTCATACTTAAGTCGTGGATAATAATAATAGCCAGGACAAATTAAAATATTAGTAACATACAAATTAGTAACATAATTGCTCAATTACATATGTCTGTAACGATTCCCAATTACGGAAATTCAACATAATTGGCATTTTAATTACACTATAAAACAATAAATTCGATTCTGCATCAATTATGTAAGCAAGCTTGTTCCCACTAGGTCAACGAGGTGACCGAGTTACTGAGTGTTAAAAATATTCCTGAATTAAAAGCCTTTTGGGAAATAAAATACTTTAGGGTAGCAGAGTGCTGGATAAAAGATTTTTAAATAAAGTTACAAAAATCTAGCATAATTTTAACATTACCGTTCGATGCTAAATACAGGGTGTAAACAAATTCGTGTAATTCCTTAAAACCGCGTGATCGACTGGTGACACTGATTGACCCTGCAGTTTTTTTTCACAAACAACAAAAAAACGTTTGTTGAGAAATGAACCATGGTATTCTGTATCTGAGTAATTTTAGCGTCCCAAGTTGACTGACTGCGTGGAGCGATATCGCGCTAGTCGTGCCTGTCAGCTGTGTCGCCGTGACTTCATTAATTTATGCAAGGCATCGAAATTTTTATCGCATCAAATTTTGTTGGGTAGAAAAACAGTTTATTTTTATTTTTAATCAATCTAAATCCCGTGCGGTGTTTATCTATACCATTAATAGATCATGTGGTATGCATACACGGATTCGTTTACACCCAGTATACTTGAGTCACATACGGGCACTAAAACCCGTTAGTATAGCTTTGCCATAATCACTCATTTCTAGCATGTGCAGATTAGTGATAGCGTTGTCACGTGGATATTACTGGGAGACGGGCTAGAATACAAAACTTCCTCACCGCACGCCGGGAATAGACACGTGTTGTAAAGCTGGCTTCCACTACCGGCTCTGCGTGGTATCCTCCGTAAAATCACGCACCGTTGGAAGCCACATTATGAGGATGTGTGACATGGATACGGCGCACCGCTCCGCATGCGTCCGCGTTACCAGGGACGAGTCCCTTCCCATGGTGCGTCGGTGCGAGCCCGTGTGTCGTGGGAAGCCAGTATAAGATTCAACAAAACCCAGCACACTTGATGATAGAATCTGTACGGTCCGCCTGACTAGCTACCACTCTCACATTAAAGCCAGCTGCCAAGCAGTTTACTGTGTTCCGTCGTGTGTATTTTTTTATTTTCTTTCTTTCTTTCTTTCTATGTGAGAGCCAGAGGGATATAGAGGAATCCCTCTTTAACTGTGTTACATCTTAGAACCTGTTTTTTTTTACTTGTTTTTAGTAATCCTCTAGACACCTTTTAAACACTCGAGAGGGTGTAAATCAGGGATACACAGTCCGTCGATGTACATACGGCCCGCCAGCGAATTAAACTCTTTTATGCGTTTGTATGAAAATACTGCATTCTATCAATAATGGACAGCTTTAGCTTCTGCATCAAGGTTTTGAATTTTATCAAAAGCCCACACTACGATACTTATATTTTTAAGATCATTAATTTCAACTTTTTAATTTTTTTAAATTGTGGTGTCCCGCCTTTTGCTCATGGTCCGCTCGAGTGGCCCCAAGTACTAATAAGTCTGTGCATCCCTGGTGTAAATTAATGATCACCTACTCTAAATCCAACACAGCAAAACCAACGGTAGTGTACCACAGGATAATTATTTACTCCAAACAGTGGTTCGACATTGACAGCTCCGAATGACATATAAAGCAACTAGGAATAGGCCATGAATAGAACAGCTTGAGCTCCCTTGAGGACCAACTGCATTTTATTAGTCAATGGCACATAGCCTTAAATTGGGCACCAAGTTTAAAGCTCAGCCGAGTTACGAATTTACAATCATCAACCAACCTAACACGCTCACAAACATTGGTTCAAACGGTGCCACAAATATCAAAAGTACCCAACACGCTATAAGATAAAGCACTATGCCCATAACGGGCTATTTAGCATACATCGTGCAATATTTATTCATATTTGGATACACTCCAAATAGGTTTCGGGTGCCGTGACCGGTTTATTTACGGTACAGAATATATTAGATACTCCTGAATTTTAAGGGGCGCGATGGAAAATATTAAAATGTCGTGTATTTGGCTCTTTCTGAGATTTTTGTGTTGCGAATGAAAAAGTTATTTTTATTTCAACCGGCCACAAATCCAGACTCCACGGCTGTTCCTGAGAAATTCCACACGGAAAACGCAATAACGCTTTGCCTGACCGGGTGATTGAACTCAGAACCACACGCTCAGCAGTCGCGCTAATGACCACTAGACCAATGGGGCTGTCTTGGAATTTAGACTTGAAAGTTGGTGCTAAAGTAGTTATGGACATCTACTACTGAACATGGACAAGATTTTTAAAAGAACTAACTAACATTTAGCATGGGACCTATGTTTCCAGAGAAATTGATCTGGGTAAGGTCTTTGTGCATGTGAGATTTGTGTTAAACACTCTCCCTGCCATGGGGTCCACAGGCAGACCCTCGCCGGCGGATCCCATGGCAATTTTTCAATTTACGTCGCGACATGCAACCGTACGAAATATTGGGGGGCCGCCGCGACACCAATGACCTGCTGAACTCTGGAAGTTCACTGTATTGGGTGCAGGGAGAGTGTTACGATTTTAGTTTTAATACACAACCATGATACAGTATAAATCCTGGTCTGTAGCATAGTCCTGTATTTTTTTTTCATCTTATCATAAATTATATTTTATTAAAACCGAAGATTCGTACTAACCCAAGTTTCATGATCGACAAATCCTATATGACGCAAAGCAACATGACGTATCGAGATACGATGTGCCACGATTGAGAATCAAGTTGCAGAAAAGCAAATAACATCACGTTCTGATACACGCCACATTATAGGCAGCTGTTCAATATTTTTGCATCGCATCTGTAACTCACGTAGAGTTTATCGCCTCTTAAGTAACCCACCAATGATGGTTTATTTGTAACCGAAACGATACAGCAATTGCCAAGCATAATAAATTTATTACAGCACTAAAACCTATAACATCAAATTATTCGCGGCAGCTATGATCTATAGAGTCGTTATAGAACTACTGCAATGGACTCATTGGACTTGTGGTCCCGAGTGCGGTTTCTGGATAAAGTGCACATAGGTTTTTTGGTAAGAAACTTTTCAGTTAATGAGGTTTGGAAGTTTGCCCGATACATTTACCTAGTTCTAAGTGCCTAGGTAACCTAGGCTTTAATGCCTCAAAAAGAGAATCGTACCTAAAATTGCAGTCATCCAGAGAGCCACGGAGTAGTGCTCGCTATTAAATTATGAAATCGTTGATGACCTTGAGATTTGACGACGTACGAAAGTACAAGGCGTCTCTAGTATCGAGAGTTGCGAACCTGAAATGGTCATTGGCAGAATACCTCTAGAAAGGTCTACTATGTCAAGCTATAGATTCTTTGCTTCATCATAGGTAACTAGCGAACCGCTCAGACTCCGTACGGGTTATTAGAATTGAGGCTTTTTCCACTTGCTTGACAAAAATCGTGATAGCTCAGCTCGTATAAACCACACATTTATAAATTATACACATAAACCTTCCTTGAGAATTAATCTATCTAATCGTGAAATTGGAATGAAATTCGAAATCATCTGCATCAGCGTCATCATCAAAGCATCTCGGGAGACTTTGTTTTGTATTATGTAGTGATGATAAAACTACAAAAGCCCATCAACGACAAAGGTGTTTGGAAATAACTCCTTCTGCACATGTGGCTTCCCTGGTACCTCATTAACGTCGTATGTGTATGTCTATTAACTAACCTCATTACGATTAGCTTTTTTTTTTATTACTATCGTTACTCTCAAGATATCTTTATCTTACTATACAGTGATTTTCTTTGTAATGTGTTTTGATGACAATTAACCATGTCAGTTGTTTTATATAGTTTAGCGTCCTTTTACCTTTTGTAAATGTGAGAGCTTTGTAGACTTGCTAGATGCCTGGATACCTAGTTAATTTGTGACCATATTTTTCATTTTGTTTTTTTGTGTGACTCCTGCTCTTAAGTCTACTTTGCTCTCTCATATCTAAGTCATAACTGTACCCACTCAAATTGTTAAAGATATGGATTTTAAAAGAGTAACCATGAAGTTTCTTGCCGGCTCTTCTCCATAGGAAACGACTAATTGAAACCGTGCACCTAAATTCGACTTTTCATAAGCGCCTGTAATGGTTTATGTGAAATAAAAACTTTTGATTTTGATCATTTTAGCCTATAACTCTCGGTAAATTATAGGAATCGGCCATCAGTCGTTCTATATGATATCCACTGGAAGAGGAAATGATTTGTTATTTGCCGGGAACCATGCGATACCTCTCACATCATAAGCATTAGCATAATGTGTCTTTTACTGTACCATACATGGGCACAGGCCTCTTCTTAAAATGAGAAGAGCTTAGGCCTCAGTCTACTACGATGGCCTGGTGCCGGTTGGCAGACATTATCCAGAACTTTTTAGAGGCCACTCAGGTGTGCTGGTTTCCTAGCGATGTTTTTCTTTTACCTTTAACGCAAGTGAGGAGTATCTGTTTAAAGAGAGATATTTCCACATTCCATAGTTTCACAACTTTAAAAATAATTAAAATAAATTATAAACTTAAAAAAAGAACAAAAATCGCCATTCGAGTGAATAACCTTTCATCAGTATTTTTGTGTTTTTTTTTCTATGATTACTTAATTGGACGTTATTTTCATTTATCAAAATTTTTGTTACGGTGGAAACATCTTTCTTTGAACAGACACTCCTCAAGTGATAATCAAATTCTGAATACAGAACCTCCCTTTTAAAGTCGATTAAAAATAATTATATTGAAACAAAACTGATTACCGCCCGACTTCCAAACATCAATAGGACTCCGGACTACATTCTCGTCAAACTCAATCCATCACGGCCCGACAGACCCGACATCTGACGACAGCGAAATTAAGCATCGGAATCGTTTTTTAAACGTGCGAGCCGACCCATCAATCATTCTAGTCTTTGTAATTTTTCACTGTCTGTTTAAAAAATGGGGCACCCTGTGTCCTAAGATACAGGGGAATGGGAAAATGTGAAGGTAATGTGTTCATATTGTAGAATGTAACGCTTTGAACGCAGCACAGCGTCATGACGTGGCGTTGCCGTCTGTGCAGAGAAGCCGTCAGTTGATTTTGTCGCAGCTATCCAAGTAGACGTGTCATAAACAAGTCCATATCGACCCATGATGCGCACCGCAGCGAATGAACAACCACGACGCCGCGCTGTACGGAGTATCCGCTCTCCACTTCACCGCGGTTGTCTCTCACCGCTGACGCATACTACGACGGAACAAAAGACCATTCTAGACGTTCTTCTTACGATTATGTGTCCGGCACCGCATACCCTATACCGCAGTATCATGTGTTACTATCAAGAGACCAAATAATAAAGCTGGGTATCGACATTACGAGGCTGCACATCAAATGTTCGCATGAGTGTTTAGTCACCAGGCAGCCTCACGATATACTCAAATTCTGTTTACACAGCCGACACAAGCCGTACTGAGCCTGCCAGGCATCAGTTTACGTTTGACCATGGATACAAACGCTTAAGTCGCCTTTAGGCGTTGTCCTAATAGGTAGGAGATCGCGCGATCGTGCAATGCGTTGATGCGACTGCTCAATCAAATATCTTAATGTGAATAATATTTTTTAATTGACAGTTTTAGAATGGCTTATGGTCATACCAAATCGTTTCATCCAAAATTGTAAAAACACCACTTTGTCTCATACTTTAAGATATTTTATTGAACATTCGGACCATCACATCGCACGATTGCGCGATTGCCCGCCTATTAGGATGACGCCTTAGAGCGCGCGAAGCAATACACATGCATCCTTTGCAACTGAGCTGCTCACATTGAGCGCCTTTTAGTGATGTGCTCCTCAATCGTGAGTTACCTCGAAAAAGTTCCTCAAAATGAAAAATGAGGGAGTTACTTGTTTTCCAACTTTGAACCAGTTCATCTCATTCCTCAATTTATTATTTGTATAAAGCTCGAGTGTGTATCTGACTGATGAGCGAGTGAGTGTGTAAGTGATAGGGATGCAAATATTTGATGAGCGAGTGTTCGTTCGCTCGCGCATTTGGCGCTTATTCTCTATCCTTCCCTCACCCAGCGAAGCGGCATGCGGTAGCGTACAAGCGAGACCACCGTTTACTAGTGCCACTCACCTATCATCTCCTCGAATGAAGGGGCCTCATGAGTATCTTACGAGGTAAAATGAGGTCCTCTCTTATACTCGTTTACAGTAGACGAGTTACCCATCACTAGCGCCCTTTGAGCACTGCACTTTACCGACACCGAGCTGGATCGTGCGAGACACGCTCGCGCGTGGCATCGATTACGTTGCCTCGCCATGTCGATACTCAGCTTAGGACCGGAACCTTAATTGCGATACAACTTGTAATTGCAATAGATTTACATATAGGGAAATACGGAATACAGGGAGACGGGAAACGTGAAGGAGATGTTTATTGCAGATTAGAAAGGAATCTTAATACTCGTAATATTATAAATACGAAAGTAAGTTTGTTTGTTTGTTACCTTTTCACGCCTAAACCACTGAACCGATCATCTTGAAATTTTGCATATACGTTGTCAAGTGTACAAAAACGGGTACCTTTCATCACGAAAAAAAGTACTGTTCCCGAAGAAAACAACAATAACGTTCTTCGAATAATAGATGGCGCCACGTGTATTTCGAATCATGATTGTATTATATTATTATAAAAACTTTAGTACCTACCTAGAGAGTTAAGAATTATTTTTTAATCTAAATTAAAGCGAGCTAAGCCGCGGGCAAAAGCTAATTAAATATAAAACCGTAATTACTGAACACTTGTAATTACAATAGATTTGCAAACAGTGAGATATGGAACATGTAATGTAGATGTTTTGTTAGCATTTTTCAAATTTATTCACTCTCCATAAAGAAAATGTAAACGCATTTTATTATTAAGCGGAAGACCTTCCTTTAGCTTCTTTATGCATTTTTATATTATTAATAGTTCGCCAAACACCGGATGCAATAGGGCCGGTTATTCTAATTTTCGCTTCCGTTAATTAAGCTAAAAAAAACTCTTAAAACACTACTAAAGTTTCTATAATAACATAACTCAATCGTGATTCCAAAGACACGTGGCGCCATCTATGAACGTTATTGTCGTTTTCCTCGGGAACTGTCTTTTTTCGGGATGAAAGGTACCCTATGTCCGTTTCTGTATACCTGACAACGTATATGCAAAATTTCAGAATGATCGGTTCAGTGGTTTAGGCGTGAGAGGTAACAAACAAACTTACTTTCGCATTTATAATATTTAGTTAGGATTTCTGTCAATTGTTTGAAGTTGATAGATTACAGAATGATGTTTTAATTATGTTTAGCACTAATTATATTTAGTGTACTGTCGTGCAAGCAGGCCTTAATCAAGATCAACAACGATAAAATATTCAGCGTGGCTGAGTAAAATGCCAATAAATACCACTTTCGCAAAAGAAGGATAAAGTGCAAATTTTCCTTATTAAATTGTAATAACGTAAAAATTTCGCTCCCTTGTGAGGGTAATATCAAATAATCAAAGCGATATTTCATCTTGCGATCGTATGCTTACGTAAAATTAGAATCCGTCTTTGGTGTTGATATACAAAATCGGGGAATAAACTGCTGTTGCTACAAAGATATTAATCGAATTAAAAAATAAAACGAACAAACGCCAGCACATCAAGATACTACAATCTGTCAAATTTCTTTAATAGATTTTCATCTTTACTGCGAAAGCATTAGGTTCAAGGTTGATTGGGAAAATTTGACAATTTCAGGTAGCTTGACCTGCTGGCGTCTGTACATAAACATAACATCAGGCCTGTACATCCCGAAAGGTTGGGCAGAGGTGTATCTTACACCCTCATTTTGCCGTTAGACTCCTTGCTACTACAGAAAAATTCGACGCAGGAAAACCCAATAACACTTTGACCGACCTAAGTATAGAACCCAAGACCTCACGCTCAGCAGTTGCGCTTGCGATCACTGGACTAACGAGGCCGTCATATTTTGTATACTAAACAAAGTCTGAAACAAGGTTACACGGTCAGGCACATACATACGGAGCATATAAAATTACTCATGTAAATATTTAACTTTCATAATTGTGATATAGTGATAAATAACTATTAAATAGACGCGCCCTGTGACGCACCCGCACGCGACATTATCTCGTGAGACATCGTGGCGAACGGACGTGTCGCAGACGCGCTAGTTGATCATATTCTGTGTGTTATTAAAACCATCTGTGCAAACCTCAAGACGTAACATTGGCGACGAGAATAAAAACGTGAGTAAAATAAATAATATTAGGACTACAAAAATGACCGAAGTTATCAGTAAACAAAAGATTATAAATTGCAAATGTCGCATTCAGATTAATTTTGTTTTGTATTTTATCTTACATTGAATCTAAAAAGGGACAGGTTAGGAATGCACCTTGCTAAAAATTATGGGAAGACTGCGATGTGTATATTACTCATATTATTTAATATTTACACAACTTACTGTCAACTGATATCTTCGATCAAGTTAGTCTTAAAATATGTGCCTGCTATTACTTACCAACATAAAATTAATATTCCATTGTTGTGTAGTTGGTTAGTTACATTTAATTATATTATAATACCTTCATTTTGTTACTATTGTGCACTAACATGAATAAATAATATTCTTATTTTAGAACAGTGATGTTTTGATTGTTTGATATGCATTCAATATGGGGAAAAATAATTATATGTGTAGTGCTATTTATTTAAATACTTTGTTTAAGCTACTGACTACACAACAACAAAAATAGTACCTGTAAGTTTTAGCCAAGTCGGAAAAGAAACCGACAAGAAGTACACTGTAAACAATTCCAATGGTGAAATCCCATCAAGTTCCTCATACACTGGCATAAAATTATATCAGTGTATGCAATTTAATAAAAACGGTTATGTTCCAGTCCTAAAAAGTTCAGTTTATTTCGTCAAATAAATTTAATATGCATCAGTACTTCAATTTAAAATACAGTCTTCTTCTTCTCTCGTGTCAGCACGAGCTATACGGAAATAGCTCATGCTGTGGTGAAAAGATTAGCCAGTCAGCAAGGTTGGTAGCGGTACAGTTATTAGCATGTTAAATTAATGTAAACAATTAATGTAAATCGTTTATGTAAGTATAAGCATTACATAAAAAGAATTTCTCATACTTACAGATTGTCTCAACATGTCTCAGTTACCGGCCATAGAAGCTCTCGACTGCGATAGTGATTCGACTTCATTAGGCCATCGGTGGCAAAGATGGAAACGAGCTCTCGAAATTTATCTTCTAGGCTTGGGTATAGACCAGCCCCTAAAGAAACGTGCAACACTTTTGCATACGGGCGGGCTAGGATTGCAAGATATATATTATAACCTTCCTGGTGCACACGTGGAAGAGGGAGAATCTTCCGATATTTTTGAAGCAGCTATTAAAAAATTAGATGATTACTTTTCTCCAAAACAAAGTTTCGTTTATGAACGACATGTATTCCGGCTAATGAAACAGGAACCGGATGAAAAATTTGAAAAGTTCCTAATATGATTACGTAATCAGAGTTCCAAATGTAATTTTGCCAACAAAGACAATGATCTCATAGACCAAATTGCCGAAAAATGTACTTCATCAGATCTTAGGAAAAAAATACTACAGTTAGGTGATTCAATTACAATCGATAAAGTCATTATAGAAGCTAACTCAATTGAAACCGTTGAGAGACAATTGAAGGAATTCCAAGGGAAACAAACTGAACAGGTTAACAGGATTGGAACAAGACCGAACAAAACCCAAACTCAGGGTGTTAACACAAATAATAAACGGTGTACTAGATGTGGAAGTGAAAACCACAATAGTGACGATTCGCGCTGTCCCGCCAGAGACAAAGTATGCGATAAATGTGGTTATAAAGGACATTTTAAAAGTCAATGCCGCACAAGAAACTATAAACGAAAAGCAACCACTGTTGTAGATAAACAAAAAACGGACAGCAAAAGAGTTAAAACAAATGAAATACCAACCAAACCACCAGTCAATAATGTGAACTATATATTCCATATTGATGATGATGCTGAAATAGCTTGCCAAGTAGGCGGAGTCAATGTAAATATGCTCATTGACTCTGGGAGTAAAAATAATATAATTAATGATAGTACCTGGGAATATCTTAAAGCAAATGCTGTTGTTGTATTTCATCAACAACAAGGTTCAGATCAAGTTTTCATGGCTTACGGTTCAAATGACCCCCTCGACATACTTGGCTCATTTGAAGCGTCAATAGCGGTTGAATCAGAAACAAAAACCGCCAAGTTTTATGTTATTAAAAACGGCACTCGAAATTTACTGGGTAAAGATACAGCTACATGTCTCAATGTGCTTAAATTAGGGGTGAGTATTAATTTAATAGAAACTAAGACTTTTCCTAAATTTAAAAACGTTCAGTTAGGTATTGCCGTTGACCCATCTGTTACCCCCATTTGCCAGCCATATAGGCGAGTACCCATTCCACTTGAAAATAAAATTAATGATAAACTTGACGAGTTAGTAAAGAAAGATATCATCGAACCTGTAGATCAAGCCACATCTTGGGTTTCTCCAGTAGTACCCATACTTAAGAGCGATGACATGTTAAGACTATGTGTCGACATGAGATGTGCAAACAAAGCTGTTATGCGGGAAAATCATCCTTTACCTACAATGACTCAACTTCTACCTAAACTCAGAAAGTCATGCATCTTCTCCAAACTTGATATAAAAGATGCATTCCACCAAATAGAGATAAGGGAAGATTGTCGTGACATAACAACGTTCATAACCAATAAAGGCCTATTTCGATATAAACGTTTGATGTTCGGGATATCATGTGCACCCGAACATTTTCAAAAAATCATGGAAAGGATGCTTTTACCTTGTGAAGGTGTCGTTAATTTCATAGACGATGTCGTTGTGTTTGGAAGTAATGTTAATGAACATAACGATAGATTAAAACATGTATTAACAATTTTAAAACAAAATAATGTGCTCCTTAACGATAAAAAATGTATTTTTAACGCATCAAAAATAGATTTTCTAGGTCATGAACTATCATCACGAGGCATAAAACCCCTTGATAAGTACATTAAAGCAATAGAATCGTTCAGAGAACCTAAATCAGTCGAAGAAGTTCAAAGTTTCTTGGGACTTGTCAATTATATTGGAAAATGGATTCCAAGATTAGCTACCATGACTGATCCAATTCGCGAAATTCTAAGGCATAAGCTTTCCAAACGCGCCGACATTGCAGAATACTGGAAAGAGAAACAGTCAAATGCATTTGCAGATTTAAAAAAAAGTTTAAGTAACCTTCGCACCTTAGGGTTTTATGATCCACACGACAGAACACAAGTAATGGCAGATGCTAGTCCTGTAGGGTTAGGAGCAGTCCTCATTCAGCATGATGCACAAGGACCTCGGATCATTGCTTTTGGTCACAAACGTTTAACTGATGTCGAGAAAAGGTACTGCCAGACTGAAAAGGAGGCACTTGCTTTGGTTTGGGCCATCGAACATTTTAATATGTATTTATATGGTTTAAAAGAATTCGAGCTGATCACAGATCACAAACCTCTCGAGGTAATATTTAGGCCCCGATCAAAAACTTGTGCACGAATAGAACGATGGGTATTACGGTTACAGGCGTACAATTATAAGGTGGTGTATTGCCCTGGGAAAAATAATATAGCGGATTCCCTCTCCCGATTATGCCCAAATAAAAACTCGCATCTAAAGGAGGAGGAACATCACATTAATAAAATCGTAGAGTTTGCAAGACCAATGGCTATATCTATGGTGGATATCATTAATAAATCTCGAAATGATGAGAACATTCAATTGGTAAAAATGGCTCTCTCCGGAAACAATTGGGATCTTAAAGTCAATACCTATAAACTTTTTGAACACGAGCTCTGGATGCATGACGAAATCCTACTACGTGGAAATAAAATAATCATTCCCACGGAGTTACGTAAACAAGTACTCGCATCGGCACATGAAGGTCATCCGGGTATTGTCGCTATGAAGAGTAGACTACGCACTAAAGTGTGGTGGCCTAAAATAGATAAAGACGCTGAAAATATGGTTAAAAGCTGTAAAAGTTGTACCTTAGTTTCAGGACCTAACCCTCCTGTGCCGATGAAGAGACGTGAATTACCAATGCAGCCTTGGACTGATATAGCTATCGACTTCCTTGGTCCACTACCGAGCGGGCACAACTTATTAGTGGTAATCGATTATTATAGCCGCTACAAAGAAATTAAAGTCATGAAATCCATAACATCCCAGGAAACCATTGATGTATTAAAAGAAATGTTTTCCAGACTAGGTATTCCAGTCAGTATTACTTCGGATAATGGGCGTCAATTTATTAGCGGGGAATTCAAATCTTTCTGCTCAGAATTTGGCATTAGGCTTTACAATTCTATACCGTATTGGCCGCAGCAAAACGGGGAGGTCGAAAGACAAAACCGCGACATCATAAAACGCCTAAAAATTAGCCAGTGTCAAAAGTCTGATTGGAAGGATGATCTCCTTCGTTATCTCATGATGTACAATAGCACTCCCCATAGTACAACCGGAAAGTCACCCTCAGAGTTGTTTTTCAACAGACAATTCAGAGACAAAATCCCTTCTGTTGTAGATATTGAAAACAGGCGAATTGATTTAGAAGTACCTATATGATAAAGATAAAACAATAAAAGAAAAGGGGAAAATTATTGAAGATAGGAAAAGAAAAGCTGTAGACCATGAAATTAATGTAGGAGAAAAGGTTTACGTTAAAAATAGGATTAAAGAAAATAAATTGACGCCTGATTTCAATCCTACTCCACACACAGTCATTAGCGCTAAAGGAGGTGATATAAATGTAAAAAATGATGAAACAGGTCAGGAATTTAGACGAAATATAATTCATCTTAAGAAAACAGAAGGACAATAGAGAATTCATAATGAAGAGAAAAATAAAGATGATAATAATGTACAATCAGACATAGGTGAAGATTAAAAGAATTATAACTGTAATAGATGATTATTAAGATTAATTATGCAAAGAAGTAATGACAATCCGATTGTATTATTAGTAAGATTATATTGTATTGTAGGCTATATTAAATATTAACTTAAATATTAGGTTGAATAGAATTATGTTGTATTAGACATAAGATAAATAATTCTGATTAGCGATTGTGATTATATTGAAATTTGTTGAAAGAGAGAGATGTGATATAGTGATAAATAACTATTAAATAGACGCGCCCTGTGACGCACCCGCACGCGACATTATCTCGTGAGACATCGTGGCGAACGGACGTGTCGCAGACGCGCTAGTTGATCATATTCTGTGTTTTATTAAAACCATCTGTGCAAACCTCAAGACGTAACAATAATAGCAGTGGCCAGTTAATAATATTAATTAAATACAAATACTGTTAGAAACGGGTAATGTACTATTTACTTGTACTTTTGCTTTTTTGGCTCTAGATTAACGGCCAGTTTCTTCATCAAAAGTAACAGCACAAGTGAAAGTAACGGTAAAATTTGTTTCTTTACACTGTAAGAAACAATATTACCGTTACTTTGACTTTGCTGTTACTTTTGATGAAGAAACTGGCCGTAAGTTAATAAAGTTTTAGTGGATTAGAAACCTGTCTTATTTAAGTTTACGTTTTAAAACTAGTTGTCATTCAACTGATGCTTTCTGTCTGTGAGGATGAACTGAAGAAGTCGGACCTCTATAACTTGTTTTTTTTTTTTTTTTTTTTCTATTGGACTGCAGTAGGTCGTCCTAGGGGACGGTTTCTACGTAACCGGGCAGTTATTGGCGAGACCTGAAGGGTCTCCAGCCAATGGGGGGAAGTAAAATACTTAACCTAAGCTAACTACTTGTACTACACTAACATCATGACTACCTGCAACAACAGCACTAAGGGCGACCCCTAGTGGGACTCGGACCTCGGCTTAGGGCGTTGCTGGCGTGGACATAGGGGGGGGGAGACAGCTTGATGAGGGCTGAATTATCGGGGTGACTGCGGAGTCTGAAGAGACGACCGGCTCTACGACGGGAGAGCTCGGTGGATCGTGACCGGCGGCGGTGGGGCGTCGCGACGGGCCTCGTCGGCGAGGACGGTATGCCGGGCGGCGGCGTTTGTTGTGTAGTGTGCTGATCGATTTACTCGCCTCCTGGAGGAGGGTAATTTCGTCATCGGGTTCTAAAAGTGTGTGCCTGGGACGGCGAACTTTACTTATGAGAGAGGGACTGTAGTCGGCCGCTGCGGCGACTAGGGGGTTCGGATGGCGGGGGGCAGAGTCGAAGTAACGCTTGGAAATGCGTTTGAGGTATTGCCTGATGGTTGGCATTTTTAGATCGAGGTGGAGTTGGACGTTACGCATGAACCACGGGGCAGCCGCGGCTCTGCGCAACACTCGATTCTGGAGGGTTTGGCAGGATTTAAAGCGACAAGGCTTAACGTGTGCGAACACGACGCTAGCGTAAGTCAAGATGGGGCGGATGCACGTCACGTAGATTCTCAGCTTATTTCTAAGTGACAATTTACTGCGCGTTCTAAGGATGGGGTGGAGGCGACCGACAGCGAAAGCGGCGCGAGCGCGCACCGCTTTGATGTGGTCTCGGAAACTCAGATGGTGGTCGAGGATAACCCCCAGGTATTTGGCTTTCATCTCCCAAGGGATCTGTTTGCCGAACATGAGGACGGGACGGATGTGGGTGTGGGAGTCACCGTGTCTCTCGAAAAGAACGGCTGCGCTCTTTTCGGGATTCACCTCTATTCTCCATTTCCGGAACCAGACCCCGAGGGCGTCGGCTGCGGTTTGAAGGGTTCGAGAGATGCTATCGAGACTCCTACCGGAATAGTAGATAGCCGTGTCGTCGGCGAAGAGAGCCAACTTGGCCAAGCCACGTTTGGGAATGTCGCTGGTGTACAGCGTGAACAGAAGGGGCGATAGCACGGAGCCCTGAGGGACTCCTGCGCGAATGGGGTGAGGGGACGAGAGGGTGCCTTCTAGGCGATAGCGGAAGGAGCGATCCGACAGAAAGTCTCGAATGATGAGCACGAGACGGTCCGGCACGTTGAATTGGTACAGTTTGTATAATAAACCGTTGTGCCAGACCTTGTCGAAGGCTTTCGCTACGTCGAAGAAGAGCATGCCCGTTTTGTACGAGCGCATAAAACGGGAGCTAATGTGTTCGACAATGCGGTGCAATTGTCGAATGCAACAGTGCTGGGTTCGAAAACCGAACTGTTCGTCGGGGATGAGTTTACGGGAGTCAGCGAAATCCTTTAAACGGATATAAATGAGACGCTCATAGATTTTCCCAATTACATTGAGAAGACTAATGGGGCGATAACTAGTGGGCTCACTCTTGGGTTTGCCGGGTTTGGGGATACCGATAACGGTGGCTTGTTTCCAAGCTTGCGGAAAGATGTTATTACTCAGAGCGCCATTGAAGATGGCGGTCATGAGAACTAAGAGCGGGGCGGAAAAGTGTTTGATCACCTTATTGGTGATACCGTCTGAGCCGGGGGCTTTCCTAGGTTTGAGATTCCTCACTATCGTGTGGACCTCGTCTACGGTGATGGGGGGTAAGGGATCGTCGGGGTCTTCATCGGGAGGGAGGGAGGCCCTACGTTCGACCTCGCGATCCACCTTGGAAAGATGGACCGGGTCTGCGGGTTGGGTGCTGGGAGTACATTGGGCTTCTAGACTGTCGGCTAGACATTCGGACTTTTCGTCATCTTCAAAGGCCGGCCTTTGGTTCGGACGATTGAGAGGGGGAGTTGAAGCTACACAATCGGATTTTAGATTTCGTTGTAATTGCCAGAAGGCCAGATGGGATGGCTCTAAGTCGCTCAACATCTTGTCCCAGCGGGCTTCCCGAACCTCCCGTACACGTTTCTTTACAGCACGCTGTAGAGAACGCATATGGGCGCGGTTAGCTTCGCAGGGAAAAGTGTCATAGGCACGGATGGATGCGTTCTTCTCCGTCAGCAGTTCACGCACATCGTCCGGCAGCTTCCAGCGGTGTTCGTCCACCGCTGGAACCTGCCGTGAACACTCGTTCACCACGGACTGTACGTGACTGGTAAGGGAGTCGATCGCGCCCAGCGTGTCGGCAATCGTAACGATATCGTCAGGGATGGAATCTAAGTGAACGGACGAGGAAGACTTGAGGCGCTCCTCTAGTTTACCCCAGTCCGTGACAGTTTTGGTCGGGGCGGGTTGTCCAGGATCCGGGGGACCACCCCGGGGACCTAGGTGAAGGACTACGGGGCGGTGATCGGAGTCTAGCTCTTCATGCGTCTCTATAGAGCGTAGACCGAGGTTTACGTTCTTTAGAAGCGCTATGTCAAGGACATCGGGCTGATGGTCAGGGTTATGGGGGTAATGAGTGGGACACATCGGGGCGATAACGTCGAATTCGAGCTCCGGGCTCAACTCTTCGAGGTTACGACCCGCGTGGTTGTTGGAGTTGCAGCTCCACGAGAGATGTTTGGCATTGAGGTCGCCCGCTATGATAACGGAACCTCCGCCGAGGTCAAAGAGGGCTTTAAGATCGCTCCGGAGTTGGATCTTATTACTGGAGGGAGGATTATACACCGAGACGATTGTGATCGGCTGGTGTCCTGTCATGCCTAGTCTGCATATGGAAGTTTCCAGGAATTGGAGACCAGGGGGAGGGTCTAAGGGAGTGCAGTACAGGGAACGTTTGTAGTAGATGAGAGTACCACCGCCCCTACTACGGGTCCTGTCGTTGCGAACTAATTTATAGTTTGCAACCCCTATAACTTGACCCAGCTTGTCCTTTTTATTTTCAGATCTTGTGTAATTTATAATACAGGGTGTAAACGAATTCGTCTAATTCCTTCAAACCGGGTGATCAAATGGTGACACTGATTGACTCTGCATTCGTTTTTTGAAGATTCAACAAAAAAAAGTAAAAAAAAAATGAACCGTGGTATTCTGTATCTGAGTAATTTTAGCGTCCCATGTTAACTGACTGCGTGGAGCGATATCGCACTAGTCGTGCCCGTCAGCTGTGTCGCCGCGCCTACATTCATTCATGCAAGGCATCGAAATTTTCTGTCACAAAAAAAATATTTGGGAAAAATTTTTTTTTATAATTTTTAATCAATTCCGTGCGGGGTTAATCTATAGGTACCATTAATAGATCATGTGGTTTGAAGGTATTACACAAATTCCTTAACACCCTGTATTGTGACCTGTCTCACGATGAAATCAAATTAAAAGTACTTTAAGTGATGGAGAATCTACGTTTGATTTAATAACCGTACATTTAAAGTGCCTGACAGACAGATCTTAGCTATAACCACAGTCTACCTATATCTTACTCCTAACAGTCGGTCAACGTAGAACAGTGTCGCAGAGCAATCGTGCGGGGGGTTGCGGGGTGAAGGACCGGAGGTTATGTCCCGAGTAGCCATACTGCATACTTGGGACATAACCTCCGCCCCTACATAATTTTGACATTTCATAGGACCTGTCAAATATATGGGCGTTGACCCACTTGTAGTAAGTAGATACACTGTGCTATAAATGTATTACGAAACTCACTTCTCCATAGTTCTACAAGGCATCTGTGATCTCCCGTTTCGACACAAGATCCCTATTCGAGAATAAGCCACGCCCGGGGTGAAAAGATTAGCCAGTCAGCTAGGTTTGTCGAGAGGCTGACTGCCCAGGGTGCGCTGCACGTACTTAAGTATCGTTACACGTGGAGGCTGTTTTAATGAACCCCTCTGATAAAAAGCTGACAGAAACAGAAAATAAAAAAAACCGGCCAAGTGCGAGTCGGACTCGCGCACGTATTGTTCCGTACCATTATAAAAACGGCAAAAAAATCACGTTTGTTGTATGGGAGCCCCCTTTAAATATTTGGTTTATTTTAATTTAATTATATAATTTTAAACTGAATGTATAACTAAATATTCACAGAATATATTGATAACTAAACTAGCTAAATATATTGATAACGATCAATATCAAGCAAAAACGAGCAAAAAAATCACATGTGTTGTATGGGAGCCACCTTAAATGTTTTTTTTTATTTTTATTTTTTTAGTTTGTGCTGTTATAGCGGCAATTAAAATACATCATCTGTGAAAATTTCAACTGTCTAACTATCACGGTTCATGATATACAGCCTGGTAACAGAAAGACGGATGGACGGACAGCGGAGTTTTAGTAATAGGGTTTTACCCTTTGGGTACGGAATCCTAAAAATACAAAATCATCCTAAAATAATGACACATCTAATTCCACATTTATACTCATCATAACCCCTGTGACGGTCCCCAGAGAATGCAAAAATACCCCAACGTTATTTTTAACAACATATTTTGTTTTATTTGATCTCTCATGTAAACATCTGCTGTCAATTTTTATCACATACCGTTTTATTTCACCCCGCCGAAAGGGATGAAAGGGTACAAAATTACAAAATAGATACGCAACATACCTTTGGAAGGGGGTTTAAATGACATAGGTCAATTATTTTTATTCTCAGCGTTTAATTTGAACGAACATGCATTCGTAAAAGAAATTTAATTTTGGATTCTTGTGTTCAATGGTTTTTGTGAAATGAGCAGTCGAAATTGTTGATTGGGGTATAAATATTTTTACACGACTGCCCAAAAAAAGGAGTGTTATGTTTTCAGAGTTAATGTATGTGTGTCAGTTTCTTTATTCCGTCAAAACTTTTAACCGCCTGAACCAATTTAGATGAAGTTGGTATATTTATAATTCTTGTATTGTAACATAGGCTAGTGAAAACTTAAAAACCGGCCAAGAGCGAGTCGGACTCGCGCACGAAGGGTTCCGTACCATTATCTATAAAAACGGCAAAAAAATCATGTCTGTTGTATGGGAATTTTAAATTAATTATTTATTTTTAAAGTGAATATATAACTAAACATTTTGTGAATATTTCAAGCGTCTACCTGTTGCCGTTATCAATATCGAGCAAAAACGAGCAAAGAAATCACGTTTGTTGTATCGGAGCCCCCTTAAATATTTATTTTATTCTGTTTTTTAGTATTTGTTGTTATAGCGGCAACAGAAATACATCATATGTGAAAATTTCAACTGTCTAACTATCACGGTTCATGAGATACAGCCTGGTGACAGACGGACGGACAGCGGAGTTTTAGTAATAGGGTCCCGTTTTACCCTTTGGGTACGGAACCCTAAAAATAGGAAGTAACTATGGTCCCATGAATAAAAATCATACACGAAAAAATAACAGTTGAAAAAAAATAAGCTGTGTTGAATTTCTCATCACAACATATTTTTTTAGTTTAATTTTACAGTCAAGTGAAGGGTCTCCAGCCAATGGGGGGGGGGGGAAGTAAAATACTTAACCTAAGCTAACTACGTGTACTACACTCACATCATGACTACCTGCAACAACAGCACTAAGGGCGACCCCTATTGGGGCTCGGACCTCGGCTTAGGGCGTTGCTGGCGGGGGCTTAGAGGGGGGGGGGGGAAGCTTGATGAGGGCTGAATTATCGGTGTGGTCTGGTTAGACTGGAAGCTGACCCTAATATAGTAGGGAAAAGGCTAGGCAGAATCATATTTTTAACAGATTATGTTGAACGAGTTAGCCATGCTCGTTATATTTCACATTTTCTGTTTACAAAACAGGAATATTCTAATTTACGATTACTACTGCTGGCAATGTTAATAGTACTAAATTAGTGCCTACTATGTAATTTAAATTGAAAAATCCTTCGATATATTTATTAATGTAAATGTTTATTTTACGTCGCAAATTGCACAACATTCAAACAGATTATAATCGGTACACGAAATGGTTTAATCCGTTCCTTCACATATTTTAAACATTCTAAATGTATTTACGATTGTTTACGATTTAAGGATGATTCACGTTATACCGTGCCATGCAGGACTGGAACTCAGCGCCGCATATATTTTGTACCGAAGTAAAACCCCTGGGGCTCAGTGCTAGTCAGTTAGCGTCAGTGATCAGCCCGGAAGAGACGGAGCTCCTGCTTCGGAGTACTTTTTTTTTGTCCTTGTAATATCCTCATGTATACCGGTTATGCCGAACTCCTACCGGCTAAAACCCCACGGTGTTCCTTCTTCTGACCTATGGTCGGGGTCGCAGGATTCGCAGATGCGTGCACCGCAACTCCGGCAGACCTTGCCGGCTCTTGGTGGACCTCTCCTTCTGTGCCTTGCCCCACGTCGTCCTGTGAAACGCTCGCGGAACAGATCCTTCTCGGACCTGTTACTGGTCGCACGCCACACACGAGTGTCACTGTCTTACACCCTGCGGTGCCCCGTGCGTTTGGCTTCTCTCTGCCTCTTAGCTTCCTCCTTGGTCGCCATCACCTCCTTTTGACAGGAGACTTCCCACGCACTCGTGCTCCCAACCATGGACAAAACCACAGCCGGAAGAGAGCCCGGCCCCGCTTTGACACAGAACGGTGTAACGTGAATCATCTTTTTCTCACCGTCACTCATATCGCGACGTCAGCTCATGATTAATAACTCCATTCGAGTCCGAAACTAGTCGGGTAATCCCGAAAAATGTTCGTGAGTAAAGCGTAACTAATCATAAACACGAATGTGTCTCATGAAAGTTATAATACAAAAATGTAATAGCACTGAACTGGACTGCTTCGTTGGTTTAATGTTTGCAAGCGTGACTGCTGAGCGTGAGGTTCTGGTTTCCATCCCCAAGTTGGGCAAAGCGTAATTAGGTTTTTCCGTGTGGAATTTCTCAGTAGCAGTCTGGATTTGTGCCCGGCCCACCCCCTATAACATGGAACTTAACGGTAAAATGAAGGTGTACACTTTTGTCCAACCCTTCGGGGCTGATGTAACTGCACTCAAAACACATTTCCAAAAAACAATTCCACAAAACTGAATAGTCTGGTCTAAAATCAAAGCGCTGACGCCGCATCCATCAAACGGCATACAACATTGTACACAGAGCGGTAAAACAATAGCTGTCATATCCAGAAGTTCAAAAGCCATAGGTAATTCAATGTTCTCTAAAACCTTTTGTGTGATTTAATTTTAGATCGCTGGTGAGTGTGAAAAGATAAACCTTCGCGTGCGTTTGACTGGTTGGTTTATATTTGATGTCATTTACATTTTTTTTACTGTTTGGACTTTAATATGAGGAGCTTTGCATTACAGCCGCATAGACCGATCTTCCGGGTTAAGCCACGCTTGCCGAGGTTGGTCTGTGGATGGGTGACCATTTACCATAGCGAGTTACCTCCGTGCCTCGGAAAGCACGTAAATCCGTTGGTCCCGGCTGTCATTTGTAGATCTTTGACAGTCGTTACTGTTGGTCAGAAGCCAGAAAGTCTGACAACCAGTCTTACCAAGAGCATCGTATTACCCAGTTACTGGGTTGTGGAGGTCTGATAGGCAGTCGCTCCATGTAACATAGTGATATTCAGCTGCATCCGGTTCGACTGAAAGCCGACCCCAACATAGTTGGGAAAAGCCTAGGCAGATGATGATGGACTTTAGTATGAACTGTCGGTCCCAGGTGTCATGCGACTCCCTATGACAGTCCTTACGAGTACTCAGAATGCTGAAAATCTGATGGTAGTCGCTGCGTGTAAAATACTGGTTGTCAGTCGCCATTTGGTTAGACTGGAAGCTGACCCTAATATAGTTGGTAAAAAGCTAGGCAAAACACACTTTAATATGGGTGTAGTAGCTAGCCAGTTGGATCATAAAGCTCTTACTCCAAAGCGTGCTGTGCTGTATCTCAATAAATATCATCAAGAAATAATATTCCAGTAAATGACGTATCATTATGCAGATTTCACGTGCTATTTATAAATGAGTCATAAATATAGTCGTGGGTGCATATAAGTGGGTCTTTGTATATTTCAATATTGTAACAAAAACATAAAACGACATCGGATTTTGCGAGGCTTGTCCATTACACATTATTGGGGTTTTATATATTTTTGTCTACTGAGTTGTTTTTCGACGATCTGTGGGGGACGCATGAATATAATTAATTGTACTCCGGCACCGGACAAGCAAGTCGAAAGAAGTGACAAACCTGCCATCATAATTGCGCCCGGAAAATGGCAGTAGGCTCATCACCTATTACATCTGACTTATGATATTGATCCTTAAGTGACGTGATTCAAAAGAACCTCCACGCGTGATGATACTTGAGTACGTCCGGATCACCCTGGACAGTCAGCCTTGATGACTGGCCAATCTTTTCACTAGGGCATAAGGTATTCTCGTATATTTCATGATAATTAATACGTGATAAAAAAGAATCCGGCCAACGTACTTGATTTTAAGGGTAATGTTGATCTCTGTTCTCGTAATAGTTCACTCGCAACCTAGAACGCTACGCGGCAGCTACGACGTGCTACGACGTAGCCGATGGCTACGCCAACTACGAGTTCGTAGCACAAGTATAGCATGTAGCAAATAGTCAATTGCCTAGGTTCAGATCTTTCGTTGCAAGTTGGTTTTTGCCCGTATAAATAATATTTTATACAACATAGAGGCAACTGGATGATAAGATTAATTTTATACGTTACATAAATGGATTAACGTCAAACAAAGTCGAAATTCCCATACTATACCTCATTCCCACCCCATACTTGACGGATTTTCACAATTTTATGATGTCATAAAAAGCTACATTTAAAGGTTTAAACCATAAGACAGTAAGCACCGATAAAACCATTGTTACGGTTGTATAAAACTCGACAGATACTCAGTTCACTCATTTCATTCGTTCATAAACGTTTCCAATTGAATGAGAGCATATTCCTTTTATTTTCACTCTGAGGGAATGTTCCTTATTGTTTTTGAGTGAGTGAGTTTTTGTAAGGTAAAAATGTTTGTGTTTGTTAGAAGATAAAGAGCGGTGAAGTGACAGTGTTTTTCGTTGTAATAAATGTATGTATAATATTTTATATTCGGTTTGTTGCATTGTTTTTTATGTTCCTTTGTTTTTACTTATTAGAGCTCTTACACACCACGTTTTGTTCAGGCGCCGTCGACGCGCGTTTCGCTATCGCGCGTTTTCGGCGCTGCTAAACTTGAAATAGGCAGATTACTTGCCATTGCATCGCTGCAAATTCACGAGAAACGCGCTATAGACGCGCGTGAGCAACTGTTCTTGCAAAGTAAAACGCATATAGCACGCGCGGGAAGGAGCCTGTATCGCGCTACAGACGCGCGTGAGCAACTCTCCTTAAAGGTTGCCTCGATTGACGCCATCGTAATACTGTCGGCAAGTAACCGATTAAAACGCGCTGTAGGTATGTGTTTGCAGCTAAAGAGACGCGCTGTGCCAGCGCGACTGTATCGATGTAACTCCGCGCTACGAGCGCGTCGACAGCTCGCGAAAAAGTCGTCGTCTGCATACTACAATTTAATGAACGTGTGAATAGGTAAATTGGTTGCGATAACATTGCGTTTGCAGCGCGTTATAGTTGCGTGCGACGGGCGTCGACAGCGCCTGAAAAAAACGTGGTGTGCAAGAGCCCTCATGTGTACCAAACAATCTCCTAGCCTTGTTATCAAACAATCAAACAATGACGACACGTTTGGTGCAGTGGCTGAGCGATTGGCTTCTGCGCTACGGGTCCTGGGTTCGATTCCCACACGGAACAAAAATTTGTATGACCTACAGATAGATGTTTCGGATTTGGGCGTTTGTTTATGTGAGATTTGTGTTTGTAAACGCACCCATGATACAAGAGAATACAGAGAGGGGCAAAGTTTAAAAAAAAATTGACTGTTAACAAAAACTGTATGAATTAACGGTTCAGCTTCGGTTCGGTTGCGACTGAGTAACGTTTCTGTTAGTAGAATTGGTCCCCTGAACACTTACCGGACTGAAAAAGTAATATGATGTTACGTATACTTACATACAGCGTAAAATCAATGGCGTCGAATTTTAAATTTACAAAAAGACATCAATTGAATTTTCTAAAATTGTTAGAAAATTCTACGATATGTCATCATCATCATCATTCAGCCGAAAGACGTCCACTGCTGGACATCGTCATTCCCCAAACATCGCCACATCCACCGGTCCTGTGCTCCAGGCGGGTTGTGCGATCGCAGTATAGTTGTTAAAATACTCAGAGAACGCTGCTGCCCATCCTCTAGTGAATCTCTTAGTTAACTTTTACGACACCCATGGGAAGAGATGGGGTAGTGATATTCTTTACGTCCGGAACCACACGGCACCAACGACCACGGCAACTACAAAATGTACCTGACATTTATTGTATCAAATACTATCATCCTCCTAGCCTTTTCCCAACTCCCAACTAAGTTGGAATCACCTTCCAGTCCAACCAGTGGCGGCTAAACACCAGTTTTTACACAGAGCGAATACCATCAGACCTCCGCAACCCAGTTACTGGGCAATGCCGATATTCTAAGGTAACTTCGCTTGCCAGACTTTCGGGCTTCTGACTATCCGTAATAATTGTCATAGGTATTCCGTATGACATCTGGGACCGACGGTTTAACGTGATCTTCGAGGCACGGAGGGGTCTCGATGTGTAACGAACGGTCACCCATCCATGGACTGACCGCGGCAAGCGCAGCTTAACCTTGCAAATCATATGATTGGCGAGGTTGATAATTAGCCACGAGCCCCTCTATTATGTGTACCTATATTATGTTGAATTATCAAAATTATTTAGAAACTTATACAGAATTGTTCTATACTTAACTTAAGGTACAAGTTCGTAGCAGACCGCATACAGCAGCAGCAGTAGACGACATGTCGTTACGACACGTCGCCGCGTCGTAGCGACATGTCACTGCAGTTGATTCCGAACCCAACTGCAGATGGCTGCAGCAGACGACACGTCGTATTCCAGTTAGTTCTGAATGTTCCGTGAGACAAGATGTCTGACCTCTTTGGGATTAGTGATCGCGATTTACTTTTGTATCTTTTGTTTTTGTTAGATGCATTGTATAGTGTAGGATATTGGGCCACCTGGTTTATCAGTTTTTCTTCCTCGGAATTGGAAAATCTCATTTTTTGAGAAAGATTCAACATGTCGTCGCTCCAGCTTCGGTGGCACTACTGATCTGCGGTCGGGCGACACGTCGTCTGCGGTCGTACGACGCGTAGTCGGGCGACGTGTCGCTAGCTGCGGAAGGTATTTCATAGAAATACATAGAAACCAGTAGTGTCGTAGCGACACGTCGTCTGATGCTGCTGTATGCAGTCACCTACAAACTCGTACCTTTATACTTTGTTCATCATCCGCAATTTGCATAATTTCAGTATTGTAATTAATAATACCATTTTCTGGGTATAGACTCAATTAATTTATTCACTTAACAGACAGATCTGTATTGCAGAGGAGTTTGTTGCGCCATTTCTTCCTCACAACACTAGGAAGCGGACAAGAGCGGTCATTTTTGGGAGCTGTCTTTTGTAACATAAACGTTCAAAAAGAACTAAATAATTCTAGTCTATTTTGAATAAATTAGTTTTGAAGTTGAAGTATATTTTACCTTTTCTGTAGAAAGTTACATTTAGTTACGTAGAACTCATTAAAACCACGCGTAGCGTAAATTACTGGGTTAAAAGTTCACTCGCACCAGTGACATAAATTGCACTAACATTGCACAGCACTATTCTATTCATTTGTTAAACAAACCGCCTCGGTTCACATAGGTTTTTACCCGACTACGGCAGAGAGGGAGAGATGTAAAAACTTGTATAGTTTTTATGTATGTTCCCCGATTACTCAAAGACGCCTGGACCGATTTGGAAAATTCTTCTTTTGTTTAAAAGGATGTATACCCTGGTGGTCCCATGGTCAGGATCTGATGATGGGATTCTGGAGAAATCGAGGGATCTCTTCAAATTTTATAGGCACACTTGAAGCGATTTTTTGTTTGAAAGAGTATTATTCTCCCGAGGCCTTCAATTTGGTTCAGCATGGAGTAGCACCGACTTCTGAACTTTTAATTTTATAATATGGTAATTATTTTATCGTTTTAATTTTTTTTTAAGTTTTTTATCTTTTATTTTTAAAGTAATTTTATTCAGTTTATTCAAACGGTCGTCTTAAGGTGAGTATACACTACAGCATTCTCTCGAGCATTTCCATGTAATATAACGTTCTTACAAATGGTACAATACGAGCAAAAACTCAATTTAAAAAAGCTTTTAAATGTAATGTAATGCTCTTGCGAATGCTCGAAGCGGTATTCGAAGTAATGCTCACGACCAGCGAGCATTTATCTGTAACATTCCTTTCTACTTTGCGTTTGCCAGAGATCGTGTCTTTGCTCGATGAAATGTTACACAAGTTCGCTCGTTTGTTTGCAAAAATAAGTAGTAACAAATCGGCGAGCGTGGTGCTCATTGTTCAGATCGTGAATGGCTGACACGTTAGAGCGGCTCGATGTTTTGTAACAAATAAATGCTCTAGTCAATCCTTACCTTTATACAAGGTTAGTCGGAAAGGGAGTACTAATCCGAAAGGGTGTTAAAGTACACATAATAATGAGTAACTTTTGTTCTACAACTTTCCCCAAAAGTCAATCATTTAACAGAAATAACTGTTCAAAGATTTCATAAAAAATACGCAAAAATCTATCTATCCTTGGCTACGATCAGCTGTGTTTACATTTTAGGTCATATTTGAGGTCACGAATCAGAAAATCTACTTTCTCAATTCGTAACTCAAGAAGAGATGAAGAATTTTTGAAAAAACTAAAATAAAAATCATTTTTTATGGAAATCAAAATGATCGAATTTTGAAATTTTAACACTTGCTTTAAAACCGTCATCAGTGATACTTTAAGTGGGCTTCGGATTAGTACCCCCTTTCTGACTAACCTTGTAGATAATCAAGATACTAACCCCTCTCGATCGTTTTAAAAGTTTATGCGACAGCCAATGTTTAATAGTGGGCATTTACAACCTTATTGAACGGTTTCCTAGGAACGAACAAGGCAATGAAAGTAAAATCGAGGGCATGAGCTACTATATAAAGTTTTAGTACTCTAGTCCTTAGGGAATCCATTTTGACCTGTCAACTCGAGCACTTTCGAGCGCCGGCGCCGTGCGGAGCTGACGGGGCAAAATGGGCTTATGTTTCAAACTACCTTATTGCGGGCGGCTGACGTTTCGATAGGTGTGTTCTGATTTTGAGTGCAGTTGGCTGTTTGACAGTTTCAGGCTCGCATTAATATACAAGGTGTATCTGAATTTGTGTGATTACTTCATACCGCGTGATCTACTGGTAATTCCGATTGACCGTGTATGAGTTTTTTCGGAATTAATAGAAAATGAACAAAAAAAACCGGCCAAGTGCGAATCGGACTCGCGCACGAATGGTTTCGTATTACCGTATTATCCATAAAAACGGCAAAAAAATCACGTTTGTTGTATGGGATTTAGCTTGATTAAAAATAAAAAAATAAAATTACTATTTTTTCATGCGGCTTTGTTACCGATCGTATCTAAACCACCTAATAAGGATTCAGTAAAAAAATAAGAATTAATTTTTTTGCAAAAACAATGATTTATTTGTGTAACCATTTCGATGCCACGCATAAATTAATGAAAGTACGGCGACTCGGCTGGCAGGCACGACTAACGCGATATCGCTCTTTGCAGTACTTTAAAGGTTGCGAGAGCAGAGACGTGGACGTTGCGAGAAATTGAGAAGAAGAAGATTGACGCTCTGGAGATGTGGTACTGGAGAAGAATGCTTGGTATATCGTGGACCGAGTTTCGTACAAACGTTTCTATACTCCAAGAACTCGGCATCAAGCAGCGTCTTTCAACATTAGTACAAACTCGCATACTCAAGTTCTTCAGACACGTCTCACGGCGGGGAAATGACTTCATAGAGCGTTTGGTCGTACAGGGTAGAGTGGAAGGCACCAGACCGCGCGGAAGTCACCGATGCGATGGACCGACCAAATAAAATCAGCCGTAGGTAGCCCCTTGTGCGGGTGTACCCGAATGACCACCAACAGGGACAGATGGCGAGACATCGTGAGACGAGCCAAATAAGCTGCAGTAACTCATAGTGCTACATGACGACCACGACCGTTCTGACAAGAGCGAAACGGATAAGTTGAAGAAAGATTGTAAAAAATAGAAAAATAAAATAACGTTTAAAAAAAGTAAAAACCGACTTCAAAAAAAAACTAAAAAGAGTAAAAAAATAATTACCAATTATTATAAAACTAACATTTTTAGAAGTTTTTTTTTTTAAGTTATTTTTCTATTTTTAGTGGCATAAACAATACACAAACGTGTAATTACAGCAATCCCGGGTAATTTGCTGTTATCCACTGAAGAGTTCCATTGTCAATCTCCGAGGGACTTCATCAGATCTTCACCAAATTAAAATGGGACCATTTCGGAAGAATATTCTTTCAAACAAAAAAAGAAATTTACAAATCCGTCTTTACATGACGGAGTTATGCCCAAACATACATAAAAATAATTACATCATCCACATAGCAGTAATCAAAAAAATGCTCACAAAATAAAAAGTACTGAACCAAATTGGATGACATTTTTATGGAACCAAACGGCAAGTATACTGCATCGAAATAAAAATCACACTAATCGGGCTAGAAACCTCGGAGTAATCGGTGTACATACATAAAAAAAAAACCGACCGAATTCAGAACCTCCTCCTTTTTTTGAAGTCGGTTAAAAATCCGTTCCGATCCGATGCGATGCGAGCCGTTTGGTGGAAATCCTCCTTGAAGCGCATTTTGTAATCTCCATGTCTCCCAGTTGAAAGAGAATTGGGTTAACAAGTTATTCGCAGCCGGCTCGCTGTCCGTCCTCATACAATAGGTATCTTTAAACCTGACAACGTATTGTCTTATGAACCTTCAGGGTATAATGTGTGTTACTTCTGTGATGAATTTAACAATGGTTGGCAAATAGTTGGGAATAGGATTTTGACGTTGCTTGATGTTTGCGTTCGAAATCTCTCTCATGGTTTTTGATGTGAATATCTACGTATAGAAGTTCCCGCCAGATCAGGGGGCCTACTCCCCAAGTCCGTTAATGAAGTTAGTCACCCGTCCGAAAGTAGCCCGAAACGTAGGAGTGAACAAAACAAGTGTCAAGTTTAAATTTTCGGACGGGCAAAAACACATCGGTGGTGGGGACAACTGTCAAATCGTGTTGTCATTCATTCTTAGTTCAGGCCCCGAAATAATCGAGTGTCCGTAGGTGATAGGGAGTAGGAAACGCTCGTAACTAAGGCCGAAACCACGGACTTCGTGCTTAGGGAGTAGACCCCGAGTATTCTTACCAACCTCGCTGATTGACTAATCTTTTCATCATAAAGATACAAGTCCGAGATGGGCTGCAGACCGCAAACTGCAAAAGTAGTATCGCTTGCGGTGCGATCTGCGGCTGCGGTCTGCGGTTGCAGTTTTGCAGTCGCTGTCGGAATAGCACCTTTGAAGTGCACACCTTAAAGGCGCTATTCCGATGGCGACTTGCGGTCTGCGGTTGCAGTCTGCAGTTTGCAGCCCGTCTCGGACTTGTACCTTGCACATGCCGTCACGAGAGGAGGAGATAAAGTATCTCAGTTTCGAAATTTTTGCAGTGTTTTTCAAGCAACTTCAAAAAAAGGAGGAGGTTCTCAATTCTTCAAATCTTATTTTTATGTATGTTCCCCGATTACTCAAAGACGCCTGGACCGATTTGGAAAATTTTTCTTTTGTTTGAAAGGGTATACTTCCCAGACGGTCCTATGATCATCATTCAGGTCAGGATCTGATTATGGAATCCTGGAAAAATCGAGGAAACTCTTCAAATTTTATAGGCATACTTGAAGCGATTTTTTGTTTGAAAGAGTATTCTCCCGAGGTAGTCCCATTTAAGCGTGGACATTGACAATAGAACTCTTTACAGCAAATTACCCGCGATTGCTGTAATTGCATGATTATGTATTGTTTATGCCACTAATAATAGAAAAATTTAATTACTTTATAAATAAAAGAAAAATCGACTTCAAAAAGATAAAGTAATTTTATATTTGTAATATTTGCCATGATAGAGGCTATAGTAACACTTATTCTGTGAAAATTGTTACTGGCTACCAATCACGGCTGTAAAGATATAACTCTGTTACAGATGGAGCTGTTGTATGTTTAAGATTAGCAACAAGGTCGCGTTGGCACTCTTTGTGTACGGAATCTTAAGTGCTTATACACGTAGAAATCGGGTTGCCGGCGCCGATCTGCCAGCGCTTGTCGGTGCTGGTCCGCGCAGTTAGTCGGCGCAGGTAGTCTCTATACTGTGTAGCGAACCAGCGCCGACAAGCTCCGAACTTCGCCGACAAGTTCCGACCTGCTCCAATCAGCGCTGGTAAGTCGTCATTTGCTGCTGTATTTGCGCGAATTAGTATTCGGAACAAGGCGTACTTTTGTTAAACATGCCAGCCCCTGCTTCTACCCGCTTCCTTTATGTAGCGGTTACCTGTACGGACCAGTACCGATAAGCGCTGGTAGATCGGCGCTGGTTACCTGCTTCCTTTATGTATACGCCCTTTACAGTATTGCATTATAAACTGCGATGCAGTAAAACTATTCCACTAAAATCTCCAAACGTGTATGTGTAGCACAGATTAAAAAAAAACTCCCTATTTATTCTACGTTTTTTCGGAAAAAAATCCTCTTCCAATTTGTGAATGGGTAAAAGAGCATTTGTTTACAGTTTCGCAATACAATTTTAATATGTCGATATCGGTTAAAAGCTATTGCACGTTCAGGCGTGCGCGATAGCTCTGAATAACGTGGTTTTGTGTACGAACAAATAAAAACTTTAAAAAACAGGAGTAATTTTATTTTTCACTGTTTGAGTTGTTCGCGTTTTACCCTAGGCTCAAGCGATGGTAAGCGCAAACAGAGTCTAAGAAACACACGAATCAAAGTAACAGAGATTTAGAGGGATTCTCTCCTATACCTTTATAAAAATATAGAATCGGGTCTCCTCGGGTGACAAACTTTAAGAGGCACAAAATAAATAAAAACGTTTTTTTTAAAACAGAAAGCCACAACTTATACGTCTAACCTTTTAGGGACCATTTGACGGCACAACATCAACTAGGCAACTATAACTTAAGTTAATCATAGTTCTGTGGCGCCATCTATCCACACCACATGCGAACTATTCAAGCCTACATCGCGATATCAAGATTTAACACGCAGATAGTATATATAAAACTTCCCAACATCAACTGTTGGGCAGTAGCCCTCCAGGCACAAGACTCCGCCTGCTTGGAGGTCCTCCCTTTGGTTGGAGGAACACCACACCTCATTCCTCCACAGTTCTTTGCTACACACAGGCTTCTTCAAAACACTCCACATCTCTCAGGCTTTCCTCATTCAATCCACTCAAGAAAACAACAATAATAACACCAATAGAGTACATACTAGAAACTTTTCACGCAATTTAAAAAATAATATCACTCGGAAAACATTTATAAAAGGTAAACTTTATTACGAGGGTTGGTTTCCGCCATTTCATTCCACTTTTGTTACGATTTCAATGTTACTGTTCCGTTGGACTGGAAATTCTAATCGGCTTACAGTGTTTTCACAATGAGTTGTTCATTATACGGTTTGGGGTGGGCAGAGTCAGCCTATGTGTGTATTTTTGTAGATTAAAGGGGGTATTTCAGCAACTTATCTGTTCGGGTCAATCATCGAACATGTCAGCGTAAGTGCGACACCGCGCTCTATGCCTTGAATATTTTATGTATTACCTAATTAAAAGACTTAGTACGTTTCGGATAGCATATCGGGCGCGACTCAATCTCATCTCATTCACCTCATTAGTTTTAATCGTTATCCCATTTGTATTACTGAAATTAGCGATGGGCGATTGTTGCAAAAAAACAATCGACTGAATCGAAAATTGTACTGTTGTGCATTCGATTGTCGATTCAGTAGTTCCTCACCACATTTATTCGAATAATATTCGACGAACTACTAAATGTACACTGAGACAGTAGAAGACAATTAAATGATCTATTAGCACCAATCGCATAATAACTGCAGTTGTACGAGTACTTGTAAGTAGTGGCGCACGGACTTTTAACTATTGATGTAGGTATATTTGGAAAGATAAAACGCATCAAAACTCAAGAGTGGGGGCTTGTGACGTCAGAAGCAAGTAAAAATTGTACTTGCTTGTGACGTTTTGCCAATTTTAAAAGTGTCGCATCATCGTCAATTTTGGTTTACGTAACAAAAAAAAAATACGGGTCGAATATTTTTTGTTAATCTAACTGACGGACTAATTAGATTTTTTCAGTCAAATACCCTATTGATTATTTTTTAGGAAGAGTTAATTGTTTTTCACGAATTCCGAGTTTGACCCCTGTGGGTTTAAAGTTGTACACAATGACGAGCAGAGTTCACGGGTTTCGGATGTAAAGTAATGCGGGGATGCATGAAAAGAGTCTCCACGAGTGACGATACTTAAGTACGTCCGGCGCACCCTGGGCAGTCAGGCTCGCTACCAACCTTGCTGACTGGCTAATCTTTTCACCGACACGATAGAATAAGAAGACTTACCCAAAAAAAAATGTGTATGTATTAATAATATCATATGGTGTATTGACGTCAGCTGCAATCTCTAATAACACTATTAACTGATTACCAATATCCATCATCATCATCATCTGCCTAGCCTTTTCCCAACTATGTTGGGGTCGGCTTCCAGTCGAACCGGATGCAGCTGAATATCAGTATTTTACATGGAGCGACTGCCTATCAGACCTCCACAACCCAGTAACTGGATAATACGATACACTTGGTAAGACTGGTTGTCAGACTTTCTGGCTTCTGACCAACAGTAACGACTGTCAAAGATCTACAAATGACAGCCGGGACCAACGGATTTACGTGCTTTCCGAGGCACGGAGGAAACTCGCTATGGTAAATGGTCACCCATCCACAGACCAACCTCGGCAAGCGTGGCTTAACCCGGACGATCGGTCTATGCGGCTGTAATTATTTAGCCACGAGCTCCTATCCATCAAATTGTCTAATTATAGTATTCCTATACATGTTCATTATGTAGAAGGGACAATTAAAATGACAGATGATGCATATGTACATACCAATTTGTAAGTTCATTGAATGATATTAGTTCGATATGGAGAGTAACAGTTCTTGAAACGACGTACGTACCTGTAACAAAATATTAAAACAAATTAGTTACTAATAAATCTAAGAAATTGTGTGGAAACTCGGATAACATGGTACGGGCATGTGATGCGGAGGAATGAGAAACACGTCGTGAGGAAAGTTTTGAGTATGAATTTGGATGGTTATATCAGTAGAGAAAGACAAAAGAAATGATGGATGGATAATGTAAAAGATGATATGACTAGACAGAGGGTGACTACTGAGATGATTGCTAATAAAAATTGCATGGAAGAAAAACACATGCTGCGCCCCGCCCCCGAGTAAGTTGCGATAAGGGGAGGAAGATGATGATGATGAGTTGTAAATGAATCGACTATAACGATGGAGGGTATTAATCAAAGTATTCAATATAATGTTTGCACTAGACTAGTGCAGACTAGAGGGACTTGTGGTTGATCACACGAGTTGCAAGGTTGAGCTGCGCTTGGCGCAGTCAGATGGGTGACCGTTCGTTACACATCGTCGTCGATCGTCATCGTCGTGACCGTCGGTCCCGGGTGTCATACGAATAATCGGGTGCGTTGATCCATGACGTGTTTATTTATTTAAAAATAGGTACACCAACAGTACATACATTTTACACTTAAATAATAAAAGTACATGGGTTATGGTTCCTTCCTATGTACATACCAATTACAGGTGTACACAGCATTCGTATGAATACAATCAAGCATCGTATAAGTTATATAAAATAAAAATAAAATGTAAGGCAGCTTCGAATTAAGTTCGTTGTATTGTGTTGCCAGGTACCGACAAAACCAAGTGTTATTGCGCCATTATTCTTATCGATCGCAACTAACCAAAATCATGAAAGATTCTTCTCATACACACATCATTTTCTCGATACAATACAAAAGGGACATGCAAACTGACAGGCATTATTACACCGAACTCGTTAATACCCCGATAATCCTGTAACCCAATATAATAATTTACGTTGCCATAGCAACCGACACGGGTTAGTTAACGCAGATGTGTAAGCGTAAAACGATATGGTGACGTAGGTAATATTATGGTAATTGAGAACTGGTATCCAATGCCTTGCGGTTAAGATAGAAGGGTGTAAGTCATGAGAAAGAAAGAAAGAAAGGAAATAAATTTATTCAGCATGCAAATCGACACACTACATAATGTAATGCCAAAAGGTGTTACAGTTACTAAATAAAAAAACTTAACAAGCTCCGTGTTTACTACACCTTAAACTATTAGTAGACTAATAATAACAGTTAAATAGCCGCTCACACGTTTGTTGCCCCCTTCGCCTATGTACTGGCGGCTTTTCAGGGGGCCCAGCTAGTGAGCTGGCGAGTCACCGTCTGCCAACACTTTTCAATTTAAATGTTGAAAGGCAGACGCCGTTTTCTTCCGGCAATAGAAGTTATCTAGTCCACCTAACACCCCTTCCCATAGACCAGACATTTTTCACCATATTTTACAATAGTCTTGCACCCACCTGGGATGGTCCATGACTGTACTCCAATAGTGCAGCCGTGGATAGTCCCCGGTTGGTGCCCCACCCCATTCTAGATTAAAGTTCTCAAAGGGGCCTCTGCGCGTTGGACCTGTGTCCCCGTGTATGCCTTCCAAAGGACCGGACATCTTCTGCAAGGAAGATGAGCCGTGAATTTAGACGAAAAACAGTTAAATAGAAATGAAAAAAATGTAATGTGTCTGTCGATCCTTGTTAGCGATTAATATTAATGCAGCGAAAATGTGCTTTCCTTAAGGAGTTATACAAGCTCAAACATGATGGGTCTACAACTAGTCATTGCGGAGGGCCGATCAGCACCCTGAACTACCATCAAATTCCTTCTTGTCATCACAACTTATCATTAACTTAAAGGGCCAATCGTTACGTAACTCAGAATAGTCAGAAGCTTGAAGGTCTGACAACCTTAGGGTATCGGCATTGCCCAGCAACTGGGTTGCGGAGGTCTGATGGCAGTAGCTCCGTGCAAAATACTGGTATTCAGCCGCATCTGGTTAGACTGGAAGCTGATCCCAACATCATCATCACCCTTCTGCTTTTATCCCAACTTATTTGGTGTCGGCGCAGCATGTACTTTTCTTCCATACATCTCTATTAACCGTCATCTCCACGTATGACGATGCTAAAGTACGTCCGGCGCACCCTGGGCAGTCAGCCCCGCTACCAACCTTGCTGACTGGCTAATCTTTTCAGCACAGCGTGAGCTATTCTTGTATAGCTCGTGCCGAAACGATAGAAGAAGAAGCCGTCATCTCAGTAGTCACCCTCTTTCTAGTCACATCTTCTTTTACATTATCCATCCATCCTTTCTTTGGTCTTCCTCTGCTCTTATAACTATCCACATTCATACTCAAAACCTTCCTCACATCATATTCACATGCCCATACCGTGATAACCGGTTTCCACACAATTTCTCAGTCACCGACGCCACTTTCAGACTTCCTCTTACATACTCATTTCTAATTCTATCCATTCGCATAACACCTCACATGCCTCTTAGAATTCTCATCTCAGCTGCATGCAATTGCCTTTCATTCGTCCCTTTTGTGGCTCCACATTCTGATCCATACAAGACAGCAGGTCTAATCATTCTTTTAAAGATCTTCCGCTTAAGTTTAAGGGGAATGCGGGAGTCGCAGATTGTTTCCGTGACCTGCCGCTATTACATCCGTTGTTCCTGTGTTAATTCTGTGCTGAAGCTGACCCCAACATAATTGGGAAAAGCTAGGCGAGTAGAACAACATAGATACGATTCGATACAGTGTAAAAAATATCCATGCCTGGTTAATCATTTATCCATACATCAGCTAACCAAATCTTAACCTGACCCATTTTCATAAAATAACTATGTATTTTTAAGGCTAAAATTCAGCCTCATAAAAAAGTTAAGTATGTGGGTTAACTTTGTTTATTTTAGCTGAACTATGTTATTTTAGTCCGGCCTTTAACGACCTAGGCCAGAAAATAAAGTGCTTATGTTGAAAGGTAGCCATTATATGGTTACACATTGTACAGGCAGAGGCCTGGTTAGAAGGAGGCCTTATTAAAGTACGTAAATAAATTTCTTCAAGCTACAATATCAAGTATGTGGCACAATGTAGGTAGGTACAGTCTGCAGCAAAAGTAGATGAATGTTTTGAAATTAATGGTAGAAACTACAGCTCGACGTAACACGTAAAAGGTCAGATTTGACGCTTGCATAAAAGCACAAAATAAATGTGTACAGAAGTTGTACGCAACCGATCTTATAGAAAGTCGCCTTTATATTCGTCTTAAAATCGCACACCCATTTTAAAATGAAACTAAACGCCATGCATTAAAGTAATTATTACTAGTGTTGACATTTCTCCTAGTATTTTGATAGGTGTCAAATCCGACCTATTAGATTGCGACAGCTAAAATTGTTGTTCTAAATGTAAAACAGTACTAATCAGTTTCATCTATTCTATCATCATTTTTACAATATAATATTTATTATCAAGTTTTCACTCATAACACACTTAAACTTTGCGTCATCACTTACTTTTAATGGTGACTGTACGACAAATATGAGACATAACATTAAACCTGTACTCTCCAAAGGTATGGGCAAAAGTAAAATGTAGTTCGCCCTCTTCATGCCGGTATGTTTAAATCCCATGGAATAGGAAGCGAGCCTATTGCCATCAACCGGGCACAAATCTAGACTCTCGGTTGCAACTGAGAAATTCCACACGGATAAACCAAATGATATGAGAAATGTTACACAAAATATGAGATAAATTCACAGTTTGTACGGAAAAGGAACTCGTTACGCGAATGCTTAATAAATGAAAGACAACTTGAAATACACACATCAAAAGTGTCTAGGGATCAACATATATTTTTGCAATAACTTTTCTCCTGATTGATATTAATTAAAATTTTCTTTAAGGATTCATCAAATAAAGTGTTTTCGTTTGTCACAGTAACGATAAACCAAGTCACCTTTGCATTAATAAAGAAATTTGCCATTTTCCTAATAAAGGGATTTTTGACATTTGAACCACTAACACAAAAGTTCGAAAAAAAGACTGAAATAACAGTTTTCTTTAAAATTTTATTGGGTAACTTAAACAATTAATAATCCGTGTTTCTACCGCGAACACTAACAACACAAGAACATCGGTTTGGCATACTCAAAATGAGTTCATCCAAATCACGCTGTGGAATGGCCGCCCATGTTCGTTGCAACAACAAAAAAAGGTCTTCTTGCGACTGGATACCCTCCATATTCGGCAGAGCTCTTCTCTGTAGCATATCCCATGCATGCTCAATCGGGTTCAAGTCTGGCGACTGAGCAGGCCAGGGCAGGACATTGATGTTAGCTGCGGCGAGAGTCTGTCTTACAACTCTTGCGGTGTGCGGTCGTGCATTATCATGCATTAACTGAAATAAGGGACCGATTTGCGCTTGTAGAGGAACGATGACGTCTGATACAATCGTCTCAGCATAAATTTGAGCGTTGAGGTTGCCTCTGATCCAAATCAACTCAGTTCTTCCGCCGATCCAAATACCCGCCCATACCATGATGGTTCCACCACTATAAGGATGGACTTCCTGGCAGGATTTTAATCGCTGTTGGCGTCCAGGGGTTCTCCAGTGTCGTATACGTCTTGTATCCGGTCTCATACCAAAACGAGACTCATCAGAAAAGCACACGAAACGCCATTGTTCTTCTGCCCAATTTCTGTGTCCAAGAGCCCATTGATATCGAATCCTACGATTGTGCATTGCTATAGGTGGTACCCGTAGCGGTCTTCGGGAATGAAGGTTCACTTCATGCAAGCGGTTTCTGACTGTTTGGTCGCTAATTAAGTTCCCTGAAGAGTGATGAAGCCTCACGGCTAACATCATGGCGGTTATTGTTGGAGCTCTTCGAGTTAAGATTTGAATGTATCGGTCTTGTCTCCGTGTGGTGCAGCGATACCGTCCTCCATGGCGCTCATCCACGGTACCAGTGCTTCGGTAACGTGTCCAAAGTCGACTGATAACACTCTGACTTGTATTCAGAGCTAAAGCCACAGTACGTTGCCGGGAACCAGCTTCTATCATTCCCACGGCTCTGAGCATTTCTTCCCTGCTTAAATGACGTCGCCGCTCCATAATAACGTTGGTTTTAATCAGTAGTAGGGAAACAGTAGCACTAATAATGTCTTCAATGCGTTGTATGTTTTTATAGGGAAAATATTGACAGCTGATTTTCATCTTTTACTCGAATTTGATTCACAGTTCCTGATTCAAATTATGAAATGCACCAAAAAGGATCCATATAAATTTATAAAATCATAAATTTATTACAAAGCCACATCTCAATCTCAAGAAATCCGCATAAAAATGCTTGATCCCTAGACACTTTTGATGTGTGTATATTCTACGTTAATGTTGAAATGATTGATCTTTTTAACGAGTATCTTTTACACCTAGAGTCGAATAAAATGTGGTACGCAGATAATTCTTGCACAACTTGAAAGATGCTTATTTCCAGCTCCCTCTCTCTTTCTTTCCTGTTGGCACGAGCTATATGAAAATAGCTCACACCGTGGTAATAAAATTAGCCAGTCAACAAGGTTGGTAACGGGGATGAGTGCCCAGGGTACGCCGGACGTACTTTACTATCGTAACTCGAGACACGCCAAATGATTACCAACAAACACTTTACGTGTGAACCCCAAAGTGGACAAACTAGTGGCAATTTTGGGCCACGATATCAGCTGATTGAAGGCGCGAGCACTACCGTACTAACCTTAACAAAAAACCACTCCATTGGTTTGGACACTTTCAGGATTGCATAAGTTAAAGGAACAGAGTAGTCGGATAACTCCATGGATACTGTCTTATAATTATGTGTCTCTGTTCACGGCTCATCTTCCGTGCGGAAGATGTCCGGTCTTTTGGAAGGCATACACGGGGACACAGGTCCAACGCGCAGAGGCCCCTTTGAGAACTTTAATCTAAAATGGGGTGGAGCACCAACCGGGGACTATCCACGGCTGCACTATTGAAGTACTGTCATGGACCGCCCCAAGTGGGTGCAAAACTATTGTAAACTATGGTAAAAAAAATATCTGGTCTATGGGAGGGGGTGTTTAGTGGATCGATTAACCTCTATTGCCGGAAGAAAACGGCGTCTGCCTTTCAAGTTTAAATTTGAAATGCATTAGATGTATTATAATTATTGTTAGAATATTTTTTAAAACAATAATAGTGTCTACGTAAATAAGGTTCAGATGATGGCTGATGCATGCATAACGTCAGTTGGGATAGGTCGACTCAAAACTGTGGGCGGACACCTTGACGGCCCGCAATATCACAATGCATACATGTCTGCATGCTTTGCGAACCCCGCGACCCCAGCCCACGGTCAAGTGATGGAATATCGTGGTGGTTCTAACCGGTAAGAGTCCGGACTTCCCCAGACGGGGGATACTCCATGAGCAGAGAACACGTAAAAAACAAAAAAAAAAAACGACTCAAAACTGCTACAGTTACACTGACATACTTTTTATACCTACTACAATGTCTGGACTTTAAAAGTGACCTTGAACTCTGAATTTGTTTGTTTCGGCTTTTCTTCCCAGAGCAAGTCAGATAGGAAAAGCCGGCGCCATCTAGTCTTAAACATATAAAATTGGATTAAAAAGTGTCTGTAACAGATTTATTTACAGAAATAAAAATCATTTATCATTTAACTAATGTGAGAACAATGTAGTTTCATGTCAGAAATATGTATACAAAGGTAAAATAAAATGAGAATTTGCCTTTCAAAACAGTAATCAGAGCATGTAAGAGCTGACCAGTCCTGACAGACAGCACCCGTTCACGAGCATGACGTGGGCGTAGATACTATTGCAGAATATCAAATGATAAAATTATTAAAGCTTCGTTGATGTAGGCTTTATCTCAAATCCCTCTATGGGCCGCCCACACTATTCGAAATAATCCATTAATACTGTAATCAATCATTAACACACGTCATTAAGTATGTATGGAACAACTATAGTTTCCAAAACCAATTACATATTATAGTGGTATGTTGTAATGACCAAAGTCATTTGGTTCTGTAATAAAATCTGATCATCATCATTCAGCCGAAAGACGTCCACTGCTGGACATAGGCCTCCCCCAAGCATCGCCACAGAGACCGGTCCTGTGCTTCTCGCATCCAGCGGTTTCCCGCGACCGTCACCAGATCATCGGTCCACCTTGTGGGAGGCCTACCCACGCTGCGTCTTCCGGTACGCGGTCGCCACTCCAGAACCTTTCGGCCCCATCGGCCATCCGTTCTGCGAGCAATGTGCCCCGCCCACTGCCACTTAAGTTTGGCAATTCTTCGAGCTATGTCGGTTACCTTGGTTCTCCTGCGGATCTCAACATTTCTGATATGATCACGCAGGGTAACTCTGAGCATAGCCCTCTCCATTGCCCTTTGGGTGACCTTGAGCCTTCTTATGAGGCCCATTGTGAGCGACCACGTTTCAGTGCCGTATGTCATGCCGTATGTAAAAAATAAAATCTGATGCATATCCTCAAACATTATAAATATTTCAAGCAAATAAATAAATAAAATAAAAATGAAGAGAAGGTCTTGTGGCTACATAAAACATACGAATTGCAAGGTTAAGCTACGCTTGCCACGGCCAGTCCGTGGATGGGTGACCATTCGTTACACATCAAGACTCCTCCGTGGCTCGGAGAGCAGGTTATACCGTCAGTCCCAGGTGTCATACGAATATCTATGACAGTCGTTACGGGTAGTCAGAAGCCCGAAAGTTTGAACACCGATCTAATCTTAGGATATCGGCATTGCCCAGTAACTAGGTTGCGGAGGTCTGATGACAGTTGCTCCGTGTAAAATACTGGTATTTGTTAGAATGTTTGTGGTTAGATTGGACTTGACTTCGACATAGTTGTTAGAAGGCTAGTTTTTTTTTATTTGTCCTGTCAAATGTTGCTCTGAATAAGAGTTCAAACAACCCTCAATATGACCATGCATTTCTGTTATATGTTGTAGAAGACAGCTCAGTAGGCCTAGCACGAATATTTTGACGTATAATTTTAAATCGAAAATACAACTAATCTATAACATTTTATTTTAAATGTATGCGACAAGCACAAGTTGTATCATACATAGATATGAATAAAGTTTTCAATTCAAATATTATGTGCGAATCGAGTATTTTCAATTCAAAATTCACTCGCGTTAACGCTACGTTTACGTTACCATACGTCACAACATTCGTGCTAGGCCTACTGCAGAATGCTGCTGATCGAAACGATATTGCCCCAACGAAACACTGCCCTAAGACTTACCTAGTAGCCCGACACTATAAAACAATTTCATCTCTATGTAGTCTCGCAACTGAAGAATAATATTACTATACTGGTGTGGGAATTAAAGAATAACATAAAAGCGTGTCCATGTTTTTGTCTCATACATTTTATATTAGGCAGTCTCTCTACTAAATTGAAATAGGACGCAAGAGTTACGATGTAGATAGCGCAAGGTCGAGACTTAGGCAAAACCTTTTTCATCAACGCGTTTATTCGGCATATTGTCGCAGTGTCGCTATTCCAGACAGTTCTTCATAGCCTTGAATATTGAAAGATTATTGTCATATTTCAAGGTCGTCACATGATACAAATAATAAATCAAAACTATTTTCGAAAAGTAATGTGCATTAAAAATAGGGCGTGCCATCCCGAGTGATGTCCCGAGTTGCACTATGACGGTTCGGGACGTATAAACATCTAGCCAAGGACTGCTCTTTTCTCTTTTTATTTCGCCAGGTTATTCTAATACAAGTATTTGTTGTCCGTCTATCTAATAATTACAAAATGAATATAAAAAGTAGTAATTATTGCTTGTAACGAAAACTTGTGGAAATAATAAGTACCTTTTGGAAAGGAAGTATAGGAAACAAGCTATGACAGACAACAAAAACAAATGCCTACCCACCTAAATGTGTTTCAACCATAATCAAGGTTGATGTCACGATAACACCCAACACATACACACAATAAAGTATAATTACATCCAAGTCCCTCATTACCATTACAGTTCATGGCCTCATTTCACAAAACTTGGCTAAATTCTTGGCATTGCACTTACGAATAACTTTGTTTCGTCCTCCAAAAACAGGGAAACAACATTAGCCTACGTTTTATGTAACCCTTTAAGGCTGCTCCTAATTTAATGTACGCCTGTCACGTCGAGATCTCACAACCGTGACATTACGTAATCAAGGTCAGGAGCACACCACTGTCGCAAAATAAGGAAAAGAAATATAAAAGGCTCATTGATCCAAATGTTTGTGTGTGTATTTTGAACAGGAATTCGGAATTTACGAAATCTAGACTTGTAAAAGGAAAAACTGACTGATCTCTCAATGCGCAGCCTAAACTGCTAGGGTTAGAAACTTGGAATTTTGACAGTAGGTTCCTTTTGTGACGTAGGCTCTAAGAAAGGATTTGTGGAAATTTTACCCCTAAGGGCTCTTTTCCTGTTACGCGTATTTTCGCCCGCGCGCGGATCTGGTCCGCGTGCAGGCTGCCCGCATCTTGTCATTTCATACATGTTTTTTCCATCATGTGGGCAGCACGCACGCGGAACGCGGATTGACTGCGGGCGTGCAGCCCACGTGCGTGCTAACTGGATGCGGGCGGCGTTCTTCTGCTTTTAGTGTTGTTTTTACTGTGACGCGGGTCGCACGCATGATCATAGTACGCATGATTACTTTTTTATCGTTCATCTTTGTGCACGAGTTTAGTCACTGGCGACACGCACGACACTGCAGCGGTAAACGAAATCTTTGTCCTGCGTGTGGCCAGGAGCGCGCTATCACCCGCATGCGGACCATCTATGTTCTATGTTAGGAGATGTGGTTTCCGCACTGAGTCCTTTAAGTGGACCATTGTACGTGGGCCATGGCGGCCATCATTCCAGCCAGCCCACCTCCTTCCAGAAGCAGATTAGGGCTCTCAGTCCGCTCAGAACATTTGCGAGTGATTTCGGTGCGCCAAGGGTTGTTTCTCGTATTTGGGTGACCCCTGTGCATTCCAGGAGCACGTGTGCGACCGTCTCTTCGGCCCCCATACATGCTCTGCACAGAGGGCTGTCCGTTATGCCTATCGTGTGGAAGTGTTTGTTTAGTGAGTAGTGTCCGGTTATCGTTCCTGTCAATCGTTCATGTGCTATGGCGGTTCACGCATGCTTCAAACGAAGACGCAAGATGAACATGAAAGCGCACTGGTGTAGACATAGCTAAAAGCCTCTCCTTAATAGAAAATATCAACATTAGAACGTTAGGCGAGCCAGCAAGTCCAGGTAATGCTGTTGCCATCATTGGCATGAGTGATGATGATGTTGGGAAACCATTCAACTTCAACTTCAACTTCAAAACTCATTTATTCAAAATAGACTAGAATTACTTAGTTCTTTTTGAACGTCAGAATTATATACATCAAAGACAGCCCCAAAAAGCGCCCTCCCTTCACCGCTTCCTAGTGTTTTTGCTGTGAAGAAGAAACGGCGCAACAAACTCCCCAGCAACACATATCTGTCTGTCAAGTGAATAAATTAATTGAGTCTATACAAAGCAAAAGGTAATATTAATTACAATAGTGAAATATGCAAAATGCGGATTATAGAAAAAGTATAAGTAATACAATTCTGGTTGAATTGTAACAAAATTACCTAAAGTTATCTAAACAACATAGATAATTCAACATAATATAGGTACACATAATTGTATACACTCAATATATTTAATTCAATACAATCATATTACAATAATGTGAGAATAATGTAGGTAATTGTCAGAAGTACATGAATAATAATGAAAAAGTGCCTAACAACTGCCATAGTAAGTATGAGCCGACCAGTCCCAACAGACAGCACCCGTTCACGAGCATGACGAGTGCACCAGCGTCGCTTAACTCAACCATATTGTAGGGAACTTGACGACCCGATACACAACGCCACCGTCAGCAGGACATTTTAGTGAGCATGACAGACTCAAGCCACCAGGCAACGGGCAGGTTTATGTAGGAGTAAGCACCTACAGTAAAACGTAGTAAACAATAATGGCTACATGATACTCACATTTTACATTTGATAATGCTTAAATACTAAATAGATCGTTGCCAGGGGCAATACTAAAAGTAAAACTGATATCATTCAATGATGATAACATTCAATTTGTTACCCGAACATGGGCTAGCAAAATAATTGGGCGGCCATCTCTCGAATGTTAGACTTCTGTCACATCGTAATAGAATGCATTGTCTTCAATAGTGACCTTTAATAATGTTGGATATTGTTCGATTCACTTTGACACCTCGAAACTTCGCCCTCCAATAACAAGGAAACAACATTAGCCTACGTTTTGTGTACCAATTTAGGGCTGCTCCTAATTTGACGTACGCCTGTTACGTCGAAAGTTCTCAACACTGTGACATTACATAATCAAGGTCATGAGTACAACCCTGTCTCCACAACTAAAGAAAGTTCAGAAGGCCTGCCGCTATGTGATGTGGCACGTGCAAATATATTTACACATAAATTTTAACTGGTTTACATTTTAAGTATGATAAAACAATCTTGAATCACTGCATTTCTCAGACAACAGGTTCTGTCAGCAATGAAAAGATAACATAATATTAATCAACTAACTTTTCAAGGCAGAAAGTGTAGGGCAATGATGTGGAAAAGCGTCTTTGGAGCGAGAGTTTGTATTCATCTAGTGCACAGGCATTACACACATAATATATTCTTTCCATCAGTAAACTGTGAAAGGCTGAGTAGATCAGCGTCTAGCATTATTTTCAGTCTTCAATTTGGTTGGGTTTTACTCACTCCCAAGCTGAATTTCGACAAATCGTTCTACGACAAGATTTTGCTTCGACAATATGGAACTCCGACATTACGCTACAGTATCTAAGTGCACTGGAATCCAAGTAGCAAAGATATAGAGGGAACCCTCAGACCATCACAGCACATCTAACATAAACACGACGGAACACAGTAAACTGCTTTGCACCGGAATTTAATGTCAGGATGGTATCTAGCCAGTCGGACTGTAAAAATTTCACCAAGCAAAATTGAACAGACTAATCCTTCTGAATCCTTCCTCGTACTAACTACGGTAATGGCTCTTTGCTGTTGCGGTGAATTTTATACCGGGTGAATAATGCATAAAAGCGTTCAGACTAAAGTGACGTGACAACGGGCAAGCAATGTACGGAGACATGACGTCACAGAAATCAGGCAAACATTCGCTTGCATGATTTATTATGGAATTGCTAAAATGAGCTGTCGCTAAGTATATGCGAGGAGTTTGTACAGAATATGTGGACTAATAGGAAATGTTGGATTTATAGGAAAGAATACGCCATTTCCTCTGTAAGCCCGTGTATGTTAAGAGGACGTCTAAGAGTTGGATCTTCTTCTCTCGTGTCAGCACGAGCTATACGAAAATAGTTCTTGCTGTGGTGAAAAGATTAGCCAGTCTGCAAAGTTGGTAGCGGGGCTGACTGCCCAGGGTGCGCCGGACGTATTGAATTATCGTCACTCGTGAAGGCTGTTTTCATGCATGTGTTGAATGAAGAGGATAGACAGAAGCATCCTTCTATGTGCTAATAACAAAATACAACGATCACCAATACAGTTGCCAGGGATGGTGATTATGGCAATAATCCCTTCACGATAAGTTACCAGAGCAATATGAAATATGCCTGTTTCGCAGTGGATCTTTTACGGGAACTCAGGTTTACTTTTGAAGGAAGTATGCCTGTGCCTATAACTATTTTAAGTTTAGTAAAAATAATTGTTAAGGATTTTGTGTCAGGCTCCGTGAGTTTTATCTTTCCTTATTGATATTTGGATTGTGGCGTTATTTAGTCAATTGGATTTTTAATTCAAATTAGGTGAACAACGTGTATTTTGGTAAAAACAATCAATATTACAGATATTAGCATACATTTAATAATCGGTCATCGCTCCATATGGTTTATGAACAAGATAATTCGAAGAAAACTCCCACCGCTGTTCGCTAGACGGCGCTAGTCGTCAACAGGAGTATTCACATTAAACGGCATCAATCTATAAAAAAACCTGGAAGGTTTAAGGCACACTTATCTGCAGCACCACCTGTTAAAGATTTCGATCATGTGTATTCAGCTGCGAAGACATCCGATAAGCATCTGCGAAAGCTGAATCGATGTGAAAAGCTTAAGGCACTTGTCCCACCGCGAACAATGAGCGAACAGCGAGTAGAGCTAGAAACTAGAAACGAGTTGGCGAGCATCGAGAAGCGAGTGTGTAGTTCTGATAGTTTTGTCGCCGGGCTACAAGCGAGTGTGCGAGTGCGACGGGTGATTACTCGCACCACTCGCAAATGACCACTGTTTGGTCTCTCGGCGTGAGTTCTGACCGCCAAGCGAGCATCGCTGAGCGAGTATTATCTTTGATAGCTTTTCTCGGTCAGCGACAAACTAGTGGAGCGAGTCCTCGCCGGTAGTGTAAACAGTTAGCGATCGACTATTAATATATGCATCTCTTTTGTTTACATGGAATGTATATCTATTGTACGTTTCTTGAGTGAGAAAATAGCCGATAGTTAATCACTTCCTCGCCGGGCGGTGGGATAACTATCTAAAGCATGCGTACGCATCCAAATTGATGTTTATAAATGTATATAGTCCCTTCTGTTAAGTTGGAGGAAAGCTATAAGGAAGGAAAGGGTTCACCACAGTATACAACGGGTGAGGTTTGAACTAACGCCGTCTCGTTCACCAGTCCGAAGCCTTAGCCACGGGGCTTTGCTAAGGAACATTTATCCCTTTGAGTTGATTGTAGCTTGATCTCTTTTGAGGTGTTCAAAGAATTTTCTAAAGCCGTTATTATGTATTCCAAGAAATTGTGTTAGCAAAATTCTTGCTCTTAATTTTTCTTGAAGAATGTTTGATGTTTTTTGCCATGAATTTGTTAGAATGTTGGAACTGGAGAATTATGTAAACATTGTTGTTGTTAGGTGCGATTCTGTCTGTCGTTACAGCAAAGAAGGTTCTGATTTCATAATTCAAATTATTCTCATCAACTTAATAGTAGAACTCTCTGTGAAAGAATTTGTTTGGAGAAGTACTACCACCATACTAATTTCTGCCACGTAAGAGCGGTTACGCACTGCATCCGATCCAGATCCGTGAAAAGCGTATTTCTAGAATATACAAGGCCAGAACGCATCGATAAGAAACTAGCCGCGTATATTTTAGAATGTTGTAAATTAAAACTTCGGTTCTAAAATATACACAGATTTTGCGTACTAATCGCGTATACTTTAGAATGATAAGGGTGAAAAAACGGATTCAAAACTATACAGTGTCAGTTACATTTAAGAAGTGACTTATCTTTTTCAAACGGGTTAGTTAGGAAACAACACTTAAAATATGACTTAACTTAAGGGATTTATATAAATGACCTTTAAAAATAATAGTTCCCACTTTGAAAAGGCTTAGCTTTAAAATTAATAGTTTACTTTAATTTTAATAATTCTAACTTTAAAAGTTTACTTTCAACTTCAAAGTTCCCCGCGGTAGGAAATAAAGTGACAAGCAGATAGCTGAAAGGTAGGTTAGGTTAGGTTAGAACTGTGGCTAGTTAACGCACGAGCCGAGCGAGCGAAGCGAGCGGTGCCGCGGTAGCGGCCGGCGAGTGCCAGAAACGATTCGCTTCGCTGATCACTTTCCACCATTCGTCTAATGCTACTTTAGAATAGAGCATGGTGGCGCAGGTATTCAAAATTATACGCGATTAGTACGCACTGCGTGCTGGATGGTACTAGTGAAGTATATTTTAGAATCGAACGCTTGAAATTATCAATTCTAAAATATACACGATTATTGCGGAATACTGATGTATAGTTTAGAACGCTCGATCGTCAAATGTGTATTCTGAAGTATACGCGATTAGTTCGGGCGGCTGCGTACTGGCCTTGTATACTTTTGAAATACGCCCGTGAAAATATGTATACAGGGCGTCCCACGACTTTGCCACATGGAGGGGAAGTACCATAAATACTGTAGATAGAAAAATTTACTGAATGAAGACTTCATTTTTATTTTAAAAACAATACGAACTGCATTCAAAGAATTTTAAATAATCACCTGTCTGAACCGGGAATCGAACCCGCTAAATATGAAAACAAAAAAAACTGTAATTTTATTATGCTAATCAAAAGGCTCAATCAGATACATTTATTTCTTCTAACTAACATAGCATCTAAAATAAAAGGAACACCATGTTTAACATTTAATTAAAAAATTTGTTCAGAATAATGAATAGCATTTTCTCTATGTCGTGCGTATAACAACTGACTTTATGTACTACTTTCTGCTTTATTACTATTTCGAAGTATTATTTCAAATATTCACCATGAATAAATAAATAAATCAACGGCAAGCGAGGTTATTAAAAGAGTTACAATTTGTAACGAGTACAATTTGTAAGTTACAATGTGTAATTATACAATAGGAAGAGACACATTTTGAGCATTTAATAAATTGTTTGTAAGTTGCACAGTTAAACGTGTCTTATCATTTCAAATAAATGTTAAATTTCATGGTGTTCCTTTTATTTTAGATGCTATGTTATTCAGAAGAAATAAACGTATCTGATCGAGCCTTTCGATTAATACAATAAAATTACAGATTTTTTTGTTTTCACATTTACCGGGTTCGATTCCCGGTTCAGACAGGTGATTATTTAAAATTCTTTGAATGCAGTTCGTATTGTTTTTAAAATAAAAATGAAGTCTTCATTCAGTAAATTTTTCTATCTACAGTATTTAAGGTACTTCCCCTCCATGTGGCAAAGTCGTGGGACGCCCTGTATAAAAAATTCGGACCAAATTCGGATACAATACAATACTCTTTATTGTATACAAAATAAATAAGAAACATTATTTTAAAATAGAAATGTACAATGGGCGGTCTTATCGCACTAGGCAATTTCTTCCAGACAACCTTTGGATGGACATGATTTGCAAGAAACATAAAAGTGAGGGGTTGTTCTCGGTGTGAAGCATATACAAGGTTAGTCGGAAAGGGGGTACTAATCCGCAGACCACTTAAAGTACCACTAATGATGACGGTTTAAAAGCAAGTGTTAAAATTTCAAAATTCGATTATTTTTATTTCCATGAAAAATTAATTTAATTTTAGTTTTTTCAAAAATTGTTCGTACTTCAGTTACGAATTCAGAAAATGGAGCTTCTAATTCGTGACCCCAAATATGATCTAAAATGTAAACATAGCTGATCATAGCTGAGGCTAGATAGATTTTAGCGTATTTTTTTTGTAATTTTTGAACAGCTATTTCTCATAAACTATTGACTTTTGGGGAAAGTTGTAGAACAAAAGTTACTCACCATAAGGGTACTTTAACACCCTTTCGGATTAGTACCCCCTTTCTGACTAACCTTGTATATATACTGCTTTTCGCACTGCATCCGATCCGAATTCGTGAAAATACGGATGTATAGTCTAAAACACTCAGACCGAATTCGGATATTGTTTACGCACTAATCCGATCTCTGATCCAAATCCAACTAATTCTTTGGCATATGTCCGATTTGAATACGAGGTAATGCGAAATCATTTATACAAACAGTACTACGGCTACTTCGGTCCGTTAATACGTCTTCCGAATTGACGGAGACGGAGAGAAATCGGATGACGAAAGTCGGATCTAGTGCGTAAACTACCATACAAATATTTCTATGACTACTTCGGAACGTATTTTCATGGATTCGGATCGGATGCAGTGCGTAACCGCGCTAACAGTATAGGTGTAGGTGCGGTTCTCTGTTGGATTACCGAAATATGTTCTTCTTATGCGAACTATGGCGAATTTATTCCGAAATATGGCGATTCTTATGTGGCCGAAAATCTTTCGCCACTTTTGAAAGAAAGAAGAAATAAAATAAATTTATTCAGCTAAGGACACAATATCAGCATAAAAATAAATGAAAACAAAAACATATAAGAATCAAACACACATTTTATGCTGTCGATCGTGCCCATGCCGAAAACCCTTTCGGCATGGGCACGATCGACAGCATAAGCATAAAGCATAAGCGCTGGGTGTTTGACGCCCAGCATATGCTGAGTTGGTGACCCCACCAACTCAACATATGCTGGGCGTCAAACACCCAGCGCTGATTTTCAGTTGGTACCCCTGCAGTGACACACGGACGAAGGTAATTTTAAATACCTGTATATTTTATTAATTGTTTATGTGGATAGTGTTAAGTGTTTAAATTGTGTCGATAAATAATGCATACAATGTGATAAACTATAAACATATATAATAAAACAGAAGATATAAAAGTGCTTTTAATTTGTGACAGCCAATCAAAATCAAAAACTGGCAATATTAATTGACCAATAGCAGGCGGCGCCGGTGCGCGCTTCCTGTTGAGATGAGGCGTTGTCATTATATTATCATTTAATATCACTTTTGGTTCGACCACAGGCTTGATAATAATGACTTTTCATTTCGCCAAATAATTAAAACGCCGAACGATTAAAGTCCCTAATTTTATTTTGTAAATTTTTGTTACGCCAGCTAGTCTGCTGGCCACTGTTTCCTATGTTAAATATTTTAGTTAGCTTTGCCATGAATCTCTCATTGGTCCACAAAATACATACAGCTGAACAATGTTTTAACAAAACTAATTAATTTGAACTTAAAAACAATGAATACATAATTTACTTTGTAATGAGATTAAATTGATAATTTATTTTTGCATCAAACGTTGTAATCAGGTTTAACAGAGATATAATTAAAACAATAATATAATCGTCGTCGAATCGATCTATCATCACCGACAGGACTATTGTAGCCATTAAGCCTGATATAGTGGTGATAGATCGATCAGAGCGCCTCACAATAATTGTTGATATCGCTGTCCCGCATGACGAGAACCTCGTGAAAGCTGAGAAAGATAAAGAAATTAAATATCAAAACTTAGCACACGAGGTTGTCGCCATGTGGGATGTTGATTCAGCAATCATTGTGCCGATAGCAGTTACGGCGAATGGCTTAATAGCTGAGAGCCTCGACCAACGCCTAAAGAGGCTCTCGTTTGGCGGCTGGATCAAGGGCCTGATACAGAAAGCGGTACTTCTCGACACGGCGCGTATTGTTAGGAAGTTTCTCTCTCTGAGGCCCTGACCACCGGTAGCTTGGACCCAGTTCCCGATGCCGGCGGGCTACTATATTTTTATATGTTTTTGTGTTTTTTATATGGAAATATTTAAAAATGTAATTTTATATGTATTTTAGTGAATAAAGGAAATAATAGTTGTCGTCCAAAATAAACTAACTACTTTTGTACAATTTCCTAGTAAACCTGAAATTGAACATTTATTTCGGAATGTGTTAAAATGTTCGTTGTATTAATTACTATGATTAAGATGAGGTAGAATTGGAAATTGATTTGACTTTTAGTCAATTTTCAATGTTGTTCCAGTTAAATGAAACAAAGAGCGCGACTGTGGGATGATATTTTTCGGATGAAGCATCGTTTTGGTCATCTAATGTAACGTCTCGTGCTTGGTCAACAGCCGACAAGAGATGATACAGACGGTCAAACATCCCATTTTTGTAATTGACATAATTATGTTTTTTTTTCTTGACATTTGTATAGGGGGTTACCCTTGTTTCATCGAAAAAAAATTGCCAAATTTTCACTTCCCAAACAAGTTTCCGCATAATTTCATTTGCCAAATTACTGCTTAGCAAATAAACTCTTCACAAATAAATTGTAACGCAAATCTAATGTTTGGCAAGTGAACGTTTAAACAATAACTTGCTTACCAACTAGTACTTTTACCAATTTTAATGTAGTCAAATATGTCAGTTGGTATAGCATATTTTACGCAAAATAAAAAATATGTTTCTAGTACTCGCCGGCCGCTGCCGCGGCACGCTCGCTTCGCTCGCTCGGCTCTTGCGTTGTGTGGTCACAGTTCTAACCTAACCTAGCTGTTTCGATTTAAAAAAGATATAAGCGTGTTACAATAATTTGACTAAATGTTTATTGTCTAAAGATTGTTTGCTGTAATAAATCATTTGATTAAAGACCAAATGCCTTAATGATATTATCCTTGATAATATTCTGCCGACTAAAAATTTGACCAAATGAAAATGTGCGTATTAAAATCATTCCAAAATGTTGCATTGGTATAAAAAGGTTGCTAAAATGCGTTTGGGTAATGTTTGGTCAAAATAATTTTGGCAAAACGGCAGGCTCCCTTGTATAGGTGTTAATGTACCCAAATTTTATGACATGTAATGTATTTTTTTTTCTTGACATTATACGAATGTCAAGAAAAAAAATACATTACATGTCATAAAATTTTTTAATGTACCAACATTTAATTGAATGATGCTTTTGACTGAATGATGATGATTACGAATTACCGCTACAGATTAAAAAAAAAGATTTTTATTTTTAATCAAGCTAAATCCCGCACGGGGGCAGTCTACACATCATATGGTTTTAAGGAATTACACGAATTCGTTTACACTCTGTATTTAAGTCCCAAGTAATAGGGGGCGAGCTTATTCCTACAAACCGGACACAAATCCAGACTCTCTGCTACTGAGAAATTCCATACGGAAAAATGCAAAAACATTTTCAGCAGTTGCGCTTGCGGTCACTAGACGAACGAGTATACTAACAAAGTCGAGGCACTATAATAAACTTTATTCATATTCAGCTTTTCATGGGCTCATACAACTAAAACCACCGCTGCCTATACGCAAGGATATTAATCACGCTCATATACTCCACTTAACACTACTAACGTGGCATTTACCGCGTATAACTCGACATTACCCGCTTTAATAGTGTAAATCCTCATATACATAATAAGGCTATGACCAGACATGAAAAGTTATTTATAATAACGTGCCTTTTGTATGCTGAGGAAGTATGTTTCTTACTCGTTCAACAATTTTGAAAATGATTGTGAATCAATCTTTATATTAAAAAGTTTGATTGATGGAACTACTATGAGGCCTCCAGACTCTGGCGAGAATTTTATTCTCGAATACACCCGAGAACCCCCAAGCCTGTGATAGGGATAGGTGCTCCTTGCTTTTTGCTTTCGCCTGTTCTCAGCCCAGTGTCGCGAGAATTCTCGAATAAACTCGAAAACTCCCGAGACTATGTATGTATAGCTATAGTATGGATAGCTGCTCCTTGCCTTCTTGTTCTCGGTCTCGTTTGTTCTCGACCTAGTGTCTTGAGAATTCTTAAATACACCCAAGAACCCCCGAGACTGTGAGTATGAATAGCTGCTTCTTGCCTTCTTATTTTCGCTGTCGCCTGTTCTCGGTCCAGTGTCGCGAGAATTCTCGAATACACTCGAAAACTCCCGAGACGGTGGGAATGGATAGCTGCTCCTTGCCTTCTCGTTCTCGGTCTCGTCTGTTCTCGGCCTAGTGTCTCGAGAATTCTTAAATACACCCAAGAACCCCCGAGACTGTAATACGGATAGCTGCTCCGTGCCTTCTTGTTCTTGGTCTCGCCTGCTCTCCGCCTAATCTCGCGAGAATTCTCGAATACGCCCGAAAATTCTCAAATACACCTGAGAACCCCCGAGACTGTAATACGGATAAATGCTCCATGCTTTTTTGTTCTTTGTCTCGCCTGCTCTCCGCCTAATCTCCCGAGAATTCTCGAATGCATCCGAAAACTCCCGAGACTGTGATAAAAAAGCTGCTCTGTGAGTTCTTGTTCTCGCTCTCGTTGTTCTCGGTCCAGTGTCGCGAGAATTCTCGGAATAAAACACCCAAAAACTCCCGAGACTGTGAGTAAGGATAGCTGCTTCTTGCCTTTCTGTTCTCACTCTCGCCTGTTCTCGGGCCGGTGTCGCGAGAATTCTCGAATACACCCGAGAACCCCCGAGACTGTGATATAGATAGATGTTCCTCCCGAAGTTGTTCTCGCTCTCGTCTGTTCTCAGCACAGTATCGGTTTTTGTGACCGCTTAAAAGGCGTTTGACGCTTTCCCACAACAAAAGTGAGAACATGCACGAGTGTGGATAACGTTCGTGTCTCGCAAGAAATCTTGACGAGCAATCCCGCTGAGATTTCTCGTCTTGAGTCTGGAAGAGCTTCTAGGAATGTTTAATTTTAAATTCTGTTAGTACATTCAGCATAAATTATATTCGGACGAATAGACTGATCATAATTACCTAAACAAGTAAAGAAAATACTCTTTTTTTTTGTTGTTAGTCCTACGTTTGGCCACTATCTCACCTGATGTTAAGCGATGATGCGGTCTACGATGGAGTACGCTTGCCCAGAAGAAACTGATTCACTCGGGACTTGAAGACACCCAAATTGTAGCTGTCGGGGAACACCCACTCGGGCAGCGAATTTTACTGTTTGGCGGTTTTCACAATGAAAGTGGAATCAAAGCGCTTCGTTCGGGTTTTTGGTATATCAACCATGAACCGATGGCGCTTTTTCGTGCTTCTGGCCGTCCGATAGAAAAAAGGGCGGGGCGATATTAGATCATGCAGATCTGAAGCACACTCTCCGAAATGAGTCCGATAAAAAACCGATAGACTAGCAACTTTGCGCCGATGCTCAAGACTTTGGATCTTGGTCTGAACAAGGGAGTCGTTGCTTATGAGCTTCTTGGCACGCTTCTTAATGGATTCCAGCGCCTCAAACTTGTATCTTAATGGGATACAATTATGGTCCGAATGATAGTTGTCGTGTACTGTGTTAATTCTGAAACACCCCTTGTATCAATCATTGAGATATAGTCTAATTTTCTTAGTTGTTCAGATCTGCATTCTAATTTTGCAACACATTCGTAATCGCTATGGCTTTGGTTTTGTCAGGTCAACAACTTCCATAGCAACGTATGTATTAATAATCCGACTTCTCTACAACTATGTACAGTCAACCAAAGAGACAAGTATACAGGCAACTAATTACATTCGTATTTTAACAGAGTCATGCGTGTGTTGAGTGGCCACTTTTTTGCTATCGCTTGCTTGAGAGTGTCTTGCATATAAAAAGTTATTACGCTTACAATTACAATGATAATTGCCTGCGTAGTGCATTAATATCAGTTGTTTGCCTGTATACATGACTCTTTTGTTGACTGTACCACGCAATGTATAATAGCCATAGCGATAACGAGTGTTTTGCGCAATTAAGATGCTGTTTGAACAATCTGTTCATCCCAATATTTAATGCTGATTGCACGATAGCGTCACTAGCTCTCTTGTTAACTCAGTATTGTGGCATTAATTACCATCTTCTCAGAAGATACCTAATAATGTTCCGCAGTAAATTACGTTTAGGTGAATTAATTGAGAATCTGTCAATTCACTACCAAGCCATACTATCAATAATTATTATCTACCCGCGACCTTACCTCTCATAATTCACGCCGTGTTGCATAGATGACGTCACTACATTGCAGTACACGACGTAACTGTTTAATATGCTGCCTCAATACCGTCCAGGAACATTAGTATCAGTTAGATTATCGTTCTAGAATGCTTTTGTTGTGCATAATAAGACCATTGACTTATAAGGCATACATTAATAGAGAACGATGCACATTTTGTTGGGCACCAATTAAAATAAACAATTTTTTTTTTTTTATAAACCGGCATAATAAAACGGACACGGAATACTTTTAGAGCTATCAAGCAGTTCACTGTGTTCCATCGTGTGTAAGTGAGACTCAGATGGCTATAGGAGAATCCATATACAGCATGTAAGGGTAAACACCGTTGTCACTCAAACCATGGGTAGTTGACTTATACATAAATATATAGGACCGAGTAAAAAAAATTAAAAAAAATATACGCGCGAGAAATGACCGGCGCGGCGGCGCTACGACGCCGACGCGGCGTACACGCACTCGCTAGCGAGACAGCTGACTGGGGTAGCGAACTATGCGGGGCCGTGCGTCGGGCCACGCGGCGAGTTCCCCGCGTCCCCTCTCGTAGCTTGTTGCCCCCGCGCGTAGGGTGAAATGCTTTTGTGGAAAAATGAAAATTTTATAAAAAAAAAAGTTTGTTATTTCCATTGATTCGACGTTCTATAAATGAAACCAAACCACTGGTTTCTAGGATAACGGTGTTTACCCTTACAGCCTGTATATCTTAGTTACTTGGATTTGTGAAATCCGTCTTAGATCCTGTCTGCCCTGGCAGGCATGCTGTCTCAGGCATGACCGTGGCAAGCAAGACTTAGAATGATTATCGGTAGCCAAGATATGTCATCGAAATTATAATACATTCTCTTCATTTATTCAGTGTAAACATACATATAAATTATATTTTTAAATACATATCATAAAAATAAACAATATACATTTAAAAATATGAAAAATAGTAGCCCACCGGCATCGGGAACAGGGTCTAAGCTGCCGGCAGTAAGGGCTTCAGAAAAAGGAACCTCCTCACAATGCGTGCAGTGTCAAGAAGTACTGCTTTCTGTATCAAGCCCTTGATCCGGCCGCCCAACGAGAGCCTCATGTGGTGTTGATCGAGGCTCTTGGCTATTAGGCCATTCACCGTAACGACTATCGGGACAATGACCGCTGAGTCCACATCCCACATGCGCCGACAACCTCGTGTGCTAAATCAAGATATTTTATTTGTTTGTCTTTTTCAGCTTTCACAAGGTTCTCGTCATGAGGGACTGTGATATCAACAATCATTGTGCGGCGCTCTGCTGGATCTATTACCACTATATCAGGCTTATTGGCGACAATAGTTGTACATTGTATTAAATACACTGTCTTATTTTTATTCCAAATCGGTAAAACATGATATTATTATACCCAACTGGTTTTGACGTATTATTTTCTGAAAGATACATGTTTATAAGGAAAAGTGTGTCAATCCGATACATGTGACAGTATCTATATTTAGACGTACGTACCTATTTTAGTCGCAAATCCCATGGAGATAAGAGTTACAATGGAAAAATCGAGAGTATCAGTTACTGATTATCTAACACACACATCAAAAAAAGCGCGATCACTTTAAAAAATTATGTAGCCTTTTTGAAGCCGTATTTTTCTAATCGGTATTCAAAGCGATGATTATCATGATAAATGTTTTTAAATTAAATTGATCAGACATGCTTCTCAATTTGTTGCACATATATGCATAGGCTGAAAAAGCGCGTTGAGGCTCTAAATGCACTTACACGTTTTGTTTCATGCAAGTTTTTGATGACATATTTAAAAAAATATTAATCCCGAAAATCCCGAGATTTGTGAAATTTAATACCAAACATTTCGGGACTAAAATACGACCGAGATCGAACCGATCCTGGGATCAAATTCTCTAGTTGCAACGCAAATGTTTAACGCTAGCCTATCACTGCATTTAATTTTACTCTAATCGAACGAAGTAATTAAAACCTAATTTTCATCCCAACAAATTAACAATATACCTAATGTTATACCAAACCTAATAATAATCAAAACAATTCACGCAAAACAAAACAGTTAGCGCGCTATCTCTTTGGCTGTACCAAATAATGACCATGATTTATGCTCGGGCGACTCGGCGAAATCAATACCTATGTTTGTCGATGCGTAGACTGAATACCGAATGAGATTCGTTTTTATCAATGTAATGTTTAGCTGGTTTGATTTAGGATCGCTTGTGGTTTCGCTAAAATGTTAGCTGATTTATGTCCGAGTATCAGGAAATGGTAAGCGAATTATTATGGCTTGGGGTATCGATTTGGGAATTGGTTTTCAACAGAGAGGAATTGAGCTTGGTTTAATATGATGGACTTGTTTCTCTAACAGTTAAAAATGGCAGGACTACACAGGCCAGTGATAGACATCAACTATGAGACTGGGCTGGCTTAGTGGTTCTGAATCTACTACTTCACGAAAGGCAGGGACCAGCATATAAAACTTGATTACAAGACTACTTAAATTGAAGTCTCGAATAGACTTTTAACTTCGAAAGAGAATTTGGCAAAATTTGAACAGCTTACTTTCACCATCATCATCGTTCATGGTTCTAATTAAACCACTACTATACAGATACACCCGAGAGCAATGAATATGGTTAATATGGTCAAAAATGAATCGTTTTGTTTACCAATGGTGGCATTTTTATTGCCAATCTGGGCATATAAATACACTCGTATTCAAATACTTCTAATATCTAGTCAAAAGTCTTTGCTTCACTATTTGTAAAGATGCAAATCTAAATGTTAACCGATAACGCTCAGTACATTATAGGAATCGGCCATTAGTCACCTTTTAACGACACATATTTCACAAATTATATACTAAAGATTACAAGTATATTGTTTATCCTCCAAACTATTTCAAAACCACGTGTTAAAGCTTTAAAATTGACACCTACAACAGTCTCTGATAAATGTGGAGGTCTTAAGTCAAAACCTCTCTAAGTTGATCTGCTTAAGACAATGTTCGAGATTAAGTCAGATTAATGAATCAACGGCGGTAAACACGTAAATACTTAGTGCAAAGAACACGTCAGTGTATTGTTTGAGATTGCCAAGGATTGGCGTCTAAGATAAGAGGTGTCTAGTTTAAGAAAATGTGCTCTAGTAGCCGTTTATTGTATTACTTGTTGCAGGAAGTTCTCATCTAATAGAAGCATTGATAGGATTCGGGTAGGTATAATTTGTAGCCTTCATAACGTTACGTGTACAACCACGTTATCATTAATCGTTGCAATTAAATCGATTACCACAACATCGATTTATGCCAACGTTTTTAGTCAACCTAATGTTAGTTGGAATAAATATTTTAGAAGCCTCCCTAATTGCCCTTTATTTATGCATATTATTGAATAGAATATAACTAAATATTACATCCCATTATAATTTTGTAAAGCCATAAACAATTATATGGAAATTATTATATAGAACCAGCATCCTAATTGCGCAAAATACTTCTAATCGTTAAAGCTTTGATTTTGACCGGTCAACAATTTCCATTGCAATTACAATGTAGTATGCATTAACAATCTGACTTCTCCACAACTATATACCACGCAATGAATATTGTTGTATTGTTAAAATGAAAGCTTGAATTCACGAACTGATTGAAGTTACGAATTTGAAACGCAATTCGGAAGCTTATATATTATATTTTTATAGTAAAAATATATTATATTTTTACATATAAGTTATTCAGATTAGCGTTCGAATTGCGTTTATTTTTGGCTTTCAAATATATATTATATATTGTAAAGCCAAAAATTTCTTGAATAACATTTAAGTATAAAGTAATAAGTATATCTAGAAAAGTTGATAACAAATTTAATATAAGAAAGAAATATATTATAGTTTCAAACCAACCTGAAGGTATTGAAAATCCTACCCACGTAAATGAATAAGAAACTGAACACAAACAAAGTGGATAACATGGTGACATTGAGTTCGAAGACGTCAATGTATTGTTGAGGCTCTTTGAGGTATACACAATAGGGATCTATTTCACTGAAGTAGTTTACAGCCTTATAGACTATGGAAGATGAAAGAATCTTCGCAACAATCTTAGAACTTAAAGACAAGAACAAAGGAAAATTGTTATCATAGGCTACATAGCTACGGCGTTCTTGCCTGCTACATAAAATGTAAATGAAATTTTGCAAGTGAAATCATAATTATATCAAAACCATAAATGTGGTTAGACACCTCTAAAATACTTTGCGACCGAATTCACTGACTTTACAATAAGAATTATTAATTGTACCACTAATGAGTGGATCTCCTCGTCAGAGTCTGTGTTTCCCGATAGTAATAACCTGGGAATTTTCAAGTCACGAGTGAATTATAGCTTCTATATCATCGCTTAATATAAGGTGAGATAGTGGGTAAAGGCAAGTCTACAAAATGTAGAAAGAAAAAAACAATTTAACAGAAACCTTAGTACAAATTGAATCTGGCAGTTTTAATTACAATGCTGTTTTCAAAAGATCGATGCATAGTAAGGATCGATAGAATGTTAATTATCTAATATCAGTTCTCAAAAACGTAAAAGTTCAATGATATGCATAAAACATCACGTTGTCATAACGACAATATCAAAGTCACTAACAAAAGCAAACAGAACAAAGTCTTCAAAACGCAAAAAAAATTGTCACGCATCGCCACGTGATACGCTAATGGAACGTCACGCCGATGGAAACAGATATTTGATGTAGGTGAACGTGTGAAATATTATACGAGAATGGTTTTGACAACCCTGACATTAGACAGGTGTGTGCGAGAAATCTAGTCCATACATAATGTAGGTTGCAGGTTAATGTAAACGTCTGGTTTAGGTGTTCAATCTTGTGTTTGACAAATGGGATAGATTTTCGATAAGTGACCTAAATTGACTCTGATTTGGGACTAAAATATATGAAATGCTTGCTTCCAAATCACCATATCGTGTGATGTAGAAATAAAATGTAGAATTGTCAATTAGATTATCGGAATATTTAGGGTGACTAATCAACATTGAGCTATGCTGCGCTGTCACAGTGCTATGTTTTTTATACAAACAACTTTGAGCTGCCCGAGTACCTGATCTGCTGTGCGACTGAGTAAGTCATCATCTGCCTAGCCTTTTCCCAACTATGTTGGGGTCGGCTTCCAGTCGAACCGGATGCAGCTGAATATCAGTATTTTACATGGAGCGACTGCCTATCAGACCTCCACAACCCAGTAACTGGGTAATACGATACTCTTGGTAAGACTGGTTGTCAGACTTTCTGGCTTCTGACCAACAGTAACGACTGTCAAAGATCTACAAATGACAGCCGGGACCAACGGCTTTACGTGCTTTCCGAGGCACGGAGGAAACTCGCTATGGTAAATGGTGACCCATCCACAGACCAACCTCGGCAAGCGTGGCTTAACCCGGAAGATCGGTCTATGCGGCTGTAATTATTTTGCCACGAGCTCCTCTGTGCGACTGAGTAAGTACAGATCATTATTAGCACACGTGTAGTCGCGCAGCCACACCAAGCGCAGCGCAGCAAGTTTGAGGAGCGAGTCAGCACGGATCGGGTGATCCCTGCTATGTTTTAAACAAACCACAGCCACACAAAGCGCAGCGCAGCACGTTTTGTTAGTTTCCTCATTATAACCTAAGGCTCAATTTACAACGCCGCGGAATGGAATGGATGCGACGAAATTGTACATAGCAAAATGAACTTTATGTCAATTATAAAGTACAAACTAAATACGAGCCAAAAGAGGTCGCCCCGGAGGACGCGTGACCTTTTTTGCCTCGTATTTACTTTGTACTTTATATAATTGACATAAAGTCCATTATGCATTTTTTTAATCATTTTTTTATTACTTTTCTTGGTCGCATTTGACCCTCGTCGCACCTGATGGTTAGCGCAGACAGGGTCTAAGATGGAGCACACGAATCCAAGCAACAGAGATATAGAGGGAATCCTCTATACCCCTCTGGCTCTCACATACACACGACGGAGCACAGTAAACTGCTTGGCGCCGGACTTTAATGTGAGGGTGGTAGCTAGCCAGGCGGACCGTAAAGATCGTACCAACAAGCAACTATGTACAATTTTGTCGCTTCCATTCCATTCCCCGGCGGTGTAAATGTAGCCTAAGAGGAGCGAATTAACTTAATAGAGCATAACGCAGCATAGCTTAATGATGATTAGTCACCATGAGGCATAGTAACAAGACCTTTCCAGCTGGAAGTATTACGTGTCAAATAGAAATAAAATGAAGAACTGCCAATTAAATTACTGGAATACTTAGGCGTTGTAACAAGATCTTTTCCGCTAGTGGTCCTATTACAGTGTTATTATAGGCTCAACATCTGTAATTTGTTAAATTTGCCACAAAAGCAATTTTGAACATTCTTATAGTATGAAAGGGTCGACTAATGAGCTTCATGAGAACAACTAATGATATGGTATTGTACTTGTACAGAAGATAGTTAAAATTGGCATTGAATACATTGATATTTTTTAATGTATTCTAGCAGTTTGAAGTTTACTGTTTTTAAAAACCACACGATAGCAAATATAATTAAATCATCAACATAAAGCAAAAGTATTTTTTTTTTAAATAATCGTTATTCTGTAGCTTAAATTTTTCGTATCGTACATCTTTTGTTTGTGAAATTATGTGTTTTATACGCCACACTCAAACGTAAAGTAAGGCTTGTCGTGCTTTGTTCAATAATGAAGCCACTTCAAGCAGTGCCATTTGATATAAAGCGTGAGCAGAAGTAAGATTTCTGCTTTGATGTTATATTGTAAGGAAAAAAAATATATAGAACGTATGAAATTGGTTATCATGAAATAAAACTAAACTAAGTAGTTAGTAAAAACATACTAAATATGTTATTGAGAGACTAAGAAATTAAAAGCACCGTCGTCTTTTTCCACATGTAACATACTGTTGGCTGGTATTCTGACCAGATTCGTATCAAAAACAATATTTTGCAAACTGGAATTGCCAATGATGTTCATAAATAATAACCTTACGATGAATTCATCATTCCGATACTCACATTATTCAGCTACATTAACGAATAAAGTATTTATAGAAAGGCTTAAAAATTCCAAACGATGCGTGTCGATTATTATATCGTAATGATTGCATATCCTTCCATGTCGATCAATTCGTTTTCATTTCGTCGTATTTCTGTTTATTTTATATGAAGTAATAACAGCTGTTTTAATTTTCGTGGAATTGGTAGGTATTAGATTATTTTGTAGTATAATAATTTTACTGTTTGGTGCAATTACTAATTGAAGTATTTCTGTTAACTCTTCCAACACCAATAAACTTGCTTGAACGAGTGATTATACATAGAGAAAAAAAATGGAATCATGATCACTTGATCATCAGTCAACATTTGATCCATTGAAGATTGTCGCTTAAATTAAGTCAACTCTTTTGAATTAAATTATACTCACAAATTAATCACCTTTTAGAGTAGTTTTACTATTTCAGTTTGTACAATTAAGGGATTACTGACAGTTAACCCCACTAGTAAACTATCAGTAATCCCTAATAGCTGAGGTATCGCCAAACTGTGGCGATTGGATATTTTGGCATGCAATAAAACCCTTGACACATTTTCAGCTTCGACGCCTCTGAATTTACAATCAATATTCAACTTTATATTTTTTAAATAAAGCTCAAAATTGTCTGTTAGATCCCTTACCAAATTCCGAACACGAATGCGCCGGGTTTTTTCGTTAATTTTGTACGTTTGTGGTGTTCGGAAACGGCATCATATCTGGCTTTTAGCAATTTATATCAGATGTTTTGTTGTGAATATTGGTAAAACAAACGAAAATACTTGCGTTAACAGCTGGCCTATTGGAATATGATTTTGGTTTAAAAACATTTAAATGTTTTCTTTATTTGAGGTTTCCATATTCAGTGCTATGGTTAATATGATACACAAATAAGAAGAAACATAATAATATAAGTTAGAAACAAACTTCTTGTGGTTCTAAGGTTTCAAACCCTTCAAATGTGTTCATTATGTGAAATATTATGGAAGTTACGTATGCTTTTCACCATATATAATTTTGATCTGAAACAGTTTTATTAATACGTTCCCTGGCAAATGACTTTATTTGGAGTCACATTATGTTATAACTAGGATCGGATATTCGGATGCATATTTACCTAAAGTTAATTTTTAACTCTGAAATCATGGAAGCGGCTTCCTAAATATATTTTTTGTAAAAAAAACAGGGTTTCCAGAAACACCGGGAATGCATAACTATTCGGGTGTATAGTATGGAAGCGATTTAAAATGATTTATTAAAAAAAAACCCGGTACTCTTAGATTGCATAATTATTTAACATTAATGTTTAACCCCCGATGCAAATATGTGTGTATGTAGAGTGTAAGAAGAGGAATGGTTTGTGCGAGATAAACTAAAAAAAAAACATTAATTGAAATAATTGTTCCGGAACCGCGGGATTTTTGCGATTCAAAAGCGCATTCCATATTAGCCAACATCTCAAGATTAGGTGAATATGCATCCGAATATTCGATCCTAGCTATAACTAGTCATGGATTTTTGAGTTATAACTCAAAAATCCATGACTCCAAAAGGAGTTACGATCATAGAGCACTTTCTATGTAGTTATTTTGTAGGATATATTGGATAGATACATTACATTAGGACCCTCACTTGTTTTTTTTTCTTGCAAATCATTTCCATCCAAAGGTTGTCTGGAAGAAATCGCTTGGTGCGATAAGACCGCCCATTGTACATGTCTGTTTTATAATATTGTTTTTTGTTTGTTTTGTGTACAATAAAGAGTTTTGTATTGATTGTGGGACTGAGAATCGAATTGCATAATTGAAGAAAAAAACCGCCAACAATTATTGCTTTTTAGGGTTCCGTACCCAAAGGGTAAAACGGGACCCTATAACTAAGACTCCGCTGTCCGTCTGTCCGTCTGTCACAAGGCTGTATCTCATGAACCGTGATAGTTAGACAGTTTAAATTTTCACAAATGATGTATTTCTACTGCCGCAATAACAAAAAACTAAAAAATAGAATAAAATAAATATTTAAGGGGGCTCACATACAACAAACTTGATTTTTTTTGCTCGTTTTTGCTCGATATTGATAACAAAAACAGGTAGACGCTTGAAATATTCACAGAATATTTAGGTATTTAATCACTTTAGAAATAAATAATTAAATTAAAATAAAAAAATATATTTAAGGGGGGCTCCCATACAACAGACATGATTTGTTTGCCGTTTTTATAGATAATGATACGGAACCCTTCATACGCGAGTCCGACTCGCACTTGGCCGGTTTTTTTTAATAGCGATTGTTCCAACCGTTGTCATACTGGTTTTTCATGTCAATTGGATGTATAGTTAAACTCCTACCTTTTGTAAGAGGACAAGGAACGTGTTAATACTAATTAGACTCGCACATCCTGACTGCGTTACCTTTTCGAATTTATCTTTCTTTTGAGTTAGCACGAACTGTACAAGAAAAGCTCGTGTCCTGAAGAAACGTAATTCCAAAAAGAAAGTAATAAATTATACCACAAAAAATACTGGAAATAAAAGCAAAACTTCGATCTCGCAAAAGACATTTTCAAGAAAACCAGAATTAGTATTCTTTCATCATCTTGTAAATTAAATATCATTCCGAATTTCTTTAGCGCAGAGTAGAAAAATAAGGATCTTTTCGTAACTTTATTTACACAGGGAGTATTATAATAATTATGCTATAAATCTGAGTAGGCCTGGCTGATATTACTGTCACAAAGATACCTTATTATGTATGTGCAAAGAGTCTGTGAAACATGGAACGAAATTTTAATATCAAATGTGCTTGAAATAGGGTTGGTAGTGCGAAGTGGCTTTCTGAACTGAAATGGAATTTGTAGACAGGTAATTTGAGCATTAGGTAATGTCTATTTTTGTTTTGAAAAATCAGTAAGCCTGCTACACTACCACACTGATAGGCTAACTTATAATCTTGTTATTTTACTTTCATGGGGTGGGATACTCAACTTCAAAAACTAAAACATCAACAATCAAAATACCTATCAACACCTTAAATAATCAACAGTTTAATTTACCAATGAATCAGAATAACATTAGCTTGAAGCATAAACGTTTCAAAATGTCAACACTTCAGATGAGCAACGAATGTGAATAACATTGATTTATAACATGAATAGTTCAAAATATCCACACTTTAGATGATCCACGAATCTGAATGTCGCTGATTTATAACGTAAATTGTTCACTAAATCAACACTTTAGCAAGTCGATGTTTGACAAAATATCGTGAAATACTTTTGATTGAAAAATTAAACTGTTGATTATATGGTGTTGATATTTTTTTATTAGTATCCCACCCACTTTCATGAAAGTAGTAAATCGATATGTCTTTAGGTCCGCAAGGACTACTCACTATTTCTATTGAAATCGAACGTAGTCTTGCATCTAGAAATCTTTTGTAATTTTCAATTTCATTACTACCTGCTTTAAAGACAAGGCAGTTAGTTTCTCAGAAGTAATTATTAAGAAAAACATACATAGCCTAAGCCTGAAGGAATACATCGTTAGGAAACCTGCACACCTAAGAGGTCTTCATAAAGTTCTTGATGGTGTGGGTAGTCCGCCAACCCGCACCAGGTCAGCATTGTGGACTAAGGCCCGTGCCCAGCAGTGGGACAGTAATGGGCTGATTTATATACATGTGAGTACATAGCCCGATAAGCTCCTTACAAACTTAATTATATACGCCATTAACACGCCACTCTATTCTAATATTCATGCATACAAAATTACCAAAAAATAAAACCTTTGGAATTAACCTTCTTTTGGCACATTTCGACGGAGTGTTCAATATTTCACGCTTTATTAGGTAGTCCTGAGCTGACCCTTCTAATTTGGTAGCCGGTGCTACCGTCCCTTATACATTTAGAACTAGTTTACCAGTTCTCACACGTAATTCAACCCGTACTACTATTTACTTAGCAACCCGTGCGTTTAAATTAAGTTCTTGTAGTTTCCCTTTTTATCTGCACAGTCAATGTTTGCTTAGAACTATTTAGACTTCTTATCTATTTAAAGAATTGAAGCACTGTGAAATTCAAGAACATTTGTGCGAATAAGCTTCTTCGAATATCTTCTAAGTCAGTTGTAAGATATCTTTTTCTGAAGAACTACGTCACCATCGACCGTTTCATCATTATCATTTAGCCGAAAGACGTCCACTGCTGGACATAGGCCTCTACTAAGCATCGCCATATCAACTGGTCCTGTGTTTCTCGCATCCAACGGATTCTCACGACCTTCACCAAGTAACGAATCGACAGTGTAATATCGGATAGATCGTCTTTGTGAGGAAATCGGAAAAGAAGATTAAAGGAATTCGTTGGATTGATGAGGAAAAGCAAATACGAAAACATAATTCTGTCATTTCAAATGTTATCGGGATTGTTTCGTAAATACTCTTAAGGAAATGTCAATTTGTACTAATGATACACATTTATTTGTGAGTGCCCCATTGGTTTCGTGGTTGCCAACGACTTCGAGCGCCATAATTGTATGGGGTAAAAACAAATTCGTGTAATCACAACCACATGATCTATTGCTGGTAAAGATTAACCCCGCACGGCTTGATGGAAATAACATTATTTTCTTGCGGTAGTAGGTAATGTATCTAAACCACTTATGTATATATTATGGAATAGATTATGGATTTAATTTGATGAAAAATAAAAATATGAATATAATTTTTGTCTTGCGATTGGAGTAAGTGATCATATTTAAATCACTTAATAAGGTTCAATACAAATAAAGAAAAAAAAATATCCTAATAAAACTATAAACTTAAATAGGGCATCAAAAAATTCCTCCGCATCGCCGTCGACTTGTAACGTGCCCAGAAGGCTGGCAGCATTGCCACGTTGTATGGCATTGCTTATCCTTTGACCAAAGTAGAGGCCAGCCTTCGGGTCACGGGTCGTGTCGACCAGCCGCCTTGAAATATCTTAAAGCATCATATTTGTATATACTTTTAATTGTAATTATTAATAGATTATGTAAAGGTTCAATACAAAATTAAACAATAAATAATTTTTCGATGCCACGCAAAAATGAATGAAAGTAGCCGTACTTTCATTCATATTGCGATATCGCTCTGCGCAGTCAGTTAACTCCGGGCTAGAAACAGAAAAGCAATTTTTTTTTTGATGAATTTTTTGTATCTCTTTCAGGGCCGATCTGTGTCACTAGTATATCACGCGGTTTGAAGGAATTACAAGAATTCAGATATACCCTGTATTTCTATGACGTGACATTAGAATTGTTACCACATTTTGTCACGTCGTTTTGTGAACCATGAGAAAATAGCTTTACTCTCCGGATATTACAGGTAAGATGGTAATATTAATCATAACATTACACATGGTAACATAAACACAGCAGATGTAACTAATACACAATTTCTCAATAATCGGATAATAATACATTTAGAGGCAAACGAAATTTATTCGACAAACAAACAAACAGTGCGCGTATTAACATCAACATCCCTTGACGGCGTGTAATCAACTCTTCCTAAATTAATATTGACAGGAGTATTACAGAACACTAGAGGATTCGTCGACATTGTACCCAAGGGATCGTTGTTTAATTGTTTACACAATTATCTTCGTAATAATTGAGTTTTTCGTTCCGGCCTCCCGCTAGGTTCGAACTTGCTGAAGCAGTATTAAATTAATACACCCGTTTGTGTACCTGATCTGGTTATTCATCAAGTTATTACGCAATATCTTGATAATATATTGTATCTTCGGCGAACTAATTATGTTGACAGGAAACCTATAATTTAATAGACTTGATATTAATAACGCCTTGAGGAATAGTATAAGGCACTTGATGTTAATACCACAAGAGATGTGTCGGTGATTGTGTTAAATACATTAAGTACCATTCTGCGGGAATCCCAGCGAGCAGATCAATATTGCAACAAATCATCTATGAATGAATGAAAATATTGAACAATCAGACAATGAAAATAAAGAAATCATATTTTCAAAACGAATACTAAAGGAAAACGCTGGAATGATGATGAAGATAGTTTCACACTTAAAGGAAACCAAAACGCGTTAATTACTTTTGCTCTTGCACAAGTTTTAGAAGTCACCAGTGAGGACTAAGATAGAATTGTAACTCCTCCGTCTTCGTGAGCTCATAAATTCGCTGGTGACTTAAGACTGCCCAACTAAGCCGGTTTATTTTAGCTGTATGCGGCTAAACGGTACATACATTTCACGCCATAATACCATTTGAACTTTTGAGAAAGCACGTTCTTAATGCAGAATGTGCAACTTCGAAAGATCTTGAAGCAGTTAAAATATAATGTCGCATAGATGGTTATAGAATTAGATAGAAGTGAGTTTTAGCTGAAACCAATGTCTGTTATCAAAAGAAAAGCGGGTATGGTAAATGAAACCAACATAGTCGACCACTGAGAGTACATTTAATTTACATGAGCATTTAGTCCGAGTCACTAATATCACAAGATCACATGATAAGAGGACAGTCTAAGTTAGGTTGTAAGTTTACGTCAGACATCTGCGGCAGCTAAAAAGAGAACCAGACCCTCTGTGGAATAACCACTGGTTTTATAACATCGGGTACGTTGAAACATGTCGACAACTTCCTACAACTTTTAAATGACCCACATAATAATTTACTTTTTGATGTATGTGGGGTCAAAGGTAATAAATAAAAGGTAAAGTATGTTTTTACATAAATTATTTGCATAAAACATGATCATATTGAAGCATGATCAAAAATTAATTAAATTCTACAAAAATATGAATCCTTCAGCACTAAGTTTCGAATCATTTACCGAGCAATGATTTAAGAACAAAATTTATTCTGTGATCCAAACCTCCAGTAGGATTAAGGTAAAAGCTTGTGACGACGCACCAATTACCAAACAAATACATTACAGAGGTAGCACAGGGGTTGTTTTTGCAATCTATCCTTCTTTCAATTAAGCTAATTGGCCGGAAAACAGAGGAAAATTTATAAGTGGTTGGAAACAGTCTAATTTATTAAAGGGCCCTTGTCCAAATATAGCGTACAAAAGAAAATGAGTCAAATTTTATTTAGGAATATTTCTCTAATTGTAATTCAAGAATGATTATATTTATTTTCCTGTATTCGTTTTTCCTCAGTAGAGCTCCAAAAGATGGTTGCCAAAAATTTACCGAAGCCGTAATTGGGAAAATAAAGACTAGTTATAAAAATATCCAAAGAAAAATTATACTAAATGGAAGCTTCTACTTAACCCTGGGTTGAAAGAATGATGTTGCCTTTGATAATAATTCGTTATTAATATTTTTTTAAGCTGTATTTTGTTAGATATTTTTACATTAAATAACATAATATTAATTTAAAATGTTTGAATATTTTGACCAGATAAATATACATACCTTGGTACCACATAAATTTATTATGCACATATTTTCTTGCGGTTGTAATGCTGTCCATATTTTTCTATTATAACAAAATAAGGCTTATTCCTGAATAAGTATATGTATCTGCATAATACGTATTGTACACTATTTTCAAAGAATATCCTTATTGAATAATAAATACTCTTTTATTTATTGTACAAGATTAAACTCTTTGCTTTTGTGCCTTCACTTTGTCCCTTTTTTCATAATCTGCTCCTTCAGCTTTCACTAAGACCCTGTTTTACATCTCAGTTAGGCCTTGATAAATCATCCTAAATGAACCAGCCAAGATCGCCTTTGTTAAATTTCGTGTCCCGATTATTATCTCTTAGAGAATTATTCCGAGCCTTTTTGCGTCTAGAACGAATTACATCAGGATAATTCGTTCAACATTTTATACTAAACTTCAAACGATATATTCCGAAACTTACCTGGAATGAAAGCTTAAATTGCTTTAGGAAACTTTGTCAACTATATTATCGACTAAGAAAGTGGGGACAAAATTTCTAGCAATCATATTAATATTTCAACACGTAAAAGTAACGTTTGTGACAAAAGGAATCTTGTTTGTTTGGGAGTTTCGCCGGAGGAAGTTTTATGGCCGTGACAAAGAAATGGACATTTTTTCTTGAGGGGCGTTGGATGTCAAATTATTTTTTGCTAAGTAAGTCGTTGAGGACCCGAATGATGTCAAACAACGCTGAGGAAGGTATTTGAAAATTTATGAACATCGATTTTACATAGATTTAATATTAACGTGGCGATGACTACGAGTCTCGATGCTTGAATCGTAAAATTTAAATTTCAACTGTTGGAAATGGCTGATTTTGGAGCTCGTAAACAAGTAACTACCACTCATTCCATGCTCAATCGTTTATGGCATTCTTTATTGAGTTACGCAGAAGTGTTATAGTTACATCATTGGGTATACGAATTCACTGATGATAAGGGAGGCCATAAAATTGGTGGTGGCAATTTCCAGATCATTAGTGAATAAATTGGTAAAGGAAAACTTACATATCTTTTCCATTAGCTATTATTAGAATATACAACGTTATTTTTAGTATATACAAAAACCGAGACCCTCCCAACAAGATTTTCATCAGAACTGCCTGAATATGTTTTTTTTTATAAATCTCCAAGTTCCTTTGTGTCGTGTTAAGTTCCCTAGTAAAGTGTGAAATGCCTGAGATGTGTTATGCAGGGGTTGTTTAATACACGGAAACTGACCGAGCGGACCGTCTCAAGCCTCAGGCCTATTCCCGTCAACTGTTATGGGTAGAAACCAATTGAAACAAAATTGAAAATTAAAAAAAAAATGTGGTGTAAAAAATATGTCAATCGATTCTCCTAGTGATTCTGAATAAACTAGTTTCAGGTCTATTGTATACTAAAACTAAGCTTGTATAGATAAGTATTGTTACATTTAATATTGCGTATGGTTGAAGTTTGCACTGACGTCATCGCTAAGAAAGATAAATAAATAGGTCAGTATTTTTCTCCGCAGTACTCTAACACAATTCTTTCTAGACAACTCAGTACAAACACAGCTATTCCCTAGATTTATTTGACAGCACGAGTACGTACAAAAAGTATTACAGAACAAGATAAGATTTCAACTTTAATTAAAAGATTACATAACCATTATGCCCAACTCAAAGTCCAAACAACGTCCAGTGTAAATCTACGACGAATCGACGTAGTCTTGTCAAAACAAAAATGTTATTTTCGTCGAAAATTTTCTTGTTTTCGACCAAGTTGGTTTGTTATATGTGTTTGTTTTGCTGTCTAGTGTAATTTATATAAAGAACGACGCTGTAACACGTAGTAATGACCACAGTAGTGATGTATTACGCACACTTGAGGGCTAGAGCTGGGCTAATAAAAGGAATATATAGTCTTCTCACCGCTGTAAAAAGTTTATGCGTGTTTTTATTCTGTTTTGATATAGATAATGAATATTATATTGTGGCAGTAGGGTAATAAGATTTTGTGGTAGTTCATTAGTGGTAGTAGTTTATTATTGGTCTAAAAATATAGCATAATAGCGTTATTAGTTGAAAATTAATTCAAGTTATATACAAGGTTAGTCGGAAAGGGGGTACTAATCCGAAGCCCACTTATAGTATCGCTGATGACTGTTCGAAAGCAAGTGTTAAAATGTCAAAATTCGAGTTTTTTTTTTTCCAAATAAAATTATTATTATTTTAGTTTTTTCAAAAATTCTTCATCCCTACTTTAGTTACAAATTCAGAAAATGGAGCTTCTAATTCATGACCCCAAATATGACCTAAAATGTAAACACAGCTGATCATAACTGGGGATAGATAGATTTTAGAGATTATTTTTTGAGATTTTTGAACAGCTGTTTCTCTTAAACTATTGAGTTTTGGGAAAAGTTGTAGAGCAAAAGTTATTCATTATTATGTGTACTTTAATACCCTTTCGGATTAGTACCCCCTTTCTGACTAACCTTGTATATATGATAGATAGATATACTTTATTGTAGACTAAAAGAAATAAAACAGAAGGAATACACTTAATTAAAACAGTACAAATGGCGGTCTTATCGCTTAAAGCAATTTCTTCCAGACAACCATAGGATGGAAAGAATTGTTAAGAAAAATTAACGGGCAGTTTGCAGCGTACAAATATATAATATAACCTAAATCTGTAAAAATCAGGAATCAACTAAATAACAGATAATAAATAAACTAACTAAAAATAAACTAAATAAATAATAATAAGATTCATGAATAGAGTTTTATGAAAAGATAAAAGATGCGACGATGGTTGCGTAGATGATTTTTTATTTGGTGAAAGTTATCGTATTACTAATAAAAGAACACCAGTAGTGTAATTGTTGATGAACATTACAAGACCAAGTTTTTTTGCTAGCAAATTCAATATATTTTTATTCGTCTTTCTACCATTATCTCAGCTGATCCACACTGTACACAACATGCTCAAATAAACACACTGGTAACGGTATGTAATACAATCAACCAAACATTAATAACAGCAGCCCATTATTCAAGTCGCATTCCCAAAACCATATTCCATTACATATCAACAATAAAATTCAAACCGAAAACGTTTAAAATTAATTCTACCTTATCTGTGTACAGTTTACTTTGAAGCACGGGTCGGCGTCATTAAAATGACAATACCAGACCCAAACTTACATACAACCCGCTTGTTACGATTCGCGTTTACCAGTCATGTTATCTCCCCTACTGGAGTAATCCTTTACAAGTTAAATTGTGCTCTCATATCTCAGACGGCTCAGTTCAGAGTCTTCTTGAATAATTGTGTAAGTTTCAATATCACTGTTTTGTTTAAGTGAAACAAGTTGAGAACTATTGCAATCTCGATGTGAATGTTCTGTTATATATCTGAGGTCTGGTTTCGGTATATCTGGTTGCTATATAAGCTTAGGTGCTTTAGTTTTAATGCTTGTATTACATTCTAAGTTTAGCGGTGCTCTGCTCAAATGGTTAGATGAAAATTTCGAAAGATTTTTTCTTCGGTACAGAGATTCAAAAGTTATTAGTGTCTACTTACGGTCTCAAATTGATATAAACATATTTGAAAATGAAACTCTAGAAGTCAATAAAAATAAACCTTGCGACGGTAGTAGTGGTGGCAACTAGCGGAGTACGCTTTTCTAAGGGCCGGCATGCTGCACTTAGTCCTCTCTCGCGCCTCAGCAGCCACTAGTTAAGTACTACACCTACACCTGAAGACCCTGGACTCCTCGTATCGTATTGTCTAGAACCACGCCCTGTTAACTAATCCTGTAATTTCTATTAAAATATATATAGTATGGTTAAAAGTGTTTCCATTAATATTCAGTAAATACTCTTCTGCTAAACTGCTTCTTGCTAGATTCTGAATTTATGTGCACATGCTCATTAAAGGTTGACTCCTCAAGACACCCTTAACCCGCTAAGCGTGACAACCTTTATTATTACTGATGGCAAGGGGCAAGTACCATATTGTATTGACGAAACTATCCTCTATGACTGCTCATAATTTTTTATCACCGATTTAATCAAAATGATCAAATTGTGAATCAAATATTATTATGTTAGTAGTATGAAGAACAAACAACTGCTGAAAGCTCTTATACCTTTCATAAATAACAGTAACATGATCGATACTCCCAAAATGCCTAAACAAGTAACCCTCTCAACAAAATCAATAAAAAAAGAAAAAACAAAGTAAAGAAAACGTTGTTTGGCAAAGAATTCCATTAAATATTTACAAAGGAACCTCACCACTTGTGTCCACAAGACATACATGAGGGATTACCAAAGAAAAAAGTTCATTTACTTAAAAACTAAATTTATTAAGCTATTAATAAACATTGCCTCTGAGACTGGTTGTGAGTCCTTTTCATACGAGTACCCAAATATAAGGGCTTTAAGTAAAATTATACAAAATTAAATTTAGTTCAGAGGCCGGTTAGGAGGGGACCACCTAAACAAACTTACTAATGGAGTGTGGTCTACACTGGAAGCGAAAGCGAGAATAGTCGACGCCTTGTATTTCTTCTAAAACATTATGTACAGACGCCAGCTGCATATAACGCTACTACAATCGGTCAAATTTCTTTAATAAATTTTTATCTTTATAGCAAAGGCATTAGGTTCAAGGTTGATTGGGAATATTTGACAGTATCGGGTAGCTTGATGTGCTGGCGTCTGTACATCGTTTTTTGGGTCCATACGACTAGCTTTCAACCCATAAGCTTGAATACTCTTTTTCTTGAATACTCTTTTTTTTTTTTAATAAAACATTGCCCCACACTAAGTCTTAAAACGCACTAGCGGCCAGCCGCAATACAGCGTGCCGCTTGCGGTTGGCCACACATCGATTTTTACATGAAACCGCATGATTTCAACGCACTGATTTCCGGCCAACCGTCGTGCGCCAGTGCGTTCAACGCTAAGATTTCTCTTGTATCGTGGGTGCGTTTACAGACACAAATCTCACATACACAAACGCCCAGACCCGGAACAACCACCTGTAGGTCATACAAATTTTTGTTCCGTGTGGGAATCGAACCCACGACCCGTAGCCACTGCACCAAACGTGTCGTCAAAACTCTCATAGCGTTATTATAATTTGGCAAGCATCATAATATTACTTCAGAAAGTAAGCTATCCGAAACTAATCTATACATACTTAAACATCCTCGAAAGCTATCTCCATTTCTCACATTGTCTAACATCTTCTTGAGTTTACGCCAAAACTTTACGCGCTCGTTGATATATCATCGAATTAACTTTAATGTGTTCCGGCATCTATAGGAAGGTATGCATGAACTCGTTTGGTTAAAACGTCTTCCGCTGAACAATTTTGAGTACATCTTCGTTAATTACGTGTTTGAATTATTACCGGATATTTTCTTTGCGTAACTTTAGGGATATTTTGAGTGCGTGATCCCTGTTTTTGACGGCCCTTCTTTACGGTATTTTGCTTTGTAAGGGGAGTATTAAGGCGGTGTTAAGCAAGAATGAACTCCCTTTTGAAGTAGAGAAAGCGTTAAATTTTAAGCATCAGATTTATTTGTTAATTTACGTCACTTACTCTATGTCTGTAGAATTGTTAACAACGTGTTTTGTGGCAGTGGATAGGTACCTGAAATCAAAACAAAAATATTGTTAATGTTTCACCTAAAATTTTTGGATACATAAATAAACTTACGCCTTTTTTTCATGAAAATCTAGAACGCCACATATTATAGCCCGGCTACAGGCTCAGTTTCGCCTGCGCAGTCCAAAACTGACGGAATACCGAACAGTGACCACACGTGCTGGTAAGATCGTGCAAACTGTATTGTGCAAACCTCATAGTGTTTTGTGAGCTCGTCACGTCACGATGTGCGACTTCTTACATTACTCATTGTGTCGTCGAAAATTATTTTGCCGGACTGAAGCGCAGCTTGAATGACCGGCGACACGCTGCAAGCAAAAACTGCGCAGTCCAATTTTCAGCATGTCAACGATTGCGCAAGCCGTGCTTTCGGGCCAGTGCGAGCTACCGTCTTGCTGTCCACACGTGCGATCTTACCTGCGCAAACTGGTTTGTGCAGGCATGCTCGCAGACAAGACGGAGCGTGTAGCCGGGCTATTACGATCCTTGCATACTCTTTTCGCTTCGTCCACGTTCATATGTTGTCATACAGGCACGCCGGTTGAGAGTACTATGCAGCTGCCCTTTTTAAAGAACATCACTAATAATATTGATGTATGTCCTTCTAGGGCGTCTTCTACCGGCGTTTCCTCTGGCATCTACCTTAAATAATTCCTTTTATTAATCGCCGTTCACTCATTCTCTCAATATAACCAAATCATCTAAGCATACACTGTTCAATTTTTGGCGCGATTCCATTAGGCAAGTCTTGCATGCAAGTATGACGTCACATTTGCGTACAAAACACTCTCGAAAACATGTTTTCAATGTAAGCAACATTAAAAACATGATTTCGAGAGTGTGAAAATTGCATGCAGGTTGTACTTGCATTGTATACAAGTGGAGACGTTCAACAATTGAGTTGGATATCAATTAATATTATTTTGATACTCCTCAACAAAGATGATTATTTTCTCGTGCCCCCACCTAACAGCCATTATGTTTCGATAATTTGTACAGCGAGAGATACTATGCCCATACACATCACTCGTTCACAATTCGAAAAGTGCAACTAACTTTTGCGCGTTAAATTTGCACGTCACTTGAATAAAAAATGTACAAGTTCAAACTGCCTCATACTAGTTGTAGCTTGTATGCAGGTTTGTTCAAGTTGTATGCAATTTGCAACTTGCATGCAAGTAAATTGCCTAATTGAATCGCGCCTTTAAACTGCAACTTTTAAGTATTGTTTTAGATGTCTACCAAAATTAGTGTTTTTTCGTCCGGTTATTGGCTCCGTGACTTTGAATAAGTTTTTAGACGTAATGGCTCTCTTTAGGCACCACCGCCTTAATGAAGGTGTCTGGAAGATTCGAGATTGCATTAAACTTTTTTCTTAATAATTATTATCTTTCAAATTTCAGTGCTTAAATATTTCAGACTAGCTTTTGCCCGCGGTTTCGCTCACGTTAATTTAGAATTTGACAATCAACTCATAACACACTACTAAAGTTTCTATAATAATATAATTCAATCATGATTTGAAAGCTACGTGGCGCCATTTATGAACATTATTGTTGTTTTCCTCGGGAACAGTACTTTTTTTCGGGATAAAAGGTACTCTATGTCCGTTTCTGTACACCTGACAACGTGATGGATCATGTTCAGGATGATCAGTTCAGTGATTTAGGCGTGAAAAGGTAACAAATAAACAAACTTACTTTCGCATTTATAACATTACTAGCTGTGCCCGCGACTTCGTCCGCGTGGAAGTCGGAAAACAACATTGTGTCGCAGCAACTAAACAATATATTTGTAATCAATTTTTTAAATCTAATCACATTATTTCCAATAAGCTCATCACCCACTCTCAATATCGTGATAATTTGTACTCTGTAACCCGCCCCTCTCTTTAACGGACATCTTTGCCAAATTTGAACTAATCTGTTCAGTAGTATTGGCGTGAAGCTCCGACATACAAACAGACAGAAATTCAAAAAATTGTATTTTTAGTATCTGCATCGTTTTTAATGCACGTAGCAATCATTTTTGTCCAAAAATATTGAATGTACAGTTTTTGCTTCTTTACGATTTCATTATATGTATAGATTTGGGAATTTAGGATTTAGGGTTACCAAAAACTATTTCTTTCATAAGAATGTCTATAACGTTCTCGATTGCTCAAAACTTTTTACCTTCTTCATTATTATCCAAATTAAGGTATCCAACAAATTTTGAATAAGCGAAATCTGTTTCTGTCTCATGGGTACCTCGTCCAAACTTTGGTATCGCTGATGCTTATCGCTTAACTCGAACGAAACTCGTGTACGTAACCCAACTTTATTAAATTACCCCATCTTGGAAGTGTATAAATTGTCGAATTTATCGCTTGGGTTCTCAGTGTGTAGGTTACGGGTGACGACTTCGGTCGCTGGTCATCGCTTAATGCAGGTTTGGTTAACCACGTTACCGACGTCTGAGTGCGTTTGTATTTTTGTTATCGCCCAAAATAGAAACAGGAAATGTTTTTCCTTTTATTTAAAAAGGCTGAAAAAGGAAATCGCAATAGGGTATTTTACTCTACAGGGTGTTAACGAATTCGTGTAATTCCTTCAATCCACATGGTATATTAATGGTAGGATAGATTAACCCCGCACGGGATTTAAATTGATTGAAAATAAACATAAACTTCTTTTTTCCCAAATAAAAATTTTATGTCATAGAAAATTTCGATGCCATGCATAAATGAATAAAGGCACGGCGACATAGCTGACGGGCATAACTAGTGCGATATCGCTCCACGCAGTCAGTTAACTTTTGACGCTAAAATTACTCAGATACAGAATACCATGGTTCATTTTCTGAAAACTTTTTTTTGTTCTTTCTGAAAAAAACCTATGTAGGGTGACCAGTAGATCACGCGGTTTGAAGGAAATACACGAATTCGTTAACACCCTGTATATGAGAAAAATACTAAAAATATATTATTGAGATAGCTTAAGCAAAAAGCAGTCGGAAAACGTTAGTTTTAGTTCATAAAACAGCAAACTAAATTTTAAAATTCAATTCAAAGTCTTCAGATTTTTTAATCTGTTTCAGAACAACAAAATAGTAGTCACCATGTTATCACGTCATACGGCTATGTAAACTTAGAAGTGTCAACTAAACAATTAACTTAACATACAAAATATCACTGCATTTGTTTACACAGCCAACTGACGCCATGACCATAGAGCCATATACGCCATATTGGCGTCCACTGCGTCCAGTACTTTCATCAAATTACGCGCGAAATTTGAAAATGCAAAATTTTAAAGCATTTTTATGGCACTCAACGATTGAATAAAAATTTTGTGAATTAATTAGTGGTTCATTAGCACTATAGAATCTATTTGAGACACTTTTCAAAAATGGGCGTAGTCCCATGTACAAAAAAACTCGAAAAAAAAACTTACAAAAATATAAGTAGCAGTGGTGAAGGGTGAATTTTCTTAAAAAGGAAGCCGGACCAATTATTTGTATAAAGATAATTGAAAATAATAGATTTTTATTTTAGAAAATAATGATAATTAGTATTTGTCATATTTCGAAAGGGAAGCCGATAGGAATCGGGTTGTAAGGAGCCTTCGCCACTGATAAGTGGATTCTATAAAAGTAGTAATCAACAACGTCTACATTAATCCAAATAATCACGGACCCGCAATATGGCACCGTATTAAAATTTGCACAGATGCTATAGTACATTTTGTTGAAGAACGAATTCCTAATACCTACACTCATTACGAAAATAGTACAGCAAATCTCTTATTTAATCCCGTGCAAGTTATATGTGTCACCTGAGGACAGCTCGATAGCAATCTAGATCCTCAGATAGGCTCAGGCTCCGAATTTCGCAAACACGAGAGGTTTACCGATCAAGATATTTCTGGGAACTGGAAACACGAATGCGTATTGAGCCATCGACACAAAGCTTCGTGTGCAGTTGCATCTGACAAGGAAGCCACTGCACTGTCTTTGACTGTAATAAACCGTAGGTATCTAGATCAGAACATCATGATTATTGTCCAATAGCATATTGTAGTGCACTGGCTTTTACGAAATTAGGTTTGTTTCGTACAAATACACCTACCGGAACCTTTGAAGGATCATTGAAACCTAAAGAATTTTTACATTTGTTTTTTCATAAGGCTTACGTGATGGCTTTCCCCATCTTTACTGGCTTTTATTGGTTTTCCACCAAAAATCATGTCACCATTTTTTTTTTAATTTTACTTTTAAAATGAATACTTGGCTTGAAGAGACGAGCAACACTTTGGATATTACAACTTGGTATTATCATCATAATTGTCTTTAAAAATTGTTACTGCTTCAACATACATTTTCTAATACCATTGTAGGGGTTTATGATAAAATGATGGGTTGTTTTAATGAAAGGTCTACTTGTGATATGAACGATTATAATTTAGTCTGGTACCAGACATATTATCCTAACTAATATTAAAAATGCGAAAGTAAGTTAAGTTTGTTTGTTTGTTACCTCTTCACACCTAAACCACTGATCCGATCATCCTGAAATTTTGCATATACGTTGTCAGGTGTACAGAAACGGACACGGGGTACCTCAAATAACAATAACGTTCATAGATGACGCCACGTATCTTTCGAATCACGATTGAATTTTATTATTATAGAAACTTTAGTAGTGTGTTAAGAGTTTTTTGGAGCTTAATTAACGCGAACGAAGCCGCAGGCAAAAGCTAGTTAATAATAATTATAACAAACAACGACGATTTACATACGTGGTTGCGGGGAGACGACTGCTGCACCGCGCTAATAGAATACTGCACCTAATCATACAAAACTAATGCGTCAGCAGCAGTGTCTCTAACGTTCATTCTGCCGAGCCTTTTTCCCAAATATGTTGGGGTTGGCTTCAAATCTAACCAGGTGCGACTGAATACCAATATTTTACACGGAGCGACTGCCATCAGACCTCCGCAACCCAGTTACTGGGCAATGCCGATATTCTTAGGTTAGACCGGTTGTCAAACTTTCGGGCGTCTGACTACCCGTAACGACTGTCATAGGTGCTTGTATGACAACCGGGACCGACGGCTAAGGCCGCTTGTACACGCTAAGAAAAGTCGCCGGGCCTATGCAAGAATTCGTGTCGTTTTTACACACGAACTGTGTACACTAATTCGGCGCTGATCAAGAAAAAAATCTTGCCTGCGCTAGACACGACGCGTGAACGTTGCTGCGGTGCGGTGGGGGGCGGGGTAAGGTAAGGTGGTTCGGGTAGTTTGTTTACGTTTGTTTGCGTGGACGTAGACGCACGACTGCCCGAAAACAATCTTAACGTTTACACGTTCCTATTCGTCTTGTCTGCAGTAGACACGAGAAGTTTTCGTGCCTAGATCCGACAAAATTCTTGTCGTGTATATGATAAATTGGTGTTATCTGCAGCAGACACGGTGAAATTTCTTAGCGTGTATAAGCGGCCTTAACGTGCTCTCCAAGGCACAAGGTGTCTCGGTTTGTAACAAATGATCACCCATCTATAGACTACCCCGGCAAGCGCAGCTTAACTTTGCAAAACATATGATCAAGAGCCCAATTCTACCAACAGAAACGTTTATCAATTGCAACTTAATCGTTTATTCAGACAGTTTTCGTTTACAAAAACTATCATATTGTTTGACAACAAAAATAAAACCAAACATTGCAACTGAATGAACGATTCAGTTGCAATTGATAAAAGTTTCTATTAGTAGAATTGGCCCCCTGTGTGGTTGACAATTAGCCACGAGCAGTGTCCCTACACCATTATTTGAATTACACGTATCATATTTTTTAATTTAAACACAATCTATTCCCATAAACGGCCGCCAGGCGCTTAAAACCAAGGCGATAGCTTTTAGATGGCAGTAAATATAAAAGGGAAACATGAGCCACTGGCGGTTGCCAAGTGGGGCAAGCTTCTAGCCAAGTTTCGTGAACAGCTGATATTAGCTCAGTATATATTTTTTTGGTTGTAATCCTTTTTGTTGTGAGACAAATATAAATTGTTGGTAGGCCTGATTGGTATCTTTTTGAACCGATTTATTGTGACTGCATTTAAAATGTAACTGCAGATTGTCAGTACTTTAGAGTTCTTTGTAAAATTAGTGAGTGCAATAATTTCTGTCCCAAAAAACAGCAGAGCAATTGCGTAACGTAACCAACATCAACCATGGCAGTTGAAGTGTTAAAAACAATATTCTTTGCGTGGTACATAGTTGTGGAGAAGTCGAATTGTCAATATTACGTTGCTATTGAAATTGTTGAACTGTCAAAATCAAAGCCACAGCGATTACGATTGTATTGCGCAATTAGAACGCTGGTTGACAGGCTCTAGGTGTAAGGAACAAGGAAACAAATAGATGGAAGGTTGGGTTTTTTTTTTTATTTGATTCAATGAACTTGACTTTTAAGGGAATGAACAGGTGCAATTGGAGCGAAGGGCGTTGGTTTATATTCCTATTATGTAAGGCACAATCCCATTATGATGTCAGAGTATCGTGAAAGGGAGCCCAGCAGTAGATCAGGCAGCATCATTCATCGGTAATTACTTACATCATAATTGCAATCACTAAGGCTTACTTCATACGTACTACAACTAAACCACAACAACAACACGTGGGCGGACATTAATTTGTATAAAAATGAATGGTTTATTTCATACAGACCACATTTTCCCACCAAATTCAACCGTGTGGGCGATACCGACCACAACGCAACCACAATGCAACCACCAGCGACACCGCGCACAAGCGGCGATTACAAGCAACTCATACTAGAGACCACGCACCCATATCGATATTTTGTAGTTACCACAATGCAACTGCAATGCGTCCGTGTGGTGCCAGAAGTAAAGAATAGCACTACCCCATCTCTTTCCTTGGGTGTCGTAAAAGGCGACAAAAGGATTCATTAGAGGATGGGCAGCAGCGTTCTCTGAGTGCTTTAACAACCATACTGCGATCGGAAACCCGCCTGCCAAGTGTGGCGATTATGGCAAACCCCCCCAACATGGATAGAGGCGATGCTTGGAGGAGGCCTATGTCCAGCAGTGGAGGTCTTTCGGCTGAATGATGATAATGATGATGTACTGCAATAATCTGCAGCGACACTATGGTTGTGGTACGTGTGAATTCTCCCCAATTCACTCTCGTAAAGTCGTATTTTGGTCTCAAGTACAGACTTGTGACTTCTGCTTCAAAAATAAAGAAACAATTTTATTTGTAAACTCTACTAGCGCACCCCAACCGTTAATAGTGTCGCCAGTCATAATATATCTCGGAAGACGTCATAACTTTCTGCAAAGCCCAAGTTATTGTAATAGAGTGTACTCTAAATTCTACCTAGTGTGGTCCTTTGACCTTTTGTTATATGTGAGTTTAATATTAGTAGAAGAAATAGAACATATTCTTGTGAATTTTCTTTCGTGAATGTTTATTAGTTTGAAACTGTGAAAAAGTTGTAGGTATACATGTCATACCTGAATTCCACGAGGGGGGACGGAATTAGAATGTTGACAGAATTGCATTATTATACACTCGCGTTTCACAGATGATGTTTGAAAGTACCGTCTTCTGAGGATTTCCTCGTGGATCCCATCCAGATGATTCCATCTAGGGAAGGCGGAGGGCGGAGAGGCATGTCGAATTCTTAATTGAGCAAAACCACTCAGTGGTCGTTCTCAGCACAAAAGAGGGGTGCTTCGGGTCTCCGGTGCAACGCTTTTGGCACGGCCCGGGAAAACAAAGTCCTAGAAGGGGCGGGGCCGAGACTATTGCCATTCGATGGACACAAATGCCAAACTGCAAGGTACTATGAGAACTTTCTAGAAGAAAAATCTAACCAAACTGAAAACAAAACCTAGAAATCGCTTTCTCATATGCTCCTGAAGAACACATCATGGGGACCCGGTGGCTATGGACCTGCTTCTTGAATTCTGGGTTGTGGGTTCCAAATCTGGCAAATGTGACAATTTAAAAGTCATATTTTATTTACTCCGACTGACTAGTTGGTCTAGTGGACACAACCGCGACTGCTGAGCGTGAGGTCCTAGGTTCGGTCCCCAAGTTGGACAAAGTGTTATTGGGTTTTTGCATGATTAATTTCTCAATAGCAGCCCGGCATTTGGATTTGTGCCATAACAGCGAAATGCGGATGTACTATACACCTCTGCCCAACTCTTCGGGAAATTCAAGCGTGGTGTTATGATGTTATATTTTATTTACTTTCTATGTTAATCTAAGATATCACTGACTGACTGCGGAAAAACATAATGCAGCAACCTAGACTTAATGGTCTGAAATCGCCAACACGCAGTGAGCAAACATGGTCAATAGTCAACATCAATGCTCGTTCCTTTTCTGTGTGACAAAAGGACTTAGCTCCTCTGTGAGATGATCTGAGGCAAGTATTATTTAGTTTCCTTTATTCATTTAAAGACATAAAATTACATTTTTAAATATTTCCTTAGAAAAAAAAAACAAAAACATTTAAAACATAGTAGCCCACCGGCATCGGGAACAGGGTCCAAGCTACCAGTGGTCAGGGCCTCAGAGAGAGGAACTTCCTAACAATACGCGCCGTGTCCAGAAGAACCGCTTTCTGTATCAGACCCTTGATCCAGCCGCCCAACGAGAGGCTCTTTAGATGTTGGTCGAGGCTCTTGGCTATTAAAGCAGGTGTTATTGTCATTAAGTACCCACATTTACTTACTAGACTAATGGAGTAGTATAAACATGTCAATTACTTGCCATACCTTCTACTGTAATTGGGAATATGTTAATATTATTACTGTACTGTTTAGATCATTAATTAAGATAATTACCTTGCTATAGATGTAGAAGCCGTAGGTGTATCACAAGTAGCTACGGTGGAATTCAGTAAATTAACGTTGATAGATCAGTATTCATAATTCATCATTAAGAACAATTAGTTTCGTGATTCATATAGAATAGTTTGTAGCACCTTAAATTTAGGACATGTGTCATACTACACAGGAAGAAATTTGAAAAATAACAATAAGGGCTACCTTAAACGTTGTAGCTACAAGAAAACATTCTAAGCAAACTATCTATAACTTTTGAAGAAATTTGAAACAGCATTGAATAAGTCAGCAAAAATCAAAACCTATGTTCTATATAATTTTTTGACGCAAATCAAAAGATTCTTTCGGACCAACTGAGACAAATAGAAATATCGGAAAACGCAAAAAAACGTCTCCCATGCATTTTCACAGAATCGGTCGGTAAGAACGTCTTATTCATCGCTTTCCACCCTGATAATGACATCATTTTTATAGCCTCTTGTCACCAGCTGCTGGGAATAAACCTTCATTGTGTCATGCTTTCCTGTTCCACACTGATTGCATCCAGGTCTTCCCAACAATCTTTTCAATTACGTTTGCTAAGTTTGTAGCTGAGATGAGAACGCTAAGAGGGAAGTGAGGTGTTACGCGAATGGACATAATTAGAAATGGGTATGTAAGCGGAAGTCTGAAAGTGGCACCCGTGACTGAGGAATTGTGTGGAAACCGGTTATCATAGTATGGGCATGTGATGCGGAGGAATGAGGACCATGCCGTGAGGGAAGTTTTGAGTATGAATGTGGAAGGTTATAAGAGTAGAGGAAGACCAAAGAAACGATGGATGGATAATGTCAAAGATGATATGACTAGAAAGAGGGTGATTACTGAGATGGCGACTAATAGAGATAGATGTATGGAAGAAAAACACACGTTGCACCGACTCCAAATAAGTTGAGATAAAGGCAGGAGGATGATGATGAAGTTTGCTGGTCTTCTAAATTTTGTCGCCATCTTTCGGAAACCAGTCGCCACGTCTTGCAAAGGTCAGTTCAGCTCTAACCATAATTATTTCATTACCTCCACACGTTATAATAACGGTCCCTATAGAATTGATTTATTTGTTTCATAATATTTTCTCAACCCACGCTGAGATTCCTTTCCCAACCTCAATAATCATACACACAACAGCCTTTTGTAGTTAGAGAGACAAAAACGAATTTATTGCACGTCCACAATGATTTTGACGTGGGTACCCCTGATAGGGGTTCGTAAACACCCTTATATTAATTGATGTAATTTATATGTGTACAACATTGGGGCTCGAACCCAACGTTATTGCTAGGTTTAAACTGTTTTCACCTTGTTTTGGGTTGAAAATTGAGGCTCTTGGATTGGGCAGAGATAGTAGTGTTACTTTCATAGAATCTATTGGTTTGAGTTTTTTTACAAATTTCATTGACCTAATTAACATCATTAAATTTATAGGCAAGACTAGCTGCACCCCGCGGTGTTACCCACTTTTTTCGGGATAAAAAGTAGCCTATGTGTTAATCCAGGATGCCTCCATACCAAATTTTATCAAAATTGGTCTATCGTTTGAGCGTGAAGAAGTAACAAACATACAAACACACACACTCACAAACTTTCGCCTTTATAATATTAGTGTGATGGCAATCTATGATCGATATGAAATAGAAACTGTCATCATCATTATCATCATTCAGCAGAAAGGCGTTGACTGCTGGACATAGGCCTCCCCAAGCATAGCCACATCGCCCACTCCTGTGCTTCTCGCATCCAGCAGATTCCCGCAACTATCACCAGATCATCGGTCTGCCTTGTGGGGGGCTGCGCCTTTCGGCAACGTCTATGAATAACGTTTAGTCACCACTAAACTTTATGATAGCCAAGTCATTATTATCATCATCATATCAGACGATGAACATCCACTGCTGAACATAGGCCTCCCAATGACAGTTATAGTAAATGGACAAGCATAGGGAAAAATTCCATAATAACCACAATTAGCAGACCGATTTGGGGCAGGTGATTGCAGTTTGTATTAGCAGACGAGAGGGCGCTGCTGCCCATCCTCTATACGTAATCCTTGTTACTTTTTACGCCACCAATATTCATGAAATTAACATTTCATCATTATCATCTAAGGAGGCTAGTAATTTAAGCAAAGCGTACATAACCAAAAGTCCAGGCAAAGAATTAAAATAAAGAAGACATTAACATAAAATTAACTTTAAAAATGTTCATCGTAATAATGACCGAAAAATAACGAGGGTACCCACAGACAACCAACAATCAAAGTCTGGTTAACCACAGAATTAAAACAAAGAATTTTACGAACCGGCAAAGCTGAACCATTAATCAACAAAACTACTCCGCAATTTAATAAATCATGGAAAGAAAGAAATGAGAATGTAAATCACGAACCATTTAGGGGAATAATTAAAAGGTTTTAAGCCTGCCTACGCTTTCAATCTATCGTCAGGATATGGCTTTTGGCTATCTCTCGTGGGAATTCCTGTTTTCATACTTTTAGAATCATCATCATCATCATCATTCAGCCGAAAAACGTCCACTGCGTAAAATCAATGGCGTCTACTTTTAAATATACAAAAAGACATCAATTGAATTTTCTAAAATTGTTAGAAAATTCAACGAAATGAATTCTATGAAAATACGAAATCATCATCATCATTCAGCTGAAAAACGGCCACTGCTGGACATAGGCCTCCCCCAAGCATCGCCACATCGACCGGTCCTGTGCTCCATGTTGGGGGGGTTTGCCGTAATCGCCACGCTTAGCAGGCGGTTTGGCGATGGCAGTATGGTTGTTAAAGTACTCAGAGAACGCTGCTGGCCATCCTCTAGAGAATCCCTTAGTCGTCTTTTACGACACCCATGGGAAGAGATGGGGTGGTGCGATTCTTTACGTCCGACACCACACGGACGCATTTCAGAATATTCCTATGAAATTTAGATTCGGAAGGCAGCCGAACATTTTCAATCGAAAAACAGCACAAAAGATAAACGAAATACAACACCTATCGAGAAAATGAAGCTTTTATTGAAATTGTACAATCTCTGATAAAATTTATAATAACATAACACCACGCCTGTATACCCCGAAGGCTTTTGCAGAGGTGTATAGTATACACCCTCATATCGCTGTTATATTTAAGTCCCACGTATTAGGGGACGAGCCTATTACAATCAACCGGGCACGAATCCAGAATCAGGGCTGCTACTGAGAAATTTCTGTCGGAAGAACCTAATAACATCTTGTTCGATCTGGAGATTTAACCTAGGACCTCACGCCCAGTAGTCGCGCTTGTGACCATTAGACCAACGAGACTGTATAATACATCAATTTATCTGAAACTAGAGGTCGCCAGCGGCTTCACCCGCGTGGATGTCGTTTATCGCGTATTCCGCGTTTTTCCTTCCTCTTGAATCACTCTATCTATTAAAAAAAAACCGCATCAAAATCCGTTGCGTAGTTTTAAAGATCTAAGCATACATAGGGACAGACAGACGGAAGCGACTTTGTTTTATACTATGTAGTGATCATATTAATTAGAATTATTTGAATTACAGAGATAAGAAAATAATAAACTTTTGATCCTATAGCTACTTACCACAAATTCAAGAGACCCTAAATATGATTCGGATCTCCATCAAACGTCAACCTTCAAAACTCATTTATTCAAAATAGACTAGAATTACTTAATTATTTTTGAACTTCAATTATACAATAGACAACCCCCAAAAATCTATCCATAAAAATCCACTACTTAACATAAAATTGTTCCAAAAAAGTACTAAGTAAATACTCAACCAAGTCACCACCCTGTGCAAGTGGGTTGATTACAATACCAAACTGAAACTAGAACATAAATCTTTCAACAGCCATTGTACTTCTACATACGGTACCAAATACAGCAATAAATACATCAGAGCTGTACTCAACATTTACCTCAAAAGACTATAAGGAGTTGCAAGAACCGAAGTCTATAATAAAGACGACAAATCCACAGGCTGTAGGTAGCAGAGGTTTGGCGGCTTGCCAAATCATTTCGCTACATTTTCTATGCGTAACAGCTGTAGTGTAAGTTAAGAGTTTCTGAGGTCTGTGTGTTAATATTTATTATTTCATTGGTGGGTTTGTAGAGAAATTAAATAAAGCAAACTGTATGTATGGAAAGTCATCAGCATTTTGATATGCATATTTATATTTTCCATTCAATAACATCGTCACTCTCCCCGCTAACTGTCGTAACTAGCAATTGATAATTCTTCAGAGAAATTCTCACAGAGTGACGTATCTGTTTCAAATTAATAGAAACAAATAAATAGATACCTAAAGGCTTTAGGGCAACTACTAACCTAAAAGAAGAAGCCAAGATAAATATAAAAAAGTTATTAATTCATTAAAATAAAACCACAGCTAACGCAACTACCGAAAAATAATCAATTGCTAGTTACGACAGTTAGTAGGGAGGGTAACGACATTATTAACATATTTTAATAATACCATTTAATTATTTACTCCATTTAACATTAGGCAAAAGTGAAAAAGACACATCTTTAGAACTATTTCTTTAAGTAGAGTTTTTATCTCGATTGACCGTTACAGCGGTTACGCACTGCATCCGATCCGAATCCGTGAAAATACGTTCTGAAGTAGCCATAGAACTATTTGTATGGTAATTTACGCACTACATCCGGCATCCGTCATCCGATTTCTATCCGTCATCCATGAGTTTCTAATTCGGAAGAACAATTGACAGACGGAAGTAGCCGTAGTACTGTTTGTATGAACGCTTTCGCATTACCTCGGATTCAAATCGGACGCCAAATGGATATGCCAAAATGGCCCCCATGAATTGTTTGAATTTGGATCAGAGATCGGACAAGTGCGTAAGCGATATCCGAATTCAGTCCGAGATTTTTACTCTAGATCGGTATTTTCACGGATTCGGATCGGATGCAGTGCGTAAAGCAATATCCGAATTCGGTCCGAGTTTTTTATATCCGTATTTTGACGGATTCGGATCGGATGCAGTGCGTAATCGCTCTTAAGGTTCATAAAAGCATAATACTGTGTTGAATTAGTGATGGAATCAAACATGTTGCTTATTTTTGTACATTTCTGATTTTCTGCTGAAATGTTTGTGTCTTTATTGTCTACTAAATAGAGTATAGATTGGTAGGAATGGTAAAATTGCAGTCCAATGGCCCGAATGCAGCTAGAATTAATTCTTAATCAGTGTTGGCATGTATATTTACTAATCAACTTAAACCAGGTTACTTACGTTCGTTGTATATCTCTGCCCATTTTTCGGTCTACTAAATTATCTTAACCTCACTATACCTACGCATAATAAAATGTACTTCGAATGAATAATAAAAGTCACGAAAATTGTACAAATTCAATTGAACATGGTAGATTTTTACAATGATTTGATCACGATCTACACTTACAGCCGCACTTTACTTCTTCCAACCCTCGATACGGGCACGTGCCGAGCCAAATCAATCGTATCTAAACCCATATTCGACCCCTGTCTCCAGCAATGTTATAAGCCAATGTTCGCTCCCACGAGAGTCACCCTCTGCAATCAGCTGTCGCTGCATTTTTAGTTAAGGCTGAGTGTCCTCTACGTTTAACATTGTCCGTTAAATGAAATATTTCTTCAACAGTTAGTGGAAATTCTATTAGAAAAATACTGGCACGTTATTTTCTTTTTTGGTATGGATAAAAATTTAGGGACATGTTATATTTCACTATTGAATAAAGACACTGAAAATGTTTTTTCTGGTCATGAGCTAGTGAGGACTGTGAAGACCAATCCTATCGAGCCCGTGCTAAATTTTAGTGTCATTGGTTCTATGATTTTGTTCACAATAGTATGATAAGGTTAAATCAGTTTAAGAGAAACAAATCTTATAATTTGTACCACACAAACAAAGAAACTGGGTGAAAGTGGAAACAAAACGAGAAGACTTTAGTATCATAAACTTTAATTAACTTGATAAATATTTTGCACTGGTTCTGATTGTTGAAAAAGTTTTGAAATTAGATGAAGCAAATTCAGATGAAGTTATGGGTGACAAACGGCGGCGCCTTGGATTCGCCGAAGAAAAATACGTGTAGATACTCTTTTTCATGGAAGAACTATTAGTATTCTTTATAATAAGGTAAAATTGAGAACAGTATCCAGCTTTATTCTGGAAACCTCATGAAAAAAATCTAGTTCTGTCAAGGGTCGCAAATGTAGTCTTGGAGAAAATTCTAAATTTCGCATGCCGTGTCATTGAAGGATAGGATATTATGGCAAAATATACCTTGGGCCCGAGATACCTAAAAGATTTTAACCATCGATTCCGATGCCTAATTGGAGAAGAAAAGCTAGGATACAGTTTTTTGAATAAAGCTTAATTTTCGAGATGTTGATTATACACCGTGGGCCCGAGGTACCCGAAAGATTTTAACCACACCTTTCTGATGCTATTAAGAGTCAAATGTTACATCAACAAACGCACAAAAAAAAATGGTTTTCTTTTCCTAATGAATAAAATAACTTAAGTGCTTCCTTGTAAACAATACCTTATGTTGAACTGGCAACATTTATAAATTATCAAGTAAGTGGATAAGAAACGAAACTTCTCACTTCACAACCCTCCCCGTCAAATCAGATATACGGCGAGAGGGGTATGGTATGACAAAAGTCGCAACGCCACGTTCCTGGGACTTCTTACCGTAGATAATTTTCGAGTTGTGAATTTCATTAAGTAATGAATATTTCGAAAATTAACCTTTTTTCAACAAACTATATAGCGTTTCTTCTCCAATTAGGCATCGGAATCGAAGGTTAAAATCTTTCGGGTACCTCAGGCCCAGGGTGTATTTACAGATATTCACAACTCTAAAAAGCCCCGGCATTACAACTTGTGTCATACCTTGGTCATAGTTTACCCCACTCCCCGTATGTCGAGTTTTGTTGGGGAGGTTCGTGAAGTGAGAAGTTTCTTATCCATTCATACAATTATTTACAAACGTTGCCAGTTCAACCTATAGTATCGTTTACAAGGAAGTACTAAAGTTAATTAGGGCTTATCTTGATATAACATTTTTGACTTATAATACCTTCAGAAAGGCGTGGTCAAAAATCTTTCGGGTACTTCAGGCCCACGGTGTAGAGTTACAAATAGAAGAAAACAATACTTAAATAATGAAAGATGAAGACAAAAATGCATTAGATAGATTTGAATCTAATCTAGTTAAAGACGGAACAGCCAAATTATCCGCACAAAACATTAAAGGTATGACCGGACGAATTCACGCGATCAATAATGACAACGCAGAAACGATGCCCTTATTAATATCAGAGGAACAATAGGCCGACGATATAAGAATAATAACCTATAGATCGGTTGTTTTGGTCCATCGATTGCTTTTGCTTTTGTTAGTACAAGGGAAAGGTAGGCCATTGAAATTCAAATTTCAAGCTCGACACGCCGCTGTTTGGTATTTGAAACTTTGAATTATAATAGTTTGCCTACATTAGATGTGGAAGATGAATTTTTGTTTAAACTAGTATTGGGAGTGGAATTCACTGCCGGAATCTGTGTTTCTTGATAGCTACAACCTTGGGGTCTTTAAGTCAAGACTGAATAGGTTACTTCTAGGCAACCGTGCTTCACCGTCAACCACATCATCGCTTACTATCAGGCGAGATAGTGGTCAAGCGCGAGACAACAGCTAAATTAAAAAAAAAAAACTTGACTGTAAATTTCATAGTAAATCGCTTGCTGAAGTCTTTTCTAAAAGGATGGCGACAAAACCTGGCAGACTGAACTAATCACTGGCGCTTCGGATGACGGATTTTCTTTTTTAAGGGGAATTTTGTAACACGTTTTATATAGATAGGGTTAACAGATTACGATGGAATGAAAACGAAATATTACTACAAGCTACGCACAATATTTTTTCATGAACATCGCATTGAGTCTGTACTTTTTACGTACTGCATGCACAAACAAACCGAAAATTTGACAAACCAAAAATGATCGAAATTGATGCTATTGGTTATCATTTTACCCGCCCGCAATTATTTTTTAATATTCCTACTGTACAGACACGCCAAGTCTACAGATTTATTAAATGTATAGATAGAAATTGAAAGATACATATATAGATTGTTATCGCAAGTTGTTATTATTACGCCATAGGATTACAGTTTTGAAATAAGCAATTAATGAAAAAAAAACTAGTCCCTAAATTCCAATTATCCAAAATAAGACTTCTTGGAAGAAAATTACTTTAGAAAGACGAATTGTATTATTGCCAAATAAAATTACAGTTATTGAAGCAAGTTGTAAGAAATAAGCAAAATCGCCTGAATGAAAGCTAATTGGAAGATATTGGCAAAATTTCAAAAGAATATGGAAGTAACTTGAATTATTTATATCTGGTAAGTGAAGATATAAGAAAAGCGTCCTAACTTTCTTTAACTGAATAAGGAAGATGCGATTCTGCTAATTCAAGTGAACTGAACATAAGTTTTTGCTCCGATTAAGTTGCGCTTGGATCTTAAGTTATCTAGTTAGGAGAAAAAAGCTGAAGCCATGGAAACTAAACTCATCATATTCTTCATCGTGACCTCATTCTAAAATAGATTCTCCGAATAGATCGCTACGATGAGTGGTCTTGGAAGAATGTTATGATCATCTGAATTGCGTCTCACATTCGTAATTTCGATAGCTTTTATTTTGACAATACAACAATATTCATTGCGTGGTATATAGAAGAGTGGAGAAGTTAGATTGTTAATACATACGTTGCTATGGAAATTGTTGGCAAAGAAAGTCATAGCGATTACGAGAGTGTTGCGCAATTAGAATGCATGACGATTGATTGATGGTTGGTGATAGATGGATGGTGTCATTATTGAACAGATTAATGGCGTTAGAAGAATTGCCTACGGAGAACTTGGAGTATACTGTGTGAACAACAGTATAATTATTTGTTTCTACAATAACGTTCTTAAAGTTTTTGTAGGCTTGTATGACACGGTTTGTGATTTTATAAGTGTCCATAAAGCATCATTTAAAGAGCCCATTGCCCAAGAGCCCAAAGAGCACGAACCTATTCTCAGAATGAGATGGGTGTAGACCTTAGTCCACCACCCTCACCTGGTGCGGGTTGGCGGACTACATACAACATCGAGAACTTTCTGGAGCCTTCTAAGGCGATCAGGTTTCATCACGATGTTTTTTATTCACCGTTAACGCAGGTAATAAACAAATTCTGATCCACATTATAAGTGTGTGTGTGTGTGTTGTATAAGTTAAAATCAATTCTAAAGGTTTCTGATTAACTGCTAAAATCCCAATGCCGCGGATCTATTGTTTATCTATTATGTCCATGATTTTGGTTTTCAACCAGTTGATAAAAACGCAAGCCTTTGGAGCCAATCCCGATATTAAACAAAATAATCATGCATCAGAGGAACACCGTAATTTAAATCAAATAATGTTCACAAATAAATCATTAGATAATATTGATACTAATATATTACATTCGTGATTTCAAGCTCTCAGTAATGGCGGAAACTGGCAAAGCCGGGATTAATAACGCAAGGCAGAAGAAGCTTTTACTGAAGTGCGAGAGTCTAATCCATAAACTCAACATGTAGCCGATGCGTCTTCAAACAGTGTCGACAAACTAAACGCTCTCCCATCGGAATTCCGTTCACGCCATAAGGAAAACGAATCCAAAATTACTTCGTCCTAACTAAATCTTTTATGTAAATTTCTATTGCGTTTCGCACCAAAATCGTTCCCAAGAGATAACTACGAACGATACCTTTAGTAACGTTACAGAGTTTTTCGCCAAACATTAATCCGGTTTTATTACAATTCGTGGAGCTATCAAAGCCAGAGCAGATTAAATTGGTTATGTGACGACTAGCAGGTTTATTGGCCAATAAATTTCTACGGTACTAAGAGATATTTTATTAAGAGAGCAAATATTAAAGAAGATTACCTAGTTGGATGTAAACATAAATTGCTTCGAAATAATCTCGGTCTTCAAGTTTTTTGAAGCGAATTTGGAGTCCATGTCTGAATATGACAGGTCTTGTGTTATGGATACAACATTGTTTGTGATCAAAGCGTATTAGAAAAACTAGACCTGTCATTTTTATTGGAGAATTTTCGTACATTTTGAAAAAAAATTGTTTAATAAGTATGAATTTAGGAAATACTTTGGAAGTTTTTCCCTTTTGTGTATCTTAAAGTTTGGAAGACTGAGTAGCAAATTTAAACATAGAATGTAAAATTTCATTCGGAGAACCTATTTAGACTTCTAAACAAAGCCCTTTTGTTTGGGTAGTAGCGGTACTTAGAAAGTACCGTGGCATTAATATAATTTGTGATAGATTTATTTTGCTGGTGTGTTAAAGACCGGACAGACTCGGTGTAAAGCGAGTCTATCATTACAGATAGCTAATATCAGTCTACCAGGATTGCGAGCATGGTAAACATAGTAATTGAAACCAACATAGACTCTCCACCAGTGAGAGTTATTTTATTGAGAGAAATTTGGGTTAGTGGTTAGTTACATGAACTAGGTAACAATTTAATAATTGACTCCAGATCAGAAAATAAGGATGAACTATATAAAATAAATAATATAGAAGATAGATAAAAGGTCAGACTTCTACGGCTGAATAACACCCCTCGCTTCGTCAAATGACAATCGGCTTTCCAACGTTTGGTGCATTTACCCATATCCTAGCTTCTTTTATCAGCAATGCTCAGTGTTACCGACAACAGGTTTCTGTAAAAGTCGTACCTACTTTAAAGCATCAGTCACTGCAGCTTTCTTCTAATACAGTAGGCAAATTCAGGTAATTGCTTGAAGATGAAAATGTGCAGGAATTTGCTGGTTTTTACGAAAACTATCAAAACTGTCATCCATATGAATGTTGAAGAAAGAATAAAGACAAAATGAAGGAACCGACAGAAGTGATAAAGTACAGAGAAATTAAGAATTGGCTCTGGATAGAGAAAGATGGAGATTACTACTCCGGCAAGTACTCAGTTCCTAAATTTTGGGTGGTATGAATGTGGATGGATATACAAGTAGAGGTAGGCCAAAGAAAACATGGATGGATTATGTGAAAGGTGATATGGGTAAGAAAGAAGCGAGTACTGAGATGACGGTTGAAAACGAAAATGGAAGAGGAATACATGTTGTGCCGACACCACCTAAAGTGGGATAAGGGCAGGGAGATGATGATGAGTTTTTGTTCACGAAAGTTGTCATTTTGGTTTTACTTTTGTTGTCAATCAATTTGACAGTTTTTGTAAACGTGTATTATTAAAGAAATTTTAATGATTTCTGCACGTTTCCTGCTTCGAAAAAACACCTGAATTATCCTGCAGGGTGTCAACTTCAGTGGCCTGTGTAGGATTCATTAAACCAGACATAATCTGGTGAAATAGGGCACCACCGATGTGAACTAGATGTTTTTGATCGAACTATGTCACTTTTGCATAAAGTTTTAATATCCCTAATCTAATAGCAAAGTCGACCTGAATAAGAGCTATAACTGTAAGATTAATATGATCATGTCATAAATATAAATAATTAAAAGAAAATAAATTATTTAGATCAATCGTCGAATCCGACCCAGCAGGGCAGCGTTCGGGAAGCTACGGAGAATCTTTTCGTTCCAACTACCGCAGTGTCTCAAGACGAAAGTCTTTGACCAGTGCGTGTTGGCAGTGATTACATACGGCACTGAAACGTGGTCACTCACAATGGGCCTCATAAGAAGGCTCAAAGTCACCCAAAGGGCAATGGAGAGGGCTACGCTCGAAGTTACCCTGCGTGATCATATCAGAAATGATGAGATCTGCAGGAAAACCAAGGTAACCGACATAGCTCGAAGAATTGCCAAACTTAAGAGGCAGTGGGCGGGGCACATTGCTAGTAGAACGGATGGCCGATGGGGCCGAAAGGTTTTGGGAGAGGCGGCCGCGTACCGGAAGACGCAGCGTAGGTAGGCCTCCCACAAGTTGGACCGATGATCTGGTGAAGGTCGCGGGAATCTGCTGGATGCGAGAAGCACAAGACTGGTCGATGTGGCGATGCTTGGGGGAGGCCTATGTCCAGCAGTGAACGTCTTTCGGCTGAATGATGATGATGATGATGAAATGATTTGAACCTAAGTATTTATTATAATAATCTGTGTGGATACTAAGTCAATCAAATAAGCCTATCGCAATCTCAAGCATAACCTTGCATGAATACTGAAAGATCGGTTTCAATACATTGAATCGAAAGTCTGAGAGCTGATTCCTGTAATTTAGCGAGCGTTATTGGTTTATATTAAGACTTGTATCTCCACCAACAATGAAGCAGAGACCTTAAGCTTTATATAGTAATAGCCATAGGTTAGTAGCTATCACAGGTAAAGTAAGCTTACAATTCCATCTAACCCCAGTTTGGCAATAAAAAATGCTACCATTGTTAAGCAAAACGATTCGTTTATTCGTAGGAACCGGGCATGAATAATATTTTTGTTCAATTCACTGATAACAGTAGATTGTTGCATCGAGCGCAAAGTGAGTTATTAATGCACGAGTGTTATGTTGATGCCCGAGCGCATGCGAGGGCACTAAATTAACACGAGTGCATTCATTACTCACTTAAGCAAGGTGGGTAATCTACTCTTCTTTCAACTACCAATCTACTTAATGTGATAAAATATCCACATAAATTTTTTTTAAACTTTTCTTGCTAAATATCATCATCTGCCTAGCCTTTTCCCAACTATGTTGGGGTTGGCTTCCAGTCGAACCGGATGCAGCTGAATATCAGTATTTTACATGGAGCGACTGCCTATCAGACCTCCACAACCCAGTAACTGGGTAATACGATACTCTTGGTAAGACTGGTAGTCAGACTCTCTTTTCTTGCTAAATATGAAGTATCAAAGTTTGACAATGGTACAAAATGCGCGCATTTGTTTTTTTTTTTTCACCGAGTCGATTTTATTTAGCTGTTTTTTATTTTTAGCCAGTATCTTTTTGATCTAATGCATACATTTAATACTAAACTTAATGGGATACATTATAACCTCTGTGGTAAATTTATATCTAAATAAAAAAATAAAAAACAGTGCTGAAAAACTTTGCAACAATGAGCACATTTCTGCACTGTTTTGGTTCTAAGCAAAAAATACGTCCTTTGTGATCGGTTTTGTAGTGATTAATGATAACATTACTACGTAGTTGAAAGAAAAAGTGTTTAATGGTCAGTTGTTTTTTGAAGAACTCTCGATCAAAATTATTTTATTGGACAGTCCATTTGAGTCTATATTTTAATGTGATGGAATTCTCGAATCCGATCATTTAATCAAAACGTCAGAATTGCCGCGTCAGTGATAAAGCAACTAATTTCATTTAAATTAACCCATTCACCATTAATACTATTCAAAGGTGTAAAATTTACACTGATATTGTCTCAAAAATTAATAACAGCCTTCGTGGTATAATTGCTGAATAAATAAGGTACAAACTCTGTGGTATCAGGAGGCTCATTTATTACTTTGTACCTCAAAAAGCCAATAATCTTTATCAAAGGACTTGAATGAGACGTTTTTGTCAAAGGTACGGTGCTGATATTTATGTAATAGCTACAGAATTGTATTTTGGAACATCAAATTTGTTACATCTTGTATCTTGATATATTTTGTGTTGTTGAATTATAATGAATGTGTTTGTAAGTTTCAGATTTTTGAGGGGTACGTGGATAACTAACAGCCGCGTTGATTATACGATTTGCAAGGTTAAGCTGCTCTTGTCGCGGTCAGTCCGTGGATGGGTGACCGTTACAAATCGAAACTCATCCGTACCTTAAAGAGCACGTTAAGCAGTAAGTCTCGGGTGCTATAAGAATATCCATGACAGTCGTTACGGGTAGTAAGAAATCCGAAAATCTGACAACCGCATCCTAATTGCGCAAAAAACTCGTAATCGCTATGGCTTTGATTTTGACAGGTCAACAATTTCCATAGCAACGTATGTATTAACAATTTAACTTCTTCACAAATGTGTATCACGCAATGAATATTGTTGTACTGTCAAAATTAAAGCTATTGAAATTAGAACTATTGAATTAGAGCTATACGAAAATAGCTCATGCTGTGGTGAAAAGATTAGCCAGTCAGCAAGATTGGTAACGGGGCTGACTGCCCAGGGTGGGCCAGACGTACTTAAGTATCGTCACTCGTGGAGGCTCTTTTCATGCACCCTAAGAATGTGATACGCAATTGGGATGCCGGTGTAACCTTAGGATATCGACATTGCCCAGTAACTGGGTTGCAGAAGTCTGATGGCAGTAACTCCGTGTAAAATACTGGTATTCAGCCGCATCTGGTTAGATTAGAAGCTGGCACAGAAAAGAGAGGCTAGAAAAGATTAGGAGGAAGAAAAAGGGTTGAGTTTCAAAATACTTATGATGATGTTTCTTAAATAGAATGATACGTGGTGAGGATGTTAAATATTTTTAAGACTTTCAACTCACGAACTACAGTTTGAATTATAGCCCAAACCCCAAGCCAAAATTTAATCTATACCAGATGCCATTACACATACAAATCCTATGCACAAACAAACCGTTTTGGAACTACTGTTTGTAGGTTAAACAAATATTTGTTCCGATGTGCCAATTGAGTAGTCAAATGAACTAAAACTAGGGCGTGGATAAGCTTAAGATGAGTTTATCTTGAAATTCAAAACTCGAACAGATTCAAGCATGAACCTCTCAAATCGCCTTTGATTTAAGTATTGCACGTACAATACTTAAAATACAAAAATGTGAACTTCCTTCAGGTGTTTCGAAGTCGGTTTATAAAATCAGCATATCAACACATCCCGACGAAATAGTTGAGCTGAGCGATGCTGATACATGTGTCAAGTTCGTGAACGGGCGCTGTTAGTTGTGACTGATCATCTCTTATCTGCCATGGCAAATGAATTGTAGGTACTCTAATTAGTACTCTTACATTGTGTGATTACTAGTAATCTTACATTGTTTTCACATTAATTTCCCTTCTTCACAATGTAACCAAATGTTTGTAAATATTTGATGAAAAAGAGTAACCATGGAGTTTATTGCCCGTTCTTCTTCATAGAAACCTACACTATAGAACGCGGCAGTAACTGCTTTTTTTTCGACAGTTGATAATTGCCTATAAAATGGTCTAATTAAAATAAATGACTTTGACTAACATAAACCACAGTTGTCATTATTGATATTACAAGCAATATTTATTCTAACTTAACTCTTTAACTACTTTTAAATTGAGCTGATTCAATTAATAAAATAAATGTAGCTTTATATTATTTAGATCGTGTATGAAATTAAGATACCATCATAATTTTTATTGAAACCGTTGTTAATCCGTTGTAAATCTAACTATATCTGTTTCTAATCCTAGAACTTTACCTTGATCAACAAAAAAATACGTAACGCTATCTTCATCAATAAATAATTCACCTGAATAACCACGCAATTCTCTTTCCAAAAATACGACGCAAACATATCCATCATACTTTGACAATAGCTAAGAATCCTCTCCCCCAATATGTCTGTTTTCAATAATAGAATCATAGGTTTGCGTTCACACATCACCTACGTCAAAGTTTCTCAAAGTTTTTTAGTTCACCCCTTGTTCCTGTCAGTTTTCCCCAGAGAAGTTTCTTGGACTCATAAAATTGTGGGAGATGGTAATTGTCTAGGTATTTTTATGTGACTTGAGATTTATAAAGTTCTTCAGGTATAGTTTATGACGGCATGTTCTAGTTATGATGTTTTGACGTGATTTCTCAATCGTAGTATTTTATGATTCGTCATAACAATTTCACAATTAAGATTTATATCATGTTTGTCATGAACTTTTTATTTATTAGTTTCACTTAGCTTACTACCAACATTTTCTCGAAATACTTGTAGAATAATATATTGCCTAAGTGCGTTGAGCAGGGAAATAAGAGATAATTACAGAACTAGAAGTGAGCCTACAATTAGTCTTCTCGTTCGTGATAAAATGTCATTGTTATTATAAAGCAAAGACTTTCTAAGTGGACAAAAGATTATCGTAGGCTAGGCTGGTCCTGCGGATGATATTTAATCTGTCGCTAACTTTAATCATCTGCCTAGCCTTTTCCCAACTATTTTGGGGTCGGCTTCCAGTCGAACCGGATGCAGCTGAATATCAGTATTTTACATGGAGCGACTGCCTATCAGACCCCCACAACCCAGTAACTGGGCAATACGATACTCTTGGTAAGACTGGTTGTCAGACTTTCTGGCTTCTGACCAACAGTAACGACTGTCAAAGATCTACAAATGACAGCCGGGACCAACGGCTTTACGTGCTTTCCGAGGCACGGAGGAAACTCGCTATGGTAAATGGTCACCCATCCACAAACCAACCTCGGCAAGCGTGGTTTAACCCGGAAGATCGGTCTATGCGGCTGTAATTATTTAGCCACGAGCTCCTCGCTGTCGCTAACTTTAATCTATGTAGAAATAAAAGGCATTTTTTTACTAAAATTTACTAAACGACATATCAACTTTCTTAGAGTCTGTATGCTCCTAATTCATCTTCCTTGGGAACAGAAGCATCTGACAATGTTTTTCCTACACTTTCTGATAAGAAAACAGCAATGATATTTATCAGAACATCTTCCTGTTTATTCAGATGGCTACTTACTACTTTTTCTTCGGAAAAGGCTGAAATATTTACTTAGATATTCATACAAAAACTTTTACGAGAATTATTTTCGTTGATCAAGCGTAGATAGGGCTCACTCAATGTTGATTTGGAATTGAAAAGACACAGAATGTATCTAGCTAGCTACGTATAATTTGCGCATTGCGTAAAAGTCCGTTCCGGGATTTCTTTACGAATATAATGGGAGTTAGTATGGACTATGGACAAATTGTGTTATAAATTGTGTGTGTGTAACTGGACTGCCTCATTGGTGTAGTGGTCGCAAACGTGACTGCTGAGTGTGAGGTTCTCGATTCAATCCCCAGATCAGGCAAAGTGTTATTTGGTTTTTCCGTGTGGAATTTCTCAGTAGCAGCCCGGAGTCTAGATTTGTGCCCAGTTGATTGCAATAGGCTCGCCCCCTATTACGTGGAATTTAAATATAGCGGCGAAATGAGGATGTGCTGTACACCTCTGTCCAACCTTTTGGGGAGAGCAGGCGTGATCTTATGTTATGTTATGCGTATTGTTATTGTACAACTGTGTGATTCCTGGAAAAGACCAGACCACCGGCTCTCTTTAGATGGGTGCCGTAATAGACGACCTAGGAGCATTAAAAAGACAGGCAAGATCTGCATCTAACCATGTGTTTGTCAGCAAACTGCTATCACCAATCTGTTTGCAAAGCATGGTGATAATAGCAGTTATTTCACAGAACCCTTTTATTTTCTTCCAAAAAATTTTAACTAAATATTACATACATACATACATAAACTCACGCCTTTTTCCCATGGCGGTAGGCACAAACTGTAAAACGCCACATGCTACGATCCTTACATACTCCTTTCGCTTTGACCACGTTCATACATCTTGTCATACACGCACGCCGCGCCAGTTGAAAGTACTACGCACCTGTCCTTTTTGAAGAACATCACCAATAACATCGATGTATGTCCTTCTAGGGCGTCCTCTACCGGCTTTTCCACTGACATCCGCCTTGTAAATTCCTTTTGTCAATCGCCGTTCACTATTTTTAACATGACCAAACCACCTAAGCGTACCTCTTTCAATTTTTGTCACTTTATCATCTTTTAAACCGCAACTTTGTCTTATCACATCATTCCTCAATCAAAAATACATACAAGGTTATTCGGAAAGGGGGTACTAATCTGAAAGGGTTTTAAAGTATAATAATGAATAACTTTTGTACTACAGCTTTCCCCAAAAGTCAATAGTTTAAGAGAAATAGTTGTTCAAAGATTTCATTAAACATTCCTAAAAATCTGTCTATCCTCGGCTATGATCAGCTGTGTTTACATTTTAGGTCATATTTGGGGTCACAAATTAGAAGTTCTATTTTTTAAATTCGTAACTAAAGCAAGGATGAAGAATTTTTGAAAAAAACTCAAATAAAAATTATTTTACATGGAAATAAAAATTGTCGAATTTTGATATTTTAACATTTGCTTTAAAACAGTCATCTGTGATACTTTAATTCAATTAATATAAGATGTTATAATAACCCACCAGGGTGGGTCAACGTGGACCCCGGATATGAGTCCAATAGAATATGACTTGGCCTTGACGGGAAATAGGGTTAGAGAAAAAAATCCAGGTGGCCCGCGGATTAGTACCCCCTTTCTAACTAACCCTGTATGGCTAAATATTACTTTGTCACTAATTGGAATATTATTCAATTTCTATTTAACTCTTATGAGATAACATTGTTTTCCAATAGGATGGGATTGGAGCTACTCGACTGAATATTAGTCTATCTAATCGCTTCACAACAATTAGTCATTCAATATTCAGTGAATGAATATTCCTATCATCAAACGGTTATGGTCCATCGATCAAAGTTATTACATGTCCTGTGGCTTTTATGGCCATCGCTTTTCTATTATCGTTATATTGGAATACCGTTTTTATGTAGATAGGATTAAGGAATGTATAGACGGTATAGTTTGTGGCTCTTAGTAATGTAAGAATTTTTATTGCCTAGGCAAAATTCTTGGATTCTTTTTTATTTGACTTTGTCGCGATTGACCCTAGTCGTACCTAATGGGAAGCATAGACAGGGTATAAAATGGAGCACAAGAATCCAAGTAATAGACATGGAGAGAAATTCCCCTAATCCCTCACTGCTTGGCGCCGGACTTTAAAGTGAGGGTGGTAGCTAGCCAGGCGTCTCGTTTAGATCCTACCACCAAGCCTGCTGGGTTTTGTTGCATTTTATGACTCGCGTCTCTTTCCAGCGTGCAGTGTGTGAGTAAAAGGTTTCGTATGGTCGTTGGTATGAGTCAGATAGCTCTGCGATCAGCAATGTGGATGACAAGCGTAAAGAAATCTAAAGTGTGAACAAAAAACCATTTTTTTTCTTCTAAATTTCTTAGTACGGTACTACGACATAAGTTATACGTCTCGGCAGTCATCGTGTTTCCTTTATTTGTACGAATTATGTGACCCAGTCAATCTTTTATTGTGCGTCTTTTTGACATCCGGCTTCGTCATCTTTGAATCAATCCACTGGATAGGTCACTTAATCGATCGCATGATTGGTACAAATTCGGAAAGACGAAGATTGCTGAAGCGCATAACTTATGTCGTAGTACTGTAACTGCGATAATGCTTTTGAAAGTAAATCAAAGAATCAAAACTAAGTACGGCAAGTGGACTATACAGTGTGTTAAATAACAGAGGCCATTCCCCTAAACCCGTCAATCTACATAATTAATAGATAAAAATACAAAAACACCTAAAAAAATTTTTTTTTTTTTTACTTTAAAATCAATTCGGAACGGCCTGTTTGAAACCAAAATAGTAATGAAGGTAAATAGGTTAAATGCAATGTTGTCGTGTTTTCAACATTGACAGACAAGTGCGTATGCACAGTGAGCGTTGCTTTAACGTCATTATTTTTTTGTTTTTTTTGTTACCCATGTACGGATGCTAACAGGGCGAAACGAATTCGTGTAATTCCTTCAAACCGCGTGATCAATTGATGACACTGATTGACCCTGCATAGGTTTTTTTCAGAATCAACAAAAATTAGTTTTCAAAAAATTAACCATGGTATTCTGTATCTGAGTAATTTTAGCGTCCCAAGTTAACTGACTGCGTGGAGCGATATCGCGCTAGTCGTGCCCATCAGCCGTGTCACTGGGCCTTCATTCGTTTATGTATGGCACCGAAATTCTCTATATCATAAAATTTCAATTTGGAGAAAAAAAAAATTTTTCATTTTTAATCAATCTAAATCCCGTGCGAGGTTAATCTATACTATTAATAGATCATGTGGTTTGAAGGAATTACATGAATTCGTTTACACCCAGTAGTGTTGCTGGTTATCGGGAACACCTTTTGTTAGTACCTACATACTGTATAATTGCACCATTAAGGCTACACTAGATAAATATGAAGATAGAATATGCTATATTTTACCTACAAAAAAACGATAGCAAAAAAAAATCTACGAATATTAGCATTCTGCTTAACTGGATACACGATTATGCACTAAAGCATTGTCATTTGCACTCTCGCCGAGAATTACTACTAAAAGCTATGAACAGAATTACTCTGCAAATTCGAATAATTAAACACGCTGACTGTAATCCTAAATCCTTTTAATTAGAGCCTGAATTAGTTTTCCGATTTCCATTTCCAATCGGTAGTAATTTGTTCAGACTTTAATACTAATATTTGGGTGTTGTATAGAGTTTTAAACAACAATGCATAGTTGTTGAATAATTACAATTTTAGTATTTTAAATTATATTAATATATAATTATATTATTAATAATAAATTATGTTATTTTAAATTATAATATAATATAATTATATTATTTCAAATTATATTATTAGTATTTTAAGAAAATAGCTACCTGCTTACCAAATATTAGAATTATTTATGTTATTGTTATTTTATGCGAATGTAATTGTTTTGTTTTCATGAATAATTTATTTTAATGTTTAGCTTTTTAACTTTAAGTAATAGCTATGTATCTAATTACAAATTTTGCTGTGCCCTGACAGGGTCTACAACGGTTCTTAGCTCTAAGCCTTTTGTTAACATCTTTTTACCTTGTGGAATGCAAATAAATGAATATGAATAGGAATAATTTTCGACAGTGATGTTCATAATTAGGAACCGCGTTTTGCCATGTGAGCAGCTAATGGTTAAGGACTTCTGTTGAGTCTAATTCTACTCGGGCAACCCTGATAAAAATTCGTGTGTACATTTCCGTAGGTATTGTGATAAAATCAGTGTCTTTCGTTTGTTCATGCATGATATTTTGTTGTGCTGCATCTGTTACTATGACAATTTCTATATTTATTTCTTAGTTTAGTTAGCTCCTTATAGACCTGTCTAAAGAGTCAACTTTGAAGTCTTCCATATTTTTATCTACATTATTGTGTATTTCTGGAATAGTGTATGTTAAGATTTGTACCTGTAAACGCACCCACGATACAGGAGAAATCCAAGTGTGGGACGACGTTTTATTTAAAACAAAACATAGTGCGAAGTCACTGTTTTTAGACTTCCAAAAATCTAAATAAAACCAGACTTGTGCAGAGTGCTGATCTAAAACACTTTTTTCTATCTGCTAGGTCGGCCCACTTGGTAGAAAGTGGTTACCACCTCCTCTAAAGAACTACAATTCCAAGAGAATTTCTGATGCATTGCTATTCTTTGCGACAAAGTTGGAAAATCTCATGTGTATGTCTACATAATTTCACCAGCACCACTCAAAGCAGAACACAGCAATGCTGGTAAAAACTCATGGCAGTGTACAAATACAAACCGCCTGTCATTCAAAAGATATTTAATATCTTAGACGCCTCATTATGCCTCCTACGCACAGCCAAACGTAGATAGTAAAAAAAGAAAGACAAAAGATACCCGATGATAAAAATATAAAAAGCCTAAAAGAAAAACATTTGAAAGGTGCCGTTTTTAATTTAGTCTTATATTACTCGTATTTCGCGTTAAAAAGCTCGGGACACAAAGAGGAGCTCGAAAATTAACAAAATATCTTATAATATATTTTCATCTTCAATCAGCACTTAACTGGGGTACTGGACGCTCTATCAAAATAATTAGGTGACCTTTTTAGGACGCCTTCGGGCCCGCTTGGGACTAATTTGTCTTCTTATTCCCCGAGAGGTTAACGCCCTTGACAAGTAACCCCGGGGAGCGCTATCAGTTTGACAACCAGTGGCGTTGACGAATAGTTATGTGAAATGTTAGTATGACAATGAGTATGACAGTTTGGATAATTGTGGAGTAGATGTGGGATAATAAACAAATACGTCACATTATTTACCTTTTAGTGAAGTTAGTGAAAGTATCTATCGTAGAGAAAATAAAGAAATTCGAAGATGCAATGTCAATGCGTGCATTAGGGTGCCTTTCCACCACAGATGTGCTATGCAACTATGCTGCGAGAATGTAAAAGCTAAGCTACGAAACTATGTGACCGTTTCCACTGATGCTAAGCTACGTAGTGGAGTGAGTAAGACGTTCTATAAAAATGTGCCGCCGCAAGGTAGCTGTGCGAGGAAGATGCGCAGCTCGAGCTATGCGACGTATCGGCAATAGTGAAGGCACGGGGATAGGCACGCCTACTGTAGGTACACTGCTCTGCACATAGCTACACCACTCGCGACCATCCATAGCACGCATACACAGCACGCATCCTTCCATGTAAAAAAACGTAGCTTTGCTGAATCAGTTTCTACCAGTGCTATGCTATGTGGACCAGTGAATATTATGGATATCAAAAGCAGCCTTAGCGGTTGAGAAAATACGCAATGTTTCCGCCGAAATTGATCAGTTTGGTTACAATCCACTAGCTAGCAAGATGATTGCTGACTCTTGCCCGGTTCCTACCAAAAACGAATCGTTTTACTTACCAATATGGAAGCATTTTATATTCACAAACTGGGCGTATAAAAAGACCCGAAAGACAATTTTAACTGTGATTGCTAACGTATGGAAGGGTCTGCTATGCAAATGATAAATGATGGAATCAGGCGTTACTTTGCGGAAATCCATGACATACAAAAATGCAAATAGAATATCTAGCTTTAATTCCGCTGAACAAGATCGCTAGTTTGGATGCAGTATGCAGCACTACCCTCCCGCCCACAAATATATGCACATGCAGAAAGAAGACGCGCGTTGTAGCGGTCGAGGAGTCAACATATCCTGAGGATGCCCTGTGCAGGAGCAAAACACGTGTCGTGTATTGGTTTGGTTGCATGTTGCATTATACTTTCACTCTTTCTGCATGTGCATATATTTGTGGGCGAGAGGGTGGTGCTGCACACTGCATTCAAACTAGCGATCTTGTTCAGCGGAATTAAGGCTAGATATTCTATTTGCATTTTTGTATCTGCTATGCAAAGCATTGGGATCTTTGCCTCATTATTGGTCAAAATACAAGTGTCTTAATTTTAATTAATTTTACGACACGTTTGGTGCAGTGGCTAAGCGATTGGCTTCTGCGCTACGAGTCGTGGGTTCGATTCCCATACGGAACAAAAATTTATATGGCCTACAGATGGTTGTTTCGGGTCTGGGCGTTTGTTTGTGAGATTTGTGTCTGTAAACGCACCCACGATACAAGAGAAATCTTAGAGAGGGGCTACGTTTAAAAAAAAAAAAAAAAAACGCTCGGTAAACCATAGGAATCGGCCATTTGACACTGAGATTGTGATCGATCGATACACGATTGCAAATGCGGCAAGAAATGTAGTTTCTTCATGTTTAGCGGAATTTTAGGTAGAAATGCCGTAAATTTTATTACATTTAGAAAGAAATTACTATCGAAGGCTTTATTAATGTTCATTTCTTCTTGTATTTTAAGTGGATCACAACGACACAAAATTAATCGATTTCAATGCTCACTTTTGATACAATAACCCAATCACGACAGTTCATCACTTGGATTTGAACATTCGTTGACAACCTTCCTCCATATTTCATTTGTGGTAGGTTCCATTACACATCCAGACTACTTACACATGCAAATATTCAGATGACAGCATGCAAATGTAAATCCTAAGTGCTGAAAGTAAGTATTTCCCAGAATAATGTATTTTGGCATTAATACGGTGGGTATTAGTTAGCAGGTAAGGACTATGTTTAGCTTGAATGTTTGTTTCATATAATATCATGACTCTCTGCCCTTATTCCACACCAGGCGAGGTCGGCACAACATGTTTTTGTCTTCCATTTTCCTCTAAGAGCCGTCATCCCGGTATTCACTCCTTTCTTACCCATATCATCCTTCACACAATCCATCCATCTTTTCTTTGATCTACCTCTACTAGTACATAGGTACTACTAGAGGTAGATCAAAGAATCATAGTCATATTTAACACTTCTCTAGTAACATGACTTTCTTCGCTCCGCATAACATGTCCATACCACGCTCATAGGGATTGCAATCCGGAAAATAGGATCCGGTAATCCGGCAGATCTGGCGTTATGAAAAAAAACATACACACCGATTTCTTGGAAAAATACTTGCTTTATTTATTTTTATGATAGTGCCATTGATTAAACAGATTTATAATAATTGTAATAATTTTAAGAATAGGACTACCTAAATTACGTAATTCTTGTGATCTCATTCGATTAACGTTGATTTAGTTAGAATTAATATAAGTCAATACTTGGATAAAATATCATTAACGACATTGGCTCTGAAATCTAGTAAGACTGAATTTAAGATTCTCTTATTATTACTACAAAAATTACAATTTAACTAGGGTAACACTGCACTAGTAAACAGGCCGAATCCGGTCAGATCGAACGGAATCCGGCTGGATTGAAATTGGCACCGGATTGCAATCCCTACACGCTAACCTATTACTTCTCAACTTTTCAGTCTCTGGCGCTACTTTCAATCTTCCTCTGGCATATCATTCCCTGTGTTTCATATAATAATGAATGATAATGACGAAATTATCATTAGATGAGGTAAGTGGAATGTGTGGTATTACGCGAATGGATAGAATTAGAAATGAGTATGTAAGAGTAAGACTTGAAATGGCGCCGGTGACTGAGAAATTGCGTGGAAACTGGTTGTCGTGGTATGGGCAAAATGAGGAACATGTCGTTAAGAAAGTTTTGAGTATACATGCGGATGATTATAAGAGTAGAGGAAGACCAAAGAAGCGATGGATAGATAGCGTGAAAGATGATATGGCTAGGAACGGGGAGATTACTGAGATGACGGCTAATAGAAAGTATAACGTACGAAAGAAAGGCTGCGTACAACTAGCGAGGCGTATGCTGAGCTTTGCATTTGTGTGAGTGCACATAGAATCGATGGCCAAAAAGCAGTATAAACCGGTTTAAACCAAGCAAAGGCTGCGTCTGCATTCATTCTCACACAAATGCAAAGCTCAGCTTAGGCGTCGCGGATGGTACCATCACGCATTCTAAAAATCACTGGAGAAAATAAAGTACCCGCGTAAATGTAGTTAATTCAATATACTTTTACGCCAATAACCAAAATCAATATAAACCCAAACAGGTCAATAGTTTTGCAAGGTTCAAAATAATCCAGAGAGTCACAATGAAGATTCTATCATATTTCAAACGACGACGCGTCGGCAAATATCATTGAGAAAATAAAATGTATCGATATAATATTGTGAAGAAAAATAAATATAATGTCGTTTTATAACGTTCCTTTGAGAGCATTATTTTATTGTATTTAAGTACCTACGATGTTTATTTGTTTTATTACAAAGATTTTATTTTGGAGCTTGTTGTGTTTATATTGCTTTCGGTGGCGTGTCACCGTCTCGGTCACGAACTCTCTCGTCGTATAACTCTTCAGACTCCTCAGTCACATCGATAATTCAGCCCTTTCAAGCTGTCTCCCTCCCAATCTCCCTCCAGCAACGCTCTAAGCCGAGGTCCGAGTCCCACTAGGGGTCGCCCTTAGTGCTGTTGTTGTTAGTAGTTATGATGTTAGTGTAGAATAATTATGTAGATGACCTAGGTTAAATATTTTACTTCCCACCTATTGGCTGGAAACCACTACGTGGGATATACTACGTGGAAATGGTCCGCAAGGACCATCTAAAAGCAGAACATAAGAAAAAAAACATTGTCACCGTCACCAACACTAATGGAGTGCTTTAAAAGTGCCACAAATGACGATTCGGAATATTTTTCCTTAACAGCAGCACTGATGAAATAAAGATGCTAACAAAATCAAAGAAGATTACAGAGAGATGATTCGTTGATGTTGGCCGCCTAAACCCGGGAAGCAAGATTAGAATTGTACTGATCCCGAAGACAAGAGCTTAAAAAAAACAAATAATAAAAAACATAATGAAACCATAACTCAGGTATCTTAAGCCGGCCTTAAAAAAACCGGACAAGTGCGGAGGAGCCGCGCACCGAGGGTTCTGTACCTTGGAAAGTTAAATTTTCAGTTTTTGGAATCGCACAATCAATATTTGTTTATAATAGACTTTTCTGATTTCTAAAAATATATGCTAAACCTTTTTCACCGTAAGTTGATTCCTAACGTTTCTCTACAAAACGTAGAATAGAAAAGAAAAGAAAATATTTTAAGGCATCTACACACCAAAGCCGGCGCGGCTTTACCCGGCGGGTTATGCCGGCAGGTTATTGCGGCCAACTAACGCGAACTAAGCGAGCGAACATTGGTGAGTAGAGGCGTTTAAAAAAGAAAGCTTGGTTAATATATTTATTTTACGGTTTTTGATGATGTCGTTTACATTTTTTCGATAGCAGTCTTCTTACGGCTACAATTAACAAAATAACCGAGCCGTCAGGACTCGTCTTTGGGTGAACATAGTTTAGTTACAGACATCGTTTTATTTTTCCTGTAATATTTACATAAACCTGTATCAATTCGATTTATTCCAGATTTTTTGCTTTGCAAAATTCCGAAATATGATGGGAGGAATTCAATTTATACAAACATTTTTCATCATAATTCAAAAACATGTTAAAATAAAAATAAAAATCTGTTTTATATTGTGCCTATAAAAATATGATACCAGACTTGACCTAGTAACCCCATTTTAAAATTTAAACCCACACTTCGTTCCATATTGCAATGAAAATTAAAACACATTTTTCAATTATTTCACTTGCATTATAGATTAACAAGCATTCATCATCAGCATCTCATCATTCAGCCGAAAGACGTCCACTGCTGGACATAGGCCTCCCTCAAGCATCGCCACACCGACCGGTCCTGTGCTTCTCGCATCCAGCGGATTCCCGCGACCTTCACCAGATCATCGGTCCACCTTGTGGTAGGCCTATCCACGCTGCACCTTCCAGTACGTGGACACCACTACAGAACCTTTCGGCTCCATCGGCCATCCCCCCTAGTGTTGACCTTTTGAAAGCACCAGGGATCTGGTCTACTTGAAATAAAAACTATTTGACTTTGACTTTGATCCGTTCTACGAGCAATATGCCCCGCCCACTGCCACTTAAGTATGACAATTCTTCGAGCTATGTCAAGCAAATTAAGCAATTTGGAATAGTTTTAATTCCAAATTTCAAGTCGATAGCGTGTAGTATCACCTTCATCATCATTTCACCTCTTTGCTTTATATTTTCATATTTTATCCTTTTTTACGATGACAGATGGGGATTGAAAAGGTCACTGGTTTTTAGGAGATTTTTTTGACACCATGGTGATTTTTTTTTGATACAATTATTTTCTGTTTATTTTATACACGGACTAGAAAAAAAAGAAGGACTCCGCGCCACGTGTATCGAAAGTGAAGCACCTTAAGTATGCCGGACCGTTTGTACAAACATGCCTCACGCACACATTTACATCATAAGGTGCCGACTGGCCGCCATTACGCGGCACCGCGCCGTCATTGTAGGTACTGTTTACGTCAAGTAATAAAATAAAATAATGTCTTCTTGTGTTGTGAAATGGTTTAAAAATAATTCTACATCCCAGAAAAAGTGTCAAGGAATAACATTCACAAGTAAGACACTTATTTAACCTGTTGATTTATTGTATTTTTGACATTTTAAAATCATTACTATTGGAACACAAAACCTCAAAAAACATAGCAGTGCTGTCGGAAAATAAATGGGTAATTTTCCCGAGAGATTGGGTAATCCATTTTTTTGTGTTCTTTGTGAATTTTTTGCAAGTATTGAATATGATTATTTTTATAGATTTCCTACAGCAAATCAACCATGGAATAATGATTGGATTAAAATAATAAAAGCCTGCAGAGATATGAACATTGAATTCCGTCGAAAACGTTTTTCTTGTCACTCTTATAAAATAAATACTTAATTTTAAGTTTTAACTAAGTATGTGTTTGTAATTTCAATTAAATAATGTAAGCGGACTTCTTATATGGCTTCATTTAAAGAAATGAAACTTTCAAAATATAAAAAAAAAATGGGGAAATTTTCATTTATCTGGTATCCCTCAAATCACGCACACATAGATCGGTACGGTGCTTCACTTTTGATATGCGTGGCGCGGAGTCCTTCTTTTTTTTCTAGTCCGTGATTTTATATTGATAAATGTTATAAACTGAAATTTGGAATATTTCTATAGCAGAACAGTTTTTGATATTTTACTGAAATGAAGCGTATCAAGTTAAATAAAAAGCATTTGTGGAATTTCTACGTGTTTCCCTTGGTGTTAGTAACAGCTGTGGCATGTTATTCAACTGGAAAGCCAGATAAAGAAGCTGCGCCCCGATGGTAACCCCTTCTCCCTTCTTTTCACTTCGTCTGCTGCCCTAACTACACTTACGAGATCGGCGATCGGACTGGCTGACATCTACCGGCATGACTAAATGCTACAGCCGGTCTGTTTGCTGCCGCCGGTTTCTATCAGATGACTGTGTGGGCCATCGACGAACGCCGTGACTACGAGAAGGAACTCACTGACTACTCCAAGGGACGTAAAGCTATGCTGACTCTTATTCTATAACCATTTTTATTATTGTTATTTATGTACTAGGTATTGAATGCCCTACATATTCTTTACAACTGGTGTAGCAGACGTGCTCAGGAGATCCTGGGGCCGTCTTTTACATTACAAGCGTTAGTAGCTCCTGAAATAAGCGGCTGTGATAGACAGTTGGACGGACGGAAGGACGGACGAAGTCACATCATAAGGTTTCCTTTTGTACCATTTGGGTACCGAACCCTAAAAATGAAGGAAATTCTTGATCCTACACCTTTACGTAAATAAATAAGTGTATTATAATATTCTCCGTAATCTCATTTGGTATAGCCGTAAAAACGTCGAGATAAGGCACAGACTCCAGTCAAGTTTACGGTTTATTTTGTTACATTTTTATATCGCAGCTTTAGGAAATGGTCAATGATTCTGTTTTCATAGAATTTCTTTAATACTCGTTTGGGAAGTTTATGGTTCTCGTTAATTCTGAGTTCATCTACTGGTAGAAATAATTCATTTTAGGATTTTGAATTTTCAAGTCTTCCGGGCTGAGCAAAAGCTTACTATCCAGTGAGTTTTATCTAGTGAGTTTTAGTGTGTAACACCTTTGTCTACCACTTGAGTATATAAGAGTAAATAAGAGGAAGAAAGTTTGAAAGTAGCGCCAGTGACAGAAAAGTTGAAAGGGAACCGTTTGTCTTGGTACGAGTATGGGCATGTGAAGAGGAGGCATGAAACGCATGGGACCAAAAGAGTTATGAATATAAATGTGGATGGATAGAGGGGAAGAGGGAGGCCAAAGAACAGATGGATGGATTGTGTGAAGAATGATATGAAAGAGAAGGGAGTCAGTGATATCATGGAAGAAGAAAACGTGTTGCGCCGACCCCAAGTAACATGGGATAAGGGCAGAAAGATGATGATAACCTTTGCCTACCACTTTTTTTAAAATTATTTGACTTTCACGCGTTCGACCCTAGTCGCACCTGATACTAAGCGCAGACAGGGTATAAGATAGAGCACACGAATCCATGTAACAGAAATAGATATAGAGGGATTGCACTATACCCCTTTGGGTCTAACGTACACATGACAGAACACAGTAAACTGTGACATCTCTACAACGTCAACGTCAACTGACATCATTTTTTATGAGGGTACTAGCCAGGCAGACTGTATCGATCCTACCACCAAGCGTACTGGGTATTGTTGAATCTTACAACACGCGGCTATTCCCAGCGTGCGGTGAGAATATTTTAAGGTCTAGCCCGTCCCCACTTCGGTAGACTCATGTATTTTTGTTTTAAATGTATTAATGAGTTGGTTTTTCTGTTTAACAATCTCGCCTCATTAATCTAGTAATGTTAATAAATCAGAGCCTCCACGAGTGACGATACATAAAAATACGTACGTTGCACCTTGGGCAAAGTGTCTCTTAAAGTTTTTTTTTTACGCGAGTAGACCCGAATCTATATTTTTATATTGCACCCTGGGCAGTCAGTCCCGCTATCAACCTTGCTGACTGGCTAATCTTTTCACCACAGCATGAGCTATTTTCGTATAGCTCGTGCTGACACGAGAGAAGAAGGAGAATAAATCAAGCAAACTACGGATCTCGGAATTTCGAGTTCCATTACCAGACCTAGCAAAACTGTAGCATATTGGTTTTTATTTTAAACTCTCAATCACCGTAATTATTGACACAATAGATAAGACAATTAAGTGTCGTCCTGGGACGACGGGCGGTACGCAACCGGTTAAGTCAACCACATCTTGTTACTCTAGTATTAGCAGTCAATCAAGCAAGCTTAGGATCTAGTTTCAAGTTTCATTACGGCCTGAGCAAAAGTGTAATAAGTTTTGTCTTTCTGGTAGATAATTAGAGATAGGCTAAGAGTATATAGTATAAGTCCTGCAAGACTTGGATCTAGAAGTTTAGAGTTTCAATCACAGGACATGTAAAAGTATTTGTATTTTTTTTTTGTAGGTAATATTCAGTTCTAGCAGTGTAATCCGATCCACTAATTGTGGAGGAATTATGATGGGCGGTTGTATATATAATATCTAACAAGTTATTGCGTAATTTAGTTGTTATTTAGTGTTTATATTCGATTGTTAAATTTAGCTTATCTATCGCATTAGGTTTACCTACTACCTGTAATGATAGACGTAAGTTTGGATGTAAATAAATAAAAATAAAAAAAACTGCATGTTAAACTTTGATATCGCGATGTAGGATTATGGATAGATGCCCCCACCCCCCCCCCCCCCCCCCCCTGAGACCGGAGGTCGATCGTGTTGATGAGTCAGCGGTTGTTGCGTCTTGTCTTGAGAGCTTGCTAGGGTCAGTGAGGGGTTCCAGTGAGTCGCAACCGGATGCCGCGTCGTTCACGGTGAGTCGGAACTGTGAGTGGTGGCTGTGGACTGCGTCGACCAGGAGAGAAATGCCTCCTTTAGTTGATCGGCCGGCGCAACATCAATAGCGATGTGGCAGTGTAACATTAGATAAGGTAAAGATATTAGCCTGTATCTGTCCCACTGTAAGGCAAAGGCCTCTTTGCATATCGAGAAGGAACAAGTATTGTTCACCATGCTTGCTCACTGCCGGTGGGCGATTTGAGACCATTAAGGCCAAGTTTCCTCAAGATGTTTTCCTGTACCTTATAGCTAACTAGCTGTTGCCCGCAGCTTCGCTTGCGTGAAATTTAAACCCTCTTTAAGCTCCTTTTTAAGTGTAGGTTTAAAATTTAAAAATCCCGTCTTATATTATTTACTTTGAACAGTGTTTGTGCCAAATTTGAAGTTAACAACCCTATGGAATAAGGGTTTCACACAAACGTTACCAAAAAATTTCACCAATTAAGGGGTGGAATTATTAAAAACCCTTCCTTGCCTACGTTATTAGACGTTACTTTCAAAATGTCAAATTTCTTACCCTAGCAGTTGTAGGCTATGCGTTGATAAATCAGTCAGCGAGTCAGTCAGTTTCCCCTCTTACTTCAAAAGTATCAGATTTTTCATAAAAACTTGCATGCAACCCTTATTCCCCCTCCATAAAGGTTGAATTTGTAATAACATCAAACATTACTACACAATTATTTGATATCATGCTTTTAACTATGAAAAAACTTTCATCCCTTATTTTATCCCTTAGGGGCAGAATGTCCAAAAACCCTCAAACGCGTATGTTTACTTCTAACCAGAAGCCTAAATATTTAATTCCATGCTTCTCACTTCAAAAGTAGCACATTTCTCAAATAAACTTTCAACCCTTATTATTTCACCCTCATATAGGTAGAATTTAATAAAAAACATCAATCACGTGTGTGTTTATTTCCCAGCAGAAACCCTATTATTTTAATGCATGCTCTTTTTAACTTCAGTACATAAATCTTTCATCCCGTATTTCACCCCTTAGGAATTTCCAAAAACCCTCAAACACCAAAGTCCAAATAGTTAATTCCATGCTTCTTATTTCAAAACGACCAAATTTCTCATACGAACTTTAACCACTTATTTTACACCTTTAGGGGTTGAATTTCCAAAAGCACTCAAACCTGTGTACATTTATTTCTAACCAGAAACCTTAATATTTAATTTCATGCTTCTTACTTCAAAAGTACCAGAGTTCTCATACAAATATTCAACCCTTATTTCACCCCTTTAAGGATTGAATTTCCAAAAACCCTAAAACATGTGTATGTTAATTTCTAACCAGTAACCTAAATATTTAATTCCACACTTCTTAATTCAAACGTATCAGATTTCTCATACAAACTTTTAACCCTTATTTCACCCCCTTGAGAGTTGAATTTAGAAAAACGGTCAAATGCATGTACATTAATTAATTTCTAATCAGAAACCTTAACGTTTAATTTCATGCTTCTGACTTCAATAATGACGGACTATGCTTAGGTACGTTACAAAAGGAACCGACTTTCCAAATATCATTTTTCAGTTAGTACCTTTCTCTTTCTAATAGAAGAAGACAAATAATTATCCAATACGATTCGCGCGCCATCTATTGTACGTTGAAGTTACTATGTCAGAAACTTTCGCGTGAGTAACAACAACTATACAAAGTTTCAACTCAATCGGATGAACGATGTGAATTTTTATTTAAAACCATCCGATACGACTCGCGCACCACCTCCTATATATATTACGGTGATGGTACATACTATACCAAAAACCCTCGCGCAAGTGTCAACAATAAAAAAACTTTCATCCCCTATTTCACCTTCTAGGGATAGATTTTTCAAAAACCCTGAAACACGTTTATGTTTTATGCTTCTTACTTCAAGAGTACCAGACTTCTCATACAAACTTTCATCTGCTATTTTACCTCCTTAGGGATTTAATTTACAAAAACGCTCACACACGGTAATTTATTATTAATCCGAAACCCTATTATTTAATTTCATGCTTTTAACTTCAAGAAAACTTTCATCTCCAATTTCACCCCCTAGGGGTAAAATTTACAAAAACGTTCATAAACGCGTATTTATACCTAGCCAGAGAGCCTGTTATCTGATTTCATGCTTTTAACTTCGTAGAAACTTTTATCCTCTATTTCACCTCTTAGGGGTATAATTTCCAAAAACGCTCAAATACGTGTATATTTATTTCTAACCAGAAGCCGAAATACTTAATTCCATGCTTCTTACTTCAAAAGTAACAGATTTCTCATACAAACTTACAACAGTTATTTCACCCCCTTAGGGGTTGAATTTCCAAAAACGCTCAAACACGTGTACATTTACTCCTAACCAGAAATCTTAATACTTAATTTCATGCTTCTTACTTCAACAATGACGGACTTGCATACAAACGTTGATCACCCTTTTCACCCCCTTAGGGGTTGAATTTCGAGAAATCCCTTCTTAGTGGATGTTTTCGTCATGTAAGGAACCTACTGTCCAAATTTCATATTTCCAGCTTTAGTGGTTTAGGTTCTGCGTTGATGAATGAAATGTCAGTCAGTATATAAGAAGAATATATATTTATTAGTATATAAGAAGATAATGTACCAAGGATGTAGATTAACAGGTTTAAGGGAACTCTCTCAGTTATTTAACATACTGTATAAGATATTGAAAAAGTCATAGATGCTTAAAAAGCGGTTCACCACTACATACCTACATAACGTTAGATCATCATCATCTGCCTAGCCTTTTCCCAACTATGTTGGGGTCGGCTTCCAGTCGAACCGGATGCAGCTGAATATCAGTATTTTACATGGAGCGACAGCCTATCAGACCTCCACAACCCAGTAACTGGGTAATACGATACTCTTGGTAAGACTGGTTTGTCAGACTTTCGGGCTTCTGACCAACAGTAAAGACTGTCAAAGATCTACAAATGACAGCCGGGACCAACGGCTTTACGTGCTTTCCGAGGCACGGAGGAAACTCGCTATGGTAAATGGTCACCCATCCACAGACCAACCTCGGCAAGCGTGGCTTAACCCGGAAGATCGGTCTATGTGGCTGTAATTATTTAGCCACGAGCTCCTCTACCTACATAACGTTAGATGCTTAACAAAAAAAAAACAGAATGTATTTAATACATTCCTTAGCGTTGATGTAGGAAAGAAAGAAAAAAGACAAAGAGCTACTCATTACGTTTGAGTTACAAGACGTTTGTTCTGTCTGACGAGACGAATAGTTCTTCAGGCCGGTTTAAAAAGAATAATTGTGAATTTACAATGGCTGTGTTGCTGGTCCATTAGACCCTCGCTTCGCTCGCTTTTGAGCACTACAATAGACTTTTCCTTTATTTGACTTTTATTGCTTTTAAGTATAGTAACTTGAAGACTAGAATTTATAATATTTCTTGTATTTTTAAGTCGCTTTCATAAAGCAATATTTATAAAAAAAAACTGTTTGTTGGTAAGCACATCACTGGAGAACTGCGGGGCACTTGCGTAACGTAAAAAACATCGTTCATGACAGTTGATGTGTCAAAAACAATATTTATTACGGAGTATACCGTTGTGGAGAAGTCGGATTGTTAATATATAAGTTGCTATGCCAATTGTTGACCTGTCAAAATCAAAGCCATGGCGATTACGAGTGTGTTGCGCAATCAGAATGCGAGTGGAACGATTTAACTTTTTTTTCCGGAAAATTGGCAAATTCGGGAGATACTATATGTTCTTTTTTATTGAAATTTAGACAGGACAACGTCTGTTCGTTCAACTAGTATAATAATTATAATAAATAAAACCATCAGTCCTCGTTGTTATACGAATACCTATAGTATGACAATCTTTACGTGTAGATAGTCAGAAGACCGAAAGTCTGACAACTGTTTTAATCTTAAGATATCGGTATTGCCCCGTAACTGGGTTGTGGGGGTCCGAAGGCAGTCGTTTTGTGTAAAATATGGAGACTCGTGACCTCGCCGCGAGTTCAGCTCATAATTAAGGGCTCCGTTTGGGTCCGAAAATAGTCGGGCAATCCCGAAAAATACACGTGAGAAAACCGTAACTAATCATAATCATGAAATTGCTTCAAATCCCAATGACCTTGAAACCTAAAACCCAATCGCCAACTTGAGACGTAGCAAAAAGAATGAAAATGAATGAACAAAATCTAGGTAAATATAAAACCAAATCAGATTACGAAACACCAATTCAATATATCCATAAGAAGATTTACAGTCCCTTTTGAAGCAGACATCCTTCAAATTCGGATAAAACGTTAACACAGTTAAAGCCGGACTTATGATTGGAAATGGCTTTCAACGAAAAAACTGAGATGGTATGATCTCGGGCGGATTCCCCGAGGATAGAAACTCATTTATGTTTTTACGACTTGCCGGGACATTGGTATATCTAGTATAGATCTAGTGTTTCTAATGATAGAACACTAATGTAATTTAATGGATCTACATGGTGTTAACGAATTCGTGTAATTCCTTCAAACCACGTGATCAGATTAAACCTAAATGGGAATTTTTGAAAATCAAACAAAAAAAAATTCAAAAAAAAACTTGATTTTCTATTTCTGAGTCATTTTAGAGCCTTGAGTTATCTGACTGCAAAGAGCGATATCGCGTTAGTTGTACCTGCCAGCCGTGTCGCCGTGCTTTCATTAATTTATGCGTGGCATCGAAATGTTCACACAAATAAAACTTTTTTTTTGCAAAAAAATAAATTCTTATTGTTTTACTGAATCCTTATTAGGTGGTTTAGATACGATCGGTAACAAAGCCGCATGAAAAAAGAATAGTTTTATTTTTTTATTTTTAATCAAGCTAAATCCCGTGCGGGGCCTGTCTACATCAGTAGTAGATCAAGTGGTTTTAAGGAATTACACGAATTCGTTAACACCCTGCATAGACGAAGTTTTCCTTAAGTGCGGATGGAGGAAAAACTATTCGTTCTAGAGTTTTCTAGGGCACGTCAAGGACAGCTGTGCGTTTAGATCGTGTTGGTTTAAGAGAGCGAAGAACTATGATTTTATGTGTAGTTTTTCTTTTATTTTTTTCTAGGCCTGCGTTTGGCCGCCATCTCGCCTGATGTTAAGCGATGATGGGGTCTACGATGGAGCACACTTACCCAGAAGAAACCGATTCACTCGTGACTTGAAGACACCCAGATTGTAGCTGTCGGGGAACATCCACTCGGGCAGCGCATTCCACTGTTTGGCGGTTTTCACAATGAAAGTGATTTGATTCAAAGAGACTGCCATTTAACCTGGGCAATTCTCAAGAATAGATTCCATCGGTAGATTAGTTTTAAGTTAATTCTTCTTCTTCTGTCGTCTCAGCACGAGCTATATGAGAATAGTTCATGCCGTGGTAAAAAGAGGCTGACTGCCCAGGGTGCGATGTATTAACTTAAATATCTATGATTAGTTACCGTTTATTCACGTGCATTTTTCGGGATTGCCCGACTAGTTTCGGACTCAAACGGAGCCCTTAATCTTGAGCTACCTGAGAACCAGTTCGAATAATGCACGTGAGTAAACCGTAATTAATCATAAATATGAGTGTGTCTCACGAAAGATATAATACAAAAAAAAGTACTTGAGTGTCGTCATTCGTGGAGGCTCTTTTCATGCAACCACAAGTTTATCTAGTGCTTCTTATCCAAGGAAATATCGTTAATTTTGATAGCAGTTTTATTATAAGGCTTTACTTTCTAAAGAATTATGCTGATAGGAAACATATTTGTTTTGCGTGGATGTGACGCATGTTTCCCTCAACCTTCTTATTTTTTGGTTTGGTGTTTCATTTTCTTTTTGCGTCATGTTTACCGCAAATAAACGTATTTTCTTTCTTTCTTTCATATTTAATCCAGATTCAGAATTCAGCTGTAGAGATGGGTATACTCAAACAATAAAAACTCGACAAACAAAAGTTTTTCCTGTAAAATACTCATAAATACAATCATCATCTTTCTGCCCTTATTCCACTCTAGGAGGGGTCGGCACAACATCTATTCCTCTTCGATTCTCCTCTATCAGCCGACATCTCAGTAGTCACTTCTTTCTTACCCCTATTATTCTTCACACAATCCATCCATCTTTTCTTTGGCCTACCTCTACTTGTGTACCCACCCACATTCATATTTAATACTCTTCCATTAAACATGATTGTCCTCCCTCCATATAACATGTCCAAAACGAAGACAAATTATGCGTAGGTGGATATAAAACTGCATTATTGAGAAAGAGTGTCATGTGCATGGCTCCACTTATTTATAACCATGGACCAAAAATGATTAAAGAGCAACCATTAAGAAGATTTAAAAATTACCATATTATATTAATAGTCGAAAAATGCTATTACTCTGTGCGTCAGTTTTTTTTTTAAATAACAAGACGATATATACAGTGATTATATAATAAGTAATTAAATAGCTTTAAGTATAGAATATTATTATGAGATTATTATTATGAGAGGAGCTCGTGGCTAAATAATTACAGCCGCATAGACCGATCTTCCGGGTTAAGCCACGCTTGCCGAGGTTGGTCTGTGGATGGGTGACCATTTACCATAGCGAGTTTCCTCCGTGCCTCGGAAAGCACGTAAAGCCGTTGGTCCCGGCTGTCATTTGTAGATCTTTGACAGTCGTTACTGTTGGTCAGAAGCCAGAAAGTCTGACAACCAGTCTTACCAAGAGTATCGTATTACCCAGTTACTGGGTTGTGGAGGTCTGATAGGCAGTCGCTCCATGTAAAATACTGATATTCAGCTGCATCCGGTTCGACTGGAAGCCGACGCCAACATAGTTGGGAAAAGGCTAGGCAGATGATGAAGTATAGAATATTATTGTAGAATAAGCTAATAACATTTTTGCATGCCATGAGGCAGAATGTGTATGAATTCAGAAAAGTTGTAACACCTAATTGTATTAATTACCTACATTCTATGCAAATAAATGAATCTATTCATACCACGCTAACGCTATTACTCATAAGAACTATTCTGGTGATACTGATCGAAATGAAATTAATCCAATGAAAAACTAAATTATATTCTTCATACGTATCTAAAATTAAACGAATTCCTCGACTTACATAAGTGGGGATAAGAACTCTTTTGACCCTCACTTATATCCAGTACATATTTATTATATATACGAGTGTTTTTCATTTATTCCCTCTCAATCACTCACGACAAGTTGACAGTTTGAATGGAGTGGACGAGATTGTCTGCCCAATTTATTAAATTAAGTGTAAGTAGTTTATTAAGATAATGAATTATGATGGGAAGTGATATGGATTTGTAGACTGATTATGCTTAGGAGATTTTGTGAAATATTTCCTGTTTTGTTACGTGAAATGTTTTTGTGTTAAGGCGCTTCCCCCACCGAAAGTTGCGCCACTTCAGAAAAAAAAACATTATTTCTGTCAACACACAACATATTGAAATTCCGTACGTACAACATTGTAGTCAAGTGTTGTAGAAATTTTCAAACACCAAAAAACAACACTTGACATCTAAAGGTAGAAGTTTTAGTAATTAATGCTAAAAACGGCCGTTTTAGGTTATCGTTAAAACTTCGAATCCAGAAACTCTAGTGTTGATATTTGGTGTCCGAAAATTTCTACAAAACTTGAATAAAATGGTGTACGTACAAAATTTTAATATGTTGTGTGTTGACAGAAATGATGCTTATTTTCTGAAGTGGCGCCACTTTCGGTGGGGAAGCGCCTTAATTGTCATTATGGATATCATCCAAGCCTGTTAAGTAATTATGAAGCGAAATAATATAAAAATAATTTCAAAAACTAAAACCGGACCTCTGAAAAATTACACTCTAAAAAGTATGAAACAGTAAAATATTATCATCTGAAATTGTTATGTGCAAACTATTTTTCGTCTATCTAATGAACGAATTACACGTAATATATTTTTATGTATTTAATACATATTCATAGTGATGTTCAGAGGATAGCCGTGGGACCTATGCCACTTAGCCCTAAAGCATATATGTTCGCTTACTACTGTTAATAATGTATTGTTTTGTTAGGGTAGGCGGCATACGACCACGGACCACGGCTATACGCCGTAGTCGGGTAAAATATGGCCGCCGCACTTGATAAGTACATTTGATAATAGTGTTGTGATTAGTGCAAAAATATGCTGACATAATTAGTTAATTTTGTCGTCAAATATTGACCTACACCGTTGCAAATTAAAATGTATGACGTCTGTCACAACGGTCTATAGCTATGTCTACACCAGTGCGCTTTCAAGTTCATCTTGCGTCTTCGTCTGAAGCATGCGTGAAGCGCCATAGCGCATGCAATAGAGCATGCCTTAATACTAGTTCGACAAAAGCGCATACCCCTAGAGCACGCTAATCCGTCTATTGTATGTCGACTGACGACTGATCGAGGTGCACCGGTGTAGACGATAAGCTGCATGCGTCTTATGACAATCAATATTGCATGCGCTTGACGCAAGAGGAATTGAAAGTTGAAAGCGCAAGATGAACATGAAAGCGCACTGGTGTAGACATACTATATTGGTCACAATCACATCTGTCAAACATGAGGCCCTGGATTCTTTCACCAGACGAGTTCTTTTATAACAAACGTTGAGTTTATTAACCCTTCGATAGGCGAATTTGATTGATATTACATAATGTATCTAAAATAATAGTATTTTTTTGCTAAAATTTCATTAATTAAAATTGATTAATTATACCCGCCTGTAATTAATCCACTGCAGGGCAAATGCCTCCTCTCAATCAGAAAGAATAGACATTGATTAGCACGAGTGAACAAACAAAAAATAAAATAAATATTCATTTAAGAATTGATACCTGGACAGTCATTTCAGACATAATGGTACCTATATTTAATGCGCATGCTTTCGTACTACTAATAATATGTAAATTCACCATTATCGAGCAAAAAACAACGCAACCTACTATTTATTAGGTCTATCGCATAACTGAGTCAGTGCCTGAGGTAGCTGCGCGGTGCGGGAGGGGTGTGGTGATGCGACGCGAGAGCTCACTGATTCGTCAACTTATGACAGCTGTCACCCTCCCGCACCGCACAGCTACCTCAGGCACTAACTCAGTTATGCGCTAGACCTAGTATATATAGGTTATACAAGGTCAGTCGGAAAGGGGGTACTAATCCGAAAGGCTGCTAAAGTACCCTTAATAATAAATAACTTTTGTTTTACAACTTTTACCAAAAGTCAATACTTTATGAGACATAGCTGTTCAATGATTTAAAAACACCCTAAAATCTATCTATCCTCAGTTATGATCAGCTGTGTTTACATTGTAGATTATATTTGGGGTCACGGATTAGAAACTCAATTTTTTGAATTAGTAACTTAAGCAGGGATGAAGAATGTTTGAAAAAACTAAAATAATATTCATTAACTTTATAGAATTTTGAAATTTTAAAACTTGGTTTAAAATAGTCGTCAGTGATACTTTAAGGGTCAGCTCACACCGAGACGCGACGCGACGCGACGATACTGGAAGAAGCCCGTGATTACGCGCTGCGCCGCGCGCCGCCGCGATACGCATCGCAACGTCGCGAGGCGCATCGCAACGTCGCGAGGCGCATCGTAAAATCTTCGGTAACACGACGCCTCGCTGCGCAGCGAGACGCCGCGCGGCCGCAGCGGAATGTGTTTACATTCGCCACGTGCTTCCGCCGCGGCCCGCGTCCACCCTCAAATTCACCATGAATTCTTCTATTTCTCCATAAATTATGCACCCAAATACTCCTGTGTGATGTCTTCCTTTTAATTTTATTTTTGTATTCTTCTTGCTCTGCCTCTTCTGCAAGAAGTCCGATTATTACAAGATCCCAGTCAATCATCATAATTTCACTCGAGCACTCGACCGAACTGCATCAACTCTACACGAAGTCTGGACGGAAATAGTACAAACAAGTTGCCACGGCGGCCTCGACTGCGCCTCGCGGCGCATCGCGGCGCATCGCGGCGCATCGCGGCGTCGCGCGGCGTCGAGAGGCGCGGCGCCGCTCTTGCACGCCGCGCATACTGCTACGTCGCGATGCATCGCGCTACGCCGCGAGGCGTCACGAGGCGCAGCGCTGCGTGGTGCAACGTATTTTGAATTCTCACAATGAAATGTGTATCTTTTCGTGTAGAAAATAAAGTTGTATTTTGAGTCGCTCTTTTAAAGTATGCGCGCAGCGTCGCGTCGCGTCGCGTCTCCGCGTGAGCTGACCCTAAGTGTCCCGCGGATTAGTATCCCCTTTCCAACTAACCTTATATATCAATGCTAACAACGAGAATGCTCATTTATATTTGCTTTTGAATCGCAAGCCGGTTGTTTTTTAAGCACAGCACATGCTCATTAGTATCGCGTTAAAAAGCATATTTTTATAAGCAGTGTGTAATTCACCATTAATAAGTGTGTGTAACAAGTACAACACCCGAGCGATGTCGTCTGGTAAATATGTAGTGCCGAGGGTTAATAATGTCTATGGAGACCGTACATTACAAAAGCGTATCCCATATTTACTTAACAATTTACCCGACGGAATCAAGGAAGCAAAAACAAAAAATTTGTTCAAGAAAAAACTAAAAAAATATCTAATTAGTACACTGCCGTAACATGTCTACATACTTTCCTAATTATTAATTAATTATCATTATTAAATTTTCTGCATTAGTATATTAAAATAACCATGTGCTGTGTAACGTCTATATTTAAACTGCGATATTAAGCATATTATAAACTACTAATAAATTAATATAGTTCGCAAGATTTAATTCTACATATCATGATAATGTCATAAATAAACTATTTAATATAATAACTAGGTACTATGTATTATAATGTAATAAAAGTTACATTAAACTGTTAAATAAGTACTTACATTTAAAATTAGTATCTGCGATCCAACAGACAAACCAGGTATATGGTTTTGTTGGACATTTTATTGTATTATAGACCTTAATATGTACCTTTTACTATCAAATCAAATCAAATCAAATAATTTATTTCACGAATATGGGTACATAATAAAGGTGTAAAGGTTTACATGGTTTCAGTTCCAGAACATATTCGGCCGTTAGGCATGCAAAATATGAATTTAAAATTCAAACAAAAACAGTAGCATACAATATAAAATTACAAACTTAACAAATAATAGCAAAACAAAATACACAATGTCAAAACTTATCCTCTAAATAATCTTTAATATCATAATGGGAGTTTATTATATAATTTAGGTGCCATACAAAATACACTTTTATTTTTACACTATATAATAAATAAATAAATAAAAAAAAATAACGTGCTACTAATGAGCAGTATGCTTATAAGTTTTTTTTTTTCGTTTTAAAAAACGTTGCCCCACACTAAGATTTCTCTTGTATGATGGGTGCGTTTACAGACACAAATCTCACATACACAAAAGCCCAGACCTGAAACAACCATCTGTAGGCCTTCCAAATGTTTGTTCCGTGTGGGAATCGAACCCACGACCCGTAGCGCAGAAGCCAATCGCTTCGCCACAGCACCAAACGTGTCGTCAAGTATGCTTTATAACGTGCTACTAAAGAGCAGTATGCTTATAAGTATGCTTTTTAACGTGCTACTAATGAGCAGCAAGCTAATAAGTATGCTTTTTAACGTGCTACTCATGAGCAACATGCTTATAAGTACCTATGCTTATTAACGTGCTACTAATGAGCAGCAAGCTAATAAGTATGCTTTTTAACGTGCTACTAATGAGCAGCATGCTTATAAGTATGCTTTTTAACGTAACTGCAGCTTAATAATACTCTTCATATGTCTACACTACGTATGTAATCCACAAGGGATATTAACAAAATTTTAGGCTATTTTTCGTGAAATTTAAACCAACTCCATTTTATGACTGTAAGTCCGGCCGGTCCACTCAGGGCTTAGCCAAGATTTGGACCAAAGCTATAAACCAAATTTCATCCCGATCCTTTGAGAAATACGGCTTCCATTTTGCAGGAGAATTTCTTTATGTCCAATATTTTTACCTTATGGCGATTTTGCACTGAACTTAGGGGGTTTAGCAGTTCAAATTATTAGACGATGTCTGTCTTTTGCTTTAGTGGTGTTAAGTTTGATTCTGAAACAAATTATTACCTCCACTTAATTTAAGTATCTTAAATTAAGCTTTCACTGTGATTTTCTAAATATTTTTATAACGCCTTTTTTCACCTCGTTTTCTATCAAAATATAGTTTTTCATTATTAGCAGGAACTGTAACGAGAAAATACGTAACGATATAAAAAATAGTTTTGAAATAAAAATAACTTTCAGTAAACTTATTAAACAGTTATTATTTTTGTTAATAAAAAACGTCTATAGAAGTAATTTTTTTAGAAAAATATTATATTAAATTTATACAATCCTTAACCTACACTTTGACCAATGAAATTAAGTAAATAGTAGTAATTACTAGGTAATGATTTTCAATGGAGAAACAGCCATCCATATTATAACCACGAAACATCTGATTATGGCCAATTAGCCGATTGTAGATAGCACAAGAAGAAGAAAAAAACTATACAAACTATTAATTCCCGCGATAAAGCACAGTTCAGACTACGGTATAATACAATAATAGCATATAGCAAATACTGTATCGCACAACGATATCGCTCAGCATACATTTTATATGGACACGTTCACTCAACGCTATGCTATAAAGTATTGGCTTGCTGTACGCGATAAACTTAAGCGATTTTGAGAGCTATTTCATATGATTCTCCGGTTCACGACCTGCCTCACTTTTACCCCGTCCGTCGCCCGACAGATCGTCGTCAAATAACTTGCTATACATAGTAGACTGGCTTCCTATATAGCGTATAGGAATTATAGCTTATGATGCAGTATACTTTACTATCTCGCAAAATAGTATAGCATAGTCTGAACCACGTTTTAATCATTTTGAAATTCCAAAATTTTGACTGAATTTTGCTCTTAACTGTACCTCCAAAAGACACTCCTTGCTTTTCCATTGTTATCATTACAAACTTGCAAGACAACTCTATCTTAGTACACGAAAATTTCAAGTAGTGTAAGAGGAAATAATATGTATGTTAATGTATGAAGTCCCACACTTCTACGAACGAAAATTTGATTTAGTGGCAGGAAATTTAGTTCTGCAGTCGGAGCTTTGAAAATTATGTAGCCCGTTACTTTTTAACTGAAAATTAATGTTGCGAGCGCCGTGTGGTCTCATGATATGAAGATATCTCTATTTTTCTGAATGTACAGAAGTAATATGGTCGACAGAATAGAATGGCTTGCAATGGGCTAATACTGCTGTGAATGAATAAATCGTGGATAATTCTTGATTATTGTATCTGACTTGTTTTTGTATGCAACTGTACATTAAAGATGTATTAGTACAGAGTGAATGCTTCAACTGGGCATGGATGGCCAAATCTGATATTATAGGGAACTAGCGACCCGCCCCGGCTTTGCACGTGTACGTTTTAGAGCTTAAAACCTTCCTCTTGAATCACTCTATCTATTAAAAAAAACCGCATCAAAATCCATTGCGAAGTTTTAAAGATCTAAGCATACATAGGGACAGACAACGGGAAGCGACTTTGTTTTATACAATGTAGTGAAAACGAAAAATGCTCAAGGGATTCTAGAGGCAGACTTCGATAAAAAGTAGAATAAAAAAAAACAAACCAGTTGATTTTGAAAAAAAAAACAAAACTGTATTATTGCCCCCTCCTACAAGGATTAAATAGTATTTTTTTTTTTTTTTTTTAAACTTTGCCCCACACTACTCTCTTGTATCGTGGGTGCGTTTACAGACACAAATCTCACAAACAAACGCCCAGACCCGGAACAACCATCTGTAGGCCATACAAATTTTTGTTCCGTGTGGGAATCGAACCCACGACCCGTAGCGCAGAAGCCAATCGCTTAGCCACTGCACCAAACGTGTCGTCGAATGAAGTAAAGTTAAATGGTAAACTAAACGATAAGTTTAATTTTAAAGAAAAAAAAAACAATTACTTTAAAAACTATTAAATAAACTTTCCTTATGTCATAATGGACAGTCCTGTTATGCAATAAAAAATAAATAAATGCGCAACCGCTTGCACGAAGTTCAGAGCGGCCAAGACATTTTTGGCGTACTGTACTTGTATTGAAATTGAGTAGATTCACAACTAAAACGTTAAAGCTTTCAAACACTGGCCACGGAATCCGAAGTAACATGCATTACTTACTTAGACGCATTTTACGACGTCCAGGATTCCTAAGTGATAAAGTATACGTAGCAGGGATCGAAGAGTTTTCTTCATTTGATAAGACGCAAGTTTAAGATTTAGCATTATCAGTATTTGATGCAAGAATTTTTAAGTTTCAATCTTAGGGGCTGTTTCATCAACTCAGTAACGGCTTGTCCACATCTCCACGTCACGACGTCGTCAACGTGGAACGGTGCGGTGACGTGGCACGGTGCGTTGACGTAACGTGCAAATTCACGTTACCGTACCGTAAAAATGCACGCCAGAATCATTGTTGGATTTATCGTTGACCATGTAGATCCTGTATTTTAATAAGAGAAACAGTAAGATATGGTTTTAAAGCATCGGAGCACATAGACGGCGACGAACTCGCGGGCGGGCGTGGAGAGCGCGGGCGGAGCGCATCTACCTGTGTGCTTGCGGCTAGAAGCGGAACGTGTTACGATACGGTAACGTAAATTTGCACGTTACGTCAACGCACCGTGCCACGTTACCGCACCGTTTCACGTTGACGACGTCGTGACGTGGAGATGTGGACCCGCTCTTACTGTTCATTAAGTTAATTCGGGCTCAAAATTTTTTAATTGCTGACATTTTCATTACATTTCAATAGTAATAATGAAAAGATCGAGAGATCAAGTGTAGAGACTTAAAGAATAGCACTACCCCATCTCTTCCCGTGGGTATCGTAAAAGGCGACTAAGGGATTCTCTAGAGGATAGGCAGCAGCGTTCTCTGAGTACTTTAACAACCATACTGCGATCGCCAACTCGCCTGCCAAGCGTGGCGATTACGGCAAACCCCCCCTTTTGGGGGAGGCCTATGTCCAGCAATGGACGTCTTTCGGCTGAATAATGACAAGATTATTGAACACGTAAATGTCATATTAATTGGTCACATTTAATTTATCTGGTCAATAGTTACGGAGTACATTTATTGATATGTTGGTGAAATACCCGCTTAGATTTTTTTTGCAAGTATACTTTGTGTTTTAGGATTTCACTTTAAGTTTTGTAGTTTTTTTTATTTTTTAGGCGAGACGTATACTTTATACATTTTAAATTTATACTATCAACTTTTAAACTATCGGGTTGCATGATAATAATCTATATATATAAAAGGAGAAGCTGACTGACTGACTGACTTACTGATCTATCAACGCACAGTCTAAGCCGCTGGGGTTAGAAACTTAAAATTTTGACAGTAGGTTATTTTTGTAACGTAGGCATCCACTAAGAAGGGATTTTTCGAAATTCAACTCCTAAGGGGGTAAAATAGGGTATTTAAGTTTGTATGAAAGTGCGTCATTTCTGAAGTAAGAAACATGAAATTAAATATTAAGGTTACTGGTTAGAAATAAAGCTACACGTGTTTGAGCGTTTTTGAAAATTCTACCACTAAGGGGGTGAAATACGATAAGTGTTGAAAGTTTGTGTGAGAAATCTGTTACTTTTGAAGTAAGAAGCATGGAATTAAAAATGTAGGTTCTTGGTGAGAAATAAATATACACGTGTTGAGGGTTTTTGGAAATTCTACCCGTAAGAGGTGAAATAGGAGATGAAAGATTTTTTTTGATTTTATAACTACACCTAACAAGGGGCTTATCGAGGCCTCAAAATTTCACGCAAGGGGGAATTACCGCGTAACCCATTTCATTTGATTAACTTAATAAGTCGTGACTAAAAGTACACAATTATGTACAACATGGTATAATTAAGTATTACCCTTAAAGCAGAGAGGCTATTAGAAAACAGTACAGTAAAATACCATGTAAAAGCAATTTTTCTCACCGAGTTTCAATTAACAAAAATGTTTTTAATTTCCTTTTCCCGTTTACTTTAGCAATTAACGCAATTATTTACAAAATGTTTTTGTTAAAAACCAAAGCAAAATGTAAAGGAAGATATTATTCATTTTCTGAGCGTAAAAGCGAGTCAGTTTTTATCGGAGCAACGTTTCCTTCGAAATAACAAAACAAGCATTGTTTCGTTTTAAAATCGAGATCTAATTTTGAGACGAAAATTTGTTATAATTACTTAACGCGTTTATAATGCTTTAAAATGTAAACAGAGATTATTATTAGATAATTAATCGGTTAAGGTAATGGTAAAATGTTTTAAAATCGTACGCCATCACAAACATTCGTGTAAAAAAAGCCAAGTCTCGTTACTCTTTTGCCGTATGTTGTGAGATCTAATGCAGAGCCAAGTCTGGCATTTCAGTTATAAAGATACTAACTTTTGCCCGCGTTAATTCAGAACTTGTCAATCAACTCTTAACACACTACAAAGTTTCTATAATATAATATAATTCAATCATGATTCGAAAGACAAGTGGCGCCATCTATTATCATAAGAACATTATTGTTGTTTTCCTCGGGAACAGTACTTTTTTTCGGGATGAAATGCCTTTCGGGTACCTTTAGGGTATCCCCTATGTCCATTTCTGTACATCTGACAACGTATATGCAAAACTTCAGGATGATCGGTTCAGTGGTTTAGGCGTGAAAAGGTAACAAACAAACAAATTTACTTTCGCATTATAATATTAGTTAGGATTTTTCGGACTTGGCAATAACGCAGCATGAGGATTACTGTGATGCAAGATACCTTCCTATCTGTACCTCAGAAAACAAGTAGTCTAGTATTTCCTTATGCTGCGTGATTGCTAAGTAAGAAAAATAACTTTATAAATGAAATGCCGGACTTGGCTCTACATTAGATCTCAGAACTTAGTACGGCAAAAAAGTCGCGAGGCTTGGCTTTTTTACATAAATGTTTTTGATGGAATTTTATTTACTTCAAAAAATACCTACAAATAAAATAGCGAGTGCTTTAAAAAATGTAGACAAAACATGCAAAATATTTTTGTAAAAACAGCAGTTTATAGAAATGAATAGTTTATTTTTTAATTATGAAAACACGTGCGGTATTTGGAGCCTGGATTATGAAAAAAAAATGTTATGGGTTGCAGATTCCATTCCTGGATGTCTTATGTCGCGTTAACTTACATATTAAAGTGTGAAATGCCTGAGATGTGCTATGCAGGGGTAGTCTAATACACCGAAACTGACCGAGCGGACTGTCTCAAGCCTCAAGGTGTCTATTCCCGTCCACTGCTATGCATATAAACCTATTGAAAGAGAAATGAAATTTATGAAAAAAAAAAGGAAAAATATAATGTGGTGTAAAACTATGTCAATCGATTCTCGTGGTGATTCTGAACAAACTAGTTTCAGGTTTAGTGTATACTAAAACTAAACTTGTATATTATTATCAGTTTTATAGTCCTACTGTCACTTCCATTGAAAATTATACTCAATTAAAATTAATAATACCAATAAGTAAATATAAACTAATTTCAAAGTCTCCTAGCATTAAAATTTGTAGTCACCTTTGAGAGTGTTAATAATTTAACAAGCAATATTTTATGCCAAATTTAATTATTTTTGAGATGTATTTTATTGGGCTTTTGTTCGGTGATAAGTTATTTGTAAATCTACACTCACATAATTAGCGGAACGTTTTAATTTTTTACATTTTTTTATTATATGGTACTGCTATTGCTATAACGGTTTTTTTATTCAAAAAAACTTTACATTATGACTGCACGTTGAAAAAAAATTGAGATTTTCCTAAGCGATTAGAGGTAAATTAGGCCCAGTTTTGATTTTACAAAGAATTTGCCCTTTTGTGTTTTTGATAGGAACTTTGTTTTATTTAAGTAGTGGTGGTTTGGCTTTAGTGTATTCGTTGCATTTGGAGAATAAACATTGTGTAGAGCTTAAAATAAGTAATTTACCCCCGAAAAAAGTTACGAGGGATGTTACAGTGATCGATGAAAGTCATACCTAGCGTTCAAAAAGTTAAGCACTGGGTGTATCGATATTAGCCATTCCTCGCAATGTCCATCGGTACAGGCAGACAGGATGTTTCATTAGAAGATGAGGATAATGCAGAAATCAAGGAAAAAGCACCGCTGATGATAGGTTTATGACAGTTCAAACCGGTTCAGGCTCTGAAAAATTGGCGCAATGCTGCAATTCGGACCTGTAGCATCCTGGAGGTGGTCCTTATTTTCCTTGTGAGTATGCGGAAAGAAAGACGACGTCTCATTAAAGGTAATCTGATGTCTAACGCGACTACTGAATGTCCAAAACGTGCTGTACGTCATCGCGTAGTGAAATTAATTGTTGCTCAATAACACCGAGATCGGACTTAGGAGTTAGAAAGAGATTTTTTCTCAGGAGCAAGCTGTTCTTTGATATACGTTTTTTGGATGGGATGCATAGAATATGGATACGTCAAGGGAATCGCTTTGAACCGGTAAATTTTACAGGAATGTGCCTTATACTAAAGGGTCCAGTAATGGTTTTGGGTGTCATTTGTTTTGAAGCGCACACGGCGTTAGGCATTATTGAAGGAGGCTTACTGGCTGCTTATTTTTGCAGGATAGACATCCCAGAACCTCACTCGATGCCACTTGGTGCATTATCAGACAAGGAAAAAAAATTGTGCATGATTATGTGTGGCCGGACTGTGTAATCGTGGTCCGCAATTTCATATAAGATGATGTAATAACCCACCAGAGTGGGTCAATGTGGACCCCGGACATGAGTCCAATAGAATATGACTTGGCCTTGACGGAAAATAGGGTTAGAGAAAAAAATGTGAGTATGGGAACAATTTGCCTTAAGAAAAGATAATGGATTAATAAATTGCACGGAAAAACATGTCATAATACTTATAAGGATCCTAGCAGTATAGAAACTGTGATAAAACAAAAAAAAAGTAAAGTAAATAGCAAATTAATTATTCCTTAAAATATGCGCCGAAAGTTACAAAATGCATATTTTAACAAATTAAAGATTTAAATTGCCCAATTCAATTAAACGATTATTGATTATTTGTTTCTTTAATGCATTTAACCCTAATTATATAATATTTAAACAAAAACATTAATAAACAATACAAAATTATGGAAAAAGCACGGTTTTTTGTTGCGTTCCGCTAATTATGCCGGTGACTGTATTATAATATCAACGTGCTAATACTCACTGCTGAACGTGGGCCAAATAATATATTGCTGCAATAAATGGTCGTGAATTTACTGCAGTAAAAGGATCGAAACTATAATATTTACCTGCAGAGGTGATCAAACTTATAGGGCCTTATCACAAAAGATGGTTTAAACCAAGACTAATATAAGGTAAACCCAGGTTTAAAATATATCCATCACTTTCTTATGTCATATAACAAAAAGAGACGGGGCTATTTTAAAACCTAAGTTTTTCTTAGACCATCTTTTGTAATAAGGGGGATAGTGTCGGCGATCTACCTACAAATATGGGGTGTATGAAAAGAGCCTCCACGAGTGACGATACTTAAGTACGTCCGGCACACCCTGGGCAGTCAGCCCCGCTATCAACCTTGCTGACTGGCTAGTCTTTTCCTAGGGAAAAGATTAGCCACATTTCTCGTGTCAGCAAGAGCTATACAAAAACAGCTTATTCTGTAGGCAGCATGAGCTGTTTTCGTATAGCTCTTGCTGACACGAGAGAAGAAGACCTAAAAATTTTAGGCAGCAAGTGATATACTGCCAACCTACTACACAAACAAAGTAATATGAACTTTCTTAATGTCGCAATTAGGTCTATACTCGTTTCACCCAAAGATGATTCCTGACAGCTCGGTCATTCCGTAAATTGTAGCTGCAAGGAGACTGCTATCGAAAAAACGTAAACGACATCATCAAAAGCCGTAGAATAGCTATATTATACATGTTTTGTTTTTTAAAAAAAATTTATATTCTTTGTATGGTAACGATTTGTAGAGAAACGTCAGGAATCAACTTATAGTGAAAAGGGTATAGGTACAGTTTTCGCTGTATGAGTGATCGCCGACGCGGGACTTTCAAGGTAAAACATTTTATACTTTTCAGGAATTCCTGCAATCGACTCAGAATGCTCTCGCTATCTGTTTGAACACTCCAGCATTCTAATTGCGCAACACACTCGTAATTGCTACGATTTTGACAGGTTCACAATTTATATAGCAACGTATGTAGGTATTAACAATCCGACTTCTCCACAACTGTGTACCACGCAATGAATATTTTTTTGCCACATCGACTGTCATAATTGATGTGGGTTACGTTACTCAATTGCCTTGCTGGTCTACTGTGTCGTTGTAAAAAATCGTCGAGGGCTATAGCCTTTATACATTCAAAACCTTTTACGAGCCTTCTTAAACAATCCTTCTAAACTTAATAATAACATTGTTTTGTGTACACACAATGTTGAACCGTGCGTAACGTGTCCCGGAAAACACGTTAAACCGCAGGTCCCGGGTACCATATGAATACCTATGACAGTCGTTACGGGTAGGCAGAAGCTCGAAAGTCTGACAACTGGTCTAACCTTAGGATATCGACATTGCCCAGTAACTGGGTTGCGGAGGTCTGATGGCAGTCGCTCCGTGTAAAATACGGGTTTTGGTATTCAGTCACATCTGGGGTCTACTCCTTAAGCACAAATTCGGTGGTTTCGGCCTTAGTTACGAGTGTTTCCTACTCCCTATCACCTACGGACATACGATTATTTTGGGGCCCGAACTAAGAATGAATGACAACACGATTTGACAGCTGTCCCTACTACCATTGTGTTTTTGCCCGTCCGAAAAGTTGACCTTGACATTTGTTTTTTTCACTCCTACTTTTCGGACTACTTTCGGACGGACGACTAACTTCGTTGACGGATTTAGGGAGTGGTTAAACTGGAAGTTGACCCCAACATATTTAGGAAAAGGCTAATTAGAACAAAACAATGTTGAAGGGGATATTATAATACAACTTGATATCCCACAGTAATCTTGAGAAGGATAGAAAAGTTTCAACACAACATGTTCCTTGGATTATATTTTTCCGCCTTACATTTGCAGGGGGATGAACTCAAGGAATCCCATGGTAACATGAGATGAAAGGTAGATTTGGTTATGTCATGTTTTGCGTAATATATCTGTCACTATCAGCTTTGGTGAAGAAACGATAAGCAAATTAAGACATTATGAATGAGGAGTAGAGTGCACGGACGAATTGATTTCAAGGCTAGAATTTTTCGTTTGACTTAGGATCAAATCTAAAGCTGAATGCACTAGGCCGCTAAATGACTCGAAACACAGTTGATTGATCACTATTTGTTTGTAGCTGAAACTATCTTTTGTGTTTGTTTTGCAGCTAAAACATATGGCCATGGCATCGCTCTGCCGTCCTATGTCTAAAAGATCGTAAAGTGACATTTTGACAAATATGAGTTTTATAAACTACGTAAAAGCGCAACATTTTCTCTATAGACCAGTCTGGTCCTTATTTTTCTTTCATTTGTCAATTACGAGATCCTGAGACTTTTACTGAGACATTACCATTAATACCATACCATACCATATTGTAGATGGTCAAATTTCAGTACAAAAAAAGCATGACATAAAAACGAAAAGATTTTCTTTAATTTTAAAAACTGTATTAGTCCTGTAACTCATTAAAAGTTATACAATGAGCTTAAAGTAGCCCAATAATTTGGTATAATCAAAAACATCTGTATGTCTTCAGAATTTCTAGATACAACACTTTCGACGTTTTTGCTCTTAACTCAAAATTAAGTTTAGTCACTTAACGGCCTTTTTTGACGTAGGACGGCAGCGCTGCAAACCGCCCATGTACGATCTGTGGCGCCTGCTTTAACGATCAAGGCGCCCCGGGCGAGACACTGTAGCGCCCTTTAGTTCTTATCATTTGTTAGTATTCTGCCAAGATATCAGGGAAAATAATTGTTTTTGATCAAGTTTATTTCAATTCTCGCACATTTTTCAGTGAAGTTGTTAATTTTCAACAGATTAATTCGTAGATTGAGGCACCATACTAGCGTCTTTTTGGCATTGGTGCCCCGGGTGTCTGCCCCGGTCACTCGCCCCTAATAATACAGCAAAATCAGACGCCGTTTTCTTCCGGCAGTAGAAATTATCTAGTCCACCTAACACCCCTTCCCATAGACCAGATATTTTTCACCATATTTTACAATAGTCTTGCACCCACTTGGGACGGTCCATGACTACTCCAATAGTGCAGCCGTGGATAGTCCCCGGTTGGTGCCCTACCCCATTTTAGATTAAAGTTCTCAAAGGGGCCTCTGCGCGTTGGACCTGTGTCCCCGTGTATGCCTTCCAAAGGACCGGACATCTTCCGCACGGAAGATGAGCCGTGACTACAGAGAGAAGCAAAATGTAATATAGTATAATATTTATTTTTTCAAAAGGGTGGTAGGTACAGTCAGTTACAGTTACAACAAATAGTTGATTTGAATGAAAATGAGTAATTAAACACACACAAATTCCAAAAAGCAAACTTATCTCCAATTTAGCCTCAGAATGTAAACGAACGCATAAAAACCATAGCATATTTGCACAAAATGTGGCTTTCCACCCCATAAGGATTCAACCGAAATCCAAGATATACCTACATAAATATCGACAAAGTAAATACAAGAATGTTACTTAACAAAACCGAATGAGTATTTTCATACTGTTCATGAAATTAAAGGCAAACATACACTGAGTGCTCTTTACAGATAAAGGAATGGGACATACAATGCCACTTCGGTATTCAAAGTGGATATCTTTTACGTCTTTAGCTGTTTATGCGACGAGAAAGGTCATTATTTCCTTACGACTCATGCTTTCCTAGTACTGTGTCGTACCTACAGTGATTATTTATGGCATTGAAACGTGGCCGCTCACAATGGGCCTCTTAAGAAGGTTCAAGGTCACCCAAAGGGCAATGGACAGGGCTATCCTCGGAGTTTCCCTGCGAGATCATATCAGAAATGAAGAGATCCACAGGAGAACCATGGTGACCGACATAGCTCGAAGAATTGCCAAATTTAAGTGGCAGTGGGCGGGACACATTGCTCGCAGAACGGATGGCCGATGGGGCCGAAAGATTCTGGAATGGCGATTGCGTACCGGAAGGCGCAGCGTGAGTAGGCTTCCCACAAGGTAGACCGATAATCTAGCGAAGGTCGCGGGAATCCGCTAGATGTGGCCTGTCGATGTGGCGATGCTTGGGGGAGGCCTATGTCCAGCAGTGGACGTCTTTCAGCTGAATGATGATGATGATGAATTATGTTCATTGTAGTTGAAATCGGTTCTAGTCAAGAATTAAATGTTGATTACGTAATTATGCTTATCTGTCTTTCTTTATACTTTTAAGGACTTATTCCCCTTTATAACAAAAGATGGTCTAAGAAAAACCTAGGTTTTAAAATAGGCCCGTCTCTTTTTGTTATATGACATAAGAAAGTGATGGGTATATTTTAAACCTGTGTTTACCTTAGTCTTGGTTTAAACCATCTTTTGTAATAAGGGGGACTGAGTTTTTAACCTCCGACGCAAAAAAAGTGGTGTTATAAGTTTAACGTGTGTATCTGTGTGTCTGCCTGTGGCATCGTAGCTCCTAAACGGATAAACCGATTTTAATTTAGTTGTGACTTCAATGACATTACAATCACATGCTGCAACATCGTCTGGAATCAGCAGAATACCAAACTCCTCACCAACTTACAGCAGAGGTATCATGTTTGGGCTCATTGGAATGGTCTCAATGAATAGGTTATAGATAGATTATTGAGAAAGAGTATTGAGGATTAATTGGTGAAGGATTCTTAGCTACATTCACTAGTTCGATCGAGACATATTGGTATTCGGTTTAGTACCGCTTGTGGCAAATTAATGTATGAAAGTATTTGTCGGGGGTATTTTCAAAGTTTAATTAGCAATTGTTATCGTCGTCATGAACGACTTATTGCTAACGAATATTATTCGTAAAGAGTCTATATGCCGAGAAAAACTATTTTATACGAGCTTCTATTAAATAAAGTTTTATACGAAATAAATATCCAAATGACAATTTTAGTACAGAATAAAATTTCGCCCTTTACCATTATATTCTCCAATTTATTAAAAATCTTTTCTAGAAAAACTTTTTTCACGATTTTTTGTTCAATAGTTTCTCCAAATTGGATCATTTGAGATCTAAATAGCCTTCAATATTCGTTGCTATGTTATATTAAAATGGCTCACCCTGTATAAATAAATGGTGACAGCTGCGGTTTAGATTATTGATAGCTGTGGGTGATTCGTTACTGGATTATAAGCGATTTTCTAAAATATATTCTGAGAATTTATTGGATGGTTTACAAAATCATAAAGTTTTTTGTAAAGGGCAAACTGGGTAGTTTAAGGCGCAGATCAGACTGTGCTATAATATACAACATATACAAGGTGTAACATAAATACGGACACAATCTCTTAAGGGGTCACTGTACTCATCATTATGAACAAATTTTACTATGAGACCAAACCTGAAATCGCAAAAAAAACAACTGTTTCCTTCATTTTGACGAGTTATGCGAACATTAATGTAGGGAACAGCTGATTTTTTTTCGAGATTTCAGATCGCGGTTCCAAAATGTAGGTCCTATGGAGATGAGCCGGCAAAAAACTCCATGGATACTCTTCTAAAATAATTTCAAGTACAACCGAGTAGGTATTGTTGCAATGTAGTGCTTAAAATTATGTGAGAACAATGAAGATTACTGTAAAAAATATCCTAATAATAATTAATATTTAGATGAAGTTCCGTTACAAAGAATTTTCAATGATAACAGACTCCAAATTCTGCCGTCCTACCAAAGAGAGTAAGCATGAAACTCCGTTAAAAATTCCGCATTAAAACATTCACGAGGTCCGGCCTACATAATTTCCATTGGAACCTTTGTTCTCCAGTCAAAATATTTTTTTTGCAACAATGTTTACTCGTACCTCCCCTGTTTGTTCCCACCTTGGTTTTGAATTTTTCTGCTTAATTTTGCTCTCATAAGCTGGGACTGGAACAGAAATAAAATACGAGATTGTTTCTGATTCGAGAAATTAACAAAAGATTAGGTATGGTGCTATTTTTTTTATTTATAACAAGGTTTATTAAATAAGCCTATAATTTGTAACAGATTAATGAAAACAAAGCGTTTGAAAGAGCATTTTTTAATATCGCCGGGTTAATTAAAAAACCAACTAACTGCTCAAATCATGACTTCGAGTTATGGCGTTTTGAAAGTTTGTGCCCTAAAATTTCATATGCTACCTTAGATAAGATTGTATACGAAGTTTTAGGACACAAACTTAGATAAGATAGTGCATGAAATTTTAGGACACAAACTTTCAAAATGCAATAATTCGAAATCATGAGTTGGGTAGTTAGTTGGTTTTTGAATTAACCCGGCGATATGCTGGTAAGTAGAAATACTTACTAAAACTAAAAAGACTAAGTAAAAGTGACTTATTTAAATCATGACAGATTTCGTTTTGATTGTTGCCTTTTCGTAACTTCTTCAAAGACCTAAAAAATTATCCAAGAGAGAAGAGAGGAAAAAAAAAAACATGGCAACAATATATGTAGATCAAGATATTAGACAAAGCTGCTTGTTCTCCTAATTCAATTCTCAGGCATCTCGTAAGACCTGTGGCTAGAGATGATCTAGGCTGTCTGAAGAATGATTTTCCTTTTACAAATCTCTAAATTTCAAATGAAAATCGTACTCCGACTCAGCTATATCTATTTCTATGAACTTGAGCTCTTTAAGTGATTGTTAAAACTTTATCCTACAACTTTTTAAACTTTAAAAGTTCCATTTCAAATTCTGAAAAATGGACGCTATCTACGCTTTGTTTTATAGTTTTCTCTTCTTGTTTAAGTAGTTATAAAGTATGGCCACTTCTTAGAACTGCCAATGTTGTGCAAACTTCTTCTTTTATCAAAGGATCGCTTACTTCATCCGATATTGTCCAAACTTCAGCTATCATTGATGAGCTACTTGATATTCTGTTGGCGCCTTTTGATACGTATACAACGATGTCTATCAAAGTGTTTGGTCACACTTCAGCGTCCAGTATTCCATTTATACAAGAGGTCGTTGTGTCGAAGAGCCATTCAACATTGGCCCAAATGTCAGTTTCAGCTTACAGAATGGCCTTTGCAGCACTTAGTGAAACCTGGTTTTGCTGAATAATGTTGTCACTGGATAGGTAGGTGCTGATGAATATTCCACCTTCGTGTTGGGTTCGTATTTCATCTAGTATATCAGCAACGATCAAAAAATATGCTAGGCTTTCTGGTTTTAGAAAGTTGCTTTTATTTTCCTTATTTCTGTCACCTTCCGTGTGGTGCCGGATGTAAAGAATAGCACACCTCATCTCTTCCCGTGGGTGTCGTAAAAGACGACTAAGGGATTCACTAGAGGATAGGCAGCAGCGTTCTCTGAATACTTTAACAACCATACTGCGATCGCCAACCCGCCTGGCGTGGCGATTATGGCAAACCCCCCCCAACATTGTTTGGGGGAGGCCTATGTCCAGCAGTGGACGTCATTCGGCTGAGTGATGATGATGATTTTTATCACCATTCCAGCCAATTCCAAAAGTACATATCCCTGACTAAACTAATTTCGATTAAAAACATAATTTCAATCGAGATGTATTGCATATTTACAGTTGAATATAAACAAGTAACCGATGACAATAATTTAGTTATCATAACAATAACATCACGCCTGTATTCTCTGAAAAGTTGAACAGAGTTGTACAGTACACCCTCATTCACATTGTTTAAGTCACATGTAACGGGGAGCGAGCTTATTGCCATCAACCGGGTGCAAATCCCGACTCCGGAATGCTACTGAGAAATTTCACAATAAGAACCGACCATAACACTTTGCCCGACCTGGGGATTGAACCCAGGACTTGACGCGCAGCAGTCGCGCTCAGCGCTCGGCAGTCATTTGTTGATTAACAGCGATTACGCACTGCATCCGATCCGAATCTGTGAAAATACGGATATAAAAAACTCGGACCGAATTCGGATATTGCTTTACGCACTGCATCCGATCCGAATCCGTGAAAATACCGATCTAGAGTAAAAATATCGGACCGAATTCGGATGTTGCTTTCGCACTATTCCGATCTCTGATTCAAATTCAAGCAATCCGTCCGTCAATTGTTCTTCCGAATTAGAAACTCACGGATGACGGATAGAAATCGGATGACGGATGCCGGATGTAGCGCGTAAACTACCATACAAATAGTTTTATGGCTACTTCGGTCCGTCAATTATTCTTCCGAATTAGAAACTCACGGATGACGGATAGAAATCGGATGACGGATGCCGGATGTAGTGCGTAAACTACCATACAAATAGTTCTATGGCTACTTCGGAACGTATTTTCACGAATTCGGATCGGATGCAGTGCGTAACCGCTGTAAGGGTACAAGTCCGAGACGGGCTGCAGACAAGTAGTATCGCTTGCGGTGCGATCTGCGGCTGCGGTCTGCGGTCGCAGTTTTGCAGTTGCTGTCGGAATAGCACCTTTAAAGTGCACACCTTAAAGGCGCTATTCCGATGGCGACGTGCGTGCAGTCTGCAGTTTGCAGCCCGTCTCGGACTTGTACCTTAATCATCATCATATTATTTCGTGAAAGTCAAAAGCTGAACTTGTGCTTGATGATCGACAAAATGATATCCGTGTAATGAAGTAATAATTTATTTGAAGAAAAACTGATAAATATTCAAAACTTCACTAGGGTGGCAGTGTTATGAATAGTCGTGATCAATATTTCCATCATAATAGGGTATTTGACTGGAAAAATCTAAGTCGTCCGTCAGTTAGATTATCAAAAAATATTTGACCCGTACTTTTTCTTTTGTTACGTAAACCAAAATTGACAAAGAAACGACACTTTTAAAATTTGCAAAACGTCATGAGCAAGTACAATTTTACTTGCTTCTGACATCATAAGCCCCCACTCTCGAGTTTTGATGCGTTTTATCTTTCCAAATATTCATAGATTTAACAAAAGAAAAAATACGTATCCGTTATTTTTCAAAACTCTAACTGGCGGACTAATTAGATTTGCAATTTATTGATGCTGTCAACATGCCTAAATGACAATGATGTAAAATAATAAGCTGTTAAATAAAAATGAATTCGCTCGTAAGTAAAAGTAGTAGTGGAAAAATAAATTTTATAAAAGAGCTTATCGCTTCCATGTCAGTGAATAAATTGAGTTAATTAACGTATCTTCCTGCGAAAGATCAGTATCGACGCTTATCAAGTTAGGTCTCAGCTGTTAAGTTAATAAGTTGTGACTTTTGTACTTATTGGTCAACTTATTGATTTAGTGGTGACAAGGGCGGGTATCTGATGTCGCCAGTTAATGGCGGTAGGCTCTATTACGTGGAACCAATAGCCATTTTCTTTAGAGAACATTGCCTCTTGGGGATCTGCATCCCAATTGCGTATCACATTTACAATTTCAATAGCTGTCATTTTGACATTATAACAATATTCGTTGCGTGGTATACAAGCTTAGTCAGAAAGGGGTCCTAATCCGAAAGGGTGTTCAAGTGCCTATAATAATGAATAACTTTTGTTCTACAACTTTCCCTAAAAGTCAATATTTTAAGAGAAATAGATGTTCAAAGATCTCAAAAAAATCGCTAAAATCTGTCTATCCCCAGTTATGATCAGCTGTATTTACATTTTAGGTCATATTTAGGGTCATGAATCAGAAACACCTTTTTCTGAATTTGTAACGACAGCAGGGATGAAGAATTATTGAAAAAACTAAAATAAAAATAATTTTGCATGAAAATAAAAAATACCGAATTTTGAAATGTTAACACTTGCTTTAAGACAGTCACCAGTGATACTTTAAGTGGCCTTCGGATTAGCACCCCCTTTCCGACTAACCTTGTATATTTGTGGAGAAGTCGGATTGTTAATACATACGTTGCTATGGAAATTGTTGACCTGTCAAAATCAAAGCCAAAGTGATTACGAGTGTTGTGCGCAATTACGATGCTGATTGTGGATTCATAACCTAGAAAGTCAAAATAAATGGAATTAATAAAAAAAAAGAAAAATGTCGTCACGAACAACAATTGTAGCAATGTTGATCCTAACAAACTTGAACAAAGTTAAGATGAAAATAATAATTTAAAACACTTCACTTAAAACATCATTCTAAAATGTAAGCACGCGCTTCGTAATTCTGTTATACTAAAACAACTTATTAAGTTAACATTGTACTTAAAAGGACTTAGTGTAATTTCCCGGTGCAAGCAACATTATTCCGAGCCCAGCTTAGTTTTGCGTTCGAGCGCAAGCAATTTTGCCAATTACTACACCTCTTGTTTTTCTCTTAACTCCTAGTAGTTCCCGTTGCTAATTGAATATAGTAACGTAGAAAGAGGACATTGGGAGTAGAGTTACTATTGCAATTTATAGATAGAAAAAGAAAGAAGGTATATACTTTTGCAATTTACGAGGATGTTCATAGACAGTACAGAATCGAAGTAGAAGAAAGATGTTCTGTGCTGCAATTTTGGAGGAAATTTTTAATTCTCTAACTCAAACTATTTATTTGCACACTAAGGTAAAATAATACAGGTCTTATTATATAAGCTTAGGTTTAGTATATACTAAACCTGAAACTAGTTAGTTCAGAATCACTAGGAGAATCGATTGGCATATTTTTTACACCACACTTTTTTTTTCCATTTTACTGGTATAGACACCTTGAGGCTTGAGATGGTCCGCTCGGTCAGTTTCCGTGTATTAGACAACCCCTGCATAGCACATCTCAGGCATTTCACACTTTACTAGGGAACTTAATGCGACATAAACTACGGTGTAACTTGGAGATTTATTAAAAAAAAACACATATTCAGGCAGTTCTGATGAAAATCTTGTTGGGGTGTCTCGGTTTTTGTCTATACTAAAAATAACGTTGTATAGAGTAGGTACAGCTTAGCAACCTTTTCCAGGTGTTGCAACATTTGGGGGCTCTAGTTAGATAAAAGTACATTAAAATTTATAAATTTACTTATGTATTGTGTCTACTTGGTACATAGTACCTAATTCTTGAATATTGTTATTCATAACTTAATACACAATATTTTAATTAAAGATACTAGAACTAAAACAACAAAGTATATCGAGTAATATGGTATCGAGTAAATAGGTATTGGTATAGGTGTATTATAAATTGTATGTTTTATTTATTTAGGTATAGTATGTTTATTATTTAGGTTTATGTTATTTGTGCTTATATTGAGGGTTTTAAACTTTTATATTTTCAAAATATTCTTTGATTGAGTAGAAGCATTTTTCTATTAAATATATTTTTAATTTTCTATTAAATACTATTTCTTTTGTTTTGTTTTGAAGATCTTAAGTGATAGTAACTAAGTCACCATGCGGAGACTAAACCAGGGTGGGGACAGGCTAGGATATAAAAAGGAAAAAAAAGAGGACCCGTAAAAAAGGACCCGTAAAAGGGGACCCGCCGCCCGACCAGTAACAGGTCCGAGAAGGCGGCGCGCTGTGTTCTGTGCGCGCCTCTCAGGAGGACGTGGGGCAAGGCCCCCACAGAGGAAGAAGTCTGCCAAGAGCTGGCGGACCGAGGCCTGCCGGGGTCGCGGTGCATGCAGCTGCGAATCCCGCGACCTCGGCCAAGGGTCAGGAGAAGGAACACCGTGGGTTTTTAGCCGGTAAGAGTCATACCCCTTCGCCTTCCCCGGGCGAAGGGCATCCATGACGATTTTCCAAAGAAAAAAAAAAAGGCTAGGATATAAAACTTCCTCACCCTCACCACATGCTGTAAATAGACACTTGTTGTAAGATTGGAGTGGTAGGATCAATACGGTCCGACTGGCTAGCTACCTGAAATTAAAGTCCGGCGCCAAGCAGTTTACTGTGTTCCGTCGTGTGTATGTGAGAGCCAGAGGGGTATAGGGGAATTCCTCTATATCTCTGTTACTTAAATTGTCGTTCTCCATCTTAGACTCATCTGGGCTTACCATCAGGTGTGACGACGGTCAAATGCGATTAAGACAAATAATTTAAAAAAGGTACTAATAATATCTCTTTAAGTTCACGGCTCATCTTCCGTGCGGAAGAGGTCCGGTCCTTTGGAAGGCATACGAGGGGCACAGGTCCAACGCGCAGAGGCCCCTTTGAGAACTTTAATCTAATCATACTTTTGTTAAGTCAATATACTCCAAACAAAAGTAAAGATTTCTTAAGAATAAAATTTTATGCGTATTTAAATCTAGATATTGCTACACGTTGGCCTCAGAATATTACAAAACATGGAACTGTACTCACTACAGAATTTTTTTTAAAGTATGACCAAAATCACAAAACAAAACTGCACTGTACACTAAAGCATAATATAGGTAAAATTAATCAAAACGAGTATCGCAGTGAGGCCGTAATTAAACTAAGAGTGCGTTCGCCGGTAGACATCGCAGAACTTTCTCGAAGATTATGAACAAACATTCTTTGTTGAACGCGTAAACTACGAGAATTATTTTCTAGATTCCACGTTTATGAACATTCCACTAAATTAAATTATTATTTCAGATATACATATGCTTTAGTCTTAATTAAATTAAAGTTTGATTTCTATTTGATTTTCATCTTAAATATGTTTAGTTTTAGCAGAAATCGTAAACGCAAAGAGCAACAAATTCTACAATTTAGAGAAACTATTCGTGGAATCGTAAATCAAATTCAGTGAATCCCAACTTCGCATAAAACCACATGTGCGTCTAGATTGCAAATAAAGATATATTCTGGAGCGTGAAATCTAGAATTCGTAAATAAAAACAACTGAAGGTTTAAATAACATTGCCATTTAATTAAAATATCATGCATTCCATTTATATTCTCTCTGCCCAATAAAATCCTCAACAGCCTCTCCAAATGAAGAAGCTAATAATTCAAAAAAGGGGCACTGTAACAACACTCCACCCTCAATCAAAATCTTAAAAGAATTTCTAAATCAAGAGCTGTAAACAAACGAAAGAAAGGGATTCGATTAAGGTCAACGGAATTATTTTGGTAAGAAACGAATATTTGGAGATTCTATGAGTACAGTTTCTTAAATCTAAAAGCGCTTTTTATAATATGAACTAGATTCAGAGTACTAAGTCTAACTAACTTAGTTTTTAAATTTAGAGTAATGTTATGGAAATTAAGAGATAGTGCTTTAAAAACCAACTGACTACAGTAGTGTAAAATCGTCCAGTCACAACGATATTCAGCTCTCATCAAATTGTCTCCCCTCAATCTCCTCGCCAGCAAAGTCCTAAGACGAGGTCCGATTCCTACTAGGGGTCGCCCTTAGTGCTATTGTTGCTAGTAGACACTATGTTAGTGTAGTAGAAGTAGTTAGGTTAGGTTAAGTATTTTAGTTCCCCCCTATTGGTTGTAGACCCTTCAGGTGACGCGAATAACTGCCCGGTTACGTTGAAACGGTCCGCAAGGATCATCTACAAGCAATTCAGTAGAAAAAACAAAAGAAATTTGACTTCTATTCATAAAGTCAGTGCACTAAGCACTGAATTTAACACAACTTAAAGTCGTCTTTAGATAGATCTAAATCAACGGGGCACATGCAATTTAAAATGCTTTAGAATTTTTCGCGGACTTAATTCTTTTATGGACCATTCTTTGTGTTCAATGAGGTATTAAAATCGTTTGTCTCTTAAGTATTAATTTAATAAAGAAACGGCTATTAGTTCTAAGTGCCGTCATAAAAATATCGGAGTCTCTTAAGATCAGAGTGACAAAAGAATCGTGGTCGATAAAATCGATGGCCAGAATGATATTTATAGATATAGAAGTCACGAAATTAGCTTCGTGTAGAATGAGAACGAACTACAATACTGATGAAGAAATTGAACGAATATGATCAAACACTTTGCGTGACCAGAAGGTTGGCCTTAATCTTTGGTCAAAGAATTAGCTTTGCCATCCAACGTGGCAACGCTGCCGGTCTTCTGTGTATGCTCCCAAATGAAACTGATGTGGAAGAATATTTTGACGCCTAAATGCACTTTTAATTATTATTTTTCGATCAGATTATATTACTAGATAGAAAAAAAAGAAAACATAAACATTCATTTACACCCCATAATTATAACGGTATACAAAATACATCTCAACAGCTTAAAATCGAACCGAAACTTGAGTTAGTTCCATTTAGAGCCAGTAATAACGAAAAAAGCGTAAAAATCACGCTTCGCACTGACCAAGATGGTGTGCATTGCTGAATTAATACCGGTCTTTATTCTTAAGCTCTTCGCTGTCGTTTTATTCAAATTTCCATCGTAGGAGTTACGAGGAAAGGGGCAGGATCTTAACCCTTTCAGTAAAGAAATGATACCGAGTGACAAACGCTACTAAGTCGTTCTCAAGGTTCTTTAATGAATTGTATATTTTTGGAGATTCAACCTTTTTAAATCCTACCTTAAATTTTTGTACAAGACGGTGTTTTTTTTACAATTTTTGGAACGGTATTTGGTTGACCTATCTGGCGCAATGTATTGATATTAATTGTGTTCCTTTGTGTTTTGAAAAGAAGGTGTCTAAATAAGCCTATTTTTATATTGGCTTCGATTTTAATCGACCAGTTTTAGAAATATTTAGCTTTTAAAATTTAAAGACCAGAGCGATCAATTTTGATTTTGGAGATTGAGCCTTTTAGGATTTTCACCAAATTATTTTTGTGTTACGAATATTGTCCGGTGTATCATCCCTAAAAGTTAGATGAATTAAGTTGCGTACTATAATTCTAGCTAGCACAATGATAAAAAAGGTCAAATATCCAATTAAAACTTATAACAAGATTTTAGCTACTCCAAAAACATTATTAATTGTCAATATAGAACTTCAATCCACAAAGAAGTGACAGATTATTGGCTTTCCATAAATATAAAGTAAACTCATTTCCGAACTTAAATTCTCTTCAACTTAGCTTAAGAAATCGCATTAGCATAAGAACAACTTAATTATACTTCAACATCTATTTCTATACTAAAAACTTTAATTGTTCGCCTACGAAACTTTAAGTGCTGTTTTATCTATAAAACTTTAACATGCCTGACTCTCGGCTTAATATTTAGCCAAAACTAGCAGCAGACTTGCAGATCTAGGGTAAAAACCTAAATTTAGAATGTGCTGCCTTAATGACCAGATAAATTAACTGGGTCGGTGTTATCGATTATGTTGAAATAAATAAACTAGCAATTAATATTAATAAGGCAAAAGATCCTGATAGCATAGAGTTGCGAAGCAGAAAGGTAGGAGCAATTAAAATCTCATTATGGCGAAGCTATGTTAGTGGTGAGCTTTGATGCTTGTTTTCGATTGAGCTTCTAGTATGGATGTGAATTTTGTAGAACAAGTGGAAGTAATAACTAGAAAGTTTTGAAGCAAAATTTTGAACATTTGTGCCAAAAGCGAGGAGCATTTTAGTGCCTTATTTACATATCTTTACGGCGAATCTGGACGTTTAAAATCGGTGTTTTACATTTCAGAATTAAGGCCCTGGATTTGGACCTCCATTATTACACTTGGAGATACAAGTGTAATGACGGAAGTCTTATCCTAGTTGAAAGACAATATTGCTATAATTACCAAAAATATTCTATCTCACCACTAAAATTTTATAGTATTGAATAGTAAAATGTTAAAAGTAAAAATGTTTAAATAGAACACTGTAAATACCAAAAATAGAGTTTTCTTAATGCTTGAATTCAATATCTCACCGATCGTTACTAGTAAAAATTAGGAGTCGTGTATCATCAAAGCGGAACCTTCATAGTTCAGCATTACAGTAATTGCTAATGCGAACATTGGTAAGTAAAACGATTCGTTTCTGATTAAAGAACCCGGGAATTAAATCCTAAAAAATGTGTATTAGCAACAAACAAAGTAGGGCAGACAAGAAAATATTTGATTAAGGACGAGCTGTAGTACTTTATCTTTTATGCAAAAATAAGAAAGAATAATTCTAAATAACGAAATCGTACCATTGATAGACAAGGGTACAAAAACAAAATATCTCATAAGTTATTTATACGATGATGTATTACCTAGAGCTATGTAATATGGATAAAATATCGTGTTGAGACACTCTATAAATAGGTTGAATGGAAGCGATATGAGAGCCGGACAGTTTCTAGAAACATTCTATAATTTGATTCCATCTTTAGATACGTGGAAAATAAAATATCTGACATGCCTGTTGTCCCAAAAATGTTAAAAAGGTTGATTCGTCCTTGTCAATGGACACCTACGTTTCTTCAATGAAGGTATTGGCAGGACTAACTGGATAGGGGCGAGCGTATTGATATTAACCGAGTACAATATAAACTTTGCTATGATCGAGATTATCGTAGTAGAAATATCTATGAAATTTTTGGTTGACTTGGAATTCTTATCTGGAGCAATATTTGCAATGATAAATAGGATGTATAATTTCCCTTTTAACGTCCTTTGAACCTGTAGTAACCGAGTAAAACATGTATCCCACAAGTAAGACGATTTGATTCAATGCTATCAAGTTGGGTTTACAAATCAATGTAACGAAACCATATTGCGATGTAATTTGATGAAGTTATAAAAATTTTACTAATTAAAATGAATCTTAAACACCCCCTGTGTGATTAGCAAAAATGTTTCTAGTTTTTATTTGTTGTACTATAATGTGACAAAGCATAGTTTCTTGAGGTTTTACATAAATTGCTGACGCTTTAAACTAACACAGTGAATGACCCCATTGAACATGCAATATTGATGCATTCAAAGAAAAAACGCCCGCAACATTGCTCGTAGTATGTCGCAGAAAATTATGGTGTAACTTCCATCAATTTCCAAGCTAAAAATAACCTTTTTCTATTGTGATGGAATAGACCATAAAGGGGTTATAACAACTATAATTATGAGCAGTTAGTATCGTGTTGACACTATGAGGGATCATGCTTTGGTTCTACTACACGTCACATTTTTGGTAAATAGATTGTCCATTCTGGTGAGTTTGTCATTACATTCCTTAAATCATACGTTTTCTTCAACGGTAAGTTCATATGCATAATACATGTACAGCCCACTGCTGGGCATGCGTATCTTCTCAGGATGAGAAGGGTTAGCCACGCTGGCCTTGTGTGGGTTGCCGAATTACACACAACATCGACAGCTTTTTTTCAAACGGTTTCATTTTTATACCTTAGCATTATAAAATAATGATCCTCATCAGAAATATTCGATTTAAATATTTTATTCAGATTTGGATCGGAGTGTATCAAGATGTTTGTAAAGTTTAGTCTAGCGTCATTATTCTTCTCTTATTTGCATCTAACGATCACTTGTTTCACGTATCCAACTAAAGAACATTTTGTTTGCAATTTCATAGCACAAGACACTATGGTATGAGAGAATTGAGCCAGATCTTCAAACTGTTTTCTATTCACCCATCTGACAAAACGGGCATGAATAAAATATTCCATAAGAAATATTAGTCAAAATAAATGTCAAAACTACGTACTACGACAAATCCGAACTATAGAAGGACAATCTGAACGCGCTTCGTTTACTCGTCAAATATGATTTGACGTAAAAGAATATAGGATATATTACTCTACTCAGCACTCTGGTTTGCCCGCGGCTCCGTTTGCTGTCGGAACTGGGGCACGGAATGGAATAAAAATGGTTATTGCTTGGGGTTTAGAGATATCCTGTAGTTTATTTAGTAATATTTCCTCAATATCTATGATATTGCTGGTGTGATGAGTGACGATATAATAAAATGTATCAAGGCAAAGTCGTATATAAAGCGAAGCAATACGTGCATTACATTATAAAATGGAAATAAAACTTCAAGTAGTAAATAACTTTCAGTTATAGCCTTCATTGTTGCGTTGACAGCTTTTATTCAAAACGGCTATATGACCTATAATATTATCTTTATTCTCTAAAACACTTTTACAAAAATGGTACCTTACTGCAGAAAGATTAGTATAGTAACTAGCCCATCGAACCTTAACATATATCGAGCCTTCATGTCAATTTCTCTACAGATATCCATGCAATTTGCAAGGTGCCTACGAAAACGGCTCTTCAAATTGAGTGTGAAAATGGAACGTCCGTGTCTGTATGCACTTTCATCGTTCACGAGACCATAATAACGAAATTTCCTACGTCGACTGTCATCAATATAGAAGCACTATTATATAGGTCTCTAAAGTTTAAGAGCTGAATGTTCAAGTTGCACGCGTTTATAATGATAATTTCGAACTATGAAATTCAAACAAAACAACTGAGTAGGTAGTTTTGTTCAAGTTCTCTCGATTCAGGTATTCTTGGAACCTATATATGATTCATTGAAGACTCATAACAATTATTGGTTCTAAAAATTCATTTAAAACTTCAGCAGAAACGAGCCACAGACGTAGGATGTGCAGGAGATTTATTTTGAAATTTTGCCCCAATTACGTACAAAATTATGGATATCGCCACGCCTATTTCCCCATAAAGCGTGGGCAGAACTTTAGGCCGTGCCAATATTCTGTTGGCACTTCGCCTCTTCGTAACATGTTGAGTTTAAATCGCAATAGTACGTAAGTAGTGATAAATTGTTGTTGCAACGCCCCCGAAACTGCAGCATCAATGTGTCATGGAACTGGTTCAATATGACAAAGTTTTACTGCTGTTACATTAGTTGTGGAAGTACCCATCGTATGTTATGATGCCATTTGGAGATAATTATGAAGCATGAAATAATTTGAAAAAGCTAAGTATGAATATGAAATAAGTATTACTGTTTTTGAAGAAAATCAAGACTTTCCAAGCATTAAAGAAAAAATAAATATTACACTTTTAGATAACTACAATACGCTTTAAGAACAAGGCTAGGTACAGAAAGCTAAAAACTTTACTGTAGAAACAAAACCACTTAGTGATATGAAACCTTAAGTATCAGATAGCTTAGATAAAGCCCGAATTGAGGCTGAATACAAAATAAACTCACTAGAACAAGATGAAGTTAAAACAGATAAGGTTGAACTTGTTTATTACTAACTGCTTATACCATAATATGGTACCTATATTATTATCAGATTAAATCCACATTATCAAGAAGTTTTTATCAGAAAATTCAGCTTTGCTGAAAGGACCACTTAACTCTCATCGACCTCTTTGGATTAAAGTGCTCTACAGAGATCTATATCTAGTCCTGAAGCCTTTGACAAAACACATTCCATTCTCCAAAGGTTCTTTGGAATAACGTTTGAGGCGCAAATATATGTCTCGTTAGAAATTTCTTATCTAATTTTGTATATGTCGTAGAGGGATTATGCTGGTAGGCTAAGAAGAGAATGTAGGTTTCAGTTAAACTGTTTATTTGAAATAAATTCATCAATTCTTGGATCAAAATCTAAAATATGCTTCAGAGACTTGACATCATTTGATGTAGAATTACCATTTGCAAATAATTCTAATCGATGATCAAGGTTTTTGGTTGTTGCACTTGGTTTTCGAAAATATACCAAAAAAACATTAAGTTATACCTGCCCCTAGTGTGACAGTTCACTATATTATAATATTATTAAATTATAACAAAGAAAGAAGGAAAATTGATATATGAAATTGTCACGTCTTGAGCAAGCCAATGTAACGTATGAAGTTCACAAAACTCATCCATTTCATTGTCATTTTTGTTCTTTAGTAATTCTAGAGTGTCGCTTCCGGCAGATCGGGAACTGTGTAACATGTAACCAGTGACCCGATAGTAACTGGCCACGCGTAGAATTATTGTTCTGCCACAAAACCTTAACAAAAACTGTGGTAGCCATGTTAAAATCTGTATCAATTTCAATTTATACAGTTTCCTTTACTTTAAGATGAGTAGGGTCGAATTTGTTTTATAATACGTAATGATAATGTACCTTCTAAATATGAAAATGATTATCATCAAATAGTTAATTTTATCTTGATCCAAAGTTGGACATAGGCTTCTTCCAAGTTATATCCAAATACTCAATCCTCTGCCATATGAAATACAGTCTGACATGAATCTAAATGAACGTGGTGAAATAAAGAACTAACATGAAATGCACTGGATTTGATAAGTTTTTAACAACTTTCTTCACAAGCAGCGCCGCCATCCATGTTCATTAAGAGTAAAAGAGAAATTCCAGTAAAAATTGCAAATGAATAGATTCATTTGGAAACAGAGCAGATACGTAAGTGTCAGCTGCTTAGTGTCTCGCCCAACATGCTAAAGTCAACTGGAAAAATGAGGTCAATGGGTCCGTAAGCGTTGGGCAAGCTAGCTATCACTATATGTATATTTACGGTCTTTCAACTCGACACATTACCGAAAATATCTGTGCAAACGATGCAGAAAGTGGGACGGAAGGACCTAAGTAGGGCTGATTTTCCACTACCTACGACACGACAAAACGGAGTAACCATGGAGTTTCTTGCTGGCTCTTCTCCATAGGGAATGACTAATTAGAATCGTGCACCAAAATTCGACTGTTCTGTCCTGGGCCTGTAGACAAAATTACAATCGCTAGAGAATAGAAACGAAAATGAGATGGATTGAGACAAGGTTTGGACCGGCTGAGCGATCTGTAATGTCATTTCCATACATTTAATTGGCATATCTACTCTCTGGCAATCATCGATTGTCATTTTCTCTGCAGACCCTGTAATGTTTTATGTGACATAAAAAATTGATTTTGACACGACACATTGTGGTGATGATTCTGAGCGTTAAATATTTCTATGAGCCTTTTACTACAACACTATACTCCATAAACAAAAGTGGGCCACCAAGCCACGAAACTCTTTTGAACCATTTCTTCAAGTAGAATTTAAGCGCATCTTAATTGAACTTTAAGGTAGAAGCATAATACTGTGTTGAATATTTGCTGGAAACAAAACATGTTGCTTATTTCTATTCATGTCCTTGCTCGTGTTGTTGTATTGTATTGTTTTTATTTGATTATAGTAATATTTATTCTAATGTTTTCCCTATTTTTTTGGGGTCACCTTCTAGTTTTACAAAACACGGTTGAATAACAATATTTTACAAAGAGCGACTAGTATCCGACCTCTACAACCCAACTAACGATGTCGATATTCTAATATTGGGCCTGTTCTACTCGGGTTTCTAACTACCCGTAACGACTGTCATAGATATTGGTACGACAGGCAGGATCAACGGCTTAACATGCTCTCCGGAGCGAAGGGTTGCCATGCGTCAAGAATGGTCACTCGTCGATCGATCTGCGCTGCCTAAGCACAACCATTTAGCTACCACTGCAAAGCTAGTATGAACATCTCTAAATCTTACCCTCTTTAAAAGATACAGAAAATATTAATGACTGGAATTTCCAAGTCTTTATCAAGTTTCATAAGGTATTGTTAGATCATTAAGCATCTACTGGAAGAACATAGCTAGAAAATATAAAAATGCTTTGAGTTTTTGCAAAGAAAGTCCAATTAGTTGATATAAATGTGATATGACCAGCGGCTATAAGAGATACAATGATGTAGAAGTAAATAAATTTTAATGTTCTTGTACGTTTCTTCTACAAGTCTGTTAATATATATATATTTGTTTTTCTTTTCGAGGGACCAAAAGATCCAATAATGTAGACAACGATGTTAGAACCAATCAAGAAGAGAATAAAATATGATTGGTTACAAAATTCCAATCTAAATAGGGTATTTGACTGAAAAAATCGAATTAGTCCGTTAGTTAGATTATCAAAATACATTTGACCCGTATTTTTTCTTTTGTTACGTAAACCAAAATTGACCAAGATACGACACTTTTAAAATTGGTAAAACGTCACAAGCTATATTGCTTTCACGGTAAGTTGATTAATTTGGCAGATGTCAGTTCATGACATGAAAATAAATTGTAATGGCGCTTGTGTATGACAATTTAATTCAAAAAGTATTAAATCAATTTAAAATATTAATAAAGCCTTACCCAAAAGGTTGTTTTAAAATCAGAAACATAGAAACAAATAGTTATATGTGTTTAACGCCATAATTATATATTACATAAATGATTTTGAAAAAACCCCGACGCGTTTTCAAACTTGCGTCAGATGGTACCAGTTGCCAGAGACGTGCGTATCGATAAAATAATTTCGATAAATTTATATTAACAGAATGAATATTTTGACTATCGTAATAACTATAGACGATAGGCTCAGTTGATTGAATAATTAAAATAAGGCTCATTATAGCCCAGTTGCCTTGCAAAAGGTCGGTCAGCCCTAAATTTTGGATACGTGATACGGATATGTGTTCTTATAAAAATTACAAATTTTGTACCTTGAGTGACCTCGGCGCGCTCTGCCATCTTGGGTTAAAGAGCCCAAAAATGAGTTTTTATTAAATAACTCCTTATGGGTTTTATGCCAAAAAAAATTCACATCAATTTTGTAGAAAATTAAATTCTGATTTTTCATTCCAGACTCAAAATCAGAGGTATTTTATAGGTTTGAAGCCCATGTCTGTCTTTCTGTTTGGCTGTCTATTTCTCTCTCTGTCTGTGTGTCTGTTTGTGGGCTTTTCATAAAAAAACACCTAACATAACACATCCAAAATTCAGGACCGACGAACCTTTCGCAAGATAAACCTCTTTTTCGCGACCCGGCTACTGGGCTTATTATTGGTGATAAATAAACATTTATGTTCACTCATCCCATACCTGCTGGATTCATTATCACATCAGCACGTAATCGTCTATTGTTGAAGATATGCATGCTAATTGACTTAATCCTAATTACTTAAATCACAAGTATTTGAAATGTACATAAAATCACATTACAATAATTTGTCAAATTCTCGCTGAAATTTTACAAATTTTATCGATAGTTGAATCGACTACAGTCACATGTCTAGCAACTCCTATTGGCATGTGTCATTTTAATCTTCTTATCGTGAAAACAATATAGTACAATTTTTACTTGCTTCTGACGTCACAAGCCCCCATTCTCGAGTTTTGATGCGTTTTATCTTTCCAAATATTCATAGAATTAACAAAAGAAAAAATACGTGTCCATTATTTTTCAATACTCTAACTGGCGGACTAATTAGATTTGCAATTTATTGATGCTGTCAACATGCCTATTCTATACGTTTTCAGTTTAAATTGATGAAACTCATTCTAACGTAAAGACTGTGTGATTCACAGGTAATAATTAGGTCTTATTTATACAAATGTCATGCTACGATCAGCCTCATGGGCATAGAAATGTCATAAAAATAGTTTAAAATGTCCTTAGGTTTTAAAGTCATTCATTAAAATTAAAGTTATAATCATCACTTTAAGAATTCGTCAACAGAGTAGAATGAATATTCAATGAGGAATTGGAACAGCTTATTTTTGAAAACACAAATGTCTCTAAACGTATTAACACTATTAGCACTAGAGCGCACGCGCGGGCTACATATGTAGCCCAGCGTGTAATACTGTCGTATATTTTCTTAACTTGGCGCACTACTGACAGTGCAATCGTCTAGTGTATTCCTTAAGTACTAGCACCCGCTCCCGCCGGTAGCGTGCCGACTCCTACGGCACACGGACTTCTTTACAAATCTTCCTTGAAGTTGGTGGGCTACACCTGTACCCCGCGCGAGCGTTGGAGGAAGTAAATTTTTTACTGTACAGTTGGCGAAATTGAGGTAAATATGATATATTGACTTTAGTATTACTAGAAAACGTACTGTAAATTACTTTTTAAGTATTTTTTGTTTGTATTTATGGATTTTTGATGGAGCTTCTTTATGTTTTGGTAAATTTTTAGAAGTCGGATAACTTGAACGATTTGTGTAAAAAAGTACAAAGATAGCAGTTGGAAGATGACGAAGACGAAGACATTTTTAGTGAAAGTGAGGAAGAAGGTGGATTCTGTGAACAAAGTGGCCCGCTTAGATCTCCTCACCATTCTCATAAGGAACAAGATGGCGAGTTGGACGAGGACGAAAATGAAGACGTTCCTTCTTTGTCGACTTTCGCTTCCTACCAGTCTATTGTACCATTATGAAATGGTACAAAATGGGGTAAGTTTCCGCCGCCCTCTTCAAGAACCAGATCTCACAACATTTTAGTCCGTCTAGTAGGCCCAATAGGTGAAGCAAAAACACAAATAGAAGAAGTGGGATTCGATCTTACAAGAACTTCTATTGAGCGTCGTATATCCCATCAAAATATATCCAGAGATATAAAACTCAAATCAGACTACTTCTAGGACTGGCAGAATAAACCCCAGAACATAATAGGCCTCTTCGGGGAGGAGTTGGTTGATGTTATTTTTGCAGCAGGGCTAGCGACCGCAGTAAGCGATGGCGCGTTTGTACCGAACATCAGGCAGTCGTGTGACCTGAATAGACCTGAACAGAGTGATTTATTACCAATTGTTTTGATAATTGGTTCAAATAGATACTTAGAAACTAATTTTATGACAAAAATAACGTTCCTAAATGAAAATAAGCCTAATAGATCGCAATCCTTCCAAATATAGTAAATTTTTAAGAAGTTTTTGTTTATGTTTCAAATTACAATTAAAAAGCTAAATTTTGCTGATTGTATGAGCCATTGTGATAAAAATAAAGACGTTTAGTAATAATATACTGTGTTTTATTCATTTTCTGTCTTATTTGGAGAATTAATTGACCTGTAAGTGGGCTACGCCTGTAGCCCGCGCGTGCGCTCAAGGAGTATTTACGGGCGCGTGCACTCTAGTGTTAGGGATTTTGTTATAAGTCTTTGGTGCCATAAAAAAACATACTATTCTCATACAGGCTAGTTTTATATCGTCTACTAAGGTTATTATATAATTTACTTCTGTTGCGAGACCTATGCTCTAGTGTAAATAAGGATGGATGACACCTAATAAAAATAGCCATTTCAAATATGTATATCCTCATCCATTGGAATCGTTACTTTACCTCGGAGATCTTTCAATCTATGTGTGATTACATTGCATATGAACGTGGGTATAAAAGAAGGTCATAACCTACGTCGTACTCACGTTAAAAGTGATAATTATAAACGTATTTTCATTAAACAAGATAATAAACTCTATATACTCACACTCACACACACACACACAAACAAACACACACAAACACATGTCTGTTAAACTTAAATAAGATGAAATATTAGATTATGAAATGAGAATTACAGAAAGTTTTCCTAAGAATATTGTAAGTCTACTGCAGCGACATTCAAACCAATGTATTCGTATTTTATAGTGATACTTCCTGCGGCTGAAGACTGTTTCCCAAAATACAAGCTTAAGCTTAGTTTGGGAATCAGTAGTGCAGTACCTTTTGTACAATACGTTAATACGATGCATATGTTAGATTACTCTAAGATCAGATGAATGTGGACAACTGGAGACAGAACAGATTTTTTTTATTTGTTTTTGTTTTATGATCTAAGCTAAAGTATACCAGTTGAAATTATTTTAGAGTTATCTTAATGAGTTGTCTGTTGTTGTGAGCATATTTTTTCATGTAGGAGGGAAATCGATCTCGCACTTTTGACTTTTCAAATACATCAGAATTCGATTATCACGTGCTTTAACGGTGAAGAAAAACATCGTGAGGAAACCTGCTCAATTGAGAGGGTTCCTAAAAGTTCTCAATGATGAGGACCAAGCCAGTGTAGGGGACTAAATCATATTCGTTCTGAGAAGAAGCCCGTGCTTAGCAGTTACACAGTAATGAGCTGCTTATGCATTATAAAAATAGTAAAGGCAATAATCTTATTCAAAAGTTTCCTTTGCCAAAAGTATACAGATTTTTCATTACCGAAAGTATTATTGCGTAATATTAACATTTAAAGAGGATAATCAAGTGAGTTTTGGCAACGCTGCCTATCTCTATGTCAGAGGTTTCGTTCCTAAAATATAATATACTTAATGTGGTCTAGACCTAGTCATCATCTGCCTAGCCTTTTCCCAACTATGTTGGGGTCGGCTTCCAGTCGAACCGGATGCAGCTGAATATCAGTATTTTACATGGAGCGACTGCCTATCAGACCTCCACAACCCAGTAACTGGGTAATACGATACTCTTGGTAAGACTGGTTGTCAGACTTTCTGGCTTCTGACCAACAGTAACGACTGTCAAAGATCTACAAATGACAGCCGGGACCAACGGCTTTACGTGCTTTCCGAGGCACGGAGGAAACTCGCTATGGTAAATGGTCACCCATCCACAGACCAACCTCGGCAAGCGTGGCTTAACCCGAAAGATCGGTCTATGCGGCTGTAATTATTTAGCCACGAGCTCCTCGTGGTCTAGACCTAGTATAATATGTAAAAATATACACAGTTATTAAAGATATCTTTAAAGAAAGGTGTGGAGATGTACTAGAACACCGCACGCTGGAAATAGACGCGTGTTGTAAGATTCAACAAAACCCAGCACGCTTGGTGGTAGAATCTATACGATCCGCCTGGTTAGCTACCACCTACACATTAAAGTCCGGCCAAGCAGTTTACTGTGTTTCGTTGTGTGTATGTGAGAGCCAGAGGGGTATAGGGGAATCCTTCTATATCTCAGTTACTTGAATTTGAATTCTCCATTTTAGACCCTGTCTGCTCTTACCATCCGACTAGGATCAAACTCGAAAAATACATATGAAAGTACTCCTGTACCTGGGCCAGATGAGCTCACACTCGAAAGGTTTACTATATCGTAACTTAACCAGCGATCATGATACACGTCAGTGCCACGCGACGGAGATACGATACGCCGAAATGCTACAAATGTGGACGAGGCTTTAGATTAACTAAGAAAGTACATATGACATTGAAAAAGTCACATTGGCATATGCCTGGATGTAGTTGCTGAGTTTTTGTAACCGTATGGCTCCATCTTTAGATCAGCTCAATGATATCACATCACATTGTTTTGTCACCCGGACGACATAATAATATGCATGAGAGTAAAACTTAAAAGTGCCAAATTACTCGATAGTTTTGAGTCAAAATCGAAAGAGAAAAGATACAAAAACAATATTGTTTTCTTGTTTTTTTTCAAGATTATAGAGATAGCAACCATTTGGTTGCAACATTCCCGCTTCGAATCAACAAAATCGAGGATTTCTCCATTAACATCCAACATGTCAAACTAAACGCTTCTCCTCATCCTTCATTATGCACACAGGCAAGGCGTGGAACTCCTTGACAGCGTCTGTATTCCTCACTACCTATTACCCTTTGAAGCAAGAGTGAATAGGCATCTTCTGGATGCGCTCGTTCGCATCGTAGACCTCAACCATTGCTTTCCATTAGGCGAAATTGAGATCAAGGGCCAAATACTTAGTGCCATCATACTACTTTCCTATCCGTAACGAATGCTAGACCCAGCATTGTTAGAGCATTTGCCAGTCTCCTTTGACAAGAAAAGACAGAAAGATATACAAACGAAGACTGCAACTTAAATAGAAGCTTGTAATAAAAAGGTTGATAGTGTCAGTGAAAAGATAAAGGTTTTAGATAGAAAGATAAATTGTAAAGTTTTCCAAGTAGTAGAAAGCTCTGACGGAACTGACTTGCACTTAAAAGGCTTTATTTGTAAAGACTCAACGTTGCTAGGACTTTTAAGAACAGCTTATGACCGGTTCTTATGTCCTTAAATGGAGCTTTCTGCTTACCAAACTTATTCAAAAGACTCTGAAGACAGTCTTACTTGTAAACGCTTCTAAAAAAAGAAAGCAAGAAAAAAATATTAATTTTAGAATTGCACAGGCAGTTACAAAAGTTGAACAATTCGCCTAGCCGTTTCCCAACTAAGTTGGGGTCAGCAGTCTAACCAGATGCGGTTGAATACCAGTATTGTAAACGGAGCGACAGTATTAGAATATACAACAAAAATTTTAACAACCTGCACGAGACCTTCAAAGGCCTAAAAGTTGCAATGGTCACATATGCTGCAAATTCTTCTCTCTGTCAGCTGAATGATGAAATAAGAATGACTCATGCCATACCAAACTTAAAAGATTACCAGCCACCAACATTAGTAGAGGGGCTGGCTGCCCAGGATGCGCCGGACGTAGGTACTTAAGTACCACCCTCGTGGAAGCTCTTCAACTCAATGCTGCTAAGCTTAGAATACTACATTTCGACATTAGCGAAAATACGAGCGATAGATTTTATCAAATACGGTTAGTAAGATCTGAGAATCGGGCATTGGAAGTACTGCTTACCTTTGAAAGTGTTACCGTTAAGATAGAAAACAACAGTATCAATACAGGACGCCAATAAAAATGAACCCGCAAATGCCGACGCTGCCAATTGCGACAAAATTAAAGTACTCACTACTTCGAACCAATTCTGTGCAATTGACACTTCAAGAGAAATATTGCCGAGTGTAAAAAATCGATGAGAACCTAATAAGTTCTGTGAACGCTTAAACATTCTGTCAGAACCGCACCCATTACTTACTCAGTTCCAAGAAATTGTTGAAAATCGCTGCAACAAGCGACGGTAGAAATGTTGAAGAAAAATCCGAGAATTCAGATTTATTTTAATTTGTTCTAAAAAATCACTAAATAATATTTGTTTATTTTTTAAATATGTGTTTGTAAATGCATTGTGTAACCCTTTCAATGCAGTGTTGTTTTTAGATCGTACAAAAATGATTTAACTGTCATGCGATAGTTTAATTTACTACGCAGAAAAACGTGGGTAGATTTTTTTTGTGTGTAAGGATTTTTGGTTATAAATATTTGTTATTGTATTGCTAAGCACTGTCATCAAAATTAAGTAATTAATAATTAAATTATTCTAATATGTCATTTAGTAAAATCCTGTGAAATATTATTACTAATAGAAGCTGTCAAAATCTAACCCTTACCTGATAAATCCAGAAACATAAATTGAGTCACTACATAAGGTAAAACTTTCCTGTTTATAATTATTTCCACTTAAACAGTAAACCACACTTTTACACTTCACTTAAACTATTAGCCGAACAAAGTTTTTAAGTACACAAAGTTGTTCACGAACTTTAACCGTGAGCCCCGATTATGTGTCATAAATCTTATCACTTTCGAATATTCCGTATTTTACGGCCCGCGACTTCACATTTCGTTGCACTCGACGTTCGTCATTCGTCAAATAACGCAACAACGCGTCTCGCTTCCACGACACCTTGCGGGTAACTAACTAACGAACACAGCATCGCCAGGGTTGGCGTTTCAATGTGTGCGTCGAGCCTGTCCGTAAACACTGTACACATAGTTGATGTTGATGTGTGAGTGATCCTAGACTTGCGTCAGTGATTTGAGTCGCGGTACAATTTTGTCGTTGTGTGCGTTAGGGATCACCTACAGCTGTGTCTGTGTGGGTGCCCGGTACAGCCGGGAAAAACGGACTGTGGCACACGGCGCATGCCCAAGAAGGTCTGAAAAATAAAATTGTTTCGCGCTATTTAAATACTGATGCGAGAGACAGATTATGAATCCAGTGTGCTTTTACAAAGGGGGTAATTTAACCGAATAGGGTTTTCATTAAATTCTACGTGAATACATCGGTTTGACAAAGTCTTTATATATTTTATTAGGTGTTTGATAATTTTCCGGCTTGCTACGCTTTCGTAAAAACACATTATTGTATGTAAATTCTCGCTCGTGACACTGTTATTGGTTTCTACATTGGTTGCACGGCAGAAGCAAGAAAAACCCGAGTTTTATTTAGTAAGAAACAATTTTGTAAATAACCCGAGTCGAATGTCTTAGAACAAAATTGTAAGAAGTACGTTTTCAATAAGTAATAATACATACATAAATCACGCCTTTCACTCACGCCTTTTTTCTATGGGATTAGGCAGTATCTCGGCTGTCCCATTTCAAAACCTAGTAAGGGACACTTTTTAACAAAAATCATTTTATTGCATAATCTTGCTAACCTAGAAAGTCTCTATCAAATGCAAAAACACCAGCGTTGAAAACTCAAATAATAAGCAGATATATTTAAGCATTGTTACCTAGTAAGTGCCATTCACTGCCTATGAACAACGTTGCATAGCACATGTGGTGGAAAGCACCCTTCGTCCAACACGCTGACCCAGTGCGGATTGATGCACTACTCTCACCATCAACTTTGAAGCTCTCTCAGATGTGCAGGTCCGTCACCATTGACGCTAGCGATAATCAAATTCTGATCTACGAAACTAAATTTGAAGACAGGTGCGGCCTGGGATTCAACGTAGACCCTCTTGCATGGAAGGGAAGCGTTCAACCTCTTTTCTATAACTGTTTAATTCAATGCGTCAATATCATCATTCATCTTTTGCTTAGTAGGTTGAGGTAAACTGAGGCTGAGGAATTTGCCAGGGATCGACTGCGGCTTGACCTTGGCAACCCTACTGTTAGATGTACAGGATGTAAACGAATTCATGTAATTCCTTCAGACCATCATGATCTATTACTGGTATAGATTAACCTTGCACGAGACAATATTTTGATTAAAAATAAAATAATAGACAAGGATATTTTTTTTATTTTTGGTAATTGTTGTAATAATATCACAAAGTCACAATATAATAATGTTTGACCTTGAACATTTTATTATCTTTTTAACCTTGCGATAGTGGTTAGTAATCGTAACTAAACCACCTGAAAAGGTTAAAATAAAAAAAATAAGCGAAAAAACATTGCAAAGAAAATATAACTTGTGACAGAACATTTCAGTACTATGCATAAATTTATGGAAGCTCGGCGAGACAGCTAGTAAGCACGACTATTGCGGTATCGCTCCGCGCATTCAGTTAACTCAGAGCGCTAATATGCCCAGTCACACCGATAATTTAGTCCTCATCGAGCTGTTTCCCACCGAATCTCCCGCCAGCAACGCCCTAAGCCGAGGTCCGAGTCCCACTAGAGGTCACCCTTAGTGCTGTTGTTGCAGGTAGTTATGATGTTAGTGTAGTACAGGTAATTAGCCTAGGTTAAGTATTTTGTACCTTGTGGTGCCGGACGGAAAGAACAGCATTAACTTAACCCATCTCTCCCCATGGGTGTCGTAAAAGGCGACTAAGGGATTCACTAGAGGATGGGCAGCAGCGTTCTTTGAGTATTTTAACTACCGTACTGCGATCGCCAACCCGCCTGCCAAGCGAGGCGATTATAGCAAATCGCAACATGGCTTGGGGGAGGCCTATGTCCGGCAGTGAACATCTTTCGGCTGAATGATGAAGTATTTTACTTCCCCTCCCTTGGCTGGAGACCCTACAGGTCTCGCCAATAACTGCCTGGTTACGTAGAAACGGTATGCACGGAAAACAAACAAGCAGTCAAAAAAATGTTTTTATAGGTAGCTAAATAGCCTTGCGGTATAAAAACCATGTTTTCTTTATGTAATTCGTTTGTTGTTGAATCCAAAAAAATCCCATGCAGGGTCAGTCTATGTCACAAGTAGACCACGAAGCTTAAAGGCCCGAGAAGGCGGCGCGCAGTGTTCCGTGAACGATTCTCAGGAGGACGTGTGGCAAGGCCCCACAGAAGGAGAGGTCCGCCAGGGCCTGACGGGGTTGCGGTGCATGCAGCTGCAAATCCCGCGACCCCGGCCAAGGGTCAGGTGAAGAAACACCATGGGTTTTTAGCCGGTAAGAGTCTGGCATAACCCTCCGGTTTCCCCGGATATTCATCAAAAAAAAAAGCTTAAAGGAATGACACGAATTCGAATACGTACGAATACGACACCCCGTATAATGTATGTAGGTACCTAAATATTTCGGGAATTTCAAGGGATGTCCGTAAATATTTTGTGGGTAGGTAATAACATGATTCATCATGTATCCCGCAGAGTATTGTTCACAGGTCGCCTCCCACCGCTATAATGAACGAATAATAGTGGTTAGTAAAAATAAATAGACGTAACTCTGTGGAAAGTAATTGGAATTTAATGGGTATTGTGTCAGGGGATTAGAATTTGATTATCAGGAGTTCGCAAGGTTTTATTTGCAGGTTAAGCTGCACTTGCCAAGGTCAATCCGTGGATGGGTGACCGTTCCTTACACATCGAGACTCTGTGCCTCGGAGAGCACGTTAAGCACTTTCAATTCAGCCAGAATTTGTTCTAGGTAAATATTTTGTTTATTGGCATCAACTTGCATAAGTTAATCAATGTAATTAACAGTAGTGGCATGGTGGAGGTCTGATGGCAGTAAAAGGCTTATCATGATATCAGGAGCTGGCTAGGATAAAGCAGGTCTTATGTTAAGTTTATGACGATATTGTCATTATGTTTTTAACTTTGACCGTGAAACATGAACAAAGTACGCCTATTGCTTCTCATCATCATCATTAAGCCAAAAGATATCCGCCACATCGACCGGTCTTGTGCTTCTCGCATCTAGCGGATTCCCGGGACCTTCACTAGGTTATCGGTCCACCATGTGGGGTCAAACACGCTTCATCTTCCGGTACGCAGTCGCCACTCCAGAACCTTTCGGCACCATCGCCCATTCGTTCTGCGAGCAATTTGCCCCACCCACTATCACTTAAGTTTGGCAATTCTTCGGGCTATGTCGGTTACCCTGATTCTCCTGCAGATCTCATCATAATTATGATCACGTAGGGAAACTCAGAGCACAGCCCTATCTATTGCCTTTTGGTTGACTTTCAGCCTTCTTATGACGCCCATTGTGAGCAACCACGTTTGATCACCCATTCGCTCATCCCTCAGCTACGAATAATTCTTAAGGAGCTATTTTGACTAACAAACTGAATTTAGACAAATATAGACTTTTTAATCGTCGACAAGATTTTACTTCGACACTATGGAACTCCGACATTACGCTACTCCGACAATTATAGAACTTCGACACTGGGGTTTAAAATAACCTAACACGAAGGAGATGGTAGGGGCTTCGTTCGCTCGCTTTGCTCGCTCACTGTATTCCCTTCGAACCTAACCTATCAGTGTCGGGGTGCCCCAAATTAGGTGTCGAAGTTCCATAATTTTCGAAGTAGCGTAATGTCGGAGTTTCATATTCAAAGTCAAAGTTTTTTATTTCAAGTAGACCAAATTACAGGTGCTTTTAAAACGTCAAAACTAGGTGCACGGTTCCAAAAGGTAGGTCTCATGGAGAAGAACCGGCAAGAAACTCCATGGATACTCTTTTTAAATAGATCATGACAATTTCACTACAGTATCGTAAGAAAAAATAGTATGAGAATAATGCAGGTTAATGTAAGAAATAAACTCATATATGAGTACCTACCTAGGAAATAGAAAAATACGCCTTTTGGGATTGCCATAGCAGTTAAGAGCTGACCAGTCCCGACAGACGGCACCCGTTCACGAGCATGACGTGCACATCAGCATCGCTCAGCTCAACCATGTTGCAGGGAACTCAACGATCGGATGCACGACGCCACCGTCAGCAGGACATTTTAGTGAGCATGACGAACTCATACTACCTGGCAATTATTTATTATATTGTCGAAGTAAAATCTTGTCGTAGAACGATTTGTCGAAATTTAGTTTGGGAGTGAGCTATTTTACACCAGTGAAGCAATAAATACCACTTCTCTAAACGTAAGTCGGTCGTAAGAAAAATATCTCCAGAGAATGCTGTACACGGAATTCTACCTGACAAATGGGAAGACAGATTTCTACGACATGACACATGAACATGATCCTTCCATTATTTTAATGTAAAACAAAGTTACGTTACTGTGTAACAACAAACAATTTTGTTTGCTATCTTTAAATTAGGCCTAGCATAGACGACCCCTTTTAATCGGTCATCTATTTGTGTCCTACAGCGGTCGGTTTTGGTCGGTGACGGTAATAATCGGTGAACAATTTTCTACTGACTTAAAGCACATGACCTACATTTGATGACAGTTTCTTTTTATGATACTCAGTTGTCGTAATGGGGGGTTTACACTGGTCGATTTAAGTCGTGCGGCAAGTCACTAGTCGCATCACTTGTGAAAATCGAATCGCCACCCCATTTACATCGGTCGACAAAATCGCATGCGACTTGTTCATTTCTAGCGGAACAACATAGCGCAAAACACACCTCATGCGGCGGGCGATCGCCTGCAACTGACCATTTACACGGTCGATTTTAGTCACCCGCCGCATGCGGCTTGTCGCCGCATGGTAAAACTCGGATGGCACCCAAGTTTGGGACTAGCGATTTTAGTCACTTGCGACCTAGTCGAATTGTCATTTAGACGATCAATTTTCGCCGTACGGCCTAGCAGAGCGGCGAAAATCGACCTGTGTAAACCCCCTATTACTAAGACAGCGTTAACGCGTGTTCGTTCAGAATGGGTTTATGAAAGTCGGTCACACTGGCTCAGATTTTTGTAGGACCGATGTTTTGTGGGACGTTTGCGTTAAAGTAACAAAAATGTCGTATGATCTACTTTTACCGATTATAATCAGTCGTCTGTGCTAGGTCTAATACACAGAACGGTCATCACATTGCTTATACCGCATACCTAGAAGTAGATCGTGCCATGTCATCATGTCGTATAATTAGTCACATTACGGTGATATAGCTAAAAATTTAATAATTTATATGCATGTCCAGCGAATACATGAATAATAAATATATAATAATGATTGAGAAAAGTCATGATCAAAAAAAAATTCTTTTGGTACACACGGTGCCCCAAAATAATTATCTACCTAAGTGACGTTTTGGTTCTGAGCACAAGGAACACACTATCAAATCATCAAATGCATGATGTCTTGTCGTATATATCTTGAGGCACCGTGTGTACGTACCACAGATCTATATCTGTAATACGTACACACGAAACCAACAAACAACGAAGGGGCAACGAACATGGTTTACTGCCGCTTATACGCGAATAAAATCGGATTAATTTTATTCAAAGTTTGGTCAAATTAACAAATGACGAACGTTCGCTACCTTGGTGTGTACGTACAATTAAGGAGTGCTATCCATTGGTATTATCTTGTTACTGTCGGGGGTGGGACAAATCTGTCCATTCTCTTTTATATTTTATTACTGAAATAATTATTACTATAATGAAAGAAAAACAATTCAATGTGAATATACCGAGTGTCATACATCACGTGACCGATATTTTACGATTGATTGATTAATTCTGTTTGATTCATCCGTTTGGGATTTAAAAGTGATGATTTTATTTATTTACTTTGCAGTAGTCTTTATTTAAATATTTACGACGCCATATGCTTTTATTACTCAAATATCATGTAAAGGTAATAAATTCACAGACCGTTTGTCCACAGCAAACGACACGACACGACAGATTGTGGTGACGACTCCAATCGCCACTTACAAAGTTACGCTGCGTCTTACGTAGACGGTTCAAAGCGACGCGAATTGCGAAGTAATCCGATGCGGTGACACGCGAATTCAATGCGATGCGGAGCGAAGCGGCGGCTTTGTTCTACGAGCTCGCGAACTACCCGCTGCGCGCCGCCGTCATTCAGTAGCACTGTACGGCACGGCATCCATTTCGCGCGAAAATATCAAGCCAACTGATCGCGTTTGCTTCGCTTCGCGCCGCGCCGCACCGCAGTCCACGTGCGTTTAGTCACGTAGGCCACTTCAATACGTATCGACTGTTTGTTGTTTTCTCGTCGCGCCGCACCGCTTCGCGTCGCTTCTAGTTCGCTCACGTAGGATGCCACGTTAGTCGGAAAGGGGGTACTAATCGGAATGGGTGTTAAAGCACCCATAATAATTAGTAACTTTTGTTCCACAATTTTCCCCAAAAAGCTCCTACATACAAATTTACAAACTTTACCTCTTTATAATATTAGAGTAGATAGATATTTAATACCTATGTAACTTGTTCAAAGAGTACTTACTCGTATATGATTATAATCACCCCGTTTTAATTGTTGTTGTTTAGTTAGATGTTCTTAACTTAAGTTAGTTAGGGAATAGTAGGTATGTTCTTCGTAGTTTGTACTTAAGATCTCATTCCATAGACTATAGGTTTTTTAGAAAGGGTTGCCAGGTAATTTTATGTTTAAAAAGTTATTAACACGCTTAAAATACAGGGTGTAAACGAATTCATGTAATTCCTTCAAACCGCGTGATCTACTGGTGACACAGATTAACCATGAATGGGTATTTCTGAAAACCAACTGAAAAACAAAACAAAAAAAACTTGGTTTTCTATTTCGGAGTCATTTTAGAGCCCCGAGTTAACTGACTGCAAAGAGCGATATCACGTTAGTCGTACCCACCAGCCGTGTCACTGTGTTTTTATTACCGTGCTTAATCGTGCGTAATTTATTCGTGGCATCAAAATATTCAAGGGAATTAAAAAATATTTTGCAAAAAAAGGTATTTCTTGTTTTTACTGCTTCCTTATTAGGTGGTTTAGATATGAACAATTAACGCATCGCATGAAAAAAAAAGTATTTTTATTTTTAATCAATCTAAATCCCGTGCGGGGCCAATCTATACCAGTGATCATGTAGATCATGTATTGTGGTTTTAAGGAATTACACGAATTCATCTATCAAGGTTTTATTAGTGCCCCTTTCCGACTAACCTTGTATATCTATGAACAGGCACTAATTTTGTCGTGTCGTTTTGTGACTACAGGGTTCATAGAAATATACTGCCGTGCAGGCCCTAAAACGCAGTAACAGGTTTTTTCACGTTTTTGAGTTGAATATTGAACCTTGACGGTCACGCTATAAGGAACACAGTGATATTGCCGGTTTTTAGTTGGGATGTTCTAAACGGTTAAAAAGACGAATTAGTGAAAGCAGTAACTTACGTTTGCAGGTCTAAATATGTCATAAGACTAACTAAAATACAGTAACAGCTATTACGTCTACCACGACTCGTCACTTTACCTATTTAAATGCAGTAAATATCTTTATTACCACTAAAAATCTGTATTCTACACTCAAACAAATATTGACGCATATAAATTAAAACGCAGTAAGTAGTTTTTGTACCAACAGTATTAATACTGCATGGTTGATCACTAATTTATTTCAGGCGAACTACTGATTAAAACGCAGCAAAGTACTTGTATGTGGTATTTTATTTAGTCTTATTAAAGTAGGTTCTTAGAGTGAAAACCAACTAAAGTGCAGCAAAATTAAAATTCTTTCTTTTACTGCTTTTACTTTAATCGCAAATCACGTTCGAGTATGAATGCTACTGTTTAAATTGCAGTATGATCATTATTTACTGCAGTATAGTCGGTATTATTTTAAAGGTGAAAATAACTTAATGCTAATTAAATAGCAGTATGAGTAGCTGTTACTGCATTATAATTGGTAACTTGAACAATGCTACTTCATTCCACTGCAATCGAGACCATATTTTACTGCGTTCTAGTTAGGATCTGTCGGTCTCTCTCTCGGTCAATCAGTCGTGTCGAACGCTGCCGCGGAAGAAAGACGTTTGTGTCCGCGTCGTGCCGGTGGTGTAGGTAGTGAATACTGCCGTGCAGGCCCTAAAGTGCAGTATGAGAGAAAAAGCGGTTTCGAGTAAATCGCGAAAAACTTTTTAACGCTGTTTTTTTATATTATTCATTTGTATGGTGGATATTTTTATTGCCACGAGGACTACCTGAGAACAAAAATTATATCTACGAATAGAAATATGAATTTAGTTTATTAAGTTCTAAACAAACTGATTTTTTCCAAAATCATGGCAGTTACTGCACGCAAAAAGGTACACGTATGCAGATTAAAATGCGGTAAAAATACTTGATACTGCAAAATCTTTGATTTACTTGCTACTTTGCAGAGTAATTTGCAGCATAATACCTTTTTTACTGCATTTTAATTTGTATCTTGAACTAATTGCACGTGTAGTATGTAACAAATTTTCCAACTTACGAATTATGTCCTAGGTAGGAATTTACAGAATAAAACAATTTTATGTATGTAATAAGAATAACGTTTATTTTTAACAATTTCTGCTAATATTGTTACTTATCTTTAGGCGTTTCGAGCACATGCGGCTATAAATATACTTAAGAAACAATATTAAATGGTAAGAAACTTTTTGCTTTCGCAAGAAACATGAGATCTTTTACTTAAATGGCACATGGTTTATACCTATCTAAAAATAAATCACAAAAATCTTAGGTATCAAAATAACATAAAATAAATGCTCAACATTCGGTTCATTGAATGTTTACAAGGCATACATAATCATAAAAATAATAAAATAGGGTATATGATACGCGTATCCTTTACTCGGTATTATTAGGTAGGTAGGTACCAAAAACAAAAGATATAAGTAAATAACAAAACACGAATGTATCAAAAAAAACATAAGTCCTCAACATTACCCGTTTTATAAGACGGGTATTTAGTCTGATCGGCCCAAAGCGAATGGACCGCGGGCCATTCGACCGTAAACAAAAATCGTCTGCGTTTCAAAGGACCGGGTGATAAAAAGTACATCAAGTACCTACATTCGGGTGCAAAAGTTAAAATAAAGGGTCATTGTTAAGTCGTGCCAACCGGTTATGAAGATAATGAAAGTTCAAAATCATTTTATCACCGGTCCTTTGGAACGTAGACGATTTTTGGTTACGGTCGACTGGCCCGCGGTCCATTCGCTTTCGGCCATTTCGGATCATGCAGTTTTAAGGAATTACACAAATTCGTTAACACCCTGTATAAGACTGATTATTGTTGTTTACATTTATAATTCTTATTGTACGCTTTTTATTTGATATATGTAAGACTGATTATTGTGATTTATCATGTTTACTGTTGATTTTTGTAATTAATTTATAATAATATAAAATTGTAAATTACTCCCTAAATTGTTTATAAAAATTTAGGGAGTGCCTCCGCTGCCGGCGCCGGTGACCATTACGAGTGCCGACGCCGGTTGCCAAACTGGCTGCCGGCGCCGCGCTGACTACATACCTACACTGTTTTAGACACTTTCAAGACCTCAAACCCTTCATGAGACGATTACTCGGCACCCTTTCATTTTCACAATAAAAACAAATGAAAAACTTAAGGGGATGTTTGTAAGGTTTTTTGGGTTTCCAAAGCAGAGTCGACGGAGCCCCGCAGCGCGGGAATCCTGTTTCTGTCTGCAGGGTTTAAAGTAACCTAACATCCCCTTCGAACCTAACATATCCACGTCGGGGTGCCCCAAAATAGAGAGCTCGCTTCGTTCGCTCTTGAAATTAGTCAGTTGGAAGACAAGTTACAGTGTTTGGCCCAAAATCTAATCTACCTTGCAACTAACATACTTACCAAACAACTTATTATCGCCGCCGATGTCCATTTTGGGTGCCGGCAGCCGATGTTTTTAATCCTGGCTGCCGGCAGTAATGTACCGCCAGTTCCGAATGGCGTTATTTTTGGGTGCCGGCGCCGGCAGCGGAGGCACTCCCTTAAATTTATCTTTTTCCAACAATTCCCTGACTTTTACTTAAATAATATAACCCTGCCTAAGATTTTTCATTCTGACCGTACAAAATTTGCTTCAAAAAAAGTATCGTCCGAAACACCACTCAAAAATATTAATAATAATTAAATACCTGTTTCGGCCGGATCGGACGAAACTCAGCGGCCGAAACACCTACTAAGCCTATTTTGACACCTATGATTTTTGTGATTTATTTTTAGATAGGTATAAACCATGTGCCATTAAAGTAAAAGATCTCATGGTTCTTGCGAAAGCAAAAAGTTTCTTACCATTTAATATTGTTTCTTAAGTATATTTACAGCCGCATGTGCTCGAAACGCCTAAAGATAAGTAACAATATTAGCAGAAATTGTTAAAAATAAACGTTATTCTTATTACATACATAAAATTGTTTTATTCTGTAAATTCCTACCTAGGACATAATTCGTAAGTTGGAAAATTTGTTACATACTACACGTGCAATTAGTTCAAGATACAAATTAAAATGCAGTAAAAAAGGTATTATGCTGCAAATTACTCTGCAAAGTAGAAGATAAATCAAAGATTTTGCAGTATCAAGTATTTTTACCGCATTTTAATCTGCATACGTGTACCTTTTTGCGTGCAGTAACTGCCATGATTTTGGAAAAAAACATTTTATTTGGAACTTTATAAACTAAATTCATATTTCTATTCGTAGATATAATCTTTGTTCTCATGTAGTCCTCGTGGCAATAAAAATATCCACCATACAAATGAATAATATAAGAAAAAACAACGTTAAAAAGTTTTTCGCGATTTACTCGAAACCGCTTTTTCTCTCATACTGCACTTTAGGGCCTGCACGGCAGTATATTGGCGCTCTGAGTCGTCACTACTTCACTACTCGTGTGACTCGTGTTGTTTCGTGAGCAATGGAAAAACGGCCTTCGTGAGACCCCTGTTAAAGGTTCACGCACATTATGTCGGGCCGCAGCAGGGCGGAGCGGGCCGCAGCGTAACGCAAAATGCTTACTTAGCACATTAGTGACGGGACGGGTCGCAGCGCATTGACAGATTTTGAGTACAGTGTACAGTTGTATCCATGAACTAAATTAATTAAAAGCTCTTCATCCATTCTTGTGAACACCACAGGAGCACGCAAATACCAATAAAACGCAAATATTGTAAAATGTACTCGTGCGCGCGTTCACTCCAATCCGCTTGCTATAGCAGACTGTGTCGGGGCGCAGCGGGGCGGCGCGGGCCGCATCGCACGCAACCAAAATCCGCGGCGGCATATGCGGCCCGCTGCGCGAATAGTGTGCGATAGTTCATATAAATTACATACGCGCGATTTGAGCGGATTTTTGCGCTGCGGCCCGACATAATAATAATATGCGCGAACCTTTATAGTATACTAATAAGTTGTGTTTTAGATGTCTTTTAAACACAATTCAATTTCAAAGCTGTCAAAAGCGTCTGCAAAATTTTTATTGGAAAAAGAGCAAAACAAAATATCAAACACAGTCGCGTCTGGACGTGACCTTGAGTGCTCGAACGTCCGACGCAAATCTGGCTAGAGCGTACGAAGACAACAGTGCATACTATTAAAGTGGGCTTAGACCAAACGAGCAAATGCTCATTCTATCCCCACTCCATCAAATTCTTTTGGTATAAACAGAGATAGAGCGTTATTTCGTTGTTCTATCTCGTTTGCGGAGATTCTATGGAAGTTTCTAAAGGTTTTTCTATATTCGCGCGCGAATCACGGCGTCTTCTTCTTCTCTCGTGTCAGCACGAGCTATACAAGAATAGCTCATGCTGTGGTGAAAAGATTAGCCAGTCAGCAAGGTTGGTAGCGAGGCTGACTGCCCAGGGTGCGCCGGACGTACTTAAGTATCGTCACTCGTGGAGGCTCTTTTCATGCATCCCACGGCGTATAATCACGGCGTGAAATCGCGTCAAGGATCGCGGTGCGAATCACGGCAAAACTGCCAAGGTTTGCGCCAGGTTCACAGTATAGTTCGCGCATGTAAACGCTACTTCTAGTTGGTTAGACCAATTTGTGGTCATTTTCAAAGCTCACGTGCGTAAGTCACTATCTTGTATCATTACGTAATATTCTGTATAAACAGATAACCGCTCACCGCACTCGACTCGACGCGACTGAGCCGAATGCGAATGTGGAGCCTAGTCGCTTTCGCCCCAAGTTCGCGGCTTGTGAACCCTTTGTCGCAGGACAAAAAACCGTCAATTTTCGGGTTCGAGGTGCGAACGCGACGCGAAGCCGTGAAGAATATGCGAATCGGATTCACACTCGTGGATCGTGGGTGATTCTCAGCTTCGCGCTGCGATTCGCGTGGGAATATGGAGAGGCGAAGATAAGTGATTTACGCACGTGAACTTTGAAAATGACCACAAATTGTTCTAACCAACTAGAACTAGCATTTTCATGCGCGAACTATACTGTGAACCTGGCGCAAACCTCTGCGAATGTGGAACTTGGCAGTTTTGCCGTGATTCGCACCGCGATCCGCGCCGTGATTTCACGCCGTGATTCGCGCGCGAGTGTAGAGAGACCTTTAGAGCGTTCTTTCGTATTCGGACGTGATCGCTCCTTGACGAATGAGCAATGAGTACTCGTTCGCCTGATCTAAACATCTGTAGAGCATGTGCAAGAATTCCTGTTTTTGTTCGTTGTCATTCTTGCTCGTTGGTATTCTTTTGTTATAAATGATGAATACGAATTACCATTTACACCAAAAACCAACAAACAATGACGCCCGGTGTTCTTGTTCTAGCTCTATATTCGTTTGGTCTAAACCCACCTTTAAGTAGCGATCATAATTTGCATAAGTTAGTTTTTGCTTCGGGCTTTACGAGTGGGAACTGGCGGTAATAAGCTGCGGACGTGACCTCAAGTGCTCGGACGTCCGATGCAAATCTGGCAGAAGCTTATGAAGGTGACCGTGCATGCTACTAAGTCCCGACCGTTCAGTCTTGACCCTAATGCGTTCGTTTGTTTTGCGCTTAAGTGCGTATACACGTAGAATGAGGGTTGCCGGCGCCGATCTGCCAGCGCTTGTCGGTGCTGGTCCGCGCAGTTAGTCGGCGCAGGTAGTCTCTATACTGTGTGGTGAACCAGCGCTGACAAGCTCCGAACTTCACCCACAAGTTCCGATCTGCTCCGATCAGCACTGGTGGCCGTCATTTGTTGCTGTATTTGCAAGGGAATAAGGCGTATTTTTGTTTAAAAATGCCAACACCTACTTCTACCCGCTTCCTTTATGTAGCGGTTACCTGCACGGACCAGTACCGATAAGCGCTGATAGGTCGGCGCTGGTTACCTGCTTCCTTTATGTATACGCGCTAACGCTTTAAGGCAGTTTTATACGAGCCCAGTAAAGTGACAGTGCAGTAAGTCACTCCAGCGCTGACTTGCAACTGAGCTCGTGTGGACTCTAATTTCAACCCAGTCCAGTGCTAACTTCGCGCCCTCAAGTCACTCCAGTTGACTAATTGCTTGTTCACGTTCCCTCGCGGGCGCGGTGGCGAAATATCAAACGTATGGTACAACAGGCAAGTGTTTACGTACAAAACGCAGGTGCAGGCTATGTAGCGGGCGAACTCGCGACGGGAGCGTACGGTGCGCTCGCGACAATATCAAACGTGTGAGGTTGTTTGCGAGTGTTCACGTCGAATTAGCGGCAGAGCGCGCGATTCACTCGCGTCGTCAGGTAAGATTAACCCGTTTGAACTTGTAGCTGGAAACGATGGCACGTTTTTCATCAAATCGTTACAGAAGAATTTATCAGTGCTATTCAGGCCAGAACTCCAATTTGGCAAAGCAAACATCGTTACAATATGAACAGAAACGTTAATAAGTTATGGAAAGAAATTGCTGAATAATTTCCTTTTAAGGAGGGTAAATAAAAGTATTCATATTTATAGGTATTTTAAACTGCTTTATTGTTGTAACTACAGTAGGTATAAGGTATGAAATCCCATCCCACATCGCCAAGTCCACCGCGCCCGCCACCGCGCTTGCACCTGCTAGTTATACGTGAAGAAGCACTAACCTACCCGTCTATTTTCGGGCCTAGTAGCTTCTCCCGCAAAGCAAACTGACTTGGTGCCGATCTCGTCTAGATCAACCCAGTGACTGGGTCCAAAATTCCGAGTCACTGGGTCCAGTCACTGCCATCGTATAAACCAGACTTTAAAAGACCTGTTGGTATCCAAATTCCGAACTGCTACTACCAGATGAATGTCGAATTAAATAATTAAACACCTAGTATTGTTTAATAATGTTTTGTGATCAGAAAACCAATAGTCAGAGTGTGAAATAAATTGTTCGCTGTTGTTTACATAGGCAGCCAATTGAAATGTTGGCGCGAACAAATTTAATACGAAACGGGAAATAATTTAATTAGAACACGCAAAATAACATTTTTATTTTTGTGCTAAGATCAATTTGCCAACAAATTGTTACCTTTCTCCTTTGTAGCTATTCTGGTATTCGAGAATAGCTCATGATGCCGTAGTGAAAAGATTTGCCAGACAGCAAGATTGGTAGCGGGATGGACTGCTCAGGATCTGTTGGACACGGGTGCCCGTGTTTTTGCCGAAGTATTTATATCGAATTTCATTACGCCGACAACGATTCGCCGACATAATGTTTGCTGAAGCAATTTTTACCCTAATTTGATTACGCCGAATGATTATTAGACACCATAATTATTTGGCCAAAAGATCATTCAGAAATGTTGATTTACTCGAATACTTATTTGACTGTTGTTTAATTTGCCAAATAAGTATTCGCACAACATTATTTTACACAGCGGAATTTAATGTTAATCTGACTCAGCGCACACTGACTACACGTGGTCAGACTCTGTCCTAGCCTTAGGGTGTGATTTAAAAGCGTGGAGCCAATAGCTCGAGAAGGAGGTCCCGAGTGGAACGAGTGCACGAGGCCGAAGCGCAGAGAGTGGGGGGTGGTGGCGAGTGAAGCGAGTTGGCGACCTCTCGAGCGTAGCTCTGGTCAAGTGTGCGAGCGAAGGGGCGACAAAGCGAGTCTTCTGGCGGAGCAAACCCAGAAACACGCACGGTTGCCTGCTTTCTTGCTTGCATGATGGGAAAATGAGTCATCTAACAAGTGTAAAGTGGCCAATAATACAGTTGACTAATGAAACAGTGGCCAGCAGACTAGTCGGCGTAACAATCAATCTGCCTAGCCTTTTCCCAACTATGTTGGGGTCGGCTTCCAGTCGAACCGGATACAGCTGAATATCAGTATTTTACATGGAGCGACTGCCTATCAGACCTCCACAACCCAGTAACTGGGTAATACGATACTCTTGGTAAGACTGGTTGTCAGACTTTCTGGCTTCTGACCAACAGTAACGACTGTCAAAGATCTACAAATGACAGCCGGGACCAACGGCTTTTACGTGCTTTCCGAGGCACGGAGGAAACTCGCTATGGTAAATGGTCACCCATCCACAGACCAACCTCGGCAAGCGTGGCTTAACCCGGAAGATCGGTCTATGCGGCTGTAATTATTTAGCCACGAGCTCCTCACTAGTCGGCGTAACAAAAAGTTACAAAACATAATAAAGGACTTTAATCATTCGGAGAAATAAAAAGTGGCGAAAGATTTTCGGCTAGATAAGAATCGGCTTATAATATTTCGATATTCCTACAGAGAACCGTTGAACATACTTAAACATCGTTACTCGTGTAGGCTCTTTTAAAAAGGCTCAAGTTACGCCGGGCGTACTTAATAAGTATCGTCAAGAAAGGCCTTTGATTTTTAAAACTTGTAACTCATTCTTGAAATCTGTTAATTATAATTTTGACTAGGTACTTCATTGGTCTAGTGCGCGACTACTGAGTGTGAGGTCTGAGGGGGGATACATAAAGGAAGCAGGTAACCAGCACCGACCTACCAGCGCTTATAGGTACTGGTCCGTGCAGGTAACCGCTACATAAAGGAAGCGGGTAGAAGCAGCGCCTGGCATTTTTTAACAAAAATACGCCTTGTTCCAAATACAAATTCGCGCAAATACAGCAATAAATGACGGCTTACCAGCGCTGATCGGAGCAGGTCGGAACTTGCCACACAGTATAGAGACTACCAGCACCGACAAGCGCTGGCAACCCGCTTTCTACGTGTATACACACTTAGGTTCGATCCCTAGGTTGTTAAAAGTGTTGTTGTCTTGTGAAAGTACAATTGTTTAGGATACGATGGGACTGACTACGCTATGCGTAAAAGCCCCTTTAAATAAAAAAAGAAGAAAAAAAAAAAGTGTTGTGTGTTTTTTGTGTGTGGAATTTCTCAGAAGCAGAGTCTGGATTTGTGCCTGGTTGATGCAGTTGAGGCAATGAACTCGCCTTTTTTACGTGGGACTTAAATATAACGGTGAAATGAGAGTGTATAATATACATCTCTGGCCAACCCTTCAAAGAATAAAAGCGTGTTGATATGTATAATTTTCGCATGCGTACTAAAAGACAAGTGGCTGTAGATAAATGGCAATCGATGATCGCTAGAGAATAGATACGACAATGAGATGTACTGGATTGACATAAGCTTTCGACCGGTCAAGAGATCTGTTATGTCATTTCCATACATTTTAATTGGCGAATCTATTCACTGGCGATCATTGATTACCATTTGTCTACAGACGAAGGTATGTTGGAAATTATCAGCATTATGGGTCCATGTAGACTTTATTTTGAGCAAATATATTTTCTTATTATTTTTTCGTAAATGTTCACCGCTAAGAGCAATGGACTATGGAGCTCAAGGTAGACTGTGTGATATAGCCAAAAATTACCGAACACGCAACTTAAACTTACGCCCTTTTTCCATGGGGGTAGGCAAAAATTGCAGAACGCCGCATACTACGATCCTTACAAACTCCTTTCGCTTCGTCCACGATCATACATCTTGCCATACACACACGCCGGTTGAGAGTACTACGCACCTGTCCTTTTTGAAGAACATCACCAATACCATCGACGTCTATCCTTCTGGGCGTCTTCTACCGGCGTTTCCACTGGCATCCGCCTTATAAATTCCTTTTTTCTTTTTATACACTACACATATACACACATATGTTGGTTTAAGTGAACGGGCATGACTGCTGACTGACATCCGTGGAGCACGAAGGTTCCAGACGAAAACCAGCGTCAAGTATTTATAGTGCCTGACATTAAGCTGATCTGGACACCTTTTTGGCCCAGCCGTGAGACACATACCCAACACTTTTTTATTTATGTCACACATTTTATCTGTTGTGTCTCTTTGCGCAGTGTCCAAATAAATGATTCTTTATCTTTTTTGTCAATCGCCGTTCACTCATTCTATCAATATGACCATACCACCTAAGCATACTCCTTTCAATTTTTGTCACTACATCATCTTTCATGTTTTACATGACTAACCACTTAAAGGCAAAAGGAAAATGCCACTAGTTTCATCTCCTTTACAAGAAATGACATTGCTTCTAGTTTTAGAATGCCACGAGGAAACCTTGAAACGACCTAATTAAACGTAGCCTAATGAAATGAAAGTTATAATTTCTTGTAAAAACTTGATTATTTCCTTCACTCAGTAAAAATGGGTCAGTGTTATAGAAAGTAGGTTAAAGTTAAACCAAACTTGTTATAACTGCAGTAAAATAATGAAAAGTGGACTAAGAGCGTTTGTCCACAGCCGCCGTCACCGAGAAACGAGATTATTTTGGACCGAGTTCGAAACGACGTGACAGCGATCGTGTGTCCACCGCGGCTGATGTGACTCAGGATGGCTGGACAAATCTTCAAAATAGCTCGCACTTAACTAGGTCAATAGATCACTTTATGTGACGGCTAAACACCCTTATTTCAGAATTTGTGACGCTACAGAATCTTAGATAATCGATTGAAAACGTGTCCAGCCAGCTTGAAAAACCACTTTTCGCTGGTCTCTCAATCTCGGTAACGGAAGTGATTTTGACGACTTTTTGCATATCAACGGATCAACGGGCGTCACATAAATTTGTGACAGGCATCGAGCTAAAAGTTTTGTGATACGTACAGCGGTTTAGTAGAAAAATGCAAAAATCTGTGTCCAGCCAGCTTGAATTTACGTATAAAACTTTTGGCTGGCACTACCGAATCTCAATAATGGGAGCGTTTTCGAATATGGTACCTTTACTAACATTTAGTGACGCAATTTGTGACATTAATAACGTTTGATTTATGGCGTCACATGTAAGGGTTTACGAGAAATCAATAAAAACTTAATGTCCAGCCAACCTGAGTTCAAGCTGGCTGGTATCTGGCTGGTATGTATCTCCGCTGCCTGATGATCTACGACCTTCGAAATGTGTTCAAAATTTTCGATCTCGGTGGTTCCCAACATAAGAAGAAATCCGTGCACCGGCGCCGTCAATCTTGGATGTAGTGGACAAGAGCAGACGCGTTTTTTATTGCCGGCATTTTGGTCCGCCACGATCTCGGCGGAGTTCTAGCGGTAGCGCCGAACTACTCACAATCTTGGCGGCCGAGATGACGACGCTCGGATGACAGACGTGCGGTGGACACGCAGTCATACTAATGTATGGGAGCTTGTGATCAACACAGCCATAGACTATACACTATAACACAGCGTAGGCTGAATGGAACACATTTTTTTTTGACACCTGTCAGCTGTCACAACGTTAGAATACGCACTTGCTAATTGTTTCCCGCCAAAAATACGAATAATAAAATTGTTCCCGCTAAATTAACACCGCATTAAAATTAATTGTTCTTGCACTGAGTACTCCTGCAGTTATTATTCCACCAAATTCCTTATAATTCCCGTACATGGTCCTTCGAGATGTATCGCTACTTCGGCAAGGTCATCTCGTTCTCGATGACGGCGGCGGTGGACAAACGGCCTTACTCGGGAAGCGGAGTAAGTACTAGGACAGCATGACGCTACAGCAAATGAAACGTACAAACTAGGTTAAAGTAAAACAACTCCTTGTAATGTATTATCCTTCGGGGAATGCCTAAGATTGAGCGAAGTAGGGGATTATAAAGGAGCATTAGTTTTGTATTAGTTAACACGGAGACTCTTCAGTCCCTTATGTTGAGGAAGTTCAATGCTCTAGCCCGTCCCCATAAGGGATAACCTTTGATATCTTTATTAGGTACTTACTAGTTTTTTTTGGGGTTCCGTACCCAAAGGGTAAAACGGGACCCTATTACTAAGACTCCTCTATCCGTCTGTCCGTCCGTCTGTCACCAGGCTGTAATCTCATGAACCATGATAGTTAGACAGTTGTTCACAGATGATGTATATTTGTTGCCGCTATAACAAAAAATACTAAAAAACAGAATAAAATAATATTTAAGGGGAGCTCCCATGGAACAGACATGAATTTTTTGCCGTTTTTATAGATAATGGTACGGAACACTTCGTGCGCGAGTGCGACTCGCACTTGGCCGGTTTTTTATTACTTTTACTTTTTTTTTCATGTCTGGTAAATCATCATCTGACTCCTTCTGCTCTAGGCGGAGCGGAAGGGAGTGTCAGACTCTTACTGACTAAAACCCATCTGTGTTCCTTCTAATGCCCTTCGCGTTCCAGGGCCGCGGTAACTCTTTCGAATAAATTCCGCAACCCTGGCAGGCACTGGCCCTAGCGGGCCCCGTCTACAATGCTGACATCTCTATGAGGCGCGCGTGGAACACAACGCGCCGTCGACCCGGGCCTGGTTCTGATCGGACGGCGAACCACCCAACGCTCGCCGTCCGCAGGCCCGCGCCTACGGTGGCCGGGAATCGCCCTGCGACTCCCGACGCCCAGGGCGTCTCCTTCTGTTGCGGCGGCTGGGGCGTGAGGTTTGCCTCTCCCTCACGCGTTCCGCCTCCTCCGTCACTAGCATTACTGCTTCGCAGAAGGAGGTGACTGCTTCCCATGCCCCATCGCACCGGACCATGGATTGAACCAGGGCCGGACGCGAGAGGTCGCCGCCGCCGAACGCCTCTACGAGGACACGGCGGTGCTCCATGGTTCCATGGAAACTGAATAAACGCTGCCAACACGCAATGGACCAACGCAGCGAGTTATGATCCAAACCGCCCAAAATGAAAACAAGAATAAACAGGGTACGAACAGGGTTTTAAAAAAAATACGAAAAATTATGCGACCAAACTTCTAGCGTTATTACCTTGCAATGCTTTTTAAATTACCCTCAACACACCAGGCTTTTAATTACGTTGCGTCTTGCCAGTATAAAAAAAACATTGCAGGTGTAATTACGCTAAAGTACGGCTGCGTAATTTTAGTATGGTATGTCGTTACACTAAAGCCTTTTATTATTCTAATTATAAAAATACACATTCGGGACTAATCGCGTAGAAAATTTAAAACGCACAAAATACCTTTTTCATCCCGACATTTCGACCGAATTACACTGGCACGGGTCACGAGTAGACTGAAGTGGCGGAGCAGTTGTCATCTTCGTGAAGCAAGGGTATCTTCATCTACCCTCACTTGATCTTGATTTTTAATAATGTTATCATCGGTACTTCGACACACTAACGACGTCTTTACACTCGCCTAAACCGTCCCGTCGACGATAACACTTGCTGATGACCGGATTCCATGATGTTGATAATTTGTATCGATTTTCCTATAATCCAAATAGTTCACTGTTGAGCATAATTATCTTCCATATTATCACTATACAAGGTTAGTCGGAAGGGAGGTACTAATCCGAAAGTGTTTTAAAGTACCCATAATAATGAGTAGCTTTTGCTGTACCACTTTCCTCAACAGTCAATTGTTTAAGAGAAATAGCTGTTCTAAAATCACATAAAAAATATGCTAAAATCTATCTATCCTCAGCTATGATCGGCTGTGTTTACATTTAAGGTCATATTTAGGGTCATGAATTAGAAGCTCCATTTTCTGAATTCGTAACTAAAGTAGCGACAAAGAATTTTTGAAAAAACTAAAATAAAAGCGTTATTTCACATGGTAATAAAAATTATGTATAGAATTTTGAAATTTTAACACTTGCTTTAAAACCGTCATCAGTGATACTTTTAGTGGCCTGCGAATTAGTACCCCGACTAACCTTGTATATCCCAGTAAATTGTCGACCTTCAACATCATGTCTGACACAGTTTTCTCGAGAATAGCAACGACACAGTTTTCCTTGTATTTTCAAAGCCATACTAACAAGTTTATTATTTTTATAATGTTGTTTTTATTGTGTATCAAAGTTACTCGCGTTCTTATAATAAAACGATTGCCGAAACCATAAAAAAACCATTTAAGTTTGAACGCTTGTGTAACACAGGTTGATCCAGCGGCTGCCAAACCTGGAGTGGCATTGAAGATAAAAACCCCTTGAAAGTTTGGAGTATCAGATTTGGTTTAAAGCGCAAGCGACGAGCGGGTAACGTTGTTGTCAACGATTTACGTTGTTTGGAAGTACTTAATTTTTAAAGTAATCTTTATAGTGATAAATTGGGTAATCTACTTGAATGTGAATGATATTAAGAAAGAACAGAATAAAGCGATCAAAAGTTATTATGGATACATTTCTCTAAACCATATCGGAACGGAGATTTTGGTTTTGTATCGCTCATTAAAATCGAAGAAGTTATTATACTCTACTGCACTCTTTCAGGTTTCTGCCGTATTTTTTTAAGAATTCCAAATAAAATAAATCAAATACAATGACATAGATGAATGGACCGCTGAATGCTGAAGTTCCTGGGCTGGATGACTTTCCTATTTTAAGTGCCGATGATTTAATTATCTATGCACTTGCAACGTATCAAGTACAACAAGCTCGTAGCTACTACGGAGAACATGTAAAAAGTGACGGCTCTCAGGTGATTGAAGTATGCAGAGAACACAATATTAATGATTTTTCGGCGGAAACCTTAAACTGGATTGATCCATGGCTTCTTAGAAGCAGGATCTAATCCAGACATTCATCTAGACGGATATATTACGTGTATATTCTCGTAGAAAGAGCTACACAAGGGCTGGATGCAATATTGGGCCATATTGCTCATGTATAAACGAACATGGGGATCAGACCTTAGACTGCTGTTCGCATGTAATGTCCATTATATGGTACATGGGAAAGGGTAGATATCAAAATAATCTGACTGCGCCGGCACAAGTTTTAGATCCGATTACTCGTATTCGACATGACACTAAGAACGAAATGGACGAAAAGAGTTAAAAATTGTGTTTTTATTTATCATGTAATAAAATGCAATAAAGTATAATAATGTGTTTTTATTATTTTCCAAGACCCAATAGTAACGTCACATTGGTAGATGGTCGTAAAACCAAACTTCTAAAAACATAACTAAGATTTCTTTAGGCAGGACAGTAATTAGAGTATTTATATAGACGACATTTTTAAAATCTTCAAATTTATATATCTCATCTTCGATATTACTTAGGACAAAAATAATTGAACATATATTATATGTGTACTTAACACAGCACAACAAAGTAACATGAAAATAAATGGTGGCCGCTGAAAAAAAAATGACGCCACTAGTCCATACAAAGTTACACAAACCCCTGTTAATAATAATAAATGTATAACCTTATGATGCGCTCGTTGGGCAGCTGGATCAAGGATTGATCACTGATTTACCAAATACAAAGTTTAAATTATATATCAAGCGCGTACTAATGTCTAAAGCATATTATAGCCTAAATCAGTACATCGAAGATAAAGATGTCTTGCATACGATTCCCTCCTGCACACTGCGACCCTCTGGCACCGTCTAACTGAACAAACGGATATTATTCAAAGGGACATATCTAAACCACCTGGGATTTATTTCAAGAGATTACATAGTTATTTACACACATTTACATAATTACAAACAAAAATATACAAATAACGAAAAATATATCCTAATAAAACTATAAACTAAAATATGGCATCGAAATATTCCTACGCATCGCTGTCCACTGGTAACGTGCCTAGAAGGCTGGCAGCATTATTCAAATGCTTACTTATTGTAAAAAAAAATTTTATTTTATTGTCTCAATAAGTATGTCATTTTATCTTAATTTTTATTCCAATGTTTCCAATTTTGATTGTTTTTTTTTCTTGACATTTCATTTAATTTATTTATTGCTAATATTTGTTTATATTAATTTGACATTGAATCGCAATTTTTAATATTATTTTATTCTATTATTATTTCTACACAAGGCTGTAAAATGTAAGGACCATGCAGCATATAGTGTTACACTTTCATTATTAATATTTGGCTGCCTATTGTCTATCGGTATGAGTCTGTCATGCTCACTAAAATGTCCTGCTGATGGTGGCGTTGTGCATCGGGTCGTTGAGTTCCCTGCAACATGGTTGAGCTGAGCGACGCCGATGCATGCGTCATGCTCGTAAATGGGTGCTGTCTGTTGGGACTGGTCAGTTCGTAACTGCTATGACAATCGTTTTAAAAGGCTAACTTTCTCATTGCTTTTCATGTTGTTAACTGCATGTACATTAATCTACATTGTTCTTACATTACTATAATGAAAATTGTCAAACCATTTACTTTTTTAAAAGAATGTCTATGGAGTTTCTTGCCAGTTCTTCTCCAAAGGACCTACTACTTGGGACCGAGTACCTAGTGTTGACCTTTTGAAAGCACCAGTGATCTGGTCTACTTGAAATAAATACCATTTTACTTTGACTTTGAAGGGCTTCATACAAAAATCAGTACTCCTTGAACCGGCGCGCATAGTGAGGAGGTTCCTGTCTCGGATATCCCTTGTTTCATCGAAAAACAATGTCAAATTATTACTTCCCAAACAAGTTTCCGCATAATTTCATTTGCCAAATTACTTACTATGTAACAAATAAACTCTTCAAAAATAATTGTAACGCAAACCTATTGTTTGGCAAGTGAACGTTTAAACAATAACTTGCTTACCAACTAGTACTTTTACCAATTTTAATGTAGTCAAATACTTCAGTTGTTATAATATATTTTACGCAAAATAAAATAAGCCAAATATTAAGTATCGTCTTAACTATTCTGGTACTGGTTTTACATTCAAAAATATGTTTCTGGCACTCGCCGGCCGCTGCTACGGCACGCTCGTTTCGCTCGCTCGGTTCGTGCGTTGTGTGATCACAGTTCTAACAATTTTTTTTTTTATTTTTGCGTGGGGAAATCCTCATGGACTATCCCCCGTCTGGGGAAGACGGGGGGGTGTGCCGGACTCTTACCGGCTAAAACCACTACGATGTTCCATCACTTGACCGTGGGCCGGGGTCGCGGGATTCGCAGCTGCATGCACCGCGACCCCGGCAGGCCTCTCCTTTGTGGGGCCTAGCCCCACGTCCTGCTGAGAGGCGCGCGTGGAACACGTCGCGCCGCCTACTCGGGCCTGTTACTGATCGGGCGTTGGGTCCCCTAACCCAGCGCCCGCAGGCCACACACTAGGGTGACTGGAGGTCGTCGCGCGGCCTCCGCCACACGGTGCGTCTGGCGCGGGAGGGGAGAGTGGCAGCTGCCTCTCTCTCTCGCTCCGCTCCCTCCTTGGTCGCCATCACCTCCTCGCAGAAGGAGGCGACGGCTTCCCACGCAGTCTCGCTCCCGACCATGGACAGAACCACGGCCGGAAGCGAGAGGTCACCACCACCGACCGCCGCGATTAGCTCGCGGCGCTGCGTCGCCCACGCAGGACACGCCTGCAAAGTGTGCAGGGCCGTGTCCTCGGGGCAGTCGACGCAGTGGTGACAACCGGGCGTTTGCTCCCGGCCTATGCGACACAGGTACTTCCCGAAACACCCATGTCCCGAGAGTACCTGCGTCAGCCGGAAGCTGAGGGCGCCATGACGCCTCTCCAGCCACTCTTCCATCACGGGCCTTACCGCCGCTATTGATTTAGATAGATTTATTTGATATAGATTGTTTGCTGTAATAAATCATTTGATTAAAGACCAAATGCCTTAATGATATTTTCCTTGGTAATATTCTACCGAGTAAAAAATTAACCATATGAAAATGTGCGTACTAAAATAATTCCAAATGTTGCATTGGTATAAAAAAAGGTTGCTAAAATGCGTTTGGATAATGACATTTTGTCAAAATAATTTTGGCAAAACGGCAGGCTCCCTCCTGTCTCTGGAACCCTGACGACTGGCAGCTTGGACCCTGTTTCTTGTTGGCTACTATTTTTTAATACTTTAAAATGTTTTTTTTTATACCTATCGATGAAATGTAAATTTATTTTTACAGTGATAAATACAGGAAATAAGTGTATAATAATGTAAATTTTTTCTTCTAGGAAGACATCAAAGTGAAAAACAGAGACGTTGAGCAGTTTTAAAATAGTCCATAGTCCTTTGACGAGCTTCTAATGAACGCACTTAGGGCCATCAAAGTGGCAATTTAATAGTCGATAACTGAATAAATGAGCCATGATGGAAATCTCAGAAATCATAATATCAATTTAGGTTTATAATAGTCTTTTAATATTTGGCCCTCTTAAAAACATTATTTATAGATCTAGATAAGATATATGTTGGTTGTACATATTGTTATTGTTGCGAACATCAGCATCAGCATCTACATTGTTCGATGCTGATTATTAATGCTGAAGTTTGAGTAGTGACATGACAGCAAAGGATGCGGGGCTTACGGCACGTGTTACTAAACTTGTATAAGGTTGAGTCTTTTGATTATTAAAAGTCACAAAATTATTTTAATATACTTTTATATCAATACAAAAAAAAAACTGCGTAACTTTTATAGGTACGTAAATTCATAATGGTCAGTACTTTTCCCTTTTTGAAAGAAAATGATTGAATTCAGGGAATATTCCGGTCTGTCCCCCTGATCTGTCCCCTCGTCGGTAACAGGAAGACAGATCGAAACTTTTTATTTCTATTTGTCCCCCTAAAGAACAGCAGGGGATCAGAAATATTTCGTTCGATCTGTCCGTTCGTTTTGGTGACAGGGGAACAAATCGAATTTTTAATTCCTGATTGTCCCCCAAAGGTGACAGATCAGGGGGACAGATCGAAATAATCCGAATTAAGCATCAGCATCAGATGTCAATGATAAAATATCAACATCAGCTGATGTGAAAAAAATGTGCATCAGCAACAACCCTGATACATATTATCATATTTTATTATCTCCCTGCCCTTATCCCACTCTAGTTGTGGTCGGCACAACATATTTTCCTCTTCCATTGATTGATGGATTGTGTTACAGACGATATGAGTAAGAAAGAAGTGAGTCCTGAGATGACGGCTGATAGAGATCTATCAGCCGTCATCTCACGACTCACTTCTTTCTTACTCATATCGTCTGTAACACAATCCATCTATCTTTTCTTTGGCCTACCTCTACTTGAATATCCATCCACATTCATACTAAACACTCTTCTGGTAATATAACTGACTAGCTTTTGCCAGTGATTACAAACGGCACTGAAACGTGGTCGCTCACAATAGGCCTCATATGAAGGATCAAGGTAACCCAAAGGGCAATAGAGAGGGCTATGCTCGGAGTTGCCCAGTTGCCCAGCGTGATCATATCAGAAATGATGAGATCCGCAGAAGAACCAAGGTAACCGACATAGCTCGAAGTATTGCCAAACTTAAGTGGCAGTGGGCGGGGTACATTGCTCTCAGAACGGATGGCAGATGGGGCCGAAAGGCCTCCCACAAGGTGGACCGATGATCTGGTGAAGGTCGCGGGAATCCGTTGGATGCGAGATGCACAGGACCGGTCGATGTAGCGATGCTTGGGGAAGACCTATGTCCAGCAGTGGACGTCTTTCGTCTGAATGATGATGATGATGAGCTTTTGACCTCAAAAAACTCTTAACACACTACTAAAGTTTCTATAATAATTTAATCCAATCGTGATTGGATCGACACGTGGCGCCATCTATGAACGTTATTGTTGTTTTTCTCGGGAACAGTACTCAGGGTACTTTTCGGTATGAAAGGTACCCTATGTCCGTTTCTGTACACGTGACAATGTATATGCAAAATTTCAGGGTGATCGATTCAGTGGTTTAGGCGTGAAAAGGTAACAACAAAGTTTCTTTCGCACTTATAATATTGAGTTAGGATACTATCATATGAGTATAGAATAAAGTTCGTAATTCATCCCGCTACCGCTACCTCTCAAAACTTAAACATATACAAACAATGCCAATCTGAATCTCTAACCTAACGAGAGGTCCGCTTCAATCTTCGATAGCTATTGTCCGACACGAGTGTTGCGTTTACATTATAAAGTAACACGCTTTGTCTAAGCATTTTTTGTTCAACTTTGTTGGTTCACTTTTTATAGTCTCGAAACTGTACTGAATTATTTATAAAGTTTGTAGATTAGTTATTTTGACGCCATGTTTTATCTAAAGTAGGTCAACTTTGAGATTAGATAATCTAGTGGCTGTAGTACCACATTTGGTGAATCAAATTTCGTTTCATAATCGTAATCCTTGATGGCAGTAGTCACGCAGTTCCACTGACTGCAACTTATCAGCTTTCATGCTGCGCATTATGGCAGTTTCCAAGTTTGCAGTTGCGACTGCATGTACAGTCTACTTGCAGTTATGATTACAAATATCATATATACGCGTGGTATTCTAGGTAGTTATATAGAAACTATTCTAGTACACAAATACACTACACACTAGGGTCCAATCCACTTCCCCGCTATTTGGCAGCCATTTTGCTTTTTTGTTGAGATATGCTCTATCTTAAAGTTATGAAAATGTGAATCCATCGTATCGTAATATTTGTAATGTAAACGATAGACAATATTGTTGTTCTCCGAATAAGCCTACGTTTATCTCAGTAGGACCAAAACTTTGAGAGATATGACTTTTTTTGTAGGTACACACGTACAGAATATGTCAACAAAAAAGTGGAAGTGGATTGGACCCTAGCGTATAGTGTATTTGTGTACTAGAATAGTTGTTATATAAGTACCTAGAATATCACTAGTCTATGGTCGGACACATTGTATTCAAATACAATATTTGTTTTACTAGATGTGGCGTTATTAGTTCCCCTGGATAGAGTCGTTTTGGAATTAGAGTATTTCCTTTCCTAGATCAATTCTCTATTCAAGTCAAATATTTGTAGTGTCGTTAGATGTTAGTTACAAATCTGAATGAAATTCGAATTGAATATTGGTATGCATCAGTTTTCGTTTTTTTAGTTTCCCTACATCAGCACACACGCACGTTCGAACGCAAACATCGCGCACCCGATCATTGATCGCGAATCACCGAACGTGTGATATGAACGTGTTCACCGAATACACTTTTTGATATTGTAGCCGTGTACGCACGAACGAACACGAACATTGCGAACACGAATATCGATGACATTGTTTGCTCATGCGTACCACTACCGAACAGTGTGTTCGGCGAACACCTTCATAGTAATTCGTGTTCGATGTTCGTGTTCGCGATATTTGTGTTCGTGCGTACCCGGGTTAACGCACATGCAAATAATGTTGTGTACGCACGAATGAACACGAACATCGAACACAAATCACTATGAAGGTGTTAAGGCTGTGTAGGCTTCGATATTAATGAACTGCGTTTGCTGGTTTACAATTAATATAATTCTGGTTAAACGATAGGGTAAATATGCTAAAGAGTAAGAGCGGGGGCACACGATGCGTTGCGGCGCCGCACGGCAAAGATTTCACCGTATCAGCGGGCATACGAGCGGTGCGGCGCCGCAACGTTGTTGTGTCGCAGCGGCGCCGTAGCAAAAAAATCGAAACGAGCAAGCGTGTGTCATTCCTTGTGACGCATAAACAACTGAGCGGTGCCGCTCCGACGTCGCGACGCATTAACCCCTCCCCGCCTCGTCTTGGTGGTTGCAAGTCCGGTGCGGCGCTGGAGCGCATCGTGTGACATGCCACAGATATTTCTATGTAAGACGACGCGACGCAGCGACACCGCTCCGGCGCCGTACCGCCGCCGCAACGCATCGTGTGCTCTAAGGTCTTGAGTCTGGTGCGAGCTACACCGTGCGTGCAATGTTCGCTAAGGCACACGGGCAACTCTTGAGCCGTTGAACGCGGCGGTGCGGCATAGAGCGGGGCTGCGCGACGCAATGAATAGAGGCGCGCGCGCGCACTCACGTGCCGTGTCGTGTCGTGTGGATACGACGTGACGCCGGAACAGAAGGTGTTCGCTGAACACGCTATACGGTAGTGGTACGCACGTGCAAACAATGTGTTCGATATTCGCTCGTGCATACACGGCTTAACAACATTGAAGGCGTAGGTAAGTTTTCTATTTTATTTTTATTTTGTCAAAGTTTACTAAACTGCTTTGTGCTGCGATATGGTTTGTCTTTATACCTGACACAGGCAGTTTTCTAATTCCAGGCGCCTATGCAGTTTGTTACTCACTAGCTAGTAACAATTACTGACGTTTGAAACCCAATACCTTTTTGCTATAACCATATTAATCTCCCAACCCTCATAGTACAAAATGTCTACACCAGCCTTTGAGTTAGACCATTGTATTGTGACAGGAATTTGCTGATAACAGTATACATTTCCTACTGCCCATACGATGCTTTTGATGATGGAGAGATCCCTCTTATCTCTTGTTTTGGAATTACTAATTGAAGTCGCTGCACTCCTAATCCTCTGTAAATTAGAGGATTAAGAGTACAACCATAGTCTTCGTCATAATTGCAATTAGGTTTTCATAATGTTTTGTATATTTGGTTATTGTATTATTATAATGTATATAGATGTTTTTTATTATATTATATATATATATATATGTCACGGCTAAAAGCCGAATGGCGGTTACACCTAGGTTTAGCCGGGTACAACTAGGTGCAACCAGTAGCAGTTGGTTAAAACTAGGTGTAGCTTATTTAAAGCCGACTAAAAGGGAGTGCCTCCACTGCCGGCGCCGGTTGTCATTACAAGTGCCAGCGCCGGTTACAAAACTGGCTGCTGGTACCGCGCCAACTATATGCACTGTTTTTTTACACTTTCAAGGCCTCTTCAAACTCTTCGTGAGACGATTATTCGTCACCCACGAAAAGCATAAGGGGACGTTTGTAAGGTTGTTCGGGTTTCCAAAGCAGAGTCGACGGAGCTTCGCTGCGCGAGCCTCTTATTTCTATCTGCGGGGTTTAAAGTAATCTAACACAAAGGGTATGACGGGGGCTTCGTTCGCTCGCTTCGCTCGCTCTCGCTGGCCCCCGTCATCTCCTTGGAACCTAACCTATTCGTGTCGGGGTTCACTTAACCACCGGTGTGCGGCTACACCTAGTTCTACCCGCTATGATTAAGGCTAAACCTAGTTCTAACCGAAGATAAGTAGGATACATCTAAGTTTAATCGCATGTGGCCGGCTGCACCTAGTTGTACCCGGCTAAAACTAGAAATGTAGCCGCACTTCGGCTATTAAAATATTAGCCTGTAACTAGCCCACTGCTGGGCAAAGGCCTCTTCTCATACAGAGAAGGAGAGAGCATTGATCACCACGCTTGCTCACTGCGGGTTGGCGATGATTTCAGACCATTAAGTCCAGGTTTCCTCACGATGTTTTCCTTCACCGTATATCAGTGGCGTCTTAGATTAACTAAGAAAGTACATATGACATTGAAAAAGTCACATTGGTACTTTGCCTGGGTTTGAACCCGCGACCCGGTGCTTAACACGCGGGTCTGTAACCTCCGGGCCACCACGACACTTCGGCTATTACCCGTAACATATAGAATCTTATGAATTATGTCTATTAAGAACAAAATTGTTAAATCAACTTATTTTCTTTTTTGTGCCTATTAAGTTGCTTTTGTTTTAAAACCAAAGGTTAACCGGTAAAGAATGCCTGTTGGCATTAAGTCCGCTTGAAGTACCATCATAGATCATAGAAGTATAAATAAATGAATTTGGGTATGGTGAAAGGAACTTTTCTTATGCAACGTACTCACTAGCCATAAAATGCAAACTGTGGGGGCTGAATACCGCTAGAATTCGTTCTTAACAAAGTCTACTCAAATTCAATAAATTACTAATGTTCTTTGGCCTTCGTTGGCTAGGTCACGCTGCATTAGTGAGTCGATAGCAAATCAAATAAAAGTTACTTCATTCATATTAAAGAGCAAATTTTTTACGTTATTTTTTTTATTTAGCGATGCGCTCGCCTTTGACCACTATCTTGCCTGATGGTTAGCGATGATGTAGTCTACGGTGAAGCACGCTTGCCTAGAAGTAACCTATTCACTCTTGAAGACCCCAAGGTTGTAACTATCAGGAAACACAGACTCCGGCAGGGAATTCCACTCCTTAGTTGTGCGAACAATGAATGTGTTCGCAAAACGCTTCGTACATCATATTTTATGAGTGAGTTTACAGGCAATTCCAACAAATTATAGGCAATTAAAATATTATAATTACAATCGCGACTCTAAGCATAGAAAATTGATCACTTTTCTACTGTAACTGCGCCTATGGGGCATGACGCTGTGTCACTAGAAATAGGTGCACTTAAGTAACCACATAAATTAACGATAGTGGTAGTATAGACCTATAAAACACCAACATTATATAAAAAGAAAGGCATAAAAATCATCATGAACGTATAATTTTTACTGCCACCGAAGAACATTAATGACCCGTATCTGATTTAAAATGGCACCCAACGCCTACTAAGTGTACATTAGCCCATATTATATTCATGACGTAATCATATGGCCCGCATTACAGACTATAGAATTATTTCTATTACACTCATTAAAAGTTTCCGTGTTTTTGTACAGTATGGCTATTATTTTTAGTTTTGTTGTTTATTGATTGGTTTTATTGTCATGGATTTTAAAGATCATATAAAATATCCGAAAAGAGGTGGCCCGTGTTTTTGCCGAAGTATTTTATATCGAATTTCATTACACCGACAACGATTCGACGACGTAATCTTTGCCGAAGCAATGTTTACCCTAATTTGATTTCGCCAAATGATTATTAGCCACCATAATTATTCGGTCAAAAAATCATTCAGAAATTTTGTTTTATTAGTCAAATACTTATTTAGCAATTGTTTAATTTGCCAAATAAGACAAAAAATATTAGGGACTTTAATCATTCGGCGTTTTAATTATTCGGCGAAATGAAAGGTGGCGAAAAGTGGTCGGCCAGATAAGAATCGGCTACTAAAATTTCGATATTCTAACAGAGAACCAAAAGGAAGATGTAGGTATTACATATTCAAGAAAAAACTAAAATAATGTATGTAATGTATCTGTCAAGCTATTGCTTGACAGATATTGGAATGACGATGAATGTATAGTTATTGATGCTGATACAAATCGAGCTCATACCGTGAACACAGTTGAAATTATAATAGATAAACGTGCTTCGCGACCTTATTACGACAGAATACTCGTAAGACATAATGAACAAACAGCGTTTGTTTGGAGAACCACGATGCTCGGTTAATGATATCTGCAATGTATTTATTAACCGACTTCAAAAAGGAGGAGGTTCTCAATTCGGTTGTATTTTTTTTTTTTTTTTTTTTTATGTTTGTTACCTCATATCTCCGTCATTTATGAACCGATTTGAAAAATTCTTTTATTGTTCGAAAGGGTATACTTCCCGATTGGTCCCATTTAAATTTTGTTATGATTAGACCATGAACTTCAGAGATATGGAACGGAACTCCTCATCGGATCAAAGCAAAATTCTCAAATTACTAATATTGCTTTGTTTATATTTGTTGTTGGGAACTGACTACTTGAAAAGTGGAGGGGGTGCGTGTCCCCCCCTCCCCCCTTTGGAATGTTTTCATTATATCGTGTAAGGTATCATTTGAAAGGACTTTTTATGCCCGACTACGTCAAAGACAAAAAGAAGGGTTGTATAGGAGGGGGTTAAAATTATGACACTAAAACGTATTTAATAAAAAATAAACTTTAAAAAAAGTAAAAACCGACTTCAAAGAAATACTAAAAGGAGCAAAATAATTACCATAATATAAAATTAACAGTTTCAGAAGTCGGTGCAACTCTACACAGAAGCAAATAGAAGCCACCGACTTCTGAAACTGTTAATTTTATATTATGGTAATTATTTTGCTCCTTTTAGTATTTCTTTGAAGTCGGTTTTTACTTTTTTTAAAGTTTATTTTTTTTAACGTAAGAGCTTTGCATCCGTATACACTAAAGAATAACCAACCCCTTTTCTCAACGTGGATCTTAAGGGCAACTAATGAATTAAGTCAAGATGACGGGTAATTATATATGCACTAGGAGTGGGCAACTGAAAATTAGCGTTGGGTAGTAAGTAATTGTACAACAATGCATATAATAAAATTCTACTTAACAAAATTCTGAGCTGATGGCCCTTTGGCACTTACATTTAATAGTTATTATTACTTTTTAATTATGTACAGACGCCAGCCAGCATATCAAGCTACTACAATCTGTCAAATTTCTTTAATAGATTTTCATCTTTATTGCGAAAGCATTAGGTTCAAGGTTGATTGGGAAAATTTGACAGTTCCAGGTAGCTTGACCTACTGGCGTCTGTACCATTGCATTGTGTTCTTTATACCAATAAATCTGTCTTTCTTTCTGTCTTTCTATGTCGTCCTGTGTACTACTAACAACACAATGTGATTACTAATCCGTTCTCCTAGAATGCCCATTATGAGAATATTACTTTATATCTGGTGGGTTTTTGGTGGAACAATGTTCAACAGTGCGAGTTTCCTGGCTGATATAATTATAATGACAAAACTTTGCTTGTTTGGTGTAGAATTACCTCTTAAAGAGCATACGTCTCAAAAATTCATGTGTTGTTACTTATCGTAACTCCCGATTCTTGTAATAAACCACCATCATTATCATCTTTTAACTTAACTTTTATACCCACTTTACAATTCATGCTTTCATCATTAAATTATTCGGCATTCGCTTCAGCTAAAACTTTTTTATCGTCAAACTTGCACACCTCAATTTTGAATGCATTTTACGACACCTGTCAGCTTTGAAATGGCCCGTAAAATGTTTACCTGTGCATTACATCCCTGGAGGATCAACTTGAAAAATTTCTCGAATCAAATGAATATCATGAAAATGGGCAACAATTTATTAAATGAGATTCTTTTTGTAAATGAAGACGCTTTTTGTAAATTGTATTTTGTAATAATATCGTACGACAAGTAATTTTTTACAATACCTGCAGTATTTCAAACCAATTATATTAGTTAAAGTCAAGAAATCTGCTAGATGATATTTAGTTATAGCCTACGATTAAAAGGGACGAACTGTAATTTGTAATCTACGTTATGATGTACCTGTACTACCTTAGTACAGTTTAAATTCAATTTACCTCTGTACTTACATTTTACTTATACGTTTCCAGAATTTCACGCTTTATAATTACAACAAGCGTGCATGTAGATAAGTTTGTATTCTCACATAAAATTTAATATGAACCCCAGAAAGTCTCATTACTACATCAACATAAATAACCTAGCATGTTAAAAGCATCACAACTCCCCTAAAAATAACACCTCTAAAACCCCTCCCTAAATTAATACCAATAAGGACTCGAAAGTACCAATATTTTGATTCACTTCACCCAACATCAACTAAGATAATAAATCACTCGAAGTATCAATCCAAGTAGCAGCATTAATTTGATTAGATCATTCCCAAATCCAGTTACTTCCATCTAATATCGACAAGGAAATGAAAGTTGAAAGGCTCATCATAACGCTTATAAACAGGTATAAAGCAAGCCAACAATCGTGAGTCGGACAATACCTGCCAACGAATCACGAAATAGCGCTATTTGTAAATAATCAACACATTTCTATTCGGAGGGAGGCCCAACCCAGGGGATTGGGAATGGAAGTGCGAAGGGAGTGAATACGGCATTCAATGCTTCGCAAGACTTGTTGTTGTAGATTGAGAGAAATTCCCGGAATTCCGGAAAGCATTCCAGGAATCTATTAATCAACTGATGGATTTTCGGGGAGATAGTTTTGCGATGGACTTTTCCGGGAAGGTTGAAATTTTTTCGGTTGTTAAGATTGAAAAGTCTATCTATGGTTAAAGCGTGAATTTATTGTGATCTATTGCAGGAAAACATTTTGAGTTGCAACACTTCAAATCTTCTTTAGAATTTTGTTTTCATTTAGATTAAGTATTTAGACAAAAATTGAAAGTAGTATATTTAGGTGGTTTGGTCATGTTGAAAGAATGAGTGAACGGCGATTATCAAAAGGAACTTTATTAATCGTTTTAAATTATAAGGCGGATATCAGTGAAAACGCCAGTAGAGGACCCCCTAGAAGGACATACATCGATGTTATTAGTGATATTCAACAAAAAGGACAGTTGCGTAGTACTCTCAACCGGCGTGCCTGTATGACAAAATGTATGAACTGGTCGAAGCGAAAGGAGTATGTAAGGATCGTAGCATGTGGCGTTCTATAGTTTCTACCTACCCCCATGGGAGAAGGACGTGAGTTTTTGTATGTATTTAGATTTCTTTTACTGGTATCTTCTTACACATCTAGATGTCGTTAAATTTTTGAAATAACATAAGAATCAACAATTCAACGTTTAGTATTTATCTCACATTGCAATGGCCATATAAATATTTGTTTATCTCAAAAATTTTGTTTCCGCAAAGCTTTAATCCCAATGTAGGCAAAGCTATGTTCTTCATTTAATTCAATTACCTTTACATTAAACATATTGGACACTAAATAACAGAATACCTTAATTACTACACGGAATAAATGCTTCGTTTGCTAATCTACGCATTTCTATTCAATGTACCGACTGTCCCCGAGGATTTAGACAAAGGGGACAAATTAACTACAATGTGAACACGACATCTTTCCAAAAAATAGGACTGTTTACATTTGCTAAAGTATTTATTGAGTATTGGAAATGCCGAAACTTTTCCATCTGGTTCCAGATTTTCGTCGAACAATGCATGTTTCGAAGTCAGATTTAATACATTCATGAATTATTTGGCAGCTGATAATTTTATTTGCCGACCATTTAGATTGGATTAACTTGTTATTGTGGAATTTGAATGAATCTAACTGATAACTTATAGATTTGTTCCATAACAATGCTTGATTCTGTAATTCCGTTGAGATATTTACAATTTCAAAATTTATGCGGGGCTTGTTTTAGTTTGATCTAACATTCTTAATGTCTTTCTATCTCACGAAGGCGGGTGTTGTAACTTTTATGCCTTCGATATAAGGTTAAAATTGTAATAATTCAACCGCCTTCGTCGGATAGAATACCTCTACGTCTTATCGACTCATGTTTCCAAACTTTATGAAGAACAACATTATGTACCGAAACATTCTTATCAGTTTCACTCTGACAAAAATTGTGAAATCAAAGATGACCTTATTATCTATCGTAAAGATGGCTCTTTAAATTTCGAAAAAGACATGGCAAAAAAATTTCGAAAAAAAAGAATGCGCAGAGCTTATGTATTGTCTATACCAGGCAGTAGGTAGTTACGCCTCCCATAAGGTGAACCGATGACCGGTCGATATGGCGATGCTTGGGGGAGGCCTATCACCAGCAGTGGACGTCTTTCGGCTGAATGATGATACCGGGCAACGCCGGTACACAGAAATAATTGAATGGTGCATGAATTTTCGAAGACTAATCCTAATCCAATGAGGCAAAGTCCAAACAGAACGGCTGTCCCATTTCAAAACCTAGTAAGGGACACTTTTTACAAAAAATTATTGCATAATCTTGCCAACCTAGAAAGTATCTACCAAATACAAAAACACCAGCGCGGCGTATATTTAAGCATCGATACCTAGTAAGTGCCATTCACTGCCTCTGATCATTTTAAAACCCAGTAAGTCACCACATAGTTTTACCTATCATAAATACTTCTCAAAGGCTGACCGATTTAACGTTTATGCGCTCTCCTGTAAATTTTCGTTTTAAGCCCTTACTAGGTTCTGAAATGGGACAGCCGAGAAGTCCAAAGACTAATAGATTAAATGCAGAAGGTTGAGAACCGCATGTTATAACACAACTTTGCAGCGGGCTATGTCTAGCAGCTGACTGCGATAGCGTTGAATCTTTACCTTATTTCGAATTCCTTATACCATATCCAAGAAATCTTCATACTCACACAACCCCCAACGTGTATCAATATTAGACGCAAGCAGGTAGCGTGATAACTGCCTGTTATGTGTACAATTATAACAACACAGCCACGCCTAATTAAATACAATCCTAGTTTTGACTGCGTGGCTTCGTCATAAGTGTGTTTAGGAGATTGTTTGGTCGATTGCATTGGGAACAATGGTGTTTTTTATGGAAATTGTAGATTTCTTGGTAAGGTCTGTAATTGAAACTGTGGTTGGTGATGATAAGGTCCCCCTTTTAATAATGAGTCATAATAATATTGGTGGTTCCGTGTGGTGCCGAAAGTAAAGAATAGCACTAGCCCATCTCTTCCCGTGGGTATCGTGAAAGGCGACAAAAGGATTCACTAGAGGATTGGCAGCAGCGTTCTCTGAGTATTTTAACGACTATATTGCAATCGCCAACCTGCCTGCCAAGCGTGGCGATTACGGCAACCCCCCCCCCCCCCCCCCTATTGGGGAAGCCTATGTCCAGCCGTAGATGTCATTCGGCTGAATCATCATCAATATTGGTAGTTGAGAGGTGGTGTATGAAATACATGATGCTTTTTTGCCAAGGAAAGTTTTTTCATTAAATGGTGGTATTAAAAACAATTGGCTCGGCTATGCCGAAGGCTGCGTGATGGAAACGGTTATAAAGAACAGTACGGTTTCCATATGTGTGGAGTTAATAAAATCAATAAATGAATAATATTTCAAGGTTCTGCTGGTAGGCTGGTACTGTACGATTTATAGACAAAGAAGTAAAGACACTAATTAGAGTCAATATTCATACTTTTTTTTTGATGAGAGGGCCCTGGCGGAAAGTGGTTATCGCCGCTTGTACGAGTATACACCAACAATACTAAAAATAATGCTGATGCGTTGCCAAACTTAGAGACAATGTTGGAAAGTCTCATGTGCCTCTAATTTTACCGGCACTCATATCCTTCAAATCCGGAAAACAGCAGTACTGCTTGGCGGCAGAAATAGGTATGGATACTTAGTTCCAGCAGTATACATATACATACAGTGAGTACGGCCATGGACTAGCGATATTCTATGTACTTAGATAGCAAGTATTCTAGTACACAAATACACTACACACTACGGTCCAATCCACTTCCCCGCTATTTGGCAGCCATTTTGATTTTTTGTTGAGATATTGTCTACAACTGTATGTCTTCATGTGAACCCATTGTATCGTTATGTAAACGATAGACAATATTTTTGCCCTCCGAATAAGCCTACTTTTATCTCAGTAGGACTAAAACTTTGAAAGATATGACTGTTTTTGTACACACGTACAGAATATCTCAACTAAAATTGGAAGTGGATTTTTGTACTAGAATAGTTGTTATACAAGGTTAGTCAGAAAGGGGGTACTAATCCGAAAGGGTGTTAAAGTACCCATAATAATGAAGAACTTTTGTTCTACAACTTTTCCTAAAAATCATTAGTTTAAGAGAAACAGATGTTCAAAAATCTCAAAAAAAAAACTCTAAAATCTATCTATCCCTAGTTATGATCAGCTGTGTTTACATTTTAGGTCATATTTGGGGTCATGAATTAGAAGCACCATTTTCTGAATTTGTAACTAAAGCAGGGATGAAGAATTTTTGAAAAAACTAAAATAAAAATCATTTTATTTGGAAAAAATAAATTTCGAATTTTGAAATTTTAACACCTGCTTTCAAACAGTCATCAGTGATACTATAAGTGGGCTTCGGATTAGTACCCCCTTTCCGACTAACCTTGTATAAGTACCTAGAATATCGCTAGTGCATGATCGGACACATTGTATACAGTAGATCAACGGCTTTGATAAAGAGATGGATTAATCTGGACTTGACGAAAGTACTGTATACATTAACAGGCTCATTACAGCATTATGATAATAATAATGCTGGGTACGGGACTCTTCTCAGAATAAGAAAGGTTAGGCCTTAGTCCACAACGCTGCCCTGGTGTGGGTTGGCAGACTACCCACATCATCGATAACTTTATGGAGCCGCTTCAGGTGTGCAGGTTTCCTCATGATGTTTTCCTTCACCGAACAATATTGTGATAGAAATAATCAATTGAAACGACCTTCAAAGTAGAAACGACCTTCAAAGTAGAATCGACCTTCAAAGTAGAAACGACCTTCAAAGTAGAAACGACCTTCAAAGTAGAAACGACCTTCAAAGTAGAAACGACCTTCAAAGTAGAAACGACCTTCAAAGTATAAACGACCATCAAAGTAGAAACTGCATTCAAAATCAACTGCCTAAATTTTCAGAATATCACCGGCTGCAGTACGACAGCCCTGAACGTAAGTCATTTTCCCGCAAACCACACAGCATAGCTTCGCAAAAATACTCGTTGACGAACTGCTGTCAGATATAGTTAGACTGTGACATTACATTGTGCACATGAAGTGAAAGCTTGCAGGACTCGCAGAAATGCCACAATAAAGCATTTCCGTTGACTGTCTGTTACAATTTGCGTGCGATGAACCCTTCACTTGAATTGAGAGTCAACTGCGGAGAATAAAATTGTTGACTGCGTTATGTAATTTTTTAATGAAATTTTGAATCCAGTATGTTATCAGAAAATATGATAATGTGTGTATAGTTTATGGGTAAAGTTAATGTCTGTGTGTGTGAAGATGCTACCCTACTTGACAGTATCCCTTAGTCGCCTTTTATGATATCCTCGGATAGAAAGGGGGATTGCAGGGAACCGCAAGACGACATTTCTAATCTCGAAGGCAACCCTTTTTTTTCCAAAAAAAAACCCGTCTCTCGAAATACTCCTGAATCGGGTACCTTTATAGGCACGAATTTTCAAATGTATGCATTCCAATTTTGAATCCGTGTCCGTTGATATAGATTGGGAATAGCAGTACCTACATCCAGCCATTATAAACTTTGATTAACATGTTTCGGGATTAGAAACTTTAACTTCATTGTACATAGGCTACACTGGGAATACTCTTGTATCGAGGGTGAAAGAAAGAAAAGTAAGAAAATACGTTTATTTGCGGTAAACATGACGCAAAAACGAGAATAGAACACAAAAACAAAAAATAAAAGGTTAAGGGAAACATTCGTCACATCCACGCAAAACGACTATCGCTCAGCATTATGCTGCGACCCTATGCAAGACAGAGCCCCAGCGCTGGTTTTAAGCGACAGCCGGCGCCGACGTAATGACGTCGTTCGGTGCAGCAAAAAATTATTATTAAAAAATAAATAAATAATATGATAGTTTACAAGTGACAGAATATCCTAAATAGGAATAGAATCCTATCCTAATCCTATAAAAAAGAAGAAAAGGAAATAGACATCCGTACATGCCATGAGAATATCTTCCTCAATAAACATTTTACGGTTTATGTAGTGGCAACATTTCGAAGCGTCCTCTTTGATATTTTGATGTGCATCCAACATGCACCAAAAAATAATATAAATAAGGGTATAAGTAATAAAGTAAGAGTAAGGGTAACAAGGGTGCGTTAACATGCGAAGACTGCAGGCAAAATACAGGGAATATAATTTTTTTGTTGTTTTATTCTATGAATGGCAGCGCCAAGCTTGTTTCTACTTGGTCTTCTTCCTGCCTTGTTCTCAAATGACTTTGGATCGACGCAATCTGGGGGCACGGCAGTGCCCCGCCAAGTCTCGAGCAAAGCGGGCACGGCCGTACCATCTTTTCTCGAAGCCATTCGCGGCCCTTTCACCCCCCCTATATCTTCGCTGTGGACAAAGCTAGCAGTTTGAACTTTCGGTAACCAAGAGTAATCATTATAACTAGCTAAACTTCCAAATTACATCATATTTGAACTTATAGTTTACGAGTTATCATCGATCAAAGTTACATCATTTTGTCACTCACTGACTCACTGACACACTGACTCACTGACTGACCGATCATCAAAATTCTAAGATACTTCTAGCAGGCCTAGAACCTTGAAATTTGGCATCAAGATAGATTATTAGGCACATATAAAGGAAAAATTATAAAAACATAAAAAAATAGTTAATTATAGAAAACAATTTTATATTTGCCATTGTGCCAGGAACATGATGTATGAATTTCGACTGCATTGTTAACTTTGTTCTTTGTTTACGTACAAAAAATATTGAATTGGTGTAGATAATTTATAAATTGTTATTAATTTAGGGCAAAATCTGAGAAATGAGATTCCATACCATCACGCCTGTATTCTCCGAAGTTTAGGACAGAGGTGTATACTAAGTCTGTAACTATATGAACCCATTTATTACTGTATCTAGATAACATTCTTAACCCTTTGGCTCGACGAGATTTTGACATTTGTCATACCCGCTGACTCGGGGAGTTGTCGCGTCAATTAATTGAATTAAGTCACCAAATGCAGGAATTTGCACGCAAGTTTTAAGTATGAATTTAATGTGAAAAATATTTTATTTCATTAATATTGTACCTAATATGTCTAGTAAATTTCTTTAAAAATGTGCTGTTTACGTGAAGCTACGTCAACATAATGCGAAATTAGAATAAAATAGATATTTAATATACCTATAACCAAATATTAGTTGAGATAGATTAGCTCAAAAACAATAATTAACGTACCTAGTTACGTGTTGAAACGCTGAAGGGACAAGCTAAACATAGTTTCTTTTTCTTTTCATTTTCACTTTTACCATTATTCAAATACAAAAACGGATAAAAAAACACAATTCAATTCAGTAAAAATTGTACGTCGACTTAATTCGAACCTAGTGCTGACCATCAATCCAAAATTGTTAATACAATACAAATTTTGCATTCAGCCAAATCGATACTCATTCAGCCTAATCGAAACTCATTCATCCTAATCGAAAAATAATCATTAAATAAATAAAATCGCTCGAAAGTTAATTAATGACATTTATTTATTTTCGGCATAGCTACAAATAAATAATTTCACGTGAATAGAAATTATTTTTCCAAAACCTAAAGTATTGGCACAGATTAAATATTAGTACAAGTAGAATGAACACAAAGATGTTTTAAGTATCTAATAGACATAATTAGAATGTATTACCACATTCTCTCCTATATTACTACATGCAGTCGGTCAACGCGGTATATTGTCGCAGAGCATTCGTGCTAGGGTTTGCTGAGGAAAGCGAGCAGCAGAGAGGCGGAGCTTATGTCCTCATCTGCCATACCGCAGCTCGGGACATAAATTCCTGGGCCTTTGCTTCCTGATTTCAAATAGAAGTGAAATAGTTCATAAGATAGAGGACGTACTACTATAATCAGGTTTTAATAATGTTAGAGGATGTGACGGTCTGTCACGTACTCCTAATTATTAACAAAATATTCTATTTATTTTAGAACCATAATACAATATCGGGCCTCTTACAAACACATTAAATGTATAGTTTATGGGAAACAGACTGGGGACAAGTGTTAGCCATCTGTTAAGATAAAATATTATACAAATTCTAAAGAAATTGGTGAAATGTGAAAACCCGAGTGCCACGCATAATACAAGGGCCACATTAAGAGCGACCCTCTTAGAAACAATTAAGGAACTGAGCAAAAAAGGGCAATACATCTGTTGCGTAAAAGCATGGGAAGACGGTCCTAGCGACATGAAATGTAATATGAAGGATTCAAGGAAGGACAGTTGGTGTTAGACCACTATAGGGAACGGACGTCAGAGTCAAAGGCTAGGGGAGTTGGTTACAGACCACGGTTGGGCACGGTCACCAGAGCCATAGGCGAGTAGACTTAGGATTAACTAGGAGAGTTGATCAAACCCAGCTAGGAAGTCGTAAGGGCGAGAGGCTATTATAACCAGTTTAAGTTATTATAGTTTAGCTTAAGTGTATTGTAATACTAATTATAGTTAGGGTTAATCAGTACTAACAGAGTGTGCAAGTGCGAATCTCCATGAGTGCGTGAGTGAACGAATGGGTGAGTGTTTTACTATAATTATTCCAGGCTGTATTATTGTTTATGTGCGTACAATAACTATAAGTAATTTATTATCATGTATCGTTTAGACATAAACGATACATCTGACTTCGCCGAGGTTTCTTACACCTACGTTTGGACAAAGGGAAGCGGAGAAGGCCTTCCATTAAATGGCACACATACCCAATCACACCCGACCATACAACCAATATATATATCTATCAATACTCAGATCATACACGCCGCCTATGGAAGGCTGAACCGTATAATATACTTTGGACTCGCTCAGATTAATCTAGGCTACAATGCCAACCCATAATAATTACCTACCGGAATATAAATCAACCAAACGTTAGTGATAGCTACTTCCTATTGACTGACTGACCCCAGCATTATGTCTTACGGCGATGCACTTGTTTTACGTACACTTCCAGGGAGGGGGGTAGGCTTCACCAAGTAGTAGTAGTAAAGTACCCTAAAATGGATGGATAGTCTTCCGAAAGGACGCTAGGGAACGTGGCTCGTTATACGGTCCATTGTGGCCTCTCACTCAATCGTCATTAGCACTTAACGAGACACGGAGGACGGTAAGCGGCCTCACAACCCGCTAAGCCGTCCACGAACTTGGGTAGATTAAGGAAGTGTGAAGTGACGATAAATAATACCACTCGAACGTATCCCAGGTGCAAACGTGTAATATCATGCAACCGACTGACAATACGCTGCGCTTGCGCTATTTTAAATAACTAATTCAAGTAAAGGGACGGACATCACTCAGGGTCTAATCAATACTAGTCGTCCAGCATTGCTGGGAACATGTCTCGCTGAATGGCAGATGGACTTCGCAGGACTCTGTCTTAGGATTGAGTAAGACATGAGAGCTTAGGAACGCGGACCGTTAAACCACAGGCCTCGTGGCAGTTAGACTTTAGCGGTACCCGTAAGATGCGACAGCGCATCATAATATGGGGTTCAATTGTAATGAAATTAATATAACACAGATGTGTTTCAGAACGCAAGCGTTACGTATCCTTATGTATGTGTCCCTTATTTTCTCCCTTTGGTTCTATCTTATCATTACGATATATGTCACTTGCATCCCTTTCATTGTCTCTTTAGCTTTCTTAATAATGACTTAAATTACAATTTAAATATTATCTGAAGTCCTCCTACAGAATTGTTTTATATAACTGCTTCTTTTTATTACTTCTCCATAATTTGTATAATTCTATTATTGTAAATAATATTATGTTTTGCTTTGTATAGACTCAATTAACTTATTCAACTGACAGACAGAACTGTGTCGCTGGGGAGTTTGTTGCGCCGTTTCTTCTCCCCAGCATAAACACTAGGAAGCGGTGAAGGGAGGGCTGTTTGTGGGCTGTCTATAATTGTACATTTAAAATCCAAAAGAGCTAAATAAATGAGTTATGAATTTTGACTTGAGTTTGTATTTAAATATTGGAAAAACGAAAATTTTATCAGCTTAGGGTTGGCGACGTACAGTCACATGTGGTGCCTGGTGACCAGGATTCTCGTCATTAAATGTACTGATTCAATTCAGTACAACGAGAAAGAACAACAAATGGGTTACAACAAAAATAACACAACGTAATAACCATAACGGAGACGATACAAATCAATATGGCCATAATGTTTTACGGTTAAGTTTCAAAAGCATAGAAAGTACAATATTACAATGACTCCACTGTTTATTTGGGTGTAATAAAAGGATCCAACTCAGTCCTAAACTTAAAGCATTGAAATGAATAGAATACTCGTGTGCTTTTGTTTCAACTTCCAGGATAATAAAATGGCTCTGCACGTGCTTGCAACTATTGTGTGCCTCTACCCTTGGATTGCGCGTTGCACTTTCTCCAACGGTTCATCAAAGCAGGTAGACTTCAACAACAGCAATAGCGTGGCTCCTGTTGCGAAGTTAAGTGTAAAATGTTATCTATATCCGTGCACTATTTTAGGAATCATTTCCTTATCTAGAGTATCTTCAGTATCAGTTATCTTAACAGAACGGTGTACACGAAAGGTGCGAAGAATTTCACGGTTTACATCGAAGTAATAAGCTCAACATTTTCCTCTTATGAATGAATATATATTAGATTTGTCAAGTATAATAAGCTTAGACGTAGACTTGGTCTATTATCTCCTTGTCAAAATATTTATAATCTGAGGGGGGACTAATTTAGGTAACCCAGGATATTATAAATATGTTTCCAATGCTTGTCTTGGTGTCCATTCAATTAATTCACTAACTTGGGCAATTCGAGATATTATTATGGGTATAGCCTTTTCTCAACTATGTTGGGGTCGGCTTACAAACAGTCTAGCCAGATGTGGCTGAATGTCAGTATTTTACAGTGAGCGACTGCCATCGCAGTATTTTACTCTGCAACCCAGTTGCTGAGCGATGCCAATATCCTAAAATTGGAACGGTTGCCGGACTTTCGGGTTGATGACTGCTAGTAACGACTGTCATGGGTGTTCATGTAACACTCGGGACCGACGTCTTGACGTGCTCCCTGATGTATGGAGGGGTCTCGTTATGTAACGATTGGACGCCCATCCACGGACTGACCGCGACGGGTGCGGCTTAGGCTTAGAGATCGTATGATCCGCTCGGTTGCTAATTAGCCACGAGCCCCTCACTTGGATATTTCGAGATGTCCACAAATATTATTCAACTTGTATTGCTGTTTGCAAAATCTGTTCCGCCCTCTTAGGATCAGAGGGGGGACGCCTCAATGGAACATAATCTAATATGTTCATGTGCGGACTATTTCAGAAACTGCTGTACACGATTACGACAGCTGACTTTCCATCAACTACGTTGAGGCGCAACTTGGGAGAGGCCTCTGTCTTGTGGTGGCTGCGCTAGGCTGAGTTGGGGATACTGTAGATGGAGACTGACCGACACGAGCATATGTCTTGCAGTCGTGCTTGTTACGCGTAAGGTGCACTTCCTGGGATCGGGGCAACCACATCAACCACGTACAAATTCATATATTACTCCAGTTCTAAGGACTGCTAGGGACCATGTCTCGACAAGAGCATGATGCAGACGCAATGCCGCTGGAAAAGTCGCCCCGTTGCCGCAAGGACCGTCGCACGGTTGGGACTATAAAAGCCGCCACGCGTCACGCCAATGATTTACCAATCCGAGAGGATTGCTAGGGACCATGTCTCGAGGAGAGCATGATGCAGACGCAGTGCGTCACGTATTAAGGAAGTGTAAGGTGACAAACCGTCCTTGCGTGTACCAGGTGCAGCTGTGTGATATAATGCGAGTAATGACTGACCAACACCTAACAATTACGTTAGGAATTTTTCAAGGACTATTGCTTATATGTCTGCTGCAGTTCTTATAATAATCTTATTGGAAAGAAATAGTTTTACCTAATGTGAAAGCTCTTCCGCTGTACTACGTCACGCGTCTGATTTTCAGAGGGGGGAATGTGACGGTCTGTCACGTACTCCTAATTATTAACAAAATATTCTATTTATTTTAGAACCATAATACAATATCGGGCCTCTTACAAACACATTAAATGTATAGTTTATGGGAAACAGACTGGGGACAAGTGTTAGCCATCTGTTAAGATAAAATATTATACAAATTCTAAAGAAATTGGTGAAATGTGAAAACCCGAGTGCCACGCATAATACAAGGGCCACATTAAGAGCGACCCTCTTAGAAACAATTAAGGAACTGAGCAAAAAAGGGCAATACATCTGTTGCGTAAAAGCATGGGAAGACGGTCCTAGCGACATGAAATGTAATATGAAGGATTCAAGGAAGGACAGTTGGTGTTAGACCACTATAGGGAACGGACGTCAGAGTCAAAGGCTAGGGGAGTTGGTTACAGACCACGGTTGGGCACGGTCACCAGAGCCATAGGCGAGTAGACTTAGGATTAACTAGGAGAGTTGATCAAACCCAGCTAGGAAGTCGTAAGGGCGAGAGGCTATTATAACCAGTTTAAGTTATTATAGTTTAGCTTAAGTGTATTGTAATACTAATTATAGTTAGGGTTAATCAGTACTAACAGAGTGTGCAAGTGCGAATCTCCATGAGTGCGTGAGTGAACGAATGGGTGAGTGTTTTACTATAATTATTCCAGGCTGTATTATTGTTTATGTGCGTACAATAACTATAAGTAATTTATTATCATGTATCGTTTAGACATAAACGATACATCTGACTTCGCCGAGGTTTCTTACACCTACGTTTGGACAAAGGGAAGCGGAGAAGGCCTTCCATTAAATGGCACACATACCCAATCACACCCGACCATACAACCAATATATATATCTATCAATACTCAGATCATACACGCCGCCTATGGAAGGCTGAACCGTATAATATACTTTGGACTCGCTCAGATTAATCTAGGCTACAATGCCAACCCATAATAATTACCTACCGGAATATAAATCAACCAAACGTTAGTGATAGCTACTTCCTATTGACTGACTGACCCCAGCATTATGTCTTACGGCGATGCACTTGTTTTACGTACACTTCCAGGGAGGGGGGTAGGCTTCACCAAGTAGTAGTAGTAAAGTACCCTAAAATGGATGGATAGTCTTCCGAAAGGACGCTAGGGAACGTGGCTCGTTATACGGTCCATTGTGGCCTCTCACTCAATCGTCATTAGCACTTAACGAGACACGGAGGACGGTAAGCGGCCTCACAACCCGCTAAGCCGTCCACGAACTTGGGTAGATTAAGGAAGTGTGAAGTGACGATAAATAATACCACTCGAACGTATCCCAGGTGCAAACGTGTAATATCATGCAACCGACTGACAATACGCTGCGCTTGCGCTATTTTAAATAACTAATTCAAGTAAAGGGACGGACATCACTCAGGGTCTAATCAATACTAGTCGTCCAGCATTGCTGGGAACATGTCTCGCTGAATGGCAGATGGACTTCGCAGGACTCTGTCTTAGGATTGAGTAAGACATGAGAGCTTAGGAACGCGGACCGTTAAACCACAGGCCTCGTGGCAGTTAGACTTTAGCGGTACCCGTAAGATGCGACAGCGCATCATAATATGGGGTTCAATTGTAATGAAATTAATATAACACAGATGTGTTTCAGAACGCAAGCGTTACGTATCCTTATGTATGTGTCCCTTATTTTCTCCCTTTGGTTCTATCTTATCATTACGATATATGTCACTTGCATCCCTTTCATTGTCTCTTTAGCTTTCTTAATAATGACTTAAATTACAATTTAAATATTATCTGAAGTCCTCCTACAGAATTGTTTTATATAACTGCTTCTTTTTATTACTTCTCCATAATTTGTATAATTCTATTATTGTAAATAATATTATGTTTTGCTTTGTATAGACTCAATTAACTTATTCAACTGACAGACAGAACTGTGTCGCTGGGGAGTTTGTTGCGCCGTTTCTTCTCCCCAGCATAAACACTAGGAAGCGGTGAAGGGAGGGCTGTTTGTGGGCTGTCTATAATTGTACATTTAAAATCCAAAAGAGCTAAATAAATGAGTTATGAATTTTGACTTGAGTTTGTATTTAAATATTGGAAAAACGAAAATTTTATCAGCTTAGGGTTGGCGACGTACAGTCACAAGGACATAAGGTCGGTTCACAAAACAAAAATGGCTAAGATCGATTTCTAAATCTAAGATAGCGGCTACGAAAACTTACTACTTATTCATCATGGGTGATATTTCCATGGTTTTCATGGCTCCTGTTGCAGAAAATGAGGTCAAAACATGAAAAGTTCACTAGTCGTCATGGGTGTCAATTCTGTAGTTTTCGGTGGCGCTGAGGCCGAAAATGGGGACAAAATGAAATTCCAAGATAGCGGCTACAAAAATTTGCAAATTAGTCGTCATGGGTTTCAAAATCGTGATTTTCGGGGGTGTTAATGCCGAAAATGAGATTAAAATCCAAATCCAAGATGGCGGTTACGCAAATTGGCTAGCTGTCATGGGTGTCAATCCCATGATTTAAGGGCTAGTAAATTTCATTTAACTAGGTAGTGAACTTTCATGACGGCTATCTTGGATTTAGGAGTAGAATTTATTTTCGGCTTCAGCACCCCCGAAATCTATGGAAATAATATAATTATGAAATAATAAGTAAATTTTCAAGGCCGCCATCTTGAATTTAAGAATAACTTATGTCTACCTAATGCTGCAAGGCTTATCCGCTGCGACTATCAGCTCGACAAAATGTTAAGGTCTAAAAAATGTTGTAAAAGTGCCAAGTAAAGATGGCTGAACTACTGTTGCCTTTGCACCCCTGTCCAAATAAAATGAGCAAAATTTCATAAAGCGTTTAAAATCGATCTCGAAATAAAATCCTACTTCAAAACCCAGAGGTGCCTAGTCTGAGGTGAAACATTTAAGAGTTCGTGTAATGTTACAATTATTCGCCATTTTCACATAACAGCATGTTCATTGCTCGTTTTACGTTCTAACTTATTCGAATTCTAACTACTACATTATAAGTAAATGCTTCCGGTCAGCATCCGACTTAAGATGGCCCAAGGCCTCATCAATGTCTCGCATCGAGAATGCCAAAAGCTTTCCGCCATTAAATCTTCCCCGAAATCAAATACTCACTACGCCTATGTCAGATATACTGGGCACCCTATACCATCTACGCCTTCAAAAAATAAAGTCTATAATGTATGACCCCTTCACCCTCTTCACCTCTCTTCTGTTTTTTTTTCGCTTATTCACAACCGTCAACCATCCTGGACATAATAAAATTAATATTCTATGTAGGTACACACGGCTACAGATCAAGCTATACATTTCCAGTATAACCTGATCTCGCTTTGTATAGGATTTTCCTACAGTGAGAGGTCAGTGTAAACTGGATTTGTATAGCTTGATGTGTAGCCGTGTGTACCTATGCAATTTAAAATTAGTACATGAAGGCGTAGGCGAGGTACCTAGATTTCGCACTATTAAGATCCCGTTTAACAATTTTAAACCTTATTACAAGGAACGTTTCGTAGATAATTATTATTTTACTGCCGATATTGCGTCAAATTAGAATTTATTTTTTGAATTTTGAATAAAGAATATCAGTCTACGGATGCATTGGATTCCACGGTGAAGTTTCGGTACGAATATTTATTGATGTAGCCACAGAGGATTATGATTTATGATGAATCTAAATCTATTTTATTTTATTTAAATGTACCTACTGACTTATTACGATATTTAAAAAAAAGTATCTTTGATTGCTTGATTATAATTTTAACATAGATAGAATGTTAAATTACATCAAACATGTAAAATATTTACTATAATTAAAAAATCGATTTTTGGTGTTACTTATTTTTTATTAAATCGATTCGAACAAAATCACAACGAAATAATCGATTCACATAATCACTTTCTCACATCATTAACCATAAAAAAGTAATATGGCGGCTGATTCCGAATCCCAAATTGAGTAGTGATAACAAAGATTTCGGTATATTTTACGTACGTTTACGTTTTACGTTAAAACATGGGCTTTTTCTAGTAGTATATCGCATTTGTCTATAGATGATGGATTGTTTTTAACCACGCCTACTGTGTAATTTGTGATATTAGTGATAAATGAACAACAACAAAAGTTCAACTGGCGGGAAGCTTTTACTTTGGATATCAAAAACTTTGTTATCACTACTAAAATTACCAAAACTATGGATGATTTCCTCGAGTTAATAAATGATTTACTCATTTTGTGATGATTGGTAGTCCAGAATCCATTCTTTTTATGATTTTTAGCGTCCACCACGACTGTCATCAAATGGCGGTTATCGCATTTATACATTCAGTTTTGTAAAGGTAAATATTAAAACTCGTGCGCTAAATAGGATTGATTCAATGGTACTCAAACTTGAGCTTTTTATTTAGTTCTTATAAATTTCATCCAATAACAAGATCCGATAAGTAGATAATTAAATGTTTACATTATTAATTAGGATGTCGTATGACCTAATTCTGGGCCCCGATCGGGGTCGAAAACGAGTTTACGGTAGTTCTTGTGTTCGTCCCCTTTCGGGGCCCGCTACGGACTATACGGTTAAAGGCTAATTTTAATTGTTTAAAGTTTCAATATCTCACAAGTTTTCCCTCCAGAGGGCGGGGGCGGTCAAAATCAAAATCCAAGATGGCGGCTGTGAAATTTTACAAAATATGCGTCATGGGTGTCGTTCCCATGGTTTTCCGGGGTGCTGATGCCAAAAATGAGGTCAAAGTCAAAATCCAAGATGGCGACTGTGAAATTTTACAAAATATGCGTCATGGGTGTCGTGTCCATGGTTTTCGGGGGTGCTGATGACGAAAAAGAGGTGGAAGTCAAAATCCAAGATGGCGACTGTGAAATTTTACAAAATATGCGTCATGGGTGTCGTGTCCATAGTTTTCGGGGGAGCTGATGACGAAAATGAGGTCAACGTCAAAATTCAAGATGGCGGCTGTGAAATTTTACAAGATATGCGTCATGGGTGTCGTGTCCATGGTTTTCGGGGACGCTGATGACGAAAATGAGGTCAACGTCAAAATCCAAGATGGCGGCTGTGAAATTTTACAAGATATGCGTCATGGGTGTCGTGTCCATGGTTTTCGGGGGCGCTGATGACGAAAATGAGGTCAACGTCAAAATCCAAGATGGCGGCTGTGAAATTTGACAAGATATGCGTCATGGGTGTCGTGTCCATGGTTTTCGGGGGCGCTGATGACGAAAATGAGGTCGAAGTCAAAATCCAAGATGGCGGCTGTAAAATTTTACCAAATATGCGTCTTGGATATCGTGTCCATTGTTTTCGGGGGTACTGATGATGAAAAGGATGTCGAAGTCAAAATCCAAGATGGCGCTGTGATACTTTACAAAATACGCGTCATGGGTGTCGTGTCCACATGCAAAATTCGTATGATAGCGCCATCTATCTATGAAAAAACCACTTAGAAACTAAAAAAATATAATAACGTAAATTTATATTCGGCGAAACGAAGTTTATGGATATCCGAATCAGCTAGTTATTAGTTACTTAAATAGTTAGTTGTTAAAAATACTAATTTAATACATAAATAGTTTGTTATATATTTAGTTTGTTAGTTAGTTATAAAAACAGGAGAGATAGAAACAGAGAATAGGATCTAAGCAAAGCAGCAGTTGATGAACAAGACATTATTATGTCACCCAAAAAGAAAAGAAAGAGACCCACCTACAAAAAATAAATGAGATCCCACCAAAAACATTAAATGTAAAAAATGCCAAGTCTCTATATGCAATCTTTCCACCGTAAAAAGTTTTAAGATCTCATAGAAGCCAAGTCCTATTCAATTTATTTTGTAGTTAGTTATCTATCTAGTGACTGTATTAATAGTTTTATTTCTATTATAATTATAGTGACTTGGCAATGAGCACAAGAAGAAACAAATATATTTGAAGAAGGTGAAAGTAACGCATAACGCACGCGTAATGTTTAATATCACAGGATTAGTTAAGTTCTTTTGATTTGACCATTAAACATAGGTACTTATAGATAATAATTGTGATGTTCTTATCAAATAAACTTAGGTTTTCTTAAATATGTATTGACGCACGTAGTCGATGGTGACCATAACTACTCATTGGCCGTAAAATCACGTCTGCATATCATAAATCACACATCAGCATAACAACTAATGTAATCATAGTACTCAAAGATATCAATTCGTCAATAACAGTCGCACATAATTCCACACAGCAAGCAGCTTTTTATTTGTGCTCATTGCCAAGTCACTATAATTATAATAGAAATAAAACTATTAATACAGTCACTAGTTAAATAACTAACTACAAAATAAATTGAATAGGACTTGGCTTCTATGAGATCTTAAAACTTTTTACGGTGGAAAGATTGCATATAGAGACTTGGCATTTTTTACATTTAATGTTTTTGGTGGGATATGTTTTTCTCTTCCATTCTTCCTTGTCAGCCGTCACCTCATCATTTACTTCCTTTTCCTTCATATCCTCTCTAACGCAATCCATCCATCTTTTCTTCGGTCTCCCTCTGTCCTTCCATCCATCGACATTCACATTAATTACTGTTTTAGTCACATGCATTTAACACCTCCTCAACATAGGTATACCTCACCAAGAAAAACGATTTCCTTTCAACGTTTCTGTCATTGGTGCCATTTTCAAACTCCCTCTAGGCTAATACTTGTCTATTGTAGTTTTATTTCCATTTGTACATATTGACTTCAAATTAGTATATTTCCAGTAAAAAGGAGAAAAATTCCAGATTTGCCAATTTTTGGTTGCGTTTACTCCAAAAATAAAAATTTGGACAATCCAGATTTTTTGCCAGTACCCTTTGCATAATCACTTGAATCCGAAATAAATATTTCTAGACCATATAAATAATTATTCCGTCCCGGAATCGCAACATGGTACACAGGCAAACTCTCAGAAACCACTGCGCCAATCTTAATCGTCTGTACTTTCACTTAAAATTTAATTTTTAACCGACTTGAAAAAAAGAAGGAGGTTCTCAATTCGTCGGAATCTTTTTTTTATGTATGTTCCCCGATTACTCAAAGACGTCTGGACCGATTTAGAAAATTCTTTTTTTGTTTGAAAGGGTATACTTCCCAGATGGTCCCATGATCATCAGGTCAGGATCTGATGATGGAATCCTGGAGAAATCGAGGGAACTCTTCAAATTTTATAGGTACAGTTGAAGCGATCTTTTGTTTGAAAGAGTATTCTCTCGAGGTGGTCCGATTTAAATTTGTTGAAGATCTGATGAAGACCCTCTGAGATTGATAATGGAACTCTTCAATGGATAACAGCAAATTATTTATGCCACTGAAAATAGAAAAATAAAATTACTTTAAAAATAAAAGAAAAACCGACTTCAAAAAGAGTAAAATAATTACATTTTTGCAGTCGGTTTTTCTTTTATTTTTTAAGTAATTTTATACATTTAAAACAAACAAACCGAACCACAATTTACTGTAATAATCTAACAGTTAATTATGGTTAAGTTATAAATATAATGACCTGACCAACATTTTGAAATTAATGTCAGCCCTCTGCTTTCAGCTTCAAATAAAATACCCCATTACATTTGGTAAATGTTCAGTTTTATTATCTTTTAATCCATTGAGATTTGTACTAAAATCCTTATTTTCCCATTCATAAACAACTTTGGTACGAAAATGAATCACGCTCCACCCAAGTCTAAACTAATTACGTTGAATTGACCTTCACGCATCGACGGACCTGATGGAGCGGGTGTATGTTTTGGGCTTTCATTAAAACTATTACGTTATTAGAGTTTTTGTTCGTAAAGTCTGTCACACACGACACGACGCAGATAATACCGGATGCTGAAAAATAATTGGGTGTAATAGGGAACGGAGTGGAAGCCTATAGCATAGTTTTTTTGTTAGCGTGGAATTAAATCAATAAATACTACTAATTTAAAGTAAACTTTTATACTAAAACAATGTAAACAGAAATTTTGAAATAAATAAATCGATAGATAAAAATTCGATAGTAGGAACACCTAGGCATCTAGGCATAGTAGACGGGGCCCGCTAGGGCCAGTGCCTGCCAGGGTTGCGGAATTTGTTCGAAAGAGTTACTGCGGCCCTGGAACGCAAAGGGCACTAGGAGGAACACGGATGGGTTTTAGTCAGTAAGAGTCTGACACTCTCTTCCGCTCCGCCCAGAGCGGAAGAAGTCATTTGATGATTTCACATAACGAAAAAAAAAAGTGAAGTGCTAACAGTGCGTGAGTCATTTTGTGACAAAAACAGACAACACTGCGAAAGCCACAATATTACTTGAAATGAAAAAGATTATTAGTATTTTCAAAGGTTTATTAAATCATCAAAGGGTTTATTTGTGATGACAATTAAAAACAATATTGCGTTCAGTAGGTTACGCTCGTTTTAAATCGTTTTTTCACTCTCTTGTAAAGTAGCCATTTTTGACTTCCGCACTGTTAGAACTTTACAGACGATTTCTGAGATTTCCTAACTACTGTTAACAGAGGTCGTCCCAGGAGCCCAATTATACTAACATAAACTTTTATCAATTGCAATTGAATTGTCTATTCAGACAGTTTTCCTTTACAAAAATTATCAAATTGTTTGACAACAAATACAAAACCAAACATTTTGACAGTTATCGTAAACGAAAACTCTCTGAATGAACGATTTAGTTGCAATTGATATTCTTTTAGTAGAATTGGGCTCCAGCAGTCTTTCAACATTATTTCAATAGCAACCTGTAATTATGAGTTATATCTGACCACAGCTTTATAATTCAAACGAATAAAATAGTAGGTACTAAAGTTGTAATAAAATGTTTTATTAATTTTCATTGGAGTTTGGATTACAATTTGAAATGGTCCACCGTTATAATATGAGTAATTACACCGAATTAGGTTTCATTGTTTCGACCAAAATGTAATGCCTACTTATACGTTTTAGCGAAATTGTTTTGTTTTGTTAATTTATATTAATTGTGTACCTAATACGTTTCAATTATTTCACGTGGATATATTATTGGATTAATTTAATGATCTGCTTATTCCGTCCACTTTATTATGTAATGATATAAAAATAAAAAATAGCGTTTAAGTTTATTGACACTTTGACTAGGGCAAAATAGAAATATGTGTGCTCCAAAATATAAAATGAATATAAAAGAAATGTTTCGGGTGCCAGGAGCTAACACAAAGAAGTAATCGGAAGCTTACCGAGTAAAGTTGAACTTTTAATCTTCAAGAGGGAGGAATTAATAAAAATAAAACTTTAGTAAATGACTCGTTTTTATTCCCTGTAGGCTTAGGAATACGGCTACATTCTTAAATTAATTATTTATAGCTATTTTAAATTCAACTAGAATTAATTTATATTACTGCTATTATTATTTTATACTATTGCATCCGGTATGAAATATAAAAGGAAACACATACCAGATTGATGAGTTTAAATCTAAATAGATATTATTTAAATAAGGTTATGTGACGAGCCGACACGAGGCGAACTCGACGTGAAAATTACGATGAATCCCATCATATCAAAATATTGAAAAAAGAAAATGTATGTTAGGCCGTGGCCCCATGTGTACGGTACGGCGCCGTCCGCCGTGAAAATTCGCGGTGCCGCGCCGCAGCACGGCGCGGCGCACGGTGCCGTGTACGGCGTCGTATACGGCGCCGCGTACGGCGCCGTGGACGGCGACACGGCGCCGTGTACGGTGCACCGCAAGTTAATTCCGTGGCTGGCGTAAATGTGACATGTCTAAAATTGCAATTTTTCAGGGCGACCATTTTAAAGTTTTAACCTCTTCTGGTAAATCGGTAAATTAGTTTAACGTATGTATTTTAGTTGTTTTAAAATATACAGGATGTTAACGAATTCGTGTAATTCCATATGATCTGCTACTGGAGTAGATTTTCCCGGCATGGAAATAAGGCAGATTTAAAAAAAAAAACTTTTTTTTTCATGCTGTACCTATGGCTAAGTGATCGAATCTAAACCACAGGATTCAGTAAAATACAAATGTAAATGACGTCAACATCAAAATCCAAGATGGCGGCTGTGAAATTTTACAAGATATGCATCATTGGTGTCGTTTCCGTGGTTTTCGGGGGTGTTGATGACGAAAATGAGGTCAACGTCAAAATCCAAGATGGCGGCTGTGAAATTTTACAAGGTATGCATCATTGGTGTCGTTTCCGTGGTTTTCGGGGGTGCTGATGACGAAAATGAGGTCGAAATCAAAAATTTCACAGCCGCCATCTTGGATTTTGATTTCGACCTCATTTTCGTAATCAGCACCCCTGAAAACCACGGACACGACACCCATGATGCATATCTTGTAAAATTTCACAGCCGCCATCTTGGATTTTGATGTTGACGTCATTTACATTTGTATTTTACTGAATCCTGTGGTTTAGATTCGATCACTTAGCCATAGGTACCACTTAAATAAAAAGTTTTTTTTTTAATCTGCGTTATTTCCATGCCGGGACAATCTACACCAGTAGCAGATCATATGGTTTTAAGGAATGACACGAATTCGTTAACATCCTGTATATTTTAAAACAACTAAAATATACGTTAAAATAATTTACCGATTTACCAGAAGAGGTCAAAGCTTTAAAATTGCCGCCCTGAAATATTGCAATTTTAGACATGTCATATTCACGCCAGCCAGCAGTGTACCGTGCAACCTCTACGGCGCCGTCCACGGTGCCGTGTCGCCGTACGCGGCACCGTACGCGGCGCCGTGCCGCCGTCCACGGCGCCGTACGCGGCGCCGCGCCGTCTCACGGCGGCCGGCGCCGCACCGTAGACATGGGGCCACGGTCTTATATGATGGTCCAGCAGTGTGATTCTGTAGTAGAAATACGTCACCGCGGCAGCGGCAGTGCTGCGACGTGAACTCGTGTACGAACTCAGCACAGAGCGCTGCTGCGTGTTTCTACTATAGTCCGATAAGTTTGTGCGCGACCGTCCTACGGAGCGACAGACGTTGGGGGGACGCAGTACTACCTACTAACTTATTGCGCAGCGCGCGCGTTTCCCTTCCCCGCTGCACCAACCTCCCCCGTGAACATCTAGAGTACCGAGTCCCTCCAACGTCTGTCGCCCCGTAGGACGGTCGCGCACAAATTTGTCGAACTATAGAGAATCTCATAGCTGAACAATGATTAACTAAAGACATTGGAGGCGTGGCATACGTACACTAAAACTAATTACGAGACATATCTAGATCGACAGAGTGCGTACCTGGTTTTAACGGCTGGTCAGAACAATATTGGCAAATTAAAATCGAATAAACAATTAGTCGTTTGAATAATAAATTTTAATGTGAAGTGGCTATAAATTGCGGTTTTCGCTAAACATAGGATGTTAGAACTTTGTGGATTAAATTTTGTTTGTGAAACAATGTTTGCAAAATAAATACGATTTTATGATAGACTTAAATATTCATTTAAAAAAAAAAAACCCTTTCTACAGTAATCAGTTGATTGAAAACATCTTTGATTATTCACAGGTGCTTTACGAACGATCTTCTTCTGCTTGCTCTTATCCCAAGTTACTTGGAGTCGGTGCAGAATGTTTTCTTCTTCCATTCTCCGCTATTAGCCATCCCGCTATCATTTAATCCCTTTTCATTCATATCAGCTGTCACACAGTCCATCCATATTTTCTATGGTCTTCCTCCCCTCTTTCCCTCCAACAATTAACATTTATATTCATCGCTATCTTAGTCACATGCTTTTCGTCCCTACCTATCACATGCCCATACCAAATAATCGATTCCCCACTTTCAAACTTCCTCTGATATACTCATTTATAACTTTATCCATTGTAGTTGCTCTACACACCCACCTCACAAATGATACACTACTTAATTTTTTTAACTCCTCATCACCTTAGCTACTTTGTTTAGATCTTTGGTCTGTCTTACCGATGGTTGCCCCAATTGCTTCATCTTCATTTACAGCTTCTATCAACCCACTGCATAAATCTTCTCTCTTTAGCCTTATTATTCCCTGCTTTGCGCCAATCTTGGCCAGGTTTTTCCGATAAGATGAAGGGATTCATTGACCCATCTTGCTATTGGTCTTCCTGCGCTACGTTTGCCCACTCTCGGCTACTATTCTATCAGGGATCTACTTCACCCATCGTCACCACATACTTCACACCTCTTACGCAGTTGCGCCACCAAACCCGGTTATCCAACTTGTCCACGTTCCAAATCAAGCTTGCCTCATTTTGAGTTAACTTATTCCATATTATTCCGTTCTATTTTTGGTTACTGTTCAATAAAAACATTATGCGTGATGAACTCGTTATTCGTGAAATTAGTTTCAGTTAATCACCGGAACAAAATTAAACTTGCAATAATCATTTATTAAATTTAATGACAATTATAGTTGTTGAATCATATTAAATAATGTTTTAATTTGAAGTAAAACGAACTTGTGGAAGTGGCAGATCACCAAAAAAGAGAGTTACACTGCCGAAAGTTTTTAATTTTTTCGTACATGATAGTCATTAACAGTTGATATGATGAGGAGGGATGAAAAACAGTGACTAAGAGAGTGATGAACACCAACCCATTTGTGCCACCTGCGGAGAGACCTCCGCCTGGATACGAACTGCCATGGCCGATCTGGAAGTCATTAAATAGACTTCGAACTCAAGTCGGTCGGAGCAAAGACAACATGTTTAGGTGGGGATTCAGTGATGGTACCGATTTGAGCTGTTTTTGCGGTACAACCCATACGATTGCCCATCTCACATCATGCCGTGCATGCCCTAACAGCTGCACGCATGAAAGATTTAATGGTTGCCAATGATAACACGGTCCAAGTGGCCAAGTTCTGGGCCGCAATAATATAATTAAGTTTTAATTAGTTTGTCATCAAAACGCTAAGAAGAAGAAGAAGAAGTGATGAATATAAATGTTGATAGATGCAGGGGAAGAGAAATACTAAAGAAAATATGTATGGATTTTGTGACAGATGATATAAATGAGAAGGGAGTAAATGATAGTGGGACGTCTAATAGGGAAGAATGGAAGAAGAAAACATTTTATGTCGACCTCCAAGTAATTTAGGATAAAAGCAGGTAACAGAAGAAGTCATCAATAGTAACTACTGTCAATGAAAGATTTAAAGTGGACATAATATAGTAATACCGTCGACGGGATGGTTTAGACGTGTGTAAAAACGTCGTTAGTGAAGTATGTTGAAGTACCGACGCTAACATTATTAAAAATCAAGATCAAGTGAGGATAGATGAAGATACCTTTGCTTCACGAAGATGACAATTGCTCCGCTACTTCAGTCTACCCGTGACTACGGCCGTTGTCGAAACATCGGGATAAAAAAGGTATTTGGTGCCTTTTAAAATATTCTACTCGATTAAAGCCGAATAAGTATTTTATATTCTATATTTAACATAAAGACGATCAATGAGCTTCATCATTGAAGAGGATGAAGAAAATCATTGAATAAGATCTTAAATATGACATTCGAGGTCAAGTCTTAGTTTCTTTTACTGACAAGCCCTGCTTGACAAGGAAGAAAGATCGATCTTCGTTGTAGCTATTTAGAGCTAAATAAAACAGCTTCAGTGTACAAGAAGTAGGGCAGAAAATCACTAAGAAGTTTGCCTAAGTAGTTAGCAAAGGACTGGTCATACAATATGACCTAATAGCGATGCTAAAAGCAAAAGTTTTATAAAGGCATGAAATTTCAATCTCGCTAATGACCCAACCCTAGGCACTGATGTAAAATAATGCGGAATATCTTACTTAGATAAATTCATTTTATAAGTTAGGGTGAGGGTATGAAAATGAGTTAAGGAGCGCATTTGAACTTGCAGATTTGACTGTCTTCTTGATCTGTATCGCAAACGCTACTGCTGAGCGTGAGGTCCTAGGTCCAATCTGTAAAAAGCGACATTCATAATATAAATACTAGGAACAAACATAAATTAGTAGTCCCTAAATTTAAATTATCCAAAACGAATAAGTAATTCCTAGGAAACTGTGTTCGATTTTATAACAAGCTTCCCAAATCAATTACGGATCTCACTGATGGCAAATTTAAATCTCACGTTAAATCAGTTCTCATTAAAAAGGCATACTATAAGATAAACTTTTCTGCACATGTGGCTTCCCTGGTAACCAATCGTTTTTAGATGTAGGTTTATGTATGTATCTATATTAGTTAGATACGATTATGATTTAACCCAATTCATACAGAATTGATTTATGTACTTATTTTATTTTTCCTGTAATTGCATAATTTTATTATTTTAAAAAAATATGATGAGTTTCGTTGTATAGAGTCAATTAATTTATTCACTTGACAGACATATCTGTGTTGCTGGGGAGTTTGTTGCGCCGTTTCTTCTTCACAGCAAAAACACTAGGAAGCGGTGAAGGGAGGGCTTTTTTGTGGGATGTCTATAATATTGTAAACCAGATGTTCAAAAAGAACTAAGTAATTCTTAGTCTATTTTGAATAAATGAGTTTTGAGTTTGAGTTTGAATCCCAGTTTGAATGAAGATATAATATACACATCTGCGCAACCCTTCTGAAATACAGGCGTGATGCTATGTAGAACTTTCAGCACAATATAAGTGTAAAGCCATGTATTTATTTATAAACAATGTCAGAAACAAGAAACTACGTGTTTCTAAAACATTGCTACATGTTGCGGTAGATGCTACTGACAGTTTTAGATGGCAAAAACTTTGAAACATTGTTTCTAAAACATTTAAATTTGTTTCAGAAACTAGTTGCAACTTGTATCTGAAACATTGTTTCCAAGTTACTGCGTACGTAGCTTTAAAAATGCGAGAACCATCCATACTTTCAGTTACTGAAAAAGTTCTTGATGATGTAGCTATACAGGGTGTTAACGAATTCGTGTAATTCCTTCAAACCACGTGATTTACTGGTGCCACAGATTAACCCTAATTGGGAACTTTAGAAAATAAATGAAAAAAAAAATAAAAAAATCTCTATTTTCAATTTCTGAGTCATTTTAGAGCCTTGAGTTATCTGACTGCAAAGAGCGATACCGCGTCGTGCCTTCGAGCCGTGTCGCCGTGCTTTCATTAAATTTATGCGAGGCATCGAAATGTTCACACAAATAAAACATTTTTTTTTGCAAAAAAATAAATTCTAATTTTTTTACTGAATCCTTATTAGGTGGTTTAGATACGGTCGGTAACAAAGCCGCATGAAATAAAAATATTTTATTTTTTTATTTTTAATCAAGCTAAATCCCGCGTGGGGCCGGTCTACATCAGTAGTAGATCATGTGGTTTTAAGGAATTACACGAATTCGTTATGTAGTACTGTTGAGATAGTAATAATAACATTATGGGAATAGAAACAGTTTTTATTGCTCTAAGATCTTTTTTTACAGGCTACAAGGACTTGTAGATAAAGAGAGTCATATACACTTAGCCAACGAACGTTCGTCATTCTGTTGAATTTGATCTTTTAACTTTTCTTTTGAACTTTGTATCGTATGGAGTCCGGTTTCATTCGATTTTTAGCGGTATTCGTTGTTTTCTGTGTTTCCGTATTCCTTAAGCGCAGTGTTGACTAAGCTGTAATATACTGGATTTTTTATTTTACTGTCTGGAAAAAAATGGATAGGTGGTGAACGGAGTAGAAGGCTTAGGCAAGTTTTTTTTTCGTTCTCTTTTTATTAAATTTATATATCTATAGATACCTACCTACTGTAGAAACTCAAATCATACGCAGGTGTGTATGATTTGAATTTAGATGTTATTTCATCGATTTATTTAATTCAAAATTTCTTTACCAAGTGTGAATGTCATGCTATATAGTTAAAGCTTATGACGCATAATGCATTACTATATAAAAAAAAAATGACTGCTATATCTTTGAATGCATTACGAGGTATTTTCAATAATTATAAACTGTGGTAAGAACACATTCCTGTAGCCACAACAATTAAGGTAGCTGCCCTTATAACTAACCCATTAACAGTGTATTTTTTTTTTGCTATTTCTGACGTTATTAGTACTCCAACCGCAGTTGATCCGGAAAAGTCTTTTGGTCCTTATGGGAAATAGGATCGATTGGCATCATAAAAATGTTTCGTGAAAACTGTCCTTTTCCTCGCTGACTGTACATTTTTTTCAATATCTGTGAATGCACATAGAAATTATTCCAAAAGTTAGGGGTGGTCTTGTAAGAACGTTTTCCTGTAGCTAGAATGGTTAAGTTACCTGCCCTTCTTGCCCCATCTCAAATTACTACCTTGTATTGCGAAATAGTATTGCATTGTCTGAACTGCGCTTTAGCTAGATATGTAATATCGTGCAAAAATGGGGTTAAATGTTATAAAAACGGATGACATTGATACGTATCATAGTTGGACCCTCTGAGAACATGTATAAAAAAAGTCATCCGTTTTTAACAATTTTAATTTTTTTTATGATTTTTGAAAAAAGCGAGTGAAAAATCGAACATTTTCACCACTTTAACCTTTAATTTCTCAAAAAGTGTCCAGCAGAAACGGATAACAATTTTTTTACAGCATCTCTACACAAAAACAAGAATTTTCCTCAAAGGCGCAACCAGTTGCTACACGACTATTTTTTTCGATTTTAAAAAAATCCGTTCGTGCAAACCGTCCGTACGTTTCGGATGACAATTTTTTTAAACAATAGTGAGTACGCTTACTTTAATGGGACCGCCTTTCCATTCGGTTTCTAAACATTTGTTTTTTTTACATTTTGACCCCCACCCTTTTTCTCCGATTCCGTCCATTTTGGGGTTATGAGGTACCAGACAAAAAAGTTTTCAAATTGCCTCAGGAACTCAAATACCAAGAGTCATCCGGTTGCTAATTTCAGACTGAAATTACACACCATTGCTTTGACTATAAGCTTATATGACATCTTAAACCTTATTGCGCACAGTGTGAGCAGCAATCAACTTTGAAACCTGATAAACAATTCGAGTCCGCGACCATACGCTGCAATAGATGAACGCCAAAAGCAACATGATGCCATGTGATTCGATCGACATACAACTGAGATTGAACACAAATTCACACCGTGTAGCATTCTGGTATTATTGCATTGCACTGCATTGCGTTAAGCTATTGCCTTTGTAGCTTCCTTATACTCCATTTCATTATATAACATGAGACAAAAGTGAGCCACCAACGCACGAATACTTTTAAAAAACAATTTCTTCAAGTAAAGTTTCAGCTCATCTTGATCGAACGTCAAGGTTTATAAAAGCATTATTCTGTGTTGAATCTCTGCTGGAGGCAAACACGTTGTTTATTTCTATACATTTCCCTGCTAAAATGGGTCCCATTTGTGAAATCGATATCTATATCTTCTATACTAATATTATAAAGAGGTAGAATTTGTTTGTTTGTATGTAGGATAGGTAATCTCCGAAACTACTCATCCGATTTCAAAAATTCTTTCACCAATAGGAAGTTACGTTATCCCTGAGTGCTATAGGCTATATTTTGGGATCAAAAAATTAGGGATCCGTAAATTAAAGCGAGCGAAGCTGCGGGCAAAAGCTAGTATTATATAGAATAGAATAAAATAGAATAATCTTTATTTGCAGTAAAATGTGGTAGGTACATAAGTTGTTACAAGTGGTGGTAAAGATCAACACATCTTTGTCAGATTATTGACATACAAATATTGTCACACAGTTATTATGTCATGCTTTAAAATAAATTATATAAAAGGAGAAGCTGACTGACTGATCTATTAACGCACAGCTTAAACCGCTGGGGTTATAAACTTGAAATTTTGACAGTAGGTTCTTTTTGTGGCGTAGGCATCCACTAAGGGATTTCTCGAAATTCAACGCCTAAGGGGGTGAAATAGGGGATTTAAGTTTGTATGTAAGTCCGTCATTTTTGAAGTAAGAAGCATGAAATCAAATGTTAAGGTTTATTCTGTACACTTGTTTGAGCGTTTTTGGAAATTCAACCCCTAAGGGGGTAAAATAAGTGTAGAAAGTTTGTATGAGAAATCTGGTACTTTTTAAGTAAGAAGCTTGTAATTAAATACTTAGGCTTTTGGTGAGAAATAAACAAACACATGTTTGAGGGTTTTTGGTAATTATACCCCTAAGGGGTGAAATAGGGGATGGAAGTTGTTTTAAAGTTAAAAGCATGAAACAAATAACAAGGTTTCTTGTTAGAAATAAATGTACACGTGTTTGAGCGTTTTGGAGGGTTTAAAATTTCACGCAAGTGAAGCTGCGGGCAAAAGCTAGTAGAGTATAGGACAATAGGATGAAGTAGGTACAAAACATATGTACCTATGTTCATACTTGAATTTGCGTAAGGTACCAACGATTATATTACAGCTTTAGTCTTGTCCTAGTTGTCTTATTCATACTTTATCATCATAACCAATCTAATTTGACCTCCTTCATCCCTTTCTGAGTACCTAAATTCCGTTCGACGGGGCAAAATAGGCCTGATTTGCGAGGTCACTTTGCATGGTTGGTTGTAGGTCATTGTACCGAACGTCTATTCGGCACAAATCCGAAATCCGGTCGAATCAGATTATAATAATGACGTTCGCTTCGATTGGACATTTGAAGCCTTGTAACAGATTTTTAGATCTATATATATTGAGCGTTTTATTGTTCGGCTAATTTCTATGTCTTCGTTTTGCTTCAGTGAACATACCTATTGGAAGATTATTGTAGGTATTGAATAATTACTAGATCTAATAGATTTGGAATCTGAGAGGCTTGGAACTATTTTAACAACCGCGCAGGAGCCTAATTCTACTAACAGAAACGTTTATAAATTACAACTTAATCGCTTATTCACACAGTTTTCATTTACAAAAACTCTCAGATTGTTTGACAACAAAAACAAAACCAAATATTTTGACAGTTATCGTAAACGAAAACTGTCCGAATGAACGATTCAGTTGCAATTGATAAAAGTTTCTGTTAGTAAAATTGGCCCCCTGATCATACAACTTCCAAGGTTAAGCTGTGCTTACCGCGGTCACTCCGTAGATGGGTGACCGTTCGTATCGAGACCCCTCCGTGCCTCGAAGAACACATTAAGCCGTCGGTCCCGGATCTCATACGAATACCTATGACAGTCGTTACGGGTAGTCAGAAGCCGGAATGTCTACAACCGGTCTAACGTTGGCATTGCCCAGTAACTGGGTTGCGGAGGTCTGTGGCATTCACTCCGTGTAAAATACTGGTATTCAGCCGCATCTGGTTAGACTGGAAGCTGACCCCAACATAGTTGGGAAAAGGTTAGGCAGAACAATAGATTCGGCATCTATTGGAAAATTCCTTGGGAGCATCTGAAGAGAAGATTATTTTTAGAATTATTTCGTTTATTAATTCTACAAATACATATAAATTATATTTTTAAATACATATCTTACAAAAAAAAACAATATACATTTAAAAATATAAAAAAATAGTAGCCCACCGGCATCGGGAACAAGGTCCAAGCTGCCGACAGTCCGGGCTCCTGAGAAAGGAACCTCCTCACTATGCGTGCCGTGTCAAGGAGTACTGCTTTTTGTATCAAGCCCTTGATCCAGCCGCGAGAGAGCCTCATGAGGTGTTGGTCGAGGCTCTTGGCTATTAGGCCATTCGGTGTAACGACTATCGGGACAATGACTGCTGAATCCACTTCCCACGTGCTGACAACCTCGTGTGCTTAATCAAGATATTTAATTTGTTTCTCTTTTTCAGCTTTCACGAGGTTCTCGTTATTATTAGTTCGTCGTTAGAATTATTCCTGTACCCCCTCTGGGAAAGGCGTTACCTCATCATGAGATTAACGTAAAATCGGAGGGAACATTAGACTAGCTTTCTACAACCCCATCATATAATAAAAAAAAATATCATGAGGTCTACTTTTCAGCTTTCACGAGGTTCTCGTTATTATTAGTTCGTCCTTAGAATTATTATTATTACGGTTATTAGAATGTTGTTGGACCCTACCCTTCGGATTTTTATCTATACGTTGCCTGGCTTCTGACATCTTTTAAATATAGTCCATTAGTTATACGTCATCACTTTGCGGCATTTATCGGCACTTCTTTAGGAGGCCTCAAGAATCTTGACATTCAACTAATATTAGGGGTAGCTCCCGAAGTTTTCGCAGTCTATGGCAAATAATATTCTTTTGTTTAATGTTGACCTTGCTTGTATTACCACTTTAAGATATTTTTATCTTATTATACAGTGATTATCTTTGTAATGTGTTTTAATGACAGTTAACCATGTCAGTTGTTTATATATTTTAGCGCCCTTTTACCTTTTGTAAATGTGAGAGCTTTGTAGACTTGCTAGATACCTGGATACCTATATAATTTGTGACCATATTTTTCATTTTGTTTTTTTGTGTGGTTCCTGCTCTTAAGTCTACTTTGTTCTCTCATAACTATTCTAAGTCATAACTGTACCCACTCAAATTGTTAAAGATATGGATTTTAAAAGAGTAACCATGGAGTTTCTTGCCGGCTCTTCTCCATGGGAAACGACTAATTGGAACAGTGCACCTTAATTCGACTTTTCATAAGCGCCTGTAATGGTTTATGTGAAATAAAAACTTTTGATTTCATTTGACTTTGAGCAAGGTTTAGTAGATCAAAGATAAAACCAAAGACATCCTGAAATCTTGAAGTCTTTCCTAACATAATGCTGTGTAACGACCTAAATTTTTACGTACATGCGACGCGCAAATTCAACACATTCAGTGAATTTTTAGTAGATATTGTGATTACTTAGATACCTACGTAACCTGTGTACAAAGTGTATTCCATCCCTATTAATATTATAAAAGGGTTGCATGAAAAGAGCCTCCACGAGTGACGATACTTAAGTACGTCCGGCGCATCCTGGACAGTCAGCCCCGCTACCAACCTTACTGACTGGCTAATCTTTTCACCACAGCACTAGCTATTCTTGTATAGCTCGTGCCGACACGATAGAAGAATATTATAAATGTGGAAGTATCTCTTTCTGTCTGTGACGCTTTCACGCCTAAACCGCTGAACCGATTTTTATGAAACTTAGTACAGAGATAGTCTGGAACCTGGAAAAGAACATAGGCTTCGTTTATCCTGAAAAGAACATAGGCTTCGTTTATCCTGAAAAATATGGAATACGCGATAAACGACATTCATGCGGGCGAGGCCGCGGGCTACCTCTAGTAGACTATAAATGGACCATAGTTTTATTTTTTAGTTTTTGGGTGTTTGGATTACTAAGTAATTTAATGTTTAAAAGAAAATGCTTTTGGATGTATGGAGTCCCGTACCATGCTGCATCAAAGTCAAACTTTGTTTTTTATAGACTACACTTATCATATCAACTCCTACAAAAGTTATTTTTGTAAACGAAACGCGAGTTTCGGAGATTTTAGAAATAATATAAATAACCTAACAATGTGGACATGTCGTACACGATTTATCATTTGCTCTAAAAACAAGTAATCCGCATCCTTCCGCATCTATTGCATTCTACATCTCTATGACCGGCTGTGAACGGCCAATTAACCATAGATAAAAAAATGATAATCGTTTAAATTAAAAATCTAATCTATTCTAATTGTTTTGAATGAATCTAGAACCGACGATTATTTTTTACATGTTTTTGAAAGATGTGGTCATAACACTTTAAAAATTCAAGGTATAAAGTAATCATAAATCATGTGAAATAGAACGTCATGTAAAGGGAATAATATCAACACTTTTTTAGTTTAAATTAAATTCCCTGTTCAAAAATCATATCCCCGACGCGTAATATCGTAAAAAAAATATGAAAATAAGTACTATAATATTTTGATTCTGCTGAAAATTCTGCATCAATAATAAAGCCACGACATACTACGCACTAGATAAATGACTTCTCCCACCTTTCTACGCTAACCGAACGTAATCCATTACCATTGACATTTCCATTGTCATGGGAAAACCTATGAAGGTCACAACTTTATGGAATGTCGCTAAACCCATAAACTTAGCGGCTTCTACTCGGTGACCTTTTATACTCTTGTAATAACGTTTAAAAGCCACAGAAATGTGTGCCTATATAAGGTTGTTGGATAATAATGTACGGGGTTTTAAAATTTGGGGTGTTAGTTGTAGAGTTTTGAAAGGGGAATGCCAAGATCCGGCCAATACAAAGTAGTATGAACAGACGTGCCGTAATTTTGATAATTCGCGTTTATTTTTTGTAAGATTTATGCAATATAAATAAAGTCTGGAGAAGTACACCGTCGGATAGTCATTTTAAATAGTATTTTAATATATTGGTTAGTAAGTTTCAACGCTTTTTTTATCTACAACTGCAAATAGAAATGTTGCACAGTATAAAAATATAATTATATCGATACTAAAATTACATTTATAAATCGATTACAACCATGAAACAATATGTAATTGTAAATAATTATATCATAATAATATCATGTTATTTAGGTAACAAAGTATTTATTTTTTATTCATTTTTCTTGTTTGAGATATGTGAATTGTGCTCTTCCATTAATAGCAACTAATTATAGTACTAAGCTTTATTAGCAATAAACTGTAACGAATAATCCTAGTAACCACTACATAAACACAACAGGTTTGTCACTATTCTTGTGATTTATTATAAACGGGCTACTTTTTCTTATACGAAACACAATAAATAACATAATATTTTATTATGCTGAGTATGTATAGGTACCAAAGACATTCAATAATGTTAGTTACATATTTAATTAATCTCTTTGATTTATACTAATTTTAAACTAGTATTTGTAATATTAGTTTAAAAATAAAAAAATAATTTTCAAACATGCTATTATTACTGTATTTCTTTTTTATTTTATATCCCATTCGATTATATACATACTTGATAATCGATTACGTTTAAAATCGAATATTGTTATGATTTTATTTTAATGGCGACAACACCTTTGTCACAATTAAAATAACTTCCATTTATTTCTTACGATTAAATGCGACAAAGTAAGTATCTGTATCGAAGTAAGTAACCATATTATACGTATAAAAATAAAAAAAATCATATCGTGAATACAATATTATGGATTCCGGTTGGACAAGATTTTTGTTAAATAAAATACTAAGTATGATTTTAATATAATTTGGTATTATGACATGCATGTTTTACCATCGTTGCCATGGCAACGTCAATAAACGACAATTTGAAAATAATTTAAGATTTATTTTGCTTTGGTTTTGGTCTGGTTATTTAGGTACTATTCTGACCAAAAATGGTTCAATTTTGTTACTTACATAAATAAATGCTTTAATCAAACAATAATATTAAGATTTTTACAAAAATGTTGAAGGTCTATCAATACAATAATGGTTAAAAAATATTTATGAAAATGTAGACGGAGTATAAAGAAAATTTTAGTTCGATTTTCGAATTACTTTTCTTCCCTAGGTTAAAAATCTACTATTAAGGTCAACTTTATCGACCTATAACTTTTCTTGGTGTACTTCCAGCGGGAATGTGGATATTGTAATACATTCTACAATATTTGCCCTTTTTAATAAGATATGTTTCATCTTTGTCCATTCTGGCCGAGTCGTAAAGGAAATCTTGGCATTCCCCTTTGCAAAAGGAATACAATAATTATTGTGAGTTGGATTTGTTTGCTATATGAAGAAGTTTCTCTTGCCGTGAAGACTACGAATTTAGGATTATAGAATATTTCTGTATTGCCTTATAATTATAAATTTTAAAAAAACCCCAACCCAAGTAACGAAACAGCTGATGACCTTAAAACGGCTGAACCGATTTTGATAAAACATGTCTAAAAACCACCGCTAGAAAACTAGTTTTTAAATAAAAAAACCGCACCTAAATTGGTTTACCCGTTTAAGAGCTATGGTGCCACAGACAGACACACAGTCAGACAGACACACATAGCGATCAAACTTATAACACCCCTCTTTTTGCATCGGGGGTTAAAAAGGAAACTGGGCGAAAGTGGTCTATGGAACAATAGCGATACGGTTTTGGTATTTGTGTAGGGATACCTCAACTATTACCCTTTTGCAAAGGGGTATCAAAATCTGACCCACCAGTTTTAAGAAAAGTAGTAAAGGAAAAAGGCAGCTGCCTTAACTGTTTTAGGTACAGGAAAACGTTCTTAGAAAACTGTCCATATTTTTTGAAAATATATTTCTCTGCACTAACATATTTACAAATTTGCCCAGTCTCCTTTGTAAAGATGTTCATAAACTCCATTTCTCTCATCATCATCACATCATCCCAGCAGGCCTTAGTATAAACCACTACAAGGAGCGGAAGTGATTTCATTCCGTCTCATGGTGTTCCTCCAATGAGAAGGGAGAATCCTCCACTCAGGCGGGTCATAATATTTGGCGGGCTACTGCCCAATGATTGATGTTGAACGATGGAGGATTTGGTTGGAGGATCCTCCCTTTCGTTGGAGGAACTCTGTACCTCGTTCCTCCACAGTCGTTCCAACGTTTGCAAACTGTCGTTAACGTCACTGTAGTCTGCTACACAACCGCAATACTGTGAAATTCGCATGCGGCGTGATAGAAGTCGCCACAAAACCACTTGCATTACGTGTTCACCGGATCAACAATATCCTCAAATCGCTGTCACTACATCCCTACCCTCGAACCGCTCCGCTAGCCACCCTCGTCGTCGATGCGAAACGGAGTCATAAAGAGAAATTGACGGCTCACATTATACGCAGCAGTAAAACGCCGATTTCAGATGCACCTGCCGTTGTTATAACCATAGCTTAGTGTTATGAATGGAATATTTATTTCCTAATTTTGCACCTCATCAATTTTATTGGGTAGTGTTCGTTTGACTAATTTTGTGTACAGGAATTTTGCTGTTTATGAAATTGGGAATAAGGAAAATTTAACATCTGAGGCGATACGTGCTGTTTCGTATATTAATACAAGGGAAGATGTAGATACCAGCAATGAAGACAACCTAACATCATCTTGATGTTGTGAAACGCAAAAGATTGAATCTGGAGGATAGATATCAGAATAGATAGATACTCATAATTTCATAATAGATGTAAATTCAAAGACGTCTACGGTTGGATATAGGCTTACCCAATCGATTTCTTCATCTATAGAGTATAATGTATTTGTCACTATACGCTAGTGTTGGTAGTAGTGAAGAAGAAGAAACGGTCATCGCTCTTGAAAAAAAAAACCGGCCCAGTGCGAGTCGGACTCGCGCACGAAGGGTTCCGTACCATTATCTATAAAAACGGCAAAAAAATCGTGTCTGTTGTATGGGAGCCCCCTTCAATATTTATTTTATTCTATTTTTTTGTATTTGTTGTTATAGCGGCAATAGAAATACATCATCTGTGAACATTTCAATTGTCTAACTATCACGGTTCATGAGATACAGTCTGGTGACAGACGGACAGACGGACAGCGGAGCCTTAGTAATAGGGTCCCGTTTTACCCTTTGGGTACGGAACCCTAAAAATGACAACAGCGCTGTGAATCTCTTTATTTGCTATAGTAACAGACGTACAGCAAGCATTCTATATAAAACGAGAGCTATGCCAAATCAAGGTTAAAGGAATAAACCATCCATTTGATGAAGAGCTTCAAACCAATCATTTCTAAATAAAGGCCACAAAGTTAAAAAGATTAAATACTGAAACTTACTCCGCAAATAACATTGCAAACGCTTCAAGCGAAACCCGAACTGATACGTTTTCGACGAGGCCATCATAATAATTAGAACACTCTTTTGTGTATATGCTTATATGTAATAATATACCCTGCCTTACCCACACCGCTGCATTTTCCTTATTAAACCTTTCTCTTCACATTCGCTTGCGGATCTCGAATATTGAAATAAGTATACTCGAGTAATATAATCTGAACCACAGGCTTTGTTGTATGTTATTTGATATTCTTGTTTATATCTGTTTCCAACAAGACTATTTCTAGTAATAACAATGTAGTGTTTGCAGGTTATATGAGATGATGTTTTGGATAAACATAATTATCAATCTAGGTTTCAGTCTAGTAGGTTGCTTTGTTGGTCTAGAGCGGAGGTTCTCAAACTTATCTTGTCTACCGCCCACTTTGAGAATCAATTGAAGGAGGAAAACAAAGTGGAGCGTGAGCATATGTACCCAACTAGTTTATCTAAGAAAAAGACACTTAAGGTCCCGAAAGTGACTAACTAATTTGGTAAGCGCACAAGGAAATACGTCACGCCGACGTTAGTGAATGAGCTACCCCCTAAGTTGATAACATCTGTAAAATACAAATATCATCTTAAGAAAATCCTGAAAAAACACTATCTGTCATTGTGTCCATAGACCTCTTTTTTGTTGCAGGTCTCGTATTTTGCTTCAATTGTTAGTTTTAATAGGTTAAATAAGTTAGATAAGTTTTACATAAGTGTGTACAAAACAAAATTGTTTAATTGTTAGACGAGAACAACTGCCGAGAAACTGTTATGCAGTTTGGCAGAACTTACGCAAAGGACATGGAACAAAACGTACCCACCTTGTAGCAAATTGAGACTAGTACCATTAGAAAGGTCTTTAAAACTACATAAATATTTTGTATGGTGACAACTCTATATCTAACGGGGCAAAAAAGTTATTCGACGTTGAAATATGCAGAAAAGCCTTTGTGAATTCACCCCGCGCGCAGTCAATCATATCCCTTGAACTAGCCCAATATTCTGCTATAGGTACCTACATATACGTAGGTAGGCTATACACCCTCGTATGCACCTAAACATCTATGCGTATATATTTTACCATAGAGTAGGTTTTCTAATGGGAATTGGGAATGCATGCATGAATGAAGTTACCGGATGGAAAACTAAACAGGAAGACGGGAGGAAGAATACGCTCAACTCTACCGCACTATCTGAAGTTTAAAGATTCGCGCTTATTATGACGGGCCGCAGCAGGTCGGGTCGCAGCGCAAAAATCCGCTCATTGCTCGTATGTATTTTATATGAACTATCGCACACTATACCGGGGCGAAGCGGGCCGCATATTCCGCCGCGGATTTTGGTTGCGTGCGATGCAGCCCGCCCCACCCCGCTGCGCCCCGACACAGTATGCTATAGCAAGCGGATTGGAGTGCACGCGCGCACGTGTTCATTTTACGATATTTGCATTTTTTTGGTATTTGCGTGCTCCTGTGGTGTTCACTAGAATGGATGAAGAGCTTTTGATTAATTTTGTTCATGGATACAAAGAGCTATATGATTTGCAAGTCTGGCAGGGCAGTACACTGTAACTACTCAAAATCCGTCAATGTGCTGCGACCCGGCCCGTCACTAATGTGCTAAGTAAACATTTTGCGGTGCGCTGCGGCCCGCTCCGCCCCGCTGCGACCCGACATAATGTGCGCGAACCTTAACAACCGAAAATCCACATTAAACACACAAAGCGGAAGAGAACAAACATGTGCATACGCCGAATGTAGGCGTCATTTTAAATAAAAATATTGATATTATTGCAAAACTTAAAAAACATAAGGTATTCTATGAATAACTAAATAAAGATTATTTTAATAACTAGGCGGTGCTTAAATGATAATTAATTAAAAAAAACACTTTTTACTTAGTTTTTAATAAAATTCGAAAAAATAAACTTCGTTGGTCCGGCAAATGCTTGGGATGAAATAATCATTGAGAGCAACAATACCATTTAGTGATGATGTTTATTTTGTGTACCTTAATAAATAAACAAACTGTACTTAATTGAATTCATGGCGTTTTAATTAATATTTTCCGTAGCAAAAAGTAAACCTTAGGAAGCTGGGTCAGTCTCTCTCGATGAAACAGAACGACTGGTTATTCATTGGGCCTATAAAACAATTATTATAACACTACTTAAATGATTGAAAATGCAAAATAGAAGTGATCATAACTTCGGTCTCCCATTCATTCATTCATTCGTTCATTCATTTTTGAGTTGTTCACTTATGCCTCTTCTAAATGACACCTAGTCTAAAATGCTACAAGGTGGGTACGGGTTCCAAACAAAATTACCCATTGTTCTTTCGTGCAGATTTAATATAAAATAAAAAAATAGCGCCTCCTAAAGTTCTTAAATTTACAAAATCATAAAAATCACAATCGCAATCATTACTTTTACCGCATTTTACCGCCCCCTCCCCAGGCGTTCTAGGGGGCGTTATCGCCCACTTTGAGAAAGACTGGTCTAGAGGTCACACGCGCGGCTGCTGAGTGGGTGTTAGTTAGTGGGTTTTTCCGTGTGAATTTCACAGTAACAGCCAGGATTTGTGCCCAGTTAATGGCAATAGGGTCGCCCCCTATTACATGTGACTTAAACATAACGGTGAAATGAGGGTGTACTATACACCTCTACCCAAACCCTTTGTAAAATACAGGCATGATGTTACGTATGTATGTTTTAGTCTAACATGACATGTGTTTGTACAGAATTACCATATTATAAAATACTAGCTTTTGCCTGCGGCTTCGCTCGCGTTAATTTACGGATCCCTAATTTTTCATCCCAAAATATAGCCTATAGCACTCAGGGATAACGTAGCTTCCTATTGGTGAAAAATTTTTTGAAATCGGATGAGTAGTTTCAGAGATTACCTCCTACATACAAACAAACAAACAAACAAATTCTACCTCTTTATAATATTAGTATAGATGGTAATTATTTTACTCTTTTTAGTTTTTTTTTAAGTCGGTTTTTACTTTTTTTTTAAAGTTATTTTATTTTTCGATTTTTAGTGGCATTAACAGTACACAAACATGCAATTACAGCAATCTCGGGTAATTGGCTGTTATCCATTGAAGAGTTCCATTGTCAATCTCCGAAGGTCTTCATCAGATCTTCACCTAATTAAAACGAAACCATTTCGAAAGAATAGTCTTTCAAACAAAAAAAGAATTTTGCAAATCCGTTTATAAACGACGCAGTTATGCCCGAACATACATAAAAATAATTACATCATCCACGTAGCAGTAATCAAAAAAATGCTCACAAAATAAAAAGTACTAAACCAAATTGTATGAAATTTTTATAGGACCTAATGGCAAGTATACTGCATCGAACAAAAAAAGAATCACAGTAATCGGACTAGAAACCTTGGAGTAATCGGTGTACATACATAAATTAAAAAAATATCGACCGAATTGAGAACCTCCTTTTTTTGAAGTCGGTTAAAAACAGGCGATTCGCACAGTGCACCGCATCACGCAGCGTAGCGCGGGAGTACGTGTTCTTACGTTGTTTGCAAGTATCTGTGTTTGTATAGAACCACGCGTAGTGCAACACACAGAAAACGCATTCACGCGCAGTGTTGCAGACGCACCTACATGCGGAGAAACACGCACCCCCGCGGGTGCGGGGCAAGACGCAAGGTATGACACACCGAGTTCTGCAGTATCGTGCGTGATTTTGACGGAGCTAGACGTACTATTTCGAAATGGATCTCGTTATCGATGGATTTATATTCGAAATCGAAAGTCGTGAAACAATTTGGAATATGAAATGTAAATAACACAGTGATAGAGTACAGAGAGTGAAGTAATCAGAGGACATAATAAATATATGAGTCATTATAATCCTGAATGAGTTCTAAATGAATAACCATTTTTAATATAAAAACAATGCTCTGTAATGTACTATCACCACCGCAAGCTGCTGTCAAATGAGGCCTCTAAGCCACCGCATAACTATACTGCAGCTCCGCGCGTTTGCGCGGAGAAATCTGCATGATGATGCAGATCTGCACTATCGCACCCGCACGCGTGGCTCCGTCACCACGCACCACGCAACGTAGCGCGGGGCAGTGTGTGTTTCGCCTTAAGTACGGGATCAACAAAAATACTGAATTTTATATTGGTATACTGGTCGAGGCCACCAGTTACCACCACCAGGTAATCCCGAAATACGTATGCAAGTAAATCGTAAACAATCATAAACTCAATTTTCCATATGTGGCGGCATCTATCTCGCCACATGCGAACTATCCTACATCGCGCAATCAAGATTTAACACGCAGATAGTATATATACAACCTCCCAACATCAACCGTGGGGCAGTAGCCCGCCAGGCACAAGACTCCGCCTGGTTGGAGGATCCTCCCTTTGGTTGGAGGAACACCACACCAAGTTTCTCCACACATATGTATGAAATCTCATTATCATAATAAAAGCCCTTCAAAATAACATTCAATACCATACAACACAAGAATATGCTAAAATTACAAACTTGCATCACACGCAAGCTTGATTGAAAAATAATTCGAGTTACCAATATTTAGCACGTTGAAAATCGAACCCCAATTTCGGCGGCCATCCGCACTACGTCACAAACACAAAGTTAATGATACAGCCACAAAATTAATTTACATTATAAAAGCGATTCTATGGGAAGGGAATAAGAGTCTTAAGTATGTGAATTTGAGGTTTATCAACCGCAAATGCTTCGTCCTCCCAAAAGTTTGATGGAGATTTATCTTTCACACTACAAAAGTGGTAGTTATGTAACGTGTGGTCCTAAATAAGTATTCAAAGTTAATGATAATATAGGTATTAGAATTACCAACCTAAAAAAACAAAAAGCTACTACTTCTACTGATGAGATTAAAGACAATGTTTGTTTTAAGCTTGCTTTGTTTGCGACTAGAATAAACAAAAAAACAGATTATCTAGCAAATGATTTCGTAGCTAGTTTTCAGAAATCATACGATTTGCAAGGTTAAGCTGTATTTACTCCGGTCACTGCGTGGATGGGTGACCGTTCGGTATACATCGAAACCCCTCCGTACCTCCGAGACCACGTTAAGCCGACGGCTTGTCATACGAATACCTATGACAGTTGTTACGGATAGTCAAGGCCAGAGCCTGATAACCAGTCTAACTTTAGGATATCGGCATTGCCCAGTAACGGGGTTGCGGAGGTCTGATGGCAGTTGCTCCGTGTAAAATACTGGTATTCAGCCACATCTGGTTAGATTGGAAGCTGACCCCAACAAATCAGAAAAAAGCTAAGCAAAACAATAGATTCGGCATTTATTGGAGAATTTCTTGGGAGCATCTGAAATTTGTTTAGTAGGAGATTAATGATATAAGAATTGGAGCCTTTTTTTTTTGTCGTGGGCAATTCTTCATTTATAACCGTCATAAACCTTCGCCCGTGGAAGGCGAAGGGTTATGACGGACTCTTACCGGCTAAAAACCCACGGTGTTCCTTCTCCTGACCCTTGGCTGGAGTCGCGGGATTCGCAGCTACATGTACCGCGACCCCGACAGGCCTCGGTCCTTGTCGTCCTGAGAGAAGCGCACGGAACACTGCGCGCCGTCTTCTCGGGCCTGTTACTGGTCGGCCGACGGGTCCCATAACCCGCCGCCCGCAGGCCACACACTACGGTGGCCGGAGATCTTCTCGCGCCCTCCGGTGCCCAGTGCGTCTGGCGCGGGAAGGGAGAGTGGCAGCTGCCTGTTTTTCCCTCTTCGCTCCCTCTTTGGTCGCCCTCACCTCCTTTCAGAAGGAGATGACGGCGTCACACGCACTCTCGTTCCCTACCATGGACAGAACCACGGCCGGAAGCGAGAAGTTGTTGGAGCCTGCCCTTTGGATTTTTATCTCACCTTGTCTGGTTATCAACATGCTTTAAATATAGTCCATTCGATATTATATCTAGCAAATATTTTACAAATCATGTACTAAGCAGTATTTGCGTTGAAAACATGCAATCCGATTTGATAGAATTTTCACAACTTGAAGGATTCTCAGAATATTGTAACGTTTAAAGTGTCACAATTTTCATACTTCCGCTGCTCAATCGGATTATTTTACTATCTGCAACAGTACTGCTGGAAAAGATATTGATGCTATCAACAAAGGTACTATTTGTGAAGAGATCAACCAAGAAGTAATAAGGAAGATGGTAGTAGCTAACAATGATGACGGTGAAGATGATTCTAATAGTACTGCTAGAGAAGACATTGATGCTATCAACAAAAGTACAATTGGTAAAGAGGTCACCCAAGAAGTACTTGAAAAGAAAGTTGCTAATAATGATGATGGTGATGATGATTCTAGGCAAATTAATGTTCTAAGCGCAGCACTAGATGATTAAAGATGACTTAAAAGTATCACACAAAGAACAGTACTTACATAAATCATAAACCCATTACTATCCCACTTCTGAGCACGACTGAGCACAGACCTCTTCTCAGAATGAGATGGATTTTGGTCTTTGTCCTCCACGCTGGCCTGGTGCGGTTTGGCGGACTACACACTATCTAGAACTGTTTGGAGCCCTCTCAGATGTGCAGGTTTCCTCACGATGTTTTCCTTCACCGATAACGCAGATGGTGATCGAATTATGATCCGCACATGAATTCGAAAACTCAGAGGTAGAGACCGAAAGCCGTAAGTATAAACATTATATTTTGAATGCCGGCTGTTTTTAAAATATTCAATGAAAAGCTCCCGTTTATCATTTCATTGATCATTGATATTTTAATCATGGACTTAATGTAAACTGCATTCCGATTTTATATTGGAATTATTCGTTTGAGTTGCAATAATGCAGGTCATTCATCCATGCTCACAAAATAAGTGGAAAATACTTTAACAGAGGAACGGAGGCTACTCGTGAAATAATAACAAAAATAAATAAATCATTTCATTTAAAACGTTTGGTATCCGATAAATAATAATTATTATACCAACGATTTTGTATTTTCCACTTAGGGCTTCAACAGGTTTTAATTAAACAGTCCACGAAAAATGTATGCACCTTGGCAATGTTCATGTCGATCAATTAAGTGACCTATATACGGAATTAATCCAAAAATTACGAAGCTGGAGTACTTAATATTATAAAGAAGCACAAAGTAAGATTGACCGAGTAGCACAATTTGTACATATTCGTAAACACAAGGATTACCAATGTACATCACATACGTCGTACTACAGTAGTACATAGTTGGAAGTGTCTGATCATAAGCCGACAATAACATTTTCAAAAAATAAACCTTTTTAGCTTTCAGGGTAGAACTTTTATAAACCGTATCGTTTTCCGATTCCAAGTGGCCATTTCTGTAAGAAAAAATGGCCCAAAAATGTTTAACTTAATTTTGATCAAAACAGGCTAGGTATTTACTACAGTAAAGTAATACGAAAAATAAGTTTTAAAAATAGTTTATGACGTAAATAGCCACTTTCGATTAGACACTCCTCAGTTATCGATCGATAAACATGAAATAGCTTACTTTTTCTTTCTCAAAGTTGATATAACGTTCAATGAACATGTTCCTTATGGGGGATTTACACGGCTCGATTTTAGCAGTGCGGCAAGTCACCAGTCGCATCGCTTGTAAAATCGAATCGCCACCCCATTTACACACCGGTCGACAAAAATCGCATGCAACTTGTTCATTTCTAGCGGGACAACACAGCGCAAAACACACCTCATGCGGCGGGCGATCGCCTGCAACTAACCATTTACACGGTCGATTTTAGTCACCCGCTGCATGCGGCTTGTCGCCGCACGGCAAAAGTCGGATGGCACCCAACTTTGGGGCTTGCGATTTTAGTCACTTGCGGCCTAGTCGAATTGTCATTTAGACGTTCGATTTTTGCCGTGCGGCCTAGCCGTGCGGCGAAAATCAACCCGTGTAAATCCCCTATTATGCAGCCGCACGTGAGTAATGCATGCAGTCTAGTTTTTCTGCAAAAATAAATCAAAAGAGTTCTCTAGCGTGTTCTTTACCACCTATGACGCGCGTGCCTTTGGCTTACCGTCCTTGCTCGAAGCTGTATTGGTTTAAAACTAAACTAAATAAGTGAAGCACGGCTGTGTTTTTTTTTGAAGCTGAATCTACTCTGGTTCTGAATGTTTTAATATTTTTTGTTCCGGCATTATTTTTTGTAACGTTGTCGGTTTGATATTTAGAGCGGCGGGAAAACTACATTGTTGCAAGTTGCAACCATTAGTTTCGGTATTTAAACAAAGAAGTATTATCACTCTGATCCGTCATAACTAGGACAAATTATTCCCTTCAAGTTACACCGGTAACACAAAGCTACTATTTTTTCCCGTTCGGTTATACCAATTCTAATCGTGGCTAACAATATAACTAAACGAGAAATAAAAGTAGCGTTGTGTCATAAAGGTCACTGAAATTTTTTTTTTTTCGTTGGGTTTTAATTTTACACATGAGGGTATGATTCAAAAGGAATAAATCTTTAAGAAAGGACTAATAGCAAAAAAAATGGTGACGATGACGTGTGGTTTGAGATAATGCCGGAAAGATACGGTAAAAGTAACAATACAAAAATGACTTTTGACATACCTACACTAAAAAACATCAATTTTGCATTGCCATGTTATGACGACACAACTACACATAATCCAAAAACGAATAACTCAACTCAAACAATTTCGATTAGTTCTAACTGCCGTAAGCATACAAAATACTGCAAAATTTACTATAAATATCAAGTTAAAGTCGAAGAGCTCCAGGCAACGGCACAGGAGCAAAAGTGGCGACCAACACTCATCTATCAACAAGTTTATAAACCAACTTACTCAAGTTTCTACGCCGGACAGGCAGTGGAGGTTTTAAAGTCCATATTTTGACTTAAACTTGAGATATTTTGTTCGTATTTGGCTGTCGATTCGATGTTTTATGTTGAAGAAGGTAAGGATTGGTATCGATTTGGTAGTTTATTGGCTAGTTGGTTGTAAAAGCTTTATTGGATGCATTAACCCTTTAAGGACTTGTCACACTGGATGCGTTCTGCGTCCCGCGGTCCGGTCAACTCGAACGCTGCCCGCACCCTATGTGAAGTTCATGGTCAGGGCAACCGGTCAGCGATCCGGGTACGACAACTGGTCAGCGTTCTGATGGGTAGAGCAAACATCGGCCATTTCATATTTCATTGCGTGTAGTGGTGTTTGTATCGATGTTTTGTGTTCGATAAACATCGAGTATCGATGTTCAGCTATCGATGTCATCATCGATGTTTTTGCAACATCAATCAACCCTAGTTAAACTGCTTGGATGGCCGCCCGTCGCCCGCCGCCCGCTGCCCGCCTGCCCGCAACCGGGCAGCCCGTCCGCTACCTTCCCACCCCGACCGCCTGACCGGTGCGTTCCCTACTTTCTTTGCTTGTGCTCGCATAGTCAGATCGTAATTACGTAAAATATATAATTATAAAATGCAAATGATGTTCACATAGGATGCGGGTTGCGTTCGATTTGACCGGACCGTAGGACGCAGAACGTAAACAGTGTGACAAGTCCTTTGTAGGGAAGATTTTACATTAAGGTGCATGTGAAAGCATAATTACTTGGCGTCACTGACGATCATGTTGGCCAAATTAATTTAGGTGGTTGCGTTTGTGTGCTGTGCCCGTTTAAGGTCGATGCGTTTTTAGCGTAAGTACTCTTTCAGAGTGAAGGCGGGCAAAGGTGCTAGCGCGGGCACGTGTAAATCAAAATGTATGTAGACGCCAGTTGCATTCACAGTGCTCCCGCGCGCCGCGCGTCTTCATAAGGCGGGCGCGGGCGCGGGTGGCGCGGGTGTTTCTAATGGCTCAGTCCGCCCGTATCGTTCACAGTGATATAGCGTCTGTTAGGTGACTGCGCGTGTGGTTCTAAACCTTTTTGATTCACCCACCTAAGCGTCGTACGATAGCTTGTTCGGCACTACTGTGAACACGCAGACGCCAAGACTCAAGCGCCCGCGCCCGCCCACACACCCGCTAGAGCAGTCTGATTGACCACTTACAGTGTTTCCTGAGTGACAGCGCACCGCGCAGGCGGAATGAACGGCGCATTATGTAAATGTTCGAAACGTTTGAATTTTGATATCGACATTATTAAAACCAACGTAAAATAAACACACGCGCGTACGCGTCACCTTTCTCGCGTGCACTAAAGACAGGTGTCGACGGTAAAGCCGCTCCGCAATCCGCATTACGCCCGTACGCCGTCACTCAGGACGCACACTCAGGGTGATCATTCTTACAATGGTTTCGAAAAAATCGACATTAAAGTCAGACTACTCGTAGTAGGGTGGTTACAAAAATTTCGTTCCGCCCTATTAAGAGTTATAAGAGCCTCCACAAGTGACAATATTTTAATACGTCCTGCGTACCCTGGGTAGTCAGCCTCACTGCTGATTGGCTGTCTTTTCACCACGACATGATCTGTTATGAATAGCTCGTGCCGACATGAGAGAGAGAGATATCAATATTATTATGTTTTCAACCTTAAAACATCAATTGCTAATCATGAGACTCCGTATACAATTTCAATGCGTAGGTCGTGAGGGAATATTTCCATAATTACCATGTTTGGGAAACAAATTGGAGATCACTGCATGTTGTGAACGCATATTGGTATGTCTACACCAGTGCGCTTTCACGTTCATCTTGCGCTTTCAACTTTCAATTCCTCTTGCGTCAAGCGCATGCAACATTGATTGCCTTTGACGCATGCAGATTATCGTCTACACCGGTGCGCCACCAGTGACGGATTAGCGTGCGTTAGGGGCATGCGCTTTTGTCGAACTAGTATTAAGGCATGCGCTATTGCATGCGCTATCTTCAGGCATGCGTCAGACGAAGACGCAAGATGAACATGAAAGCGTACTGGTGTGGAGATAGCTTAATGAGAATGCCGGTGCTTACAATAATCCTGAAGCTACATTTCGAAGTGTAAGTGGTCTATTCTTAGCCCGAAACCACAAGGCAAATCGTTAACTTGACTATTATCAACTGCTAATAATAGTATACTAAAATATTAATTATTATTTATATTCTTTTGTGAGTCTAATGGGCTCTCAAAGTTCATGTTTAATTAAAAATTCTTTTGAAAATTTCAAATACTTGAAACCTACTTAACTCTTTTATATAGTTCTACAATCATTTACCATTCTGATTGCACTTAAATTCTTGAAATATTTTTCAAGCTCTATTACGAGTATTTGATTAATTATAGAACATATAGAAAGAAGAAGGGACAAAGTGATTCATTACTTACTGCGACACGACAGCTTTATAAACAGTATCATAGAATGTAAATTACAAACAAAGAAAAAACCAGATAGACCAAGAAGAAAGTACACAGACCAATTGAAGAAAAAGACAGAAGTGATAATATACAGAGAAATGAAGGAATTGGCTCTGGATAGAGAAAGATGGAGATTGCTACACCGACAACTGCCCAGTACTTAAATTTTGGATAGATTAATTATTTGATAATATTAAAATAGATGAAAATAACTTTAAAACAAAAAAGACGACATAAAAAAAAAAGTAAAATAATTACCATATCCCTTAAGTTGTGGCTGTCAAAATGCGCGGTGCGCCGCGTGCGTCGATACCGGAAGTATCAGTTAGCGTAAGGGACATTTTGGCCAAAATGAGTTATATACATCGTTGGATTCGGAATTTTCTGCTCCATCGACTGGCGTACTCAGAATTTGGATTATCTTGAAAAAATGTCTCTTACGTTACTCATTTTTGAACAGCCAAGAACAATTTTTGTCTATAAAAAGGATGTAAAAGACCTTTACAAATATTTCTTATACGAAAAGTAAAGTAAGTCACTGCAGTCAAATAGTTTGGTCCCTTACATTAAACTTTATTTCAAAATATTTTAACAAAATGTATAGAATTGTCTCTTATATTAATGTTACATGTCTATTAATGTTGCATTTTGTTGTAAGTAAGACTTTCCTATTAAAGGTAATGGTAATATGGAACCGTATTACTATAGAGTTAAGGTCTATGACTTGTGAGACTTATTTTTCATTAGAAAGAAATAAATTCGTTCATTTTTATCAACACTTTTATTTTAGACTCATCGTAAATAATATTTACGATGAAACTTTACTTAACTTACTTAATAAAACTTATACTTACGTAACTTTACTTAACTTACTTAATAAAATCAGTCCAGAAAAACAGTAAATATTGTATATGTGTGTATATGTGCATAAACCTTGTAGTATCATCTTCATAGTCATTCACCTACCTACTGGCCATTTTTATATTTTATACTTTTTTTTAATAATGACAGATAGGGATTTGAAATGGGACTAGACTTTGATTTGTTTTACACCATGGTGATTTTTGATACTATGATTTACTGTTTATTATATTATATTGATATAAATATTATAAATTTAAATCCGTGTGAGTGACCGTTTAATTATATGTGGTATGCCGTGGTATGCCATCACATCAACCATTCCCTATACACTGCTCTAAGCAACACCTGCCTTTACATGGGACTCCGGGGGTTGTCCTGTGGGGGCTGGACGGCCTGAGCCTCCACCACCTATCCGGGAACCTGCGCTCCCGTGGTACCGGGGTGAATTGCGTTCCGGTGCCCGAGGGTGACCCCTTCTTTTCACTTCGTCTCCTGCTACACATACGAGATCGGCGATCGGACCGGCTGTCGTCTACGTCTACTAATGACTATGACTAAATGCTACAGCCGGTCTGTTTGCTGCCGCCGGTTTCTATCAGATGGCTGTGTGGGCCATCGACGGACGCCGTAACGACAAGAAGGAACTCGCTGACTACTCCAAGGGACGTGACGCAGTCCTGCCTCTTATTCTATAAGCATCTTATTATTGTTAAGTACACTACTAGGTATTGAATGCCCTACACATTCTTTACAACTGGTGTAGCAGACGTGCTCTCAGGAGATCCTAGGGCCGTCTGTTACATTACAACCTTAAGGTTAATACAAAACTTGTTAAGTAAGTGAACAATTATTACTAAAGAGTCTCCCAATTCAAGTTGAAAAAACTTTGTTAATACCAAGATTTTAACACCATTTAACCGTGAGACAAAAATATTTAAAACATGATTTAAACTAAATGAACAGTCTTAGAGTTACCCGTAAAACGGAAACTAAACTTACACAAATTTCTCAAACCAAATTAACAGTGTTTTTGATCAAAGAAAACCCTTATTGCACTAGAGCCTGCACATAGTTTAACTTAGTTGAGAAGTTTGTGTTAGTTTACTTTCGGTTTTAGGGGTAAGTCTGACTCCCTTCAGTAATAATTATTCACTTTCTTTATAATTTTTCTATTAACCTTAAGGTTTATGCAATGTTTACTGTTTTCTGGTTAGTTTTCGTTTAAGAAGTTTATTTTCGTTTTACGAGTAAATTATATTCTCATCATAACGTGTATTATGTACTTTCTTTGATTGGTATAGTAAAAATAGATAA